>OZ014473.1:15906144-17147164 GCA_963965965.1 Trididemnum nubilum | reverse complement strand
ATACAGTACATATTAATGTTTGCCATGTGCAACATGTGGTATGAAAAGCAAAATTCAGCAGTAGTCAAAATCAAGCAATAAGATTTGCATTAGAATTTCAGCAAAAAGTTTTAGTAATTAGCACCGTAATGTATTTATTATTGCTTTGCAGTTATTGTGAAACTTAGCAGTGCATTTCCTGAAGATGTAGGGGATGTCTTGAGTGAATTTATTGAACAAATGTGCTTATCACACTGCAATTATAAAAGCCATATTTACACCTTAAATTTGTTAGAGCAATTGTTACAAGCTATGGAACTGTTGCAAGACAAAGTTTTATTATTATCCAGCAATGGTTAGTATATTGCTGTCTTTGGTTAGTATATCGTTATAAATTTTGGGACAGTTTATTGTTGCTGTAGTTCTAATATTTGTAATCATTTGCTGTTAGGCTTTGTCATTCAGAAAATTTGAATCATTTTGAAACACTGGTTTGTAGTAAGTAAAAGTGGAGTCCACGACAACTGGCCATGACAAACTGACCGTGAACCAACTGACCACGAACAAACTGACCGCAAACAACGCCGATTGGCTGAGAAGGGCAATCCTAAATATATTTTTACTATCCCCAGATCCATCTTGCCCAAACCCTCACTTAGTGACGAAATCACTATAACAAAATCGTTGCTTTGCGGTCAGTTTGTTTGTGGTCAGTTTGCCGCGGTCAGTTGACTTGGCTCGGTAAAAGTGACCCATAAAAACATGTTCTTGTGACATAATTAATTGATATCATCTAGAAACAACACTATTTTGCTACATGCAAACCATTGTCTAAATAGTACTGACAAATGCTAGTCAATCTTTACTACTTGACAGGAGTAATTGCGATACATAGGCTATCGATATGATGTGTATTTTTTGTATTTGCAGGTGGCTTCATTGATTATGTGATATCAGGAATAGCTTTTCCTGACAATGATCTTAGAAAAGTCTTACTTGGCATATGTGAAAGTTTAATGGCCAGATGTATTGAAACTGAACAAACCATCATGATTTTTGGACATCTTCCTTCATGCATCATGAACTTGCTCAGCAATTCTTCATCAGCTGAAGTAAGTTTTATTTTCAAGATTCAAGGTATTGACTTACCAGTAGCAGTAACTAGAATTTTTCAGTGTTATGTTACTTAGGAGATTATGATCTATGGAAATACTTTCCACAACATACACATGCACAATTGGACATTAACACCATGAAAAGAAAATGTGGGTATGCCCAAACCAAAATTCAAAAAATGATTCTGAATGCCCATGTTCAATGAAAAGTTATGCATTTTTGAGCTTTCTGATTTAATGGTACGTGACCTAGTTTACTGAGTCACAAAGCAGACCATTGGCAGAAAAAAATGCTTTAGAAAAATATACAGATTATTTTGGTTTTGTAACTAAATTTTATGAGTATTAATCTCTTACAAATGGTGTATATTCATGCTATTTTGTCCGTACTATAGCTTCTTATTCTGTCAATTAATATTCTTGCTGAAAGTGCAAAAGTGGAATATTTTGTGGACTGGTTCATTAGAGATTTTATTGACACTGCTGAAAATTCTTCAAGCATTCAAGGTGAGTTTAACATAAATGTCTTTAATCTAATATTATTTTGCAGTGTTTGTAGATAAATAATAATACTGGTTTTCTGACTGGTGATTAGTGTACTTTTTGTGACAATATCATGAAAACTATATTACTGGTACTAAATTTTTAAAGCTAAACATGTAAATACTGATTATTGTGATTAATAAATTATTTTTTCTAAAGTAATTTTTATTCTTGCATTTACAGCATGTTTGTTTTATTGATTTTCAATATTCATGCGAGTTTCATTGTTAGGTATAAGCAAGTTGTTTGCTGCACTAAAGAGAGTTTTTCACTTGCATGAAGATGATGTCATTTTACCTGCAATTCTAGCGATTAATGTGCTGATTAAGCATGACCATCTTGTTCAACCTATGTTGGATTCAGACTTAGCTGAAATGATATATGATTCAGTTTGTGCATCAAAAAATGAGCAAATCATTATGTGAGTGTGCTTTCATTGAAAATAATCTAATCACTATGATACACACTTGTTGATTTGGTCCTGAAAAATTAATATCAATGTACGTTTAGCTTATTTTATCTAGCGATGCCAAGCAGTCGGTGATAAAGCATTCTTTTTTGAAATTTATTAACAGCTAACTAGCTACCTTCATTATGCAAAATCTAATTTTTATTGTAGTTGAAAGTATTATGATGCCAATATAGTAAGGCATCAAATATCATACACTGCAGTAGTAAAATTTGTCTTTTCCGTGAAGCAAAACTCAGTATGAATGAATTAAGCCGACAAAGTTCTTTTAATTACTGATACCTTTCATAGCATCTAAAAGGCCAAAACACAAAGCAAGTACATATATCAAGCCTGAATTAAGTCTGACGTTTTGTCAATCTTAATCCTAAACTCAACCCGAAAAGCCCAGCCTGACTTACAACTCTGGTCATCAATGCCGTTATCATTACACAATTGTTATTATTATGTCACAATTTCTCAGTACTGAGTAGTTTTATTTTAACCGTATTTGAGCAATAACTATTGACATTTTATAGATCTAACCATAGGTGGGCACAAGTCCGTTAATAACGAAACTAACTTTTTCATTAACTCGTTAATCCGTTAAAAAGTTTTTTGATGTTAACGGACTAAATTAACTTCCGTTAAGTTCTGTTAACTTCCGTTAAGGTTTTTATCGTTAATATCTTGCACCATTTATTCATCGTACCGGTACAAACCAGTTTGCACTGGTAACACTTGTTGCGTATTAGCACGAGTTTTATAGAAAAGAGCTCTTTTTTGTGGCGTATAATAATCTGCAGCCTCATAAGTCTAATTATCGCTATTCACCATTTCCAAAGGTGTTCCGATCGCAGCTTCGTTAGTGAATTTGAACTTATTTTCGTCTTGAAATTAAATTAGACTGTAAATTGTAACTTCCAAAACACAAAAAGGCCACCACAGCAATAAATATTTTCTTGCAATCAGCTCAACAACGTCAATACGTGTTCTAGAAGCGAGTTAATAAAAAGAAATATAAATTACACGCAAAATGTTAACGAATTAACGGACTTTATTAACTTCCGTTAATTAAAGCTGAAAATAACAGATTAACGTTAACGGAGGTGTGAAGTTCGTTAACGGACTAGTGGTTAACAAAGCTAACGTTTTGCATTAACTTGCCCACCTATGGATCTAACCCAATTTTCTGGTTCAGTTTTGTCTTCAAATCACTTTTTGGGTTCGGCTTGTACTTGTTGGCCTATTTACAACTCTGATTTTGACGTACTACTTGGTCTAATTGATTAATTGCTACTTGTCGTGCTTCAAAATAGCTTTTTCTCAGCTGTACTTTTTGTAAATACCACAGTTTACAAATGTTAGACCTGCTTTGAAATAGTCTACTGTTTTATTTAGTGTGATGACGATAAACTTTTCAGAAATGATATTGTTAAAGGGGTTGAAGCATCCAGCTGGGATTATGTGCAAAAAATAAAGAATAATCTAGAACATATCTTCACCAAGTTTCGCCAGTTTATGTCTTAGCGTTTCTGAGATATTTGATTTCAAAGTAAGGAGATCTCCCCAACAGTGTTGCCAGTTAAAATTTCATTTTTCTTAAAATGATGTTTATTGTAATCTTTCACATTGGTTTGAAAGCTCCTAAATGCCAGACTTATGCATGAATTAGTGTTACAACAGACATACTTCTAAAATTTAAATAGTATATCCCAATTCCTAGAAACTTGGATTTCAGCTGGCAACACTGTCGGGGAGATCTCCCAACTTTGAAATGAAATATCTCAGAAACGATAAATCGTAGAAAACTGAAATTTAGCAAAGAAGTGTGTTAGATGTTTCTTTAATTTTTGCCTGTACTCCCAGCTGGATGCTTCACCCCCTTTAATTAGAAGCATACTTTGCTAGAATACTTTTCATAAAAAGCATGGTTTTGTAATTTTGCACTTAATTCACTTTGTCATATGCAATTGCTATAACGCTCACTTAGTCTGTTTCATTTCCAGGTCAATTTTTGACTGCTTGTTAATCCTGACAAATCATGAAGAATTCTTTTTAAGTTGTCATGCAATGTATGGTAAGCATTTTAGAGTTTACTTTATTTTTCTCTTTTTGTATTCCCCGCTTGTCTTTGGAGGGTTGCATAATTCGCAATCAGCTGTATGTGAATTTGCAAATAGGATAAGTTGACTGCTAGCAATCTAAGCTTTTGCATACATAATATCGTTTATAGTATTTTGTCTACATTATTTTTTACAAAACGAGTACAATGTACTACTACTATATCGAAAAAGATAGTATTTGCCTTGCACAAAGATTGGAAAAATGTTGAAGTTCAGTGCTAACAGTTTTAGAAACCATTTAGACTCAGTATAGCATGGTTCCATTATTAAATGTTACCACATACTAATAGACTTGCAAAGCTGTTATACAATCAAAAATTTGATTATTTTGAGTAGCATAAACCATGCTGATTTTGGGCTATATTTGAAAGGTGTTTGGGCATGATTCGATTAATATACGACGCTTTTTTGATTAATCAAACAAATTTTTTTGTTTTTGTCATTTTCGCAATTGGTTAGTTTAAGAATTGCAAAAGACTGATTGCTCATGTTGTCGTTTTTTGCATTAAAAACTTTTTTGTAGGTGTAAAGCCAGTTTGTACCAGCTTACTCCATTTGTTGCAAGATGAATCGATAACTTTGGCATGCATTGGGTAAGAAATGTAAAATATTTGAAGTCTACATAAATTGTAGCTGCGGCAGTGTAAAAACATCTTTAGTTCTGTTTGGAGAGGCTATCAATTGTATGGCCGAAGCAAAACCGAAGCAGTGACACCGCCTGCAACAAGTGATTAGTCCGTCTAGTTTGCTAGCAATGATGTTACTTTGAATTATTATGTTGTTGGTTACGTGCACCTTGACGAATTGGCCTGTTAAGAAAAAATTGCTTTACATGTCTGCGACTATCCTGCTGCTCAGATGAGTGTCTAATTGTTAAAAATTGCTGTGTATTGCATCTTTTTCAATCGCTGATTCCACGTAACCCCCGTATTGATTTCAACAATGTTTTAGTTAAAAGTAACATCTGCAAAATTGCCTTCTTCATCCACCAAAACCGGTCGTATTTTCTCACTGGTTGTACTTATCACATCCAAAGTTAAACGATCATCTAGCTCAGCCAAGAAACGCTACGATAGCATGATAATGCTGAGCTTTAATTTAGTTTCAGAGTTTTACGAATTTTGTGCGATCGGTGAGTATGAATGCATACATTTTACATATTAAAAAAAATTTGGTCTAAGTTTGTTGGTAAAGTGGAATGGACTCAAGAAACTGCTCTGGCAAGCTCTTTGAAATGTGTTTTTGCTACTTTATCGATTTTCCAACATCCATGAGTGTTGTATTGTTATCCAATTAAACTTTCGAAATTGATTGCGAGTTGATTGTTCATCACTACAGATAAAAATTTCTACAAGTTCTTTATGCCAAATCCCACTTCTTGTAGTAGGTTTTTTCTGTGCGTTCTGTTTATTTTGACAGTTTTTTTTTCAATCTATAGGCAATTTTTGAGTTAGCTTTTTAAAAGCATGGATTAATGTGAGGACGAATTAAAGCTTGATTTTCAAATTTTAAGCTGCTAAGGACTTGAACTTACCTGATTTTTAGGCAGCCATCTGATGTATCACTTCTACCTTCTTTGAGTTTGTTTGATTCGTTTTTACAAGTGGTTATGGATGGGATCAGTGCTAAAAGCATTGTGATTGTAAGCCATTCACTTGCTGCTTCGTGCGGTGTATTGAAGTAAGTAAAGAAGAAAAATTTATACTGTAGCAAAAATTCTTCATTTTTATATTCTTTTCATCTTTTTTGGTATGAGGTTAAACTTTTGATTAACTTACCCCGTTTTTTCACTTAAATATTAACATTCTAAGCGGATTTTTAAAAGTTTTAAGGTTACTCTTTGACATAGATCGGAGGATGTAACATTATGATATGCAAATGCCAGCCAAATATGCTATTGTTAAATTAGATAAAAAACTGACTGAGTCATTAGCTAATAGTATTTTGTCACTGCGCTTGGTATTTGTCAATTGATAGTTACATCTTTTTAAGGGGATTTTTTTGTGTCCTGGTGAGATTTTAATATCATTTTACGTTTGTGTACCTCATCCTAAAGCTCTTTTTGGTTTGGGCTTGAAAACCTAGTTCAAATGTGTTATCAGCATAGGTGGGCACAAGTCCGTTAATCGTTAATCCGTAATAACGAAGCTAACTTTTTCATTAACTCGTTAATCCGTTAAAATGATTTTTCATGTTAACGGACTAAATTAACTTCCGTTAAGTGCTGTTAACGGACTAAAGTAACTTCCGTTAAGTTCTGTTAACTTCCGTTAAGGTTTTTATCGTTAATATCTTGCACCATTCATTCATCGGACCGGTACAAACCAGTTTGCACTGGTAACACTTTTTGCGTACTAGCACGAGTTTTATCGAAGAAAGCAAAGAAAGTTCTTTTTTGTGGCAAATAATAAGCTGCAGCCTCATAGGTCTATTAATTATCGCTGTTCAAGATTTCCAAAGATTTTCTGATCGCAGCTTCGTTGTGCATTTGAACTTGTTTTTATCTTGAAATTAGATTAGACTGTAAAATGTAACTTCCAAAACACAAAAAGACCACTTCAGCAATAAATATTTCCTCAGAATCAGCTCAACAGCGTCAATACGTGTTCTAGAAGCGAGTGAATAAAAAGAAATATAAATTACACGCAAAATGTTAACGGATTAACGGACTTTATTAACTTCCGTTAATTAAAGCTGAAAATAACGGATTAACGTTAACGGAGGTGTGAAGTTTGTTAACGGACTAGTGGTTAACGAAGCTAACGTTTTGCATTAACTTGCCCACCTATGGTTATCAGGCATTTACCTTATCCATTTCCATACAAAGATCTTACTACGTTGTATCAATGGATGGAATCAGAGCTACCCAAACACTTTTCTGATTTGGTGGTAAGTTATTTGTGTCTCCGATTCTTGGTAGTAGCAATATTACCGTAGTAGCAGTAAAATTTGACTGCTATATAGTAAACCGAAAATATGAAAATAATAATTTGGATAACACTTTCAGTTATTTAAAATAGTAAAATAGTTTCGGACTTAGCTACGACCATCATCAGTAAAATTGTATTTGAATAAACTTTCAGTTATGTTCTCCTAAAACGTTTGTTTTTGATAATTGTTGATGAAAATGTTGGCAAGTACTTAATAAATGTTACAAAAAATTATAGCAGAACATAACGCTATATAAAGTATGCATTGCATAGTCTTTAAGCTTGAAGTGTTCGCACTTGGAAAGCCGCCATCTTTTCAAATATTTGCTTTAAGAATTAATTTTACTGTAGCTTAGATGCACTGTGAATAACTAATTCTCGTTATTTTGTTTAGAGCAATACTTCCAGTCAGTGTAATGACGAAGAAAGAATGAATTTTGCGAGCGAAGCGTTATCTAATTTGTTTGAGTTTGTAGGAGAGTGCATAAGGTTTGTAGGCAGAGAAAGCTGGAATAGATCTACGCAGCGCGAAAGTTAATTCGAGCGACAAAGCTGTCCCTCAGAATAGTTACAGATCATGAAAATTGGGCGATCCAAGTCAACCGATCACGAACAAACTGACCGTCAACATTAGAGTTAAGGTTAGTTGGCGGTCAGTTGACGTGGAACTGAAATGGGTTATGCTTAGTTCTTTTTAGACAAACACGAGCGCATGAAACCAAGATCATATTAATTAGTCTTCATTTCTACTTTGAAATGAAGAAGGCCTTACTCTTCAAGAGGTAGCAGCCGTTATTAGTGGTTAGGGGGTTTATTTGAACGAACCTGTTTAGTTGAGCAGACATTCTGTCTTTTGAACAAATATTCAAAATCTTTTTGCAGATTAATTTCGATTTCAAATGATGGTCAGTGCATTGATATTGAATGTTTTCTTGGTATGTTGCTAACATCGATTTTGAAGCAATGGATCCCACTTTTAAAGGTCAGTTTTATCAACCAACTTCAAACCTTTTATTTCATTTCTTTTGGGTTGGGTAACTAAGCTTCTTTTAAAGGAATATCGCTGCGGCAACGAGCTTTTGACCTGTGTTCAATTTGACCACTCAAAAATTGAACCGTTTCGGAGTTGAACACACTGCAATTTTTTTATAAGAACCAGTGAATTTTGGATTGAGGCTGGCTGTTGTTAAATTTTACGAATTTTCATCCTCATTTGTTCTTAATTTTGTCCAAGGATAAAGTGACACAAATTTATTTTAGCTTGGTTAAACGTATTGTGTAGTAGGTCATGGTTACTGGTGAGACAAAATCAGCAACGGCAAGATAGAAGAGCCCAAAAAACTCTGCTGATTATTAGCAAATGCGTTATAGTTGCCCGTGTTCTAAATTTTTTTCATGCTGAGGCTTGGCATTATTCTTAAATTCTGAACAGAAATAAGCCTCATGTTCTTATAAAAAAAATGTTATTGCAGGATAACTGTCCGGCTTTCAACTTTATGAAAAATAGAGTTTAGCTGGTGGACTTATGAAGCTTTTGACTGTTCGATTCTGAACCCGCTATTGTCTTGGGCTTAGTGCATTATAAATTTGTTGTTTTTGTTGAATAAGTTATTTTTGGAATATCATTGGAACAAAGATTATGATGAACCATGAACATTTTAACTTATTTAGTGGTTTGTTTGCAGTTGCGATCATGGAGTCTTTGCTCTCCACTTGTCTTTGAAAGTTGTTTGATTTGTGTGAAAAATGCTTTCGAATCAAGTAATCCTATTTGCGAAGAATTGTGGGAATATTTATGTGAGTGAATTTCTTGTAATTATGCATATCCAACTTTCTGTGCTTTTTTCGGTAGATCCACATTTTACATTATCAACTAAATCTCTTCCCTGATTTTGTAAACTTGCATTGAGCCATGATTTAAAACTTGATGAATAAAGATCTAAATATATCTACACTTTTACAGTTGCTATGAAATGCAACAAGTTGCTTTTTTTGGAGTGACTGATGATGATATAGTGCTGTTTTATGTTTAGTGAATGAAGAATTTCTTGAAAGAATGCTTGACATGAAAACACAATTCATAAATGACAACGAGTAAGCGAAGCAATTTTATTTTGGAAAGCTGCATTCACCCGGGCGACTTTTAGCTGCGAAAATTGGCATTTGCCTGTTTTGCTTTGTCAAATCTAGAAAGAAAGAAACCAGAGCAACTGAGAAACAAAAAAGGCAAAATGCTGATTCTCGCAACTGAAAGTCGCCGGTGTGAATGCAGCTTTAGACCTATTGTTCAAGTTTAATATAGGAGATTTTTGATTTGGTACAGATATTTTACTAATGCGAGATCGACTTTTAGCAGTTTTGATATCATTGGTTATCGTAATCTCTGACTAGTGGCACACTTGCTGTACGCTACTGAGCTTGCGATTAATAAGTTGTAAAGAGTACATCATCTTCAATTTATGCCAAAATTTGGTACAATAAAACGTCTGTCGCAAAATCGGTAGACTTTCGTTTCTTTTCGGATTGGGTCAGTGTATGATGCCAAAGATTTTTTAATCACTTCTACAGCTTTTATGCTTGACGTTCAGCGAAAAAAACTGTGTGAATCGTCCGCCATGTGTAGTATACAGGTGGCAGCTTGACTCGAAGATCGCTAGTTTCGTTGTATCCTGGTGAAGATATCTTGATAAATAAAGTTTTTTAATCCAATTGATCACATCTTTTGGTTTTAGGCTCAGCTGTTTTGTGCAAGCTATCGACTCATCTCTTTTCCTACTGTCTCAGCCCATGTTACATTTATTTGATTATGACGACAAAGAGTCTTTGATTAAAATAGGAATTAGCAATATAAGAGGTGATATTTTGCGCTTATTCAGTCTTTTAACTTAACCTAGCTTTTTTAGGACTGTTTTTTGTCCTTCCAATGCTTAAAACATTGTCTACACTTATAAGCATACCACTGTCCTCCGTACCAGCATATATTAGCTTTACAAATTAGTGTTTTTCCAGGAAATGCTGATGACATTCTACATTACCTGAGAGAGAGCGTTTTTATGTCACAGGGCAAGCTCAACCAAGTTGTGTTGAGCACTCAATGTGGAGTTTTAACCATATTAGCTCTATCTATTTGGCAAACGAGTGGGTATGTTAGTGTATCTGTATACTTCGATTGAAAATTTATATCCTCTATGTTTTTGTTATCTTACTGCCTTTTGTCATGTCAAAAAAACAAACAGAGTATCACAGGTGGAGTCCTCGAGGACACATTTTGAAGTCCTTGGCCTTGGCCTCGAAGCCTCAATTTCCCTGTCCTCGGCTCAAGGACAGTACTATTTTTTGAACGGTTGAAATTTTGTTGAAAAACGCTAGAAACCTCGCGGAAAATTTGTGAAGACCTTTTTTTGTTTTACTCAAGTGGATATCGCCTGAAAAAAATTTTTTGAAGACCTTTTGGCCTGAAAAAAATTTTTGAAGTCCTTTTTTTTGAGATCGCCTGAAAAAAATTTTTGCAGACTTTTTCTTTTTTGGAGAACACTTGCGCATGTGTCCTCGGTCCTTGGCCTTGGCCTCGAGAGGGTCTGTCCTTGGCCTCGAAATTTTTCTGTGGCCTTTACCTTGGCCTTGGCCTCGAGTCTTGTGTCCTCGACTCCACCTCTGCAGAGTATGGCTAATAAAAAATGCCAGCGATTCCACGTTTATGATCAGCCACAATTTGGCACTGTTTTGAAATACTGTAATTTGAAATTGCCGAGTGTGAACTTTTTGGTTTTGTTTTGATCGATTTTGAGCCTCCTACATGTCTGGTTTATGGTTTTTCAAATTCTCTCCCCCTTTTTCAAGCAATAGACTATAATGTACTGTATTTCCCAGTTGACTCATACGTGCAAATTCGTTTACATACTTCAAGTCAGATACAGGGTGTTCCAAAATGGTTGACCCCATTCTAAATACCAATATCTCGGAAACTACTTGATGGATCATAATGAAACTAAATACATTTTATGTTGAAGGTCATAAGTTTTATTGGTTAAATTTGCAAAGAAAAGTACAAATATTTGTTGGCTCTATGACAGATTTTCATAAATGTTCAATGTGAGCACTGCCTGTGACTCTGCACACGTAAAGTCGATATTCGAGCTCGTGCCAAACTCGCTGTAGCATGTCGTTGGTAACAGTTTCCAGTGCAGCCGTAATTCTCTGTTTCATTTCTTCAATGTTAGCTGGAAGAGGAGGTACGAAGACTAGTCCTTTCACATAACCCCTGGGAAAAAAATCACACCGAGAAAGGTAGGGTGATCGTGGTTTACGGCTGCACTGGAAACTGTTACCAACGACATGCTACAGCGAGTTTGGCACGAGCTCGAATATCGACTTTACGTGTGCAGAGTCACAGGCAGTGCTCACATTGAACATTTATGAAAATCTGTCATAGAGCCAACAAATATTTGTACTTTTCTTTGCAAATTTAACCAATAAAACTTATGACCTTCAACATAAAATGTATTTAGTTTCATTATGATCCATCAAGTAGTTTCCGAGATATGGGTATTTAGAATGGGGTCAACCATTTTGGAACACCCTGTTTATAAACTTTTAAAATAAAATAAGTCTCCGACTTAGTTCAGATTATTTCATGTTTAGATTTTGTCAACTGCACGATATTCAAACATTTTTGAATTACCATTCCGAAATGCATGGTGACATTGACAAGCTGCCGATGATCATGTGCAAACTCAAATTTTTTCTTTATTGCGTAAGAATGTATAATGAGATTTAGATTTGCAATCGTGAATATTGAAAACAGTTTATTTTCTATGAGAATTTTTAGGAGTGAGGCATTAGAGTTTAGATAAAATCTATGATGGTCATCATACAAAGACAACATAACGCAAAAATTTAACACTGGATAATTGAATGGGACGAAATTCGTCTATCGGTCCCCCAAAAATCTCGCACACGTCTAAAACTAATTATTTAAGTCTGTTTTTAATGTTTGTGCTAATCGTCATTCAGCCATAAAAATATATGAAGCTTTGCTTGTTTACGCCTTGAAAATTAGCTAGTTTCGCTTTTTTTCAGGTCTGCCAACACGAATCAATAAACCCAGGTAAGAATAACAATAGATCACAAGATTTTAATTGTCAAACTGCGTGAAGTTAGGTGATTTTACTGAGAGACCTTAGTGTGTAAGAACTCACTTTGAACTGCACTTGCTACCAGTGATAGCATTTAAATTGGTCTCGCTTATGATAAGTGCAATTTCATAACTATATAGTCGAGTAATTATCGAAAATTGTTTTGGCTTAAATTGGAAGTTCATGATAATGAACTATAGGTATAATGTTTTCCAGATCTTCCATGCGATATGGTTGCAAGACTGACTGAAGCGGACGAATGTTTTATATCTCATCCTGCTGTCCTCTCCACTTCTCTGAGATGTTCTGACCTACTTATCAATAAAGACATTAAAATAAAAATTGTGAGTTTTGTAGTTGTGTTAAGGTGCGAAAAGTTAATTGGTGATATTGAAATTATAATTGGAACTACCGACGCTCGCGTCGCGTGTTCCTCTGTTTTTACTCGGCCATTTTCTAACTAACGAGTGCGAAATTTCAAACTTTTGCTTATAACTCGAGAACGGTTTGGTGTAGCTACATGAAATTTTGACAGCATTTTGATATTAATGAGTTGTATGTTTGGACACAATTTCGAGGCAATAGGTCACGTAACTTCGGTTTTAGAACCCGAAAACCACCCCGCAAGTTTGGCGTAAAAAGCGGTCTAGCTACAGTTCTACTTTTTTTTGATATCAGTAGATATTTAACAGACAAATATTTTGACATAGTTTGGGGCTGCCATTCCCCCAAATAAACCCCCAAAAATCAATTTTTGAACGGCTCAAGCTTGGTTGCCAGTGTTTTATGATATCAGGAGATATTTAACTGACAAATATTTTGACTCTACTTTTCTGGAAGTTCCATGATCAGATATTTTTGAATAATTGCTGATTTTACGGTAGACAAAAAGTACTTTTGAGCGTCACAGCATTAGTTATGCGTCGGTCGTTCACTGGCTTTGCTGGCAAACTCCCATCTAGTTTTTCCAGTTTGGATTACTTGGAGATAATAGGGTGCTAGAACTAAATCTTCAAACTACTTGTAGTCAGCTGGGTATTTTATGACTGAGATCTTTTTATTTGGTTTTCAATAACAATTTTTGCCTTTGATTAAGCGTAAAATATGGTGGCATACAAAGATGCTCTGTTTAAAGTGAAACTTTTTACAAGGAGAGTTTAACCCATTGATTGGTTGGTCTTTAGTTTTACAGTAACGACTGAAATAGATTCCACTCTCAAATCCTTGACAGTGTTGATACAATGTGATCCCTTGCACTCTTCGCTGATCTTGTCTTCAAATATTTTGTCATTACTGCTGATAATTACCCACTCAAAACTAAGTTACTAACTTTCATTTTTATTGGTTTAGTTACACCAGTGGGTCTCTGAAATTGAGCAGGATCTATTCAGTCAGAACCAGAACGCTATTCATCTAGTGGGACTAGTGCTCAAGAATAAAAATGTTGCATTTTCTGTTTTGGTAAAAATTTTGATTCACATGTATTTTTAATTGTATGTATTGTTAATTCCTTTCATATATTAGTAGTTATTTAGCATTTTTGTGCTGATAAATATCAAAATGGGAAAACACTTAATATGCTACAAATAATAAAGTATAACAGTCTAAAACTACTTTAAGTTGGCAAAAGTAATATAGCAATAAGCTAGAGCGAATTTCTCGTGTGGCTAACTAGAGACTTAAATCTATGCCCGAACTAGGTGACTAAAGTCACTTAAAATAGATTCAAGAACTGCTAAAATGTTGCATTTTTGTGTAGGATGGTCTTATTTCTCCATCAGATATTTCAATCTTCAACAAATTAATAATTGTTCTCACCTCAGCTATTGACAAGCTCTTAGAAGATGAATCTTCGCCTTTAAGTCGAACTGCAGACAGCCTACGAGATGCTTTAACACAACGACTTCCAGAAATATTAAACTTAGATTGGGAATATATAAGTCAAAGTATGCTATGCATTTTAAATTTCAATCAATTTGAAGTAATCTAATTGTAATTACATCTGTATTCACCAGGTTACCCAAGCCAGGAAACAAATAACCGTTTCGTATTTTATTTTAGTGAAGCTACCACAATGCCGCATGTTTCGTGTTCACCACACACAGCGTATAGTTTACACTGTCTTTTCGATGCTGAACATCAAGCAGAGAAGCTGTGAATTCAAAATATTATAATTTGACCCGACCGGAATTGAACCTGGGTCTACCGCTTGAAGTACTTCAGTCCCTCGTCGAACTAAGTTTCCGTTATCCATCACATCTTTAATGCGTTGTCATCAATAACGTTTAATTTAGATTTGTTCAGTTTCTTTTGTTTGAATTATTTCGACGTTTTGAGGTCCGTCTTTTTCGTGAGTTGCAATTCTTGATGGCTACGTCGGGTAAACAGGAATTGGAATCAGTAAAAGAGCTTACTGTTTTCTAATCTCAGTGACAACTTTTCGGTCTCGCTTCAAGGCATGTTTCAGGTAGAGATCATCAATTTAATCGTATCCAAAACTTCAGACCTGGATTTCGTAGGTTGATGTTTCATTCTGCATTTTCTTTTTGACTAGAACGTTTTCTTTCAACAGCTCCAATTGCCGTCACATTGTCCCTTTTGAAATTCTTACGAACAGCGGTGGTTGCAGATGTACTGTCTGGTGATGCTGTGGTTAACAGACCCCGTATTCTTCGAAAAAGTAAGGCGAATGTATGATTGGCGACGTAGCTGGAAATGTGCTGATTTTGTGAACTGTAGATTGAATTGTGGATGGAATTTTTGTTGATTCTAATTTGAATGGAATAAAGTAGTACTTTATAAAACATGTATTCCATTAGAAACTCTTATAAAGTAGCGTTAAACGGTTTTTGTCCCCATTCTCACCTATGGTCATAAATTTTGGGTAATGATCGAAAGAGTGCGATCGCAAGTGCAAACGTCCGAAATGCGGTTTCTACGAAGAATCGAAGGAGTTAGGTTATTTATTTAACAAGGTGCGTAGCTCTGAGATTCGAAAATCTCTAAACATCAAGCCTTTACTTTTCCGAATTAAAAGATCTCAGCTTAGATGGTTTGGCCTTGTAAGCAGAATGCCTCAGGAAAGACTTCCCAAGCAAGCATTACTTGCCAAAGCAAATGGGAAACGACCAGTTGGACGAACTAGAACTAGATCTGCACCAACGTCCTGCCACCTCAACGTGGTGGTGCAGTCCCCTCCCCAATGGGGATGGGTCGAAATGGCAGGACAGATCTCCTGAGGGGCTCGACCGAAAGGTCGCCCCCATTGTCTCGGACTGTTTTTTCGCTGGGCCGCCCGTTGACCGGTCACAACTGGGCGGCTCCTCTACTTCTCATTGACCGGACCCCCTTTCGGCGTCTCCTTATCCTGGCATTGCTCCTTATTAGTGGCAATGTCCACCCAAACCCAGGCCCCATCAGCAACCATTCTCACCCCAGGTACCCCTGGCCTGCTCCATCTGCCATCTAGATGTGGGCAGAGATTCTCTTCAATGCTCTGCTTGCCTTAAGTGGGTGCATTTTCTTTGCTCCTCCCTCACCCGTGCTGACTTTCGCACAATCTGTGCAGCTGGCACTGCAGTCGGCTGGCGATGCCCAGCGTGCCATCCCCAGAATACAACTGACTCCCCCACTCAAACCAGTCCCCTTGTTACACCGCCTGCGTCCCCTCCACCCCCTCCCCCAGGGTTCCCCCCACTACCGCCTGGTTTTTACTAATCACGTCCACCTCGGGGCCCCCCACGTTACCCTTGCTCCATTTGCTTTCTCGAGGTTGGTAAGGATTCTTTAAAGTGCTCCACCTGCTCCAAGTGGGTGCACTTCTCTTGCTCCTCTCTGACCCGGGCTGACTTTCGCAAAATCTGTGCAGCTGGCTCCCCCATGGGTTGGAATTGCCCTGCTTGTCTTAATGGGGACCTTGCCCCTCCCACCCTCCGTCCAGCGTCTCCCCGCCCCTTCTCTCCAGCTCCGCCCCCACCCACACCCCCTCCACTTGCTTGCTCAGATCTCAGGGATTCATCTCTGCCTCTCCCCTCACATCCTCCCCTCCTTAACACTCCTTAACACCTACCCTTCTTCCGCCTTCACCCTTCCTGCCTCATCACCACCGCCCACAGGTCCACAGTCGGTCCATATCTTGCCACCCCACATTCAAGGAAATCCACGCCCCTCACAAAATCTTCGTATTCTTCAATGGAATGCCGGCGGTCTTCCTTCCTCCCGCCGTGCCGAACCGATCGCTTTTCTCTCTGGCAACCACTATGACCTCATTTTCCTCCAGGAAACTCATCTTTCCTCAACCAAAAAGTTCCAAATCCCTGGTTATTATACCCTCCGCATGGACCGGACATTCGGTAGACAAGGCCCTGTTTCCTCCGCTACTCATAACACTGGTGGTGGTGTCCTCACTCTCATCCACTCTGACCTGGCTTTCTCTCCTGTTTCTGTCTCCTCTCTGTCTTCCCAGGACCCCTACTCAGACTACACCTGTGTTAAAGTCCTTCTCTCCAACCACTCTCCTCTTCAATTTCTTAACCTCTACTCCCCTCCCATCAAAAACACTCCTTCTGACTACCGCACCAGGACCTTCTGTCCTGATATCCTTCCTAACTCCCCCGACACTTTTATCCTCGGAGACTTCAATGCTCACCACTCAACATGGGACAGACTCATTCCTCCTAACCCGCTCGGAAATGACCTGTTTCGCTGGATCACTTCCTCCGGTCTGGAAATTCTGAACGACCCCGCCTCTCCCACGCTCCTTCACCATTCCACTGGGAGCTGTTCTTCCCCTGATATCTCGTTAGCTCCTGCGTCTCTCGCTCCCCACTGTGAGTGGCGCACTCTCCCTGGCCTTGGCTCGGACCATCTCCCCATTGAAATTGTCCTCCCCCTCTCTCCAGTTCGTCACCCAAACACTCGTCCCCCCAAATTCAACTACAAAAAGGCCAGTTGGGATATTTACCAATCTTATATTGCTGAGCACCTTCCCTCTCTTGCTTTCGATGCACTCAACATCCACCAGGCTGCTCACTTCTTTTCCCTCTTCTTAGTCGAAGCTGCCAAGGCCTCTATCCCCTTCGGCCGCCTTGGTCGTCCCCCCAAAGCCTGGTGGTCCCATGAAGCGGAATCTGCAGTGCGGGAACGACGGAGGGCCCGCTCCGTGGCACACTGATCTGAGTCGCACCGACTCAGATACATAGACGCTTCTCGTAGGGCGTCCTCAGTCATTTCTAGAGCCAAATCTGCAACCTGGCAAGCCACCTGTTCTAACCTGTCTCCCCGTTCTGATCCTCGTGCTGTCTTCAGGCTTCTCAATGCCATCTCTGGCAAAAAGAACACCTCCCATGACCCTTCTTTTCCTGATTGCACTTCCCCTCTTGATACTGCCAACCACTACGCCTCTTATCTTCGCTCACATCTATCACAAGCGACACCCCGTTCCTCGCGCAGAGCTGAAAGACAGTTCATGAATGAACTCCGGAAAGCTAGCTGTGAGGATGCTTCTTCCCTCCACAATTCTTTCTGCTCCCCCTTCTCCTTGAATGAACTCTCCACTGCCATCAGCAATCTCTCCTCTTCCACTGCGTCTGGCCCTGACCAGATTGCCTACCCTTTACTAAAGCACCTGCCCGAACCTGCACAGCTCCTCCTTCTTTCTCTTTTTAACAGGTCCTGGCACTCTCACACCTTCCCCTCTTGTTGGAAACCTTCCACTATCATTCCCATTCACAAACCTGGAAAACCCACTTCCTCTCCGTCCTCTTTCCGCCCCATTTCCCTCACCTCCTGCATCTCCAAGCTTTTTGAGCGCTTGATTCTTTCTCGCCTAACTTTTCACCTTGAATCTAATCATCTCCTCTCCACTTGCCAGCCGGCTTTCGTCCTGGTAGGTCATCCCTTGACCAAATTCTAACTCTGTCTCAATCAATCTGGGATGGCTTCCAAAAGAAAAAACCTCCAGACCGAACCATTTTGGCTTCTGTTGACTTCTCCAAGGCTTTCGACTCGGTCTGGCACTCCGCTCTTTTTCACAAACTCCTCTCGCTCAAACTCCCCCCTTGCTTCGTTCTCTGGGTGCGCTCCTTCCTTTCTGATCGTAGAGCTAAAGTCCAGGTTAGTGGTTCCCACAGCCGCTCCTTCCGCATCAGACGTGGGGTCCCCCAGGGCTCGGTTCTTGGTCCAGTCCTTTTCATTCTGTTTGTTGATGACATCACTAAAGATTTACCTCGGGATGCCCATGCCTCCCTGTATGCTGACGATCTGGCCATCTGGTCCTCTTCCCCAGACCCGCTCAAAGCCTCCTCTGTTGTCCAATCCTCCCTCACCGTCCTTGAAACATGGTCCAACTTATGGAGACTTCCACTCAATCCAAAGAAGTGTGAGTCCTCCTTTTTCTCTACAGATCCCCATCAAGCCACTTTCCAACCCCGACTGAACCTCTTGGGCTTCCCTCTTTTGTTCAATCCCACCCCTAAATTCCTTGGAGTAACCTTTGATCGGACTCTATCCTTTGGGGCCCATGTCCAATCCCTGTGTTCCAAATTCTACCCTCGCCACAAAGTCCTTCGCTCAATTGCCACTGCCTCTTGGGGTCCCAAAAAGAATCTCCCTACTCTACAAAGCCTTTGTCCGTCCGGTGCTCACATATGCCTCTCCTGGATGGTTTCCTTTCCTGTGCAACACTGCAACCAATCATCTGGAAGTTCTACACAGAGCTGCATGCAGGGTCATTACTGGTTGCCTCTCTTCCACCCCCTCCTCACTACTCCTTCTCGAGGCCCAACTCCCTCCTCTAAAGCTGACCCTAGAGCATCAGACCCTCTACTCCTTTGAACGTGCTCTGCGCCTCCCCCCCGACTTCTCCAGCCTTTATGCCTTGGCAATCAAAAACGTTCCCTGTCGACTAAAGAAGAAACCCTCCTGGAGATCATCTTGTTCTTCAGCCACACCACCACTCCCATCCCCACGTGAGTCTCTGATCACTTGCCCCCCTTTTCCACCATGGTCCACAACCCACTTCACTGTTTCCCCCTTCATTCCCGACTGCACAGGCAGCAGTACAGCCCGACTCCAAATTGCTTCAAACCGACTATCCTCCCTCCCCCCCTCTGATATCCAAGTAAGGACTGACGGTTCTGTCCCCTCCCTTTTCGGTCCTGGTGGTGCTGGAGTCTATGCTACATGCTCCAAATGCAACACATCCCATTCCCTATCCTTTTCCTCTGGTCCAATTGCCTCCAGCTTCACAGCCGAAACCTTTGCCCTCAAGCAAGGTCTTGCTTGGTGTACTAGCCATTTGATGAACTGCAAATTCCAGTCAGTTCTTTTCCTAACCGACTCTCAATCAGCCCTCTCTATCCTTTCTTCAGCCCCCACTTATCTCCTGCCTGAGTCCCTATGGAATGTTTGGTCCCTTGCCTCTTCCCTCTCCAACAATACCACTTTGAGCTTCCAATGGGTCCCCGGACACGCAGGTCTCCCCGGAAATGAAAAAGCTGATCTACTTGCCAAAACTGGTGCCTCTCTGCCCACTGATGCGATCCCTAGCCCTCTCCTCCCACTTATTGCCAAAGTCCGTAATTCCCAATTACCGCAATTGGAGACGTCACATCTCTCACTCCCACCTGAACTTCCAAGTCCCCGAAGTCTCTTCGGAGGAACTTCTTCTTTCTCGCTCCATACGCTGTGAGCTCTCTCGTCTTTGCTGCCATGGTCACAGTTTTTCTTTTATCTTCTTATCTTCACAGGATCAGCCGGAAGGAGAATTCTGATTGTAGTGCCTGTGGACACCCTCTACAGGACCCCAATCATCTCCTCCTAGATTGTCCTGCTTCTGAACCCCTTCGCAAATCTATCTTTGGCTCCTCTCTTTCTATTCTCGATCTATGGTCCAGACCTTGGGGTGTGGCCCGACTGTTGGGTCTCCGCGGAGTTCCTCCGCGCCCCCATCCCTCGGAAGGGGTCGGGTAGTACCACCACCACCACCACCAACTAGAACTAGATTGATCAATTACTTTGAGGATCTTGGATGAAATCGCTTCGGACTTCACTCGAGCAAAATCGTGGAGACAGGGCTGGAGTACTCGTTACTCTAATATCAATTTTGGTGTACTCGTACTCAAAACCTTTAGTACTCGTACTCGAGCATAGGCGTAGCCAGGATTTTTGATTGGGGCGGCAAATCACATGCAATGACGTCATCAAAAATTTTCAAAAGAGGAACTTTTTGTGGACTTAGATGTCGTAGAATAGAAGATTGTAGCCGTGGCCTGGGTTCAGCACTGAACCAAAATTTTGCCAAAGAGAGAGAGAAGGCTTAACCAAAAATTAAAAAAGTGAAAACGGCTAAATTGGGAGACGTGCTGGTTAAACTGAAACGTATCACCAACGGGGGTCCGGGGGCGGAGCCCCCAGCCGTTGGAGGCTATGGGGGTCTGGGGGCGAAGTCCCCAGCTGCTGAGCGATTTTGAAATTTTTTGGAAAGAAAAGCTATTCTAATGCCATTGGATCACATTTCGCACGTGTTAGAACCATTTAAAAGAAATAGATTTTTAAAAATGACTTTCAATAAAGTCGATTTCATTTTGCTTTTGCAATAAGCCTTTCGGACAGAACTCTTCAGTTGCGATCTCTGTCTGGTTTGGTATGTGGTGAGCAGGATCTTTTAAAGACCAAATGCAGTAAGGAAGAAATGTACTCTGCAGTGAGGAGAAATGGATTTTAAGGAGATTGCACAATAGTAAGAAGAAACGCAATCTATCAATGACAGCAGGCTTTGATCTACCGAAACAGTTGTAGAGTGAATACGAACTGCTTTTGCCTGCACAAATCTGTTTTTTTCCGTGAAATATAAACCGCTTCCAACAGGCTCAAGTGAAACTGAGAGCGAGCTGTGGTTAGGATTTTAAACTGCGAATCAGAATAGTTGCGTGCGTACTGATTGGATTCCAACAAATGCTGGCCAATGGCTGAATCACTTTCTGGTTCGAATTGAGTCTTACTCTTTGCTTTGCATTTTCTATTTGCTGGGTTCTGGTTGGTTGAGATCGGTGGGTTCCCTGTTCCTGAGTAAGAGTGGTTTTTGTCGTATTGTTTGGAACATGTTGCTTGATGCGTTCCTGAAGCCTTTGAGTAGTGCGACCTACGTACCGACTATCACAGTGGCACACGTATTCATAAATAACCATACTTCTTTGATTGGCAGATAGCACATCCTTTTTGGCAGCAGGTAGCATGCATTGGCTTGAGAAAATCAAGCGGTGGTGACAACTGCTCCAGTAGCAATTTTTGTACAAGACTTTTAACTTGATGTTCTAATTGCTGAGAAGCTTAGCCTATCCAAGGGGCTCTAAGGTACACTGGGCACTTTTCTGGTCCAAAGGGTTTGGCTGTAGAAAATTGTGCAATTTTCTTGGATATGTGCTTGAGTACTATATCCTGAAGGCACCCGTTGTCAAGCAAGATCTTTTTGATAAAATCGATCTCTTGCTTAAGCTTGTTTTTCGTACATATCATAAGTACTCTGTGTACCAACGTGGCGATTAGGTTCGTTTTCCGTTTGCGTGGGCTGAAGGATTCCCAGTGGATGTATTGACCAGAAAAAGTGGGCTTTTGGTATACACTGGTCTCGAAACCAAGTTCAGTTCTTTCCACTAGAATGTCTAGAAATGGAAGTTTGCCATCATGTTCTTTTTCAAAAGTGAACTTGAGAGCAGGACGTAGACGATTAAGCGTGTACAGGAAATCGTCAACGTCACCCTCTTGTTTAAAGATGGCAAAGGTGTCGTCAACGTATCGAAAATAAATTGTCGGATTTTGAACACAGGAAAATAGTTTGGACTCGTGGTATCCAACTCTGGCACACAGCTACAGTGACAGTCAAATCGAAAAACATGACTTTATGATGCAGAACGAATGTTACCAGGCCATCAAAAGTTTGCGTAGAAATGGAAAAATCCTTATCACTCGGCCCGATAAAGGATCAGGCGTAGTCATTTTGCACAAAAGTGATTACGTAACTAAAATGGGAAACATCCTGAATGACGCATCAAAATTCGAATGTCTTGGCCCAGCCGCTACGGCTGACGGAACCGCTACCATAGAGACAAAACTTCAGAACCGATTACGAGAGTTACTGAACTCAGAGCAGCTACCTAAACAAGTCTATGATGAGGTACGCCCTCCGGGTTCGCGAAGACCGCGAATGTACGGATTGCCTAAAACACACAAGGTAGGCACGCCATTAAGGCCAATCCTGTCCATGGTCGGTTCTTCCCACCATGAACTTGCCAAATGGCTAGCAAGCATTTTACAGCCAGTGTTTGAGCAGTTTTCCACCAACTGCATAAAAGACTCATTTACATTCGCACAAACCATGCAAGACTTCAGGTTAGAAGGAAAAGATGTCTATTTGTGCTCATTTGACATCTCAAGTCTATTTACCGATGTACCTCTCAAGGAAACGATCGGCATATGTGCGGAAGCCTTGTACAAAGACCCTTCTTCCACACCTCCCATCCCCCAAACGGTATTTATTGAACTTATGGAAAGTACTACGTCATCCGTAGAGTTCAGCTTGAATGACACAATGTACAAGCAAACGGACGGAGTAGCGATGGGCTAACCACTGGACCCAGTATTAGCGAACATCTTTGTTGGATACCACGAGTCCAAACTATTTTCCTGTGTTCAAAAACCGACAATTTATTTTCGATACGTTGACGACACCTTTGCCATCTTTAAACAAGAGGGTGACGTTGACGATTTCCTGTACACGCTTAATCGTCTACGTCCTGCTCTCAAGTTCACTTTTGAAAAAGAACATGATGGCAAACTTCCATTTCTAGACATTCTAGTGGAAAGAACTGAACTTGGTTTCGAGACCAGTGTATACCAAAAGCCCACTTTTTCTGGTCAATACATCCACTGGGAATCCTTCAGCCCACGCAAACGGAAAACGAACCTAATCGCCACGTTGGTACACAGAGCACTTATGATATGTACGAAAAACAAGCTTAAGCAAGAGATCGATTTTATCAAAAAGATCTTGCTTGACAACGGGTGCCTTCAGGATATAGTACTCAAGCACATATCCAAGAAAATTGCACAATTTTCTACAGCCAAACCCTTTGGACCAGAAAAGTGCCCAGTGTACCTTAGAGCCCCTTGGATAGGCTAAGCTTCTCAGCAATTAGAACATCAAGTTAAAAGTGCTGTACAAAATTGCTACGGAGCAGTGTCACCACGCTTGATTTTCTCAAGCCAATGCATGCTACCTGCTGCCAAAAAGGATGTGCTATCTGCCAATCAAAGAAGTATGGTTATTTATGAATACGTGTGCCACTGTGATAGTCGGTACGTAGGTCGCACTACTCAAAGGCTTCAGGAACGCATCAAGCAACATGTTCCAAAACAATACGACAAAAAACCACTCTTACTCAGGAACAGGGAACCCACCGATCTCAACCAACCAGAACCCAGCCAAATAGAAAATGCAAAGCAAAGAGTAAGACTCAATTCGAACCAGAAAGTGATTCAGCCATTGGCCAGCATTTGTTGGAATCCAATCAGTACGCACGCAACTATTCTGATTCGCAGTTTAAAATCCTAACCACAGCTCGCTCTCAGTTTCACTTGAGCCTGTTGGAAGCGGTTTATATTTCACGGAAAAAAACAGATTTGTGCAGGCAAAAGCAGTTCGTATTCACTCTACAACTGTTTCGGTAAGATCAAAGCCTGCTGTCATTGGATAGATTGCGTTTCTTCTTACTATTGTGCAATCTCCTTAAAATCCATTTCTCCTCACTGCAGAGTACATTTCTCCTTACTGCATTTGGTCTTTAAAAGATCCTGCTCACCACATACCAAACCAGACAGAGATCGCAACTGAAGAGTTCTGTCCGAAAGGCTTATTGCAAAAGCAAAATGAAATCGACTTTATTGAAAGTCATTTTCAAATTCTGCACCACCTCAAAATTGTTCAAATAGATTTTTAACATTTGAAAGCCGATTGAAAAAATTAGTTTGTTTAATCCTCCGTTTACTTACAATTTTAAACCCCAAACACCTTTAAAAATCGTGCATTTTGGCGTTAAGCTTCGTAAGTTATTTGGCCCAGGTAGGGGAAGTAAGATACATTACCTCCTACTATATTTTAGCTGTAAATAATAATCCACTGGAAGATCTTCCTTAAGGGATTTTTGTTTTATCATGAAAATAACCATCTTAGGAGCACGTGTACAACCATGCCCTCAATTCAAATTCAATAATTTGTTCAATGAGAATTTACCGGGCTAATATTTTTCAAAAGCATATTTTCGCGTAAAAACTGGAAAGGTGGATATGATTGGTCATTGAAAAATGGTACAATAGATGGTTGCGCGTACTAACCATGTTATTGGGCGCTGCCCCGGCCACTTAGGAAATTTTGTAATATCTTCCTGCCAAGTGTTGGTGAAGACCAAAAAAAGTCTCCATCTGAGCGCGGGCACCTCGCTCTTTGCTATATGGTAAATCCGTCCGTGGTTATTACAGTACATTCATAAAAAGGTTGGATGAGGGCTTGAGCATGGCTTGAGATAGCAACTTTTAGAACAAAAATTCTTAATTTCATTCAGGTTATACGTTTAAATTAGTTGGTAAAAATTGAATTGAAGGGGTCTGGGGCCCCTTGGTTGTCAATATTATTGTAAATTACTGTTGTACGTAAAGATGCTAAAAGAAACTGAAGAAACAATAGTTTTTTTGTCACATTTTTATCACTGGTAGCATTTCAATTGGGTGGGCCCGGGCCCCTTGGCTACACTTATGTACTCGAGTACCTAAGTACTCGGTATTCGCACAAAAAATTGGTCGAGTACATTGTTGCAATGAAAGGTAGCGAGTAGCAGCAAGAGATATAGAGTAAATCGTTTTTTGCCGTGTTTTTTTCAAAAGAAAAGTGTTTTATAAAGAAAATTGGCTGTTGGCTTCCCAAAAATTTGTTTTGGAACAATCAATAGTTATTTTTAACAATTAATTGTTATTACTTACGTTCTTACATTAAATAATGCGGAAAAATCGTGACGTTTCTTCATGCGATTGATTAAGCGTTGGAACGTCACTCTTGCGGCATTTATATTGTTTCTTGTTAAAAAGACCTTTTTGTTTGATGAAATACCGCAAAATATCCCGCTCTTGGACTGTTACCTTAACGTGTACTTTGCGTGCCTGCCACAAGCAAGGGGGGATAATAGTACGCCCTCACAGGTCAAGCACGTCTTCTTTTAAGAGTGCAAATTTTAACTCTTAAATGCAACGAGCTATTTTTGACGTGTCCGGGTTAGTTTAGTGCTCTTTTTGTTATGCTGCTGTAAATAAATTTTTGTTCTGTTTGGTTAGTTCTTCAGTTTTTTTTTTCAGGGTTGCTATTCAAGCAAAAAACATTGGCACAGAAAAATAACTTCTATTAGAAAAAGTTAAATAACCTTTTTTTAGATTTAAAAAATTTGGGTGCTTGTACTTGTAATCGAACCTCAAGTACTCGTACTCGTGCCTTTTCGACGGCCTTGTACTCGTACTCATAGGTGCAGTACTCGACTCCAGCACTGGGTGGAGGTGATGAAAGACCGTGAAGTGTGGCAGCTTCATCTCGAGCTGCTGCCCCCGCAACCCTCACGGATAAGCGGGCAATGAAAACGAGATAAAGTAGCGCTTTCTAAGAAAGTTTTTCTTAGTTGAAAAGATTAGTTATACAAAAAGTACAAAACAGTATAATGTTTGCTTGTATTTTTTTCAGTAATTTTGCTGCTCAACAATGGTTTAAGTACATCGGCAAATAATCAACTTGATGACGCAATTGTGACGTCATTGCTGGATAATTTGGAGCTGATATTAAGTAATGTACCCAACCCCAGATCAGTTAAAGCAGGTATAACAATTAATAATGTTTTCAATAGAATTACATTTGTGGCATATCTTATAAAAGCATGTACTGCATTATGCCACGTTGATTTGCAACCGCATAAACTGCGATCTCGCCCAATATGTAGACTGTGAGTTTGATAAAACTGGCTTTTTTGACAAATTTTCCTCAAGAACTAATTATTGAGTCGAATTTGATATGAATAAGAGTTGTTTCACGACATTGGCAAAATAATACAAAGCTCTTTCTGCAAAAATAGATCTCTGAACTTTTAGTTCTCTTGAGGGATAAGGGGATAACGTAAGTCCCATTTGCCACAATAACTACGCTGTTTTGGACTATTGGGATTACAGCTACCGTAGTTAACTGTGACAACTTTATTCACCAACTACTTACTAGCATTGGAATGTTTACAAAGGACTTCTGGGTGCTGTTTATGTTAACCTCCTCTTTGTATTGTGTAGTCTGGATGGTATTTTACATAAGTATTATTGCTGAATGCTGAGCCCTGTTATTTAAGCATCTTACGCAATACTTTATGTAGATACGAGGCACAAGATTTGATGCTGTTTTTCAGAGCTGTTGCTGATTTTTCAAAACGTCGAGTTTTTATCCTGCGTTGAGCGAATTTTAGATCGACCAATGATGAGTTTCTGTCCATGCCCGGTGCATCCGTTTGTTCTTAAATTGATTTCTACTTTAATCAAATTGGAAAACGCAAACTGCGTCAAGGTAAGAAAGTGTGAAACCGCATTTGCACGAAGAACTATGGTTGAGTAGTTACACGATCATTTCTGGAGAAGTTGATGGTGATCATTTACTCAATCAGAGTGGTAAATCGGGCCGGGCTTTTCGGGTCGCGTTTGTGCTTAAGGTTGACAAAACTTCGGGTCTGATACATGCCTTGTGTTCGGTACTACAAAAACGTAATCAAAATAACTTTGCAACACTCAACGAAAACTTTGAGCATCAATGCGATTATTAGTGCACATTATTGCAGCACAATTTATCAATAAGTAGTAGCAACTAACTGTACTACGTTTTTCAGACTTAACTTGAGTTTCGGTCCTGGTTTTGGCTTCAAATCATTTTTCGGGTTTGGGCTTGTACTTTTGTCTTTGGGCCGGCTACGAACCTGAACTTGTAAACTCGTTTATTACTCTGTACCGGGCGTTTCCATCTGATTGTCAGTAGCTCGCTATTACAATTTTGCAAAACTCTGATTCCCAGCTCATTTTGTTGTCTGTGTTGTGTACATTGGGGCAGGTTCAATTTGACTTCTCAAAAGTCGCCTGTGATTTTTTCATTGACTGTTTGCTACGTTGTCTTACCTTTTTCGATTTTAGTCATGACAAAATAAAAAAGATATTGACTGTTATAAACTTTGCTTGCCAATGGCGAAATAGTAAAATGTGACCATATATTATTCTATTTTAGTAGCACGAATGCTTCTAGAATTTGGTTCTAACTTCTGATTGACCTATTTGAAACGGGATCGCGTATTATTCGCGCGACCATTTCGTCGCAGACCTTTTCGGCGCCGCCTATTTTGTGCCGGTCCTTTTCAGCACAGATCGTTTCGTCGCCAATTCGGTGCTCTTTGACAGTTCAGTTATTTAGGGTTTGGGTTAGGGTTAGTCAAAAAGCACCGAATGGGCGCCGAAAAGTTGTTGACCCTTTGAAACAACGTTCTCCAATGTAATGTTATTTATTAAAGTTGACGTTTTGCTCTCCAGTCCGGGGATCATCCTTGAAATAGTAACACGTTGTATTTTGCATTTTTTTGTTGTTGAAAACTACAACGTATTACTGTTTTGATGGTGATTCCCGGACGCACAATTACAAAGTGTACCCTCTATGTTTTCTACTTCGATTTGCTATCTCTCAGACCGGCATTTTTGCCCTAACCCCAACTAATGCAAGGTTCTGAAAAAACACAATAAAAGAACGTAGCTCGAATCAAACCCAAGCGTGAGACTTACCGTATGCGCGCCTTAACCGTCAAAGACGAGGTGAGTTGACGATGTCGAATCGTCAAAGTGCCGTATTTAACTCGAGTTACTGAGAAAAAAGCAATAGATTGCAAAATTTGCAATTATTGCTAAATGGGTACACCGGTACATTTTGTTAAAATGCTACCCGGACTGGAGAGCGAAACGTTAGCTTTAATATAAATAATAACACATCGGAGAACGTTTCAGTTTATGTTTTATCCCGATGAACGCACTCCATGCTTCATTTCTGATTGACCGTTTTGATAATTTGTTTCTATGGACACGCATAAATTAAAATCTTGGTGTACTGTTTATATTCATATGATAAACAATTTGTTGTGTTGCAGGCTGAATATTGCATCAAATTTTCGGCCGAAAAATTATTGAGAGTGTTGGAAGAAAACTATGATCTTCATCTAGAAAGTTAGTTCAATGTAGCCATTTGTTTGCGGTCAAATTTTAATTTTTTTACGTAAGTTGTTTTTCAAGCATTTTTATTAGTGACTTTCGCGTCCAAAAATATTTCGGTGTAAATTGGCAGTGGCCAGACAAAAAATGTCTAAGCTTTAGTCTTTTGTTCAATCATGTTTCATACATAACTCTTTAAACTGTACTCCTTTTTCAAATCCAGTTTACAAAGTATTTTGCATTTTTTGCAAAGCTTTTCATTTTAAACGGAAAATTTTTATTTTACAGTTTAAACTGTAAATCATTTTGTATTTTTATTTTCTCATTTAAACTCAAACTGATTTTTTTGCAGCTTCAGTTTTGCTTCTTTGGTGTTCTTTGTTTGACGTTAGGTTTACTTCATCGTTGTTTCAACTACAACCATTGATATCACCTGGTGAACGATTTCTGAACAGTAAAGACGTGGCTTTGGCTCCGTTAACTTCCAGTTTTATATCGAAAATGTTTCTGTGCGTTCTTAATTGCACAGCGAAGGTTTGTATTTAATGAAGAAAATACCAGTTTGGTTGTAAATAATTCTTAATGAAGAGTCAGAAAGCTATAGCTATCTACAATTTTACTTGATAAAGTGCTGTCTTTGTTGATAGAGTGGAGTCGGAACCGGATTTTGCATTTTTATGCCGGTGCCGTAGTGCAATTTTAAAAAAGATTAGTAGCCGGAGTGGATCCGGAGTCTGACTTTAAAGTAGTCTTTTAAGCCGTAGTGATAGTAGAATGAGGAACTATTTTTGATCTGTGGAAATGGAATATCAGAATATGTGATTAGGCTAGGCTTATCCCAGGCTATGAACAATTTGACAATTGGTTCGAATTTTTCGTCGAAGCGTGTTCTTGTCTCGGAATATTTCGGAGGGGAGTGTTGTAAAATTTCAGAGCCAGAGTCGGTAAAAAAATATCGGGTGGAGCCGGAGTGTAAAATTAGCCACTCCACTTTATTAGTTTGCAAGCAATTGATCGCTTGATGGCGTCACCCTAACCTAATTTATATGAGTTTTTGAAGTACTACTGTAGGAGCGTTTTGGTCCGTTAGTTTGGTTTTGTAGCAACCATTATATCTAGCTAATTAGTTTTAGCTAGTGCACTTGGTATTGGTGCGAGGGCGGTTACGAGGGATCCACGACAACTGACCGCGAACCAAAAGGCCGATTGGCTGAGAAGAGCGATCATAAGCATATTTTCCTGTCCCCAAAGCCATCTTGCCCAAACCCTCACTTTGTGACAAAACCACTGTGACGAAACCGTTGGTTCGCGGTCAGTTGACCTGGCTCGATTACGAGTAACTACACGTGTTACTTCAGCTTTCTATTTAGATTTTTCACGATTCAGCTAAGTCACAGCAGTTTTTAACTTTTTTGTACCATGAGTCCAAGAAGTGTATTGTTTAAAACCAAATATTTTGTGATACGGTATTAAGCCATTATGAATATTTTTTTTCAGAAATCGTTAAACATAAGCGGAGCTGCTTTTCTCTGCTTGTTAGCAATGATCAAGTTCACCAAAACAGCTGATATAGAACTGTTTTTTCAACTGACGTCATCACCATGGCTGGACTTTAGTCTTGAATCGAGCGTTTGTGAAAATGCTGAAGAGAATGAGGTCCGCTTAGCAATTAAGTCGCTCACATCCAACCTAAACGGAACGATTTCTGCGTATGGAAGTTAAAATGTTCATAGTTTCTCGCTTTTTGCTTTATAGAGCTTTTGAAATTTTTTTGAATTTTGTTGCTACTTTGCATTGATTAAATTTCGTTGTTTTGATGTTATTGTCGTTCACAGATACATCTTAAAACTTTATGTAAGTTCATGTTTTAGTCTCAGTTTTCATTGTTTTGGTTTATTTTACCACTGTACCAGCTCATAACTTTTTGTTTTTTTTTAAATGACAGAAATAGTGCTGGAGCAAAAACTTAAACACAGTACTGTGGGAGTGTTGGTGCTGCCACGGGTAATAGCTGCTGTAGTAGTGGTTTCAACACTGGATAATGGTTCAGACCAGAGATTGTAGACTTGGGTTTTTCTGCTTCTATTCAATAGCAATTGTTAAAGCTTTGTCTAGATTGTATTTTATTATACTGTATTGTTGCAACAAAATTAGAGCTTTACGTTTTTTGTCGTTCTTTCCGAAAACTGTATTGCCAGATGCAGTGTTCATTTTAGTGCTTTTATCATTCATCAATACTAACCCTAACAACAACACGGTTGCGCAAAAATTACAGTGGTAGCAAGTTCAGTTTCCCTTGCCCTAACATTTAAGGTGCTTTTACACCGGACGCCTAGTAACCAAACTGTGGTGTCATTGACAACTTGTGAAAAGTTGAAACCGGCCGCAGTCTTTATGAGCGGTTGCTTTACTCCAGTTAGACAAAATTGTTGATGAATGGTAGGCCTATTTTGAGCACGTAGCGAGGGCAACTACTCGCGAAGATTGTCAGTTTTCGCGTTGCGTGGCGTCTTGTGTAAACGCGCCTTAAAGCGACAACTCAAGAAAAGATCACATCGTTTATCAAAGTATCAGATATTTCACCATGTCTGGAATATTTTCATTCGGGAATTTGTCATAAAAGGAATTAAATAAAATTAAACAAGTTTATCCAATCGTTCTTATTCAGCATATCCAAAAGAGCCATCCGTTACTCTTACTGATGCAATCGACGTATGTTTGAGAGTTTTATTTTCTGTCCACAGTTATACTAGTGCTGCAGTTATCCATTTCTGTATGCTTTATTCAATGCTAACGTTTAAGAAGGTGTTTCTTATAGTCAGACATGGGCATGATCTTGATGTTGAAGATCACACTTTTTGTTGAAGATCTTGCAGATCAACATCACTTTCATTTTTAAATGTTGTGTACGATAAGCATCGCCGAGACCAGGTTATGTGATATTCTTAAGCTATTTCATGGATCCGACACAGAATGGAGTCTAAACTGGAGAAAGTAATTCGCATTTGCCGTGGTACAGACAGGACAGGTACGAACCAGTACGGCAGTACCTAATTTGCTCACTTGAGGAGAAAATTGATCAAAATCAGTTTCGTAAACAACCAGTCATGGGCACGATCTTGATCTTCCAGATCACATTATTTTGATGATCTGATCTTGATCTTCAAGATCACCTAAAAGTGGTGATCTTGCCCATCTCTGCGTAGTAGTGATTAAGTATTTTGCTTAACGTTCAGTTTGTCCTCGATTACTTATTTTCGATTGTTTATTTAAGTTTAGTCCTGAAACTTCAAGTAAAGTTGCTGCTTTGGTACAGTTGACTTTGATGATCTACTAGTCTTTTGTTGTTTCCTACCTACGCACATTTTGTAGCGTTCGGTGAAATAACCTTGAACTTGAAACTTGCCCTGGTAGAGATGATAAATAAAGCATAATGTCAATAAGTCACTTACATCAACTGCATTTGCATAAATGCAAAAACATTTGAAAGACCAATGATAACAGAGTAGCTCTTGATAGACATATTTTTCATTTGATATTTTGTAGGTCTTGTATTATCCGATCATTCGTTTGCAAGCGGGTTGGGCTCTTCTAGTCCTACCTTAGTGTTTCCAATCATGATAGAGAGGATTCGTCTAAAATAAAAACGCCAACGTCGCTTACTCGTTAGTGGAAGATAAAGATGCTTCAGTCAGTCTATTTGAAACTACGCTTTTAATTGGCAGAACCGGGTATTATGGAAACGCCTCGTTGACTATTCCTTTTACATAAAAAACCACTCAAAGAAAAATCTCTGCTGCTTTCCAAAATTTCACTGATAAAAAATGGTTTTGGCTATGTAGTCCGGTAGAAATATGACAAAATACATTGAAACCCGGAAAAAATTTATAATAAGCTGAACTTTGGCACGATGGCTCAGGACCATGTCCTGAGCCACTAAAAAAAAATCCCCATGTTTTGGACGTGGGACTTCCCCCTTTTCCGGCCTGTAAAGTCTGCCATCTAGTGTCAAAGAGCTTTTACTATACAACAGCCAATCCAAAAGTTGTAAAAGTGCCAAGTTTTGAGTAATGGTTGGTTTTCAAGTGCAGGTATAAAAAATTTACTTAAAAATTGATGACGTCATCGTTGGTGACGTCATTGCCAAAGTTTTTGAAAAAAATGACCTATTGATGGCTCGAATAGTAAATGAGAGTTAGATTTTTGGTTCCAAATAAAAAAGTTGCTTAAATCAAAGTGATGACGTCACAAGCGTTTTTGATGACGTCATTTGTCAAGAGTTTCGATCGTAAATCTGAAAAAGAATATTTGACCAAACGAAACATTGCTACATGTTGGGAATATCAGCATCATCATCGTTTTGAGGCTCCAAAGCATGTTAGAGTCCTTGGCCGAGATCTTGCCTCATCCTCCTATATTCAATAATTCTAAAAAATAATAACTAGTGTAATTATATGTAAATTAATACGAATATGTGCCGAGCACGATGATATATCTGATACGAACAAAATTTCTACCGCTTGCAATGTCTGACAATAGTATTATCTTACGCAAAATAATGTCCGACAATATTATTATCTGAATTTATAATAACCACGCTAATATTTGACAATTCGCTGCCTTAATGATTTTTTTTATCGTTCCTCAAGCTTGCATCTTACTAAAATTGCAGATTAACTTTAACTGCACGTGGGAGCTTTCGATAAACATTCAAGGGGTTTCTTGATTAAACTGCAAAATGCATTATTTTATTTTAATTCGTTATTGGCAGTGGTGGGCAAATTACTGTATAAAAGTAATCACACTACGTCACTAAAAATTACTAAAAAAGTAACAAAATTACCGTATTCGTTATTTCTCGGAAAAAGTAGTCAGTATTTGTCGTTGCAAATTACTTTGAATGAAACATTTTGTCAAAATGACAATAATCTACTCCACATCACTATTTCTAATGGCGCAAAAAAACAAACAAACTAGATTTCGTCCGGGATCCAAGTATGATTATCAAGTTATAGCTTTCATTATGCTACCTCTTCGATACGGCTCAGTGCTCGCCAATATTATTTTGATCACTGTATTACGTCTGAGCGTCGATCCCATGGTCTGAGTGAGTACAGAATTGTTTTTAAACTAAGCGGGTTCCGAATTTTGGGTCTTTTGTTTCTGCGGTCAAGATCATATCAAAATAAGCCGGCTACTGTGACTCCTGGTGCGCCGAAACCAGATCACGCTTACGTTATGATTCAAGAAGAAAAATTGGGCAATAAAAATTTAATGCTGTAATTAACACCAAATTTATTGCACTTCCTCAGGTTTTAATAAATAATTTCAGATAAGTCGCTAAATATGCGCTAATAATCTAAATAACACGCTTAAGGTAATTCTCACATAAAAGTGCTATCAAGATAAAAAAATTTGGAAAAATACTATATGATTGATCTATTTGTTGGTCGAGCGGTAACGCGTTTGTCTGTGGAGCGGGAGGTCTAACGTCTAAGTTTCTAATGTCAGGCCGGCCAAATCAGGCACAGTGTTGCCTACGGCACTCCACCGCTGTGACATTTCTTCAAAGGAAGTTGTGCTGTCCGGGCGCAATGGCGTGGAGATGAGCCCCGCCAACTCGTTACACGCTTTGGCATAATACAGCGAGTATAATGAAAGATTTTTGATCTATCACATTCCGGTAGTATTTTTTCAATCTGTTATCTTCATAGTACTTACCGGCGGAGCCGAGTTTACCGTGCGGCAAAATGGTACCATATTAGTAAACTGGAAACTAACAGCTTGTCTTTTTTCTTCATGGCTCATTTGTTCTAGAATATGCCGGTTCGTCCAATCAGCGTGACTTTTTTTTTCACGGTGCACTCGTTCTACGAATATGTCCAATCAATTCAGTTGAATACGCGTGACGGCAAAAAAATTCGCAACAAAAGCAAACTTTTTTCTTCAATACTCTTTCTCCGTGCGTTTGTATCTGGTCTACTAATAAAGAGACGATGATGGCACTGTGCCTGAAGCAATATTGCGACCCCTGGGCGGAGAAAACTTTTTTTAGGTTGTTTTAGCTCTAGTTTCGACGGAAAATGCGACTCCTAAGCGGTGGAAAACTATTTTATTTTGGTCAACAAATTTTGTTGGCTGAAAATGTGGTAAAGGGTCCGGCGCTGTATGAATTTGGTCTCGCCTACTGGTATCACCTCTTTTTAGTTACTAAAAATATTATAAAAGTTTATGAAGAGGATTTATATCGATTATTCAGATCGATGTTGGTTAATCAAACATACAAAACAAAACTTTCTTAAATAAAGCCTGGGCATGCTTATAATTAAGCAAACAAACAACAAAATACCGCCACCGAAGTCTCCTCCTAGAAACCAGCGGAATTAAAAAACTTGACAGTATATTTTCTATTGCTATTGCTCTTTTGTTGCATCCCTATGCAGAGTTGTAAACGGGCAGACTAGTTCAGGCCCGAACCCAAAAATATAAGCCCGAACCCGAAAACTAATTTAAAACCCAAAAGTTAAATAAGGTCTGAAAAATTTAGCAATGTTGCCAAGCTATTTTAATCATATTTTTGTGCACCTAAGACAAAAAGCACGTCTCAGGCCCGAACAAATCCCGAAATTTTTGTCAAGTTTAGGCCCAAACCCGGCCCGACTAACAACTCTGTCCCTATAAGCTCTATCAATGATCGATTGTCTTAGACGAAACTAGCACTGCATGTATAAACCATTCTAGCACGCAAAGACATACGGCCCATGGTACGACCCTGTGTCATTCTCAACAGAAACAACTTTTTGATTGGCCGGTGTTATAAACTAAGCAGCCAGGCAAGCGTTTCTACTGGATGGTAATATTTACAATGTATCCTAATTTGTAATTAGTAATTTTAACACCTCTAAAAAACTATAAATTTACCACAAAAGTTACTTTTTTTAAAAGTAGTGTCATTACTGTAAAAACTACTAAAAAACTAATTCGTTATTGCCACCACTGCCTATTGGGAGGTCTAAATTTTATCTGCTTGATTGCTACCCCAGGGTTTTACTGACAACACAGTTTTTGACCTTCAATCGACTGAATGAATTCACAATATAATTCTCCCAAGTTTAAAGCTAATTAAAAAAAAAGTTAGCAATGTTTCGTTTGGTCAAACACTCTTTTTCAGATTTACGATCGAAACTCTTGACAAATGACGTCATCAAAAACGATTGTGACGTCATCACTTTGATTTAAGCAACTTTTTTATTTGGAACCAAAAACCTAACTCTCATTTACTATTCGAGCCATCAATAGGTCATTTTTTTCAAAAACTTTGGCAATGACGTCACCAACGATGACGTCATCAATTTTTAAGTAAATTTTTTATACCTGCACTTGAAAACCAACCATTACTCAAAACTTGGCACTTTTACAACTTTTGGATTGGCTGTTGTATAGTAAAAGCTCTTTGACACTAGATGGCAGATATAAAAGGCCGAAAAAGGGGGAAGTCCCACGTCCAAAACATGGGGATTTTTTTTGGTGGCTCAGGACATGGTCCTGAGCCATCGTGCCAAATTTCAGCTTATTATAAATTTTTTCAGGGTAAAAGCTATTTCTACCGGACTAATGAATCAAACCGGAACTTCTACGTTAAAAACGGCTTTGGTCGTCATCACTCTTACGAAGTAAAAAGCAAACTTCCATGGTGATAACTTGTTTTCGGACCCCCTTATTTTCGACCAGTTTCTTTACAGTAAGCGATCAGTCGTCGAGTGGAAAGATCGTTTTCTACGGAAACGGTAGACTCGAGTTCGATTCTCGGTCGAGTCAAACCAAAGGCCATAAAAATTGGTATCCACAGCTTTCCTGCTTGATGTTCAGCAATAAAAAGAGACAGTGTATGAGTGTGAAGACTCCACCGTGTGTGGTAGGCAGATGGCAGCTTGACTCGAATAACATAAGGTACCCAAGCCGTTTCCTGGCCAAGGTAAGTACGCGAACAATTACATTACAGTGAGTTCTACTAAATTATGCCAAAAGCAAGGATGGCAATACGGTACGGCACACCTTTTTTGTAATGGTACGGTACATTAGTACTCTACACCTTTTTTGAAATGATACGGAACGTTGGTACGCAGTTTGAATTTGCCTATTAAACGTTTTATATGCAACGTGCGGCAGACTCGGTGCCACGGGGGGCATACCGGGGCCGTGCCCCCCCAAACGAAAATTGTCCCCCCCAAGCGAGGACTGTGCCCTGAAGAAATTAATAGGTTTGGGGTTTTGGAGCGCAAATCGAGGCCCAAATTAGTGTTTTCTGTAGACTTGAAATTTCAGTTTCGGCCGGAAAATCCGTTGAAATTTCAGTGAAGACCTTTTTTTTATTTTATTTATTTTTTGGAGGTCACCTGTTTTAGGCCGGAAAAACCACTTGAGATTTCGGTTTCGGCCGGAAAATCCGTTGAAATTTCAGTGAAGACCTTCTTTTATTTTTTTTTGGAGGTCACCGGTTTTCGGCCGGAAAAATCACTTGAAATTCCAATTTTGGCCGGAAAATCCCTTCGAATTTTCGCACCACACCTTTGTGGCGTGTCAAAAGGGAGCGCGCTCCGATTGCGGTTAACCGGCTCGACTGCGCAGCCTTGTGTTAGCTGCTATGATCTTTTGATTTAAGAAGCCATCGGTTAGAATTATCTTTCGTTTGTGGTTACTTCCATGCTAGTTTCCACATCGCCACTGGATGAAGCAGGAACTGCGACACCTTGTTCCTTTGATCCAGACAGGGATGAATTTCTAGTGCCCCCGAGCCCCTTTCGAATTCACAAAAAATAAACTTCTCGTGCTCCCTCAAAATTTATATCTGCCCCGACCTGACGTGCGGCTGCCAATGAAGATTCGTGCGACCGTGCTCTGCGTGCACGTAGTCTAGGCTATTCTCAAGCAAGCATTATAGCCTCCTAATTTGTCGTTACAATTGTATTATGATGTCACAACTCACAAGTACAGCCAATTGTGACGTAACTATTGCTTATAAATGCTAAGAGCCGAGGACTATCGTGGCATGTCATAGATTGAAGAAAAATTTGAATGGAAACAACTGCGACACTTTAGTTGAATACGCAGGGGTGGAAACAACTGCGACACTTTAGGAAACAACTGCAACACCCAGACTTTTCGCAAATTACGCCGGCTTTTTGTATGCAGAGGTAAAGACAGCTGAAGCCGACTGTAAATGCGTTGTAGCCAGGACTTAAATTGTAAAGGGGACGTGTACCCTCATCGAGAGTCAGCGTCCCCCCATCGAGATTTAGCATCCCCCCATCGAGATTTAGCGTCCCCCCATCGAGATTTGAGCGCTGGATGATAAGACGAAAAAGTGCTTGTTAGCACGAATAAATCCGCCCAGTTCCGGCCGAAATTGCGGCCAAGACCTATTTTTAGGGATAAATATCCTTCAATTTTCTGTGAAGACCTTTTTTTATTTCTTTTTTTTGGTCTTCAATCGCTTTTGGGCAAAGAAGTATACTTGACTCATAATTTCCACCAAGTTGCATTCGCATTCCAAATGCGTTTGCTCAAGGTTGCAAAAGCGTCCCCCCCCATGCAAAATTTTACACTTTAAGAACTGGTTGTAGCGTCAGCTCCAACGTAGCCGCAAATGGAAGTGCAATTGGATATATGGATTAATACTTAACCCGGAGAGTTGCTCGATAGGTTGTTCAACCGAGCCGGTCGACCGCATTGGGACGCGTCCTTTTGACACGTACGTTACAATGGCGAGCACGCCAGGATGTTGAAGTGGTGGACGCTCTCCCTTGCGCTGGTTGGAGACGATGAAGTGCCGTCACCAGCAGGGGCGGCTCGTAATGAAAGCTAAAAAAGCTGCAGCTTACCCTGCATCATCTGTTTGTTTTTATTATTTTTATTATTAATATTTTTATTTTGGATTGTTTTAGAATTGCTGTGGTGACTAGTAATTAATTAATCACCTTTACCCCCCCTCCCCCACTTTGACCGCAAAAAGTAAAAAATTATTGCATTTTTATAACTAGTTTAATAAACAAAGAAATTGGAAACTCTTGAGAAAAGCTGTTCACTTTGCAGCTTTTATAACGCATTGAAATCGTACGCGGTGACGTCACAGCTGGTCTTTCTTCACTCACTGTTGTGATAAATGGACAAAAATATGCTGCGGCTCGCGCAGCTTTTCTGGCTTGTTGAGAAATGTAAAAATGTGGTTACTGGATAGCAAGTATTGAATTATTGAACATATCACATCCTATTCTGTTGTAGGATACTGCGGTTAGTGTAGACTGTAGAGTCGTGAAAGGATATATGCTAAACTTGAACGTAACATCGCAAGTGATATCCGGGGACTTCGGGGCAATATCCAAATTTGACTGAGCATTATTGCGCTTTTAAATAGTGACCAAATTGCGTTAAATGAATTTGTAAATATCAAATCAAATCTTTCGTTGTACTCGCTGTATTACGCTGAGGCGTGTCATGAGTTGACGGGGTCCATCTTCACGTCATTGTGCCTGGGCAACACAGCTTCTTTCATTGTTCACAGCCGTTGGCGACACTGCGTTCAATTTCACCGGTCCGAGATTTGAACGTCTGACCTCCCGCTCCAGAGGCAGAGAGCGTAACCGCTCGATCAGCTGGCCGGTTTTTGTGAATATGTGGTCGTTAATAGTCAGATGAATAATTTAAATGCTCTTCTTTCAAATTTTTTTCACTAACTTTTTACAGCTTCTGATTACATGCTTTCAATATTTAAATGTCTCGAAAAGTTGAAAATAATAATAAAGTAACGTCAATTAAATAATTGTACAGCGAAAGCCATTTACACCATCCTTGGTCTAGTTAATATTGCAGATCAGTAATTCTTCGTGGTGAAAATTCTTATCGTAAAAGATTAGACTACAAAAGTGTAGTTATTATGTTTCTGCAGTTTTTGTTTAATTAGATCAGATCAAAGTTTTTACATCAGCATTTTTGGTTTTTCAAAGAATTCCATTATCAAAGTATGGACTAAATCTACCACTTGCCAGGCTGTTACGAGCGATGTTATGTTAAACGCATATTTAAATAAAGAATTAATGTTTTAGGGGAAATAATGTCTGTCCATAAGGTGTTGAAACATGTGTCTTCGGTTGCGCGCCGGTAACGGCGGCCAAATCTTGAATCGAACTTTCGACGTCAGTGATACCAATCTAAACCAGTTTTTCTTGTCCGTTCCCGGGCCTCGGCGTGCCGCTTTTGCATTTGAGACATTACAATAGATGAGGCATAAATTTTGAATAATTATAAAGATGACTGCAAAGTAGACTCCCTGTTGTTGACCTAAAAAGCTCATTTTGGTAATACGTAGAGTTGCACTTTTTTATCGTAGTTGAATTTGCCTACGAAGTTGATTTTTAGAGCCCAAATGTTTTTATACAATTTGCAGCTTACCCTTTCAAAATGGTCACGAGCCGCCACTGGTCACCAGCGTAAAGGGAGGGGGATGATGTAGCTTCAGCTTCAACGTAGCCACAAATAGAAGTGCAATTGAATATATGGATTAATGGGTTAACCCGGAGAGTAGCTCGATAGGTGGTTCAACCGAGCCGGTCGACCGCATTATGAAGTGCCCTTTTGACACGTACGTTACAGGAATTGAGATCGCTGATTTTAATGCCAGTGATTTCATAGTCAGTTAAAGTTGTGAGCAGTTAAAAGCAAGGATAGGAATACGGCACAATACGTAATTACGGTATGGTACGCCTCAGGTTTTGCTAAGCAGCACGGTACTCTGGTACAGGACGCCTTTTTTGTAATGCTACGGGTACTGTACATTGGTACGGTACGCTTCAAAAATTAAACTGAAGTACGGTAAGCTGGTACTGTACGGTTTAAAGTGGAGGTACGTAGTACGTAAGTTCTGAACGTACCGTACTGCCATCCTTGGCCAAAAGTCCGCCGTAATCACAGAGCTACATAAACCGTTATTCTGTGCCGTAATAGCCGAATAATGACGGAGTTATTCATTTGCGGAGTTATCCTTCGTTCCGCTACAGTAGTTGCTAAGACAACAAGGTAGTTCCCCGTAAACAAAAGAAATCAGAATCGAAGGCTAAGATGGGGTTGCCAGTACACCTACATGGCTAGAATCCTAGATAGGCCTATGCAACTGTGACAAGGCTGTGTAAAGAATTACAATTATGAATTGTCAAAAAGATTCAGGTGATTTTTTCATAGCTGAGCAGGTTTTGTTTGATTGGCTTTGTCATTAGTTTCCGCCACCACCACACCTACCGCAGGCTAAAGAAATACAAGTTAACGGACTTCCAATTGTCCAATGTATTCCGGTAGGTTACGTATACAATACCGGTACCTATTGTATCTTGTGACATGTGCAACTGTGCAGGATACTTGGTATCCTTCAGTGCGTTTCAGCGCATCTTAGGCTAACCGGTACCTTCTAGTTCAGTGTTTCCCAACCTTTTCACCATCGTGAACCAATATAACGTCATGCGTTGAATGCGCGTACCACTAATTTATTTTAATCAAATTTGGCTGTAAGACTGTAAAGCAAATTTAACTTTGCGTATGCTATTCTTTAGTTTTGCCAAAATTCCTAAACAAATTTTTGTGAAAACTTGCTGCATGTGCTACAATACTCACTGCTCGACTTTTTAATTCAAAAGTTTCTTAATATGACCAAAAGCAAAAACGTTGTTTATTACATCATAGATCTCATTTACTGATGATTTAAGACTGCAAGTAGCAGATTACGCAATTAACATTTTAGCTGCCGCAATACCATTACCAGATATTGGGTTTTGTGCAGTTAATTTAATAGCGTGTGTGGCAGTACACTCTGAAAGGGCTAATTATCACCTGCAATGGCGAAAGTGTTAAATTATACTGTACTAGTTGGAATAGAATATTACAAACTGAAAATAAAAAATTAACCTTCAAAAAAATAATCGACTCGCGTACCACGTGATAGACCTTCGCGTACCACTAGTGGTACACGTACCACCGGTTGGGAATCACTGTTCTAGTTTCAGAGCTGAGCTTTGAGAGTCTGCACTGTCAGTGTCACGCAGTTTGCTGGATCTGAAAATATACAGCTCAGAGATGACAAACAGATATAGCCTAGGATAATTTATTTCCAGGTATGAGTTATTCTTTGCTTTACACAGACCTACAGTAGGTAGCTATTCAGAATTCAAAATTTGTAAAGATTTTAAGCAGACAATTATTCAATTATAAGGTTTTTGATGCTTTTTGATTTAATACTCTTATAACAATAAAAGAATGGTGTAACAAATTAAAAAAATTTGCAATTAGAAAATTTCAAAGCTTTTTCCTAAATAGACCAAAACTGTAATTGTAATTACGTTTTATTCACCAAGTTGACATGGTTAGGTCTCAGGAGACAGAGAAGGGACCTTTCAGTCTTTTGAGTCAAGCTGCTGTAATGATTTATTGATGTATTTATCAGATTGTTAGCTACAGAAAGTAGGTATTGGGACAAACTGCTCAAAATTAATTTACGATATTTTCTAAGACAAAGTTAGTAGCAGTAATTACTTTGTAATTTATCATAAAGTTCTGCTCCTGATTAGAATTGTTTCTGTTTAATGTATTTACTTTCAGTTTAGTTCCAATTTATTTTTATTAATAATTTAGTTCTTATTGATTTACGGTATTTTCCAAGACAAAATTAGTACTGGTAGTTACTTTGTAATTTATCATAAGGGTTCTGAACTTGATTAGAATTTTTTCTGTTTATGTTTTTACTTTTAGTTTTAGTTTTTATTTCTTTGAAACATTCAAGACAGTTATTCGTTCAAGTCCAACAGCACTGATTTTCAAAAGTAAATTTTTTGAATCAAAACTTTAGAAATTTTAGAGGGAGTGACTATTTCAACAGAAAATTTTAAGTTAAAGAGAGTAAAACAAAAATGATAAATACCGGTATTCATTCACATATTTTTCATTTCCTTTTTTAAGGGTCAAGATTAGGGTTTAAGTTAGAGTTAGGGTTACATTTGGGGCTAGTTTTAAAGTAAGGATTTAATTTTGGATTAGATTTGAATCAGAACTAATGAAAAGCGTGATAGAAATTTCTAGTGAAATAGTCTGTTCCAATTTCAAATGCTACAGCCTTCTGGTTTTGTGCTTCAACCACACCAAAAGGGAAATTGTAGATGTATCGGTGAAGCCTTAATTTGAGTTTAAGGTTGACTACCTTGTTGATTGTAACAACTATTTGATTGTAAAATCTGATACATACTAATTTTCAAATCTGTTTTTACTCATTAATTTTTTGAGTTGGGTTTATTTATTTTTAATTTTGAATCTAATTTAAAAATAAATAAACTATGAAAACTTATTATTTTTTGCAAGATTATCTCACCTAATACTTAGAGCTATTGGCCTATGCAAAACAATCATAAAACAATTTCCTGTATTGTAAAAATTACCATTATTTTTAAAAAATTGCAAAAAATAAATCTCCATTTGTTTAATATTATTATTTTTTGCAGATGTTGCCTTATTGGTAGCTAGAAATAGCTATCATAATGAGTTTGTTTTGTTAAATGGTTCAAAAGTTGTTAACGTAGAAATAGGTTCATAAAACAATGGAGCAAAAGAAATTTAATGAAGTAGATACCAGTACAAATTCAGATGATGAAGCTGGACCGTTTCATACTAACAAAAATGGATTTCCAATCGAAGAAAAAACTTGGAATCGAATGTGGAAAGTTGCTTCCAAAATTTATCCTGATGCTCAGAAAGACATGGAAGAAATAAGAAATGGTACTGATCTCATTGATGTTCCAGTTTGCAGTGCCCCTGTTTTTACTCCTCAGATGTCCACTCTTAATTGCATTCAAGTAGTCCAAGACTACATAAACAATTTAACGTACAACCATACTGGTACCCAACTGTTTGAAATAAAAAAATCACGTCCCTTAGCTGGACTTATGGATAAAGCAAAAGAAATGATTCGAGAATCACTACCCATCAAATGTTTAGAAGCTGTAATTTTGGCCATATATTTAACAAATAGCCTTGCTAATGTTGAGCGATTTCCAATTGGTTTCAAATCTGTGTTCAATGGTCATCGTTACTATCATGTAGTACTTGGTATATTTTTTAATGGAAATTTTGGTGCATTGGGTATAAGCAGAAGAAAAGATCTTATGGACAAACCACTTAAGTTTAAGAGCTTGTTCGAAATGATAACTGACTACCAAGTTGCTTATGCGAGTTACACACATGATTTAAAGAAAGTACGTTTGGGAGGGATTGTATCCCATGACATTCACAGTCATGAAAGACTTCATTGGGGCATTGTATCTATAAACTTTGCCAAGACAACTATTCCAGAACAGCAATACCTAATGGACCATTTTAGTAGAGGCCTGCGTTCACATTTCACAACGTCTGTATCTTTGTTTCTTAAGAAAGATTTCAATCCAGCTGCTAGACAAATTCAAAGAGAACATAGTTTGCCTAGCAGAGCTACCCACAAAGGATCGAAAAGTGAACAGTTTAAATTTACAAAACCTAAATCTGTTAGTAGTCCAGAACGTGCAAGTACGTATCACGTAAAAGTTTAAATGAGTTAATTTCATATAATGTGTTGAATTTTCACTTTTGAAAGTACTTACTCAGATATGTTGAGCTCTTTGGTTTTGAGTTTACTGTTTTGTCTCATGACTAAAACGTGTTTTGAAAATTGTTCTTTTGCTTGAAGCAAAACTAATAGAAGCTTCTTACAAGCAAGGTTCATCTAATAATATAGCAACAGACTTTACATAAAAAATTTTGCCTTTTAGTAAATGCTATTGTGGATTGTATCCATTTGTGTTGTATCTATTTTAAATTTCGCCTAAATCACTTATCATTACTTACTAACAGCCATCAACATTACCATATTTTTGGATCATAAGGCGCTTATGAAGTATTCAAAATTTCTAAGATATTGAAAGTACGCGTTATGTATGAATTAGGTTATGCTCTCTTTCTCTTCATGAGAAGTACTTGAAGCTTCATTCTAGTTTTTAGAGCTTTGTAAATTGTATTTAATTTAATGCGTCTAATATTCTGGTGAGTTCTATATACCATATTTTCCGACTAATTAGCCGATTTTCTGGACCTACTTTTTTTACCTAATTTTCTGGGGTCGGCTTATTGGGCGGATATAGCTTTGGATCAAAAAAAAAAACAGCGGTCAAAGTGGGTAACAAAAAACAATCAACTAAATGCAAGAAGTCATTCACTGATAATTACCGCTAAAAAAACAACCAATTGCATGAAGTCATGCACCAGTAATTGCTGCTTACGCAAACAAACCACTTTGTCTTCTGCACATGCTCCAGTGCACCATTACAGTAAATGCACTGGCATATGAAAGAGGACAAAAGAGCGAAGAGAATCACTGCTACAGCAATTAAAAGAGAAAATAAGATCAATTTTACGTTGATAAGAAAGGGCATGCTTTGGTGCATAATGAATGTAACACACGCCTGACAAATTTTGTTGCAAAAAGAAAAAAAGGTACTGGTAGTTAACGAAATTTTCTCATTCGGCTTTTTAAGCGGTAATATGCAAAAGCCCTCATTTTCAGAGCTAAAAACTAGTCTCGGCTTCTTCACTGGGTCGGCTTATTAGCCGGAAAATACAGTAAGAAAATAAAAGCAATAAAAGCCATTTATTGATACTGCGCCTTATAGTCCAAAAAAAGTTGGTATATTTGTTTTATTAGAAGTAGTTTTGATATTCTTGCCTTTTATTGAAAGATATTGCTGAAAGACTTTTACATTGTTTCGTGTTTTGGGAGAACCACAGCATATGGAACATTGCTTGTTAGTTATTAATGATTTGAATTTGGATAGTGCCAAAATAGTATACAGCGTTGTGTACTGTTGTGCATATAAATCAATTGTGTAAACTGCTGCCAGATATCAAAAACTGTGATTACTGATGGTAAATACTGTCATCCATGATATGAACACATTTTTTAGTTTTGTTGTAAAACCAGGTTGTCTTTATTTTATATTGCTTAACAATTTTTTTCGTTTTTGTAAGGTTATTTTCGTATTTGCCTTTAAAATTATTCTGCCTTTTGAATGCACTTATATTGCTAGATTACTGTGCCTCGTAAATGTTAATAAAAATATTTACTTCAGTGTAAAGTGTTTCAAATATAGATATATTTTTTTTTTTGCATCACTGCTTTATTTTTTAACTGTTGTACAAGTATATTATCACAATTGTATAGTTAACTCATATGATTTCTGTGACTTAAATGTATTGGTAGTAGCAAAATGCATTCAAATTGTTATCACAATATGACAAGTTTTTTGTGACCTAAATGAAATTGCTTAAAATGAATTTTTAAAATACATAGCTACATTTTGATTGTTTTAAAAATGTTTAAGCATAAGGAGTGTATTGAAATGGTTTTCAAATCATTTTAAACTGACCTGCTAATAAAATATGGCAGCTCTGCTGTTCAAGCTTTACAAGATTTGTAGATTCGTGATATTCAGCTGCATACTTCTGTTTTTAACTTGGCTTTGCTGCTTAATGCTGTTAAATTGCACCAAATTGAAATCAAAGGTAATACAGTGCTCTTTCTTCATCCTGTTTTGTTTTTTTGCTTGTTTTGTTTATTACTTTTAGTTAATATTTTTAGTTATGGCTTCATGCGTGGCAGAACAAGTTTTACATTATCATGACATGTATGTTTAACATTGTATTTACACTGTTGGTATTATGAAATAATTGAAAAAATATTTTTGTTCCTCTTCAGTTGCTGTACTGTTGGTTATTACTAGTAGTGTATGATTTGTATTCTCTAAAATTTAGAATGAACTAAGTGAGCCTATTGGAACACCCATTGATTGGTATTGCAAGCTCTTAAATTTAGATTTTGGCTTAACATAAACAAAAATGGATTATCGAACAGTTGAGGAGGTTCTCCCTGGAGAGGAGTGGATGACCTATGATGATGAGGAAATGGAAGAAGATAATGAAGAAGAGTATGGTAGGTATTCGGGGATTTATGGGGAGGAATTGGGGTCTGGTGAGAAAAAGAAAGAATTTCAAACATTTGGGCTCCTGGTTTTTTGTCAAAAGTTACGGTTGTAGAAAATTTGAATTTAAATAGGTTTAGCCACAAATTGAAATTGCTGCATCTACTACAGTATACTACTGAAAAGAACACTATTATTTTTGATCATTAATTTCTTTGTACATTCAAAAAAGTTTAAAACCCTTTTACGAGCCGATGCTAAGAAATTCTAATGGCTTGCTTATAAAACACTGATTCCCAAGCTCTTTGATGTTTACCGCAGCTATAGGAATGAAATGAACTAACGATGCAAAACTATCAAAGTTTCTTTTTGCAAAATTTGTTTAGCAGTGAAACTGTCTAACTCCGAGTTTTCTAGAGCACCAATATGATGACTATGAAGATTTGTTCAGTAACGAAACTCTGTCTCAAGTTGATGATGATGAAAACGGGGGCGAAATGGGTAAGGCAAAATCGCGTATGTCGTTAAACCAGTTTTAAGTGCACCATGGGTGTAACAGTGGCGGATTTAGGGGGGGGATGGGGGGGATGCATCCCCCCCCACCAGCCTAAAAGTAACGATTTTGGCCGAAAAATCAGCCTCTGTTTCGAATAATTCGGCTTCATTTCGGGATGCATCCCCCCCCGCCGACCTAAACGTAACTAATCCGGCGAAAAATCAGTCTCAATTTTGGTGAAGACTTTTTTTTTTTTTTTTGGAGACCACCTGAATTTGGGCAAAAAAAACGTTTGAATTTCCGATTTCGGCCAAAAAATCACTCTCAATTTTGGTGAAGACCTTTTTTTTTTTGGAGACCACCTGAATTTGGGCAAAAAAAACGTTTGAATTTCCGATTTCGGCCAAAAAATCACTCTCAATTTTGGTGAAGACCTTTTTTTTTTTTGGAGACCACCTGAATTTGGGCGAAAAAAACGTTTGAATTTCCGATTTCGGCCGAAAACTGGTGTAAGTAAGTTGTGTGCAGTCAAAGTTAGATTAGAAAAAATGAATGTTCTTCCAAAAATGAATGTAGTTTAGTAGTTGCCAACGTTCGAACTGGTACAGCTATATAATTGTAATTACGTTTTTATTCATCAAGTTCAGACTTTGAAAAGTCTTCTAGTCAAACTTCCTCCTGCCCACCTGTCTGCCACACACGGTGGAGATTTCACTGTGTCTGTTTTAATGCTGATCGTCTAGCAGGGAAGCTGTGAATACCAATTTTTTTGTCGTATTTGCTCTGACCCATCCGGGAATCGATCCCGAGTCTACTGTTTCAGTAGCAGACGCTCTATCCACTCAACCAATCATCGGCAAATTCACATGCTACAGCTGTTTTTTTTTGTAATTGCTTTAAAAGCCTACAAGTATATTCTCAAGAAAAAATTTGGTCTCAGGAATGTATTTGGAAACTGATCCGGCTCTGCAACGAGAAGTTGGCCAGCTCATAATGCTGCAGAGATATCTCGATTCATTAAAAGAAAAACGAGAAGAAAAAGAATTCTCTGTGGCAAAGTGCAGGTACAATTTGGGTTGATTGTTTTTTGAAAGTTGGGTTTCTGTGGTCAGCGATTCATTTTATTGTGTAGGAATTACTCTAGTCGTCGTTGCCAACCATAAGTTTTTTTGATTCAATAATTTTTGATTTTATATGTTCCTATTTCTGCGCAAAAAAAATCGATTGGATTGCTAATATTGTCTTTTATCCGATCAGTGATCGAGTGGATAGAGCATTTGCTACTGAAACGGTAGACTCAGGTTCAATTCCCGGGTCAAACCAAAGACTATAGCAATCGGTATTTACGACTTTCCTGCTTGACACGTTCAGCATGAAACAGAAGGTATAAAGCTTCCAGTGTGTGTGGTAGAGAGGAAAAAGCTTGACTTTAAGACTACGATGGTCTCTTCGCTCTCTTGACTAGAGCAACTTGTCAAATAAACGATGTAATTACAATTTTATTTGTTATGACTTTTGACTTCTCAGATCTTTCGCGACCATTGCGTGCTGTCTAGTGTTATTTAATATCGAAAAAATTATAGGACGACTAATTAAACCTCTGTTTTAAGCTATATATGCTTAATTTTCTGTTTTTCAGGGAAGAACTTCAAGCTTCTTGTACTCGTTCTACTGCATTACGTGACGAGCTGAATAAAGTTATAAGCGATATCAGTGCGGCTAAAGTAAGAGGTTTAACTAAAGCTGTTGTATATCAAAATAAAAACTTTTCTTTTGATTTTGCAAAGATGATAGACTGGAGTTTAGGATGATAATCTGTTCAGTTTTGGAACGATTTTTGTCAGAATAATGCATGGTGGTTTCAGTAGGGAGCAGTACTATTGTTTTTTTGGTTAACAAAGGCTTTGTAGCGACCGGGCTACTATTGTGTGAGATGTGTGGTCTTGGGAACTTTAGCCGCTGTTTCACGGTGTGTAAAGTACTTTTCCTTGGCTCACGCGGATAACACGGAGCTCGTATTGCTAAGCTGCATATTTCACGTAACTTCCGTGTTATTTTTGTCATTGCGTTTACATGAAAACGCTGCTTTTGCTCAATAAAAAACTCAGAAAACAAAAAATAATATTTGCTTCTGCCGATTTGAAATACTGCCGGTCAGAACACACTTGCGGCTTTAGAAATCCCGAACCAATCAGATAATATTTTAAATAATTCAAATTCTCAGTCAACGGTCTTGCTTCACCATTGATTAAACTCAAGATGCGCTGCGCTTTTGTTCACTCCATCCGTCCAGCAAGGAGTTTTATTAGGAAAACGTTAAAAAATGAACAAACGATCCCGACCCCACTGGTTGTCTTAACTCTGTGCCTTCGTATCACTATTAGCTGTGCGTGTTTTTATTATTATTTTTCATTATTGTTTTAGGAGAAAGAAAATATTGCTTCGCATCAACGTTTGGAAAGAAAAAAATCAAAAATTAAGCGGGAAATTGAAAACGAATCTGAAGTGGAATTGGAATTAGCTAGAAAACTGCAAGAAGCGGAGTAAGATGGATAAATTTGAAGCCTTCCCTCGAAAAATTGGCGGGCAAGGCCAAGAGAAAAAAAGAACCTTGCATTCAAAATTGTTTTTGAATTAGAATTGTGCGAGAAAGTCAATTTTTGTTCATGTTTGTTCGGGAGATTTGAAGTAGACGTTTTTAATCTTATCTACATTTGGCGAACCGAGTTCGTGGACACAACAAAATCTAGGCCTGGTTGTAGCAAGGCTTAGTATACCCCCCGCGAGGAAAAACAAAAAAGTATTACATTTTCGAATAAGTTTGACGTGTAATTTTTGTATAGATTAGATTTCAACCGAGTAGGATTGGAACAAAAACACTACGAAGATCTAGCAAAGCAGGTTACAGAAAAAGAGGAAATCATTAAAAAGCACAAAGAAAAAATGGCCAAATATCGCATGAACAAACACAAGAAAACTGTAAAAGCGAATGAACAAAAATACAAAGAGGCTGAAAGGTACAAATATAATATAATCTTTTTCAATTTTTTGTGTCGTTGTATCGATACCATCAGAATATTGCAAGAAATGCTTTGAAATTTAATTAATTTGAGTCTTATGCGTGATTAAAGTTTTAGGCATTCCCAGCGTTAATGCTTTGCACTGTTACTGGGCTCATGTTAAAGTTTAAGGTTGCAGATTTTCACATTTTGTCTGTGAATTTGCTATATTAATTAGGTGCTATCTCTACAAAATGCTCTATTGGAGCAGTGCTTCCGTTTTTCACAATGTTACAGTAGATATTTTTGTTGCGTTAACATATCTTTGACACGATGTACATTAGGAGTACGTAATGAAAGTGCAGAATTTCTGGTATAGAGAAAAATACAAGAGTTCATTTAAATCTTGCTTTTTTTAGATCCTTGCGAGAGCAACTAGAAGCTAGAAAGATGTTACATGAACAGATTACCCGCAGTGCTCTTGAAAACCATCAAAAAGCAAAACAGCATCTCAAGGTACCCCAGTATTTTACAGTCATTTTGCAACCAGTAAAGATTGCCTCGGAATGTATGTAATATTGGTGTTCTGCTATAAAGCAATGTACCTGTATTGTTATTGCTCAATTGCAAATTAATGCAATGACTGAAATTACCTTTTTAGGAACAGGATTTGTAAAAATAATATGAGTATAGGCTCTAAAGTGTGTCAAAGGCTAACTATGTCTTTTTTTAATTTTTTGCTTGGAGTTACTCACCCAAGGTCGAGGGTCGTATGTACCAACGCAGATTAACTTTGATCCCAGGATTAATAAAACTTTGGGGAAAAGTCTAAACAAAAGGCTGGGCAAAATTGCTAGATTATAACGTAATTAAAGAATAGCGTCTTTGAACTTGCAAATTCAGTTTATTTTAATCTAATAATTTCATCGGCGTAGAAAATAGAAAATTGATTATCCGCGTAGCAAAATTAACCCATATTAGTGCATCGATTCTCATAGTTCAAACAAATTTTATTTCATTTCTAAGCAACGCTTTAAAATATATACATACAAAGCTTTTCTCACAAGAAGTTTTTGCAGGAAAGTTTGAATCGAGTCAACGAAAAACAAGAAAAACTGGCGGCAATAGAAGAAACTCAGGTCGATCAGAAAGTGAAAAACATTATCGGGCTCAAAAAAAGCATAGCGCAGAGCAGAGACAACCTTAAAGCATTGCAGGTACATACTTCAATAATTCAAGTTAAGTTTTGTAAAAGAACTAGTTTTTAAAAAATTCAACTTAAGCTATTTAAGTGGATAAATTGTTTGTAACTGAAACGGTACACTGTTTGATTCCCTGTCGGACCAAACCAAAGTCTTTGAAATTGATATTTACATCTTTTTTGCTTTGCATTCAGCATTAAAGGGACAGTGCTTTCGCAATGAAGCAACCTCCCGTCGATAGGTTGCCGTTTGACTCAAATGCGACAATGTTAAATGCTGTAAATAGATTAATCCTAGTTGCAAATATTCTAAAAAAAGCTTTTGTTGTTTTAATCAGTGAATAATAAGAAAAATATTTACTCGCATTTCTGCTTAATTTGAGGTTCCAATGTTCAAGTTCTGACAATTGCTTTGCTAATGATTTTTACTTTTTTGTTATTCGACTACCGATATGAAATATTGTGGAAAAACACTTTAGGCTCGAGACGCCGCAAGAGCAAAGAAGAAAAAAGAAACGGAGAAGGCTGAGTACCAACGGATCGTGGACGAGGGTGGAAATCCGGAGTTTTTCATGATGCGTCAAAAGAAAATCGCCGAAAAAGAGCAGGCAAAAATGTATGTAAAGTTTCCCTACCGATAGTAATCTTTTTTTAATAACGAATTTTTTATCAAAACAATTTGCTGCTTAGGGAATTTCTCTCGTTCGAATATACTCTTTCTGCATGTGTTTTTTTTTGGGACCGTGATTGTTTATACGTTTTGAAAAAAGACTCCCATAAAATAAAGTAGCCAAGGGAATGAAACGTCTGCTGCTGAAACGGTCGTCTCATATCCGATTTTCGGTTGGGTCAAGGCAAAAATGAGTCTTCAATTTTTTTCACAACTCGCAATACTGTAACTCACAGTACAGCGAAGCTCAAGATTTCTTTGTTTTTTCATCTATTAGTGATATCGTTTAAAGAAATAGACCTATTGAGTAGCTTCTTGATATAGAGTGTTCAAGTTTTAACTTGCTCTTTATTTATTAGCGAATTGGCTGCCAAGCAAAAAGTGAACAGGACCAAAATAGTGGAGAAAATTTTACACGAAGAAGATAATTACAACATGAGAAAAAAGCAACAGGTACAGAAAATTTTACTCTAGAAAAAACTCAGTGTTTTGCTTATTAGTAGCCTACCGTCATTAATGCAGATTTTGATTTTTGAGATATTTTCTTTGCAATTACATGTCAGCATTGATGTTTTTAATTTGTGAAATTAGCAACTACTTTTTGCTATTTTTAAATTGTTAAAAGTTTAGTTTAAAACTCGAATGTACTACAGCTTATTTTTCACTTTTTCAACAATTTTTCTTAGCCGTGGGTTTTTGGAGAGAAACCGAAAGGTCTTAACGTGAAGATGGTTCCCAAACCTCCAGTTCACGACAAACTAGCTGTTACTGACGACTACCAGCCCGTGTATCTTAAACACACTCGAATTTCGGTACCACCTTCGCACGAGGTACTTTATCTAAAATTTTCTTGAGTTGTTTTCATTCATTTTAGGTGTGATTACGTTTGAGCGAAGTTTAGAGATCAAGATTTCAGCTTTGACCAGCTTGTTAAAATTATTGATTGCGACTGCAGTTCTCTAATTGAAATCTAATGGCGATGTACGACCAATTCGTTCGACATTTTGTAGCGACGTATAATCTCAGATGAATACGTACATGAGGGACACCGCCATTTATATCGACAAAAACCTAATTTTTTTTGTAGTTTTTAATTTTGATCTTACACATTTCAGCTTTCTTTTCGATCAAGCAAAATTTTTTGGCTTGTGACCAGTTCTAACTCTTAGGTTGCATTAGTAAGAGAAGTGGGATTGGATAGCGACTCCTCAAGCGAATCGGACACTCCACCAATATCCGCTTCTGAGCCCTTGCGTCGCAAAAGTAAGCGATCAGGCGAAGAAACCGAAGAAGTTCTTACTCAACCTGAATTTGAGGGGCTATGGGACAAAAAACAAAAGCCATACAAGGTAATTAGTTAAATTTCATTCAACAAGAGGTTGGAACAAAGTATGAAATCTGCTTTAGGTGTAGATGAGCATAATTCATAAAAATTTCGGCTGGTAAATGGATAATTTTGTTGTAAATTTTATGCTACAAAGTTTTTTTCTTCTAGTCAGTAAGGCATTAGTTCAACAAACTTTACCGCATAGGGTCAATGCTGTAAGCCTATTACCTTCAAACACAAATTGTTTGTTAGTTACCAGGTTCATTAATCCGTAGGGTTGCTTGTTTTCTCATTGTTTGAGTTCTTTTAAATAGAGAATAGCGCATAAAATGAAAAATTTCCCATTCAATTGCATCCAAAAGTCTTTTCTTTTAATCCAGCCTTAATTCTTAGTCTTGCGGCGGCGTTAGCTCAGTGGTAGAACATCAGGCTAGTGATCGAAAGGTTGCTAACCCCTGGTTCGATTCCCGAACTGGCAATGCGTCGTAGTGTCGTTGAGACTTGACGCTTAGTAGTGGTGGCTCAGCCTGACGAAGACTTGCAAACAGAACCCAAAAAAGTGCTCTGCTTTGGTGTGGTTAGACAGATACAGAGTGCCTGGTTCGTTCACGCGAACGAATGAATGTTAGTCTTTATTATGCAGAAAGTTTACACAGATTTCTCAGATGTGTTTTCGAGAAATTGGTGAACTATTTTATTCTATATCTTTTTTAATTTAGCCGGCGGAGAGTGATCTTGCTACGAAATCTACAAATCGAACCAAAATGGAACAAGAGATTCTGGAAAAGGTTCTGGATAAACACCGGAAAAATATCGTCAAAAAGCAAATTGCCGGAGGTCGAGAATTCAAAGGTCAACCTTTTTATAGCAAGCCTGGCATCATTCATTTCAAGGTAGTATAATTTTTTCGAGAAAAAACTTAGTTTGAATGGAAAAAAATTATGTAGCTTATTGAAGCAGTACTTCAACTCTCATTACTACCCAAAAGCAATCGTCCCTCAAACTAAAAACTGTCAAATTGCGATCGAAATAAAACAACACTCTATGATTACTACCTGAGTAAGGCGAACGTACTTTTATTGTAATACTTGAAATTTCAGTTTTGCTGTGTTTTGTTTGCTTTTTTTTTCGTATTTTTGGTGATATTTTTGAAGTTTTGTGTTGAAAATGCTTTTGTGTGTAGGATTTAGAAGTGGGAAAGGTTTACAAGAAGAAGATTGTTATTACGAATGTATCTTACAGCATTAACTTTTTGCGGCTTACTGGGATTTCTGAACATTTAAAAGACTTTATAAAAATTGAGTAAGATTAATTTTTTGCATTATTAAAGTTGTTAAAGTTGTTTGGTGGTACAGAACTTGAGCATTGCTTTGATTAAAATATTCATGTCTTCGAAGCAGCTTGTCGTCTGACACTTGTCGAGAAGAATCGTCAGAATGAAGAGCGCAGGAAAAGGAGAGGCTGTTTATTGGAAAAAGCCCAGCCGTGATTTGCTAGAAAAAGACCAAAGGGAGAGCGTCATTAGTCCACAATCTTTGAGCTGTACACGAAAATGCATACTTCCTACCCATCAATGTAAATATTCCACCCCACCTAATGCCCAGTATCTTGCTTCTGATGAAGCCATTGGACTTTATTTTTACAAAATCCTACTTGTGCTCAACATTATGATGCTTTTCATCTAAGTATATTTTCTATTCTTGCCCAAGGCCGCTCTGCTTTTCATCTATCTGCTTTTGAAGCCGCTTTTATCAAAACTTCTAACCCCGCCCTTTACCGACAAAAAGAATTCGTGTACAGTTTAAAGGTTGTTCAGTAATGACGCTCTCTCGTTGGTCTTTTTCCAGCCAATCACGGCTCGGCTTTTTCCTGTAAATAGCCGCTCCTTTTCGTGCGCTCTCCATTCTGACGATTCTTCTTGACAAGTGTCAGACGAAAAGCTGTTTTGAAGACATGAACATTTTAATCAAAGCAAATGTTAAAATAGCCAGAATTTGTATCAAAGACTCTTGAAAGGTGTGATGTACTTGAATTTCATTATTTTTGACTAACGTTAGTTTTAAATAGAAGTATCCTTTTCGAATCTCCCGAGAATTTATGTATTGTATATTTTGTTTCGACAACCAGAGAATTTTACCTTTAGCTGTTTTAGATGTAAAAACTTTAAAAAAGGCGTAAGCATTTTTGTAGCAAAAAGAATTTTTCCCAAAAGTCTTATGAAAAACATGCCTTTCCGGCGTTCTCCTACATGGGTGCACCAACAAGAAAGATAAGGGATTAACCTTTTGTTTTGAATAGGTTTAATGCTCCGGGCCAAATGTCTGCAGGAATGTCATGTGACATGCATGTCACGTTCAAGCCAATGGTAAGTTAGTTTGAGATTCACTATGTTTTGTTTCAATTGCTTTATTTTACCTTTGTAGAAAGTAAAGTCGATCGCTTACACTTCCAAAGCTATCCCAGTGCTGTCACTTGCGTGTAAACTACAGTATGAGCATGATGATTTAATTTCAAGATTAGCGCCGTGCTGGAATGCAATCTGGCCCGTGCAAATTAGATTTAAAATTTGGACCCTTTAATTTGTTCATGTTTTAAAAGTGTTGTATTTCCAATACAATTGTTTTGTAATTGCTGTATGTTTATAGCCTGATGCAGTTATTTTTCACAGATAAACGAGGATTTAGTGGGAGAAGTTTTCTTTCTCGCCCAGACAGGACCGTTTACAATCCCCCTAAAATGCTCCACCAAGAAGTGTGACGTAAGTACCCAGAGTTGTTATCGCGATCATTCTCTAAGTTTTCGGCGTTTTCATACAGAAAACTTCAACGAATTAGCTTCCTAAGGTATTTTGTTTGTTGCGAGGTTGGTTTTAGGGCAAATATACTTAACTTAAAGCACTCCAGTCTGCTCAGAGCACGTATTTTTCGTGTATTTTAAAAGTAGAATACTTTTTGAAAGTTGACCCTACAACAAAACTTGATAACTAACTTACCTTAAAATCTATGTGGATAGAGGCTGCAATAGCTCAGTTGAAAAGCGTCAGGTTAGTGTATCGAACGTTTGCCAACTTCCCGTTTGATTTCCGAAGTGGCAATGCGTCGTTTTGTCTTTGAAAAGACACTTTACGCATGTTTACCATTGTGGCCAAGCAGCTACCCGCTGTGGTGATCCAGCCTGTTGCAATACTTGCAACAGAATCCAAAAAAAGGGTACTCTGCGTGAGTGTGGTTAGACCGATTCAGAGTTCTTTAATGATAATTATGCATGAACGAATGAATCGATATTAACAATTTTTCTTTACTTTGCAGTTATCTGTTGATGTTGAGACGATTAATTTCGGGACGCAAGTTGTCGGGGAAACGATTCGGCGTTCTGTTACATTGACAAACAGAGGGGCGCTTGGTACCAGATTTGAATTTATAAAAGTTCCTGATAAATCAATGACCAGTTACAGCATGGGAACTTCTCTGGGTCGATTGGTAAGTTTATAGGTTCTGAAACTCATTATGAAGAACCTGTTAAGATGTGGTACTTGCATTACACTTTACAGATCACTTCGGATCCTTTTACGACTCAAAAACGACAAAATTAGCGGCGCTCAATGTAGTTGTTGTCGCCTTGTTTGAAATTCTTCATTTTGTTAATGATTACTATTGCTTTGATTACTATCGAATTCAATCGGACAACAAATAAGATACAAAGTAATCCCAACTGCCTCCTACACAGTAGTTTCTTCATTCTAAATCTGACTTATACCCAAGAACTGTTTTTTTCTTTCTCCCAAGCATTTCTTTATCTGCAAATGTGATAATTTAGTCCTTAATTTTCCCTTTCTTGTTTTTGAAAATCACTACAATCTTTCTGAGCTCGGTATTGTTGCACACAGACTACAGCTGAGACATCAAGGTATTTGGATGCATCGTCGGAGATGCTTAAGACGGCTGCAACTACAAGGAAAGACACCACAAAGAAGTCAAAACGAACGTTGACAGGTTGGTTGAGATATCTGATTGTAATGACATCTTAATTCGCCAAATTGTCTTGACCAGGAGACAACAAAGGGACCTTTCGGTCTTCCAATCAAGCTGCCTATGCCCACTTGTTTACCACACACAGTGGAGGCTTCACACTGTCCTCTTTTATTGCTGAACATCAAGAGCGAAACTGTGAATACCAATTTTTATAGTCTTTGGTTCAACCCGACCGGAAATCGAACCTGAGTCTACCGTTTTAGTACCAAACGCTCTATCCACTTTTCCACTAATCATAGCGTTAGATAAGAGGTTACTATTGTTGAACATGTTTTTTTCCGGCGCAATTTAGGTTTTTACGGTGCAGGCCCGATTTACACTGTGCGTAAAATCGTGAGCGTACGAGCGTATTTTAAGTTAGTTTTAAACAAGATTTGGTACTCCCGGCGTACCGCCTTGCTGACTTACAACCTGCCAGCTGGTTAGCTAGTTGTCTGCCACAAAGGAAACTCTCACGACTTTGTCGATTTTACGCGCAGTTTATATCGGGCCATGACGTTTCTATGCACCATGCTCTTTTTCGCGTGAAAAATAGATATTTATTGAGCGTGACTATCAGGGGGAGGGGAAGTTCCAACCTTGATTTGCTTTTAGTGATATTTTTTGCAATGTGGATATCTTCTTCCAGCTGCTTATCTATACTAGTTTTGGTCTTGAGCTTAGGGGCTGGAGCGGCATTATTTATAAAAGATGTACCGTAATGAAAGTGCGTAAAATTGTCATATCAACAGACAATTGATATTCACAGTTTCCATGCTTGACGATCAAGAACAAAAGGAACAGTGTAAAGCCACCACCCAGGGTGGTAGACCGTTGGGCTGATGACAGCTTGACTCGAAGACTGAGAGGTCCCTTCGCTGTCTCCTGGCCAAGGCAACTTGTAAATAAAGATGTAATTACAATTCTCTTCAATCAACAGTGTTTCGTTATAGGTGATGCACCTATAAATGACGAAGATTCTCGAATTCAAACTAGCCAGAGAACTACACGGGAAGATACCGCAGCTACCAATCGAGCCGAAATGGAGGGTTTTCCAGAGCAAATAGTAGAAGTGGACTTAGAAGGTTTATCATGACTATCTCTTATTTTACTTTTGTAATAGCAATGCAAAAAATTATTAGTACGTAAAGCAATATTAGTAGCGAGAGATATTATTTTTCAGTGCAATTAGCACCAAAATGCGCTGTTGGGTTTGTTTTCGTTTGTTTTTTAAACGCGAAATTTGCCCTAGAAAAATTTTCCAAAATCTTCTTGCTTTCTAAGTTTCTGAATTGTGAATGAAGAGAAACAATTATAACAATTCAGAATCCTAACCGCAAAAAATTTTAAATTTTACCACCTCTGAAAAATGTTTGGAAATAATTATTTCAGAATATTCTCCAACTAACGCTGACGATGATATGGAATTTGAAACTAACGAAACAGAATACAACGAGCCAATGCCTGACGAACTGAAAGTTGGAGAGGTATTAGTTTTTTACTACGGTGTTTAGACTGATATCTCCCGCCCCTGATCAGTATTGGCCCCTGGACCCGTTTACCATTGGGTTAGTAAACCGTTCTATTCCTAGTCAGGCCAGAACGAAAATTTAAAATTTTTATTCGCAATTTCCCTGATAGTTTGCCGATTAGTTCAACATTTAAAGAAAGTGACTTAGGACTGCACAGCATCTTACGTGTGTTGCAGGATATAGACGACGGCAGCTTCTCTAGTAACGCCATTTTTTGCTTTTTTTTTTATGGAAGTGTGTGCACTGTACAGGGTGATACAAAAAAAGGTCATCCGCCAAACTTGAAAAGCTTTTGAAATAATATCGCTAAAATTTTGAAACCTAATGTAGCTGAAGTTGTATGTCAATCTAAATAAAAATTTGGAAGTTATTTGATTTTTAGTGATGACCGTTTTTTTTGTGTGCTAACCCTGTACTAAACGAGCAACATTTGTTATCACTTTTCATTTCAGATCATGAGCGGGGAGATCGAAGCGTTCTCATCAATACAGCTTGATATCGTATTCTCTCCCTGCATTCCTGGGGATATCCAAGCTACTTTTCTTGTCTCCTTTACTGATCAAAGCTCAAGTCCTGTAAGTTAACGTCAATAGCATATTTTTCACCGTTTACGTTTGAGAGCTTATATGTCCAATTAGTATATGGTCTTGACTCTGATTTTAAACTTTAAAACTTTTTCATTTTAGGTTTTATTTTTGTGGCACTTAGACTTTTGTGGCGCTTTGTTATTTTTGGTACTTTTGCTGCACTTTGAGACTGGTTCAAACGATTTGCAATTTCTTAGGTTCAAATTTTTATGCTACTTGAAATTGAATCAAAAAGCATGCAATTTGTGCCACTTTGTAACTAAATCAAAAAGCTTGTAATATCTTAGGTTCAGCTTTTGTTCCATTTTGAAATCAAATCAAAAAGTTTTATTGGTTCAAATTTTTGTTCCACTTAAACTAAATCAAAAAGTTTATGATATTTAAAATTCAAATTTTTGTGCCACTTTGAAACTAAATCAAACAAATTGCAATTTTTTTAGGTTCAGCTGTTTGTGCCACTTTGTAATTTAATCAAAGCTCTATTTTCAGATTGAAATTAAAGTGTCGGCAGTCGCCATTGATGTTCCCGTTTGGTTGGAGAGACAGGTTAGTGCAACTTAATTTATGAGGAATTTAATTTTCAAATTTCTTTAATTGTTTTTTTTGCTTTGTTAGAATGTGGATTTGAAGATTTGCATGTACGATCGCTTATATCAAGAACAAATTCACGTTCATAACAGGTGAGAGTTTCTTTGTCATTTTTGTTTTCCCCTAATTCAACTTCTTTTGTTAGACCAAACATAGGTTTTACTTATAGCGTTTTATTTTGGCGGTATTTGCTTAGCCATATACTGAGTTATTTACTCCTAGGTTTTTGATATCCGATTATATTGATAGTTTTTATTTTGGGTTTCGTTGTTTTTAGAGCAAATACAGCGCTGCGTCTTCATTTTGAAGTTCCCAAAGAGTTGCAAGATCACATGGAACTTTTACCTAAAACCGGATTCATTCAAGCTAAATCAAAATTTGTCGCCCAGTTGAAATTCCTTCCAAGGTAATCATCGAAATAGCTCTGATTGATATTATTGCAATCACTTACTAGTTTAAAATATGTGTTACAGCATGTTATTGTTACTATGTTCTCGAGCTATTAGCGTTGAATAGCGTACAAACTAGTCAGCGAGCGGTATCATTGTGCGGTCAAATTTGAATGAATGAATTGAATGAATCCCTGAGGTCAGAGTCCTTGCAGTGTGAGCCAAAAGGGCATTGGAATAAAATAAATAAATTGGGCAAATCACCATAAATTTAAGGGTTGGGTGCCCCTTATCAGTTTTTAATCAAACCAAATAACTTATGCAGAAAATCACTTGCTGAAGACGCGGGTGGACTTTTTGACCCTGAGACTGGGATCTTGGAAGCACCCATGGTGGTGAGGGTGGCGGACCAGACCCGACCCGTCCCGTTTGTCGTAAACGCTGTAGTCACGAATTCCGACCTTGATTTTGATGAAACCAATATCGACTTCGGCCAGTGCAGTGTTAACGAGTCTGTAGTTTATACTGTGAGATTGACCAACCGCTCCATTCTACCTCAACTGTACGGTTTTGTTGGCTCCCCAGATGTAAGTATATGATTTCTTTTTCAAATCAGTTTTTTGAACCCACAATAACGCTATCTTACAAAGATTTTTTCGTCGTTTAAAAGTAAAAAAAAGGGAATAGCTAGTTATTGACTTTTTTGAATTGATTAAAAAAAGTTTAATTTTTCCGTTTTTTTTTGTTTCGCAATAAATGTGAACTCAACCTGTTGCAATATGCGTCAAGATATTTTTGCTTGGTTTTAAAAATGAAGGCAAGTATCGTCTTTTTTGTATTGGCTTTCAAATGGTATTCACAAATTTTCCTTTTGATATTTAGCTTCAAAACTAACTGTAAGGAGTACGAGCATCCACATTAAATGGTGGACAGGTGGTGGCTTGACTTGAACACCGAAAGAGGTCCTCCCAGTATACCGAGAAAGACAACTTGGTAAATTATGATTATGAATTACAGTTTATCGACATTCAACCAAACGACGGATTCGGGAGAATTTTACCGCTAGAGACGATAGAACTGGACATTATCATGAGCGCTAAGCAAGCCAAAGAGTACGACTTTGCTCTGACGTGCAAATCTGGAATTAATAGAGACTTTCGAATATCTTGCAAAGCTGTTGGCGTTCTCCCACCCCTGGAGCTGAGTCATCAGGTTAGTCAGCAATTATGCGAGCATTTGGAAGTGTGGTATTACTGGCTCCTTCTTTGGAAGAGAGAATGGTGCTACGAAGGTCCTATTAAGGTCATTGTACCTCTCCAACCGTGTCTTATCAACAGTAGACTTTTTTTGGAGTTTTTCTTTAGGAATAGACTGTTCACTGGAAATTTTATATCTACTTTTTTATTAACTCTCACCTAAACCTAACCCAGGCTCCAAGCCTTACTTTAAAACTAACCCAAACCCTAACTCAAACGCCAATGTTAACCTTTAAAAAAGCAAACCAAAAATATGGGAATGAATATCCCTCATTTTTGTTTTATACTCTTTAGCTTAAAAATTTTCTGTGAAATAGCCACTCCCTTTTCATTATGACCTATTTTTGTCCAATGTCAGTCATTCGTTGCGGGGTGGGATCGATATAATTCGAAATCAACAAGCATTTTCCTTCTTGTAATTTACAGCAGTTTATTTGCGTATGCATTGCCTATATAAGTTTGGGGGCTGTATGCTTAAACTAGCTTTTAATTTTTAGGTGGTAAATTTTGCTGCGACGCCATTGGATGATATTTCAACTTCCTTAATCTACGTCATTAATTCCCACACAAGTGCAAACGAGTTTACCCACCCCGTACCTAGGATAGGTGAGCCTTAGTTTCTGTATTTGTTCTAAATGCACATTGTCAAAAATGGTGCGTTGTCCTTTCCAAGTTAATACGTCTTTTCAATGGCCGTTTTAAGGTTGGATAATTACTCCAAGCTATGAAATGACCTATTAATTTGATGTTGATAAGTCACACTCATATTCTATGTTTGTTGATCTGTTTACTACAGTTTCCCATTACTGAGTTTCGAACGAAGATTGGACGTTACTTGCAGCATGTATCACTACTAAACTTTTCTAATACGTTTTTTTCACGGTAATATGTTTAGGGAAAGGTGATATTGTACCAGTAGGCCCTACTTCGTTTGAATTTGTCGTTCCAAAAGACGCACCGATATCCATCCATCCAATGGTTGGCACTGTGGATCCAGGAGAGGTACTGGCAATTTTGGTTACTCTTATATATGAAAAGATATTATTCGACTTGTAAAGTTAAAAATCACTTATTTTCAACGGAAATTGAAGTTTATGACACCTATAATGTTGTTATCAACAAGTTTTCTGCTTTTGCTGGCCGTTTAACATAATTTTGAATTGCTTTAAGTCTCCAAATGGTAGAATAATTTATAATAGTTTTGCTCTTTGCCGTCTTTTGAGTTTATTTTGGGGTCCAGATTTTTAAGAATCATCATGTTGCTAGATTGGATTGATCACAAAACGTTCGTAATATATCATTTACCCACATAAAAGCACAACTGATAATAAAAAGTTCAAAAAATTGCTCTAACATCTCTAACATCAAAAATTTTTTAGAAATGCCACGTCACGTTGGAATTTGCTCCGAAACTAGAGGAAGATAAAGTCCGCATCGAAGCTTGCAGGGTGGCAGTGGAAATGAGAGAGAAAAAAGCGCAGGAGGAAGCTGATAGATTAAAGAAGGAAGAGGAAGAAGCAGAAGCGAAACAACTAGAAGAGGAAAAGGTACCAGATAACGTATTTTTAAAACGGTATGGACTATTATTGTTTGGAATTGGTCGGATTTGAATGGGCTTTCTTGGAGAAAGTGTATGGATTAGCCATTCTTGATGAACAGGCGTTGTTGTGCTTTTTAAATTTTATTGCAGTGAATTTACAAACAAATACTGTTATCCCATTTGCTTTATACTTTAGGCGAAACGTAAGAAAACGCCGAAAACTGCAAAATCAAAACCGGCCTCAGAAACGCCTCATAAATCCCAGAAAGGAACTGCCAAAGTTCAACCAACGCCAGTGAAACCGCAATCTGTAACGCCAGACATGATCGACACAAAGTAAGTTACGACACAAAGCATAGTGAATGAATGAATGAAAATTCAAGCATGAAGACTAATCGTGTTTAAAACTACCAACTGTTAGGTGATAAGGCATTGTTCAACAATTAATTACTTTAGATTTTCAAACGATTTGTTTGTTCCAATTTTCATTGTCGCTGGCTCGCGGCTAATGGCAAGTTATAAAAACTTCACTCTGCGCAACACATAAGGTTGCTTACCATACATTGCTTACGCAATTGAGCAAATTACTATGCTAGATATTGTGTTTGAAATGTGCTGTCTTTAGGAAAAGATTGAATTTAAGTTTATTCTATACTCGATTGGGATATTATCCAAATCAAAATGCTTACAAAAAGCATTAACTTCTGTTTTTCCAGCTCAGACGAATACAGATCAGCCTACAGCTCACTAATTCGAACATACAATGGCTCTTTCCAGTCGTTTACTATTCCTTGTTTTGTGGCACCTGGTTCTTGTTCCGAAAAATCGTCGCCACTTGACTACAGGTATCGTAAGTCTTACCTCCTACTTCGTAATGCTTAAGATTATTTTCATAGCAGTAATTACATTTTTTCTGTAGTTCTATCTAATGCTCATCAATCAAACTGATAATTACCAAAACTCTAAAGGAATTTTACCCGAACGCTAATTTTTCCACGTATATATTTCCATTTTCCACCACGTTTTGTATTCAATGTTACCACTGAGTTAAGCGATTTTCAATTATCTATGACCCTCCCACTCACAAAACTATATGACTTGCTGTAAAAAGCGTGTTTTTTTTTCTGTAAATGTCTGTCAACATTTCATCTTCCAATTAGCTGATAAAAAGGAATTAAAGAATTGTGTATTTTCTGCTGAGCTCAAAAAGTCAAGAGGCGATTTGCGTTTGAGTAGTTAGCCATACCATGATACCATGTGCTAGCCACATCCAAACTCTGTTCGAAGCTCAGCAGCGTGAAACCGTGGGCTGAGATCAACCACAAGAGAAAGTCAGTGCAAAACAATTCTTTTGACTAAAGTCGGAACTTTTGATCGAATTTTTGATTTGCAGTGAAGCTAACACGTTGTACTTGGAAGTTCACTGCCCAGCCATCAAGCCACCGGTCGTTGTGATATCGAATTATGGTCACAGAGCGCTTGAATTTGGTCCCATTTCGATCGGCCAAAATGCCGTCATGCCTTTCAGCGTCCAAAATATCACAGATCAGCCAGTAGAAGTACGTTGATAGTTGACTCCCTTGAACTTGTTTTTGCTAGCAGCTTTATTTATCGCTCCAAAATACAAAGTATAAAGTCACAACGTAAATCAGCCTCCCGTTGTTAGAAAAAATGACATTTATTTATCGCTGTCTAATTTTTGTTGTTTGAAGTTCAAGGTAGCACCTAATGTATCGATAGTTTTGTTGGCCATGAAGCTCTTCTATCATCTCTAATTATAGCTACAGATTTTTATTCATTACCTCCCCAGGAAAATACTGTTGATTCAAATATCGCAAAGTTAACTCAAAGCGCCTGCCTGTTTGTTTGAATTCAGATTGTTGAGTTGTAAATTCTGATTTTAGTTTCAATTCATGATTTGAAGCTATAGCAAAGATTCCTTCAATTAATACAAGTACTTCATCTTTTACCTTATAACTCGATAAATCGACCTTCAAAAAGAATAGCATTTTTCCCGTGCTGTAGTATTACCGGTAATCCCTTCAAGTATGATTTACAGTATGGACTTAAGCTGCCATATATGCAATGTAATCTCGTAGTATTTGTTTTATTAGCTGACTGTTTCATCGTTGGATACAAGCGGACCGTTTTTGATGCTCAATGCGCTGCGTACTTTGCTCCCGGGGGAAACTCACACTGTTCTCGTGTCGTTTACGCCTACGGTTGGAAGAAAAGTGAGTTCCTTGCATCTATTAAGTTGAGATCAAGTCTAATTTTTTTTGATATTGTAGATTTTTGTCAGGAAATTTTCTTCAGAGTCTCTTCTTGGCCATTAAAATGTTTCTCGATCATGCTGTTTTCATTTCGAAGCGATAAGTTAAGGCTTGAACCATATCTTTGATTTCTGCCGCGGTAATAATAACCTTAAATTTCAAGCCTCGTTTTCAACACCTCTCGTCAAAAATCATCCTCCTGTCAAAAGCCCATGAAACTAGACATTATAGGCTAACAATAATCGTTTTCCGTAATCCTTAGTTACTTTATCTTTTTCATTGTCATCCGAAGTATTATTGGCGTACTTTGATGAAAAATTTTAATAAATTCTCACCACATTCAAACGGCAGTTGTATGGTTTTTGAGTTACTTTTTGTGACTTTAATTGTGATATTTAAGCTACTAGTCGCATTTTTAGTTCCAAGAGGTTTTGCGAATTCGCGGTGCTACATCTTCCTTGGACGTCCAACTATCAGGACAGGGCGTGACGCCAGATTTGCAAGTCGATTTAGAGGACAACAAGCTTGATTTTGGCCACGTGCTTCAGGGAGAAGTTACGACAGCTATGTTTAATGTAAGTTGCTCCTAAAACATGCTAACCTTGTTAAATGATAAAGCTGGTTCTGATCTGAATTGAAATATTCCCGAAAAAATACGAATATCTAGGTAATTGAGTCGGTTTTTCACCAAAATTTAACTTCTAAACTCAGACCACATTTTCAAACGCTGCACTATCTGTACCCTACCAATTCAGACCATACTACGACTACCAGTAGTAGATAGTGATACAGCAGTAATGGTAGTATTTTAATTCTGGCAATTAATTACTATAGCACAATAAATTAACCGTTGCAAATGACGATGAGGTAGAAAAAGAGTATGATGTCACTGGATGAAAACTCTTTCAAATTATAGCTCGAAGATTGTCCAGTCATCGGAGGTGCTGAGAAAGCAACAAGATAACAAAAAATTGCTTTATTAAAAAAATTAAAACTGTCGCTAAACTAATTGAGGAGTGATTGTTTTTGCAGATTGAAAACAAATCCTTGCTGACATTGAAATATTCCATTCATATGGACAGCCGCTCTTTACTGCGTCATGAGGAAATGCAGCAGCTCCCCCAAATCGTTACCTGCAAAGACGAACCTAGAATATCGTTAGTAGGTGTGTATTTCCAACCGATCAGTGGTCGAGTGGATAGAGCATCTGCTACTGAAACGGTAGACTCGGGTTCGATTCCCGGTCGGGTCATACCAAAGACTATAAAAATTGGTATTCACAGCTTCCCTGCTTGACGTTCAGCAATTAAAGGGACAGTATGAGGCCTCCGCCGTGTGTGGTAGACAGGTGGGCAGGTGGCAGCTTGACTCGAAGACCGAAAGGTCCTTTCGCTGTCTCCTGGCCAAGGCAACTTGGTGAATAAAATGTAATTACAATTACAATATTGAAAACTATATTCTACTTAGATGCTAGCTTTGCAATGAACTTCTATTGGTTAGTGTTCGGTTGGGTTTTTCTTTCGTACAGTGTTCTGTCCACCTGCTCAAGTGGACCCTTTGCTCTCAAGTGTTTAATATGGATCTAGACTCTAGAGCCGCAAATGACTGGCTAAATGGAAGATGACCAAACATCTGTTGACTTTGTTTTTGTGGTAGTACATATTTATCTTCCTGTTACCGGACAGCATCAGAGGCTAATTATTATACGATCCACACACTTTTCATAGCGATAACTACTTCGTACTTGGAGAAATCCACACCTGCTTAGCAGTTTCCAGTGATCGAATGGTCTTGTGGATTTCTTTGAATTTTTGTCCACTGAATTTGCTGCTTGTTCGAAGCTACCAAGCAGAGATAATTATCGTAAAGCGTCTTATCCAACGACGCAACAAGGTGACCAAAGTTAGGGTTTAACCCAGATTACGTAATCAGAGTCTTCGTGAAGACGACACTTGTTCCCGTCTATAATGACAAGCTGCCGAGATCTCCCCCAGGTGCCCCTCGGCGGTGGTGATCGTGTGGTGGTGAGGTGTCCGCTGTTAAGAGTGGCATAAAAATGGCTACTTCTTTTGTTCTATAGTGAGTTATTCCATTGCACCTTGTTTTCATCCACGGCAAAGTACCTGGAATTCGATCCAAGAAAGAATTTTGACGATTCTATTTCAATTTTTCTGCTTTCAGGAACCCAAAATCGTAACGGTCTTTGTGTGTTTGACTGTGTACCTTGCGCTGGGGAGCTGAAAACGAACGAAAAACAACAAATCGAGGTCACTTTTAAGCCGGATCACGAGAGCAGACATTATTCAGACGGAGCAAGATTTATCCTCTTCAGTTCTGTAAGACTAACGCCTTTTTGACTGTCGAATTTGCGGTTAATACTCATGTTAAGTTGAATTCTTGTCTTGTTTTGCTTAAAACTTTTTTTGTATGTCAAGATACAGTTTACCATGAAACATTTAACGTATATCGTGAAGCAAACGTATTGCGATTGTTTATCTAATCACAAATTAGATGCACAAATTTTTTCAAGCTCAATATACTTTTGAGTTATAGTGTAAGATAGGTCGGTGCTTTCAGAAAGTGCTCGATGATGTCTCAGAGCAATTAATAAAATAATAAAATACAGACCATAAAAAGTAAAAGTAATCTAAAACCCCCTACAGCCTGTTTCGTCTTTCGACTCGTCAGGAGGGTATCTGCATGGTAAACAAAAACTTTTATAACTTTCAAAATCTTTAAAACTATTAAAACCTTTAAAAAAAACTTTTACAACATTAGGCTGCGATCCTACTCTGCCTGGTGCTGTCTACCGCTAGCTACACACTTGCTACCAGCAGGCTTGCTGCACAGCGAACTGGAAGGCGCGCATCACTAACGACATGCAGCGGCAAAACAGGATTGTCAGGCAAAACGGTTATGCACCAATGCGGACAAATGTACACAAACACCGAGAAACTACAGTGAAAAAGAAATACAAGGCAGTGTGGGCGTTAAAGTTAACAGATATGAGTAAAGATTATTATGTAACGTTACTGAGTTTAAATTTGCTTCTGTGCCAGCATTTGTTAAACATTTCAGAGCGCTTGTTAATATTGGTGCGTAAATCCGCTTTCAAGATTGCCAATTTCTCTTCTAAACACAGGTTGCAGGATCTAGCCCCGCTCGAGTAGGCAGAGGCTTGCTTTGTAATTTGCCATGTGATTTTCGGGGACAGTCCGCGGTCTTTTTCTTTCCAGACGGCCTTGGATAGCTCGGTTGCATGGCGTTTCTTGGGATGTTTGAACGATTGGTTGTGGTTGTAAAACCGTGCTTTGAAAGTGGTGGAACAGCTTCCGTAGTAGATCTTAGGACCATCGCTGCTCTCTAGCGTCGCTTGGTACACGATTGATTTCACCAAGCAATTGCCTTGGAGTGGGCAATCGGCTTTCACCCGACAGTTGCATGTTTTAAAGCTGGTTATGTTTACACTGTCGTTTTTGGCCAGTAAGGTTTTATATTGTGCCAGTTGATAATTGCTTGCATATTTTGCATACAACTGTAACTTAATTTGACGTTGTTCCGGTTGCAAATTTTGTGGAGCTTGTGGTGCTCGGGTCATAACCCCTCCGATCAAAAAACAGCTACCCCATATGATTGCCTCAAGAATTTCGCAAAACTCCTCAGACATAAACGAATTCCAAAAGGCGCTGCGACATTTCTTCGAAAGGAGCTGTGTTGCCCGGGCGCAATGATGCGGAGATGGGCCCCGCAAACTCGTTACACGCTTCGGCGTATTACAGCGAGTATAATGAAAGAAAAGAGAGAGGAGATAAACCCATTTACGAAGATGCACTCAAAAAAAGCGGTTATGACGAAAACTTGCAGTACGCTAGCAAACCAAATCTGAATAATACCCACCAGAGTATACGAAAACGGAAAATCATATGGTTCAACCCTCCCTTCAACAGCGCCGTTAGCACCAACATTGGTAAAGAGTTTTTTAAACTATTGGACAAGCATTTCCCCGAGCACCACAAGCTCCACAAAATTTGCAACCGGAACAACGTCAAATTAAGTTGCAGTTATATGCAAAATATGCAAGCAATTATCAACTGGCACAATATAAAACCTTACTGGCCAAAAACGACAATGTTAACATAACCAGCTCTAAAACATGCAACTGTCGGGTGAAAGCCGATTGCCCACTCCAAGGCAATTGCTTGGTGAAATCAATCGTGTACCAAGCGACGCTAGAGAGCAGCGATGGTCCTAAGATCTACTACGGAAGCTGTTCCACCACTTTCAAAGCACGGTTTTACAACCACAACCAATCGTTCAAACATCCCAAGAAACGCCATGCAACCGAGCTATCCAAGGCCGTCTGGAAAGAAAAAGACCGCGGACTGTCCCCGAAAATCACATGGCAAATTACAAAGCAAGCCTCTGCCTACTCGAGCGGGGCTAGATCCTGCAACCTGTGTTTAGAAGAGAAATTGGCAATCTTGAAAGCGGATTTACGCACCAATATTAACAAGCGCTCTGAAATGTTTAACAAATGCTGGCACAGAAGCAAATTTAAACTCAGTAACGTTACATAATAATCTTTACTCATATCTGTTAACTTTAACGCCCACACTGCCTTGTATTTCTTTTTCACTGTAGTTTCTCGGTGTTTGTGTACATTTGTCCGCATTGGTGCATAACCGTTTTGCCTGACAATCCTGTTTTGCCGCTGCATGTCGTTAGTGATGCGCGCCTTCCAGTTCGCTGTGCAGCAAGCCTGCTGGTAGCAAGTGTGTAGCTAGCGGTAGACAGCACCAGGCAGAGTAGGATCGCAGCCTAATGTTGTAAAAGTTTTTTTTAAAGGTTTTAATAGTTTTAAAGATTTTGAAAGTTATAAAAGTTTTTGTTTACCATGCAGATACCCTCCTGACGAGTCGAAAGACGAAACAGGCTGTAGGGGGTTTTAGATTACTTTTACTTTTTATGGTCTGTATTTTATTATTTTACTTTTGAGGTATATGTTGATTATACTCGCTGTATTACGCTGAAGCGTGTAACCAGCTTGCGGGGTCCGTCTCCGCGCCATTGTGCCCGGGCAACACAGCACCTTTTTAAGAAATGTCGCAGCGGTGGCGATCCGTTGGCAACACTGTCCGATTTGACCCCCCTCCGAAATTTGAACCTCAGACCTCCCACTCCTGAGACGAATGTGTTACCGCTTGACCCCTAATTGCCTAAATATTGTTCATCATTATTATTATTTTGCTATAAATGATGACAGTTTTGTCGCCTCTGATTTTGTGATATTTTGGGGACAACAATTCAACTCAAAATTGAACTTCCATACATAATCCCAAGTGATAGAAATTTGTTACTATTGCAAAATTTTACTGAATTACTCTTTATCCACATTTGTCCACAAACTTAAGTCACTTATATATTTTTAGGAAAAATCTCACGTGATCCATCTGACTGGTATTGCGCATGCGCAGACAATGTATGTTGATGGTGACGATCCACTAGATGTCAGTATTGAGTCGCTAGCTTTGGACGCCAACGACATAAACGATCATGGAGGTGGTTTATTAATCGAGATCAAATGATACTTATAATTTTAGTGTTTTTGGTAAAGCTGCTACTGCTATAAATTATTGAAACGGTTGATTTCGTAAAATTGATCTTAATGTGGATTTTTTAAGTGCTAAATTTTCTTTACTGCCTAATTTTTTTGTACACTACCGATGTGTAGGTAACGACTGATTTTGTGACTTAAACGTTTTTTGTTTAGGGTGAGAGGGTGTTCCCAGCCAAATGCAGCAAACTAGGATTTCAGTTTTTACAAAAGTCAACTTTTTCTACCGTTCTTAAAAGCTTTATACCTTTATCTTGACACTTTCTGCGATAGATTTTTTTTTCATTACTTTGTTTATATCTTATACAGAAACAGCAGATGGTCCTCCTCCCGTATCCAAGAAGACAATCTACGTGTCTTTCAGAAGTCACGTGACTCCTGATGGTTTTGAAACCGTCACAAGAAACCTGACGATAGGATGCGTCAAGTCCAGCGCTGCTGCTAAAAAGGTACAGAATGGGGCGTATATGCCAACGTGGATTAACTTTAATCCGCGGATTATCGGTTTTCTATCTTCTACTCTGTTGACTTATTTAAAACAATATGAACTGAATTTTCAAGTTCAGAGAAGTTATCCTTGAATCATTTTGTTATTGTAGCTATTTGCCGGTCACTTGTCCAAACTTTTTCCCTAAAATTTTGTTAATCTTCCGATCAAAGGTAATCCACATTGGAGCGTACGACCGAATTCTGGTCGAATTTTCGCTCAAAATGGCAGTTTTTGCCACAGCTTATAAGCACAAAAAGTGACCAACAAATAAGACTCTCCGTCACCACACGTATCCGATGTAGTGTTGAGGTTCGTGGATTGAATTTCGAATCTTGCTGATCGTAAAATTGGGTTTGATTCTCACCAAAAGAACTTTGGTGTTCGCCAAGAACTTTATTCAGAATTTGATGACCCGCAATGCTCCAACAAACAGTCTAGTGATTACACATACCGTAGTGCTAGCAACATCCAATCTCTATTCTAAACTTTAAAGTGATAATCCGTTGTTAAGTTGAAGTCAAAACTAATAGTTTTACTTGTAATTGCGGTATCCGCAAAGTTGTGGCAACGAATTCAATTTTTCGATTGGTTGCAGTGATGTGTAGCCAATCCTGCCTACCTCATACGGTAGTGGCTTGACATTATCCAATATCAACATGATGCTGAACGTCAAGCAAAGAAGTTGTGAAGGCTAGTTTTTCTGGTCTTCACTATGGCTTGACTGGAAATCCAATCTGTTCTTGACCAGTAATCAATAATTTATCACCAGCTACCTGGTTAGTATTTTTTTAGTTTATTCGCAATTTTTTTGAATTCAGTCATCTGAATGGACAGTAGATCAAACGAATGTCATCACTGGGAAGGGATTCACGATCGATCCGCTTAAATCCACAGTGGATGCGGAGTCGCCAAAGCAATTGACTTTTACCTGGACACCACCAGAAAATCACGATGTAAGTTAAACCAATTGGTTTTGCTCTTTCAAAACTAATTTTTTTGCCTGATATGGACCTAAATGAAACGATGAAGGATAAATGTAGGAAATGCTTTATCACATCTGTAAAGTGTAACTGAAGCAAATTCGTGCCCCACCTGCTACCTTTATGATGTTTTATTAAAATTTCAACTTTTATCCAATTAGGTTGGCTATTATTTTTCCAGAAGTGCCTCCAGAAAATATCAGTCAACTTATGATACCCCATTTATGGTAACCTTTGATGAACAGCGTATTTTGAGGCACTGTAGGGGGTACAGGGTCATTTAATTACATTTATGTAGTGGTTTAATATGAGACCTACTCCCTTAGAATCTCAAGCAATGAAAATGGAACTCAAAAAATGGTTTTATATGAGTATCATCTTGCTGTTACACAGCTTCTGAAGTAAAAAATATTATTTCTGAAGTAAAAAAAAAAAAAAATAGAATCTTCGATATGGTGACTTGAAAATGAACTCACACAATTATTTTTCTTTTAAATCATCAATCACGTTGCGAATGTAAAAATACTACTGTACATTAATAAAGATATTGCCAGTTGGCAATATTTGGAATATTATGGTCAAAGCTTTATGTATAGTAATATGGTAAAATTCACCAATTTATGTAGTCAAATGTGCTAAAATTAATTTTTTTAATTTTTTTTTGCAGCCAAGCGTCCCCGTGAATGCTTCAGTGACCATGACCTTCAAAAGTGATGTCACAACGACTTATAACGTTTTATTGAGCGGATTAATTGCGTTTAAGTGATGTGCTTTTTGGATTTTTGAAATATGCTTTCTTTCATATTTTTGTATTTTTTTGATGTGAAATAAATTTATTTTTTATAATCTTGTGTATAATTCGTGACTGTCTTCTTCAAAATCGTAGTGCCGCTCTAAAAAACTGGTATCACTACCCATCATGTTTCGACCAGCTATATCTAAAAAACTAAAAGGTTTCAAAACTTAGTATTTCGCACTAGATGCAGCTGATGAACTACGATCTGTTGAGTCTCACTGGACCTGCTTCATAAAAAAAAACTACACTAAAATCGCCTTTGATAAGTTATCAAAAAGGGGATGTAAGACTGACGCTTTGATTCGTTGCGTTTTCAATTTATTAAGTCGTCTTAAAATTTTATTTTTCAATTGAAGTTTGTTGTTTAAGTCCTCAAGCCTTCTTTAACAAATTACTACAATTTTGTAGTTTCTTGAACTTAACTTTAAAAGGAAATGTAACAATGCTTGTTCTTTAGCCTCTTAAATCTTCTTTAACAAATTTAATTTCATACTGTTTCAAACTTAGTAAAAAAGGTGTAAAGTTTGTTTATTAATTCTTCAAGCCTCCTTTATCAAATCTAATTTTAGGAGTTTCAAACTTGTCATTGAAAAGTTTGTTTATTAACCCTCAAGCCTTCTTTAAATCCAACTTCAAACTGCTATTAAAGAAGGTGTAAAGTGCGTTTATTAATTTTTTAAGCCTCCTTTAAAAAGCCAATTTTAGAATTTCAAAGTTAGTTATTAAAGACGGGATAAAATGTATTTGTTAATTCCTCAAGACTCTTTTAACAAATCAAGCTTAATTGCTTCTCATACTTTGCATTTAAGGAGATGCAACACTTTGTGATTTTATTGCTCAAGCCTCCTTTATCAAAACCAATTTTTTAAGTTTTAAACTTTGCCATTAAAGAAGGTCTAATGCTTTTTTATTCCCAAAAGTCTCCTTTAACGAGTCCAATTTTTTAGTGTTACACTATGTTATTAACAAAACTAGCTTTATAAGTTTATCAAACTTATTCATTAAAGAAGGTGTAAAGTTTATTAATTTTTCAAGCCTTTTTCAACAAATCCAATTTTCGAGTTTCTGAAGTTGCAATTAAAGGATTACTAAAGAAATGTGAGGTTAGTCTTTGTTTTGTTTTTCATGAGTTCTTTTATAGCTTAAATATATTGTCCCAACCATAGCAATTAAAGGAGGTGTAACGCTTGTAAAGAGATTTTCAAGCCTTCTTTAATAATTTTATGGTTTTTCTAATCCCGTATTTAAAGGGGTGTCAGTGTTGTTTATTTTATTTTTTATGCCTTCTTTAACAAAACAATTTTCTAATTTCTTAAATTTAAGACCAAAGGAGGTATAAGGTTTGTTCTCAAATTCTGCAATCCTTCTTTAAATGTTAAAACTTTTCAAGCATTGCTGTAGAGAAGGTGTCACTTTGGTTAATACATTCCTAAAACAAATTCAATTTTATAGTTTCTCAAACTCTGCAATTAAAAGGGTAAAAAGTTATCGGTCAATTTTTTCATTCTCGTGCCTTTTTTAAAAGAGCACAATTTTATACCTTCTTAGCTTTCGAATAAAAAGAGGGTTGCGAAGTTTATTTTTTCAATAGTTTTAGGCCTCTTCTAACAAATGTAATCTTTGTTTTTCACAATTTAGCGGGGTATAAGGTCGATCTTGACTTTTTTTGAGACGTGCAAGTTCACAATTTCAAATTTTACGAAATTAACGATGCTAAGCTTGTTCTTTTCCTCAAACCTTCTTCAATAATGCTATTTTAGTTTTTCAAACTACAATTTAAAGGAATTGTCACGTTGTTTTTTAATTTTTCACGTCTTCTTTAACAGAAGTGCATTTTCATTGTTTTCAAACGTAAAGATAGTGCAAGTTTGTACATTTGTACGTTAATTTTTTACGCCTCCTTTAACAAATAATTTTCTTATTTCAAGCTTTTCATTGAAAGAGTATTAGGATTTTTTAATTTTGATTTAAATCTCTTTTGTTTAATTTCGCATTGTTCTTATTTGAAAGTAATAGAGACGTATTTTTTTAAACTTGTAAAGACAAAGAAAGTTTAAAATTCAGCTTTAAGTAAAACATTTTGAAACTGCAAACACTCTTCAAATATATCTGATAAACAAAAATTCATCAATAGTCAAACTTTATTTTTACAATTTTCGAAGATACCCGCTTAGAGAAAACAAAAAATTGATAAATACTCTACAACATTATTACCTACAATCTTTACCATCATATACTGTACGATTCGAAAAAAATCATCCGATAATGCAAACAAACGTGGCGCAGTCAAACCAAAATTTAACTACTAAACTATCTACAACATTTCCCAGTCCTGACCGAGTGGTAAAGACGTCGTTTTTACGACGATCCTGATCGCATGATCTGGGTTCAAACGCACCCTGGTAACGTTGTTGCGTCCTTGGATAAGACGCTTTGCAATGATTATCTCTGCTTGATGGCTTCGAACAAGCAGCAAATTCAATGGGCAAGAAGTAAAAAAAATTCACAGGAACGTTGGATCACTGGAAACTCCTAAGCAGGTGCGGGTTCCTCCAACCACAAAGTAGTCATTGCAATAAAAAATCGCGGGTCATCCAATATTTAGCATTTGACGCTGTCCGGTGATAGGAAGATATATATGCGCTACAACAACAACAACAACAACAACGACAACAACAACAACAACAACAACAACTGCAGTAATACTGATTGACATTAATTCTATTCCCATACAGTTAAAGGGGGCATAACAGGGTTATTACACAAGATAATTGAAACACTATTGAAATCCATTTGTCTTCAGTTTTAACGTTCAACAAAAGTCAATGAGTTTGGCCCTGGCGAAAAATAACGTGCATGACTGAATTTCAATTAATAAGTCTTTATCACTCTGTAACTGTGTATACGTTTGATGCTAAAATGCATTGAAGTCAGGCCCAGACTTAAACGGTATTGCAAAGAAACTCATGCAAGAGGTAAAATCATTTTTGAAACCCCACTAAAGATACATTTTATATTTTTTGAAGATTGATTTTCCTTTAAATTACCAAGAGCTTGGCGTATTAACTTAATCTGGCCCTCAAGTACACGATTTCTCCCCAAATCAAGATTGTATTCGGTTTAACAGCGGAAGTATTTCAATTGCACATCTACCATATCATAATACGCACACAAAAATTTATGAAAATCTCAAAAATTACTAGCACCAAAACTTCCTTCAGTAGAGAAGTAGGTGGTTAATGGGCAGCCATGACGGGCAACTGTTCAAAGACAGACTAGGAATTTTCTGCAAAAAGCGAACAAGCAAAAAAGGCAGTTCAATTTTTTTAAAAAAGAGGTAACCGAATTTACACGATTTCGATTTTCACAACTTTTTTGTGAAAATTAATGATGAAAAACTAGAAAATTTTCATCATGTATTACATGTACTCCAAAAAACTTGAACATTGACGCAAAATGATATTTTTAAAACATTAAAGGATAGCATTAACCAATAGTAAAATTTTGAAAAACGAATTACTCAACTAAAGAAGTTAAACATAGACCGAACCGTAAAATGTCTTGAAAAATCGTAAGCAAATTGAGCACGAAGATAGCGCAACGGATAGCAATAGCCGTACTTTCGCTTGGTCGTCAAAGGAGGTCAATGGTTAAATCAACTGCAGTATATAGTCAGACCAAAAACAATTTCTGATCAAAAAAGAAAAACTAAAAATGAGCCATAATATTCACAAATGTTTTTGTAAATATTAAAGAAAAACATAAAAAAGGAAAAGAAAAAGATGAAAAATGAGCAGTAATGTTCACAAATGTTTATGTGCAGTGCATAATGATCTTCCACGATAACACTGTAAAATTGCAAAGTGTTTTGATCGCAAAAGGTTGCGAACGAATCAAACGTTTTTTACAATTTTCACAATCCTGCTTCCCGATTTTTCAATTTTACTCCTACATTCTAAACGTAGGCGAGAATATGTTCCAAAATATACCAAAGATCACACAAGCGACGTAGACTCCAACCGCGACCCAGAAAGCAATTTTGTCCCTCAAGGATTTCTTGAAATTGAGTAGCACAATGAGACCCATTGTTACTCCGGCTAAAGCTCCAGCTACATGGGCAACGAATGAAACTCTAGCGCCAGATACTGTTGTTTGAAATCGACGATAGATGGAAACTCCAAAATCAGCGCTCACTGTGAAAGCAAGATAGCATTAACCACAGCGTTTACGCTAATTGTGAGCTCAACGATTTAATTATTAGTAATCATTGCTAACAGCGCAATTAGAGGGTAGGATAAGGGGGATGAAGCCCAATCTTATACAAATAATTTAGAAAATTTAACCCAAATATTTGATTATTAATTATGCATGCTTTTAACGTGTTTTCAACTTAGGGGTAGGAAGTACGGGGAGACTGATTAATTCTGTCAAAGAACTTCTTAACTTAGCAATTATATACAGTATTTTAAATGGCTATACAAACCTGTGAAATGTCATCTGAATAGCGTTACAATGACTATTTTTTCCCCAAAACTCAAAAAATTGTCCAGCAGCTGGGGTCCTCTTCTATAGACCCCCGTTGTTTGGACGCAAACAAATTTTAGGTTCAGGTTTAAGCCCCTTCTTCCTTGCAGCAAAATCCTGGTTACACGCTTGTTAGTACATGCAAATGCAATTACGATTGTTGCTCACTGATTAGGACTCATAAAGTTTGAAAATAGGTATTCACAGCTTCCGCTCTTGACGTTTAGCATGAAAAACAGACCGCGTGGAGCACCCATTAGCTCCTTGACCAGCAGATACAGTAAACTGCTGTAGGTAGCCAGGCTTCAAGATTGAAGTTTTTCGCTGGTTTTTGACAAACAACTATGGCAAAAATTTGCTACCCTGTATTGTTTGTTCATACGATTTACAATTGGTGTTTTTTGCGCTGATTAATTTTTTAGTAAGCTAGAGCAGCGAAGATTAAAGATCATTTCAAAACCATCATTTTATGCTGCTGCTGATTTGTGCAATATCTACTCTAACAATTCGACATTTGATTGAAAGTCCATCCCTTAATGTGTCCAGCTGAATTAAGGTGGCAAATAAGCAATAAAATATCAACAAATTGTATTTGTTAAATTACTATTCAAAATTGCTACGTACAAGCTAGTATTACTGCAACGGTACGACACAGGCTGGAAAGACGATGCATGACATCTCCATTCTAACAAAAATCAAGCTGTTATTAGATTTAGTTTTTAGCAATCCGTTAGAACCGCAAATTACAAATAACCATAAGTCATATTGGTCACTAGCGTCGCAACCCGGAGGACTAAGGGGGCGAAAACATTCCCTTAATCTAGTCCCTTAAAATTGTAACCCGTATGAATGCAACCTTTAAACAAGTTTTGGCTTGATCAGTAAATAGGGAGAAGGCTGAAGGGCCTAATGCTTTACATCCACTCAACTTAATTCTTTTAAACAGCTTTAACTCTTTCAGGTTCGGCGAAACTCGGAAAAAAGATGCTCAAAATATACAAAAATTTAAATCAAGAAATCTTTTGAAAAAAAGCAAGGTTAAAGTGATTTATTAATCTTAAAAACGCATTTATGTTGAAAAACGTTGCTTTTTTGCCTTATTTTTATGGAAACGATGACGTCAAAAATTGTTCAAAATATGTCCCATCATGTCAAATCGACAAAATTTGTCACACAAACAAGGAGTATGAGTAACAATATTAGTTGGACCATACGATGCGAAAACGGATACGACTGATTAGGAAGGCCGGATCTGCTCCAAATCACATTCTCATTGCTTGATGGCTTTTGATTTGAAGCAACAAGATTGACGAATATGAATCAGAAGACGAAGTTAAATGAAATCGAGAAGTTTGTAATATACTTGAGCCTTCTCCATCACTTAGGCGATATGATGCATCTGATTCCGAATTCAAAATTGAAATATCAGACTCCGATGCTTCACTCTCATTATTGACTGATCTTGTTCGTTTGTTAAATGACTGAACTTGTTCGTTAAATGAAATACGGGAGAAAAAATCGATTCATCAAGTAGATCACGGGTGGGGATTTGATGGCATTTGCCTCCGGCCACTGACCGATTTTTGTTAAAAATAACATTTTTACTTTCAACGATTTTTTTTTCAATTCGGTTGACCACTAGACTGGAGCTGCGCAAAAGGGTATATGAAATCCAATTAGGAAACCAGCTATAGATCGTTTGCTAACTTAATCGATACCTTGGTCAAGAGACAACGAAGAGACCTTACTGAAAGGTCTCTTCGTTGTCTCTTGACCAAGGTATCAACTTGATCAATAAATAAGTACGAAATTATATAATTACCGATACAACTTTCATCATAACTAATTAACTTTTAAAGCAAAATGTCATATTTAAATTTACTGTATTACAGTTATATATTTATTTATTTATTTATTTTTGCACATTTTCGAGTCTGAAAAACGGCTCTTAGTTTGGTAAAAAACGTAAAAAACGCGCAATATCACTTTTACCAAGATCACGTTAGCTAATTGAGCGCTCAGCAAAGCATAAACTCCTCCACTTGCACCAACTAGGAAAGTAAACGGATCAAAGATTGAGCTTGCGAGAGACCCTGAAAAATTATAAGCGAGTTCATAAAAATCACTTGATCCAGCTTGCCTTCATAACAAATATACACTGCAGCATACAAACAATCCTGCTATAAATTATACAGACTATGCAACTGCAAACAAGTATTTCGTTCAAATTTAATTCATCCGTTTTCGAATTAAACAACAGCAAGTTTGGAACAGCCATAACCATTAAAAGAAATCAAACGAAACAAATCATAATTTCATTGAGAAAAACTTAAGCAAAGAATTGCTGTACCTTTCACTAAATTATACTGGTCGGACAAGCTTGTTACTACCCTCTGGTGATTAAGATTTGCCCACATGTTTCAATGGGAATGATTCTCATACCACATGATACCAGTAAGCTAAAAGCAAATTGCCCAGATTATAAGTTTTAGATTCAAGAACAATAGAACATATTATAGAAGTTTTAAGACAAAATTATAGTACGTCTGACGTAGTATCGCAATTTGTGTAGCTCTTTGCAAGAAAAAATACTGAAAATTTAATAAAGCGGAAGCACAAATTTAGCAAGTCATTGCAATGTGAATAATTTATGGCAAAACAGCGACTGATCTTTTTACGTGTAGCTCAAAGTGCATTTAAACATTTCAAACTTTGTATTATCTGCAACAGACAAAATAATATTTTGCTAATACCCCTCGCCAAATGCAATTTGTCAGCGCATCTAGTTTAGGATCAAGTCGTATATGTGGTTCGATTTTAAAGCATGTCAAATTGAATGGCTCGCAACAGTTACAACTATTATTTATATCGAATATATACATTGATCATCCAGTTGTCGTCCTCTTCACAGTCGTTGGAAGAAAAGTGCTGAGGAAAATTGGAATTATATGTCCAATTCCAACGACTGCTATAAAAAGTGGTTGTCCTAGGATTGTCTTTTCTTTTTCCTTTTCGATCGCTATTTTTTGCAGACAACACCAACAATGGCGCAAATACACGAGCAAATTAAAAGTGTCGTATTGATACAGTGGACATGCCAATTTGCAGGGTTGGAAGTTGATGTTGTTTAAGAGAAAGTCAAATCGATATCGATAATTCAAACAAAAAGTAAGAATTATCGATTGTCGATATTACAAACAAAAAGCAAAGATATCAGAAACAAAAAGCAAAGATTAGTAATCAATGCCGAAATGCGAATAAAAATTTTTATTTTATTTTTCATTACGATGCACTTAAATTTTTGCAGTACCATTACAGGAAACTTATGGTGGAAAAACTATAATATAAAAAATACACTTTTAGGATAATTATGAAGGGTAATATAGCATACTGTGAGAAAAACGAAACGATGTAAGCTTAGGCAGACTCAACAAGAACAAAAGTAAAGTTTAAAGATTCTACCAATCGATAACATGTAAGCAAAAAGCATAGAAAAGGCGATAATCGATAGAAAAAATTGAAAGCAAAGCTTCTGCGATAACCGATAACAGAAAAGCAAAGAATGTAGTATGGATTATCGATTACTAATCGATATTTCGCACCCTATCTAGTTGTTATGCGTTTTGGTCGGAAAAATAAACAGATCCGATAACTACGTTTTCAGTTAACACCAGACAAGGCGTAAAGGTAATTATGGAAAGTTCTACGAATAAAAATTCTTGCGATGGAAAATTCTTCATTACCTCCGACTACTCCAGCAAAATATATAAGCGATACTCGTAGTCCTCCATGTACCATTTCAAGTGGGATTCCGACCAGGAGTTGAGTAAGTAAGTTGAACAAAATATGCTCCAAACTGGAAAAAGAAAATATTATGAGCGGAGTCGCTACGAAATTACTTACATGAAGAAAACCACAAACAGGTCAATAGTTACTTGAGTGGTTAGCTTGCTTTTGTAATAGGAGGTTTGGGTTTCAATTTCCAGGCTGATCAAATTGATGGAAACTGTGTTGTCACAGGCTCGCTACTGCTACGAATCACTTTAAAAAACCTAGGTTGCCTAGGTGCTATCAAACGTGTTCCTCTATGGGTCTCGCATACTTGCTACCGCGAGAATGAAGTTTAATACTTTTTTGGCATTCCTGATTGTCAATAAGCTTAAAAATAATTATTAAATTTTCTTATAAATTGCATTACATCACAGTGCAATTTTGTGATAATTTTAGTTTCTTAGTACTATATTCTTTAGCTATACATAGCTCAAGCTAGAAGTATGAGATTTCTATCTTTTATCCACCAGTTGCTAAAAAAATTCTGCGACCCTACCCAGCGTGTAGAAACATGTACGTTAAAAAACGCCAGACTTCTTGTCTTCTTCTCGGATCAAAAATAAGCGGTGTTTGAGTCAACTTTGGTGAAAACGTAGCCCATTCATCAAAATATGCTCCATAGTAGAAATAAATAATTAACTGAAAAATAGGTGGTAGATAAATATATAACCAAACAAATCAATACTGATCGTGTGAAAATACGATTTTTCAGTTTTCTTATTTAGCTTCAAGGTCGTTGCGATGTCTTTATTAACAAATTTCAAGTCAAAAACATATCTTTCATTATATTCGCTGCATTACGCAGAAGCGTGCAACAAGTTTGCGGGGCCCACCTTTGCGTCATTAAGCCCAGGCAACACAGCTCCTTTTGAAGAAATGTTGCAGAGGTGGCGAACCGTTAGCAACACTATGTTTGATTTGACATATCCGAGATTTGAACCTCAGACCTCCAGCTCCAGAGACGAGCGCGTTACTGCTCGACGATGCCCAAAAGTAATTTCTAAACTCTCACCTGAATACGCGCTTTATTTTGCTTCATACAGTATACCAAAAGAATTGTGATTTGTTCTTGAGCTTGAAGGATATTTAACTATACAGTAATTAAATACTCTTCAGGAATATCACAAAAAGGGGTTATTAAATGTTCTCGAAATAGATAGTTAGATACTTTCCGAAATGTATTTTTGCTTGACAACTGCATGATGATAACTTGATGAATCAATGAAAGTATAACGTGTCAGGTAACAGGTAGACTTTACACGGTTAAAAGATTCTTTAACTTTCTGCTTTCAAACTTTTTAAAAAAAGATGGTGTCACAAAATAGCCTAATCCGGCCTTGTATGAATAAATCTTACCTCTATTAAACTGATAGTAATCATGAAGACTGGAGGAGGTTTGCAGGAGTAATGTTCATAATAAAGCTTTTTGTCCTCCTCGCTTGAGAGGACAAGATTTCCCACTGCTTTTACTCCTCTCTTGAACAAAGTAAGTTCTTTCACATCCACTCCCGCATGCTTGGCAGCTGATTCGACGTCTTCTTCATCCTGAAATTTGAACATACAGTATGAATTTCGCTCAAAAATTATGCAAAAGCACAAATGCGTTTGCGAATAAGACGCTATAAAACAATAATTATTTCTTAATTACATTGCTCGCATAGTCCCGTTTTTAAGGCCTTGTCCTGGTGTCCCCTCCGGTGTGATTTTTTTGTCTCGCAATTCTTGGTTGGTCCCAGAATTTTTATATCTGATCAATTTCTTTGCAGGCAAAAACCTTTTTTTTTCTTTTTGTTTTTGGTCTTCATCTTAAATCCGCGGAAAATTGCGGTATTCTAATCCAGTCCCGATTTCTACCTTAAAAATTGGGGCAACCCTATGCATACCAAGCGTAGGAGTTCTTTTTTGGTGATGTACCCATCGTGATTAGCATCTGCGTAGCGCAATAGTTTTCGAATTGTGTCTTCGGAAAGAGATGATCGGTATTCTTCCACGATCGGTACAAACTTCTGAACCGGTATTGTGCCGTTTGGTTGAGCATACTGAAACACGAAATGACATCATGAAAAAACTGCTTATTTTTGCATCATAATCTTGTAACAGTTTATATACTTTGACATATTTTTCAAACATATAAATGTAAAGTAGAAAAACTAAAATTAAAGTTAGATCCAGCAGAAATCAGAAGCAAAAGTTTTGCAGTAGCTTATTTGTCACCAAAAGAACATATTGCAAACATATAACTCTTTGATTGGTGTGGTTAAACCGGACCAAAAAAGTAATAGAGAATTACTAAAAACTGCTTGCTTTATAGGCCCGCAAACAATGAGCTCCTCATCTTTAGTTTTTTTTTTAAATGTAAAGCAAGGTTCATCGGTCTTTGATAGAAAAGAAATTGTCACAAATATACAAATCAAATCGTTCATTATACTCGTTGTATTACGCCGAAGCGTGTAACGAGTTGGCGGGGCTTATCTCCGCGTCATTGCGCCCGGCAACACAATTCGTTTCAAAGAAATGTCGTAGCGGTTGAAAGCCGTTGGCAACACTGTGTCCGATTTGACCGGCCCGAGATTTGAATCTCAGACCTCCCGCGCCAGCACAAACACGTTACCGCTCGACCAACTGGCTGGTGTAACAAATATACTGTCGGTTGAAAGTAGAACATAGTGTTGCCACTTCATTTTTCTAAACTGTATCCTCTAAAATACATGTTGGTGCATTTCAGATCCATACCTGATCAAATATCCAAGTGATTTCCTGAAAAAAAAAAGTAATTAACCATGTATCAGATTCTCAGGCATTTAGTTTCAATCATAGCTTTTTTTGATAACTTACCGTTTTTTAAACATCCATTTTTGTACCACTGTTTTTGTCTATTTTTGAAAAAAAATAGTGAAAAATAAAAATAAAGGAATTAAAATCCTAAACTCAGAGAACCGTATACCAGATTGGAGATGTGAAAAGCGTGTAATTATACAAAAACAAAAGATTTTTGTGTCATATCTGCTTTTCAGAAAGTGGCCGATGATTTTAAGCAAGCAAATTATTAAACACACAACAGTAGATTTTTAAAATCCTAACCTAAACCCAAAACCTAATTTCAAACCCTTACGCTATTTTAAAAAACACAAAAGATTCCGTAATGCAACATAAGCCACTTACGTTTTAAAAAGTTCCCTATGTTTTCAATGATGTAATTACTCGACCTCTTGACCAAAAACTGCAAAATTTGTTGTTGGATTAGGTGTGTTGCCAGAAATTCGCAATGGGGGGTCTGTTTTGGGGTGAAGGAGGTCATTGGGGGTATGGCGGCGAAGACCCCGGCGCTCGAAAATTTTGCATTTTTTGCAAAAGTAACTTAATTTTAGGGCTATTTAGATTAAAAATAAAGCTTTTCAAACGTGGTACGGAAATTGGAAGGGCAAACATAATTAAACTGGTTGCACAAATAGGCTATGTGGGAGGTGGCTAATGGTAAAATTTTAGTTCTCTTGTTTATACGCTGGTAAATCATAAAATCTTGTAGTTCCATAAAACTCGCTCGGAGTAATCTATTTCGTGTATATTTTATAGAGAAAAATAATTAGGTGGAGGGGGCTAATGGAAAATATTTCAGGGAATTGATAGGTAATTAGCTAATACGGAATAGCCTCCCCCTCCTAATCCTGAGTTTATAATATATTTGTTAATGAAACCTACAGTATGTTCAGCATTTTCACACCGGCAATCAAATTTGATTGCTTATTTTTCGTCATTTTTCAAAGTTTTTATTGATTTGTGAGTTTTGTTTTTAGCCCCCCCCCCCCCCCAAATACATGTTTCAAACGTTTCAAAAGATACTCTAAATCCATTTTTAATCTATTCTAGTGCAAAAAAAACAGTCTCCGAAGTGCTAAAAACGTGGTATTTTTCTAATTCTGCATTTTGGTCGACAGGCCAATGGGGGGGGGGGGGAGCTGTAGCCCCCCTGGCTACGCTACTGTGCTGAATACTTACAGGAGCTGTGTCATTGCAATCAAGCTCTAACCCCCCTTCCCCCCAAAAAAAGAAGTCGGCCTAACATGTAATTGAATTCCCCTATCACTCCAAAAGATGAGAAAAGAGATTTCCTGACATTTGTTTTAAGCTAATACAAATTTCGGCCTGAATCGACTTTTTCAGTCTAAAAAAGTATTAGTTTGTTGTAAACCAAATGTTTCACAATTTAGCTGCTAGACTATTGAGAACTCCATGGCCAGTTAACTGGTTTCTAAAATATCCCTCATAGAAAGACAGTAAAACGCAGTATTATTTGTTATTTGGTTTAGTCTCGTAATCAGCATAACGTCATTTTATACCAGCACTATATACGTACAAGTGCACCATACAAATGCTAAAAAGTTTAAAATGCCTACGTCAACGGAATTCGGAAAAGTTACTTTTGACTGGAGAGGGTAAACTTACTATGTAGCTGCACATGTGTCGAAAACGATTTCAAGAACGCTGGTTTGGATAGTAAAACTGCCGGGGCTTATTAGCGGTAAAAATTATTAAAAAACCTAGATATTTTTCGATAAAAAAGAAAAAGGTTTTATATACTAAGTTAATGGCATACTTACCGATTGTTTGGGTCGAACTCGCATTTCACCACACCCTAGAAACTACCTGCTGCTATATTGTATTCATATAAAGCTGCTGTGAAATTCTATCTTGTAATTCTATTCAACGACAGAACAAACATTCTAGTTTTAGGTCTGTTGATCGACTGTCATACAATGAGTTGTAACTTTTTAATATTGCGATTGGCATATAGTGGTACTTAAGTGTACAACAATGCTAGAAATATATGGCAGTGAATAAGCCGAATTCAATTTGATCATGATCAGACAGCCACTGTGATTTTCATCAGGAGCGTTTAAAGCTTTTTTTAGAATCTTCTTGCAACCATTGAACGCTCTATCCACGGGAGATACCAGCAAAAGGAACGGTGTTAATAGGCAACTAACTATGGAAGATTGCTTTATTTCACCGAAAATTTCTATCTAGTTTTTTATTAATTCTAAAACTCAAACCTAAACCAAACTCAAATCCATACTCTAAAGCAGGGCCAGGGGTGCCCAAACTTTTTAGGAACGGGGTCGGGGTGCATCGGCTTAAATTTATAGTAGTACGTGCCGCAGCAAACGTGTTTTTGCGGAATATTAGGTGAAAACCGAAAAAAAAGGTTTTCGCCGCATTTTGTGATTTTTGCCGGAATATTGAGTGAAGAAATCAAAAAAAGATCTGTGATGGATTGGTTTCTTGCAAAATTCTCCCTAAATTATCTCGTATTTGCCCTGTTCTAATATCAAAGCAAATTCCTAAGACCACTCACGAGCCGCACACAATCGTTGCGCGGGCGGCATCTTGGGCACCTCTGATCTAAAACTAACACCAAATACAACCATAACTCAAACCCTAATCGCAGTGGTGCCGATCTTTGTTGAGCATTGGGGGGATAATTTGCAATTTTACCCCAATTTTGCCCTATTTTCAACATTGCGGGGTATGAACCTCTTGTTCAGGATTGGAAATTTAGTGAAGACCAAAAAACAATGCAAATGGAACACTTTTTTCCCCAAATTCAGGTGAAGACCAAAAAAAAAACAAAAACAAAAAAAGGACTTCATCAAAAATAGAACACTTTTTTCCCCAATTTTCGCTCAGATGTACACCCATTTAAATTATTGGGAGGGATACAGCCAAATTATTGATGGGGATATATCCCCCCATCCCCCCTTTGTTTCGGCACCCCTGCCTAATCGTAACTTTTAAAACAAGTGAATAAAAAAATGCGCGGATGAATATTTCTCAATTTCGTTTCATTCTCTTTAACTTAAAAATTTTCAGTGAAATAGCCATTCCCAAGCAGCAAATCCATCTTAATCTCGACTTGCTACCATGTCTAACCAGAGGTGGAGTCCTCGAGGACGTCCTTGGCCTCGAGGACGTCCTCGAGGACAGATTTTGAAGTCCTTGGCCTTGGCCTCGAGGCCTCAAGTCCTCGAAAATTGGCCTGTCCTCGGCTCGAGGACAGCACTATTTTTTGGAAAGTTAAAATTTTGTGGAGCGGTTGAAAAATTTTTTGGAAAGCGTTTTTTCGTGGAGATCGCTTGAAAAATTTTTGTGAAGACCTTTTTTTTTTTTTTTTTTTTTTTTTGGAGATCGCCTGAAAAATTTTTGTGAAGACCTTTTTTTTTTTTTTTGGAGAGCACTTGCGCTTTGTGTCCTTGGTCCTTGGCCTTGGCCTCGAGCATTCCTGTCCTTGGCCTCGAGAGTGTCTGTCCTCGGAAAGGCTGTCCTTGGCCTTGGCCTTGGCCTCGGATTTTTTTTGTGTCCTTGGCCTTGGCCTTGGCCTCGAGCCTTGTGTCCTCGACTCCACCTCTGTGTCTAACAGTTGGATTTTACTCAGTTTGTAATATCACTCTATTGTACTGTACTTCCTTTTGCTTTCTACAGGCTGCAAGTTATGAACAGTCTCTGCTGGACGCTATTTGTTCGGTTCGACCAGCAACTGCAGTGAAGTCAGTTTGCTGTGCTTGCTGACTGCTGTACGTATTGATTACAGCTTAATTCGCTTTTTTTCGTCAGAAAAAACTACAGCTAATATTTTTGCCAACAGTTTAGCACCCTAGTAAATAAAGCGAACGTTGTTTTGCATTGAAACTGGATGAGGGGGTTCGATTCTCAGTCATATCACGTAATAAATATAAAAAAGTAATGATTTTACCTGCTAAATCAAATCAAATCGTTCATTATACTCGCTGTAATACGCCAAAGCGTGTAACGAGTTTGCGGGGCCCATCTCCCCGTCATTGCGCCCGGGTAACATAGCTCCTTTCGAAGAAATGTCGCAGCGGTGGCGAGCCGTTGGCAACACTGTGTCCAATTTGACCGGTCCGAGGTTTGAACCTCAGACCTCCCGCTCCAGAGACGAACTCTTTACCGCTCCACCAACTGACCTTGCTTTTTAATTCCAATTTTCTATTTTTTTGTAGTCGTCGTGAAATGGTAAAACTAAGTACCGGTAATTACTTTCAGTCAGGGCTGAAAACTGTATTCATGGTTTTTAGATTTTGTTTTGATACGAAAAAACTGTTCATTTTAGCATCGCAAAATTACATATCTTAATTTCCGTTTTTGCAATAATTTTTAATTTCTTTCTGATTCCTCAGCTTTTCAAAAGAGATACATTGTCTCCTGGTGCATATATCACATTTTCTGCAAAAAGGTTCTATGCCACAAACGTCTATTTTTTTAATAGAAGTAAGAAGGCTCGGCAGCTCAGACAGCAACGCTTATATAGAAAGGTTAAATAAGCCATATCCTGTAGTTTGGTGTAGAATTCTTCAGCAGGTTTTATCGAAATTCATCTTTTCACTTCACTAGACTGTAGGCTATTGACTGGCTGACCGACCATTTTCTCAAATTTTGAAGCACTTTTCAAGTGCCGCAAAATAAGCGAATGCTGAGCCATACAGAGCCTCTCTCCGTGACTGCTGTACCGGTAAAAAACCACTTTTTGGTTTTAGGCGTGCATAATGATCGTTATAGGGTTGAAAATATTCTTGAAATGCGACATATCCAAGACTACCACTAAAAAGCTTAAGGGTCTGAAACCGTAACTATAATCAAAATATCATCTTTCAATTCAGAAAAAAGGTTGCGTTTGACTATAAATATTTTCTTTATTTCCACATTACTAGCATAGTAAGTTCATACTTCATCAAAACAGCAACAACAAAACAAATTTACAGAATGCAAGGATGCGTGAATTGTTCCAGTACACGATACTCCTGTTTAGCATCGAATATAAAATGGGATTGGTGAATTCCCAAGAAAGGGAAAAACAAAACAATAGTTTTGAGCTTCTTTGAACTCTGTAAAAAAGTTGGTCAAATGCTAACCTTGCCGTCATCTTGAAAAAAGTAAGTTCCGCTACCTCCCATTTGAGCAAACAGTGCGTAGTATTGATGTGTTGCCCATAATCGACTCGACATCATTGCAACCTTTCGATGCAATTTGAATAGCCGTGATAGCCCAGGCCAAAGAGAAAAAATGTGCCCCCAAAGTAGTTACACTTCTGTATATTACTGTGAGTGTAGTACTGATTGAATTGAATTTCGTTTGATGTGATTTTGTCTTCTTATTATAGCCAAAACTCATTTTAAATGGTATTTTCGATCGTCGTCAAGGTAATAACGTAGAAATATTGCAGCAAGTTTAACAGCGTTGTAAAAAAAAAACAAAAGAAAATTGCTTTTTGCACACAGTTTTAGGATAGTAGGCAGAAAATGAAAAAAGAAAAAGAAAAATGAGAAGAAAATAGAAGTAATTTATGGAACAGCATTGCAAGCCCATGCACAATCTTGCTTTAAAATAAACTAAAAAGTTGTGGAAGTAACACGGCGAAGGCTATTAATAAAATAAATAAAGAACAGCACAGCAGTTCTGTATGGAGTGTGTTTTTTAGCGATAAGCTAAGAGGATTGTCCTTGGCAGTAAGTTTTCGGATGATGTCGAGTGGTCTAAAAGACAAAAAAGTTTGATTATTCGGAATAAAATAATATGTTGCGTAGCCGAACCCTAAAGCAAAATATTGACATAGCAGAAACTACTGAATTGATTTCAAAATTGCCTTAAGTAACAAGACTCATTCACTAGTCGTGGTAGACTGGTGGAGGCGACAGCTTGACTCAAAGATTTAAAGGCTCTTTTGCTGTTTCCTGGCCAAGGCAACTTGGGAAACAAGATGCAACCACGATTACGTTTATAAAAGAATAAGAGTGCATCTTCAACGCTAAAGTTAAAAAAGCTCCTTGAACTGAAGTTGAAGTCGAAAGCCTTGCTGAGTTCGCTCAGTTGCATGTAAATAAATTAAAATAGCAGTAATCGTATCAGTAGGCGTACATAAAGCCTGCACAATGTGTCATGAGCCTTTACCCAAAGGTTACGGAGTCGCTTGCATCTCTTGCCGATTAACGGGCGTGTGTTTTGCAGCCTGGGTGCTAAATATTCGCACTCTTCAAAATAGATTTGCATTCCATGCAGGTTAAAAATCCCTGATTGTCTGGATAAATCAATGTACTTGCTTTGCCAAAAGCCGTAGCAGAAGGTTCGTTTAGGAGCTCCTTGGCCTCCAGTCTCTCCTGGATTAGCTCCATGGCTCGGTTGAAATCCTTCTCATTGATGCGCGAGTCCCAAATGATTAGAAGTTGTTTCACGCAGCAATAAATAAGCAAGATACCAGATACAATGGTAAGGATGAAACTCAACATCACAGGAGCATAAAGAATTGCGCTGCAAAATTAAAAAAAGTTTTATCCGAATGGAAATTTCAGTACAACCAAACACCGGGTAATTGGAAGGCATGCAACCAAGATTTTGTTATTGGGGGAGACTGGCACAAAAAGTTAAAATACTTTTGTTCGGAAAATATCTCATTTAGGCGGGGTGTAGATCAAACTGGCGCAACTTAAGCGAATCACAGAAGTGGGTCTGGGTACGGAGGCCCCTGCCGCTGGAGACCATGGTGGTCTGCTAGGAGCGAAACCTCCAGCCACTGGGCAATTTTTGTCATTTTTCGGCGAAAATAACCATTTTAGCTCCATTTGGATCACATTTCTCACGTTTTTAGAGCCATTTGAAAGAAGTAGAAGGTTCGTTATTTTAAAATTCGGAAGTCATAAGACAGAATTAATTTGCCTAGCTCCTTCATCCCTCCCTTACTTACAGGTCAAGTTCAAAACACATTTAAACGCTTGTATCTTGGGGTTAAATGTTCTAATTGACTTGGCCAAGAAGCGGACTGAAGCCCCTTAGACCCCCCTCCCTGGTTGCGCCACTGGTCATTGGTAGAGCGGAAACACATTTGTCCCTGAAGTGGGAGGTCTGAAGTGCAAATTCTTCAGACCTCCCACCCGAGCCGAAAATCGAACTCAGTGTTGCCGACCACTTGCCACCTTTGCGACAATTATTCAAAAGGAGCTGTGTTGCCCGGGCGCAATGACGCGGAAATGGGCCCCGCAAACTCGTTACACGCTTCGGCGTAATACAGCGAGTATAATTAAGATTTAGGTTTTCTGCATATTCTTGAAAAGTAAAAAGCAACGTTTTTTTGGCAAGCGATTTTGGATGATAAAATAGTACAACTTTAGCTGGCAACACTGAAAATTGTAAACGAGTTGGATATAAAACTAACTCAAAAGCAAAAAAAGACTTAGAGCAATTTATCCAATTCATGATACTGAAGTTTGCACAGTACTATTGCTGCATCACAGCAGCTATAAAAGTAAAATTCAAAAAAATTAGTAACTGATTCAAAAATTACCTATCGTTAAAGTTATTGAAGTTACCTAAGTTTTTTCTTCTTACTGTCTATTCAAAACTATATGCCATAATTATGCCACAAATCCTTGACCGCTGTAGCTTGTACTATTTTGATAATTGTCTATTTGTATTTTAATTTGTAGAATGAATCAAAATCAAATCTTTTATCATACTCGCTGTATTACGCCGAAGCTTTCAACGAGTCTGCCGGGCCCATTCGATGACGTTGCACCGCGGCAACTCGGCTTCCTTCGAAGAAATGTTGCAGCGGTGGCGAGCCGTTAGCAACTCTGTGTTTGATTGGACCGGCCCTGAGATTTTAGCCTCAGCCCTACCGCTTCAAAGACGGACGCGTTACCGGTCGACCAACTGGCCGGTTAATTTGTAGAATGATTAATGATATTTTTTTTTGCTAAAGTTGGCAGTTGGAGTCGAAGACTAATGTCACTGCGTGGGCTCCCTTCCGCACTAATTTTATAATATTATTATTTTGTGGTGAAAAATATAAAATCTTACTAATTCTATGAAGTTGATAATAATTTATTGTGATGTTTTGAAGTTTGCAGGGTCAGAGTTTTAATGTTTAATCGTTTACGTGCTATATATGGCTTAAAGGCTATCAGCGCGAAAGCCTACGAAAGAGTCATCAGAACAGCGATTTTGGTGATTGTCTATTTTCAGTAATCGCCGTTCTGGTGGCTCTTCCCCAGGCTTCCGCGCTTGTAACGTTTAAGCCAGATAGCGCGTAAGCGATTGAACATTAAAACTCTGGCCCGCAAACGTCAAAACATCACAATAAATTATTATTAAAATCATAGAACAAGTAACTTGCAGGATTTAAATAGCCTAATTTAAGCATGCGAGGAGACGTCTTCTCTAGTTCAAGTGGTAGAGCAGTGGACCGTTAATCCGAAGGCTGCAAGTTCGAATCCTGTGGGTAGACAACTTTTTCGCATTGCTTGTTTTAAGTAGTCGCCGTTCTGGTGGCTCTTTCCTAGGCTTCCGCGCTGGTAGCCTTTAAGCCAGATAGCACGTAAACGATTAAACCTTACTAAGTTATATCTTACGTTTAACAGAAAGTAACGATCTGCAAACCTGAATTGCAGTAGATTATTTCTGTATAATTATGTTACCACGGGTGCACAAATTTCTACCTTTAACTTATAGTGACGTATCTATTTTTTAACGCCCTATGCTTTGTTTTGCTTGGAAAAAGTTCTGGTCTAAGAGATTTACGACGAATTACCATCAACCAAATGTACCAAAAAAATTTCGGATGCATATTGCACCAAATTACTGTAGAATGAAAGTAAAATCCCTTTTTAGCGAAATAATTTTTTTTTGATTTTTAGATTATTTCCTGCAAGTATCAGAATTGTGACGCATTTTAACAACTTGCCTATTTCAAAATATCACCAACGTACATATAGGCAAATCCAAAATTTGTGAAAATTGTTGAGAATAGTTCGGGCCTCCAGCGTAAGACCGCATTGCCAAATCACAACGTCTACTCTGCGCAGAGTTAAAAGCGGGCCAACTATTTAACTTCAATAAAGCCTATTTGAGCAATATCTCTTTTCCTTATTCGTTTTTTTTTCAGGTCTGGTCTGGGCCTGAAAAAACGAAAGTAAAATCGAAAGTTAATGAGATAGCGCTCGAAATTGGTTTTATTGAAGAAATCATTACTACTTGGGGAAACAAAGAGGTGCTCCGACGAAGCTTGTTCCACTATTCCCCTTATCCGCGAAAATAGATTAATCCGTTTTACTCCGTACCATTTGCAACCCTGCGTATCGAATTTCGAGACATCAGAAAAGGATGACTTTACAAAATTTCTTGCCGAATAAACAACGCGATGTTCGATATTCTACAAGAAATTTTGCAAAGTCATCCTTTTCTGATGTCACGAAAATCGAAACGCAGGGTTGCTAATCGCACGGAGTCAAACGAATTAAATGTATTTTGGCGGATAAGGGAAATAGTGAAACAAGGTTTGGAGCACCTCTTTATCACCTCAAGTACTATAGTTTTTGATTCTCATTTCTTCTATAAAACCGTTTTCGAGCAGCATCTCTTTAAGTTAGGTTTAAAAACGCACACCATTGCTCTTTTCCTTTAGATAACTTGAGTCTGCTATGGACCGGCCAGCAGTTTGTCGAGCGGTAATGCGTTCGTCCCTGGAGCGGAAGGTCTGAGGTTCAAATCTCAAGTCGGTCAATTCGAACATAATGTTGCCAACTGCTCGCCACCGCTGCGACAATATCTTCGAAAGGAGCTGTGTTGTCAGGGCGCAATGACGCGGATATGGGCCCCGTAAACTCGTTACACGCTTCGGCGTAATACAGCGAGTATAATGAAAGATTTGATTTGAGTTTGCTATGACTAAATAAGACTACTTATTGATGATAAATTGTGATGCAATAATAGCAATGGTGAAAAATAATTGCTCTGATGCTTAGAAGAAGTTTTCATTCAGTGTTGCAAAGTTATTTTGATAGTGTGTTCTGGATACCTAAAACTAAAACTCAAGCCACGTATCCACACGCCCAAAATAAGCCCTAAATTTTGTCTCTCTTAAACCCGAACCAGCTTCGCCGCAATTCAAAATGAGTTGACTTGTTGTTTTTTTGGTTGGTTTGAAAAACCACAAGCCTACAATATCAAAAAACAAACCAAAAATATAATGTATAAATAATACAATGAAAAGCAATACAGCCAAAATACAGCTGTGGAGCATATTTTGGTCGCATCGTTTCTGAATAAATTATTTAAGAAGTTCATTCATAATGCTCCTAATACATAAACAGAATTGCAACTTATTTCGCCTTCCACACAAGAATTTGTGGCTTTTTAGCACGTACGTAAATGGATTTGAGTCAACAATATGGCTTGACTGTTGTTTTTCCTCTTTTGAATCCGATATTTCCAGTAATTGATCTGACAACTAAAAGCAGTAAAATATATTTATTGATTGATGTGGCTTTTCCATAAAAGATTACATGTGCTTACGTGGCAAAGATCACACATTAAATCTCTTTTTACTAAAGCGGATGAAAATAAATCCCGATCTTAATCACTGCTCGTCCTCGCTTTGCTCAGGATCTCCCACATTATTAATTTCTTAACCAAAATTTAATGCAGCACCACAAAAAAATCAATTATCGATAGATTGTTCAGACCGCCATTGAAACAGTCACCATATCCCTGTAATCTTGCTTATGGCCAAATTATAATAGGGAGTAACTATTTCACCGAAAATTTTTAACTTAAAATTTTCAGTTTGGGATAGATTTGGATCAGATTTGATACAAAAAATTGACAAAAATTTCCGGCAAATAGTCTTTTCCGATATCATACTGGATAGTAATGAAGTTTGTAATTTTGTTGCGAAAAAAATCATAATTCCACAAGAAATACTGTTAAAAACAAAGAATAAGAATGTTTTTATAACGAATAAACCATACAATTTTAGCAAAAATTCTCCGAGCATTTTGATAAACAAACAACAAATTTTTAAAGCGGATCGGTGCGAAATCACTTGTTTTGCAGCATTGCAATAGTGAACGTTTGTAGGCCTATCTATACGGTAATAAATTTTCCAATTCCGTCTACAATAATTGCACTGTAAAATCAAACCTTGGGCGATTGTCACCGACTGACCTAATGCATGAACAATTACCATATAATAGCCAGTTTCAAGAAAGAAGGATAGAATTTGCTATGATTGATTGTTTCTGTGTTTTATTTTTGGCTCTGGAAAAATTTGTTTCAGTTTGAATCACGACCACAAGAAATTACTTACTCAAACAATCTAGAAGTACGGAAAAACGTGATTTAGCGATGGTTTCATCAGTTATTTTTGAAATTAGCAAAAAAAAGGTTATAAAAGCCCTAAGTACGCTGTCAAAGTTATCATTAATAGCTTGAATTGTTCCAGATATTCTAGCTACTGAATTAGCAGATGAGTATCACAATAATTATCAGCTGAGCGAATACATCAATACATATATCTCATCCAGTAGCGTAGCTAGGGGGGGGGGGTGCTACAGCCCCCCCCCCCCCCCCCCCATTGGCCTGTCAACCAAAATGCAGAATAAGGAAAATACCAGGTTTTTAGCTCTTCTGAGACTGTTTTTTGCGCTAGAATGGACTAAAAAGTGATTTAAAGTATCTTTTCAAACATATATTCCGAGGGGGAGCTAATTTGTCAAAAATTAAAGACACAAATTAATGAAAACTTTGAAAAATGCCCAAAACCAAACAATCAAATTTCATTGCTAGTGTAAAAACGTCAAACATAAACTTTTTCAACAAATATATTATAAACTCAGGAATAAGTAGGGGGGAGGGCTATTCAGTGTTAGTTAGTTATCAATCACTTCTTTCAAATATCTTTCCATTAGCCCCCCCCAATTATTTTTCTTTATAAAATATAGACGAAATAGATTACTCCATGTGAGTTTTATTGAATAATAGGATTTCATGATTTACCAGCATGTAAACAAGAGAACTACAACGTTATCATTAGCCACCTCCTACATAGCCCATTAATGCAACCAGTTGAATCATGTTGTGCTGCCAATTTCTATGCCACGTTTTAAATGCATTATTTTTTATTACAATAGCCCTAAAATTAAGTTATTTTTGCAAAAAAATGCAAAATTTTCAAGCGCCCCCAGACCAAAGGGCTCCGTCCCCAGACCCCCAAAATAGCCCCCCCCATTGCGAATTTTTGGCTACGCGTCTGATCTCATCTATTTTTTATGTTTAGTTGTTTCAAGAAAAATCAAGGTCAGCATGTACTGTATAAAGTTGCAAAGGTATTGTAGTTTTGCTTGATAAACTGGTGGCTTTAATTTTTTTATAAACACAAATGCATTCGATACAAAAATGTAGTTAATTTATTTGGGATTTGGCGTCCGTTACCATTAGAAAAAAAAATGCTCAATGGAAAATTCTGCGCAGAATAATTTATGTTGCCAAGCAGTGATATGATAGCTCTACAGCCTGTTTCACCTACTTGGATCTTTAGGAATTATTTGATTTCAAAAAATTAATAAAAAATGTACAACTATAATACACAAAAATGCTGGCTGATTTTAAGTTTCAAAAAATAATTTTGACTAGCTTTGCATTTGACTGAAGAAATTAACGCTGTTTAAATGAGATTATATTCAGAAATCCTTGAAGTGTGGAATTACAATTATCCCTCTATGTATTAATCATAATTGCATCTTTTTCTCCCAATTGCTTCAGCCAGGAGACAGCTAAGGAACCTTTTTGGTCATCGAAGTCAAGTCGCCACCTGCCCATTTTCCCTATCACATCACGGTGGAGGCTCCACGTTAATTGTCTTATTTTATTGCTGAACGTCAAACAAGGAAGCTGTAAATATCAATTTTTATAGCCTTTGGTTTGACCAGACCGGGAGTCGAACCCGAGTCTACCGTTTTAGTAGCAGACGCTCTATTCTCCCAACCACTGATCGATTTAACGTGAATAGTAACATAGCGTTCGATTATTATTGAAAAAATAGTTATTTAAAAAAGTGGCGAATTTCGTTGTTTAGATCACGTAAAAGTTTGCACTTACAGTGTATCAAAAATACTGTACCGCTACTAAAGAAAGAGCTTAGACACCGATGTCTTTATCAGACTACCACCAAGACAGCGTTGTGCGACATCGACTTGAGGAGAAAAATGTTATCTTGGAATACGCCAGGAAAAAAAGGGATTGCGGACAGTTCAATGACGTCACTATCACCGTTGATGACGTGTCCATTCGGGCTAATAGCTTGATTTTGTCATGCTATTCTGCGTTCTTCGAAGAAATCGTTTTGTCTTCTCCGAATGAAAAGCAAAAGGACATTGTGGAAATCAAAGGATTTGATGTAAAATCCGTTAAACAGCTGGTGGAGTACATGTACACTGGAGAAATAGCTGTCAAAGGGGAAAATGTCATAAATTTGTTAGCTGCTGCTAATTACTTGCAGTTGGATGAAGTGAAAGAATTTTGCTTGGAGTTCTTAGAAGGGGGATTAACTCCCGATAACTGTCTGGCTATTGTCACTGCCGCTAATCTGTACAAGAACCACCCACCTCTGAATGAGGCATACCAGTATATGAGTGAGAATTTGATCGAGATTTCCCAAAAAGATAATTTCAAAGAACTCTCAAAAACTGGTTTGATTTCACTGATCGGAAAATTAAATAGAAATGTGGTTCAAGATACTTCCCTTTTTAACATCATTGTTGCTTGGGTGAAATGCAATGAAGACCACAGAAAATTAGATTTTCCCGCTTTATTTCAGACGTTAAACTTGGATAAATTCTCGAACAACTTTTTAGTGGACGTGGTGGCTGTGGAGTCGCTTGTAAAGCAAAGCAACGATTGCCTCAACCTAGTGATAAGTTGTATAACTAGAAAATTCAAGGAAATGCAGCTGAAAGAAAATGGCTCCAAGATTCTCTGCATTGGTGGTAATGAGAGTGGAAAAGTAATGGAGATTTTTAGCCTCTTTGGAAAAACCAACTCCGTTTATCCGGATTTACCAAACCAGCTATACTTTCAATGCGCGTTGAAACATAATAACTACATTTATTGCATTGGTGGCGCTGTAAACGGAGTGTTTGCGGAGACGACGGATCACGTTTACCGACTGAACATTAACGACTCTCAGTTAAATTGGGAAGAAGTGGCACCTATGGTGGAAAAATGTAGTGACTTTGGGGCTGCTGTTTTAGGGGAAACCCTTGTGGTTGCAGGAGGGTACAACAAAGGAAGGCTGAGTAAATCAGAAATGTACAAAGTGAAAAAAAATCAGTGGAAAACCATTGCGCCTATGAAACATAAGCGGAGTGGAAACGCTTTAGTGACGTGCGCCGGGAGTCTTTATGCTGTAGGAGGTTGGGATTCAATCCACTTGTCCTCAGTAGAGCGACTGAGCGAGGTGGATCAACAATGGGAGGACGTTGCATCGCTCCAAACTACCAGGAGAAGTTTAGCCGCTGTTTCTTGTGGAAAATTTATCTACGCAATAGGTGGGGATTCCCCTACGACAGAAAAAACTGTCGAAAAATATGATACGAGCAAAAACGAATGGAGCTACGCTGCGGATATGAATTTTGAAAGAAAGCGACACTCCGCTTGCGTTTTGCAAGGCAACATCTATGTTGCTGGAGGCCTAAATGCTTCTGGAGACATCGTTAAACAAATTGAATGCTACGACCCATTAAAGGACAGATGGACAGTAGTAGGAGAAACGGACTATGACGTCAAAGACCTTTCACTTGTTGTGATTTAAATACTTACCCAAGTTTTACTCTTCGGCAGAATAGCTGTTTTATGTATTTAGGATGGAAACAGTCCCGCATTGAAAGCGATGACGCAATTTTAACGTGATCCCCGAAATAGCAATCCTGGATCATTAAAGATGCTTACATTAATTTATGATTATTTTAGATTTTAGTGCAGTTTTCTGTTACGGATCCAAGATTGCTGACAATATCTTGTATACGAGTAATTTTGCTTTTCTTGCACAACAATTTTGCCTCTTTCCGCTAGTTGTAAAAATAACAAAAAATAAATGTACTGCTTTGTCAATTTTAGTGCTGTTGTGTTACTCTGAAAAAAGTTTTTAAGTACCACAATGAAAAATATTGTAAGTTTTGATTGCTGATGGCTTAATGTGCTTGCAGCCCATAGACAATCGCTGTTTGAAAGCCACAAGGTTCCGTCGTGCGTTGACTAATTTACTACTAAAGCCAAGTTTTACATTGTAGACCAAAATGTTGGAAAAAGCCAAATCCATTTTTACCAAATTTAATTTTTCTACGTCTTACCCTTTTCAAGATATTGCGCTTTAAAATCAACATAGTTTTCCCTCTTACTTCAGTGTAGCCATTTTGTTAGAATTGTAACAGAATATAAACTTTCAGAAAGATGGGTTACATCTACTTGAAAAGTAGCTGCCAATAATTTGCAGCTTTGACTGTTTACTTTGTCTTGAAAACAACTCTGCCTCAAAACACTTATTGAGAATTACAAACACGTAGCAACTGTTCGAAATTTTATTTCTTATTGGCAACCCTGGTTAAATTTTCTAAAGGGAAAAGCCTTACTAAAGGAAAATCAAAATTCTCGTATCTTGGAAACGAAAGGTCGTTATATAAAAGCTAAAATTTGGTAAAGTTGATCTTAGGATCTCTCCAAACGTTTTGGGGAAAAAACGACTTAAATACCCTTATGAACCGTATTTGATGCACTTTTTTCCAAAATTTTGTCTCAAAAAATCGCCCGGCATCTTACATGGCTTAAGTAATGCTTTTTTTCCTGAATCTGACCTGCTGAAATGGGGTGCGTCTTACATGCCCGTGCGTCCTACATGCCGTCAAATACGGTAACTTTTGTGACGAGACTAGTAAATTAATAATTTTTTTATTTCTTGAATTGGTGTTAGTTTCCTGAACGGGTTTCCTGAATAGCCATAGATATTAAGGGTCTCTGCTAATTTGTTTTTTTACAAGAAGTTTTAATATCTTTCAAAATATTGGCAAAGTCTTCTCTAGTTGGAACTACAGAATGCAAGCCTTCGAGGAATATACTCATGTCCCATAAAAATTCCTAAAGTTTTTTCGCGCGTTCAGTTTCTGGTGCCATTTTTGGGTCGTTAAAATAAAAAAGGAACCAAAAAACAGACAAGTTCCGAAAAACGAACAAAAAATGCCAGAAATATGGACATGGTAAACGGCCACCATTTGGTAAAAAATACAGCTCATTTACTCACCGACGTTGTTGGAAGTTCATTATTTTCACGCTCCATTTTCCTACCGATTTTTTCTGTCGATGAGAAACGGCAACAGCTTACTAAAATCATTCATCTGAAGTGAGGAAGTCTTCGCGGTCAGTAGCTTTCAATATGTCCGACTTCATGTTTTTTGCTTTTAAACGCTTACGGATTAATTATCGATTTATTGATTTCTACTTGTTACAGCAAAATTAAAATTCTATATAAACTTTGCGGATACCGCGAGGGATTTGTAATAGATTTTCCAACAACTTTTGTTAGATTTAGCACTTGAATCAACAACCGAAGTGCTATAAGGAACAAAATCAAATCCAAATTTGTAAAAACAAAAGCGTTTTTTCAAGTTTGATTGTTTCAGGTTTGGGTTAGACGAAGCAATTTCTTCCGTCTTTTTTGGTTCTTTTTTCCCGCCTAACTTTTCCAGAAAGTCGACATTTCATAAAACGGTACTGTGTCGTCTATCCTACTACGAGTGGAAATTTATCACTTTTTGTTTCCAAAATTGAAGTTTTAAAATTTATTTATCACTTAATTGAAACGTCATGTTGCGAATACAATAAAGCAGATAATACGTGATAATAAAACAAAATATTGTACAATATTAGAATATCAAAGTGATTATCGACATCTATCTTCAAAAGTTTGAATTGTTAATTGCAGCATAGTACAAAAATGACCCTTGCGATCGCAATCTGAGAATCACAAAATCCCGAGGTTTTAAATGGGCGCGGAAGAATATTGCCAAATCTACCTCTATCCAATCCACTGTATCTCCACATTAGACCTTCAATTACTTTAATTTAATCCTACTTCTAGAATTAATAACCTAACTAGCTAACATACCAGCTATTTTCAGCCAACAATATTGAATGACATCGTAGCAGATTGCAGCATTTTAAACGTTGTACATACTGTAACCTACTTCTTTTCAAATGTCGCCTGCAAATTTGCCAACGCAGTTTAATTGAAATAAGTGGTTTAAATGACAAACAGTCTGTGTTAAAAATGCAGACTTCGACTCGATTCCAAGTTAGGTCAAACCAACAAATCTTAAACTTGTATCAAAGCTTTCCTGCTTTAGTGTTTCGAATTAAAAGAAACAATATGCAACCTACATCTTGTGTGTTAGTCAAATTGCAGCCTGAACTCCAAGAACGAAAAAATGTTTTAGCAGTTTTTGGGCAAAGAGAGTTCGCAATTCAAATTTACACTGAGAAAAATAGCGTACGCAACATACAACTATGCATGTGAAAAATACACGATCGGTAAAGCAGAATTCACAAATCGCAAAACCACAGTAAAAACAAATGTACAGTAAATGGCATTATGCTATCACGAGTGTTTTTCATAAGAACTTGTCTTTGTTTTTTACGCACTATATGGCACAAAAAAATACGCATAAATGTGTAGCCGAATCGGCGGGACCAAAAGTGCGCGCGTTGCACTTGACCAACAAAGCCAAATAGCCAATACACCACCAAAGAGATTGTCAAAGTTACTCATGTTATTTTAATTTTCACATTTGCTTATCTACAAACTTTCGATCAGTGGGAAAACCTTCGTTTTTTGAATTCAATTCCCAGCTCGATAAAATCCGTATCAGCCAACTCGTTACACGCTTTGTCGTAACACATTTGGTTTTCGTTTGATTGAATCTACATTGCAGGTCAACCCTACCAAAGTTTTGATTCTTTTCTCGTCTATTTTCTATACACTCTCCACCAAACTACAAAAAATGTTCGTACCCATCGGATAATTTAGAGATGTGGGTTTTACCCTACAACGGTGAAAGCTCAATTCCTCCTCTTTATGATTCAAAAAGTTTTTCTACCTCACTGTTCATAGAATGCTGCTAAAAAGTAGGTTAAAAATTCTGCAAAAATATTACGTAATAAGTATTATACTGACAGTATATAAAAGTGACATTATTGTACACTTTTCATGACGTGTAATAAACATCACTAGTTTCTGGCTAAACTTCCGACTTCCCGGATGTTAAAAAAAATAACCTCTGCAGCATTTGTTACTTGGCTTTGACTATATTGGGATAAAGATTGCTTGAAACTGATTTTTAGAAGATTTTCTTATCTCATTGAAGCTTTTAGGAGATAAACCTGGTCGTCGTACAACCATGATTGCCGTCTTTTGTTTTCTTTCTTCTAGCTTTTGCTACGTACAGTATTTTTATTTGTTGTCTTCGTTCAATTGTTCTTTCTCTTTGGTCGTAGATCCCTACCAAAATATTGCGCAAAAATTACTAAATGACGGTACATACAGCAGGTTGCAATTAATAAAACTGCGAAGTTTAGTAGAAACAAAAAAAAAACTATCAAGACCTAACTATAAATTAAGCTACACAATAAATACTTGATTTGCGTTCAAAAACAATTTTGGTCACAAACTTTGAATTTATCAAGCAGTAGGTAGGCTAATGCTGTGACAAAAATTATTCCAAACGTGTTTTTTATGCAAAATAAGATCAAACGCAATTATTCACTGTATTAGAAAGGGAGACCGTAGTTTCCATTTCCAACGTAATCGGACTGCAAACGGTTCTCCACAGCTGGATCATCATCGAAAAAAATTTTGTGCCTTGGAGTCAGAGGCGTAGCCAGGATTTTTGATAGGGGGGGGGCCCAAACCACAAATCACACGCAATGACGTCATCAGAAATTTTCGAAAAAGTAATTTTTTGTGGGGCAAAGATATCGTAGAATGGAAGATCTGAAGCCGTAGCCTGATGGCACTTTGGCAGGATTTCGGTAAAGGGAGAGGGCGAAAACTAATTGTTGAAAAGTGTAAAAGTCTAACTTGGGAGACGTGTTGAGTAAGCTAGTGTACTCAAACGTATCAGAAACGGGGTCTGGGGGCAGAGCCCCCAGCCGCCGATGGCTATGGGGGTCTGGGGGCAAAGCCCCCAGCTGCTGGGCGATTTTTGTAAGTTTTTGGAAAAAAAAGCTATTTAAATCCCATTGGATCACATTTCGCACGAGTTCAGAGCCATTTCAAAGAACTAGATTTTTAACATTTCATAGCCAATCGAAAAAATTTAGTTGTTCAATCCTCTTTTTGCAATTAAATCCCAAAACACGCTTAGAATCTTGCATTATGGTGTAAAATTTCAATTGTAAGTGATTTGGTCTATAGGGGGAAGTAACGAACATTGCCTCCTGCAATACTTTAGCAGTAAATAATTAAGTTTATAATAACGTTAAACGAGGGCCTGGGGTGGCAACTTTTAGGTCAAAACTCTTGGATTTCTCACAGGTTTTGCATATAAATTGTTAAAAATTTGCATTAAGGGGCCCCTGGCCCGGGAACCTTGGTCGTCAGTCAGGGCCCCTTGGGCTCCCTGGTTGCCAGTTAGAGGCCCCGTAGCCCCTTGCTTGTCGGTTAGGAGCCCAGGCCCTCTGGTTGTTAATTAGGGGCCCTGGGTCTCCCTGGTCGTGAGTTAGGGGCCCCGGGGCCTCCTGGTCGTCAGTTAGGGACTCCAGGACCCCTTGGTTGTTGGTCAGGGGCCCTGGGGCCCCCTGGTCGTCAATTAGGAGGGCCCCGGGGCCCCTCGTTGTCGGTTAGGGGGCTCCTGGACCCCTGGTTGTTGGTTAGGGGCCCCCTGGTTGTTAGTTAGGGCCCTGGGGCTTCCTGGTTGTGAGTTAGGGGCCCCGGGGCCCCCTAGTGGTCAGTTAGGCACTTCGGGGCCCCCTGGTTGTTGGTTAGGAGCCCTGGGGCCCCCTGGTTGTCAGTTAGGGGCCTGGGCCCCCCTGGTTGTCAGTTAAAGGGCCCCCTGGTTGTTGGTTAGGGTCCCTTGGTTGTTAGTTAGGGGCCCTGGGGCCCCTGGTTGTCGGTTAAGGATTCCAGGGCCCCCTAGTTGTTAGTAAGGGCCCCCTGGTTGTTAGTTGGGGGCCCCGGGACTCACTTGTTGTCATTAATATTATTGTTAATTACTGTTATGAGCGTAATTACTGAAAAAAAAACTGCAACTAAACATCGCCAGGCTATGTTGTCATAACTTTTTGTCGTTAGTGGTATTTTGATTGGGGGGGAGCCGGGCCCCCTGCCCCCCCCCTGGCTACGCCTATGCTTGGAGTGAATGACCTGCAGATTAACGCAGTTAATTCGCTAATAATATGGCGTAACACAATTGATTAACTATAGCTTAGTGTAAATATTGTTTGCGCTTGTAATGTTTACATCAAAAATATTTACAACAAACCTTCTCTTGCAGAAGATTAAGGATTTTTTGTAAATCTGTTCTCATAATCCGCTTAATATCAGCGATTTCTTCTTCAAGTTTTTCAACCCTAAAATTTCAATTTAGCAATAAAAATAGCAACTAAATGTGTTAGTTTTCTAATAAAAACTGTAGATTGGGATTTCTATATCTTGCAATTGCCAAGACTTTTTGAAATGAATTTAAAGAGAAACATCATCACTGTATATCTGTCAAAAATATCTGTCTCAAATTCTTAGTGTAGAATTGTTCTACAACTACAAAAATGTTGAACAACTTCAAAAATTTTCGGAAAAAAACACGAAAATCCTTCATTTAAAATTGTGAAGTTGCCAGTTACATTGTTGGCTTTCAATTAAGTCTCTTTGAGATAAAGCTTCCATGCAGGATCAAACCGGACCGGACATAAAGACAACATAAGCTGCAGAAAAGTACAGGATTGAGGAAGGAAAAAAAGCTGGATGCAGAAAGTAAAAAAAAAGACCAATAACAAAGTAAAGCTAAGAAGCTAACAGTAAGTGTAGTTTGAAATCCAAAGACTACGCTGTTACATTCTAACTCAGTTTCGACCAACATACTTTTCATTCAGATGCAGACTGGGGCACTGATGAGTTGTTGCGTCTTTCGAATCTTCAAACTGGGTCAGCGTTAAAACCGGCTTCAGTTTTCTAAAATACAGTAAAAGTATTTCAAAAGTTTATTACTTGTCAATGCAGTTTTATTGTAAGAGAATGTGGAAGCTGCTCGGTTTCATTTTGCTAAAAAAGAAAATCTTATGAAGCGAAAGAATTTTTCAAATTAAATTTCAAATATTTAAAAATTACTGTGAGTGCCGAAATATGGAAAGCGGAAAAATTAAATGCTCAGCCATGCAAAATTAAATAGAGCAGTGGTTTCTTTTCTTGCAAGCCTGAAGCACTTGCAATAATATTATTGGATTTGGAAATCGGATGAATGCAGCGTTATAAATGAAATATAAATGAACACGCGAAAATGTGTTACTGATAAATGAAGTATATTAGCCGTTATTATGTAACACATCGCAAGGATTACGACGTTGTAAGCTCTTTAAAACAAACAAAAATTACGATGTCGTAACTCTTACGAAACGTTGCATAAAACAGATCATGATTTGATTCCCAGTTACGAAAAATAACACGCAAAATATTGTTCCTAAATTTGTTCAGAACTTGATCTAAAATTTGTTCTAAAATTAATAATAAAATGACTTACTGTTTGCATAACTTAGTTTGAGATGGAATTGTTTTTTCCGTGAACCCAGAGTCACGATGAGGAATCATATGATCATCATGATTATGGTATTCATCTTTTCGAAGGCAAGTGTCACCAATAAAATAGCACGATGAAGCCGCTAAAGATTGCACAAAATTTTTATGTCTTTGTAGCATATATGTGAAGCTAGACGTAATTTCTTCTATTATTGATAAAGTAAAACCAGCATGCTTGGCCGAACTGGTATTTTTGACAAAATTTACTCAATGTAAGAACCAGAAAAAAGCAAGGGATGCTAAAGAATGTCAATCGAAGCTTTCAAGACTTGAAATTAAATTTGATCACACGGGCTGTGTTACAAAAAAGTGTGTAGCGACTCAATCGAGGCCTAACACCGTGTCTCTGGGCCTAGGGATACGTAGCTGCTTTTTTCAAAAAGATGTTGCAACCACGGCGAGCCGCTAGAACCCTATGCCTGTACATTTGGTCAAGGATTCAGACTCGAAGCCTGTCGTTCCAGAAGAGGGTTTGCTTACCGTTCAATAACTGGTCAGTTTTACCGACTTAATTGCAATTTTGTTGATTCGAGACGTTTAGGCTAGTTGGTCGAGCGGTAACGCGTTTGTTCTGAATCGGGAGGTCCAAGGTGCAAATCTCGGGCCGGTCAAATTGGAAAAGTGTTGCCATCGGTTCGACATCACTATACGACATTTCTTGGAAAAAAGATGCGGTGCCCGGGCGCAATGACGCGGAGATGAGCCCCGTAAACTCGCACACGCTTCGGCGTAATACAGCGATTAGAATAAAAGATTTGATATTAACTTGCATAGTTTCATTCTGTAACAATCTTACCTAAATTATCGGTGGATAATTCGACTGCTCTTGACAATTTCAATGGGTTAGGGTTGGAGTTTATATTATTTGAATAGAAATTCTTTTCTTCTTCTACTAAAACGCTTTCGCCGTTGCATATTTTTTCTGAAAAAATCAGTAAAAACAAAGTGTAAGCGTACATCCCAAAAGAAAGCAAATTGTTTGTTTTTTAAATGAGGTCGATACTCTTTCTTCATTATTAAAAGCTTTATCATGTTTTGATTAGAATGTTCAAAGCAATTATCAAGTTTTGTATCACCAATCAGTTTTATGATGTGTTCCTGTTTTAGCCAGAATAGGAGGGTCTTGGGTCTGCAAACTGGCAACCACATTTCAAACCGTCAAATTCGTCTTAACAAAAGGTTTTACTAGCTATATCAAGACTGCTGCGGACTGATTGTCTCACTGTATCAAGTCTTACCAGAAACTAATTTCATGCCAAACCTAAGAGCGATAATCAAGCTAAATATTGCTGGGGGGTAGCTCAGTACGTAAAGCATTTAGTTAGTGATCGAAAGGTTACAGACTCTCGGTTCGATTCCCGAAGGGGCAATGCGTTGTTGTGTTCTTGGAAAAGACACTTTACGCTTATTTCCGATTGTAGCCAAGCAATCTACTAGTTGTGGTGGCCCAACCTGACAAAAAACTTGCAAACAGAGCCCAAAAATGGGTTTTATGCTTTGGTCAGGTTAAACACGCAGAACGCCTGCTTCATATGTGTGAGTGAATAAAAGACCAGTATTATTGTAATCTCGTTCTAACAACTTGCAGCAAAACAACAAAGAAAGGTACGCATACACCGCTATACGGTGTAGAAACTTAAAGCTACGATTTGAACTTACTTTGAAAACTTTCTGAAGGCTGGTCCACATCCTAAAAATGTCCTATATTTTAATGTCCTTGACACTACTCAAAACGACCACGAAAAAAGTTATTTGATTAAGCCAAATAATACAAGTTGTGCAAAATCAAGATAATAGCATCACATTGTCTCATCTTTACTACAATCAGTGATCTGAACTCTTATGTCTAGTCTACTGTGTGCATTGGGCGTAAAATCGCAAGCGTACAAGCGTATCCTTAAGTTTAGTTTAATCGACTGGCAGCTTGTACGCAAGCAAGACTGTACGGCAGGCGTACCGAATTTTTTTTAAATAAACTGAAAATACGCTTGTACGCTCACGATTTTACGCCAAGTGTAGACCTGACCTTATATACAGTGGCTGAATTTGGTAGGCATTTTATACTCTTCAAACATTTTTACTTCTTATTCTATTCTTCTGCTCTTACAGTCAAATCAAATGCCATATTCAAGTTTTTCCAGAATTTTTCTTCAAAGTCGGGATAGTTGCTGAAAACCTCCAATAAATCTTTTCGACTTATTTTGTGTAGGTCACAGTATGTGAGAGATCGAACGTCATACTTCGATTTTCCGATTGAACTTTCAAAAGAAAACCGTTCACCGAACAAGTTTTTTGTTGCTGAAAAAGAAAATAACCTTATGACATTGTTGTGATAAAACCAAAAAAGTCCAATAACGTTTAGTTTTTGAGTCTTCCGTAGGTTAAAATGGCAATGCGTTTAAAACTGAAATTAACATTACAACTGCATAACGTTTCAAGAAAATACTTGATACTAATAAAAGCAATAATTTTTTAACTTGATAATAAGGAATAACAGTAGTTATTCTTCTGCAAGAAGTAATTGTATAAACCAGTGCAGGCGCACAGCCAGAAATTCGCAATGGGGGGGCTGTTTTGGGAATCTGGGGGCGAAGCCCCCAGCCGCCGGAGGCTGGGGGTTTGGGGGCGAAGCGGAGCCGGGGGCAAAGTCTGGGGGCGGAGCCCCCAGCGCTCAAAAATTTGGCATTATTTTGCAAATATCTTTATTTTAGGGCTATTTTGATTAAAAAATAATGCTTTTAAAACGTGGCTTAGAAATTGGCAGAGCAAACATGATTAAACTGGTGGCATAAATGGGCTATTTGGGAGGTGGCTAATGGTAAAATGTTAGTTTTTTTGTTTAGATGTTGTTAAATTATAAAATCGAATAGTTCAATAAAACTCACGAGGAGTAATCTTTGTCGTATACAGTTTATAGAAAAACATAATTGGGGGGGGCTAATGAAAAGAGATTTGAGAGAAATGATTGGTAATTAACTAATACTGAATAGCCCCCCCCCCTATTCCTTAGTTTATAGTATATTTGTTGATGACACCTATGTTTAGCATTTTTACACTTGCGATCAAATTTAATTGCTTATTTTTGACCATTTTTCAAAGCTTTCATTTATCTGTTAGTTTTATTTTTGAAAAATTAGCCCCCCCTGCATATATGTTTCAAAAGATGTTTTAAATTACTATTTAGTCCACTTCAGTGCATAAAACAGTCTCAAAAGTGCCAAAAACGTAGTGTTTTTCCCATTCTGCATTTTGGTCGACATGCCAATGGGGGGGCTATAGCCCCCCCCCCCCCGCTACGCTACTGAACCAGTGGTTCTCAACCTTTTATGGTTTGTGGCCCCCTTCTACCTGTAGAGGACCCCTACTCCGCAATAAAATTTTTTGTCTGCATTTCATTCGTAGTGGCTACAGGAATGCATTATGCAGCAAGTCTTCAGTGCTCTCTGTGACGTCACAGAGAAAAAGACAACGTTGCTACAAGCGCTTGAAATTGGCAGCCACTTTTTCTGCCAGAGCCTAAAAACGTACAAAAGCGTCAGCCGCCAGCTGGCCTTAAGTAAGTAATTATCGTTAATCAATTTTGCGCTCGTGGCCTCCTAGGAGGATCAATGGCCCCCGGTTGAGAACCCCTGGTATAAACTCATTGCATTTTGTTTTGAGAAGTTTTGCAAGCCAATGCAATAAAAATAAAAGATTAATTTGAGATCAAACAAAACGAGGCTGATTTCCTTATAGGCCAAATTAAGTCTTCCCTGGATGTACAACAGGACAGTTTTATCAATCGACTTCTACTAACTGACTTACAAAGAATTCCAAACAGTTTTCCATCTTGAAGTATTTCTATAGATCCTCGTGTGATGAAAAAAAGGGCATGAATTAGATCTCCAGTGTGCACCAACGTGTCTCCAGGAGGAGCATGAGTAGTTTTAAACTACAAAGATAAAACATTGCTTCAAAAATTACAGTCGGAAAAAATTTCCAAAATATGAGCCTGAAACCTCCTTCTCCAGAGACGAACGCGTTACTAATACTGCACGTGTTACCAACGACTCGCCACCGCTGCGACATTTCTTCGAAAGCTGTGTTGCCGCATGCGCAATAACGTGGAGATGAGCCCCGCGAACTCGTTACATGCTTGAGCGTAATACAGCGAGTATATAATGAAAGATTAGATTTGAAAAATTTCCGAACCAAATCTTACAAAATCTCGCCAAAGTTGCTATGAAGTTTATTTGACATTTCGCTTTCCAAAATCGGAGAGCTTCTTTGGGAATCAAAATTTGTAGCAAACTGCTCAAAGTTCAAAAGCAAAAATTCTCACACACTTGGCTGCAAAATTTAATTTCTGAAGAAGTTTTGCGTTAATCGAGCCCTAGAAACATTTACATAATAGAAAAAGAAATTCTCTGCAAACTCGTCACTTACTCTCATGGACAGCATTTTCTGGCATCCAGGGCTAGCCATGTTCAGAACTGGGCAGTTTTCCAACAACTGACGGTTTAGATGGAGACAAATATCGGCTTGCAAGCATTCAGGGAAACCCTTCAAAACCTAAATCGCAATAATTTTGCAACGTTAAACAACTGTGATTAAAAGTCGCAACTTGCAATAGTTTCTAAGCGGGAAAATCTGCAGAATACATCTATGCTTTGTTCTGAATATTGCAGGCCAATGCCGGTCTTAATTGCTCTCTATCTTGTTCGGATTTGGACCTAGGAGTTTTGAGAATAACAGCTGGGATACAAACACCAATTAGTCATTGATATTTTACAATACTACAGTATAAATCATTTTTGTTGATTGATACAATATAGTGAATGGCTGAAGAACTAAAGATTCAACACCAGCACTTGCTGTACTGCATTGAAAATAAATAATCGGAGTATTTCTCCAATCATATTCATTCATTCATTCATGTTTATTCATGTCCATACACAACAGCAAGAAGTAAAAGATAAAACTTATCGCACATTGGGATATGGTACATAGGGTGACCACATTAGAGCCAAAATGTTCGCCAAGTCGCAGACACCCTAATCCTAAGTACAAAGCATATGGATATCTTAAGTACAAAGCATATGGTCGGAATTAAAATTTGTGCAGGTTCCAGTAACCATCTGATTGATCTCGCTATTGGTCAGCGCGCCCTTTAAAAGATACGGATGGTGTTTAATTTGCATGTCAGACAAATCAAAAACAAAATTGCCAGCTTCTTGTGATCACAGCAACATCTTTTTGCAAAAAGCTGTGCATTTCCGAAAACGCAATGAGAGGCTTTGCATGAGCGAATAGGAAAAGAACCGCCAATATAGCAAAAGTTTTTTTTTCCAAATTGTAATTGAAAGTACATCTTTTATTCTTTATTTATCAAGTAGCGTTGGCCAGAAGACAGCGAAGGGGCCGTGGCGGTCTTCGATCCAAGCTATCAACTGCCCACCTGTCTCGCGTAGGTGGCTTCACTTTTTGGTTTTCCTTTTGTTGCTGAACGTTAAGCAGGGGAGCTCTGAATCTCAATGTCATGGTCTTTGGTTTAATTCAACTGGAAATCGAACCCGAGTCCACCGTATCAATAGCAGACGCTCAATCCACTCGACCACTGATCATTAATGTATAGATTTGCAGCACTTTAACATCCAGAGTCAAAAAGACGCGTCCCAATGCGGTCGACTTGCTCGGTTGACTCAACCACTGGTCGGTAATCGGTTATGTGCGAACCACGAGCGTAAATGTGTTAGATTTGCAGTACGAGAGTTTCGAATCCGGGTATTTAAAGGCTTTCGTTTGCGTTTCAATTGTGGGTTTGTTGTCAGTTAAATGTAACGGTCACGCTTCAGTGGATAGGGTATCGATTACTCACTTGGCTCATGTCAATGCCATTTGTATAAGACCAAGCATGTTGGAAATATTCTTCTACCCTTTGTCGCAGAGGATTTGGGATTTTGTGGAACCTGATAAATTCCCGTACTCGCAGCATCTGGACGTGGTAACGCGCTGTACCACTGTACAACTGCTGGATAATCGCACTGACGTTTCCAAATATACACGCGTACATTAGAGCTGCAAACAAAGTTTTTACAAAATTGTGCCATCTAATTAAATACCAACAAAACAACAATTCATTTTGTATGTTATTAATTTCCATGCAAATATCCTAGGTTAGTTAATGTTTGGATTATCGTTACGCAGCAAGTCTTGTTAGTCTTTACACAGGTAATAAGGTAGAAAATCAGAATCATCATGAAGCACCTGTGCATTTGCAACCACCGTGTAAAGCCATAATTAGGAAGTTTGCTTTGTGATTTTGCAAAGTATTGTGTCAATTAAACTTGAAATTACCCTACATTTTCTTGCTGTGCTTGAGAACATGGCGCAGTGTCTCGCAGAATCCCAGCTGGATGCCGGAAAACGTTGAAAAAGTCGCCATTTTTAATACCAATCAAAGAGTGGGCATTAGTGGGAAACTCATCACAGCAGAGGCGGCACAATGGTCGCCCCTTACGATTCGTTGGGTGCATGCTAACGTGGTAAAATATAGGAAGTCTTTCGAAATCGCTCCACCTTACCTCCAATTAACATGGTGCAAATGGAGAAGATTTTCTCATACTGCGTGTTAGGAGAAATGTTTCCGAACCCAACCGTAGTTAAACTGCTGAATGTGAAGTACAATGCCGTAGTGTAGGTGTCTTTCAAGGAAGGTCCTCCACTGCTGGAAATCAATCGACCGTTTTCATACGTGTTGTTATAGGGACAGTGAAGTTGCTCTGCCAAAGTGTCCAACCAGCCTGAAGAAACAAATGTTATATACCATCAGATATGTAGCGAGTTCTGACGGCTTGGAAAAGTTGTATAATTGGTGAGATTTTTAATCAACAGTCCTCTCAGGTTCTTATCAGTGATGCCGTCGAAGAAGGTAGGCTTAGGAAAGCTCTCAACTGGTTCACCTAAAGATTATTCCAACTTGTTGTCAATTCTCGTTAGTTTCCACCCCAGTTTAACGGAAAAAATGCAACGAAATTTTGGCGGAGACCTTTTTTCTTCCTTTTTTGTTCTTCATCTAAAAATGACAGACAAAGCAACGAAAGTTTTGGAAACAACCGTTTTGCTTTAGACGCTACAAAACCATCTTGTCGATAGGCCTACTGTTGGGTAGAGTCTATAACCACTTTTTTGTTTAGGACTATTAAGTGAGCACTGGTGCATTATGCACCACCCTGATTAATTCGATATGTTTAGTTGTGTAACGATGGGTGACTCAATTTTTAGGTTTACTTTATTTAGGCAAATGATGGAAAACAAAAAAGGCATTGAAAATGAGAACATTGAGCATTAATCGATAGAAAAATAAACATCAAATACTAAAATTTAATAAATAGTGTAAACAGAGATAGAAATATTTTGTAAAATGTTTTCTTCAAAAAAGAGTGAAGTAATCAACTTTTTGAAAAGCAGTTACTTCGTTTCCATTAATTTAATTTTACTTGATTCTTCGACTCGATTTTGCATTTTAGTGCGTTTTCTTCTGAAAAACTAGAAGACATTATCGATGAAATACTGTATTTCATCGAGATTAGCTTTTTCAAAAGTTTTTTAAAAGGTTATCTCCTCTTATTTCAAGATAACATTTAATAAAAAACAAAGTATTGAATAATGCATTGTCTTCATTTATTGAACTCCTAAATAATTCACACATAACTTTTACCTATTTTGTGTTGAAAAAATTGTCTTTCCGTGTTTCCAATTGCGTACCAAATGCAGGCTAACCAATGAGCTATCAGGGCAAAGCACCACATTAGTAAAATCAAGGCCGCTGTACCAAATTCGCTGTAGCGATCAATTTTTCGGGCAACTCGGACCAACCGCAAAAGTCTAGCAGTTTTCAAAAGTCCAATCAACGTTGTCTAAAAATGATATCGTTTGTTACTTTGTAAGACAAAAATATTTTAGAGTTAGGGATTTGAAGTGTCATAATAAGATTGCAACTCATTGTGTGGTTGCCAAATTTGCATATAAAGGTCATTAAAATTTCTGCAGTTACAACATAGCAATAACCAGTATAATCCAGGGAAGGCAATTGCATCGCCTCGATGACATTCTACGATTTTTGTTACGCAAGAAAACTGCGATGCAATGCAAAGTAAAACAATGGATGGGATTTTTTTGATGAAATAAAATTGCAGCTAGTTAGCGATTATCGATTTTTTGATTAATTTTGAATTTAAAATTTTGTAGCCTAAAATAATGTAAACTTAAGCTCAGCCAGCGCAAGACCTTATTTTAATTACATATCGTGATTGTGACTCAACAATGTAACTTGTCACGAAACAGAAATCAACAGAAATAATCACAAAAAATCGGAATAATCGAAAAAATCGCAAATATTTTTTGTCAAATTCCAGTTGGTCGAGTAGTAACGCGTTCGCTTCTGGAGTGGGAGGTCTGAAGTTCAAATCTCGGGCCGGTCAAATTGTACACAGTGTTGCCAACGGCTTGACACCTCTGTGACATTTCTTTGAAAAATGCTGAGTTGCCCTGGCGCAATGACGCCGAGATGGGCTCAGCAAACTCGTTACACGCTTCGGCGTAGTGCAGCGAGTATAATGAGAGATTTGATTTGGCAATGGATGTGGATTTTTTCCAGGTATCAATGCGATATTTTTAGAAAAAAGCATCCGATGCGATTTTCGATGCGATTGCCATCCCTGGTGTAATCATTCCTCTTCGGGAGGGCCTCGAGCCTTTAATCAGTGACAAACTAGCGCTAGTAATCAGTGCGGAAATATTTATTGACCCACACTTAACTTCAAACCCATTTTAAAAAACTTTTTTTTGTGGTTTGTTAGATCATAGTCACTAAATATCAGATGATCTAACCAACTTGTAATATTTAGTGACTATGGTTTGATCGAAATCGTGGCTTTCTCCAATGAATGCGAGCATGGTGTAACGCAATGTCACACCATGCTAGATCCCTAGCAATATGCTGCCGTAGTAGCTAAATAAGCCACCATTTCCATACCTTTCAAAAAGTGGGAAAAGCATCATCGCGCGGGCGACCAGCTTTAGAGTTGTAAGTCGGGCCGGGCTTTTTGGGTTCAGACCTGGTTCGGGCTTAAGATTGACAAAATTTTAGACTTAATCCGGGCTTGATAAGTGTCATGTGTTTTTGGGTGCTATATAAACAACTTTGTAACATTGAATTAAATTGATTGGAGCACTAAATTAAAACTTTATTTAGGGATCAATGCTATTATTGGTACACAATTATTAATATTACATCAAAATTCAAGAATAGTTTTATTTTGTCATAGAAAAGTTATTTAAAAAAAACAAGCAAATAACTGCTAACGTTTTTAAGATCTAACTTAACTTTTGGGCTTAATTTTTAGGACCTGACTTGGGCTTCAAATCATTTTTAGGGTTCCGGCGGACTTCGGACCTGAACTAGTTGGCTCTTTTACAACTCTGCTGCTGATAGGTAGCAACCTTACGACGAATTCTCATCGCCTCTTACGACCGGTTGGGTGAGGTGGCTTCAATATTCTGCCATATGGAGACCATTTTTTCTTAAAATAAACATCAATGAAAGTAGAAAAAAATCGGTGAAAACAAAAAATTAATTTTATCATTTAAATCCAACAAACTTAAAATTAAAAGTTTGATTTTGATTTGGCATACCTCTTGTTGAGAATGTCCAGTAACCATAAGATCAAAAGGAATTGCCGCTACCAAATCAATTAAAAACCATCCTTTAAAATAATGGATTGCAATTTTTCCCGGGGAAGATACTACCTCATCGTTTGCATCGACGTAACTAAATTAAAATTAAATAAAGAACAGAAGCATACTGGTACAAATTTAATTTTAATTTAATTTATCCAGATTTCAAAAATTCAAGTCTTCATTATTAATCGCTTGAAATCTTCATTATAGTCGCTGAATAAGCAGAATTACGCCGAAGCGTGTAACGAGTTGGCGGGGCCCATCTCCGCATCATTGAGCCTGGAGGCAAAACAGCTACTTTCGAAGAAATGTCGCAGCGGTGGTGAGCCGTTGGCAACACTGTGGCCTATTTGACCGACCTAAGATTCGAAAGCATTACCGCTCAATCAACTGGCGGTCCTGATTATAGTTGCAAATTTTTCAGAGAATAAATTATGTGCGTATGTATATAGCTTATAGTGTGCAAAGCAATTTAAAAGCGTAGAAGTAAGTAGTCTTGTTGGAGGAGTATAAACGATGCAAAATCATTTTTGTATACAGTACTTGAATTTTAAATATACTCACGTGGTACGGAAGTTAATTAAAATATCAACAACAAAGAAAATATCAACTAGGGTTTCAATGGCACCAAATGCAGTGGTAAAGTTGTAATTCGTTCTTCTATGGGAGGATTCACTCACTTCATAGGACCACTGCAAACAAATTGACCTAATTTGCAGTCGACAAATTTTCTCAGACAAAAAGTGACTTTTCTGTGATTGTAAGGACTTTTATTTTGAGAAAACCAAAATGGGAGCCATCTTTAGGTTATATAATACTTCAAACCACTGAAGTCTAATAATCAATATTAGTTTCTTCAAGATACTGTAGCACACAACCGCAAGAAGGTATTTTGTGGGTTTATCCAACTCTTGATCAATATCCAATTACAAAAAAAAACTGTTTTAAAATTACTCAATAACCCAATCAAGAGTACAAAAGAATCATAATTTTTTCTGGTCAACAACCAAAATAATTCATATTTTCTCAACGTTTTTGAAATGCGATTACAGATACAAAAGTTGGGTTTAGGTTGGTACGACCCGATCCCTTTTGATGGAAGAGTTGCGGAAAAACTCCATAGGAAGTAGCAGATGGGCTAACCCCAATGATCTAGACCAGTCGCCAAACGTCTCTCAACTAAACAAAAACGTAAAATTATATGTCTTAATGGTCACATTAATCACTTACTTTCAGCATGAACGCAGCAGTAAAGGGAATCAAGATGGCTGTGTATATCACCAGGATCAAAATCAGCCAATCCCAGATAGCCTGTGGGAAACACGATTTCAATCTGAGCTTTTTGGGATGAGATCAAATAAGACAGGGCTGAGCAACAATAGAGATAATCAATTCACTTCAAGGCTGTATTAAACATTGGAGGTGGGCGGAAAAGATTAAGTTTGGGAAGCGCCCGGTAGCCAAGTGAGTTCGAGCGGCTGTATAAACGTGCGCCTCTTTGTCTTAGTCCCGAAATTCTATTCCGGGAATTTTTTTCAAAGAGCTTATTTTCAAATAGTTCAAAGCATCAAACAAGTTAAAGTGCTGAAAGTTTTTGTACCAAAATACTGCAAATCTTTATTTCTCTATCACCTGTACTTAGCCTTTAAAACACGGCCTTAGGCAGATATAATAGACGGGGTGCCCCGAGGCATATGTTCCTAATGCCCCTCATCCTTATATACGGCTTGGTTGTCTTAAAAATAAGCATGAATTAAACAAACAAATTTTAAAAAATGATTCTAAGAGTTAATTTTAAAAAACTGATACTTTTGCTAACTCCAAAAGCGACTTAATACTCAACAGTACGGCTTTTATATATTTCATAATAGAATTTTTTAAAACACCGTATTTACCTTGAACAAACTGTAATGTAATATCGTCCATTTATGAACGCGGGGCGCATGAAATTTATGGTCAAACGGAACCGTGGTTTCAAGAGATAAAACCTGCAAATATAGTTGTCATGGTGTGTAAGTTTTTTTTTCTTAGAACCTCGATTTGCGAAAGAAAGAATTATAGTTGATTTAGAATATTCATCCAATCAAATAAAAAACGTAAAATTAAAAAAATTGTACATCTTACATCCTAAAGGAGTTGTTTAGACGCAAAGTTATTAATTTGGCTGTAAGTATATATTTATATCAATCAATTATTTACCGCAAAATACGGTCAATGAAAAAACATGGCTAATTGAGATTAGGTTATGCAAGTAAGGTAATTAATGATATCTTTTACGGTCAATACGGGTTTAGAGAAATTAAGTAACGTCTCATTTTATTTAAGTCCTCTTTTCTCTGATGCTTTTAATTTTGAAAACAAAAAATGCTCCAGAAAACAAAAAAAAAGCAGCAGCAATACAGAAAACAACGCAAAAAAAGCAATAGAGTTACGAATTTTTTAAAACTGACATCAGTAACTTTTCCAGGAGTTGTTTTGTCTTTCATTGGCATGTTTTCTTCTTTTAAAGTTTCCGCTAAATCGACAAATGACGAACAATTGCTTTGAGAAAATCTTGTGGCTTTCTAAAAATTAAACAAATGAAAACTGAGATAGTTCTAAAGTTTTAATTACCCACAAACAAAAGTAACTTTCAATAAATTGTTTTTAATGTAAGCAAAATTGGCTCTAAGACTCTTCATTAGTAAATTGGAAACTGACAGTTTTGTATTTTTTTTCTTCACGGTTCAGTTTTCTAAAATATGCCAATTCGTCCAATCAGCGTGACTTTTTTTCTTCTCGGTTCAGTTGCACTAAGAATATGTCCAATCAAATCAGTCGAATATGCGTGACCGCAACAAGAGCAAACTTTTTTTCTTCAATGCTCCTCTCTTTTTCTCCGCGCGTCAATTTCCAGACTACTAATTATGAGTCTATGATTGGACCACCCAAATTAGGTTCACCAATTAACCTACTCAATTCAGAACAGAGTCAAGTGGAGAAGAATATGATGTCATTTTCTTGCGTTCATCAAACTTTTTTGTACTGTACTACCACTCAGAATAAAAAAATACCACAAATTAATAACGCAACACTTCAAAATGAAACTGTAAAAACAAACAGACACAGATCAGTAATACTTCATCATACGAACAAATCCATAACGGTGCTGAAACTAAATACATGGTTCAAAGGAGCACTATCTTAAATTTTTTTCATAGTATCGAATTACCTTTGATCGCAAAAGGTCGGAGTCTGATGTCGAACTAACAAATGAGAGAGAATTCTTAGCTGAAAAAATAATGATCCAGAAAAAATGAAAGAATTTAATTCCATAAATACAGGCTGTAGTTTAAGTGAGGATGTTAAGAATTGAAGCAAAAACTTAAGTGATGTGAAAAAAGATGACCTTTTTTTAATTTGTAATTAACATAGTACGTACAGAGCTCATCTTTGCTCAAGCTATAAGACCAAACCAGAAAACGTCAGCCTCGATTTCAATGATATGACTAAGAAGAAGTCAAAAAGCCAAATTGAATGTTAAAGAGATAACGCCCGAAATCAGTTTTGTTGGAGAGATGAGAACTACTTGAGGTAATAAATAGGTGCCCCAAACCTTGTTTCATTATTCCCCTTAACCGCGAAAATAGACTTAGGCCGCTTGACTCCGTACCATTGGCAATCCTGCGTTTCGAAATTTCGTGACATCAAAAACGATGACTTTGCATATTTTTTTGCAGATTAAGTAACACGATGTTCGATAATCAAACATCGCGTTGCTAATTCTGCAAGATATTGCCAATTTACAAAATTTCTCGCAGAATATGGCCAAGCGATGGTCGATAATCGGTAAGAAATTATGCAAAGTAATCCTTTTCTGATGTCACGAAAGTTCGAAACGCTTGCAGGGTTGCCAATGTACGGAGTCAAACGGATTAAATCAATTTTTGAGGATAAGGGAAATAGTGAAACGAAGTATGCAGCACCTCTTTATTTCCTCAAGTAATTTTCATTTCTTCAATAAAACCGATCTCGTGCAGTATTATCTCTTGAAAAACGTAAAATCAAGTTTTGTGCTATGTCCTCCGTATTAACTCTATCTTAACCCACCCAGGTTTTCCAACAATAGAGATCTGCTATGCTGTACAATTTACATCAGCTATTGGAAATGGATTTTTTTGAATTGAAACCGAAAACTTTTGCATTTCACACTGCGATTGCTGCAGCAAATTTAACAAAGGAAATCAAGCAGATATTTAAATGGTTACCTTATCATGCTTAAATTTAGTGCTCATCTTAAGTGTTTAGCTTACTTAAATCATTGGTCGAATTGGCATCGATAAATTTAAGGTCAATCATCGATGAAGTTTGCCGAATGGAAGATGTTACCGGATTTTTTTCGGATATGATGTCAAGACAATTGTGATCCTGACAATCTAAAAATAAATAAAAACACGATAAAAAAAAACAGCACAAATTGGTGAATTTGATGTAACAGTAAGGCAGATTTTGGCAACTAGTTTTTAAATAATCAGCAACTCAATTTAATGGCATTAATATATACAATTTAATTAGAGCTCTTAAACATTGAATGCTTACTTGGATAAGATGGAGCTAAAAGGTGGTTTCTTTCAAAATCCTGAACCAGCTTATCCGTATCCGTGCATGAGGAGTATCCGGGAACTTGGAGGTAATGATTAGTTTTCATTTTTTCCAAATTTATTCCAGAACGTGGAGTCAAGTTGTCGCAATTTTCCGATTGGGGGCGCTTTGAAAATGATTTTGCTTTGTTTAAATGTTGCAATCGACGACTATTGGTACCATCTAAAAGCAAAAATTATTGTTTACAATGATGCGGAAAGTTGCAAATCGCGCCACTTTCTTTGAGTCACGGGAGGCTGTTGCAGCAAACATTTTTGACTATTAATTAATTTATTTTCGGTAAAAAAGTCAATTTTTTCAAATTTAAGTGTCAGTGATTTGGTGCATTTAGGGATGTTAGGATAATATGGTTGATATTATTAAAAAATTCTGGCTTCACTGATTTTAATTTCAAACCAACGATGCGTACTTACCAGTCTTTATCGTAACTCTTTTTTTGAAATCCGCGTTTTCTTCGTGAATAGATGGTTCAAAACCGTAGTCGTCTCTGTTGCTGGTTTTTTTGTCACTTAATTTACTGAAACACAAAACAACACTCTTCTAAGGCGAATGCAAAGGCATTTTCTTTCAGTTATCTCAAATGCAATCGGTTTACTTGAATTGAAATCGTTCAATTATTCATATTCTTGAAAATGAAAAACTAATATTTTTTTTTTGTTTAGAAAATGCTCAAAAACAAAAAGTTCACCATATTCCCTCTTTGCTGTCCTTTTGTTTAAGAGCAGAGGTTGTAGCTGTTACGTTGCGTGAGAATAAAAAATTGATATCCTAGGCCAACCCTTATCCTAAACCAAACCCAAACCTTAATCCTAACTCAAACCCTAACGTTAATTAAAACAACAAAAAAGGTAATGAGCGAATAAGCTTCCACTCTTTGCTCGCTAATTCTCGTATGGGCATAACATAACGAAATATGAGATACTTCTTTTTTTTTGCCATAGAAAACAGAATTTAAGTTAATTTCAGACCAAACATCAATTGTTGTTGAGTTAATGGCAGTTTTTCGAGCTTCTTTTTTTAACTTTAACGTATCCTACTGTAAAGCCAAATTAAACTTAATCTTTCAGATAGTAGTTGTAATAGCAAAGGCATTCAACAAGCAAGCGGGGTCCATCGTCGCGTAACAGCGATTACCGAGAACTGGGATATCGCATTTACAAAAAGAAACCGCTGCGGTAGCAAGCATATAAAATCCGATTTCGCTTGTCTGGGAATCGAACCTACAACTTCCATCTTAGGGATGAGCAGCAAAACACGTTATCAATATAACCTTTAAGGATAATTGCAACAAACGAAAAAAAAGTTGCTTCTAATCTGATTCTGAAACTGCTGAATCGTTTAGAAACATTCAAAACTTAAACTACAATAAGCACTGCAAGACAAGTTCGAAGTAAAGAAGATAACCAAACTCCCCAAAAACTTTACTTACTGTTTCAGAGCTAGTGTTCTTTCTTCTTGTTCTGCTTTTCTAAATACGATGGAGGACAACCTGTCACTTCGTCTTTTTCCAACGTCTAAAGACACAGTATATCATAATGGTCATAGTTTTCCTCGATTTTCAGTTAAATCTACAGTCAACTCCCGTAAATCGAACATGATTTGTTGCAGCGAATAGTGTCCAATTCGCGAGGTTGTCAGATTAGCCAGTTAGCCTAGTTTGTGGTTGGTAATGTCGGTCCCTCAATCACGTAACGCCGATCAGCACTTAGGTGGCCCTGGTTAGAGCAGGTAACTAATTATGGACAACGCAACTGCAAAATACGTCACAAAAGTTCTTTATCTAATGCTTTACCTATTGTGTTGAAAAGTTACGCAATAATTGTAATTATTTCCTATTATTTGGTAATGCAGTCTGGAGCATACGCTGCGGTCTAATTGTTTTGTCCAATTAACGGGGGATTTTTAATGCATTTTGTGGGCGCCGTTCGTAAAAATATTATTTTATTTAGTAACACCTCGTTTTTGAACTAATTTACAGTAAAATTTGTTCGAAATACATAATGGAAATTTCCGACTGATTATATACGACAAAATGCACTACAAGTTGGAACAAAAAACGCCTACAAAATAAGTCGGAAATTTCCGTCTTATATATCGAAAATTTCCGACTTAATTTGTAAGCTCTTTTTGTTCCAACTTAGAGTGTATTTTGCCGTAAATAATAAGTCAAAAATTTACTATATGTAAGTCGGAAATTTCGGACTTATTTTGTAAGCTTTTTTTGTTCCAACTTAGAGTGTATTTTGTCGTACATAATAAGTCGGAAATTTCCTATTTATTTCGGACTTATTTTGCAGGCGTGTTTTGTTCCAACTTAGAGTGTATTTTGTCGTACATAATTAGTCGAAAATTTCCTTTATATATATCGGAAATTTTCGACTTGTTTTGTAGGCGTTTTTTGTTCCTACTTAGAGTGCATTTTGTCGTATAAAATAAGTCAGAAATTTCCGATATGTATATATCGGACAAATTTTATTGTAAATCAGCTCAAAAACGAGGTGTTACAAAATAAATAATATTTTTACAAACGACGCCCCATACATTTTGCACTTTTGTTTGTACAATTTTGCTGTCCTGGTCGGATGGCGAGGTTGTCCGATTACAGAAGTAAAACACAGCAGTAAATTACAATGCAAGAATTTCGTTCCTTGATCATTTGTGTCCGATGGCGAGGATGTCTGATTAACGGGTCCGATTAACGAAAGTGACTGCACTAGAATTACTCGATAGAAATAAATAAAATCGCAGTATTGTAAATTAAATAACGATTCCATCCTGCACTTTAAGATCTCTAACCAGTAGTAAACTTATCTGATTTTGGGCAACTTTTACTTTGTCGCAAAAAGTTGGGTTCAATTTAGAGCCACAAAGTAGCGTCTACTACAGCTTACTTCGTCGAGCTCTCTTGAAACGGATAGAACAAGTAAAGCCTTTCGCCAATCTCGAGATAATCAAAAGACAATAAAAAGACCATAAAAGGACGGACAAGATATGCACTCTTCGATTGGATAAGGAACAACCAGTATAATAGGCCGTTACCATCAAGTTTTTTGTTGGCCAATTAGGTGTATATTCGGATTAACTTCTAATCAGTAGCGCATCCAGATTAATCCCTTAGCCAAGTCACTTTGAAATTTTACCGGAGAAATACAAGCGTTTAAACGTGTTTTAGTCTTTTGGACTTGACCTGTAAGTAAGAGGGGACTGAAGGGGCTGGGCTAATTTTTTTCAAACGACTTCCAAATTGGAGCCATTTAGTTTTTTTTTAATAGCTTCACAAAGGTGCGAAATGTACAATCTAAATGACATTAAAAGGTAAAATTTTCCGAAAAATTGCTAAAACACCCAGCTAGATTTCCATGGTCTCCGGTGGCTGAGAGCTTTGCCTTCAAACCCCAGTCTGTGATACACTTGAATTGCATCAGTTTGCTCAGCATGTCGCCAAAATGAGACATTTTTTGAAGCAAAAAATTTTTACTTTTGTATCAAGTCTTCTTCTTAGCAAAATCCTAATTGTGCGTCTGCTTCAAAAAAAACAAAACAATTTTATAACACTACGAGGCTCATTCTTTTTTCAAAATTTAAGAGCAAACTAAAATGTCAGGCTCAGTATGAAAAAAATGATTAAGAGGGGCCAGCACAATGCAGTACGTTGTAATTGGTCAGCAAAGTTTTCGTGGCCTCTTTTTATATTGCTTTTGTTGATTTATCTACCAGTAATCATGATCAGTAATCTTAAACAAACGACAAATTTTACGAAGCAACAATTAGTGCTCCTTTCTCGCCCTGTTCGCTGTGAGCTTTCTCGTCTACGCTGTCATGGCCACAGTCTTCTTTTATCTTCATATCTTCACAGGATGAGTCGGAAGGAGAATTCTGCTCGTAGTGCCGGTGGACACCCTCTGCAGAACCTCAATCCTCTCCTCCCCGACTGTTCTGCCTCTGAACCTCTTCGTAAATCTATCTTTGGCTCCTCACTTTATTCCCCAACAAAATTAAAAACAAATGATGCTGAAAATTCACAAAAATTAACAAGCAGCGAACTTCAGCTTAAGATTTTCTTGTTTTTATAAAAAGTTGTACTCACGTCTGCGTTTTCCCAGGTTGATTGGATCTTGGCGATTGACTGGATGGTGCTGGTAAAACGGATCGAAGCACGTCACTGTCATCATAAGCTCTCCGAGGTTGTTCTTGATCGGCACAACATGGACATTGGATTTGAAAGCGACTCCTGCTTAAAAACTGAGTAAAACTTTATTGCAACAAAGACTTTGCTCCCTTCTTAATTGACACTAAGTTCGTACACTTTTTTAACCCGTTTTTCGGTTCTACTGGTTCTTCATCGATTTTTTTCTATTTTGTTTTTTGTTTTTGTTGTTCTTTTTTTTTTTTTTTTTGTAAACGAACCAACTTCGGTGCCACAATTTGGTAATTATAAAATGAATTGAGTCAAGCTGTCACCTGTCTACCACACACGATGGAGAGGGGCTTCATATCTATAGTACCTTTTAATGCCTAATATCTATCTGGGAAGTTGTGAATACCAATTTGATAATTTTAGGTTTGACCTGACGGGGAATCGCACTCGAGTTTACCATTTCAGTAATATGCTGTCAAGTTATGTAAGAAAACATATGACCGAAAATGATTTTGAAGGTTTGTTTTCAGGAAACAGGTGTTGCTAATTTTTTTAAGGGTAAACGTAAAGAAGAAAAACTGTCTTCATTATCATAATATATAACATGTGTCAAAAATTAAGTTTACCTTCAATAAAAATCGTGGCTCTGTGAAGATTGTAAAAATGTAAAATACTGTTCTTAGTGGGAATAATTTACTACTACTCTCTTCTGCCACCTAGCGAAGACCAATTTTCGATAAGGTTCATCTTCGCTGAAATCGCAAGCTGCTAAGTCCATAATGAAGAGTCCATGATTAGACCCTAGAGTAAACTAAAATATCTAATTGGTCCCATAAAATAAGGAGGTAAAATTGATCTGGAAAATATTATAAACAAGTCCTCAACGTTTTCACAATACCTCTGTTAAATTATGCCAATCACATATTGAGCAATCACTGTGTTCATTTGAAACAAAGCAAGTATTTGTCTCAAATAAGAAATGCTGTATGTTTAATTCCTCAGAAGACTAAATATTAAGTCAAGAAACAAAAATTTCCAAAAACTATTGGTACCAATTTGCGATGAATTGCATCAATAAAATAACGCATGCGATTAATGTACAGTTGTACACTGTGTATTCATTGTTAATAGCACAACAGCTAACAGATGAATCACTTTTACTGCGTTTTTCGGCCCAATTTAGGCTAAATTTTTATGACTTTTTGTCGACAAATTTTTTAGTTATTGAAACTAAGCCGTACTGACGTCATTAACTTAGCGTTATGGTGGGGTATGGAACCAAAGTCAAATCGCTAACGCATTCGTTTCTGAAGCTGGAGGTCTGAGATTCAAATCTCGGATCGGTCAAATTGGACAAAGTGTTGCCAACGGCTTGCCATCGCTGCGACATTTCTTTGAAAGGATGCCCGCAGACGCAGCGACGCGGAGATGAACCCCGCAAACTCGTTATACGCTTCGGCGAAATACTATACAACGAGTATAATGGGGAAAAAAACGAGTATAATGAACCCTGCAAACTCGTTTATACGCTTCGGCGTAATACTATACAACGAGTATAATGAAAAAATAAAAAACCGCAGCGCATAAATTTTGCTAGGCTTATTTCACAGTCCCGCCTATTGCATTGATCTGGTACCATAGGCGTAGCCAGGGGGGGGGGGGCGGGGCAGGGGGCCCGGGTCAATGATGAAAATCGAAATACCACCAATGATAAAAATGTGACAAAAAAGCCATGTTTCTTCAGTTTCAGTTTTTTTTTATAGCATCTTCGCGTAAACAGTACACACGTACAACAGTAATTAACAATAATATTGACAACCAGTGGGCCCGGGCCCCCTCGATTCAATTTTTGCCCACCAATTTAAATGTATAACCCGGGTGAAATTAAGGGTTATTGCCTTAAAAGTTGCTACCTCAGGCCCTCATCTAACATTTTTGTGAAAGTAATGCAATAACGAGGGACGGATTTACCATATGGCACAGTGCCAGAGCCCCCGGGCCCCCTCGATTCAATTTTTGCCCACCAATTTAAATGTATAACCCGGGTGAAATTAAGGGTTATTGCCTTAAAAGTTGCTACCCCAGGCCCTCATCTAACATTTTTGTGAAAGTAATGCAATAACGAGGGACGGATTTACCATATGGCACAGTGCCAGAGCCCCCGCGCTTAGATAATCGATTTTTTTTGTCTTCACCTATGTTTGGCAGAAAGATGTTACAAAATCTGCAAATACTAGGGGCTCCGCGCAATGCAAGTCCACAAATAACATGTTTTTTTCTATTGTACCATTTTTCATGTACATTGTATTTGTACAATGTATTTCTACAAAGAAAAATCATCTATTGTACCATTTTTCAATAACAATTCACTTCCACCTCGCCAGTTTTTACGCCAAAAAATACTTTTGAAAAAGAAATCTAAGGGAAATGCTCATTGAACAAATTACTGAATTTGAATTGAGGAGGCTTGGGCCCTCTAGCCGTACATGTACTCCTATAACTGATTAATTTCATGACAAAACAAAATCTCTAAGGCAAATCTTCGTGTGGATTATTATTTACTGCTAAAATATCGCAGGAGGCAGTGCACCTTACTTCTTCCTACCCGGGCCAAATCACTTACAAAATTTAACATCAAAATGCAGGATTTTAAACGTGCGTAGGACTTAAATTGCAAGTAAAAAGAAGATTGAACAATTCAATTTTTTGAATTCGCTTTCAAATGCTAAAAATCAATTCTTTCTAATGGCTCTGAACACGTGCGAAATGTGATCTAATGGCATTAAAATAGTTTTTTTTCCAAAAAGTTACAGAAAATTGCCTAACGGCTGGGGGCTCCGCCCCCAGACCCAAATCTGTAATGCGCTTGAGTTACACTAATTTCTCCACACATCTCCCAAGTTAGACATTTTTACTTTTTAGCTATTGGTTTAAGCCTTCTTCCTTTAGCAAAATCCTGCTCAAGTGCCAAACCAAGTCATGGCTTCTGATCTTATTCTACGACATCTTTGCCCCACAAAAGTTCCTTTTTTGAAAATTTCTGATGACGTTATTGCATGTGATTTGTGGTTTGCCCTCCCCCCCAAATCAAAAATCCTGGCTACACCTATGGCCGGTACTAATTTAAACAACCAATAAGCCATGGACAGTCAAATGTATCGGAAATGATAAATCCCACGGGAAACTTTGCTTAGTGCCATTAAACCATTTTCAAAAAAAAAATTTACTACTTTCATTTAACGACCAAAAGTACACCATTGAAAATAGATGTGCCAAAACCTTCCTATGATAGACAACCGTAATTAACCGGTAAAATTTATAACTGACAACCGCAAACAAAAATCGTTGTAAACCTTCGATTACAGTCCTTTACAGAAATTAAAACTACCGAAGATTAAGATGCCTGAAGCCATAAAAAAGCCAAAACTCAAAGTGAAAAAGTTTTTTTGAAGGAAGTTTAGAGAAGTAAACTGTGATGCAGGCGGTTCAATCTCAAGGCATAGCTTCCTTTGCAACATTTTACGGTACCATGGAAACAGGTTTTTTCACAGCATATAGTATTATTCCGATATGTTCTTGATTGTTTGATTTCATTTGTTTAATTGTTGATTCTAACCTAATGAAAAAATTAATGGGGTGAAACACTTTTGGCTGTATAGTTCAGGTGCGCAAAATAGAGGTTCTATTAAAACAACGTTATGCGATTAGCCGCAAACTACCGTACTAAGAAAGCACGTAGTGGTTGAGAGTTTCACTTGATCGTTGACTTTCAGCTTTTTTTTTTTTTATAATTCATCAGATATAAAAGTATTTTGAATTTTAGGTTTATATGCACCCCCCTCCCTTCTTCCGAAGAGGCTGACAGCGAAAGAGCCCGTTGAGAACATTATTTTATTAGTGTTTAATTGATCTAAATATCAAAACAACATTACAGGGAAAGCTGACTTGTCAAAATCATTTCAAGTCCATTAAGGAAGTTAATTATTTTATTTTCCCATGGCTGTTGTAACGTAGCTCTATAGGCGCTATGCCATACAAATTGATTGACCTCTAAGTCCCAGGAGCTATATATTTCTATGACCATTCAAGAATGAAAACTGTCCGCAGATAATCCGGTTAGGCTGTTATGACGTAAGAGCTACCACGTCATAAGTGTTTTTTAAAAATAGAGCAAGCTAATGCATTCCCGGCGCTCTTTATAGAAGATGACATTGCAGTAGTTATTCTAATAATGTATTTAACTAAGAAGTAAGAAGATCATCACAAAGAACTTCCAACAATTCTCTTTACTTGCACAGCACTTGTAAAGCAAGGACTATGGCATAGAACCTTTTCCAAAAAAAAATGACACCGTTTAAGGAAAATACTCATTTTTGCCAACAGCGCTCCCCGACGTTAAACTTTTTATTTAAGAGGAACAACCATAGGTGGGCAAGTTAATGCAAAACGTTAGCTTCGTTAACCACTAGTCCGTTAACAAACTTCACACCTCCGTTAACGTTAATGCGTTATTTTCAGCTTTAACGGAAGTTAATAAAGTCCGTTAATTCGTTAATATTTTGCGTGTAATTTACATTTCTTTTTATTCACTCGCTTCTAGAACGCGTTTTGACGCTGTTGAGCTGATTGTAAGGAAAAATTTATTGTTGTGGTGGTCTTTTTATGTTTTGGAAGTTACATTTTACAGTCTAATCTAATTTCAAGATAAAAATACGTTCAAATGCACTAACGAAGCTGCGATCGAAAAATCTTTGGAAATTGCGAACAGCGATAATTAATAGACCTATGAGGCTGCAGCTTATTGTTTGCCACAAAAAAAGAGCTCCTTTCTTCGCTTTCTACTATAGAACTTGTGTTAATATGCCACTAGTGTTACCAGTGCAAACTGGTTTGTACCGGTACGATGAATGAATGGAGCAAGATATTAACGACAAAAACCTTAACGGAAGTTAATTTAGTCTGTTAACATGAAAAAACTTTTTAACGGATTAACGAGTTAATGAAAAAGTTAGCTTCGTCATTAACGGGTTAACGGACTTGCGCCCACTTATGGGAATAACCATAGGTGGCGGAACCTTGGGGGTCAGGTTCCCCCACTTTTTTTTAAGAGGGGCCATGAGGGGTTTAATTTACGCGTTTATTTCTATAATAATACCATTGAATAAACGAATTTGCAACTTAATTCCACAGATGGCGAAACATCCAAAAAAAAGCGCAGACTCGCAATTTATAACTGGGTGGTGGACATTGGTCTTTATAAATTATGCACTGACTTTTAAGACAATCACGCAAAATAGATTTATTTGTGGCGTAATTTCTCGTGATGAGCCTTCCACGGGATCGATTTCATTCCTGATTGTGATGCTCGTGTAGGAGTACGATGCTTTCGGTTTAGGTTTGATTGAGCGGCTATGTTAGCAACTATGATGTTTACGTCATTTTCTCAAATTATTGCTGATTTTACCCATTACGATTTTTTGCATCAAGGTTGTTGAAGCGCTTCAAATTTTCTTTGTTTTTGCTGCTAAAAGTGGTACCTGGTAATCATTGTTATCGTTTACGATCTTCTTTTTCTTTCTTCATTGCCCGCTTTTCCGTGAAAGTTGCGGGGCAGCAGCTCAAGATTAGGCCGCCACTCTTCACGGTCTTCGATCACATCCATCACTTCGCTTGTGGTGAAGTCCATAGCGATTCCACCCAAGATCCTCAATGTAATCGGTCCATCTAGTTCTAGGTCGTCCAACTGGTCTTCTCCCATTTGCTTTGGCAAGTAAAGCTTGTTTGGGGAGTCTTTGCTGAGGCATTCTCCTCTCATGGTTAAACCATCTAAGCTGAGATCTTTCGATTCGGAGAAGTAACGGCTCGATATTTAGAGATTTTCAAATCTCAGAGCTACACACCTTGTTAAACTGTATATACTCCTTTAATACTTCGTAAAAACCTCATTTCGGACGCTTGCAGTTGTGATAGCACTCTTTCGGTCATTCCCCAAGATTCATGACCATAAGTGAGAATGGGGATAAAAACTGCTTTGAAAATTGAGAGCTTTGCCTTTTTAGACAATTCTCGTTTCATGACAACCGAATAGTGCAAACCTCGCATTGCTGCACTAGCCTTGCCTATTCGGGTATCCAGTTCTTCGTCTTTCTTTCCGTCACTCGTAAATGCAACTCCAAGGTACTTGAACTTCTCTACCTGCTTCAGTGTCGCTCCATTCACTTATAACACGCACTGATCAGGGTTTCTTGAAAGATGAAGTACCTCAGTTTTGGCCGTGCCTGTTTTCATTCCGGCGGTGTTACATGCATCTGCAAAGCTATTTAATGCGCGCTGGAGGCCAGATTCTGTGGAAGAAAGCAGAACCAAATCACCAGCGAATAGCAGACGACTGATTTTGTAATTTTCAATCGTGGCACACTCATTAGCTTGGCTGTATTTGTCGATCCAATTCATGTAAACAATGAAAAGGAGAGGTGACAAAACGCACCCTTCCCGTAGTCCAACGTCCACATAGAACGGCTTTGATTGCTTGCCATTTACCTGAACGCAAACTTCCGGTCGGCAGTAGAATGACTTAATGGCACGTAACAACTGACCATGAACGCCATATTCCCGAAAAACCATTCAAAGTTTATCCCGAGGAACTCGGTCATATGCTTTTTCACGATCGACAAAGCATGCAAAGAGATCTTTGCCATACTTCCAAGATTTCTCAAAGATTTGCTTTAGAGTGAAGATTTGACCCGTGGTGCTGCGACCCGGACGAAAACCGCACTGACCATCTTCCAGTTTTGATTCCACTATTTCTCGGCATTTCCTTTCAAGACATTTAGCTCATATTTTCCCTGGCAAACTAAGGAATGATATCTCTCTGTAGTTTGTACATTGCTTGCGATCTCCTTTCTTGAATATCAGAATCATCACACCTGTTTGTCAATCTCTGGGAGTTTTGCCAAACTTCCACGCAACTTGACACACTCGCGTTAACCAGAGATTTCCTTCTCCTGTCAGCGCTTTCAACATCTCGGGTCTGATTTCATCTTCACCAGCAGCTTTTCCTGATTTTTTTTCCTTTAATTACCGTTGTCACTTCTGCTGCAGTGAAAACTTCCTCTTCCCCAAAATGTGTCACTTCGTGTGTGTTACAGGTTGATGCCTTTGCAGGATTCAAAAGATATTCAAAGTATTCTCTCCATCGTGAAACGATTTCATTCTCATCCTGTAGAATTTTACCTGCAGAATCCTTGATGGAGTACGTGACACTTGATCGTTTGCCACGTAAACGGCGGATGGTCTGTCTAAATGCTTTGTTTGTCGAAAGATAGTTGGAATCCAAACGTCGACCAAACTCTTTCCATGACTTCTCCTTGGATTTTTTTTACTGTCGAAGTTGCCGCTTTTTGCGCCTCAGTGTGTAAATCAGATGACGATCTGTCCTGTAGCAAGGCCTTAAACGTATCTTCCTTAGGTCGAATAGCTTCTTTAACCTCTTGGTGCCACCAAGGAGTTTTTTCTCACTATCGGCCGCCACTCTAATCCGTTTTCACTCACAACTTTCAGCACCTGATGAAATGATCGCTGATCTGAACAGCAGCCATTCCCTCTCGATGTCATCGGATACATCAGGAAGTTGTCTGAACTTAGATAATTTACTGGATGCAAACTGTTTCCCTACTTCTTTGTCCTCCAAAGCCGCCCATTTGATCCGGCAAGTCACAAACAACCTGTTGGATTTCCTGTTTGGCCAAGGTTTAAAAGTCGCAAGGAACATATACTACCAGATGGCGATAAGTTGACAATTCAGCACCTCGCTTCACTCGAACGTCCAGCACATCAGAAAACAAATCCGACGAAACTATGCAAAAATCTATCAAGGATTTTTGATCCATACTAGGTCGATACCATGCATACTTGTAAACCTCTCCGCCCTGGAGAAAGGTATTCATGATGCAGAGTCCGTTGCTACAACAGAGCTGCAGTAAATACCTTTCGTTGTTCTCATCATTTACAATCACGTGACCAATTAACAGTCATCATGCGTTATCAAGTTTTCATTTACAATCACACTTGTCTAATGATCGCAGAATCAATTGATTGGAAAGTCGTTTGTAGTATTACGAGCCAAAACAACGTTGAGTAGTGAAAGCAGACATTTTGATATAAATTTGAAGGGGCTTTAGTTCTTCAACTGGCTTCAAAATTTATCCGTTAAGTAGTTCTAACTGGCTCTAAAAACGTGTGAAACGTGATTTAAACCGCGCTGAAATGGCTATTCTTCCAAAAACAAAAATAAAAAAAATAAAAAATTATAGACCTCCGTTTGTGTTATGTTTTAAGTTGAGCCAGTTTCCTCAACATTTAAATATCGAGACATTTCCTGAACAAAAAACTTTTCCCTTCGGATTCAAACCACACTTTTGCAAAATCCCGGTTGCTAGCCTAGCCACACATTATGCGCTGTTGGAGGCGAAAGAAAACTGGTCATTGCTTTTAGGCCCCCCACTTTAAACATGGTTCCGCCATCGCTGCGAACAACATGCGCCATCTTGAGGATTTTTTTTAATTGAAACAAAACGTCTCCTTAAAGAAATGATTAAACATTAGAGAGAGGCGTCTAGCGAAAAATTGAATACTGTTTGTGTGAATGAAACTACATACCGAAATAATTTTCATTGCCAAAATCTATTCATTTAAATATTATGCTTTTTAAATTTTAAGGCTTTTTTTCAGCAGCATATTCTTGGAAGTTTGTCTTGTTTTTACTTTGTTTAAAGCTACTCATTTAAATATTGATTTCTGCTCAAAACGGCAGCTCTCCAAATAAGTAATCAAAAGATTGAAATTGAAAGATAACTTTTAAATTTGTTTTAAACTTAAGTTCGATCTTTAGGTGAAGAGTTGTGACCTTACGACCGGACAGTACCAAAGAAAAGAGCATTTTCAAAACTACGTCAACTCTATCTACGTTAAAAAATAAAAAACGTATAAATATACTTTGATTGTAATGATAAGACCGATAGGGAGACTTACGATTCTTGTTGTACAAGTTTACCGCCGAGATTTTAGACTCTTCATTTTTAGTCACAGCTTCTTTCATACACTTGATGTCGATTTTTGTGGTTTGATTGCCGAACAAAAATTCACATGAGCTTGAGCGCTGAAAACTGATATCTTAGTTATATGAAAAACACTACGATCTAGCTAACATGCATACAAGCACCTTTAAAATATTTTACGGTATTCCATAAAGTAACCTACGTACATTACTGGAATAACCATTAATTTTACGATGAAGCAACAAAGATATATTGGCATAGGAGACATCATGAAAACTAGAGTAAAACCTTGCCCGATGAATTCAATCAAGCAGCCACAAGTTTGTTGGTTTTTTTTTTTTTGAAAAAAGGGTCACTCGCTATTCATGGGCGGTGTGCCCCTTGGTTTATTATTGTCAGATCGTTTAGGTGCATGTGGTCATGTATAAGGTCAAATACTGTACGTAATACGTACAGTTAAAGATTTTGTAGTGAAAAATATAAAAAAATGACGGAGACCGATCGAGTTTTAGTATGTTAGCTTGCACCCCAGTTCCGAATCTATGAGAACACAGATACAAACAAGAAACTCAAATTCCTGCTGCCCAAAAAACTGCATTAAATTTAACCTACATTGGAAAACCTATACAAAATTCAAGACAACGGATGTGATATTATTTAATTTACGATAGGTAGATAGATGAATAGATAGATAGACAGAAAGATAGAAAACAGTTAATTCGTCTGAGCAATACGAACGCACTCAAAACGAACTCACTTAAAACAAAATTATGGTCAGTTTGTTCAGACTAGAAAGAATCGACGAACCGGAAGATTTTTTAATCCAAGTTGCTTCCTGACTTGTTATTTGACAGTGTGACAACTTTGAGAAAAAAATCAAACCAAGAAAAAACAGACAATTATTTAATTGAACTGGTATCACGGTGCGAGAAAATTTGGTTACACAGTTAAATTTTTGTTTCTTCTTTTTTTTTTTTTAATGATAACCAAGAAAATTCTCTTACTTTAGATCCAATTTTTCCTCACAGCTCAATACCTCTTATACGTTAGAGACTTTTTACCTGCTGACGTATAGAGAAATTGATTTGTGGGGAAAAATTGAACCTGAAGCAGCCTGAAGTAAATAAAATTATCCTGGTTATCATTTATATTTGTATTCTTTACTCCGTATTCTGGAAATTCATTATTTAACTGTGTAACTAATATTGACTTATAGTGTATTAATTTTCTCTGGCCGTAATACCAGTTTAGGAAGTGCATGGCGGGGAGCAAAAGGTCACTTTGCAAACGAACCTGGTCTGATACAGACTGAACTTAAATCGATTTTTGATCAAGTTAAAAGAGTAGTTTCTGCATAAATAATTTATTAAAGAAATTGCAATATAGCTACTCATTTAAAAAGACATAAAAAGTTTCTAAATTAGTTCTCTGTTGATGTAAAACTATAGCTACTTCGCATGTAAAATCACTCTAGGACAGAATGTGGTTAGCAAATCAATAATCGACTTTTTATGGATAGTTCTTTGCAGAATTTTGTCCGTTTGTTTCATCTGTCCTTCCAAATATTTCTGAACAATAATATCTTTCGCTTCTAAACTGATACCACTGGAGAATTATTGCGGGCAGCTAGCCAGGGTTTTTTTTTACCGGCCCAATTTTTTCAATCCAAAAAATTTTCCGAAGTCCCTGCATAATTTGTCCGTCATTGGCTAATCCTCACAATTTTGCAACGGCCTGAAGTTCTTTAACCCTGTTTTATAGGTGGGGTCCGAACATTTTTGTCCCCTTCTTGTTTTTTGTGATAAATTTCTTCAAAGAAATTTTTTTTTGAATCAACTTGATTGGAGTCAAATTTCATTACAAATGACTCCTGGAAATTTGAAGGTGCTAAGATTATGGAAAGTTTCCCAAGAGGTTTTCCGAAGTCACTTTCCAAAATATGTGCATTTTTTGGCCGATATGTCAACTTGTAGGACGTCAAAAGACGTTTTTGTGATGTAATTACTTTGACTTAGTCATTTGATGATGCATTACCAAAAAGCAAACTTATTTATAAAATGTGAACCTCCTGTGACCTCATCGAAAAAATGACGTTATTCTTCCAAAATATGGTCGTGATGTCACAACGATGACGTCATCAACTGAAAACTTTTAATATTGGTGAACACCAACCCGCATGCCAAATTTGCTGTTTCCATGTTTTTTGGTTAAAAAGTTATATAGGGGGAGCATTTTTGCCTTCCCCGTGTAAAATGCTTTGGCTAAATAGCCCGTGTAAAATAGGGTTAGGGAACTTAAGACCTCTCATCTTCAAACTGATGTCGGTCTTTATTGTGTCTCTTAATGCAAAGTCTCCTAATGATTTATTTTGATCACGCATTTGCAGAATTGGAGTGAAATTTGAAAAAATTTGAAAAATGTAGCCTATACAATATGTTGAACCTATACAATATGTTAAAATGATGTTGAACCAGGAATTGTAATACAGTTTATTCACCAAGTTAATCGCCGCGGCCAGGAGACAGAGAAGGGACATTACGGTCTTCGAGTCATGCTGTCACCTGTCCACCATACTCGATGTAGGCTTCACATTGTCTCTTTTCATTGCTAAACATCAAGCATGGAAGCAGTAAATACCAATTTTTATTGTCTTTGGTTTGACCCGACTGGGAATCGAACCCGAGTCAACCATTTCAGTATCCACTCGACCACTAATAATCAGCACAAGCTTTAAAACAAGCTATACAAATTTATGCAGCACGAAAACACTACTATAAAAACAATGCAAGATTGAATACTGTATTTATTTGCTAAAGATTTCATTTAGTTTTCAAAGGGTGAAAAAGTTAAAACTTTAACTTATACTAGGTGGAGGGAAAGGAAGGATAAAAATTCCCTCTTGGATTTTTCATGATGAATCCATCAAGCAGAAGTAAACCAACCTGAATTTTAATTAAAATTCATTCACAAATAGCACCTAAAAAATTGAAGTCTTCAGGGCGAGAGTAGGAGCATAGTCGTAGTCATTTTACCAAAATTTGGGCATTTTTTGGCCAATGCTTAAGTTAGATAACATCATATGACGTTTGTGTGACAAAATTGCTTTGATTTACCGGAAGTTATTTTAATGACTCAAATTTAAAAAATAGCTTATGTGCAAATTTTGAACGGTCTACATTCTACAGCACAACGTCATTGAAAAATGTCATTTTGATGATGTCATTAAATCAAAACCAATATCTCCAAACAAAATTGAGCAAGTTCCGGAACCAACAGATCGAAACGTGCTAATTTAATGTGTTTGTGACCTCAGGTTTAGAAGTATGGTGGGCAAGTAAATATTTTTGTCCCTCTTTTTCGGTTCAAAAATATATATTAAACAAATATCCTTAGAAAAATAAGGTTAACTCTTTGCTGGGACTGCATTACCAACAAATTTTGTTACCTTTTTAATTGGCTATTGTGATGTTACCTGCAAAATTTCGTTCCGTTTGTAGCCCACCATTTGACAAAAAACGTCACTACAATAAATTATGTAGGATTTAGTAGCTGATGGCTGAAGCGTTGAAATGACAAAGCTGCGATCTGAAAAGAAAATTTAGTTTAATGAATTGTTTCGAAAAATTAAATTATGACAATCACGCACGTTTCGACTTTTTTCAAACAATTTTCAAGATTACTAACCAAGTAAGCAATTTCGCATGGGCGTAGGCAAGGGGGGCAGGGAGGGGCCATGGCCCCCCCTTGGATTTTCATACACCCTCTCTTTAACCTACCAAATTTCAAAAATTCTTCCATTTTTAGTAGTTAATACTGGCTCTATTCATATTGCCCCCCCCCCCGAAAAATTTTCTGCAGACGCCCTTGCAATTTTGTCCAGCATTTTTGCATGGTAGTGTATATTGCACGAAAAATCTTTTTACTCTGTTATAATGCAAATAGGGGGGGGGTGAAGGCAAATCTTACGCTTCTTTTAAAAAAATACGCCTCAACCATGCAGTAGTTTAAGGAAAAAAAATGAAATTTTACATGCATTTTGGCTACGGTAATTTAGCACAGAAGTTTTCAACAAAATCCCAACCACATATCTCGACAACGCTACTGTAGATATTGCTAGTCACTGCAGTATATACAATTATATACTCTTACCTTTTTCTTCCAATTTTCGAATAATATTTTCAAGATATACATTCGGAGTTTTTGGCGCAACATGTCCTCTTCTCATTGGCATTTTAAAATGGCGATGCAAAGCTTAGAATTTATAACAAATCAAATCCTGCAGGAAGCAGAAATAGAATACGCGTTTAGATCGATAGATTGATCTTAAAAATTGCTGAGAAGGTTTGAAAATCTTAATTTGGCTAGGCCAAACTTTAATTTAAATCCATTTACATTTACTAATGACATTGACCCAGAGTTGTAAGTTGGGCCGGGCTTTTCGGGTCGGGTTCGGGCCCAAAGTTGACAAAAATTTCGGGCTTAATTCGGGCCTGAGACGTACTTTTTGTCTTAGGTGCACAAAAGTATAGTCAAAATACCTTGGCAACTTTGCTAAATTTTTCAGACCTAACTTAACTTTCGAGTTTTTTCGGGCATGATTTGGGCTTCAAATTAGTTTTCGGATTCGGGCCGGGTTCGGGCTTATTTTTTCGGGTTCGGGCCTAGACTTGTCGGCCCGTTTACAACTCTGCATTGACCACTGCCTCCAAACCAGAGCTTCGTAAAAATTCCTTAAATTCATAAAAGTCAAGAGTCTTTTTTATAGGTATTGGGGCATAGCCGTAGGAGGCGGGGGGGCATTCGGTTGAAAACGTCGAAAATTCGGGCAAATAGTCTATTTATTTGGGCAAATCTTCTGTTTATTTTGGCACACTATTGGCAAAAACCCGTCGCAGTTTCAGTGAAGAACTTTTTTTTTTTTTTTGGAGAACACCTCAATTTGGACAGAAAAACCGTTCAAATTTTAGTGAAGACCTTTTTTTTGTAGAACACCTTTTATTGGACAGAAAAACCGTTCAATTTTCAGTGAAGACCTTTTTTTTTTTTTTTTTTGGAGAACACCTTAATTTGGGCAGAAAAAAACGTCTCAATTTTGACAGAGAAACGCAATGCATCAAGTCATTTTTCGGGCAAAAGTTCGGTGCCCCCCCAAATCATTTTGAGCTCCTCCGGCAATGTATCGGGGGATAGGTATGTTGTAGTTATGAGATTTTTGAGCTTTCTGGACTGGAAAATTTATGAGCCTTCTGGACTAAATTCTGAATCAGTATCTGTACTTGTTAATCATCTATAATTAGCCTTTTACGCCTAATCCGTTTTTTTTTAAACCTGGATTGTAATTTTTAAATCAGTGAAATGGTGGGGTTCTTTCTGCTCCCCAAAATTGATATTTTACGACAGTAGCTAACAGGAAATTTAATAAAAGGATTCAAAAAATAAATAAGCCAACCCATAAGTTACGCCTCAAAATCTTGTGAAATTTTAATGTAAGTTACACAGATACTGCACATACAACCAGCGGCGCAACCAGGGAGGGGCGCTAAAGGGACTGGAGCCCCTACTTATCCAAGCCCACAAGCCGTTTAAAAAATTTAACCCAACTATTGTGTAAATGTTTTAAACGCGTTTTGACCAATCTGCAAGAGGAGGGATTGAAGAGGCTGAGTAATTCAATTCTGTCAAAGAAAGTCTAAATCTTAGTAATTAGTTTTTTTCAAAAGGCTGTACAAAAACGCGCTAAATGTCATTCAAATGGAATTAAAATTTCTATTTATCCGAAAAATCACAAAAATCATCTAGCAATATAACATAGTACAAGTGCTGAAAACATTATGTAAATTGAGAATCATTGCAATGACAAAAAAAAGGTAACACTGCAAAACTACAAAGTCCACAAGGGTCCTACTAAAGTTTTCTTCTTTTTTTTTATCACGCTCACTATTGCAACAAGAAAGTCTTCAAGCAAAAAAAAGAAACGTTTATTAGATATTTGGAAGCTTCTTCGTCTATTATCTCTAAGCTAAACTTTCACCGCGACATTTCTTTGGCGTAAAGTTTTCAATAAATTTGTTATGCAAATTTTGAAGAGGTTTACTAAAAGTTAAATGAGCCTAAATTTCGATCATTGCATTAATTTTTTATGCGAGTTATAGATTAATGTATGAAGTGAAGTGGAAGATTATTCACAGTAAATTTTTGATTAATTACCAGTAACTAAAATACAGTAATGTAAACACGTTATTATCATGTGTCTGAACTGTAAATTACAAATTATCCGCAATTACGTGGATCGCTGAATCTTTTTCTGCATATTTTTCTTTTACTTGATGATGAGGCAAAAACTGATCTGTGGTCGAGTGGATAGCGCGTCATAGAAGACTATGGTTCGTTTTCTGGTCGCGCCAAAGCATTGAAACCAATAAAGACCGAAAAAATTGGTATTCGGCGGTATTCACGGCTTCCCTGCTTAACGCTCAGCAATAAAATGGACATTGTGGAGCCTCCAACGTGTGTGGTGGACATGTGGTAGCTTGACTCGCACTCTCCTGGCCTTGGTGATTTAAAGTAAAATAATGAAGATACAATCACAATTCATACTTTATAGTAAGGGCAAAACTCTCTGCATTTTTGGGTCAGTAGAGTTTCATGCTTTCAATATTATCGAAAATCCTGAAAAGCTTCAGAAAATTTTAATATGCAAAGTGCAAAAGAGATGCTTCTTTTTAATTCTTTTTATCAATACAATTTAAAAAATATGAATACACTTAAATTAGTAATTTGGAGGCTAACTCCCAACACTTTAAAAAAAGTTTGTAAACCTACAACCTTATTTGAGCTCTTTCTGAATCAATCTCTCGTCTAACATTTAGCAGCAAGCTTTGCTGTTGCATAATCTTTATTTTTTCGCGATTTAAAACTAGCTACTTTCTACTTTTTGCATTCTTTTGAAGTTACTATTGTCTTCGACTTATTCAAATAACGTGTGTTTCGCTAACCGCAGCTGCACGGTACGTTAAATTGTTTTGAGACAAAACACACTGTTCGTTTAAATTATGGTGTCGAGCATGCAGTAGAGTGGAATATGCATTTAGTTTCACGGCATTCGAAACTGACTTATTGACAGCAGTGACAACTACGCTTCAAACTAATGTTGCTTTCGTCTTTTTGTACTTGCAAAGCGTTCAAGCTCCGCGATTGATAATGATGATACATAGTTCAAATGCCTTTTCGTCAACTAAATCAAACAACTTTATAGTTATCAGATAGCCTGTGCTAGCGCGAATTGTGGGATATCCAACAGTATTGCGGCCTTCCAGTGGAACCTCGGTTGAATCAAAAACGGATCACTTAACACGTTAACAATAGAGCAATTTTTGGATTAATGTTTTTTTATGCTTGGCTAACACATAAGCTTAATATACACATAAGCATAGGCTAACCACAACTTCTTCACCATAACAACAAGTGGTTATGTTATTGCATAATTTTTTTTTAATGTTTTTTTATGTTTGGCTAACACATAAGCTTAATACTTTAATTTTTTATGCTTGACTAACACATAAGCTTAATATACACATAAGCATAGGCTAACCACAACTTCTTCACCATAACAACAAGTGGTTATGTTATTGCATACGCTTCAAAACGCTTTGCTAAAGCAGAGAAGGGAAAATTGGCGAAAAACTTCCATGTCAGTTTCGCCGCTTTTTGTCTTTTCAACCTTTACCTACACAACAACACAGTAGTTTAGCGCAGCAGTTCCCAACCGCCACGGTTCGCGTAAATTTTTTGACGGTCCGCAAAATATCTTCTTCCCACACATCATAGCAATGTTTTTGTTAATTATAAAACTTATTTCATGTTTGGCCAATTTTTAGTCAATAAAACTGGCGTTTTTCCGCTTACTTGTCATCATTCATCGAAGATGTAGCACATGTAACCGTAATCCAAACGAAAAGAAAAACTGTTCAGGCGCGTCGATTTCTCCAAATCTTTGGGGGGTCCAATATAATTGTTTCAGAATCACAAAATCAAAGTGCCTCGTGTGTAATCTAATGACGTGTCTGACGGACTTCTTCACGTGTTAGCCTTTGGTCCTTATTTGCATATTTTATTTCTTGTTGTTGCATTTGTAATTAAGATCACGTGCAAACCTTTTTTCTAACTTTTACAAGTTTCACGTGAACCTGAGCTCATGCATTCTTGATTTTTGCTGGAACAGTGCGCACTATTTTATTTTTCTGAACGTTGTCACGAATAATAATTTTGTATGCCTGATATATGTTTATTTGCTGTATTTTACTGCGTACGTGACTGATTTACTACTTTTGTCGCTTTTTTTGATTTAGAATATTCGAGGTATTCTGGATAATTCCTTTCTAGTATTTTCTACTGTTTTCTATTAGTAACCGAATAATTAGTTGTTTACGTGTCTTAATTGCTATATTTAGACTTGAAATTTGTGACGTCACAATTGTGCTACCGTTGTGTTTTTGTAATCGCGTATAATTTTTATTGTGGCGTACATGGATTGTTCTGGGGTATTCAATAGCTTTTGCCTTATGATAAATACGCGGGTCGTTTTTGATTCTATTATTCTAATATTCTAAAAGCGGATGATTTTTAGGCATTAGTTTCGTAGGCATTTTTGCCGAGTTTGTGTATCTGGGGTTGGCTTGTATAGCCGTTTAGTAAGAGGTGTGAGTGGAGCGATTTTGCTCAGTTAGTTGGTTTGTGTTTTCAATCATAAATAGAAGTTTTAATTTAAGATTGGTGTGCTGTTTCTGAGATTCAAGAAGCTAAAGGAACTGTCAACCGCTATTTTCGATTCGTCAATTAACATCTCAGTCGTTTCTAGTTTCAGCCGACGTGGGCAATTCTAGGGATTAAAGGTTGTACTCTAGCCAAGTATCAACGATCGCGACAAACGTTTTATGGATTTAAATTTGGACGTCAGTTGGGATTATCTTGGTAAAAATTTGCTCCATTTTTAAGTTGCCTGCTTTCATTTTTCTCACCATATTTGAATACATTTCGTTTATCAACGGATTGTGGTTGTGATCTTCTTTTGGATCAGGTAATTAGAGTGAAGACCCGTTGGGCTCCCCACGAGGTTACCGTTATTATCTGCTTCAACTTGTTACGGTTTCGTAACAATCATAACCAGAGCTTTTTTGGCGGAATCTCGCGAATTTTATTAGCACTGTTTGTACATCGTAGATGTACTTTGCATTGTTTGTACGTCGCAAAAACACACATGCTGCAGTTTTGGTTTTTGTTTTTTTCGGGGGCATGCCCTTTAGCAGAGGAGCGTGCGATACTTTGGAAGAAAAAGGAATAAAAAATCCTCATCGAGGCGAAAAGTGGATCAGAGGGGATAAAAGGGTATCTTGGGATACATAATCATGTGAAATAATTTTGTGATATTTTTAGAGTGTGATCTCTTTCATGCCAAACTTTTGGGGCGGTTTTCGGGCCCTAAATTCAATGTCACGTGACCTATTGGGTCGAAATTTGGTACAAGCAAACACAATGGCGTCGCTAAGGATGGTGACACCCAGGGCGGAATTTTGTGGTGTCACTCGTCATAATGTAAAGCAGGCTGCAAAAGGTCATATTTTAAAGATAACTTTACTACTTCATTACTGTAGATAGCGGTTGTCATTTGGCTTATTCAATAACTTCTCATTGTTAAGATTCTACAACTTGGAAGTATGAACAGCACACGTCTAGTATCAGGCGCGTACCCAAAAATCTGCAATGGGGTAAAAGGTTGTTTTAAAGGCTTGGAAGCTCCACCGTAGGCCACTGGGAGTCTGGGGGCGGAGCCCCCCGCACTCGAAAAAAAATTTTTTTTTGCAACACCAACTCAATTTTAGGCTTGTTTTGATAAAAATTAATGCTCTTAAAACAGCATCAGGGATAACTCAGGTGGCAAAGAAATTAGCAAAAACATGATAAGACTTAGGCTCGTAGCCAGAAATCTGCAATAGGGGAGGGGTTGTTGCGAGGGTTTGGGGGCGGAACCTCCATTGCTCGAAATTTTTGTATTTTTTTGCAAAAACAACTTAATGTTAGGCCTATTTTGATAAAAATTAATGCTTTTGAAATGTGGTATAGAAATTAGCGGTGAAAAAGCATCATTAAACAAATTGCATGAATAGGCAATGGCAATGTGGGAGGTGGCAAATGGTAAGATCTCGGTTCTCTTATTTACAAGCTGGTACCGTAAATCATAAAATCATATAGTTCCAAGAAACTCACGAGGAATAATCCATTTTGTCTATATTTAAGAAAGAAAAGTAATTGGTTAGAGAAGGCTGATGGAACAATATTTGAGTCAAAGTGATTGGTAATTAACTAATGCTGAATAGCCACCCTCCCTTGTTCCTGAATCCTGAGCTTTTTTTTTTCATGAAACCTATCTTCAGCATGTTTCAACTCACGATCAAATTTGATTGCTTAGTTTTGTCCATTTTTCGAAGTTTTTACTGATTCGTATTTTTGACAAATTAGCCCCTCTTCTTAATATATGTTTTAAAAGATGCTTTTAAATCATTTTTTAGTCCAATCCAGTGTGCTGAACATTTCCAATGATATTATACATATTGTTGCTTTCTTTTTTGTTTGGTATCATAAAATAGTGTCACCCCAAAATGGTGACACCCGGGGCGGGCTTCCAATCCGGACTTCCTCCAATACATGTTTTTGAGGGGGTCCGGAACCCCCCCCCCCCCGACCCCTTGAGAATCGACGCGCCTGGAATTACTTTGCGAATCTACTTTGCAGTCAAGATAAGGAAAAGAATTCTTGTCTCAATTTTGAAAACCGCTACTTCTGCGAATTAAAAACTTAACCTGTCAAAGCAAATCAGAAAATACCAGTTGGATAAACTAGAACTAAATGGATCAATTACATTAAGGATCTAAGATGGAATCACTTGACTTTCGCTCAGTGAAAGGATGGAGGTGGTGGAAGACCGTGATGTTTGGCGGCTTAATCTCGAGATACTGCCCAGGTTACCCTCACGGAAAAGCGGGCAATAAAAAAGAGAGAGTGAGAGAGAGAGAGAAATATCTAGAATTCTGAAGACCTCTTGAAAACGAATATCCGTTTAAATCTCAAAGTATTCAAGTTGTTGATGGTATTTTCAACCTGCTAGTTAAACGAGAACATGTTTTCAGCTCTGACTTAAGTTTAATCAAAACAAAGTAAAGGAATCGATTTGATACAGAAGCAGGGTCATGTATTTCAGAATCTTCGTGTTTCAAAAACTTCTTTTGTTGCCTCGTTTGTCTCTCACATTAGCATCGAAACAGCAGCAAATTTCTCAATAACTTTGATTTTGTACTATGTGTCCATAACAGTGGCGCAATCAGAGAGTGCTAAAGGTCTTCAGCCCCCCTTAGCCATTGAGTCACTTAGAAAGTTTAACCCAAAACTGCAAGCGTTTAAACATGTTTTGGACTTTACTTGTGATAAGGGGAGGCTTGAAGGAGCTGGACAGTTTAATTCTTCCACTGGCTTTCTAATCTTAGCAATTTGGTTCTTTCACAAGGCTCTAAAAAGGTACAAAATTTCATCGAAATGGCGCTAAAATGGCTATTTCTTGCTGAAAAATTACAAAAATTGCCCAGCGGCTGGACGGCTAGGGGTTTTGTCCCCAGACCCCCGTCTTTGATACGAGTGAGTTGCACCAATCTGTTCAGCACGCTACCCAATTGACGCATTTTTCAGGCAAAAAATTTTACCATTGGGTTCAACCCCCCACCTCTTAACAAAATCCTGGTTGCGCGCTCGGTTCATAAATTGACATTTTGTTGTTGAAGCTGATTGATATTTTGTTGAATTTTTCTATTTAAATGCGCAACATTTGCCGAAATGATTTACAAAATTAATTTTGCAAAATCAAAAAAATATTCGCACTACAATAGATGCATCGTCGCTCCATATAGATTCTTATTTAAAGCAGTGTTTTTTGACATTTTCTTGGCACCCCTTTGAAGTTCTCGCATCCCTGGGGTTACAAACGCGAGAAGTTAAAAACTGATCTTCAACGGCTTTTTACGTATTTTTGTGTCAAAAATTCGTGCATGCGGCATACCAAGTGTAAAAAGTGCTCATGTTTTGCCGTCCGGATACTAAAGATCCCCACCAAGGATGGCAGTACGGTACGTTCAAAACTTGCGAACTGCGTACCTTGCACCTTGAACCGTACCAGCGTACCGTACTTCATTTCAATTTTTGAAGCGTACCGTACACGTACCATTACAAAAAAGGCGTACCGTACCAGCGTACCGTACTTCTTAGCCAAAATTGAGGCGTATCGTACTGTATTTACGTACCGTACCGTACTTCTTAGCAAAAATTGAGGCGTACCGTACCGTACTGCCATCCTTGATCCACACCCCTAACATCACACTTGTCGGCAGCGAGGCCGATAAGGCAAAGGCGTCGATTTTACGACGGCCCTGAATGCATGATCTCTTGAATATATTTGCAACCGCAGCCCCAGAATGAGAACAAAACACTTGCAGTAAAAAAGTTTGTTTCGATTTAAGTTATTGTAAACTACCGGAATTGGCTGGATGCTTCACCTCTTTAAATTAAAAACTTTTCTGTCACATTTTGTTATTGTCAAAAAACATTTTGTCACCCAACTTGGTTTTAAAGTTTTTAGGCACACGAGCGACAACGAACTATTTCAGCAGTCATCTTGAGTAAAATTCGGCCAGTTGGTCGAGCGGTAACGCGTTCGTCTCTGGATCGGGAAATCTGAGGTTCAAATCTCGGGCCGGTCGAATCGGATGCAGTGTTGCCAACGGCTCGCCACCGCTCCGACACTACTTCGAAAAGAGCTGTGTTGCTCGGGCGCAATGACGCGGAGATGGGCCCGGCAAACTCGTTACACGCTTCGGCGTAATACAGCGAGTACAATGAAAGATTTGATTTTGATCTTGAGTAGAATGCTGTCAGTGCTCATGCTTCTCTTCTGATTTGAATCATGCTTACCAACTGAGAGTTCGATTCGCCCCTCGATCTGACCTCGATTGACGTCTCACTCTCGGATATGACAACTCATATTCCCTTTTAAATTAACCAATTATCTTAAGTATGAATGCAGTTACGTACTTGACAGGGTAGAAGCTGATTAAGCCCTGCTCATTTTCAAGAAATCTCAACAATCTGGAAAATGTGAAAAAAGAACAGCAGGAAAAATCAATAGGCTTTTAAAATCAGCTCACACATTTCTACAATTCTTCTTAACCCAAGTCTTTCAGAGATATTTTGTTTCAAAACTTCTCTCTAAGTCCTCGATGCGTTACGATAAAATAAACGTAGATAAACGCTACTCAAGTCAATATTTCCACTAAAACCGTTAATGTTGCAAAAAATTTGGGGTAGATCACCTTGTGGTTTAATCAGAGTCGTAAGTCGAACCGAGCTTGATCGGGTCGGGTTCGGGCTTGAGATTGACAAAATGTCGGGATTAATTCGAACTTGACTTCCGTACTTACCTTGTGTTTCATCCTTTTGGTGCTATAAAAGCGCAACTAAGACACGTGACCAAGATAACTTTGCAACCCTGAATGATGACTTCGTTTAAGCATCATACGATTATTGTTACACAATTATTATTATTGCGTTACAATTGAAAGGCAGTAAGAAACTTTATTTCAACTGCATACGAGCAACAGCTGCACACATTTTTGAGATCTAACGGTGAATTTACACAGTATCCGTTTTTCGTCCGTTTTGTCCGTTTTCTTGCGTTTTTGCTTCTTCGTGAAAACGTATGCGCTTTTTCTTCCGCATTTTTGTAAGTCCATATCTGTGCAATATCTGCAATATCTGTGCAATATCTGCACAAAGAAGATTGTTGCATAAAGATAAACATTTTGTTTAAAAGTTTTGTGTATGAACAATAAGAGCGATATTTCAAAATAGAGGTACCCCTTCACAAAAAAAATTTTCTGGAAAACTTTTGTCCAGTATGTGACAGTCTGGTTAGTGCGGATATGGACATTGGACATATGAAAATGCGGATAAAGAAACGCATACTTTTTCACGGAGAAGCAAAAATGCAAAAAGAAAACGGACAAAACCGGACGAAAAACGGATACTGCGTAAATCCATCTTAAAGGCGGTGAATCACCAAGCCAATTCCAGTGGTTTACAATAGCTAAAATTGAACTATATTTTTTGATTTTTTTTGTTTTAATTTTGGGACTGCGGTTACAAAGATATTTAATAAATACAAAAAGATGTCCCCCCGAAAAAAGTTTTTGGAAACTCTGAGTTTTGTTCTTCCCGCCAAAACCACAGTAGGCCTAATGGTTTAGAGAACTGTGGTAGGCCTATAATAGTTTAGAGATAGTTTATTTCTAAATAGCTTAGGCCTAACTATCTCTAAACTATTAGGCCTAATAGTTTAGAGATAGTTAGGCCTAATAGTTTAATAAGATTACAGTAGGCCTAATAGTTTAGAGAACTGTGGTTTTGACGGGAAAATCAAAACTCAGAGTTTCCAAAAACTTTTTTCGGGGGGACATCCTTTTGTATTTGTAGAATATCTTTGCAAACGCAGCCCCAAAACCAAAACAAAAAAAATCAAAAATTATAGTTCAATTTTAGCTATTGTAAACCACCGGAATTGGCTGGATGATTCACCGCCTTTAACTTAACGTACGGGGTTTTTTGGGCTTGGTTTTCGCCTCAAACGCTTTTCGAGTGTCGGGCCGGGTTCGGCCTTATCTTTTCGGATTCCGGCCTGTTCTAGTCGGCTTGTTTACAACTCTGGTTTCAATAGAATATCGTTAGAACTGTTAGGTCGAGAATACAGATTTGCGTAGAGCTCAGAAGCAGAGTTGTAAGTTGGGCTGGGCTTTTTCCGATCGGGTTGGGGCTTACGATTGACAAAATTATACTGTAAAGCTTAAATCGGGCTTGAAAATTACTTGTGTTTTAACTTTTTGGTGCTATAAAAGCGTAATTAAAATACTTTGCAGCACTAAAAAACGACTTCGCTCAAGCATCAATACAATTATTACCACAAAAATAATATTATTGCGTCACAATTGATCAGGGCCCCGCATTACAGAAATTTCCACGCTCACATTAATAAACAGAGGTGGAGTCGAGGACACAAGGCTCGAGGCCAAGGCCAAGGACACAAAAAAAATCCGAGGCCAAGGCCAAGGACAGCCTTTCCGAGGACAGACACTCTCGAGGCCAAGGACAGGAATGCTCGAGGCCAAGGCCAAGGACCAAAGCACAAGTGCTCTCCAAAGAAAAAAAAAAGGTCTTCACAAAAATTTTTCAGGCGATCTCCAAAAAAAAGGTCTTCACATAAATTTTTCAGGCGATCTCCACAAAAAAAATGTTTTCCAACACAAAATTTTAACAATTCAAAAACTAGTGCTGTCCTCGAGCCGAGGACAGGCCAATTTTCGAGGACTTGAGGCCTCGAGGCCAAGGCCAAGAACTTGACCTTCGAGGCCAAGGCCAAGGACTTCAAAATGTGTCCTCGAGGACTCCACCTCTGTTAATAAACAAGTATTTTTTAGAGACGGTATCGAACGAAATACTCGCTAAAGGCAAGAGCTTTTTTTTTGCACGTGCATATGAAGATCTGCGAGCACGCAAACGTAGTTCTCGCTCGCTAAGTTGCTTGGAATGATTGCGAAACACTGCTCGAGTTAAAAAAGGGTCACATTTTCTTCGCCAACTCGAATGCGCGAGAAACCTTTTCCGTTCAGTAATTTGGTGGTGAAAAGCTAAAAACTTTAACAAACGTGAATTTTTTCTAAAAAGTAATTAAAATGGTCGCCATGTTTGCTATTAGACTGCAAAGAAGAAAGCGAATTGCATTGAGAACCACTTTCTGTATCGACTCGACAAAAATAGCAATACACGTTTTTTTGTTTTTTTTCAAGAACAATTTTTTTGTTTTAGTTAAAATGCTCATTCTTCGAAGCAGCTTTTTGTCTGACACTTGTCAACAAGAATTGCAAGAATGGAGAACGCAGGAAAAAAGGAGCAGCTATTGATAGGCAAAACCCAAGCCGTGATTGGCTGAAAAAAGACTAATGAAAGAGCAGTCAAAAAATAGCCGCTCTTTTTAACAAGTGTCAGATGAAAAGCTGCTTTGAAGAATGAACATTTTAATTAAAGCCCTTCTCAAGTTCTCTACCACCAATCAACTTTTCGAGACCGATTTTATAAGAACCCGAAGCTCATTTTTGTTCAAAATTAAGAACAAATTAAGAACTACGCCAGCCTTAGCAGCAATAATAAATTAAAAATAAACAAAAAAGAAAAAAAATTCAAATCAACAAAAGGAACTTATTTTTGTACTGATTCGAAACGATAAAACTTTAGCGATTTTTTTGTGATTTTCATATGTTTCCTAGCAAAATTGCAGCTATTCAGAGATAATAAAGTGCTGTTGCTCTGCGCAAGCAACTGAGAAATTTTTTTGGCAGTTGTTGAAGTTGAAAAAATGATCGCTCTTTTGCTTTAGGAATTTTACAATGCTGCAAAGCGGCAAAAAAGCCTTTACTCAGGCACACTGAATATTGAGAATGAAACAGTTTTACAAACTAAGAACAAATGAGGCTGAAAATCGGCAAAAACTTAAGAACAGCCAGCCTCAACTCAGATTTACTGGTTCTAACAAAAGAGTGTACCTGTACTTCGATTGTTCACTTTTGAAAAACGTTAAAACTTCATACTAATGTTAAAATATAAGTTTACCTGCCAACAACCTCAAGGGCGTTCTCCGTCATTTAAAAAATTGGAGTATGGAAAAAGTTGTTCTTTTTTACATTGATCCAAAAAGATAATTAAATTGCTGTCTTTCCTTAATGACTAATCTTTATCAATTGAGGATTTAGCTTAGAATATTAACATGGTCTATAGCATGGGATCTCAAACTTTTGGTGTTGTGGAGCCCTTAAAGAGATTGATTTTTAGTTGCGAAGTCCCACAATAAATTTCTAAAATAAAAACAAAAATAACACAAACCCACTTATCCATTGTGAAAGGTAATAGCAATGATCTTTTCACTCTCGAAATATAAGTAATGACGTTTCTTATATCTTAGCCTATGTTGTTAACCACAATCAACGAAAATGAAACTTGTTACTGAAAATGCAACAAATACACGACCTTGCAACAAGAACATAGCGCAAACGCCAACTAACATACGTGAATGATGATCCATCAGTTGCTATATGCTTCCAGCTGAAAATAGCCACAAGACTTAGAGACGAAACTTTAGCCTAGAGTTTTATTTGGTAACGATGCTAGTTTGTAAGAATTAATTGGTTTAGCATAATTTGTTGGGTAAAGATTGACTTGCGACCAGTAGCGCACGCAGGATTTTGAAAAGGGGGGGGGGTGCCAGGAACTTTAGAAAATTTGAGAAGAACAAAGGTCGGAATGAACATTGTTTCACTTCAATTCAGTCCGATCTTTCGCCCGAAATTAGGTGAAGACCAAAAAAAAAAAAAGGTTTTCGCTCAAATTCAGTCCAATTTTTCGCCCAAAATTAGGTGAAGACCAAAAAAAAAAAAAAAAAAAGGGTCTTCGCTCCAATTTAGTCCGATTTAGACCAAAAAAAAAAGATCTTTTAGCCCAATTTTTTTGGGTTGGGGCCAAAAACAAACGTCTTCGCCTACCATTTGTGTGCTCCAAGCTTCTACCCAACTTACAAAGGGGGAGTGGGGCATTCCGCAATTTTGCATTCTAATCTATGCTGATTATACTATCCTGGCGACCCAAAGGGGGGGGCCGTGGCACGATGCCCCCCCCCTAAATACGCCCCTGCTTGCGACCGAACTTCATCTGCAAAAACATTTACTCATTGTCGTGGTAGAGTTGTTTTTTTTCTTTGTAAGTTTTGTGTGATAATGCTTGTCATTTCGGCTTTGCTAGCTCAACTGCTGATGAGCCTTGAATTTAGGCGAAACAGCGCTGTCTTGAGCATGCAACTAATAGTTTGTTTTTTTTTTCTTTTGTTGTGCTTTCTGTGGATTTTGATGTTTTTTCGATTGGTTTTCTAAATGTACCTTTTAAATGGTGTTTTCTTTCAATTTTGTTGTAAAACTTCAAATAGGGGGAAAACACTTCAGAAATTTGTTATTGTATGAGCTTGCATATTTTTTGCCTATAGGTAGCGACTTGATAAGATCTGCTCCCTTCTGCTAGATATGGCAAGTTGTCCATGCTTTGCTGCCTGGTGTTCGCGCAGAGTCGCTAGGATTGGCTCTAATTTTGGTTCGCTTTATCACCGTGGTTTGTTCTAAATGACATTCGAGCCGGCGCTTGAGCTTCGTAGTAGGCCTAGATTTGAAGAGTGTTTTCATGCAACCCGCACATTGTGGAAGAACTTCGCCATAGCGATCAACCGAGATGAAACCATATTTAACGTGCGCCTATCACGCTTTCGCTTGCGTTTCGGAAACGGTTCGGAAATGACATTTTGTCCAGGAAGTTTTTAGTTCGTTAGCGCTTTTTAGCAAGCGAAAACGACCTTAACGAACTTGTTATGACGTTCTGTAATGTGCGCCCTCAGCAATATATAGTTTTACGTTAACCGTGGAGCAATAACCGTACACATTTTTCAACCCAATTTAACTTTCGGGCTTTTTCGGGCCTGGCTTTGGCTTAAATCACTTTTCAGGCTTGGGCTTATGTTTTCGGGTTCGCACCTGAACTAGTCTGGTGCTTATATTTTGGGTTCAGGCCTGAGAACCGTTAACAACTCTGCTCAGAAGTAGAGAAGTTAAGAAGATGATTGAGATCCTGTAAAGTGTGTCCACTGTTCACAGGCGTTGCAGAAAGAGTTCTTCTTACGACTGATAAGACAATAGCAAGAGGTTGTGAACATGGCAGCGAAGCAGGAAACTTACAGCGTATGGGGCGTGGTGAAACGAATTAATCCGGAGAAACTAGAGGAATTAATTCGGACGCGATATACTTCTTGTTATTGTCGTTGTTCTAGTTGCATGTTTTATTCTTTTGTCACATGACATAATTTGCTAACTAACGATTGAATATATCGCACCTCTCAGGATTTACCAGGGGTCCAAAGTTACTGCGGATTTCTTCGAAGTCTTGTTTGATACGCCTATTCAGTTTGCTAAAAAGCACCAGATGAAAGAACTGCTAAACTAATTAAGAAAAAACAGAAAAAATCTCAACGAAATTGAGCAGCACTTTTTAATGGGTTGTACGCACCAACGTAAATTCTTTCACTATATTGCCAGAACTGAAATGGGGAAAAAGAACCTTCGTCATATCTGCTCAAAAGTCTGGAAAAACATCCCTAAAGAAGATCGTAATGTCTCGTTCTACAGATTTAAAAAGTTATTGCAAATAAATTGGCTTATCAAAATATGAGAAAATGCAGCAGTTTCATGAAAAATGCGCTTATTTACGATCTAGTTACAGTATATTAAAGAAACGCTCCAGGTTGTGTTTAGTTTTCGTTATTTGAATATACCGTTGAAACCGGCTATTACGACCTCTAAACGAATCGCAAAAAAAAAGTGTCGTTGAAAGCAAATTGTCGTTACACCGGTAGAAATTCTGCTAGTAGGAATACTGTCGGAACCAACAAAAATGTGTTGTTAAAAGTGAATAGTCGTTATAGCGAATATCGTAATATTCAGTTTCTACTGTATCTACCTTCTTTTTCAAAGCAATCTTAAAAGAGAACTAGAAGAGTTTTTTTTTACGGTAATTAGGTAGTGGGTGGTATGTTTATTGTGTATTGATTTCTGGTTGTGATCACTGATCAGTAATACTAACTTGTGTTTTTTTGTTTTTTTTTCTTTTACGATGAGGTATGTAAATTTCGTCCCTTCTAGTTGTTGTTTTTTTTCTTGTCTTTGGGTCGGGCTTTCGGTTGGTTATGTTTGCTTCCTACTCATAGTCGTTTATGCTACTACAATTCAGGTTAATGAGTTTCAAGACGGGCTTTTAGGGAATAGATGCAACCGATCCTTGGGCTTGACCTTAAAATTAACAGTGTTCGACGTTACGCCGACGGTGATTCCTTGATGAAACCGACTTGCAGCTCGCCAGTACCTTTTTTTTTAATATACCGGTAAATATTTTTTTAAGTAAATGTTGTTCAGTCAACAACATTGCTTGATGTAGTTGTGGGCGGACGCTTGGGTGTAAATTTTTTCCCGCCTACAGCAACATCTGACTTGGCCGGCCCGCCTCGGACTGGGCTGTTTTTGATTGAGATTGGTGTAATTAGGGTTGGGTGGCTAACTTTAACCTTAATTTAGTATGTTTTGTTGTTCGGCCTGTGGCGTCGGATGTGCCAGTGGGTGGGGAGATAGTGTCGTTCAAGTGCTTATCTACTTTGCGTTATTTTATATTATTATTTATTGCCAAGTTTAAGTTTACCCCTATTACTGTTAAGTATTGCTATAGGTGCAGTTGACTAAGATGACCACATGGTCTTTTCACTGATTCCTTCCTGCGTACTTTTAGCGTTTGGTAAAATAAACTTGACTTGACTTTAATTTGCGGATTAACAAAATTTGACGGGAAAAATTTGGACAAGTGACCGGACAATTTGTTTTAATTATTGTGTAATTCAACGATAAGTAATAAAAGTCTATAATTTTCAAAAATTTAGTTTATTTTAATCTATTTATCCACCACTTTAGAAGTTAGAAAATTGATAATCCGCGAATTGAAGTTAATCTACGTTGGTGCTAGGGGCGTCGGCAGAAAATTTTTCTTGGGTGGGGCAATAAGAATTGAGCCAGTATCAACGACTAAAAATGGAAAAAATTTTGAAATTTGGTAGGTTTAAGAGAGAGGGTGTGAAAATCCAGGGGTCCATGGCCCCCCCTTCCCGACGCCCATTGTTGGTGCATACAACCCAGCGCAAAACAAATGAACTCGAAAAATCTATCATCATCTTCAGCTTCCATTCTAATTTGTGCGACGCGCACTCAGTTGTGTATTTACTTTTTTGCCGGCTATTTCTGGTACTGTGCAGCAAACGTAAACAGCATTGTCGTTGGAAACTCAACATTTGTGTTCATGCTATAGTTGGCAGCTTTTGGAAAGTTGTGGCTATTCCACCAAAAGTTTTCAAAACAGAGAATAAAACAAAAATTAATATGCATCCAAGCATTTTTCAACCACTTTTTAAATGGTAAAGATTAAAGTTTAGTTAGGGTTAGTTTTAGAGAAAAGACACGGGTTATATTTTGGAAAAACTAATGAAAAGCTCTAGGTAGATATTTCCAGGTAGGTAGATAGTAAAATAATCTCTTCCTAGAAAATAACTGTAATTTCCACCCCAAATTGCGTCTTTTTGCTCCCTCAAAAATCAACTCTTCATTATTTTCACTGAACTACGCCGAAGCGTGTAACAAGTTTGCGGGAAACATCTCCGCGTCATTGCACCGGTGGGCAAATCAAGCATTTTTCGAAAATATGTCGCAGCGGTGGCGAACGTTGGCAACACTGTATCCGATTTGAACCTCATACTCCCACTTCAGAGACGAAAGCGTTACTGCTCGGTCAACTAGCCCTCTCCTCACTCTTTAAAAGCTAGCAATCTCAAGGCAATTATACTCCCGAGCAAAACCAAATCAATTTCTACAAATCAGTGATAAGACTGTATTTCATTTAATCGTTTAAGGCACATTATACTGTAAAGGTAATCTTGCGGCTGGAACGAATGATGCAATTTTGCTCGACAAAAAAAAATTAAAAAACACGGCATTTAAAAACGCTCTCTAAATCTAAAGCACACTCTAAGAACAGGGTAAAAAAGACTTTTAAATATACTTTGGAAACTGATTCTAACAAAAAAAAATCAAAAACAAAAAAAGCTGCTGCTTCGAGACGAGTAATAGGCAGATGATAAGGAAAAATTGAAGCAAACAATAAAAAATAGCGGCACAATACACAAAACGAGAAACCTATCGCACAACAGTAACGTAAAAAGCATTATTTATACATAAAAATGATTTAAAATGGTTTTGGTTTGCAACTATATCTGCAAAAGACTGCAAAAAGTAAAATAAAACTAAAAACTAGTATTTAAATAACTTTAGGAATTCAAATTTCAAAAAATTATTTTTAAAAACTTAAATCCATGATTGTATAATTAAAAGCGTAAAATCTCGACGGAAAATTCTCTAGCCCAATCAAGAAAAAAAAGTCTTTGGACTTGATGCATTGCTAATGTCCACAATACACCTAGTAATCTTCCATGCTGTTTCAAAGCGCGGCAAGGAAAAGTTTCAAAAGTGCAAAATATCACTGGAAAAACGAATTGGTAGTTGGGAAATACTAAGTCGTACAAATGCAAAAATGGTACAAAATGTTGCTGAAAGAGAAAAAGCAGCAACAAAAGAATAACTCCAGTTGTAAGTTGTGTAAAAACAAACCAAGTTGCAAAAGTGTTTCCATTTAAAAACCTTCCATTTAAAGTAACAACACCACTGGCACGCAAATGTCAAGTCACCCTGGCCACAGTGTAGGCTGGCTGGTCCATCGAGTCAGTCAGTATTGGACGTACTTGTTTAGTCTTTTTATTGGCAACACTACTGCCGCGACTCGCTTCTCTTCAACAACTAATCTATGAATATAACTGAGAGCTGGTGGCCATATTCTTCGAAGAATATGGATTGCAGCACCAGCACAAGAAAGCAATCCTACGCTTTTAATGATACCGTGCAACGGACATTACATTCGGATATTTGAGCAACGCCAGACTTTCTAATCAAAAGCAATAGAAAATTGTGTAGTCTTCTCAACAAGAAAATCATGTCTTTAACATGTCAGCAAAATATCTTTCGCAACAGTGAAACAATTCAATGGAGAAACCTCACTTATCTGAACTGCACACACACATTTTATGCAACTTGCTATGACAACACATAACCAACAAAAAAGTTTAAAACACCACTGAATTGATTAAGAAATCGAATATTTTATGACTTGTTAACAAATGAAACTTTGACAAGCATTCGTAATTGAACCAACAAAGATATTATTATGCAGTGTGGTCGTTCAATGTTTCGTCAATTTGCAGTACCAAAGTTATGTGATGATAGTGCCGTAATCACAAAAGCATGAAGGCCAATTTTATGAAAGCTTTACGCTTTACTCAGCTTACGCTGAACCAGAGGGCATATTTAGGTTTACCCTTTCTTCTATCACATCGTTTTGCTGTCTCTAAAGCTGGCAATGTAGCCCGAATCTCAAATCTAATGCAAGTTTTCCACAAAAAGAACAAACAAACGCAATGCACATCGAATACAAGCGCTTGCTTTACTTTTGAACCACAGAGACGATGTCAATTCGTTAAAACGATGTATTTAACTAGATAGAGATAAGAAAGAGTTCGTTGTAACTTAGTTGCAAAAACTTAAAACGCAAACTGAACCTCGAACACGGTTAAGACTGACGAGCCCCTGAAGAGACAAAAAAAACGTTTGCTAAATTGGCTATACTTTCATTTTTTGTTATCTACTAAAAATGCTTACCATAACATTACTCTAACATGGAAATTAGTGGATACTGATTCATTTGTGTATAATTAGTAGGGTGTTTCATAATTTCACCACTTACGGTTTTTGTGATGCGTACCCACATTTCGGTTGGGATTTGAGACGCTGATTACGAATTTGATATTATTTTTTGACTATGACGTCATCTTGACGTTGCACGACGCACCTATGACGTTATTCTTTGTTATTTTTCTCTATCTCGAAAACTACTTGCGTTAGGATTATGGGTGTTACGTAAACGACGCAGAATATATGATTTCCTATCTGTCTTCAATGCATTATGTAGTCGTATCTCCTTCAGAAAAAAATTAAATCTAGAAAAACGGCTTTTTATCATATTTTCAGCTTGCTTGTGCGCAGTGTTAGGTAGTCTACTCGCTTCAAAAACGATTTGCGTTTCAATGATAAGGATGAGACAATGCCCCATTGTTTGGTAAATAAACAACTCCATTTATTTGAATTAAGAATTAGAACAGCAGTCAACTAAATGTTACTACTGCAGTATCAGCTTCTTCTTTTAGTCTAACTTTAAACCAAAGTAAAAGAAGCATGTCATCCTTAAGATCAGGCGAAGTGGACTCTCTGCAGATTAGGAGAGTTAGTAGGCAATGTGTTACCCACGAATAGGGAGGTGATTGAGCATTTTTTTTGATATCCGGCAGCTCTTGATGGTTACTGATATTAAATTTTCCAAAAAAATACCAACTTTCAATGACGTAAAGGATGTAGTGATTAGTGATGTTGTTGAATTATGGAGAAAAAATAGTTTGCCTGTGATTGGAGCTAAGAGCATCCACAAGAAATTCAAGATGTTACATCAAAGCTTTGAAGTTGCAAGAAAATTAGCCAAAAAACGACAGCACTCAATCATCTCTGAAGATTGGCTTGAGAAGCTTTTTGACTTACCAAAATGCCGGTGCTAATGCTTTGCAACTGCGAGTTTGATGACCGGGTTCCGGAAAAGGAAATCAACTTTTTGAAAGATCAGAGATTGTCAAGAAGAATGGTATTAACTTCATCTAGAGATGTGGTGTTTACCAAACGCAAGATGCAGGCTTTTGCCAAGCTACCTAAATTTAGCGAGGCATCGCTTGAAGAGCAGCCTACATGTAGCAAAAAAGTCCAAATAACGGACGCGCCTAGTGATGCCGTTCTCCCAACTCTTCTAGAACCTCGCAAGCCTAATGATGGTTCTACCAGCCATTTTGCTGACTTGGAAGATCACCTCAGTTCTTCACCAACGTACGAATCAAGAGAATCCAGTCTGGATGACTATCACCCACCTTCTGAGTGCATCTCTGAAGGCAAGTCATACAAGAAGCTGCATAAGTTTTCGATTAGTACCAGCGACTGCAAGAACGCGGACCGACGTTTAATATCAATTCGTCAACAATCGGAATTGCAGCGATCAACAGTTGCAGAAAAAAGTATATCTGCATCTACAACAACTGCGTATCGAAAGCGAGAACAATGCCGGAAAGAAGCTTTGAACAAATGCGAAGAAGAGCAACGGAATGCTAAGACTATTCAATTGTGTTATGATGGCTAAATCATAAACAAATCGGACCGATATGTGATGCTGGCGCAATATTTAAATGATGCAAAGTGTAGAAGAGTTGCAGTAGCCGCTGTAAAAACTTTTGCGAAGAACGTGTCAGTGACTGCTGAAGTTGTATTTTCTGCAATAAAGCAGAATGTAAATGAAACAGTTTTAAATAAAGTTTTCTCAGTAATGTCGGATACCACATCCTCAAATACAGGCAAAGTATCTGGCGTAAAGAAACAGTGACTACATTTTTACAAGAAATATCATGGCAGAAACATTCATTCTTTCGAATGTTTATTTCACGTAAATGAAATTTACTTATCACACATCATTGATGACGAAAATTGAAGGCGAAAAGAAAAGGCCCGCGACCATACAAAAGGGAGCTTTGATGGAGCATTTTGCAGATATCCAAAAACCTGACATGGAGACGATTGTGGATCGAGAAAAACTTGCGGTTCCCATCACAAACATGGCATCCCTTCATTTAAGGAAGAAGGCCGAATGGCTTTCCGATAGAAAGAAAATCAACGCACACCAATTTAGAAAGGATATGTGCTTGCTTGCATTATCATGCAAGCTTTTGATGGAGCTGCCAGAAAACGTAAAACCTCTCCTAGCTGACGAGCAAGAAGCAATATGCCATGCAAGATGGCTCACGACAGCAAGCGGGTATCTTCGTTTTTTGATATTCAATGCTTGAAGATTGGATATAGGTGAAAGAAATTGATCAGACGCTATTCCTATATTGTTTCAGTGTATGTTCCTTCGTTCATGATTCATTCATTTGAATCCATCGGCAGCTGAAGGCCCAGGAATCACGCTTTTTCAACGCAATCTTTTGCTTGCATACAATGAAATTGATTCGGAACTTGCAGAGGTCGCATTAAAATACTTTTAAGACCACGCACAGCCATGGGTGATACCAATAAACGTTGCTCTTAGCGTTTATGCTGAAGCGCCACCTTATTCGGTTGAAGCTGTTCAAAAAGGTCACTTTCCAGACTTGGATGCCCAAAACTTACTTAAGGAAGGAAGAACTAGTTCAAAAGATTTTTTTACACTTAGGAGTAAAGCTGCCGCTTGGATCTTGTGTTTTGAAGCAGGGGTGCCGATCTTTGTCGAGCATTGGAGGGATAATTTGCAGTTTTACCCCAATTTTGCCCTATTTTCAACATTGGGGGGGATGAACCTCGACCACGATTTGTTCAGGTGAGCAATTAAGATGAAGACCAAATAAAAAGGTCTTCACCAAAAATGGAACACTTTTTTTCCCGAATTTAAGTGAACACCTACGCTCAAATGCACACCAGAGTCAAATTATTGGGGGGAATGCAGATGTAAACCACACTCAAACTATTGGGGGGGATACAGTCAAATTATTGGGGGATATATCCTCCCCAGGTTTCGGCACCCCTGTACTGAAGTACCTAGAGCACACTGGAGGAATATCGACAACAACAATCGAGCTAAGGAAAGATATATTGGAAAACTAAAGTGTCGTTTGAACAGAATAAAATTCGTGATTCCTAATCGCACCCATGAGCGACTGATATTCGTATTCGAGCATTTTTATGCAATATGGATTAACTGTGGAAATTTTGTTTTGCAAACTTTCTAAATGTGCTAAGACTTTGTTTTTCATGCTGCAATTGCGTGATATTTGCTAAATTTTTTTAGTACTTTACTATAAAATGTAATACGAATTAATAAAGTATCAGTACACGAAAAATTACACTTAAAAAAAACAAAAACTGAATCAACTCTAATTCCATTGCCTATCCCCTACCCCCCCCCCCCCCCCCCCCCCACACACACACGCTGAGATATCGTGCAAGTTGCTTTAATGTCCGATATCGTTTCTCAATGCTGTATGAGATTATTTGTGATGATATTCACAGAGCTGGACAGCGCTGTTTCGAGCTTTTAGCTCTACGATTTGGACGTCAAGATATTGCAGTAATGATATGGTATTGTTGCATAGCTTCAAGAGCAAAAACAACGTTTTTCTGGTTTAATCTTTTTCTGAAGGAGATCGACTACACAATGCATTGAAGACAGATAGGAAATCATATATTCTGCGTCGTTTGGTGTAACACCCATAATCCTAACGCAAGTAGTTTTCGAGATAGAGAAAAATAGCAAAAAATGACGTCATAGGTGCGTCGTGCAACGTCAAGATGACGTCATAGTCAAAAAATAATATCAAATTCGTAATCAGCGTTCAAAATCCCAACCGAAAAATGGGTACGCATCACAAAAATCGGAAGTGGTGAAATTATGAAACACCCTAATAATTAGTAGTACTTGGAGCATCCAGAGCGCAGAGATCATCAATTGTGCTCTTAAGTGTAAAACATACCGCTGTTTGAAGTGAGGAATGTTGAATAGATATAATATTCGCTATAGTATGGGAGGCCACAGGAATACAGTGCCAACAAAGCCATGAAATTTGGCTGAAACAGACAATTTAGTTGCAAAATAGCTGAAATTTCATTTCAAACCAATGGTGGTTAGAATTAAATCATTTTGAAACTACATTGTCTTTCAAAAAATATAAACGAAAATGTGTCCGCAAAAATGCAACTATGAAAAAGCAAAGCATAGAAATTGTTAATGGCTGCGTGATTATTTTCGTTGCATATGTACACGCTTAGAATCAAAATAGCGTAAAAACAGAAGCGGAATAAAGGCTGAAAAAATGAGAAAACACTGCATTTGTCTTATTTTTGGCATTTCACAAGCACGAATTCCAGCAGCAACAATGGCTTTTGCACACTCAAGTGTCCCGAGCCAGATGCTGTAGCTTTTTGCGCAAAGCAAGCAATAGGGACTGCTCGTTTACAAAATTCATTTTTGTTCCTCCTCACTCCTCGCTCTCTTCAAAAAAAGGACTCAGACACCACCGATGGTTGAACCTTCCCATTTTGGGCTCTACAAGTTATAGTTTCCTAGGAGTCCTTCCCAATTATTGTTGTCCCAATGGGACCCCAGTCCATTTGAGCTGGGGGGATAGTCGAGATTAGTGGTTGTGTTATCGAAACAAAGGTTCAAGTCCGCGTCTTGGGAACCACGTGTTGATACAGGGTAGCTGTTTTGAGAATTCTGCAAATTCTGCTCCTCTAAGTTCATGGTGTCAAAAAGGGACCCGGGGGAAGGTGGCCCGGTGGCAGCAGCAGAAACAAGATTTAAATCTAGCCAGTTTAAGTTATTAGGCGGGTTATTTGACGGACTCTCGCCTGCCAACAACTCCTGAGAAGCGGACTTAACTAGGTTTATTGACCGAGGAGATGAATAGTGACGATTCGGGGCATATACGTGGTTTGATTGGCTCAAGGCGTTCAGAGTTGGCTCCCCACTGTCTAGGGACGATGTGGACAGTCTAAGGTCGGTCAGGTCGCGATTGGCCATGTCAATGTGGTTAGTGTCCATAGGCGAAAAGTGCGTCGACGAATAGATGACTTCAGAGTCCACACTATTTCGCGCGCTCACACGGGAATGTCCGTTGCCGTAATGGTCCACGTTAGCTTTCGAGTGGTGATTTATTATAGGAGGAAAATTGGACGTGTCCATCAAGGCATCACCGGCGCTTTCAACCAACATCTTTGTCAAGTCCGGGAGTTTGCCTTTGTCGGTAAAGTCCAAGTTATTAACGTTGAAATCTTGCTGAATTTGAGCCAGTTTATTGATCTGGTTTTGTCTCGCATCTCGCTGCATCTGCCCTTGGTCTGGATTAACGTATTCGGCATGCTGTAACTGCGGTTGCTGCTGAGCGTACGCGTTTTGTGTAATATTGGTTGATATTCCATTCAGACCATAGTAGGAGTCGTGATCGTTGAGTAAAACACGGGTAACGGACGACCGATGACCTAAAAACACGAAAGATAAACGCCAAAAATTAAGATTGCGCTTGTAATGGGAAAAAAGACGCGATTGGCCAAGCAAAGTACGATAATGATGTTCGAATTAACAAGGAACTGATTAAATTAACAAGGCACCTCCATTGATGCAAATGAAATACTACCACTTTTAACATCAACATTACATACCTTCCTACATATAACATAGAGAGTAGGACATTTCATGTTCAAAGGGAATTTGACAAACTGTAACAAATTCGTGCTGCGGAGGTTACAAAAATGCTACGTTTTCAATCCCAATTTTGACCAGTACATCACATCTCGCTATCCTTACTCTATTTTGGGCATTAAGATATGTTGTTTTGAAAGTTATATAATGCATCGTCGTACAGGGAAATTGCCTAAAATTGTATACTGTACGTACAGGTAATATTACTGTACGTATAGCGCAAATTACGTCGTTAAGACGTTTCAGTCTTCTGTTGGTGATAGCGTGAACTAAATCACGAGGAAATTCCTCAACTCTCGTCTTAATGCATAAGTGTAGGAAACAATAATAATTAACTACTAATTGACTTCTGATAGTGCCAAACCTCTCGTTAAGTCTGCTCGTTTTAAGTTTACAAGTTAATGCTTGGCTACTTTCTTGCCAGGTGTCTGTCTCCCCGTAGCTTATTCACAAGTGTAGTATTGCTGCTCGATTTTCATATAAGAAACGTAATTCGATTGTTAGAAACAGAACTATTTATCATTGCTTGTTTCGCAACTGGTGAAAAGAAGTAGATTTTGTTTTTCACTGGTTTTCCCTTGTTGTTTAATGTTTACCTTAACTTAATCAACTAGGGTCTGTCGTGCTTCAAAGAGACTGGTTGTCGCAAGCAACACTGTCTGTCTAGCCACTCAATCTGGGTATTTTTTTTTTGCTCAAAATTTTCGTACGAATGTCCGATTTTGTAAATATTTTTTAGTCATTTAAAAAAAACATCATTTTTGTGATCGCAAGCGCAATTGCAGGGCTTTTACGCAAAATTCGCTGAACTTCTTCAAAATTTTCAGCAATTTAACCGAAATGGCTAATCTTTTTTCGGTCATTGACTTCAAACTTAGGTCAATAGCCGTTAAACGACCGAAAAAATAAACCTATCCCGGAAGTAGATTATCTCCAGACTTCTTCTGAAGCACTTCAGCACTTCAAAAATGCCCTAGTGCCATCAGCTAGCAAATATCAAACCCGGTTTATACTTAGTACCATTTAAAGCCAATCCCGTACAACCTTTGCACTTCGATGGGTACGTGTTTCAACTGATCACTCACCTTGCATTTGCGAAGGGTTTGCGTTCATCATAACATTGTCCATTGTGTGGTTGGTGTGATTATGTGACGGTTGTGATGTTGGTTGGCTCACATTCAACATCTGAAATTAAGAAAAATAATGGAGAAAAGCGCAAACAAATTTCCAATAGTAAACTCATGAAGAGTACCTTTACATTTTTTGGTGTTGTTTGAAGTGTCTTCGAAAAAGAGCAGAACGTGAACAAGTGAAAAGGCTTAATACAAACTAGAGATAAAACACCCAGCTCCCGCATGTCTCAGTACTGTTAACCACTTCTCAAAAGACGTTTCGCATTTCAAGCGGTTCAGAGCAAGAATGAACATCAGACCCCTCCAGAAACATTTCACCAAAGCACTTGAAATCGTTAAACAAAAATTCTGAGAGACCCATGAATTACGGGCTGCTTGTATTACGTCCCATGGAGGAACAGTCTGTAACGTCGGTGCGATATTGATCATTATTGGTAATTAATAATTTTTGAATCACAAATCACAACAAAACAAACGTCTTGACACTAGCAAAGAATTTCAGGGGCTGTAAATACGTTTCATAATATATACGATGTCCACCAAAAAGAATTTAAGACATCGCAATGAGCAGCAATTACGATGCATTGCCCAATGGCCCTTACTTTAGATAACTTACCTCATAAGCTTGCTCATAATTAGGAGGATCGACATCTTTATGAGGTGTTGAAACAGAGGACAGACTACTGAAAACGTAAAAAAGGGGTGCTGTAATTTAAGTTACACGAGCAATATGGTGTAGCGTAGTCAACAAGCCTCCTCTTTCACCTAATACTTGCTATGCTGTATTTAAAGAGAATATTGCTGCAGGTCTAGATTAAGGCCAATGGACTGTTACCCTGTTGCAAAAGTTTTTTTTTTGCACTTGCGTTGATTAGTAAAGTGTTTGAGCAACAAAATAATTGCCCTTACTGCTTTGTTCTGCTGTTACCATAGCAGTCAAAAGTTGTATATGATTAAAAAGTACCGCGGGGTGCGGGCTGATTGCATAAAGCTAAAATTGGTGAAGCTTAATCTGGGAAAGTGACAGCTTGGTCAGCCGATCAGTGATCGAGCGTCTGCTACTGAAACGGTATACTCGGATTCCATTACCGGTCGGGTCAAACCAACGACTATAAAACTTGGAATTCACAGCTTACATGCTTGACGTTCAACAATTAAAGGGACAGTGTGAAGCCTCAAACCTGTGTGGTAGACAGGTGGGCAGCTTGACTCGAAGACCGAAAGGTTCCTTCGCTGTCTCCTGGCCAAGGTAACTTGGGGAATAAGATGTAACTACAATTACAGTGTGCGGAGTAACAAAAGAGTGCCTGAAATAATTTTCTAGTCAACGCCTGCACTTGCGTTGCATAACTTGTACTAACCTGACACTGGATCTGCTATGCCTGGGATCCGTGTGTGAGGCAGTAGGGAATTGAAACACAGGGCGTGATACCTTGGCTGTGTGGAGAGGTTTTCTCCTCACCTGAAATACGACGAAGATTGGTTAATATTCACACATGAGATCAATAATCGCTCGTTAAACAGTTAAAAAATGAAGCATAGTATGTGGGCTTGGGTACGAGTTGGAAATAGGGTTAGGGTTGGTGCCAAACTACTATGTTTTGTCTACTACGTCTGCCACACTATGGCTATAACTACAATCCCTAAAAAGTCATAATGTCAAATAACTCCAATAAAAGCAACATGCGAACAGTACTAGAGCAATGGAACTGAATCGACCGCCGAAGAAGTAGGAGTGATTGACGGGAGTCTATCTAATGAAGGGGGTTATAGAGTTTGGCTGTCAATAAGGACAAATTGGTGTGTAAGTTACCAGCGGGAAGACCGAGGTTCAAATCTCGGCCGGACAAACTGTACAAAGAGTTGCCAACGGCTCACCACCGCAGCAACATTTCTTCGAAAGGAGCTGTTTTGCCCGGGCGCAATGACGCAAATGTGGGCCTCGCAAACTCGTTACACGCTTCAGCATAGTACAGCGAGAATAATAGATTTGATTTTGATCTTTAAAGAAAACTATTCATTTCATACATTTTGCTAAATATAAACTATTCGCAAAATACCTGGATTGTTTCTTTAAACTGGTGCTTGTTCAGCTGATGCCTTTGCATTTGTACCATTCGCTTGAGGTTGTCTATTTCTTGCTGTTGTTGTTCAAGGATTTTGTCTTTCGATTGGTCCTCTGGCATGTAGTTTGGACACGTCTGGTTAGGAGGGGTCATGGTTTGGGTGGCAGAAGTCTCTCCGGCGTGGTGCCACGTGGGCATGGTTAGTTTCTCCCGCTTAAGGACCACCCTGTGTTGCTCGGGAGCTGGCATACGAACCACTTTGTGTCGGTGAACGATGTTGGGATCAATGGCATAAGCGGTCTGAGGAGTCGGATTTCCACTGGAGTTGAGAGATATTTGCCCATTGTTTGACTGAAAATAGAAGTTTTGTAAAAGTTATGACCCACTATTGATAGTCTAAACTGAAACTAGGGTTTCTGAAAACCAAAACGCACTATTTATAGGCATCTTTTGCCAAATTAATTGGAAACGCATTTAGAATATTTGTAACTAGTAGTGAAGCTGTAAAAGGACGAGTCTGCCGATCAAAATTCTGCTGAAATATTATGAGAACAGTTGGATGCTTCTGGATTAAATTTTTCGTTACTGCAGACTTTGGAAGCACGTCACTTCAAAACGACAAAGTTCTGTAATGTGGGAGGCATAGTACTAGTACCAACTCAAATCGAGGTACAAAACTGAATTTGGAAAGGCTTTAAAATTCTTACAGCTCAACTTGTCTTTGTTCTCCTCCGCTAGAAACAAACAAAACTATTGCAAACCACACTAAACCTTAAGAATTCTTTCTGAGCCCGTAGGTGAAAGTGATTTCAGGTAAAAGGTGAGAACATTTTGTTTCTTTAGCCAAAATTTATTTTTTTATTTCGAAAACATAGCTATTATTACATACCTCAGACATCATAGATGGTTTTAAGGAAAAGTTTAAAGTTCCATTTTCCGAACGCGAAAGGTTGGTCAAACTAAAGCAACAAAACAAGTAATCAGTTAGAATCGACGCCAAATCGAGCTCTGGTATTGGCTGACTTGTTGCTGTTGAATGTGTTCTGTCATTAGAAGAATGCATGACAATTATAGGAGCTTTTTGCCAATTTGTACCGCTGTCATTGTTCCATTTGACATCCTGATATCAACGAATTTTTGTTGTCTTGGTCTAGAATTTCTAGGGAGTTAAATAAGAAGATTTTAATGATTTCATGTAAGAAGATGACGGACAGTCAGTTGATCGGGAGCTGATCTTAAATCCCCTAGGGTTTGGGTTAAAAGCCAATTCCAATCAAAACCCAACTGCAAATGTTATGAGCTCTCTTTATAAGAAACTCTATCGTGAGTAGCCCCAGCACAACGAAACAGGGATAGAACATGTCGTTTAAATTACAGATCAGCGAAGTATAACGAGTACAAGCGAGGATTTGATTGGACCTTGCGTCAGTCCACAACTGGTGCATTGCCGATAAATTGAGCCTTAATGCTAGTAAATCATCCTTCTTGATTATTCCACCTAAATTGAATATGAAGCAACCTTTCATAACGCTAAATCTGAATAATATTCCTCTACCTCCCTATAAAAGTGTTAAATATTTAGGAATTTATATCGATGAGCAATTAAACTTCAAGTGTCACATTGACAACATCGAACAAAAAATATCCCGCGCAGTCGGCATTCTTGCTAAACTTAAATCGTTTTTACCTAAACCGGCTCGCTAAAATTATATTACGTCTTGGTACACTCTCATTTACTACATGGTTTAGCCATTTGGGGTTCCACATTTTCCTCATACCTGAACACCCTGGCTTCACTTCAAAACAAAGAAGTCAAATTTGTTGTTGGTGGCAAATACCGAGATCACGTGACTCCTTCCTACTCTCAATTAAATGTACTCAAACTATCGGACTTGGCTAACCATGAAACCGCCAAAATAGTTCACCACCACGTTCATTTCCATCTTCCTCCACTACTATCGCCCCTCTTTATAAAGTCTAGTCAAATATCTACACGAATCACCAGAGCAGTCAACTCCTCATGCAGCCTTACTCTTCGCATCCCTAGGTATTCCACTAATTGATGGCAAAGAAGCATAATATATAAGGGAGTCAAAATCTGGAATGACATTCCTTTAGCTATTAAGTCCTTACCCAAAAAACGATTTACTTTGCGATACAAAAAATTTCTAATTAGTTGTTATTAATTATTCGGTCGGCTTCCTAATGCTCCATACCTCAGTCTTATAGATTGCGTCATTAGATTTAGATTTAATTTTTTGAAGTTAATGCCCTAATTCATCATTTATATAATAGGTGGCTGCTTGACTCGAAGACCGCGAGATTCATTCGCAGCCTCCTTACTAGTGCTCAGATAATTCACTTTAGAGTATGTTGCGACTTTTTACACGTCTTTGTAGTGCTTTTATGTTTCAACTTCCTTATATGTGCGCTACACCAATATGACTTTGTTAGTCTGAGTTACTTAGTTAAATAGATTGTGTTGATTGATTGATTGATATCTTTTTTTGACTAAACACTAAAGACAAACTTTTTTTTGTCAAACTAAAGACAAAAATGTATTGGAAATACTTACAAGGAGTTTTCAGTGGAAATACAGAACGGACGAAGTCGTTCTACAAGAATCTCTTTTGTCCCCGTTACCTGCGGAACAAAACAAGTTAGAAAATACAATTAAACTACATTTCAGAGACAATTTCGTTCTATCTTCTACAGCGTTATCCAGCAGATATATTAGCGATAGGGCCGTTGAAACGTGTATACTAAACTTCTCATTTCTCAACCTAAACGCCTTTTAAATTTAGTGTTTTGGCTTTTAGCTATAAAGATACAATTAAAGTTTCAGGCTTGCTTCGGAAGATGGACTTGAAGGACAACGAACTAGCGCCGAAATAGACGCGTAAAAGCATCCCGTGTCTAATAGTCGTGCATCCGTTTCTTGATGCGCTTTAAAATCACGATCGCGCAAGAATTTTTGATAAAAAATGAGCCAGTACGCCTAATATTTTCCACTCACGATAGTAAGATCGACTCAAAACGGTAACGGCTCATAGTCACCTATGATGCTCTCTGGCTCTATGAATGTAACCGCAGGCTATCATCTGCTATCTTTAGATTATTACCTTCAGTCCCCTCTGCTTCAGTTCTTCTTTCAGCTCTGAGACTTTCATTTCGTCCAGTTTGCTTGCTGTGAGAGGAGCGTTAGGGTTTCGCATTTTTTCCATCTTCATCGTTTGTGTCAATGAGGAGTTGGGAGGAGGTGACAGAACATCCTGATTCAAAAATAGTCATTCCTTTAACTACACAAAGCAATACCCCAAAGAAGTTAGTCAAGTGATGTGAGGTTACGAGGTTAACATACGAGCTGCTCGAACCGTGCCGCTAGCAACGTCCAATCCCTGTTCGAGACTCCGCTTATGGAAACCGTGGTTGTAGGCGGAGATAAATATAGAGGAATTAGAAGCAAATTCTGAGTCGCCTTATCCTACGGGTGTGTGCCCATCTTTGGAACTATTTTCTTGTGTTTAATAGCAATGGACAACCACGACGGGGACAGCTAAGCTTAATTGAAATTAAGGTTTAGGTTCTTTTAGTAAAACCAAACGAAAGTACTCATTCTATAGGAACCGAACCGGAAGCCGGCAGCTTTCGCTTAGTAACTCGACGCCATGTCAACTGAGCTTGCTGAACTTCTGAGCAAAATTTCTTTTTTGTTGTTGTTCTTTAACATGAATAGGCACGTATTAGGAAGAGTATCTAAACAACTTGCGTAAGTACGGAAATTCAGTCAAGTGATTTAATACTTCGCAAAACGATTAGCATAATGATAATTTCGCGTAACAAGATATGCCTAGCGTCATTAAATTAAGATGAAGGAGTCGATGACAAATACCATATACATGAATCAGTATCCTACCTGATGCTGATTGAACGTGGGTTGACCGTCGCCGTTCCTGCAAAGAAAAATCAATTACAAAAAAATTCACTAATTCTGCATGGACAAGCTTCGCGTTGGGAATAATCCTCGACTCCCAACAACCAGAGAAAAAAGCCTCTTTGATCTCGTAAGGATTTTCCGGTGAGAGCAAGAGATTCTTATTGAAGATATTGCGAAAACAGTACGCAAAACCACGAAATTACTACCTGGGAGTCGGGCGGTTTCATGCGCAGTGTGCAACATTCCGGCTCTGAGTGGCAAGTCACTAAACAAACCTGCCAGCTAAATTTATCAAAACTGAATGTCATACCGTGCGATACATAAAGAACATTGATGGGGGCCATGCAAAGTAAGCTGGCTTAAAACGCCAAGCATTAGAAGCACGCGCCGCTAGTTCAGTGCACACTTGTACAGGTTCCTGTAAATAGACTTAGTGGACACCACCGCAACCCAAACAAAATCTAATTACGAACACTATACCAATATGTTGTTCTGTGCCAGTTTTCAGAGAAACGTTCATAATTTTAAAATCAAAATCAAACCGGATCACATAAAATGTTTGGCTTAACTTGAATTAAAAATACAGTTTCAGTCACCAACCTTACCTTAGTCAATATATTTTTGAGCAGTAAGAATAATTTTTACAGAAAAGCAAGAACACTTTTTCTTCATTTCAATCCAGTCTAATTTACAGGTCTTATATGCCAAGCTCTGACTAGATTCAGTATCAAAATATTACGTCATTGAGAAAGCTATCTACACAGGCATTGTGATGACCTATGTGAAATGTTAAATGATTCCTTTTCAATTCTTATCACACTCATCAATTAAGTCCAAAAGTACACTAATTGTATCAAAATCTGGAATGTTTTGGAGACCAAACAACAAGCAATTTAACAAACCCTACAGTACTGGAACCACTAAAATGAAATAAAAATATGTCTTATAAATATTCTTGTAGTTTCTAAGGTTGTTTTATCTACGAAAAACGTGATATGTAATAGTGACGCAAGTCCAAAGCACTAACAAGACAATGATCGTTATGGCGCTAAAGGTGGACAAATCATGCATAATTGCAAAAAAAGTGATAGGTGTGCATGCAGCAAACATCATTCCATACTTTTAGGACTAGGTTGAGGTACACTGGACTAGTGGACCGTGAACACTAATCCATAAAACATCATGGACTTATATTACAAACAAAAAGTATGGCACTGCATTCAACTCACCGGGTCATATGCGCAAATTTGATTAACTTTGATCCAAGGATCATCAATTAAAATAAACTGGATTTTCAAGTTCAGAGATGCTATTCTTGAAATACTTTATAATTAGAGCAATTTGCTCGGCCATTTGTTTAAACTTTAGTTTCGTTAATCTGAGATGGTGCATCCATTATATCTCCATAAAATTATACATTACTAAATATGCAAAGCGCTAAATACAAAACAAATTTTATCACCACCAGTGCGCAATTTTAATTGCATTAGTTTCTAAACTTCCACTTTCAATTCAAGTATTATTGCTATCGAAGCAGCCATGGTCTTAAACATTGTTATTTACTTTATTTGAAAAATTTGGTCAAGCCTTCCCTAAGGATCGCATGCATCAACGTTGTTGTACTCCGCGGATCATCAGTTTTCTACCATCTACACTGTTTAATTTATTATAATAAAATAAACTGAATTCGCAAACTCACAGAAGTAATCCTTGAATTACTTTACAGTTATAGAAATTTGCCCAGCCGTTTGTCGAGAATTTCTCCGTAAAATTTTGTTAATCCGAAGATCAAAATTAAACCAAGTAGATGCTTACGATCTTAAAAGCCTGTAAGATCAATGAATACCAACATGAATGATTTGAGCATTGAACAAGTTGCTGCACGACGAAAAAAAGCCAAGGGCAGATAAGTACCAAAACCAGAGCTACTAAACAAATCTAGTAAAGCTTTGTACCTTAGGAAATACTTTATCAAATTGATCTTGGAAAATAAAATTACGCATTCGATGGAAACTAGTCAAAACAAAGAAACAACAGCAAACGTGGACAGGAAAATACCTCATTCAAAGAGAGATTGAAATTTCCCACTATTCAAAACATGCTTCCGCTCAACGAAAAAAATAACATAATTGTCAAGCACCCAAAATTTAATTAAATCGTCAATTGTAACCTCTTCAACCTCGAAATCGATCAAATACGCAGAGTCGCAGACTCGCATTATGTTTACGTTGCGAGTGATTATGACGTCGTGGCAAACGTTACTGATTTTCTTACTTACGAACTTTATACAAAAGAAACAATTTGGCACTTGTCCTTGAAGTTGCAAAAAACCACAGCAAGTTTTGAATGTTTTTACTCCATGGAGTGACTTGTGTTTACTACTGTTGGCCTGCCAAAGTTGGCAAAACGCCGAAACGTACACTAAAAATCGTGACACGTCTCAGACCCTAGGAGCTGCTAGCAACTTCATCTCGACGTATAGCCAGGCCGTTACAGCAGTGCGGACAAGGATATTTACGAAATATGTTAACTGCTTGATTAGAATTGATGTGAATTTCCTCAAAAAAACTGACCGTTAAAAACGACAGCATTGCATTACATCAAGAATTTGCTAAAACAAGGCAATTTCGTAGCTAAAAAACTCTGCAAAACCAAATCTGTACCAAAAATATGTAATGTAGCGACCGACTACAGGAACACAATAAACAAAATACGCTTCTAAATCTAAAAACACTTTTTTTATCAGAACCAAGAAATTTTGGGTTGAGGATGGCTGTTCTTAACTTTCACGAATTTTCAGCCTCATTTTTTTCTTAATATGTTTTTAACTTTATTGGTAAATAAAGAGATATAAATTCATTTTTGCTTGATTAAAAGTTGCTTTTATCATAGATTATGATTACTGTCAGACAAATCAGCAATGCAATCTAGAAAAGGCCACGTAAACTCTGTTCATTACTCACAAAAGCATTGTGCAAATCAGTATTCTTAATTTGTTCTGAAATTTTGCGCAAAAATGAGTTTCGTGTTCTTTTAAAATAGTAATTATAAAAAAGTGCAAGTTCTCCGACAACGTTTTATTGACTTAGCTAAGAGGAGCGAAATGCGCTGATACATGCAGTATAATGATAAATATGTATCACAAAATACTTAGAATTGAGAAAGCCAGTGACCCGAAAAAGTTACAAACTCTATCTCGGACGCAGACAACCAAAAACAGATAATTAATACATATGCACATGATACGTAAGCAGCGACGCATAAAAGTGAAGCAAGTGCTGATAACCTTGCTTGCTTGAAAACGACACAAAACAAAACCGAAATACGTAATGTAATAGTGATCATGATCAGACAGGGATCAACTTTGAAATGTCATTCGTTCTAGTGCTACGTCACAAGAAAATGCTGTGAATAGAACATTACAAAGTTTCTTAAATATTATACTTCGCTATTACATAATAGCAAACATTAAACTCATGTGATGGTGACAACAGAAATTTCGAAAAAAATTGTTCAACCAATTTTTGTGAATGACATGACCAAAGTTATGGGGGTAAATTGGTGATATATATAAAAAGTATTGATTTATGAAAACAGCGTAAAAAAGTAGGGAGAGAAACGAAGTCGTGGTTAGGATGCTTGGTACTTTAAAGCGCAGAAAACTCCACCAACCCAATAGTCAAATAAAAAACAGTTAGCAAAAAGTTGATGGCAGTGATAATAAATTTGCAGTAACACAAAATCTGATGTTATCACATACTAAGTCCAATGTAATGGGAATTCCCCCTTAGGCAGTACACGCAATGTGTTATACTAAAGAGCGCGACGCGCTGCGCTTTGTTACAAATCGGAGGGTTTGGTAAGGTTTGGTCAATCAAGCAAAAAAAGACGACACGGCAATCGCAGTTCTGCAGTCTCCATTGAGAGTTTACGTAACCAAGCCAAGCTTGCTGAACAGAAAGGAAGTCAAGCGCATGCACGATCGATCGAAGTTATCTCTTTTTGACATGCGAACTAAGAAAGCGCGTGTTATTAATACCCTTACCTCTGATTCGAATATTGGTTATTCATGATTTGTAGCTGCAGGTAAACTTGTTGCTGTTGTAGTAACATAGCATAATCGTCGGAAGTGCCTTTTTTATCGTCCCCTTTTCCTTGCTGCAAATAAAAAATTTTTTTCTTAATTATTACTCTTCCTAAAATCAGAATACCTAAAAAAAAACTGATTTTCCTGTTATATTAGAGCTGTTACCTACACCGTTTCTACAGTTTGAATTTAGATGGATCTTAAGCAGTATTTCCATTTAAAAATTCAACTTTCAAACAAATTCAGTCATGGATTTTGATAGCAAAAGTGATGGTTTGCTCATGCTGAAGCCTTGTAGCAGCAATGCCATTGGGTCATTCGATGTCAAATCAACAAGACCAACTAAAGTCCCAGATTGCAATGAAATTAAACTAATTTGAAAGGTAATTTAATTCTGAGCAAAATAAAACCTGTTTCAAGAAAATCGAACCAGTGGTTGCAGAGTTACAGCATGTTTTAATAGCAGTTTTGTGCTCATTCACCCATGACATGACATTATTTTGACAGTGAGAGTAATGAAACAGTCATAACTATGGCTACAACTGGAGTTCAGGCTTAAAACCAACTTTTTTGAATAGATTATTGAAAACTCTTGATCTAAACCATACTACTACTGATTTTGATTGGGGTCAAATATAACGTCAAAGTTCACATGCTCTTTGAAATCAATCAATCATGACGAAAGATTGAAATATAATAGCTCCAATCTAGCTACTTCAATTTTTTCAAGTAAGACGTCCTATGAAAGCTCTTTTTAAGGAAAAGCTAATTTAAGTGGTCTCATAGGTGATATTAACTCATATCATTGTCATAAAAGGATAAATAAACTAGCATGTTTTAATGCTTGTCGAGTCTTTTGTTACATTACATCATGTTGGTAATTATGTTTGCAGCCTGCAGTTGGCAGGCCTACTTGGTGTTAACGGTACTTTGCTAGTTGATTAATATAATCAAACTACTGTTGTTACCATGTATTAGAGTATGGAGAGATGTACAATGAATGGAATAATAAGGACAAAATTTGTCAAGAAATCTCTTTTTTTAGCATGTATTTTTCTGTTTGTAAAATTAATTTATTCTGTATTTCGGTGTTATTATGAGTGTGGTTGAAGAACTCCAGTGTTGTAGTATAGAAATTCTTAAGAGCAAAGAAGAAGAGTGTCATAATTACCAATTGTTAAATCGAAATCATTAATACCATTTAGCACATCTAGTCAAACACATGAAAAAAACCTTTTATATCGAGCTGATTTAACGGATCGAAAAACTAAAGTTCAAACTGTTGGAGCACACCACAAAGCTTTGATGATTGAAATTATGAAGTTCTGCAAAAAAAATTGTTGCAATCCTTTCAAGACCTACAAAACCACCATCAAACGAAATCTACTTGTTATGAGTGTCAAATTGTCAAAAATTTGAAAAAATCAATTTGCAATAATTCCAGGAAAAAAAGTTTGTGGAAACTGTAAATCAAGATTGAACAAGCTTTGTGATGGTGCTTTAAGTTCCTCTTCAAATACTGATTTCGCAAGACACAGTACTGATGGTGAAGAAAATATTTGTGCAGGTCAGATATCTAATTGTCAGCTAAATAGTTTTTATAAGAGTTTATAAGAGTTTGGCGCAAGAATTAAATAACTGTACCGTCTCTGAGCGTTTTATTTCAGGTTTCTAATTTTTTTTCTTTTATCTTTTCCATTAATGTAGGTTTATCAAGGTTTCTAGCCTTTTGTTTGCTATCACTTTCTCCAGATGTTTTGTCATTTGCAATTTCCTGTTCAAGTACTTTCAGCACAAGTGCAACTCGTTTTGTCATTTCTTTGCTAATTGAAGAAACTTTTCATTCTCCGTGATTAGATCGACTGTGTTGTGGCACTTTCTGCAGCTTGATAGAAGATTCCCCAATTTTAAATAAACTTGTAATTAGCTAACAATGAAAATTAGATATCGGAACTGCACAAATATTTTCTTCACCATCAGTACTGTGTCTTGCGAAATCAGTATTTGAAGAGGAACTTAAAGCACCATCACAAAGCTTGTTCAATCTTGAGTTACTGTTTCCACAAACTTTTTTTTCTGGAATAATTGCAAATTGATTTTTTCAAATTTTTGACAATTTGACACTCATAGCAAGTAGATTTCGTTTGATGGTGGTTTTGTAGGTCTTGAAAGGATTGCAACAATTTTTTTGCAGAACTTCATAATTTCAATCATCAAAGCTTTGTGGTGTGCTCCAACAGTTTGAACTTTAGTTTTTCGATCCGTTAAATCAGCTCGATATAAAAGGTTTTTTTTCATGCGCTTGACTAGATGTGCTAAATGGTATTAATGATTTCGATTTAACAATTGATAATTATGACACTCTTCTTCTTTGCTCTTTAGAATTTCTATACTACAACACTGGAGTTCTTCAACCACACTCATAATAACACCGAAATACAGAATAAATTAATTTTACAAACAGAAAAATACATGCTAAAAAAAGAGATTTCTTGACAAATTTTGTCCTTATTATTCCATTCATTGTACATCTCTGCATACTCTAATACATGGTAATAACAGTAGTTTGATTATAATAATCAACTAGCAAAGTACCATTAACACCAAGTAGGCCTGCCAACTGCAGGCTGCAAACATAATTACCAACATGATGTAACGAAAGACCCGACAAGCATTAAAACATGCTAGTTTATTTATCCTTTTATGACAATGATATGAGTTAATATCACCTATGAGACCACTTAAATTAGTTTCTCTGTGAAAAGAGCTTTCATAGGACGCCTTACTTGAAAAAATTGAAGTAGCTAGATTGGAGCTATTATATTTCAATCTTTCGTCATGATTGATTGATTTCAAAGAGCATGTGAACTTTGACGTTATATTTGACATTTGACCCCAAACAAAATCAGTAGTAGTATGGTTTAGATCAAGAGTTTTCAATAATCTATTCAAAAAAGTTGGTTTTAAGCCTGAACTCCAGTTGTAGCCATAGTTATGACTGTTTCATTACTCTCACTGTCAAAATAATGTCATGTCATGGGTGAATGAGCACAAAACTGCTATTAAAACATGCTGTAACTCTGCAACCACTGGTTCAATTTTCTTGAAACAGGTTTTATTTTGCTCAGAATTAAATTACCTTTCAAATTAGTTTAATTTTATTGCAATCTGAGACTTTGGGTTACAATTTTAATTTTTTTGGTTGATTTGACATGGAATGACCCCAATGTTCTTGAAAATACATTGGGTTGAAAATTTGAAAGATTTCAACTGGCAACACTGTTTAAAAACCATCTCATTTAAGCTGTAAAATCTAAGAAACTGTACGTAGTGGAATGCTCAAACTCAAAGAATTTTCTTAATTATTCTGAAAAAAATCGGGAGCTGCTTTTATCCAGTTTCAAACTTAAGATGCTTGAAATAGAAATTTTGAGTAGACAAAATCAAATCTTTATAATATTCGCTGTACTACGCCGCAGCGTGTAACGAGTTGGCGGGGCTTATCACTTTTCGAGGAATTGTAGCAGGCTGGAGAAGTGGCGAGCCGTTGGCCACACTTTGTCCGATTTGACCCGCCGAGTTTTGTTCAGACCTCTTGCTCCAGAGACGAACGCGTTACCCCTCCTCCAACTGGCTGGTAGACTGGAATAATTTTCAAAAGTCTTTGAAAAAATATTGCGGTTTATAAGAAACACATGTCATTCAGAAATCATGACACTTGGCAGTATCCTTCATTAAGGCAGCAAATTACATACAATTGAAGTTTCATCTTAGGTCATAACAATGTTTTTTGAAACGCACACAATTCCACTTCAGTCATTAAGAAAAACAAGCGCGCAACCAACAAAGAAATTAATAAAACTTCAAGGAAAAGGCGCGTAATGTTCATTTGAAGTTACTAATCTACTTGCAACTACAAATAATTAGTACTAGAGGTAGGGTGGGCGTGAGAGAATATACGCATTCACAAGCCAGCGAAGTTTCCCTATTTTTGCGAAAAACCAACCCCCTATTCCGGTTAAAACTCCCAAGTTGCAAAACATTGAGGGAAATTAACTTGCATGCCATGACAGTTGAACATGTCGTGCAATACGTATCCCGTGAATTGCAATTAATGAACGCTAGACAAATTACTGCAACCAATTAATATCCTAGATCGTTCTGCTAATTTCTCCGATAAATTATGCAAATTGAAATGTGTATCGGCTACTAAAAATGGGTTTCTGCATCGTGGAAAAGTTTCTAATACGAACTGTGTGGTCTTCTTCATGAATTTTTACAGAAACAAAGGACTGACATAAAAAAGTGAATTGAAATTGGCATTATTGACACCAACACTGGTGTTTGAAACCGTTAATGGGACGAGGTATAAAACATTTAATAATTTTTAGCGATTTTAAATGATTTTGCGCTACTGGTGCAGATTTTAGGCTATCGCCAACCTTTTGCCAGCCCATACTAGCTGGGCTTCGTCAGATCATTGTACTAAGCTACAAAACAAATAATAATTAAAATCCGAAAATTTCAAAGTTTAAAGAGCATAAAACAACATGTAGCCTGCACTACAATACATCTTGCCTCTACACTTGTACAGAGTACAAAGTCAGTACAGTCGGCACAGCGCAGTGTAAGCGAATGCCCTATACCGTTCACCAACTTTGCTATTTTGTGAATTTAAAGATTCATTTGTTTTAATAGTATCTACGTACAATGCCCTGACGAAGCCGGCTAGTATGGGCTGGCAAAACGTTGGTATTAGTTTAAAATCCGCACCAGTCGCACATAATCATTTAAAATAAAAAAATACCTGGAGTCCTCAAATACGGTAAATTTGTTTGCGAAATTGACAAAAATGCAATTCGCTAAAACCCGCATGTATGATAAATTAGTGGATTTGTTTTTAATCATGTTAAAACAGCTGCAAAATAATGAATTCACACCTTTTTGCGAGTCAATATCGAGGCGGATTCCATTTATCGCGAGAAAAAAAGATTGCGCTGAAATAGGAGCGCAAAAAAGTCGTGAACCTTTCAACCTTACGAACAGCGCGCAAAAAAGACTTTCACGCAATTGATTTAACAACCTTCATGCGATCTTACTAAAACAGAACAATTCCGAGAGAATATGAATAATATTAATTCTGTTTGAATAAGAAAGGGGTAGTTCGTACTGACAACCAAATAGGAGCCACCATAAACTGTTGAAAATAAATCGCTAAACATCCTTAAATAAATTTCTGGTATTATTACACGGTATTGAGAGACTGATACGCAACATAAAGTTACAGACTTCTCGAAAGCTTGGTGTAACCTTCGGCCAAGACACGACCATATATTCAGCATTCAAAAGCTACGTATTGCTAGCGCATTAGCTTTGCTAAGCAAAAAGTTATGGCAAAAAGATCAGAACCTTGGGAAGTATCATTAGTAATTTCCTGTTAGCAAAGAAAAATCAGATCTAACAACACGATTTGGCTTTTGCGGATCATAGGCTAAGAATAACTGCATTTACATTACCGTCAGTAAAACTTGCAAATATCTTGCTTTTTCCGGCGTTCAATACGAAATCAACAAACGTTAAGTTTAAAGTCAACGCTTTAGGCTTAGCAGACAAAATCTGTCGCGGATTAATTAGTAAAACATATTCCATCACGTTACAAGATCGATTGCAAGCGGCCAACAAGCTATAAAGGTATTAAATAGCGCGGATAGGCTTAATCCAAAATCATAAAGCTTGGTAAATGCAATGTTTGCTTTCGTCAACTGTACGACAAACAAACTTAAATGTCAGACATACATTGTTACAATAGCTACTAGTGTCATCTGGACCGAAAAAACGATAAACTTACATATAATTGGGATTTATAACGATCTTAATGTTGTTAGGTATCAAAAAAACTTCGCTTTTCTAAGTCTAAAAGCTTAGAGAAGCCAGATGCAAAAGGCCTTGGGCAATTGGAAATAGTAATTATAGGCCAAGTTCGCAGAAGAGTCATGGCAATGTGTCCTAAAAAACGTTATTAGGCTACGAAATAAATGCATTTTGCATTGCATGATAATGCAAAATAGAAGCCCTATAATTCATAATCTTAAATTGAACAGAATATAACTTGGCTCTAGGCACTGGCAAATCATTAGCGCATTACAATTAACGCTTCTTCACTGTTTTATTGCCACAAAGTGATCGACATGTTTATGATAGTTTAAAACGCGTTTCCAAACTGACAGCTTAGAGATTTGTGGCCAACAAGCTGAAAATAAACTTGATTGGTAAAAACAAAAGTAATAATTATCTCAAGCGGAAGAGAAGTAGCTTTTATAAGACAACATTAAAACGTAGCTGATTAACATTCACACAAGCAGTAGCAAAACAAAGCTGCAAGCACCATCGCTTTAAATGTTACAAACGGTGCCGAGATTAGAAGAATGTTAAAAGATTTTAATCTGGCGGTAAACTATAACAACAAAAGAACAAGAACAAAGCTAAATTTCAAAGTAGCAGAGCCAAGAGCTTGTCACAACCTGAACAAGAAACTGGCCGTTTTTGCAGGGTGCGATCAAACAAAATATCTTGTCACCTGCACTACCGTCTTTAAACGAACAGAAAGATGTGTATACTAATTAAAACTTACAAGGCCTCGACCTACAGGTCTTTATACATATGATTTGTCCCAACCATGAGTATTCAAAACACTATACAATGCCGTCTAAGGACCACTAAAATTTTTCAGTAAGACCACAACAATTCACTTAAATTGTGATGTAATTTCTTTTCCCGATTGAATAGCTAATCATCCATTTTCAAGGGTGACTTAGCAATGTTTCGGCTACTACGGGTCCGCGATTATCGAAACAAACCAAGAGACCGTCGTAAACTGACGGTCCCTATGATTAGTTAGTTGGTATCCATAACTGGGCAATTTCTTGATGCTGATGAGACCATCAATAATCAAAAATCATTTTTCATTTGTGATTAGGTACTTAGCATTATATTATTAGCCTGCAAAGGTTTAGTGCAAAATAGAATAGCCTTACGCTATGTCCGTGTCCAATTTGTTTAGTGCCAAGCGTTTTTTACTAAGAATTCGCGAGAAATAAAATATTTCGAAGTACAGTAAAATGGGATGATTTCTGACTGCGGAATGAAATCGGACAAGAGTTGAAAAAAAAATTGATTCCTATAACTGTAGTAATTTTTTCATGTTCAAACCATTTAATAAATAATTATTACGTATACGTGATACTATTGGTAAAAAAGAAATTTAGAAGTAGTTTTTCTTCTTGGTCCTACAGAGGAATTCGTGAACCAAAGGTGAAAAAAATGAAAACCTATTTTAGTTGATGAAATCTGCGTTCGGTTACATGAAAAATAATGACAGAACAAATTTCAAAACTAACTAAACTGCATTTCTTTACGCTACCGTTGCAGAAATTTGCTCAAATTATGCTTTTTTGTGTAAAATTTTTTTTCAAATGAAGCAGGTATAATCAGATTTAGTGGTTTATTTCATATCAAAGTTTTGTGCATACAAATTTTTCATACTGTTACTACTAGTGGCAAACAACAAGCGATAGTAGCAGATTCTGTTCTTGTAGCTGAGGTCATTCTCAAAAAGTACCAATTTTAGGTATTCAAGAACGTTTAAAATAAGTCATTTGACGATAAAATATAGGTAATCAAATACTGCTGGAAACTAAAAAGCCCAGCAAATTTGCATGAAAAATATTATTTTTTCGTGATTGTCTATTCTTAGGTTATATCAAGGAAAATAGGCCCAGTCCGAATTCACCTCATTTGCAATGCTAACACCAACATACAGTGATTTATCGCAGAATTACACATCTTGTCCGAATTCACCCCAATTAGTGGGGTAACTTCGAACAGACTTGGATTGAAATTTTACACAACAGTAGTCTTCACACTAAACTTTAAATGTTAAGAATAATTAACTTGGTACCCTGGTACACATCTCCTGCACTTTTGTCAAATTAAAATGCCCATTGAAGATTTTAATAAAAAAACAACAACTTCAAATTCGTTCGAATTCACCACATTTCATGCTACGTTATTTGATCAAATTTTTACGTGAAAATTAAACCTAGGGTCACAAAATCTTTTACAAGAATAGTTCTAGTTGCACCTTCAACACCTTCTCGTAAAAGACGGAAAAAGTCAGTGCAATCAACTACAAACTTTAATTTCTTCTATTCAGTAGTTGACGTACTGTAGTGGTAGTGCTTGGACTTAAAAATGAACAAAACACGAGATATCGGGCTTGGTTCTTAACAAAACAACTGATGACACAGTCAAGAAGAGCATGAGAACATCACGAACTTCACAAGAAGCTCCAGAAGTCAAGAGGAAATATGCGGTTGAATGGTTTTAGACAAACCGTGCTGCTAGCCACATGCAATCTCTGTTCGAAACTCAGTAATGGGAAACTGAGGTTAGTATTTCCCCACCAAAAAAAATATATATTTAAATATGTATAAAACTCTCTGTTCGCTGCTGGCGAAGGAACAAACCCTGAAACGGCAGACTGTGAAGCGATCGAGAGATATATTGCTTCTTAATCTACGATTTGGTCAGGTCGAACACTGTAAATGGGTACGGAAGTTACCACAAGTGATAATTTTCGTGCAAGCTTTAACATACTATCTTTAAGTCAAGTAGTGCACTCTATGTTCGCTGCTGACGAACGGACAACCCCGCAAAGGCAGGCCGCACAGCGATTGAGAGAGATTTATACAGCTACAAAGGGGTTACCTGGTCGGGAGGCACATATTGGTGATATTTGAATTTCTTGTATTTTTGCTGCTTGTCTTTTTTCTTTCGCGAAGGGTACATTTTCGTCATTAGGCCGCTTTGTCCAATTTTGGAACCCTGTAATAAGAAGCCATCTTTATTGGAAGGTTGCAATTTTGTTTTATTAAAGCAGAATCTCTACTTTCTGCTAGAAATTGCCACTGTAAGGAAGCTGTGAAAGCAAAATGTAACGAAACAAGAAGATTGCTACTAAGGCTTAATGCATATATCATTACTTCGCAGAGCGTATGGGGATTATAATTGCTTTTAATGGCGTGTAACCCATTCAAAAGGAGTGTTAGCGGCGTGGCTAGTAAAAAAGACAAAACAGCGTCGAAAAATGAAGTAATAAAGCTCGTCTGCAGCATAAGAAAGTAAATTTTGTTAAAAAAAAAACAAAAACGGGCTAAATGTCTGCTTCGTTGCAAAAATAGAGTAGGCACAAAGCCAATGGCTGCTTTCAGGGCTGGCCTTCTTGAAAACTGCTGCTATGATAATTTGCAACGCAACAGAAAGGTCAACGGTACGGTTCAATTGCTTTCTAAATAACGGTTTAGCCACAAATTGAAATGCTACCGTCAAGCATTAAAGCAAGCAAAACATGGATGGGGCAGATAATGCTTTCTAAAATGACATTTGTCAAATGCATAAGACATGTGCACTGCCGTAGCAGCTCGATTGCCAATGAAAGAAAAATTGTGATATTAGAAGCAATTTCTTGGAGAATCTCAGGCTTAGTTGTTGAAAATAAGCAAGAACCATGACAAAAAGTCACTACAATCTTTCAACAAATTTTACCAAGACAAAGCAAATCAAGGTTAAACTCTTTGAAAAAGGGCTGAACATTTATCTACTAGTAACCCGAATGCTACAGTAAAATCAAACTTTTGCGCCGTATCTCGGAGAAAAAATAGGTGATGTTCAGCAGGTACAGTATAGTGTGCACCCTCGCTTTAGGAGCGAGAGTCCCGTGGTTCAATTCCTGGCCAAGTCAAATGTTTCCTACAACTCGCCAACTCTGCAACACCTTCTAGAAACAAGCTGAATAGTCCATCGCAACAGCGTTGACGTGGCACTCGTTACACGCATCAGCGTTACACACGAGTAAACGGATTGAGTGTTACTAGCAAATTACTTCTTCGAATTTTCTACGCGGAATGCCGGCAATGTGACGTCACAAAACGCACCCCTAGCTATTGTATCATTTTTTAACTGTGACACGCATGATAAGCTTGAAAAGAGCATAGATATGCGTTTGAGCATGCTTTATTAAATATCGTAAGTAAATATTGTACTGTGAAGCAGATATTGTGCGTTTAGTACAGGAATTCCTTAAAATTTACGCCGATAAGAACACATTTTGCGGCAAAATGCAAAAAATTGTGCTATTAGTCGCACTTAATTCCCAAGTTTTGTGAGAAAACAGTTCACCAAGTTGAAGTCAAGAAGTTAAAACGCTCTTTAACATTGTTGGTTCATTAAACAAAATAAACTCTTAAAATTAAAGAAAAAAATCAAAACAAACAAAGAAAAAGACATAAAACATTTCTTGTGTTTACTTTGGCTTAGGCCGATATACTACAGACAAAATTTTGTTTGCAGATGAAAATTTATTGCTCAGTAGAGTCCAAATAGCATAACAATAAACTTTGCAGTGTTATGATTTACAGTATCGTGTGCGTGAGCAAACGAAAGCTGAAATGCTACCTCAGTTCGAAGATCAAACGAAAAACCGCTAATACTATACCTTGGACAACTGGCGAGAGAGGTAGGGATGGCTATTGGTTTGCGTGAACAGCGACTGACTACTGGACGATCGAGTCAAATTGTCATGCTTGCTCTAAAAACAAATAGTAATAGCAAAAAGTTGCATAGGCTATCACATATCTGATATAATAGGTGTGGAACCGGAAATAGTGCCAAGAAAAAGGGTTTAAAATGTACGAGAAAATGGAATATCATTTAAACTGATCGAAGCAAAAAACAAAACTCACCTTGTCGTAGCCTCACAATCGCATCATGAGTAGATATCAAACAGCTCTAATAGATTTTGGTACGGTTGCAAAACCTCCAGCTAACAAAGTCTAACTGTGCTACAAAGATGTACGTAGATCGCTCGCCAATTAAAAGGCCAAAAAATTAAACTAAAAAACGATTCTGATCGTTTGTCGTTGTTACAATTTCTACACAGATAGCACAACACGGTAGTTGCCACAGCACTACATCTCGAAAAGGCCGCTTAAAATGGAAATATTTCAAATCACATGGAGCCGTTTGATAGGGGCCGAACCAACATGAAAAAAGCAATATTTTACATACTGTGAAAGATGTAGGAGACTGGATTGACATCGGAGTTGTAGAAGACAAAGGAAACATGGGAGGACTGGAAGCGAGATTTGATAACTGGTCAGGAGACAAAGCTTCATTGCTGTCTTCTTCGTACTGGAAATTGCCCACTGTAAATAATAAACAATGCCATGAGCTCATATTGCCAACGCAAAGAGTAGAAAGTTTTGGAAAAATTTTGCCTATTTGTAATAATTTTTGCAAACTTGCATTGTTTAGGATAGGTTTTCAAATAATTTAATCATTTTAGAGACTTCCGAACCCCTATTTCTCCTGCACTAACAGAGATTCTAAATATGCTGGCTGTTTAATAAATAAGAATTTGAAACAGAGGCCATACCAAATGAGGGTTATTTATCGTTCAAAATCGTAAAAATCATTTTATGTTTCAATCAAGTAACAAATGAACTCAACAGTAAGCTTGCTTTATCAAACAAGACTAGAAAACCCAACAAACTCGTCTGTTATTAAGTTAGTTAGTTGAGAAAAAAGTTATTTTAGACCTCTATGGTGATATATACGCTTAAAAAGCTGCATTAGTTGATTGCGATCTTGAGAGAGAAAACCTAATTTCAGACATGTGCTTTGCTAGTGACCGAGTACAATCAAATCAACGCTTAATTGCTTAAAACCTCTGCGAATAGTCTTTTTTTCTTTTTAATATATACGTCCTTTCTTTAATTTACGTCACGTTAGTATGACATATGAAGCAATTATCAAGCAAGAGAGGCAATATTATCACACAAAAAGTTTCCAACACGACCAAAATTATTAGAGCTAATAACAAACCAACAGGATAGATATTGCATAAGTCAATACAGGAAGTTATGAATAAGTGGAACATAACTACACAAAATTGCACAAATTGACGATGGGCAATTATCAAATTTCCAAGTAAATGTCGGTACTAACTAACAATGGCTATGCAATATTATCACAAAATTCAAAGTTTCTACATTTCAAACATCAGTACACGCTTTATTTTAAAAAAAAAGAAAACCAAACCAGAGAAAATTGAGAAAAAAAGTTCCACTATGAAGTTGAAGGCTAAGGCAAACAAAACAAACGGTATCATAAAGACTAGCGTTATCTTAATGTTCAGGGTGCCTTGATTTACTGCATATCCCAAATCATGGAACACCTCTTGTCAGGACTAGAACGGATGTCAGTTTGAAAACACGTGGTTCGTTTGTTTGTATGAACCAGGCACACTGCGACTGTCTATTGTCTAACCACACCAAAACATAGCACTTTTTTGAGTTCTGTTTGCAAGTCTTCCGTCGTGCTGGGCCACCATAACAGGTAGACCGCTGGGTCTAACAGACAGTTAAAAACATTCAAAATGATGTTTGCAAATGCCGCCTGTTTTGTAACCAACGTCCGTTTGACCCAGATACAGTTGAAAAAGAGCATTCACTTTTTTGGGGGAGATGTACGCATTGTTTTGGGACACTATGCATATTGTGAAGAACTTTGTAAAATGCGTAGTGGGTTGGTGGCGCTACAGTACTTCCAAAAAAAAATGCAGAGTAGAGCGCGCATCATATAAACAACACACCTTTCAGCATGACAAAAATTAAAAACCTTAAACTGGTTGTTGGACTAGGGCACGAGGCAACGCTAATCACACCGTAACGGAGGAATATTTTCGAAGAGTAACCTTTCTTTTTGCACTTCGATTTGCTATCTCTCAGGCTGGGATCGCTGCCCCAACCATAACTCTAATGCAAGGTTTTGAAGCAAAAAAATAAAAGTTGAAAACTGAAGAGAACGAATTGAACTCGAGACGTATCAGGCACGCGCTTTAAGCACTAGGCCACACATGCGACACTGTTCAATCGTCCTAGTACCGTATCTAAGTCAAGATCAAAAGAAATAAGCAATAGATTATAAACATAAGTGTACACTTTGTAAAATTGCGTACCGGACTTGCGGTGGCGCAGACGAAGGAACCGGAAGGAACCAAGGGTTCAATTTTCTGACGTTGCAACTTCCGCTATTGCGTATAATTACGTGTAAAAAATTGTCCCGAGCGTACTTCCAATTAAAAAAATGATACCGGTACCGACGACAATTGAAACCGTTGGTGTTGTTTGAAATTTTTATCGCAGCTGTGAGATGTACCGTGTTTCTGGTATTTTCAAGCATGTACACAAGGTAATGTTTCCCTTCGTGACATCCTTTAACGCCGCAAAAAGTTTCAAAATGCTATGATTTGTCAGCTACACAGCAAGTTACAAAACACCATAGCGATTTAGGAGATATCTTAATAGTAATACAACCAAGGAAATTTCCATTAAAGATATTGTTATTTTAATCTGTGAAAAGATTTGGTACGTTGCTCAGTTTTACTACATTATGATCAGTAGTGTTGACAGGAGAGGGGCATTGTGCCATGTTCCCTTTTGCCCAAAAAACGAGCGATGCTGCCCTTTTGAATAGACCGGCAGGCAACGCATACAGTCCTGACAGATCAAACCTGACTATGACATAAGCTGCAGGTTGAAGACGTTTTTTTTCCCGCTCTTCATTTCAAATCTGTTGAAAATTCTAATTTCTCTGAGGTAAAAATAATTTTTCTTTTTTTGTTCTCCTCATTAATTTTGGAAAAAAACGTCCCCTCATTACTAAATCCTGCCTAAGTTGCTGGACGATAATGTCTTTGAATCTTCTATACACAAAGTGCTTCGACCAAATTTACTTTTAGCCTATTAATATTCAGCTCATCAAAAAAACAACTTTAGTTTGCTAATCTTTTTCTAGCAAAGTACCTTTAATAGCTTCCTGCAAATTTTTGCTTCCAGGAATGATGTTCCGCTTGACTAATTCGAAAACACCGGGTCTCGATGCCAGTTTATCGTTTAAATCATCTACTAACTTCGATTTCTTCCACTCCTTCTGATCCGGAACCATTCCGACAGCATTTGAGTCTGTGAACCAAGAAAAACAGCCATTAACACTAACATTAGAAAAATTACCATGAAAGTAGGCAAACAATTATTTTTCAAACGTTTCAGGACATATCCTCATACCATCATCAGCATATATTTTTAGACAGTAGAATGAGCATATGCCAAGATGATTGCTTGCATGCTATGTATATATACGCAGGCCGTACAGCGATTGAGAACATATATATTAGCTCAAATCTTGATTGTTTTAATATTGCTTTCATCAAACCATAAGACATTTTTTTGTAACCTCAAAGTAAGAGCTTATTGTAACATTAAAGCCGAAATTAAGCTATTTGAAACAGGTGCTAGACATCTAAAGTTAAGGGTGAATACTCGCAGTCCTAGCGATTGTAAGCAACATAATCTAAATTACACATGTAAAGCTATTGCAAGAAACATCATCTAAATAAACTAATGTGGCAAGATGCTAGACTAGAGCTAGAGCTCCGCCGAAAGTTTGGGTTAATACAGCTCTAGTGAAAAGCCATAAAAACGTAGGATACATGTTGGTTTTAAGACAGTTTAATTGATGCTAGAGTCCAAACTAAAATTTGACTCTTTTATTTACTTACTACACTGCACTATCGCAATTCATTGTTTCGATATTTTAGTCCAAATTTTTGCATGCCAAAGTATCCTTTTTGACAATAACTGTAAAAATCAAACAAAAATAACCTTCTAAAATGTGTTTTTGAACAAGGACATCTCTCTCAGGCCGATCTTGAATCGCATGATTGAGGTAATCCTCCTTGATTGCTCTTTCCAACCGATGCACTTGAGAAAATAAGTTGCCAGAGCTGTTTATTGCTGTAACAGAACAAAACCTAGTATGAGATATAACTAATTTGCTGCTGTATGAAGCTCAGTCAGAAGCCAGCAATCCAAATGCTGCTTTTCAAAAAATAAGTTATTCCCAGAAACTAAACGAAAATCATCATTCAAAATTAGTCTAGCAGCTAAAATAGCTTTTTTTTTTAATGGACTTGCAATAAACAAAAAAAGATAGAGGGAAAAAAGGTAATTGCAATAAATTTCTAGACAAATGTTAAAAAACTAATTTCAGAATAATTATAATAATGCTAGGCTACCCAAGACAAAGTTTTAAACTAATGTTTGAAGTTGCCATCAGCTTAAATATCAAACATATCCGACGTTCAAGTTGTTTAGAATTTTCTAAGAATTACATATGCATTTAATGAGTGATTGCATCACCAGATTTTTACAAATGCAAAACACAACTCCACTCTTGGTAAAACTTCAAGTCAAATTAGTCTACTATAAACAGCAAAATTATTTTCATAAATATTAACTAAGAGCAGGTACCAGTAGCCTTCTCATTGCATGACTTATCTATAGTTAAGGAACATTAATGACCTAAAATAAATATATATTTCTCTAAACGAGCCATTTTCAAAAACAAAGACAATTATTAGACTATGAATGGCAGTAAATAAATAAACAAATTAACCGATCAGTGGTCGAGTGGATAGAGCATGTGTTCTGAAACAGTAGATTAATGTTGCATTCCCGGTCGGGTCAAACAAAAGACTATAAAAATTGCTATTCACAGCTTCCCTACTTGACGTTCAGCAATTAACGGAACATTGTGAACTGTGAAGCCTTCACCGTGTGTGGTAGACAGGTGTGAACCAAGTCAACTGACCACCAACATCACGGTTAGTTGGCAGTCAGTTGTCGAGGACACAACAAGTGGCAGCTTGACTCTACGACTGAAAGGACTCTTTGCTGTCTCCTGGCCAAGGCAACTTGGTGAATACAATGTAATTACAATTACAGTAATGGCTAAAAGCATACCATACACTGTATTAATTGTATCGAGTGTTAGCTTAAGATGAAAGACTTAAAATGATTCATCACTTACGCGGTATGATACCTTGTTCAGCTAAAATTTCTCTGGCTGGTCTTTGCTGCAAACGCGTAGCAAGCACTAAAACAAGATAAATTATGCACAAATTTTACAAAAAAGATGACTTATGTGTAAATTGCAACAACTTGCTCAATCTATGGTTTAGAACTGCTTAGAACTTTGTAAAAGAAAAAAGGAGTGGTGAAAGAATGTGTGAGCAGCAAACCCATCTTAACCCCTTTTCCTGTAAACCTCAAAAATAGTGATTAAATTTTTTTCTAGTTTTGCCATCTTTTTGGAATAATGTGGGAGACTAGTTGAGGCTCAATGTGCACAAGAACATGCAAAAAAATGTAATTGTAATTACATTTCATTCATCAAGTTGCCTTGGCCAGGAGACAGCGAAGGGACCTTTCCGTCTTTGAGTCAAGCTGCCACCTGCCCGCCTGTCTACCACACACGGTGGAGGCTTCACACTGTCCCTTTCACTACTGAACATCCTGCAGGGAAGCTGTGAATAGCAATTTTTATAGTTTTTGGTTTGATTCGACTGAGAATCAAACCCGAGTCTACTGCTTCACTAGCAGACGCTCGATCCACTCAATCACTGTATGCTTCAGCCCGGCAGTAAAATTTGAACATCTTTAAAATTCTTTTTATACAAATTGCACTACTGGGACCGACTATGACAACTTTAAGTTGTTTTGAGCTGAGATTCTATTAACCATAGCAGATTACATTTGCATACAAATATAAACAACTAGTGCACCCTGCAATATGGTTTGCTACTTGAAGATAGTTACAAAATTTCAGCTAAAAAACTCTTTTAACTTATTCTTAAACAATACAAAATAATAAGATGAACTACAGATGTATATAAGTGTAACAGCACATTATCATCAATGCTATACATATTAGATATCAGGTTATCTGTGTCTGCAGCTACCCCAACACAGATTACTCTTTTTGGGGCCATTTTTCAGATTGGGCCAATGAGTTGCCTGCTTTGGTTGTAATGACAAAAAAAAAAAAGACCAAGTGTCTATCTAAGCATGTAACAACACTCCACCAGTTCAAGGATCTTAATCCCAAGCAGTCTTTCCATGACTAGCCCTAAGCTGGTTTGCAGCAATAAGGAAGAGGAAAAATGACTTGTTTGATACAGCCTAGTGACAAGAAAGTAGTCAAGAATAAAAGCTACTGAACCATTACTGGTAAGGATACAAGTCTGATACAGCTCATGGAAGCATTTGATACCAGTACCTCAATAGTGGATGTGAGAAACTCCACCGTTCATTCACCGTGATATTTATTGATTTTTTAATAGACAGCTCCACCTCTGCAAAATTACTTTTAAACAACAGAAAACACAAAACAATTATGTATTAAGGGGGATTTACACAGTATTAGTAAATTAAGCATATACGAATATATGTTTTTCATCTGTTTTTACTCCTCCATGAAAAATAATGAGTTTTTGTCCACATTTTTATGAGACCATATCTGCACTAAGTACCTGGTACACATATTGATAAAAATTTTCTTCAAAAACACATACTTTTTTATGGAAAAGGGAAAGCATACAAAACAGATAAAGAACGGATAGTCGGATACAGCATAAATCCACCATTACTGTGCAATTTGAGTAGCAGAATATAAAACTTTCAGTTAAAATTTATCAAATAGAAATTTGTCTCTGTCACTAATCATATATAATACAGTGTAGCCATGTAAAATGCCAATTCCTACCATCTTGCTTCTGAGCGAATTTTTCTTCGAATGGGTCTTCCATGCTTGCTAATCCAAAACCATTAAATGGCAACACCTTAGATTTGCATCATTCTATTACATTTAACTTGCAATATAGCTGACAACAAAAAATACACGTATCATCATGGAAACTATACAAAACAGGACTGACAATTTCATATTTTGGCTGTTAGTTGGGACAATCTTCAATTATTAGTTTTTTTGTCTCAAATTGCACTTGCACCGACAAAGATGTTTATGGTTGAGATTGTTGGAATACACGGTGCCCCCATAAGTAGGTATACAGTTATCGCTTGAAAGTGTTTCAAAATTTTTTTATTGGTGGTATATACTTCATTTCAAGTCATATTTTAGTTCCTGGTACTTAGCATGTAATGTGAAGTGCTTTGGAATGTACTACATAGAACATATTAAGAATTTAAAGAATTTAGATTGTGATTGCTGTATACCTACTTATGGGGTTGGAATACACAAATTGCACAAAACGCTTCTAGACATTATAGTGGTATCCATTTAGTTCAAAATGAAATTTTCTTTTTCTGTAGAAATTAATTGCCTATTTTTCAAAAAAAATTTAAGTTTAAAAAATTCAAAGAAAAATGAAGAATACATGCATTTTTTATTTTTGTTTTTAAGGTTTAATGCATAGTTTTAAGTAAAGTTTCATTTCAACTATGGTTGTTTTACAGTACAGATTGAAGTTAGAATTCAAGGCAAAACAGGATCAATAAAAAACTAGATATAATTTCCAATGAGACAAATAACCTTGACCAACAATAAACAGCCAAGCAAGAGCTGATTGACCTAGCACAGTACATTATAGACTGTTTGTCACACTTTGACATGATCAGCACATGTAATCTGGAAATTGTTAAAGGAATTTTTGAGGATAAAATACAGTGAATTTGTTACACTAATTTGTAAATACACATAATATACAAACTGACTGAGAGTGCATTGATTGCCACAGGTTAATATTGCTAATGTTCGATTCTAATGTACTAACTATTAGCAATAGCAAAGTTACAAGAGTCTAACAATCACAGCAAAAGTATTATTAATAATGTTGATACTGACATTGAAGGAGCGTACTGTACTAGGCATACTATGCTTACTAACCCAGAAAATCAAGTAAAAATGACTTCTATAGCAATTACTGTACAACTCAGTTGAAAAAAAAGGTAAGCAATTCTTAAAGCAGTGGACAGGAAGACATCTTTCCCATACCTTGTAATTAGAGTTTCTCTTTAGAACTGTTAATGATTGAAGAGATACTGCTCAAGATCAGTTTTATTGAAGAAATGACAACTACTTGAGGTAATAGAGATGCCTTAAAAATCCTAATCCACAATAGGGTGGAGAAAAAAATAGAAATTTTCAAATTTATAAAGTGGTCTTGATACAAGGCCCCAAATACCATATAAAATACTGCTGCCACGATTTTGAGTTCTTGCACCCTCTAGTGGCCGTGCATTGTGCAATTTGACCAAACAAGCTTAAAATAGTGAATTTTGCCATATCTCACAAACCACATTTGCTAGAAAGCTAGTTTTTAGCTTAAAAGTTGCAGAAATAGCACATTTATATCTTCATTAAACAGAACTTTGTCATAAAAATGCACAGAAAAAAAGTTACAGCCAAATTATTGATTACAAATTTACTGATTATTGGCTCAACTTCGAACACACTGCAATTCACGATGGCATTGAAACTAAGGCAGATGAGGTTTAAATTTATGTATATTTGCACTTATGTGTGCCATGCAGCCTTATCAGCTTAAAATAGTTTTTTTAATGGCAATTATTCTTATTCAACTGGGCAAGGTGTAGCACAGTATAGAAACAAATGTTTAAAGTTTCGTGTTACTGTATCATCCAGTATTGGTTGGCACTGAAATCATCATATTATTTATGCTAAACTTGAGGAATTCAAAAAAAAAAGTTTAGATTGTACAATTCAATTCAAAAGCACTGAAAAATGCAAAAGTGCAACATTAGAAAAACTAGAATCATTAAAGCAATTTGTAATTAGAAAAGCTGTAGTTCTAAAAGGAAGAAAATTTGGCAATACGTTTAACAAACAATTTGATACCATTGTTTATTGTATAGCAGATACATTATATACTGTACTTGCTGGTATAAATTTAGTCATTTCTGAAACAGCATGCTAACTAGAAAAAGGTCCAACTCTAATGCCCCTTGCAAAAAGTTGTATGGGGGAGAAATTTACCAAAGTTCTGATAATTTTCCTCCAGGATTGCTACCAACCAAGAGACAAGTGATTGAGCATATGCTCAACTTTAATCACTTCAGGAAGTTGAATACAGCTCGAATTGTTGCAAAAGAACTTTACATCAGATGGATTTGGTGCAATGTTTATTCTATTGATGAGCTGAGTATTGCACAAAGAATGTATCAACTAATACCGAACTTTAGTGGTTTAACTAGATATCCAAAAACATGTAAGGCATCAGATCAATACAAAGAGCTTGAAACTAATTTACTGCAAAGTGCTCATAAACTTTTTGATATTTTTTGCTATGATGAAGAACAAAGAAAGCAAATCGAGATTCAATATGGCTTGAGAATGACATCTGATGATCATGCTTTTTTTGAAGACACAAGTAACATTAGACTTGGATCTTTTTCTAGTTAGCATGCTGTTTTAGAAATAACTAAATTTATGCCAGCAAGTACAGTATATAATGTATCTACAGTACAGTAAACAATGGTATCAAATTGTTTGTTAAATATATTGCCAATTTTTTTTCCTTTTACTTATAGCTTTTCTAATTACAAATTGCTTTTGTAATTCTTGTTTTTCTAATTTTGTTCGTTTGTATCTTTCAGTGCTATTGAATTGAACTGTACAATCTAAACTTTTTTTGAATTCTTCAAGTTTAGCATAAATAATATGATGATTCCAGTGCCAACCAATACTGGATGATACAGTAACATGAAACTTTAAATATTTGTCACTATACTGAGCTGCACATTGCCCAGTTGAGTAAGAATAATTGCCATTAAAAAAACTATTTTAAGCTGATAAGGCTGCATGGCACACATAAGTGCAAATATACATAAATTTAAACCTCATCTGTCTTCTTTTCAATGCCATCGTGAATTGCAATGTGTTTAAAGTTGAGCATTGAAAACTTATCAATGTAATCACTGAATCTGTAATCAATAATTTGGCTGCAACTTTTTTTCTGTACATTTTTATGACAAAGTTCTGTTTAATGGAGATATAAATACGTGCTATTTCTGCAACTTTTAAGCTAAAAAATAGCTTTCTAGCACATGTGGTTAGTGAGATACAGCAAAATTGTTTATTTTGAGCACGTTTGGTCAAATTGCACAGTCACTAGAGGGTGCAAGAACTCAAAATTGAGAAGTATTTCATATGGTATTTGGGGCCATATATCAAGACCAATTTATAAATTCGAAAATTTCAATATTTCACTCCATCCTAATCCACAATTTTCCTAATCTGCAAAAATGGATTAAATCTGTTTGACTCTATACCATTGATAACTCCGTATTTTGAAATTTTGTCACAACAGAAAAGGATGATTTGGCAAAATTTCTTGCAGAATTAGCAATGCAATGTTTGATCATTACGTTGCTGAATGGAAAAAGCTTGGCACACGTTCTGTGCACGCAGACATTATACAGTAAAACCTAACCATAACTCATTAACCTAAATCTATAACTGTAATAATTAAAATAAAAAATTTTAAAAACAAGTGACGTCACCTAAGTCTTTGAGTATTTAACCGCACACATTCCATGCACCAAGTCATTTTTTTGCTTAATACAAAATAATTACCAGAAATTAAAGTATATAAGTCTAACATGCAAGCAAACAGCTTGAGAGATCTGTGGGGGGTGGGCCTATCGTCTCTATCGTCATCTGTGAGTCTCCAGCAATATGATCTAGGCATGGAAGAAACAGCACATTTGTCATTATAGCCCTGATACTAGTTAGGAGGCCTATCACTCAGATGATCTACAGCTAGACAGCAAGCTACCATGGTAGCCTACATTTTCAAGTGGCTGGTTTGGTAGGCTAACACTATAACCGAACAAGGCATAGAAGCCAATTCAGGTACTTGGTAAATGTGCTACTACACATACATATAAAGCTTGCAGTATGCGATAGCCTACTTACAAGGGCTGTAACTTTTGAGACTGGTCTCGACCTCAAGACCAATTTTTTTTGGTCTCGGTCTTGGTTTTTTCGCACTGGTCTCAGTCTCATACCTTAAAATTGGTCTCAAGATTGGGAAACTTTTTGTGAGGCATACAAAAAAGTTTTGTAAAAGGCTAAGTGCTTTCTCAATTTTGTACTGATTCAAAACAAACTAAATTTTGTATCAATCCAAAACAAAAAAATTTCGGTGATTTTCTTGTGTTTGCAAGCAAAATTGCTTCTATTTTGAGATTATAGAGCACTGTACAAGCAATTGAGAAATTTTTTGGCAATCGTTCAAGACAGTGTTGCAAAAAGCTCTCGTTTTTGCTTTTGCAGTTTTACAATGCTGCAAAAGCAGGAAAAAGGTCTTTAGCATTAGGAATTAAACAGTTTTACAAACATAGTCGCTAAAATTAACATCGATGCTCTTAAAATTTAAGAACAAATTAAAAACAAATGAGGCTGAAAATCAGCAAAAATTAAGAACAGCCAGTCATGACTCAAAATTTACTGGTTCATATACAAAAAAGAGTGAATATATGCATATTATTTTATCGTCGAATGTCGATAGCAGTGATAATAACCTTCATATTTTGTCTCTTTGTTGACAGTGAACAAACCAACTACTTCAAAATTGGTAAATTTTATTTGTTCATGATGCATAAACTAAATGTAAAATGACCAGTGACACAAAGGAGGGCAAAGAGGGCTTTAGCTCTCCTCCTTTTAGCCACACATCACTTGGAAAATTTAATTCAAGAATAGTGGATTGGTGCTACAGAACTTGAATTTTGCTTTGATTAAAATGTTCATGTCTTTGAAGCAGCTTCTCACCAGACAATTGTCAAGAAGAATCGTCAGAATGGAGAGAGCAGAAAAAGGAGCAGCTATTTATAGGAAAAAACTGAGCCGTGATTGGCTGGAAAAGCTGCTTCGATAACATGAACATTTTAAATCAAAGTAATCCAATATTTTACATCAAACTAATTCAGACGAAAAGCTGCTTCGAAGACATGAACATTTTAATCAAAGTAATTCCTCAATGCAAGTGTTTGAACATGTCTTGGACTTGACCTGAATGGATAAAAGTGAAGGGCTAAAGGGGCTGAGCGTTTTAATTCTTTCAAATGGCTTCCGAATCTTAGCAATTTAGATTATTCAAGTAGTTCTAAAAACAAGCGAAATATCATTCAAATGGCATAAAAATGGTTATTTTTCAACGAAAAATCACAAAAATCGCCTTGCAACTAGGGCAAATTGCTGGCTGTAATACCATTAAGTTACACCAGTTTGCGCAGCACAATGATAAGATAAAATATTTTACAGGTAAAAAATTTTATTGCTTGGTTTACGCCTCCTCTTAGCATAATCGTAGTTGTGCACCTGAAAATGACCCTCCCCTGCCACCCCCCAATCAAAAATCCTGGATGAGTTTTTGTAGCTATGTATTGTATGTATGGTTCAACAATAACATACATACAATGAGCTTTTTATGAATGTTTTTATGTTTATTTAATTAAGTGTTACTTTCGTCAGTATTATTGACACATAATTCCTAAAGAAAATAAAGAAAGGTGATCACGCACTGATCTTCGAGTAAGAAGCATTAAGTTTAGTTGAAGGCACTCTTCAAAAGTAATTTTAGTGAAAATCTACATAAAAGACGTTATCAAAATGTTTTGATGATGTAATGACTTTGACTGAAGCAATTTGTCATCTGACTCAATTTCTTAAAGCTATATACCTCATATACCCAACTTAAAAGCAAGTTTTAGCTTGAAATTTTTTTTTCAAAAAATCAAAAAAAACAATTATGACATCTTTTTTTTATCCAGTCTTATTCAGGAACTTTACCGGTCTTATAAAAACTATGCAGTCTCGGTCTTGACCAAGTTGATTTTGTTCAGTTCTACAACTTTCTATTGTAAAATAGCTCATCATACGATACAAGTACTGAATCAAACTGACTGAGATAGGCTACTGATATGTGGTGGTACTCAGGTACTGATACGTACCAGTATCAGAACTGAGAAAGCTGCTTTACTGTGGATTATACTTCTTGCAGTTACAGCAGCTAAAAACCTGACATTAGGCAAACACTAAATTGAAATAAAGTCACAGTATAGGCCTACCGGTATACAGTAAGACTGTACATATTTATTGCTAAATTGTCAGATCCTCAGATGGTAGGCTATCATTGAATCAAGACAGCATGCTGTAAAGCAGCCCACAAACATACATGTCCTTCTAGTTCTACTACCGGTACCTTCTAGGTTATAGGCCTAGTACGTACCGGTACCAGTAACAGCCTCAACTCAGGACTTAGCCATTGTGTCACTAGCCTAACAAACTGCTACTGGTAGGTCTATCACTGGTGATACTCAACTGATTTACACTATGCACTGGTTGAATGACATAAAACTACTTTTAATTCATGTCATTGACTGGACCAAGTCTTTAAAGATAGACACAGAATAATAATAATAATAACTCTGAACTGTACATTTTCCTCAATGAATGACGTCAGTCGAAAAAGGGTCGGATCGGAACATGGCCCAAAAAATAAATTTTTACTCCGCCACATTTCGTTTTTGATAAATAACTTCGTCTTAAATTTTTTATCATTTTTTTCAAATGAATTAATTGGTTCGCTTGGTAGTTAGTAAACATCTTCTGAAAGAAATGAAATTTAATTTGTTCATTTTTTGCTGTTCGTGTCATTTTTTCGATGTTTTTACAATTATTCGAGTTCTTTTTCCTCAACCAATCAATCACGTTTATTTGTTCTCAACTCAATATAATCTGACTTCAAAATACAGCACAGAAAAATAATGCACCAGGAGATGGCGAAAATGACCGTCCGGTTTTCAAGTCAACCACCACCTGTCACAAGTCATGTAGCATGAAAGTCTGTTTTGAGAAAGTACATTTACACAAATAACAAGAAAAAAATGAGTAAGCAACAACAAAAACTAAAAACAAATCATAGTTCAGATATTTACATTACATGGCTCTGATAATCAAGGATGGCACTATGGTACGAAACGTTCAGAGTTTGCGTACTACGTACCTCGCACGTTGAACCGTACCGTACCAGCGTACGTTATTTCAGTTCAATTTTTGAAGCGTACCGTACCAATGTACCGTACCCGTACCACAGTATATTAACTATACAGTATCTTCACTTCATTGTTAAAAATGTAATAATAATAATAATAATTGCAATTTATATCCCCCTTGAGATAACACCAACAAGTGTCAATGCATCTGACTAAGGGGCCAAAGTAACATTCAAATAGCTTTACAGAAATAAAATTAATACTCAACAAAGGTACTAATTCTGCAGCAATAAGCAGCAAAATACTGGCATCAAACAGTGGTAATATCCTCAAAAGCTAAATTAAAATAAAATGCTTTTAGACGTTTCTTAAAAAGGGACAAACTTTCAATTTCACGCAGAGATAGTGGCAACGAATTCCATAGTTTGGGTGATGCGCACGAAAGCATAGATTGGGATCCAGCAAAGTTTAAGCTAGTCACCGTTTGAAGCAGCCAATTATCATCATTAACACGCAAGCTATATCTTTCCGAAACAGAACGAGAGTTGATTAAATTTTTCAAATATGTAGGAGCATAACCATGCAGGCACTTGTGTGTGAGCAAAGCAATTTTGAATTCAATACAATATTTCACTAGTAAAAAATGAAGGCTTTTCAAATATGGTAGCATATGCTTATGCAAAGCAGAACCACGAAGTCCAAAAATAAATCTCACTGCAGAATATAAAACTTTTGTCACCTTGTGCAATAAATATTCTGGTAAGTTATAAAACAAGGCATTGCAATAATCAATATGGGACAATATCAAAGAATGAACCCTTTTTCAATATGTCCAGCATTTTTTTGCATGTGTTGCGTTATAAGGACTTTTTTGGGTGGGTCACGTCACTACATGGTGAAAATAAAGTTTCCAATTTTTTTCCTATTATTTTAATATTGGATATTTTTTAAAAAAACTTTGGGGCTTTTATTTCAGTTAATAGACTTTGGGCTTGAAGAAAGCGCAGTGGGCGAGCGAACTGTTACATTTGTGCTATCTCAATTCTTAGAAATCGGCACGAAGCATACTCGAAGATGTCGGGAGCCCACTATGACGTCATAATGCTTGTTAGAAAATGCGAATTTTTAGTATTTTAGTGCAGTCACTGATCTTAAATCAAAGCAAGGTCTTCTTGGCCGCTCAAGGTTTTCTATCGAAATAGAAGATGAACGAGACGCTTTTGTGACGTCATAATGCATATACATATTGTTTAATTTCCTATTCATGCTTGCTATTGGACCGTCTGGTTTAGCCTAATGCCAGTATTGATTAAATGCAAAACAGCCAAAAGAAATAAATCGGATCGAGTGAAGGATGTAGTCGGTAGACCACTATGACATCACAAAGCTGTTACAAACTTGCCAATTTCAATTGACTTGACTGCAACATTATCAATCATATAGTACAAGGATTTGGTTGCAGCTAAGTTTTATAGGGAGTAAAAAGGATCGTGATCGACGCTCTCGTGTGTGACGTCATAATCCATTTAAGTTTTGTTTCAATTTCCTGCTCAAGCTTGCTGTAGAACAGTCGCACTTTAAGTTAATACAGGCATTGAATAAATTCACTATAGTAATCGAAGTATGTAGTCGAGAGACCACTATGACGTCATAAAGCTGTTACAAATTTGCGAGTTTCAACCGATTTGACTGCAATTATCCATCATAAATCCTAACAAGGTTTTGCTTGAAGATTGCAGCTGATTTCATATCGCGTAGAAGAGGTCAAGATCAATGCATTCGCGTGTGATGTCATAATGCATTTACGTTTTCTCTTCTTTCTTGCATTATAATTTGTTTCTAATTGATAAAATATAGTTTTAAGGGTGAGTTTTTCTCGGTGATATGCCATTGATTTTTACAGTATTCGAAGTAGTCTATTTGGTGATACTGATAGCCCCAAAATTTTCAAAAAGATAATCCTTTTTGATTACTAACTTGGTTAGTAGAATAGGGACAGACACGCGGAGAAAAAGAGAAGAGCATTGAAGAAAACAGCTTGCTCCTGTTGTGAAAGTTTTTTTGCGGCCACGCATATTCAGCTGATTTGATTTGGAGATATTCGCAGAACAAATAAACCGTGAAGAAAAAAGTCACGCTTATTGGACGAATCGGCATATTCTAGAACAAATCGAGCAAGGAGAAAAAATACAAAACTATTAGTTTCCAGTATACTGATAAAGAATCTATGGTCAGACCAGTAGCGTAGCCAGGGGGGGGGGGGCTCGAGCCCCCCCCCATTGGCTTGTGAAGTATGCAAAATCGCATGCTTTTTGTGCTTTTGAGGCCGATTTTCTGTGAAAAATGGAAAATAGCCCCCCCCATTCGAAAACAGCCCCCCCTCAAACGTCTGAATTTGCGAAATTGCACGAAATAGCAGCCTCAATTTTGGTGAAGACCTTTTTTTTTTTTTTTTTTTTGGAGATCACCTAATTTTGGGCGGAAAAAACCTTTGAATTGCGGATTTCGGCCAAAAAATCACTCTGAATTTTGGCGAAGACCTTTTTTTTTTTTTTTTTTTTTTTTTGGAGATCACCTAATTTTGGGCGGAAAAAACCTTTGAATTTCCGAGCTTTCCGAGACATTTCGCCTCAAGTTTCGGACAAACCGTCTGCAACTGATTCAAGATCAATGAAAATTCGAGTCAAGGTTGTTTGCACACTTCTCACTCTTTCAAAATAGCCCCCCCCTTTTCCAAATCCTGGCTACGCGCCTGCGTCAGACCACTGCCGTCAATACGAGGGGGCCAGGGAGGCCGTGCCCCCCAAAGGACTGCTTGTGCACCCCATTTTGGTTTACTCAAATTACTGTTTTTGGAACATCACGTAACTGCAAGACAACAACACTGATAGTAAAAGGAGTAATTGCGTTCAAACGTAATTCTCCTTTGAAGTTTTTTTGATTCTTTGCCAAATTGCTAGCAACCAACTGCTGTACATAAGGGTGCGTTTACACTGGACGCGAAGCGACGCGAAGCAACCAAAATTTGACGTCATCGACAGCTCGCGAAAGCTAGCGAAAGGTTGCAACCGGTTGCAACCTTCGCGAGCAGTTGCGCAACAGCGCTTGCTTGCAGGCTGTAGTAAGATAACCTACTAAATCACTGATTGGATTTTTACAATCGCAGTTTGCTAGAAAATAATGCAAATAGTATATTTGTATGGTTTAGCGCCTATTTGTCAGTCCAAAGAGTAGGTTGTTGGCAAAGTTAGATTTGCGATAGCCCTAGGCTAGCCAAGTTAATTCGGATCTAGACAGCTAAGGCTGTAAATCCTAGAGTGATTTTTCATAGCTGTGCTGGATCTCAAAGCTTCATTATAATGAATACAACAAAGCAGTAGGCCTAGCCCCACGACATCTAGCTTTTAAAACAAAACTTTTTTTTCTGGGCAGCATAGCAGAAGCTATTGTATCAGTTCAGTGGTTCTTTTGGCTGAGCAGCTTTTGCTTTTTTGTCTTAAAGTAAACTTAAACTAACATAATGTTGTTTTTTTCAGAATATAAAATAACCCACCAACAGGCTAGTTTTGAATGTGTTGATAGTGTTTTAACCCATTGTTTGTTAGCTTGTTGTTTTAAAAGTAGCCTAACCACAATTGAACAATTCCTTGAATACTGGAAAACTCACAAAAGTTTTTTCACTGTCTGCTTGACCAAGCCAACTTGGTGAATAAAACTGTATTTAAAATTGGTTTCAAGCTACACTGCTACATACAATAGAGCTAGAAAGATACAAAAAATCGAAAAATTTCTATGAACTTTTGGATTGGCCAATTAGTAGTCACTTCTTTGAATAGCTACAAACATGGAATTTTTTCTTCTGAATGTCCTCTTGAAAGTCTTCTTGATTCTGAAGGTTTGTGACAGTGATCAAGTTGAACTGGAAGCAATGGTTTTGGACTATCCCAAGTTTTATAATCATGAATATTGTGGTCTGGTGGTAGTGATTTTTCACTCCAGTTCTATGTGGTGAAAATAGAAGTGTCAAATGTGTTAAATATTCATTTACTGTGTCTTTGTGTAATATCTGAATTTAGTTGTTTGTGAATTTCAAAACATTTTTACTGTCTCTTAAAATTTTAACTGCTTTACATGATGAATAAAGTGACAAAGTAAACAATTTTAAGTCTGAAGTTCAATAATTACAATTACAGTCAGTGTATTTAGATGAACTAAAAAGCCAATATATATCTAACCAGTAGAAAGTGAGTTCTATTTTTTTGCTGAAGTTACAATTATTGGTAGAGAAGTACCCGCCAAGCAAGTTTATTAATATTGTTCCATTCTCATTAGTCACCACTAAACAAAAAACTTGATAAAGCATTTATAATGAAAATAATTGGACTGGGGAAGGAAGCGTCAGTTACATGAAAATGTGAGAACTAACAACACTTTTATTCAGATGCTTGAGTAACAATTTTCACATAAAAAAATCTAAATGTTTTTTTTTTATCAGGGGCATAACCAAAAACTTGCTAAGAGGGGGCTTGACCTTACAGCTATTAATTTGTCTATGTCTTACAAACGGTGGTTTGGAGCGAAGCCCTTTGAGGTAAACGCGACCGTCGCAACGTTGCCTACTGGTACCGCAAGAAAATGCAAACTAATAAAATGCTCTCAAAAGCATTTAACTTCGCACTAAATATCGATACGCGCTCCGCTAGCGAGTAAAACACCAAACTTAGTTTTAGAAGCTGACTTTTCCTCAAAGCAACTGCTAGTATTACTGTGCTAAATTCTTGTCCTTCGATGATAGTGTCAAATCATGCAAAAACTGCAATGTTTTTTTGCTTTCTCCAGCAAATCAACACAGCAATCCATTGCACAATAAGCAAAAAATCCACTACATAACTGATGACAAATCCAGCTTTTATTTTCACTCATAGCGTTAACATTGGGAGTCTTCATAAACAGCACTAAATGACACATTCCAACAACTGTTTAAGCTTACTACAGGTATCATAACATGCTTGCCTGAAAAAGAAACATCACATCAAAAAAACAACATAGTTTATGCTTTAAATCTACCTGTAGACTAGCCTATTGGTTTACACTCTACAAGATACCGGTTGATCTACCACTACCATAATGAGACATGGATGGTGAAAGCGTTTAAGAATTTGTTAACTGAGTAAACACCTAAAGAGAACTTTTGACATCTGCTACCAGCTTTTTGCGTTTCTGCATCAAAACCCAGAACTGTCATCGTCAAGACAGATTATGGCAAGTTTTCAGTTGAAGGATCTAAACATATCATTGATAGCTAGTAAACAGGCTAAGTTCTATGGTACTACTACGTTTTTGAAGAAAAGACTACTCTTTTCATTACCAAATTTGATCTACTGTACTTCGTTTTTCACTTATACTTTACAAACTTTTTTCTCAAGATTGTTTTGTAACCTGAGCTATTAGTCTAGACTCTTCTTCACGGTTATTGCGTAATAACACAATATACACTCAATTTTCGTTTTACCGGTAATTCCAGCGCTCTACGACGAAACAGAACCTGTGATTACTATAATAGCGCTTCAATAATAAAGTACACAAAGCTTTCTGCTCATTGAATACATTTTAAAAGTAAGTTATTGAAATTAGCCTATGAAGCGACCAGTCGCGAAGATTAGCAACCTCTCGCGAAGGTTGGCAACCTTCGCGAGTGACGTAATCGACCACTCGCGAAGGTCGCCAACCTTCGCTTCGCGTTGCTTCGCGTCCAGTCTAAACGCACCCTAAATCTGACGTAATAATCTGTCTTATTAATATACCTTTACGGATGTGTCGTTGAAGAGAGAAGCAGGGACGTAGCCAGGGGGGTGCAGGGGGGCAACTGCCTCTCCAAATTTTCACTTTGCCCCCCAAAACAATTTCAGTTAAACGTCATTTTTAACAAAATTTCCTGCATTTTGTGCCTAAATCCGTTATTTTGCCCCCTCCAAAAATAGTTTTTGCCTCCCCAATAATTTCATTCTGGCTACATGCTTGGAGCATAGTCGTTATTCGTTATATTAGAAGTCTGGAAACTCCTTAAGAAATGTTGTTGTTTGCACCGCCATCTAGTGTTGGTGTCCTAATGTGACTAAAATTACTATTGGTAGGTATACGCACTGTATAGATAGCATACTGTATGGTAGTTTTACTCAGCCAATTTTGCTTCCATGATTTTCAATCGGTGGCTGCCTCTTTTCTGGCTACCAATTCAAAGTGAACATGAAAACTTCTCAACACTAGAGGCGCTAAAGTATTTTCGAATGTTATATTTCGTTTTTCTTTAGGTTATCTTTATCGCTAGTTTTCGCTATGTCGGTATGAAATAAAATAAACTACAAATCTGAAAGTGTTGTATCAGTTCAAGGCACACTCGAAGTAGTCGCGATGCCATTATGACATCATAATAACTTGACAAATAGGCCTATGCTGATTTCAAGCGATTTCAGCGAAATTACTGATTATAGATCAATGCAAGATCTTTTTATAGTGGCTGACAATATTACACCTAGTCGACGCGATCGAGATGCTGTTGTGACGTCACAATGTAGTGACGGTTTTTTATTTTGTATTAATGCTTGCCACTAAAAGCTTTTTAGTGCTCGTATTAAATAAATAAAACAACAAACTTGAAACTGCCTAATCGGTTCGAAGTAGTCGTGACTGTATTATGACTTCATACTGAAGTGGCAAAATGCATATTTAAATGGCTCTAACAAAGTTGTCAATCATTAATTTCATCAATTAGTGCAGTTCCATCCAATCGATTCAACAGCAAAATTGATTTTATCTTTTGTTTCTTTATTATAGATAAAAAGAGCGGTAAAAACTAACGTTAAATAAAGAAAGGAAAAGATAAATTGATTTAACTTTTGAATCGATTGCATGTAAACATGGTAAATGTCTTTGTTACGATCGAAAGTTTCTCTTCCGAGATGTTTTTGTGACATCATAATGCATTTACGGTTTAAGTAAATTCATAATAATTGATGCACTGTTGATTAATTTAATTGTGCTGGCATTTACTATATTAATTAACAAAACTGAAAGTGCAAAATTCACTGGAAGTAATCGAGATTCTATTGTGATGTCATAATGCTGTTTAACAAATTTCTGGCTTTAAGGGATATTAAAACAGTTATTCATCTTAAATCATGTCAAGAAATTCGATCGTTGCGTATCAACACCCACCGAAGTGGTCGGGATGTTGTTGTGATATCATAATTGGAACGACCGACGCTCGCGTCGCGTGTTCCTCTGTTTTTACTCGGCCATTTTCTAACTAACGAGTGCGAAATTTCAGACTTTTGCTTATAACTCAAGAACGGTTGGGTCTAGCTGCATGAAATTTGGACAACAGTTTGAGATTAATGAGTTGTATGTTTGTACCAAATTTCGAGGCAATAGGTCACGTGACTTTGGTTTTAGAACCCGAAAACCGCCCCGCAAGTTTGGCGTAAAAGCGGTCTCAGTCAAAAACGGCTTAAGTACGGCAAAAAATATTTCATATGATTGTATGTCTCAAGATACCCTTTCATCCCAACCAAGACACTTTTGGTGGCGATGAAGTATATTTCTTTTTTTTTCCTTTTTTTTCTTCCTAAGTTTTGTACGCTCTTCTTCTCCTAAACCACAAAACATCAAAATCTAATTTTTGTGTAAAGTTGTTTAGCTGCAAATGCAATTTTTTCTCCCGAAATTTTTTGGGGCAGCTCCACCGGAAACCCCCCCAAAATGGGGCCCCAAAAAAACATTTTTTGAACGGCTCAAGCTAGGGCACTAGTTTTTTTTTGATATCTGTAGATATTCAACAGACAACCATTTTGACATAGTTTGAAGGTGCCACATCCCCTGGGGACCCCCCAAATGGACCCCCCAAAAATCAAGTTTTTGAATAACTCAACTTGAGTGCCAGTCTGTTTTGATATCAGCAGATATTTAACAGACAAATATTTTGACATAGTTTGGGGGAGCTACCCCCAGGAACCCCCCAGAAGGATCCCCCAAAAATCAATTTTTTGAATGGCTCAAACTAGAGTTCTACTTTTTTTTGATATCAGTAGATATTTTACAGACAAATATTTTGACTTAGTTTGGGGGTGCCACCCCCCCGGGGATCCCCCCAAATGGACCCCAAAAAGCAATTTTTTGAACGGCTCAAGGTAGAGTTCTACTTTTTTTTGATATCAGCAGATATTTAGCTGACAAATATTTTGACTCTACTTTTCTGGAGGTTCCATAATCAGATATTTTTGAATCATTGCTGATTTTACGGTAGACAAAAAGTACTTTTGAGCGTCACAGCATTAGCTATGCGTCGGTCGTTCACTGGGTTTGCTGGCAAACTCCCATCTATAGTTAATTAGCGTTTTTAAAAAAAAATTATATTAATGCTTGCTGTTGATCAGCATTCTGGTGTTTGCATTAAAGAAATTATAAGTTGCAAACCTTACGGTGCTAAATCGGTTCAAAAGTCGAGAGAGTACTTTGTTGTCATAATGACGTTAACGACATTGCTTATTCCAAGTGTTACTTACATCAGTCATTGATATTTAATTATACAGGTATCTAAAGGATTCATTGCAGTTGAAGGTTTTATGTAGATTTGAAAAAGGTAGAGATGCTACTGTGGCGTGAAAATGCATTTACGATTTACCTAAATTCATACTAATTGATGCTATATCGATAAACAGCTATTTTAATAACAAAATTAAACATGAAAAAACTGCTCGAATGTAAGTTAGTCGTGGTACTATTATAACGTCATAATGTCGTTGGACAAGTTTGATAATTTCAAGCAATTTCAGATTGCAAGATATTGATGATAAATGATATCAAGATATTTCTTGTTGGTTAAAAGTTTCACATCAGTCAAAGTGATCTAATCGCAAAATAAAAAAAAATAAAATAAAAAACTCGCAATGCATTGTGACATCACAATAGCGCCTCGATCACGTCGACTTGATATATACTGGCAATTAACATTGTACTATAATTTAAGATCTTTAATTGCTCCAGAATTGCTTGAAAATAGCAGATTTGTAAAAAAACATTGGGATGTCATAATGGAGTCATATTCGAGCCGATTTACTACTTTAAATTTTTTATAATGAATATTATAAAAGCGTTCAGCTGTGCATGAATTAATCTACATTTAAGGAAACCATAGATGTCCCATGAAGTTACAAAAAATAATACAAAAAAAACTCTCATCGAGTTGTGATGTCACACTAACGTCTCGATCACTTCGACTCAATGCAAAATTTTCAGCTGCAACAATTTGATTTGCATAAATCTACGTTCGACAATAGCACTGAAATCGCTTAAAATTAGCAAGTTTGTCAGGTTATGATGACGTCATAATAACATCCCGACTACGTCGAGCATGCTTCGCGCCGATACATCACTTTTAGGTTTGTAGTTTATTTTAGTCTAAACAAAAACTAGCGAAAATCAAAATGTAACATTCGAAAATACTTTAGCTCTCTAGTGTTGAAAAGGTTGCAAAACATTCAAAATACTTTAGCGTCTCTGGTGTTGAAAAGGTTGCATGTTTACTTTATATTGACTGGTGGTCTACCGATTAAAAATAGTGGACAATGGCAGTGAAATTACTGCATGTTCTCTAATCTCTAGCCTATACTGTGCTGTTGCTATAGGACTCCAACACTAGATGGCGGTGCAAACAACAACATTCACATGATTATGCGTTTAGTTGCCAGACTAGTACTATAACGACTATGCTTGGAGAGAAGTAAACCTGCAGAATCGTTTCCGGTTCTTCGTTAGTGATCATACCATGAAACAATACGTGAAAACATTTTTTTTCAAAGACCAGCTGTTTTGATTTTTAAAATACACTCAAGATTTTGAGTTCGCGGTCTGAGGCCCAAACAGGGTGAAGGGGCTTAAGTTCCCTAAGCCAAGTCACTTAGAAATTTAACCTCAAAACACGAGAGTTTAAACGTATTTTACACTTGATCTGAAGTAAGAGGAGCAAAAGGAGCTAAGCAATTTAATTCTTCATTGAAATAACTTCTGAATTTTAGCAATTTAGTGATTCGTATTACTTAAAACGTGGGAAGTGCGAATAAATGACGTAAAAATCTTTTCTTTTTTGCTGCAAAATGACAAAAATTGCCCAGCGGTCGGGGGCTCAGCCCCCAGGCCCTTGCCCACAGTCACTCTATATTTAATAACTGTGCCCTTGTTTACGACACGCTTGAGTTAGGCTACATCAGTTTGTTTAGCACGTAGCTTAAATAAGACAACTTTTGTGCAAAAAATTTAGTTTTCGTTCACCCCTCTTAGCAAAATCGTGGTTGGGTGTCTAGTAGCATTATCTACTGTAGATAGATTTTATATTGGTAGCCACACAAGATTTGAAGATCAGTTTTTATATGCAAAAGTTCAGTCTATTTTAGTGCCCCCCCCACTTCCAGTTAGAGCCCCCTCACTACGTTTGCTCTTGCGACAGCACTGGGTCAGACAACTAGGCCTAAGTTAGGCCGCTCGATTTGGCTTTTATAATCAATCGTTTTGAGCAACAGTTTTTTAAAATGCTTTCAGTTCAACAGCTTTGCCATGGTTTTTCGTGTGAAAAAGCATATAATAAATACAGCAAAAGTAGGATAACTTACAGTAAGAATTCAAATTTTTCTAGTTTAAAGGTAAGTACGATTAAGCCTATACCGATCAGTGATAGATGGCTTTATTTAGATATCCTGCTTAGAGATAGATGACATTACATATTTATTACTGTTGTATACAAATTAAAATGATAACAAAGCTATGATTAAGCTGTATACAAATTATCATGACTAAACGTAAATGCATTATGACATCACACGCGAATGCATTGATCTTGACCTCTTCTTCGCGATATGAAATCAGCTGCAATCTTCAAGCAAAACCTTGTTAGGATTTATGATGGATAATTGCAGTCAAATTGGTTGAAACTCGCAAATTTGTAACAGCTTTATGACGTCATAGTGGTCTCTCGACTACATACTTCGATTACTATAGTGAATTTATTCAATGCCTGTATTAACTTAAAGTGCGACTGTTCTACAGCAAGCTTGAGCAGGAAATTGAAACAAAACTTAAATGGATTATGACGTCACACACGAGAGCGTCGATCACGATCCTTTTTACTCCCTATAAAACTTAGCTGCAACCAAATCCTTGTACTATATGATTGATAATGTTGCAGTCAAGTCAATTGAAATTGGCAAGTTTGTAACAGCTTTGTGATGTCATAGTGGTCTACCGACTACATCCTTCACTCGATCCGATTTATTTCTTTTGGCTGTTTTGCATTTAATCAATACTGGCATTAGGCTAAACCAGACGGTCCAATAGCAAGCATGAATAGGAAATTAAACAATATGTATATGCATTATGACGTCACAAAAGCGTCTCGTTCATCTTCTATTTCGATAGAAAACCTTGAGCGGCCAAGAAGACCTTGCTTTGATTTAAGATCAGTGACTGCACTAAAATACTAAAAATTCGCATTTTCTAACAAGCATTATGACGTCATAGTGGGCTCCCGACATCTTCGAGTATGCTTCGTGCCGATTTCTAAGAATTGAGATAGCACAAATGTAACAGTTCGCTCGCCCACTGCGCTTTCTTCAAGCCCAAAGTCTATTAACTGAAATAAAAGCCCCAAAGTTTTTTTAAAAAATATCCAATATTAAAATAATAGGAAAAAAATTGGAAACTTTATTTTCACCATGTAGTGACGGGACCAGTGGTGTAAAGTAACGAAATACTTTTACTTGAGTAGATTACTTAAGTAGTTTTTTTCGGTAACGAGTACTTTTTTTTAACTACTTTTACTTAAGTAGTTTTAGTCTAAAGTAATGCTACTTAAAAGTACTTATTATTTGATAAAAGTACAAAGTAGTTTTAAAATTTGGGCCGCAGTGTTGACTGCACTTTAACTGTGGGCATCTGCAGTCAATCATTTGTAAAAACGCAGTCAGATTATTCTCCCTTGGTTTTTTCTTTTTTAAAATTCCACGCTTGACTGCGTTTATGAGCTTTTGAAAGCGATTGCATTTTTTCTAATCAAGTAATCAAGCAACGGCAGTCCGGCAAACATCAACTTCTTAATCAGGACTAGGAACCAAAGCTCTTCCGAATAGTTAACCAGCAACATCGTAAGTCAACCTAGAACCATTTTAACACCAATAAAATGCAAACGAATCGTCAGTTTTCCTGAAGTCATGAGTAGAGTTAGTAGGTTAGTGTGCATTTACAATCGAGCTGTGAAAGGTCCATTCGCGTTTTGCTGTTTGGTAGGACTGGAGGATTAGGCAATTGCAGAAATTTATTGATAAGTGGAGATATGAGATCCTGGCAGGCGCATAGCCAGGAATTTGCAATAGGGGGCTAATTCAGAGGCTGGAAACAACATCAAACGATCTTATCCCAGACTTTGATCGGTTTTCACGCAGATTGAGTCGGTTTTTCCTCGAGCCGAGGACAGGCATTTTTTGAGGACTTGAGGCTTCGAGGCCAAGGACTTCAAAATGTGTCCTCGAGACCAAGGACGTCCTCAAGGACTCCACCTCTGCTGAGTAGCACTGTAGCAGTAAAACTTCATCAATGAGTAATAAACTGATGAAGTGTTTAGTTTCTTTGTTCTTGAGAACAGTGTCTTGCAATTCGAGAGCCTGGGGTTGAACTGATAAATATGCCGACAAGATGGTACAGCCTAGTGGTTAGAGAATCTGTATATCGAGCTGAATATTTGGATTCAAATCTGGTCCAGTCAAGCCAAAGACTTAAAAATATCTAGCCTACAGCAAACTGTATTCACATCTTCCTGCTTGACAATCTGCATTGAAGGTGATAATGTGCTGCTCAGTGCTTACACCTTTGTATGGTGGAGAGGTGGCAGCTTGCTCAACGACCCTAATATCACTCTGCGGTTTCCTGGTCATGGCAACACGGTGAATAAATCAGTAAAACTGAAAACAAACATGGTGGAATTCAGGAATTGCATGGTAAACTTTGTCTAGGCAGGCAGCAGGTTTTCTAAAGTGCAGCAAGTAAACTGAATTGGAATTAAATTAAGCTGCAGTCTAACCTACTATTGCTGTGACAGGACACTGGTATCAATCAATGAATGACTGTGCTTCACTCACAGTTTCAGTTATGTTTCTACCGGTTTCTATCTGCCTTCACATGTCGTGAAATAAAATCATTTAAAAGAAATTCACGATAATTTTTTCTTCTTTAATCCAAAAAAAGTTTATCGCAGACTATAATTTTGGCTTTGGTGCGTGACTTTTGGCGGACCCTGTGGACACAGTAGGCTTGATTGATCGATGCATCTTTATCCTCCTTTCACGAGAAAGCGACGATGGTGCTATCCTTTGGACGAATCCGCACTCACTTAGGAGTTGACCATTTTCCAAGTTTTCCGGTTGACCGATGACTTCTTCCCACATAAATTTGGCGGGAAAAAGCTGGAAAAAGGTTGACCGATGACTTCTTCCCACATAAATTTGCTGCTTGTTCAAAGCCACCAAGCAGAGGTAATCATCGTAAAACGTCTTATTCAAGGACGCAACAACGTGACCAGGGTGCGGGTTGAACCCATGATCATGCGATCAGGGTCGTCAAAAAAAACGACGCCTTTACTCTCTTGGCTACGCTGCCGACACTCTAATAAGCCACTTCCACGGTGCTTTTGGTTTTTAGCATATAAATTTTACGAACAATGGCAGTGAATGAGTATTTGAGCAAATATTTCTTTTTTTTTTAAATCGAACGAACGAACGAACGATTTATTTGTTTTGTTGCTCACATCAGTAATCATTAAAACACACGACGTAAAATACTCAAAAAGACAACAAGGATGCTGCGAAGTGACCGGTTAAGGGTCTTCAAGTCAAGCAGTCACCCTAAAAGAGAAGGTTTCCACAATACAATAAAATACAAATTACACAGCACTACTAAGCAAAGCAGTATGCATTAAAAAAAAAACAAAAAAACTACAAAACAGCAAAAGCAAAAAAAAAAACCTACCGGTACTGCAGTTGAAAAGCCAGTAAAAAAAAGAAAAAAGAGAAAAAAAATTGGCAAAAATATACTATCAGAGTTATAGGCAAAAACCACGTTACAAATTCTAAGGCAGGCAATATTGACCTAAGTGTAAGAATGGTAGTACCAGAAAAGGAAGGTACACTATTTGAGTGAATTTGGAAATCTTATTGCATGAAAGCAATCTTTAATAAAGCGCAAGTAAACATTGCTTGTACTTTTTCTTGAAAACTTTAAAGGAACTATTTCTAGTTTCAGACGAAATTGAGTTCCAGATCTTAATTCCGCCGTATTTTATAGAACGTTGCAGTCGAGATGTGTTGTATCGCGGAATAGCAAACTTACAAGCTAAATTTTGCCTAGTTCTTAATTTGTGTACTGTATCCGTTTTACAAAAGTACTTCGAAAAAGTAATGGGAAGTTTCTTATTGCAAAATTTATGCATGAATATTGCGACTTCATAAGTATAGATATCTGATAATTTCAGTATTTTATTTTGCTTGTGTAACAAAGACACACTTACGAAGGGTTGGTGGAATGTGAAATTATTAGTAATTAATCTTAAACCTTTATTTTGTAGGGATACAAGTTTTTGTAAGTATGATTTATAGGTTGATCCCCATATTATAATACCATACAACAGGTGAGGATGAAGTATAGCATAGTATAGTTTAAGTAAAATTGAGGTCGGAGCATAATGTCTTAATTTAGAAATGATGCCAACTGACCGAGATACTTTTTTCGCTACATTTGATATGTGGTCAGAAAAAGTTAGTTTATTATCCAGTATTACGCCAAGGTATCGGAAGGAGTCGACTATTGGTATAGGAATGTTATTAATTAAAATTGGAATAGTACATGAAGGTGATCTAAGTTTAGGAGCAATAATCATGGCTTTGCATTTTGAAAAATTAATCGTGAGTTAATTAGCCGATGACCATTGTTCTAGTAGTAGTAGTAGTAGTAATTTATTTCAAAGCCAGCGAAGTTTAAAATCACAATTAAAGCAAAAGCAAAGCATGTTGACGATAATATTTACTGGCAATAGGGAAGAAGCGAAGTGACCAATGTAGTCTTCAAGTCTACTTCTACCCTTATGAATAAAATTACAAAGGTTACGAGTACTAAGCAGCAACTTATTCGCTTTAGCTTTCAGTTTGTCAAGATTAATTTCATTAATTACGAGACAAGTGTCATCAGCATACTGTTTTATGCTATCGTTAGAATAAGTATTAATATTGTTGATGTCATCGATATATAGTAAAAATAGTAGGGGACCCAGTATTGACCCTTGTGGTACTCCATAGCTTATATGACTAAGAGCAGAAAGACGATCATTAATGCTTACACATTGAGTTCTGTGATTTAGGTAAGATGAAATTAGATTGAGAGCTGGGCCACGTATTCCATAATGTTCTAGTTTTGAAAGGAGAATTTTATGACAAACAGTATCAAACGCCTTTTTGTAGTCAATGAAAATCAATAGAGTGTATAACATTTTGTTGATGTTATCGTAAGTAGTTGTTACCACATCTAATAAAGCATGACTTGTGGAAAGGTCACTGCGAAAACCGTATTGGTTAGGATGTAATATCGAATTTTTGTTGAGATAATTTATAAGTCTAGAGTAAATTAGTTTTTCCATTACTTTGGACAGACATGATAGCAGTGATATTGGTCTGTAGTTTTATAGTTCAGTTTTACTTCCAGTTTTAAACAGAGGGATAACTTTAGCATTTTTCATGCAATTTGGGAAAACACCTTCGGAAAATGACAAATTACACAAAATAGACAATGGAACCGCAACAATGTCGCTGGCTAGTTTTATAAAATAAGCAGTTATGCCATCTAGCCCAGGTGATTTGTTGAGATTCAATGAATTGATCTCTTTAAAAACCTCTTGTGGAGATGTTGGTTCAAGATAAATTGAGTTTGATATCCTTTTGCCAAGAAACTCATGATGATCTGTGTCATTTTGTTCAGAAAATTTCATCGCGAGATTCTTAACAACACTAGAAAAATATGTGTTAAACTGGTTCGCAATACTGGCGGCGTCATTAATTTCAGTTTTGTTTACTACAATTTTATTAATGGTGGGTGACGAGTCTTTAGCATTTGGAAGAAGAGATTTAATCATTTGCCACGTCTTTCGTGGATTGGATTTGTGTTTGTCAAACATCTTATTGAAGTAGGTTTTTTTCGCGATATATTTAATTTTGTTTAGTTTGTTTGCATAAATTCTATATAGTGAAATTAAGTTTTCATCTTTAGATAAAAAATGAGTCTTATACATTTTTTGTTTTCGTTTGATAGAAACTAAAAGTCCCCGGGTAATCCAGGGTCGTTCAAGCAATTTTTGTCGCTTTCGCGAAGCGATTTTCATTGGTGCATGTTCGTCGATTGCTTGCTTAATTATATTAATAAACTTGTCATACATAGTATCTAGAACTAAGGTGTTAGCTGTAGATAGGTCGTTTTCAATAAACTCAATCAGTTTGTTGTTTAGATCAACTTTAAACGATTCTGGAGTAAAATTTGTATAATCTCTAAACGTTGGCTTCACAGGAGCTTGTTTATGGTTAAGAAAACGCACATTTTTTGACAAAACACAAAAAACCGGATAATGGTCACTTAGCAGGTCCGTTTGAATTACACCAGGATGAATTGTATTGTTCATATCATTAGTTAAAATATGATCAATTAAGGAGCTGCTGGTAGGGGTCACTCGTGTTGGTTTGGTGATCACGCATGAGACACCGTTACTGGTAAGCATGTGTTGATAATCATTGCTGGTTGAAATGGAAGGTAAATTCCTATCGATATTGACATTGAAGTCACCAGTAATGTAGTAAATTTTTTTATCCTCGTTTAATTGTATAATTTGAGTTTCTAGATTTGCGTTAAAAATTTTGAAGTTGCATTTCGGGTGACGATATACTGTCCCGCAAATATATTGTATGCCATCTTGACTGCGTAGTTCTACAAACATATCTTCGCATATTTCAGTTTTCAAAAATTGTGTGTATACGTTTTGTACAACAAATCGCGAAGATATGTACATAGCTACTCCACCAGCATTGGTTGGCGTATGAGAATGATAAAAATTATAATTAGGAATATTAATGTTTGCATAAGGAATATCCTGTAACTTAGTTTCAGTGAGACATATTATATCAGGCTTTGCGCTAAGACTTTCACAGAAATCAATCAAACTATCAAAATTTTTATGCAAAGAATGAATATTAGCATGCAAGATAAATGTCCTCTCGTTTTTACAGTCAGCAATAGTATCAAATTGGAATTTCAAGTCATAATAATCACATGGTTTGATATTGATTGATAAATTTGCATGAATAAAGTCACTCAACTCAAAAGAATTAAAATTTCTGACATCATCAAATGTAGCAGGTTCACTCAAGCCCCCAAACAGGTCTTGTTGCGAATTACTTTTGAAAGAAGCAACTTTTTTTGCAACCATTTAGCTATGCATAAAACAATAATAACCAACAGAAACAAAACAAGTAAGCCTAGTAACAGTATGCATCGACAGGCAACAGACAATGATGTCTTTTACAGCAGTTTAAGTCACTTAATCAATTCAAGATCTTTTTCGCTTTTAATCATTAGCGAATGAGACTGGTCGCACTTTTTAACAAAAATGTTACCGTCAGCCGTCCAGATATATTTGAATCGACTAGATTTCACCTTTTGCTTAGCACTCCAAAATAGCTTTTTTCTATAACGAGTCAGATTTTCATTAACATAAACACTACTAGTGCCTTCCACAGAAAAAGTTTTGAAGTCTGCTTGTCGAAGATTTTCGATACTATAGGTAGGCTAGCCTACTAACTGTTCTTCCGGTAAAAGGCACATGGCTAGCATAACGCTAATTTATTACCTTAATTCTCAAAGCTGACAAAGGTAACTGTACTGTTATAATGGACAGGCCAGACTACGATCAAAAAATTAACGCACTGTTAAACGATAACGATATTTACAGCAAATTGGTAACCAAACGAAATCCACTTAACAATATCACAAAAGATGTCAATGGTTTTGTATACCAGCTTTTGCTGGATAATAAGATTAAACAGGACAAATATTATTGGTTACATTGTAGTAAAGCTGTTATGCCTCGATTCTTTGGGTTACCGAAGATCCATAAAGTAAATGTTCCTCTTCGTCCGATCGTGTCTTTTGTCAACTCTCCCACGTACAATATTTCAAAATTTTTATCTATAATAATTATTAAACCTCTTATGACCAGGGTTTCAGTGTCAAGAATTCAATTGATTTTATAGATCGCATTAAAGATGTTGTTATTGAAAAAGATGATATTTTGGTGTCGTTTGATGTTGTGAGCCTTTTTACTTCTGTACCTGTTGAGTGCGCCATTAAGTGTATTTTTGATTTACTCGTGGTTGATGATTCTTTGCCTACACGTACACAACTCAATGCTCATGACATAAAAACTGGCCTTGAAATCTGTTCTAATTCTACTGTTTTTTCTTTTCAAAACGTTTTGTACAGACAAACGTTTGGTACTCCCATGGGATCATGCATCTCTCCCATTGTGGCTAACATCTTCATGGAGCATATAGAGAAAGCCGCACTCACGACATTTCACACGCCACCTAAACTCTGGCTTCGATATGTAGATGATACATTCTGTGTATTAAAAAAAGAACACATGACAGAATTTCACCAACATATCAACTCGGTTTGTCATCATATACAGTTCACTATGGAAGAAGAGCAGAATCTCTCTTTACCGTTCTTGGATGTTCTAGTAACACGACTGTGAACAAGAAAACGAAAACGACCAAAAAAAAACCGCTACTCTTAACAACACAGTTAGTCACCCATTCACGCTTCACTAGAATGCCGTGATGGCAAGCTCTGCAAAAACCCCAAGCGAAAGCTGTTGCGTCATAGAGCGAGGCTACACGCATGAACACACGGAGTCCCACGCTCACACGCGTCAATAGTAAAAATCACACATTAAACAAGTGTCAATCAAATTCAGTCACAACGACATGACAAAACTCTTCGCACACAAGTCTACCGCAAACCCACCCACACAGACAGATATCTTCACTTTGATTCTCATCATCCTCAGCACCAGAAACTCGCAGTTACCAAGACACTACATGAAAGAGCTAACACACACAACACCATCCCAGCAGATGCACTACACGAAGCCACCCATGTTCTGTCTGTTCTACAACTCAACGGTTTCCCTCTCCTGCACTCCTACCCCATCCCCAAGGTCAAACAACGGAACACAACTCGGCATCTTAAGCACTTCACCTCCATACCTTATGTACAGGGTACTTCAGAACGTATCGGTCGTATTCTTAACGAAGCTGGTGTGAAAGTTGCGATGAAGCCGGTTAAAACCATTGGAAACATTCTTACCTCTCCCAAAGATCCTATTGCAGAGCATGAAAAGAGTCGATTAGTTTATAAGATACCTTGTGCTGATTGTAAGTTTGTGTATGTGGGGCAAACGAAACGGGATTTAAAAAGTCGTGTTGCAGAACATAAAAGAGCCGTCAAAAGTGCGGAACCAGAAAAATCCGCTTTATGTGAACATTTAATGTTGTTTGATCATCGTATTACTTGGGAAGAATCCACTGTTCTAAAATATGTTAATAGTTATCGTAGACGGTTAATTGCTGAAAGTTGGTTTATCAATGCCCACACTAACGTTATCAACCGCTCGGATGGTGAGACATTGCCATCAGTGTACCGATCTTTAGCCAAAAGTGCTCAGTAAATGCTGTTTTTTTTTTTTTTGTTTTTGCTAATTTGTTTAACATATATGACTTAGCCACGTTCTCTCGTTTTATCACAGTAAAGCAATTGAATTTTTACGTTTTGTTGAATTAGCACAGTATATTAACTATACAGTATGTTCACTCCATTGTCAAAAATGTCCAGCATTTTTTTGCCTGTGTTGCGTCATAAGGACTTTTTTGGGTGGGTCACGTCACTACATGGTCAAAAAAATGTTTCCAATTTTTTTCAATTTTTGTAATATTGTATATTTTTTAAAAAAACTTTGGGTTTTTTTATTTGAATTAATAGACTTTGTGCTTGAGGAAAGCGCAGTGGGCGAGCGAACTGCTACATTTGTGCTTTTTCAATTCTTAGAAATCGGCACGAAGCATGCTCGAAGATGTCGGGAGCCCACTATGACGTCATAGTACTTGGTAGAAATACACTAATTTCAAGTGTTTTAGTGCAATCGTTGATCTTAAATCAAAGCAAGGTCTTCTTCTTGGCTGCTCAAGATTTTCTATCGAAGTAGACGGTGGACGAGATGCATTTGTCACATCATAATGCATATACATATTGTTTAATTTTGTATTCATGCTTGCTATTGGACAGCCTGATTTAGCCAAATGCCAATATTAAATAAATGAAAAATAGCTAAAAGAAATAAATCGGATCGAGTGAAAGATGAAACCGGGATACCACTATGACATCACAAAGCTGTTACAAATTTGCCAATGTCAATTGATTTGACTGCAACATAATCCATCTTACACTACAAGGATGTGGTTGCAGCTAAGTTTTATAGGGAGCAAAAAGAGTCGTGATCAACGCTTTCGTGTGTGACGTCATAATCCATTTAGGTTTTGTTTCAATTTCCTGTTCAAGCTTGCTGTAGAGCAGTCGCACTACAACCTAATACAAGCATTGAATAAATTCAAGATAGTGATCGAAGTATGTAGTCGGGAGACCACCATGACGTCATAAAGCTGTAACAAATTTGCCAGTTTCGACTGATTTGACTGCAATTATTATCCATCATAAATCATAACAAGGTCTTGCTTGCAGGTTGAAGCTCATTTTGTATCGAGTAGAAGGAGTCTAGATCAACGCGTTCGTGTGTGATGTCATAATGCATTTACGTTTGATCATAATAATTTGTTTACTGCTTGATCATAATTCATAACTTATCGTTATTTTAATTAGTATACAACAGTAATAAATACATAACCAGGGGTGCCGAAGCCCGGGGAGATATATCCCCCAAAAAATTTGACTGTATCCCTTCTAATAGTTTGAGTATGGTTTACGTATTCATCCCCCCCAATAATTTGACTCTGGTGTGCATCTGAGTGTGGGTGTCCACTTGAATTTGGGGAAAAAAGTGTTCCATTTTTTGAAAGATCTTTTTTTGGTCTTCACTTAATTTGCTCACCTGAACAAAATCGTGGTTGAGGTTCATCCCCCCAATGTTGAAAATAGAGCAAAATTGGGATAAAATTGCAAATTATTCCCCCCAATGCTCAGCAAAGATCGGCACTCCTGTACATAACGTCATCTATCGGTAAGCAGAATCTATAAATAAAGCTATCTATCACTGATCAGGAGGCTACAAAGTATATGTCGTATCAGTAGGCCATGCTAGTTTTATTCACTATCACTAAGCTAAGTATAACCTATTTAGCTATAAACTAAAAAGTTTCGAACTCTTCCTGTAACTTATCGTACTTATGCTGTATTTATCATATGCTTTCTCACACGAAAAAGCATGACAAAGCTGTTGAACTAAAAGCATGGCAAAAGCTGTTGAACAAAACGATTGACCATAATAGCCGAATAGAGCGGCATAGACCTACTTGTCTGATCATACACTCTTTATCAATGAACTGGAAACTAATGGTTTTGTATTTTTCCTTCTTGCTTAATTTGTTTTAAAATATGCCGACTCGTCCAATCAGCGTGACTGTTTTCTTCACGGTTTATTTATTCTACAAATACGTCTAATCAAATCAGCCGAAAACGCGTGGCCTCAAAAAAGCCTTTACAATAGAAGTATGCTTTTTTTTAATGCTTTTCTCTATTTTTCTGCGCGTCTGTCCCTATTCTACTAAATAAAGAGTCTCTGGCCTGACGGTACACCTAGCAAAGAAACTTGTGTTGTGTTTACTTGTTTATTGTAGCAATTACGAACTAAGATAGTAATCAAAGAGCATTTCTTTTTGAAGAATTTTGGGGCTATCAATGTAGCTAGATAGCCTACTTCAAATACTGTAGAAATCAATGGCATATCACTGCGAAGAACTCACCCTTAAAACTCTTTTTAATCAATTACAACCAAATTATAACTAGATGGGAGTTTGCCAGCAAACCCAGTGAACGACCGACGCACAGCTAATGCTGTGACGCTCAAAAGTACTTTTTGTCTACCGTAAAATCAGCAATTATTCAAAAATATCTGATTATGGAACCTCCAGAAAAGTTGAGTCAAAAGATTTGTCAGTTAAATATCTCCTGAAATCATAAAACACTGTCACCCTAGCTTGAGCCGTTCAAAAATTGATTTTTGGGGGTCCATTTGGGGGGTCCCTGGGGGGGGGTGGCACCCCCAAACTATGTCAAAATATTTGTCTGTTGAATATCTGCTGATATCAAAACAGACTGGCACCCAAGTTGAGCTTTTCAAACAATTCATTTTTGGGGGTCCATTTGGGGGGTCCCCAGGGGGGTGGCACCCCCAAACTATGTCAAAATATTTGTCTGTTGAATATCTGCTAATATCATAAAACACTGGCACTCTAAGTTGAGCCGTTCAAAAAATTGATTTTTGGGGGGTCCATTTGGGGGGTCCTCGGGGGGGTGGCACCCCCAAACTATGTCAAAATATTTGTCTGTTAAATATCTACTGATATCATAAAACACTAGCTGGCACTCTAAGTTGAGCCGTTCAAACAATTGATTTTTGGGGCCCCATTTTGGGGGGTTCCCGAGGGGGTGGTACCCCAAACATGTCAAAATATTTATCTCTTAAATATCTACTGATATCAAAAAAAAACTGGCGCCCTAGGTTAAATCGTTAAAAAAATTTATTTTTGGGGGTCCCCGAAGGGGTGGTACCCCCAAATTATGTTAAAATATTTGTCTCTTAAATATCTACTGATAACAGAAAAAACTGGCACCCTAGCTTAAGCCGTTCAAAAATTTGATTTTTTGGGGCCCCATTTTGGGGGGTCCCCGGGGGGGTGGTACCCCCAAATCATGTCAAAATATTTTTCTCTTAAATATCTACTGATATCAAAAAAAACTGGCACCCTAGGTTAAATGGTTAAAAAACTTGCTTTTGGGGGGTCCCCGGGGGGGTGGTACCCCCAAATTATGTCAAAATATTTGTCTCTTAAATATCTACTGATATCAAAGAAAAATGGCACCCTAGGTTAAATCGTTAAAAAATTTATTTTTATGGGGGTCTATTTGGGGGGTCCCCAAAGGGGTGGTACCCCCAAATTATGTCAAAATATTTGTCTCTCAAATATCTACAGATAACAAAAAAAACTGGCACCCTAGGTTGAGCCGTTCAAAAATTTGATTTTTTGGGGGGGTTCCCGGGGGGGTGGTACCCCCAAACCATGTCAAAATATTTCTCTCTTAAATATCTACTGATATCAAAGAAAAATGGCACCCTAGGTTAAATCGTTAAAAAATTTGTTTTTGGGGGGGTCCATTTGGGGGGGTCCCCGGGGGGGTGGTACCCCCAAATTATGTCAAAATATTTGTCTCTCAAATATCTACTGATATCAAAAAAAACTGGCACCCTAGCTTGAGCCGTTCAAAAATTTGATTTTTTGGGGCCCCATTTTGGGGGGGTTCCCGGGGGAGTTGCCCCAAAAAAATTTCAGGAGACACAATTGCGTATGTACCTCAACAACTTCACACAAAAATTAGATTTCTATGTTTTGTGGTTTAGGAGAACTCGAGCGTACAAAATTTAGGAAGAAAAAAAAGGAAAAAAAAAGGAAAAAAAAAAGGAAAAAAATAAGAAAAAAACCTCATCGCGGCCGAAAGTGGGTTGGTAGGGATGAAAGGATATCTTAAGACATATAACCATGAGAAATATTTTTTGCCGTACTTAAGCCGTTTTTGACTTAGACCGCTTTTTACGCCAAACTTTCGGGGCGGTTTTCGGGTCATAAACCCGAAGTCACGTGACCGATTGCCTCGAAATTTGGTACAAACATAAAACTCATTAATCTCAAACTGCTGTCAAAATTTCATGTAGTTAGACCAAACGGTTCTCGAGTTATAAGCAAAAGTCTGAAATCTCGCACTCATTAGTTAGAAAATGGCCGAGTAAAAACAAAGGAACACGCGACGCGAGCGTCGGTCGTTCCAATGAATGAAAGAAAAGAAAACGTAAATGCATTATGACATCACCCACGAACGCGTTGATCTAGACTCCTTCTACTCGATACAAAATGAGCTTCAACCTGCAAGCAAGACCTTGTTATGATTTATGATGGATAATAATTGCAGTCAAATCAGTCGAAACTGGCAAATTTGTTACAGCTTTATGACGTCATGGTGGTCTCCCGACTACATACTTCGATCACTATCTTGAATTTATTCAATGCTTGTATTAGGTTGTAGTGCGACTGCTCTACAGCAAGCTTGAACAGGAAATTGAAACAAAACCTAAATGGATTATGACGTCACACACGAAAGCGTTGATCACGACTCTTTTTGCTCCCTATAAAACTTAGCTGCAACCACATCCTTGTAGTGTAAGATGGATTATGTTGCAGTCAAATCAATTGACATTGGCAAATTTGTAACAGCTTTGTGATGTCATAGTGGTATCCCGGTTTCATCTTTCACTCGATCCGATTTATTTCTTTTAGCTATTTTTCATTTATTTAATATTGGCATTTGGCTAAATCAGGCTGTCCAATAGCAAGCATGAATACAAAATTAAACAATATGTATATGCATTATGATGTGACAAATGCATCTCGTCCACCGTCTACTTCGATAGAAAATCTTGAGCAGCCAAGAAGAAGACCTTGCTTTGATTTAAGATCAACGATTGCACTAAAACACTTGAAATTAGTGTATTTCTACCAAGTACTATGACGTCATAGTGGGCTCCCGACATCTTCGAGCATGCTTCGTGCCGATTTCTAAGAATTGAAAAAGCACAAATGTAGCAGTTCGCTCGCCCACTGCGCTTTCCTCAAGCACAAAGTCTATTAATTCAAATAAAAAACCCCAAAGCTTTTTTAAAAAATATACAATATTACAAAAATTGAAAAAAATTGGAAACATTTTTTTGACCATGTAGTGACGTGACCCACCCAAAAAAGTCCTTATGACGCAACACAGGCAAAAAAAATGCTGGACATTTTAACAATGCATTTTGCTTGAAGTGAACCTACTGTATATATTAGTATACTGTGGAATTAGTCCAACTCGCAATTTGATCATTATGACGTTATAATCATCTATAACTCACTTAATTTATTCGGTTCTTTTGATATTTATTTTGCTGTAACTTATCTGCGATATGTTTAACTGTTTGTGCTAGTATTGGAGGAGTGCTCGACACTCCTCCAACTCAACTTCTGAAGATGCTCGGCGTTTCAGCTGAGCGAAACGTCAAGGTAATAAATTAGCGTTATGCTAGCCATGTGCCTTTTACCGGAAGAACAGTTAGTAGGCTAGCCTACCTATAGTACCGATTTTCATGCCCGGTAGACCAGATGGTTCTAGAAACCACTCTTATTCAGTTTTTGTCGAAGATTTTGGCGGTTGACATACAGAGTATTCCGTACATTCCTACTGATGAAGCGAACTATAATCGGTGGGGGTGCTGGAGAAACATTTTCGTTATTGCTAGGACGTTTGGGTTTGACTGGCAGTCGGTGCGAAGTAGAGATTTGGTCTCGAGATAAATCCACATTGGCAAGCTTAGCAATTTCAACTACAATATCATTGGTATTTTCCTCGTCTTTCACGGGAACTCCAGTAATTTCTAGATTTAACTTCCTGCCGTATTGTTCTAATGATTCAACTTTTTGGCCTTCTTTGACGACTCGAGTTTCCAATTCATTTGAAAGAATTTTTAGCCGTTTAATTTCTTCAGCTTGCTGTTTATTGGTTGCCATCAGAGAATCGTAATTAGTTTTGAGTGTTTCATACTTAGTAGAGATAAACTGCTGGCTATCTTTAACTTCTTGGATTTCCACTTTCAGAGCAGCGATTTCACACTCATATTCCTCTTTCCAAGTTTTAATTGCCTTCTTTACCAGTTCGTTAACGGCATTTTGGTCAAGTGATGCCGATACAGGCTTAGCATATTTATCACTCGCATATCTTTTACCCATTGTCGAAGGTTTGTCACGTGATAAATTCAATATGGCTGTAGCTGAAGAACTTGCTGACTGCTGATTTCTGCGTTGGTTTTAGTCGATTAAAAACAGTAAAATTTTGGTATTGAATGAAATTCTCTTCTGTTGATGACTAGATATTTTGCAAGCTAACAAAACGAAGTACTTCTTGGTTGCCAAATTAGCCTGAAAATTTTGCCTGGTAGCCGAAATTTAAGTTCTAATTAATAGCCAAACTAGCTGGAAACAAACACGTCTGATCTACACGATCTTACCGCGTGAATACTTTCAGAAATACTTCTACTTGAGTAGTTTTTAAATGACTACTTTTTTACTTTTACTCAAGTACTTTTTTGGGTCAGTACTTTGTACTTTACTTCAAGTAGTTTTTTTCATGAATAGATTCCTCGAATATAGTAACAAAAAACCTGCACAATTAATTTCATGAATAGATTCCTTGAATATAGTAACAAAAAACCTGCACAATTAATATTTCATGACTTTTTAAGATAGTGAGGGGTTAGAAAATCAAGCGCTTGTGGCAGTGATGTAAAGTAGGCAACCAGTTGTCATATGTCAATTGAATAGTTTGCTTATTTTGCGTGAATACTTTCAGAAATACTTCTACTTGAGTAGTTTTTAAATGACTACTTTTTTACTTTTACTGAAGTAGTTTTTTTGGTCAGTACTTTGTACTTTACTTCAAGTAGTTTTTTTGTCAGTAACGAAACTTTTACTTGAGTACAATTTTCGAGTACTTTTTACACCACTGGACGTGACCCAAAGTCATTTTACGCTAGTTAAAGTGACTTTGACGTGACCCACCCAAAAAAGTCCTTATGACGCAACACATGCAAAAAAATTCTGGACATTTTAACAATGCAATTTGCTTGAAGTGAACCTACAGTATATATTAGTATTGATGAATTGCAGCTACGTTATAGCTTTTTCCCGCCAAAACGATTGGACGTCAAAATGCCATTACCAAGCATTGGACGTTACCATAAATCAACGTATAATTCCTTCAGTGGGCATATTTAAAAAATTTGATTGTAAAGTAACACTTTTGTAGATAGCCTGGCTTTAATTGGTAATTACCACGAGCGATTTAAGCAGCTTACATGGCTCAGCGGATCTGAAAAGTTACGCTTTTTGTAAATTCTCATCGTCCATTGCCTGCTATTGTCCACTTTGACCGGTTTTTAGCTTTGGTTCAAATCGTTAATTCGGCCATATCCTGAAATACTTAAAATTCTATGTCACAGCAGTAACACATGACCGATTAGTGTTTAGTTTAAGCACTATTTATAAACAATATTTAACATCACTAGCTCAAGTCGAAATAAATGCAAATTAAGACTCGATCAAAGTTACATCGTTACACTGATGAGGCCAGTTAAAAATCATTAGTTTAAAGTTTAAATGACATATCTACGAAATAATTCAATGAAAACAACTGCTAACGCATTTCAACTCCTAGCAACCAATAATCATAGCGATAAGCCGCTAATAACTACACGAAATGCAAAAAATCACCAAGATCCTGCTAAATAGACTTCTGAAATTACAAAAGTTTAAAAATGCGCTAATTTTTTCACAAATAAAGGAGATACAACTGTTCCACTACAGCGCCATCAATAGTAAGCCGCGAATTTGATTACCAAAACTAGCTATCACCATCCATACTACGTGTTCTAATGGATTCCTTAACAGCAAGTCGGATTTACGTCACTGAAAAAAAGCAAACAAAACCGACTTCTTCCTAATTAAAATCTTTTTCAGTTTCTACAGGCTTTTGCCTAGCATTTACCTTTAATGTTACAAAGAATCAACTCTTTTGTAGCCTGAAAATGCGCTCCATATCTTCGCTGTCAGTGTTTTTGCACGCATTTGCATAGCGCCGATTTGCGATTTTGACGTCCAGCGGTTTGGCTAGCAGCGCGATTACGTCACGTGCAATCCATCAATACTGTGCCCGTACCATTACAAAAAAGCATAGGTGGGCACAAGTCCATTAATCGTTAATAACGAAGCTAACTTTTTCACTAACTCGTTAATCCGTTAAAAAGTTTTTTCATGTTACGGACTAAATTAACTTCCGTTAAGTGCTGTTAACGGACTAAAGTAACTTCCGTTAAGATCTGTTAACTTGCGTTAAGGTTTTTATCGTTAATATCTTGCAGCTTCGTTGTGCATTTGAACTTGGTTTTATATTGAAATTAGATTAGACTGTAAAATGTAACTTTCAAAACACAAAAAGACCACCATAGCAATATATATTTCCTTAAAATCAGCTCAACAGGGTCAATACGTGTTCTAGAAGCGAGTGAATAAAACAAAATGTAAATTACACGCAAAATGTTAACGGATTAACGGAGTTTATTAACTTCCGTTCATTAAAGCAGAAAATAACGGATTAACGTTAACGGAGGTGTGAAGTTTGTTAACGGACTAGTGGTTAACGAAGCTAACGTTTTGCATTAACTTGCCCACCAATGCAAAAAAGGCGTACCTTACTTCTTTGCCAAAATTGAGGTGTACCGTATCATACTTACGTACCGTACCGTACAACATGCTGTTTATTTATAACAGGTAACAAAATAAAGTTCAGTTCAGTACTGCCATCCTTACTTTTAGCTACTCGCAACTTTAACTGCCTTTAAAATCACTAGCCTACAAATCACCAAACTCAGTTCACACATTTAGCATTGGTTTTAGCGGATTTTTGCCTCTGTGTGCGAAAAGTCCGGGGTTTTTAATTAAAAGCGCGTACCAACAGGGACGTGCGGTCAGGGGAGGCAGGTGAGGCCGTGCCTCACCTGAAGAATTGTACAAAGAAAAACAAAAATAAAAGTACTCGTAAATAATTAAAATAAAATGTTTTCACGCAAATCAAAATATTTCTCAAAAACTTTACTAATTTTTATCATATTTACTTTTTTTGTGTATTCACTGCTTTTATGTTATGCTGTTCGTATTAAAATGCCGATACTATTCGCTTAATTGCTATCTCTCTATGCGCACCAGCGAGCATCGCTTGAAACATTTAAAGTGAGGCATTTTTGATTGTGCCTCGCTTCAGCCGAGCAAATTTTAATAAACGAACTAAAAGTATGCCTTTTTCTCTCAGACAAATCGCGGACTACTCATAATGCTTTAAAATCTGATTTCGAGGCACGCTTAACCTATGACGTCATAGTATAAGAAAAAGTCAAAGCAGTTTTTTTGTAGTCTTTCGTTCATTGCGAAATTGAACGAGTTACTTTTCTAGTGAAATAAAAACAATTTATTACAAGGAAATGAACTAAAATGGAAGAAAATTTAGTCTTAAAGCTGAGAGATTTTTCCATAACTAAACTTGAAGTTTTAGCTCGAACAAAACCGGTATAAAAGATTTGCTCGAGACATCAATACAAAAGAATCCCTCATTTCAGAAAGAGTACTACCGTACTCAAGAAAAGAGTGGTTGCGCCATAAAAATCGTCATTTCTGCTTTCATATTTTTAGCAAATAATAACGTTGGGACTGAAACCTGGTTTTTGTGACTTAGCAAGAACCAAAACTTTAATCATGTCTACATTCAAAGTCAAATAATTGGCTACCTTTATAGATTTTCGAAACTTGAAGAATTGATTTGGCTTTCAGTGCACAGTATAGAGATTAAACGAGTAATTAACTGGATGGGAGTTTGCCAGCAAACCCAGTGAACGACCGACGCATAGCTAATGCTGTGACGCTCAAAAGTACTTTTTGTCTACCGTAAAATCAGCAATTATTCCGAAATATCTGATTATGGAACCTCCAGAAAAGTAGAGTCAAAATATTTGTCAGTTAAATATCTGCTGATATCAAAAAAAAGTAGAACTCTACCTTGAGCCGTTCAAAAAATTGCTTTTTGGGGTCCATTTGGGGGATGCCCGGGGGGTTGGCACCCCCAAACGATGTCAAAATATTTGTCTGTTGAATATCTGCTGATATCATAAAACACTGGCACTCTAAGTTAAGCCATTCAAAAAATTGATTTTTCGGGGGTCCCCGGGGGGTGGCACCCCCAAACTATGTCAAAATATTTGTCTGTTAAATATCTACTGATCTAAAAAAAAAAGTAGAACTCTACCTTGAGCCGTTCAAAAAATGGATTTTTGGGGTCTGTTTGGGGGGTCCCCGGGGGGTTGGCACCCCCAAACTATGTCAAAGTATTTGTCTGTTAAATATCTGCTGATATCATAAAACACTGGCACTCTAAGTTCAGCCGTTCAAAAAATTGATTTTTGGGGTCCATTTGGGGGTTCAAAAAATTGATTTTACACAAAAATCAAAACTATGTCAAAATATTTGTCTGTTAAATATCTGCTGATATCAAAAAAAAGTAGAACTCTAGCTTAAGCCGTTCAAGAAGTTGATTTTTGGGGGGTCCCCGAGGAGGTGGCACCCCCAAACTACGTCAAAATATTTGTCTGTTAAATATCTGCTGATATCAAAAAAAAGTAGAACTCTACCTTGAGCCGTTCAAATAATTGATTTTTGGGGGTCCATTCGGGGGGGGCCCCGGCGAGGGGACGTGGCACCCCCAAACTTTCTCAAAATATTTGTCTGTTAAATATCTGCTGATATCAAAAACAACTAGCATCCTAGCTTGAGCCGTTCAAAAAATGGAGTTTTTGGGGGGGTTCCCGGCGGATTTACCCCAAAAAACTTCGGGAGAAAAAATTGCATTTGCAGCTCAACAACTTTACACAAAAATTTGATTTCTATGTGTTGTGGTTTAGAAGAAGAGCGTACAAAAATTAGGAAGAAAAAAAAGGAAAAAAAAAGAAATAAACCTCATTGCGGCCAAAAGCGGGTTGGTTGGGATGAAAGGGTACCTTGAGACATATAACCATATGAAATATTTTTTGCCGTACTTAAGCCGTTTTTGACGGAAACCGCTTTTTACGCCAAACTTGCGGGGCGGTTTTCGGGTTCTAAAACCGAAGTCACGTGACCTATTGCCTCGATATTTGATACAAACATACAACTCAATAATATCAAACTGCTGTCCAAATTTCATGTAGCTAGACCCAAACCGTTCTTGAGTTATAAGCAAAAGTCTGAAATTTCGCACTCGTTAGTTAGAAAATGGCCGAGTAAAAACAGAGAAACACGCGACGCGAGCGTCGGTCGTTCCAATTATCGAAAAATTTGATCTTCATTTAATGGCTATGAAAACAGTTATTTGCTTGTCATTCATTGTCTTAAATAATTTTTTTGCAAACATGTGTCAGGTACGCTACTAAGGGGGGTAAAGGGGGCTGCGCCCCCCTAAACAAAACTCTCCCTCCCCCAAACTGCCCAGCATATCCACCCAAACTTTTGTTACCCTTGCAGCAGTTTCAAGATGGTGTCTTTTTTTTTTTGGAAACCAACCGAGACCTCGGAGAAAAGTAGACCATATTGGCGCGATGACCTTTCTTTTTTGAATATCTACAAAAAACTTGGTGAAAACTAGACCAACCCAAAAATTTTGGCTCCTCCAGAAACAAATTTTGCCCCTCTTAGAACTACGTTCTAGTTGCAGCCTTGACATGTGTGTGAAAAAAAAATTTGTGCCTCACCAACCAGAAGCCTCACCGCACGTCACTGGTACCAACGTACAGTACCCGTACCTTTACAAGAAAGGCATATCGTATCTACGTACCATAACCGTACCATTACAAAAAAGCGTACCTGTACCGTACCTGCGTACCGTACTTCTTCGCAAAAATTGAGGCATACCGTGCCGTACCGCACTGCCATCCTTGCTGATAATGTCACGCTTATTTCAGCCTGATCAAAAGTATATTTGCTAATAAAATAGAATTTTAGTTTCCGTTTGAATTGACTGAAAGTTAATAATTTGAGTTCGTTAGGTACAATTTGCCATACTTTTGGTCCCACAAAAGAAAACCATTTTTTACCTAAATCTGTCCGTTTCCGATGAATAAAGTAGTTATTGGAACGACCGACGCTCGCGTCGCGTGTTCTGTTTTTCTCGGCCATTTTCCAACTAACGAGTGCGAAATTTCAGACTTTTGCTTATAACTCAAGAACGGTTTGGGTCTAGCTGCATGAAATTTGGACAGCAGTTTGAGATTAATGAGTTGTATGTTTGTATCAAATTTTGAGGCAATAGGTCACGTGACTTCGGTTTTAGAACCCGAAAACCGGCCCGCAAGTTTGGCGTAAAAAGCGGTTTCCGTCAAAAACGGCTTAAGTACGGCAAAAAATATTTCATATGGTTATATGTCTCAAGGTACCCTTTCATCCCAACCAACCCGCTTTTGGCCGCAATGAGGTTTATTTCTTTTTTTTTCCTTTTTTTTCTTCCTAAATTTTGTACGCTCTTCTTCTCCTAAACCACAACACATCGAAATCTAAGTTTTGTGTAAAGTTGTTGAGCTGCAAATGCAATTTTTTCTCCCAAAGTGTTTTGGGGTAAATCCGCCGGAAACCCCCCCAAAATGGGGCCCCAAAAATCCATTTTTTGAACGGCTCAACTTAGAGTACCAGTGTTTTATGATATCAGTAGATATTTAACAGACAAATATTTTGACATAGTTTGGGGGTGCCACCCCTCGGGCCCCCCCAAATGGACCCCCCCAAATGGACCCCCCCAAAATCAATTTTTTGAATGGCTGAACTTAGAGTGTCAGTGTTTTATGATATCAGTAGATATTTAACAGACAAATACTTTGATATCGTTTGGGGGTGCCACCCCCCGGGGACCCCCCAAACAGACCCCCAAAAATCAATTTTTTGAACGGCTCAAGGTAGAGTTCTACTTTTTTTTTTAGATCAGTAGATATTTAACAGACAAATATTTTGACATAGTTTGGGGGTGCCACCCCCTCGGGGACCCCCCAAAAATCAATTTTTTGAATTGTTACAGCAAGTTAGCTTGCTTTGGATTCAAACAAGAAACCTTTCACCTTGCAAGATTCCAACCATTATGTATTCGAACAGAAAACCTTTTGTAACATGCGAAAAGGCACGCCAATATCGATCATTGATTAGATGCCATGTTTACTTTCGCCGTACGTAGTAGACGAATTGTTTTGCTTAGTCATGTTTAGTTTTTCTTTCTTGACCCCTAATGGTGCGTAGCGGATTGGGATAAAAACAAGTTACTTTCTCTGTTAGAAAATGTTGATTTTACTAGTATTAACGGAAATGTAGTGATAAGTTGATTACTGTTTTGCATTCGTCTTAGTATTTTTCAATATGATTAGTTTTACCGGTGGCAATGAATAATTCACCCACTTTTGCAAAACAAAACTTGTTTTGGACAATGTTTACGAAAAATAGTCTTTTTTCCCCATAAATTTCCGTGTGGTTTTTACTCTATTCTTTATAAATTTTCTCTATAAATGCCCTTGCAAAAACACCGAAATCATTTCAATTGACTCAAAACGTTGAAATAGATTTGAGATAAATGAATTACTGTTCGATTGTCGATTTCTTGATACGTTTCTGCGCATTGCCGTCTCAAAATAGTTGGTAAGTTTTGTGCATTTTATTTTCGATATTTAATTGATTTGTGAACGTTATATTGCAAATTTGGATTTGTTATTTTGCTTTGATAATTATTTCTCTTTTCTAATGATGCTATACGTAAAAAGCCTGAAGCTGAAATAATGTTAATTCTCTCATAAAGAATGTTAATTGTTTTACGCTAGTAAAACCGATCTGTACCTGCTATCTATCGCATTGTGTTGTGTTTATTTTAGAAAACCGTCAAAAGTTTTGCGTCAGAGTTCATGTCAAAGCGTCGAGCGTCAACTGTCATTCGAAAGACGTCGATTCTAGTGAATGTGATTTGTGCACCTTAGTCAATAGTGAACTGTTTGAATTGTGAACTTGGGTGTGCTTGACGAGTCATCTCTATCCGGTCGGTAATTGCACACGTTTAAGACTGTGGCCGAGTTTTCCTGTAACATGAATGGCTCAACCTAGAGTGCCAGTGTTTTATGATATCAGCAGATATTTAACAGACAAATATTTTGACATAGTTTGGGGGTGCCACCCCCCCGGGGACCCCCAAAAATCAATTTTTTGAATGGCTCAACTTAGAGTGCCAGTGTTTTATGATATCAGCAGATATTTAACTGACAAATATTTTGACATCGTTTGGGGGTGCCACCCATCAGGCGCGTAGCCAGGATTTGGAAAAGGGGGGGGGGCTATTTTGAAAGAGTGAGAAGTGTGCAAACGACCTTGACTCGAATTTTCATTGATCTTGAATCAGTTTCAGACGGTTTGTCCGAAACTTGAGGCGAAATGTCTCGGAAAGCTCGGAAATTCAAAGCTTTTTTCCGCCCAAAGTTGGGTGATCTCCAAAAAAAAAAAAAAAGGTCTTCACCAAAATTGAGGCTGCTATTTCGTCCAATTTCGCAAATTCAGACGTTTGAGGGGGGGCTGTTTTCGAATGGGGGGGGCTATTTTCCATTTTTCATATCAAATCGGCCTTAAAAGCACAAAAAGCATGCGATTTTGCACACTTCACAAGCCAATGGGGGGGCTCGAGCCCCCCCGCCCCCCCCTGGCTACGCTACTGGTGCCACCCCTCGGGGACCCCCCAAAAATCATTTTTTGAACGACTCAAGCTATGGTGCCAGTGTTTTATGATATCAGGAGATATTCAAAGGTGGGCAAGTTAATGCAAAACGTTAGCTTCGTTAACCACTAGTTCGTTAACAAACTTCACACCTCCGTTAACGTTAATCCGTTATTTTCTGCTTTAATGAACGGAAGTTAATAAACTCCGTTAATTCGTTAACATTTTGCGTGTAATTTACATTTTGTTTTATTCACTCGCTTCTAGAACACGTATTGACTCTGTTGAGCAGATTGTAAGGAAATATTTATTGCTGTGGTGGTCTTTTTGTGTTTTGAAAGTTAGATTTTACAGTCTAATCTCATTTCAAGATAGAAGTAAGTTAAAAATGCACTGACGAAGCTGTGATCGGAAAATCTTTGGAAATATCGAACAGCGATAATTAATAGACCTCTTAGGCTGCAGCTTATTATTTGTCACAAAAAAGAGCTCCTTTCTTCGCTTTTTCTTCTATAAAACTCGTGCTAATACCCAACAAGTGCTACCAGTGCAAAGTGGTTAATACCGGTACGATGAATGAATGGTGCGAGATATTAACGATAAAAACCTTAACGGAAGTTAACAAAACTTAAAGGAAGTTAATTTAGTCTGTTAACAGCACTTAACGGAAGTTAATTTAGTCCGTTAACATGAAAAAACTTTTTAACGGATTAACGAGTTCAAGAAAAAGTTAGCTTCGTTATTAACGGATTAACGATTAACGGACTTGTGCCCACCTATGGAGATATTTAACTGACAAATATTTTGACTCAACTTTTCTGGAGGTTCCACAATCAGATATTTTGGAATAATTGCTGATTTTATCGTAGAAAAAAAGTACTTTTGAGCGTCACAGCATTAGCTATGCGTCGGTCGTTCACTGGGTTTGCTGGCAAACTCCCATCTAGTTCTTTAATGAGAGTCGTGTGTAATGTTTGTGCGTCTGTGTTGCATTTGCAAGGCAAAAGATTTGGTTATCGTGCATATTTTATTTTGTTCATTATTTGAAACATATTTTTTGCAATCTTTATTTGAAACATATTTTTTGCAATTTCTAAATTACAAATGTCATGTAGTTTTAATAAATTTAGTTTGAAAAAGAGTGGAGTGATAATACGTTTGTGTAATTTTTCATTAATTGGAACGACCGACGCTCGCGTCGCGTGTTTTTCTGTTTTTACTCGGCCATTTTCCAACTAACGAGTGCGAAATTTCAGACTTTTGCTTATAACTCAAGAACGGTTTTGGGTCTAGCTACATGAAATTTGGACAGCAGTTTGAGATTAATGAGTTGTATGTTTTTATCAAATTTTGAGGCAATAGGTCACGTGACTTCGGTTTTAGAACCCGAAAACCGGCCCGCAAGTTTGGCGTAAAAAGCGGTTTCCATCAAAAACGGCTTAAGTACGGCAAAAAATATTTCATATGGTTATATGTCTCAAGGTACCCTTTCATCCCAACCAACCCGCTTTTGGCCGCGATGAGATTTATTTCTTTTTTTTTCCTTTTCCTTTCTTTTTTTCTTTTTTTCCTTTTTTTCTTCCTAATTTTTGTACGCTCTTCTTCTCCTAAACCACAACACATAGAAATCAAATTTTTGTGTAAAGTTGTTGAGCTGCAAATGCAATTGTTTCTCCCAAAGTGTTTTGGGGTAACTCCGCCGGGAACCCCCCCAAAAATCCATTTTTTGTATGGCTCAAGCTAGAGTGCTAGTTGTTTTTGATATCAGCAGATATTTAACAGACAAATATTTTGAGAAAGTTTAGGGGTGCCACGTCCCCTCGCCGGGGCCCCCCCGAATGGACCCCCAAAAATCAATTTTTTGAATGGCTGAACGTAGAGTGCCATTGTTTTATGATATCAGCAGATATTTAACAGACAAATATTTTGACGTAGTTTGGGGGTGCCAACCCCCCCAGGGACCCCCCAAATGGACCCCCAAAAATCAATTTTTGAACCGCTCAAGCTGGGGTGCCAGTGTTTTATGATATCAGGAGATATTTAGCTGACAAATATTTTGACTCCACTTTTCTGGAGGTTCCATAATCAGATATTTTTGAATAATTGCTGATTTTATCGTAGACAAAAAGTAGCCTACTTTTGAGTGTCACAGCATTAGCTATATGCATCGGTCGTTCACTGGGTTTGCTGGCAAACTCCCATCTAATTTCAAGAGGATTGAGTGCGTTTGCGTGGGCAGTCCCCACGAGGAGTTTTGTTGTTTTATCTCGTTAATTAAGGTGCTGTTTGATAATGTGCTAGGAAAAAGATAGGATTTGCAAATAAGGTTTTGCTAAGTGGGCTGATGATGATTTTGATGAAGTTTAGAACTGAGAATCGTTAGATCGAAAGAAAGTACCGTAATAGATAAATAACAGACTACTAGTACTAGATCTTCTGACACGTGCTAGAACTGTGGTTTAGATGTTGCATTTACAGATTTAGCAATTGACCGGCAACGTCATACGGTACTACACTCTACAGTATTGAGATGTGCTGAAGGCTGCTAATGACTCAATGAGAGCTAAAGAGTAAAAGCTCTAGGCTATACAATTACAAGCAATGCTTGTCAAGCATTATCCAGCTCTGTCATATTATTATTATTACTAATGGGCAGCGGTGCAACTGCAAGCGAATCTGCTACCATTAGGTAAAGTCCTCCTACACATTGCGTAGGCCTCATTTGGGCCCATTGCAACTGTAGCTTCTATGATGTTGTTTTGTTTGGTTACTGGTTGAACTCAGAAAGCCTTCCAGCTTCCCTTAAGTACGTAGCCAGTTTGTTAATGTTACATTTCATTACCACATTGTGAACAGTGGTTTTGGTGATACCAAAATACTGTACTAACACGAATACAGTATCTTGGTGAAGTATCTAAAAAAAAACAATACAGTATCTAAAAAAACGAATACAGTATCTAAAAAAAATTGTAAAAAAAAATTTAGTTATTTAATAAGTTGTTTTATAGATTGTATTGGTTATGTTTCTGGAAGTTGTGTAACCAGAAACTTACAAGGGGGTATGTCTTGGGGGTTTGGGGGCAGAGCCGCCTGAGGCACGGCCCACGGGGGTCTGGAGGCGGAGCCCCCAGCGCTCAAAAATTTTGTATTTTTGTGGCAAAAATACTGTATGTAACTTAATTTTATGCCTATTTTGATAAAAATTTATGCTATTGAAAGGTGGCATAGTAATTAGCAATGCAAAAGCATGATTGTACTACTTGCGTGAATGGGCTATGTGGGAGGTAGGTGTTGCTAAAGAGAGACAGTTTATTTTTTTGAACTAAAACACGAATCAGAAATTGTGAAGACTAAAAAATTTAAGAAATTACAAACAAATTTCTGCATTTAGTTCATAGAGGAGTCACGAAAGACCATGCTTGCCGGTCACCAAGTCTGTGACTCCTCAAATACAAGCTGGTAAATCATAAAATCCCATACCGGTGGTTCAATAAAAACTCTCAAGGAGTAGGCCTAATCCATTTCGTCAATAGTTTATAGAGAAAGATATAATTAGGGGGGCTAATGAAAGAAAGTTGAGAGAAGCGGTTGGTGATTAAGTAACATTGAATAGTTCCCACCCCCCTTATTCTTGAGCTTATATATTTTTTGATAAAATTATCGGTACCAATTTTCGACCATTTTTTAAAGTTTTTTTCTGATTTATGAGCTTTATTATTGACAAATTAGCCCCTGTCTTTATATAAATGTTTCAAAATATGCTTTAAATTATTTTTTTGAGTCTATTCCAGGGCAAAAGACAGTCATAGAAGGGCTAAAAACGTGGTCTTTTTCTTATTCTCCATTGTGGTTGTCAGAGCAATGGGGGCACCCGGGCTACGCTACTGGTTACTGCTGGTACCTTCTTTGTACATGTTGTCGTCTTAACCTACAAAGACAGTGGTTCTTAAACTTTTTTGAGCGCAACCCAAATCTGAGTTTTATGATTATCTCGCGACCCAAACCTCAAACGTAGAAAAAATGTTTTTTTAATGTTAGCACTCTGCCAGTCTGCTATAGCGCAACCAGTTATAGTACGCAGTATCTTGACACAACAATTAATTAAAAACAGATCCTTGGTTCAGTGTGATTGATGAAACTGATATTTCCCTTTCATAATTTCTTTAGTGCTTGGCTCTATTTTACTGAGCGCAACTCGCAAATCGTTTCCAGGACTGACGCGATTGTGAGCCTTGGTTTTAACAATTGTTTGTGCCGAAAATCCTTGTTCGCAGAGATACGTGATCAAAAATGGGGGAAGAAAAGTCATTGCTTCGTAACCAATTATTGGCTTTTCCTTTTTAACTGAGGTCCAGAACTCTCCAAGTGACGCCGTGGATAAAAGTTGTCGATGGAACTGGTCACAATGCAAGTCAATAAGCTCTTCCTGCAGCCCTGCAACATCATCTGATAAATTGTCAACCTTTGCCAGAAACGGATTTCTGACCCCCAGCTGAGCTTTCAAATTTAAGTCGGGAAGGTAGCAATCGAACGCCGTGATTAGATTTTCCAAATGCTCCACTAGAATGGGTTTGATGACATCGAAACTGCTACTATCAGTCTGATTCCATTCCTCCAGATACTCGTTCATGGATGGAAATGCTGCTGTTCGTCCACGCTCCACTTTATTCTTCCAGAGTTGCAGCTTTTCTTTGAAGGCAGACAGTTTTTCGGAGAGAGTGATGATGTTTTGATTTCTGCCCTGCATTGATGTGTTAAGCTCGTTCATTGTGGTAAAAATGTCGTTTAGGTAACATACTTTGAGCATCCACTCTCCATCTTGAAACCGAATGGCTTTTTGATGATTTTTTTCATTGAGAAAGACCTGCACTTCTGTTTATAGATCTTTAAGATGGCGCAAGAGCTTACCACAAGAAAGCCATCTAACATTAGAGTAAAATAGGAGATGTTTGAATTGAGACCCGTGGTCAACACACAACTGCTTGAAAAGACGAGAGTTAACAGCACTGGCTTTGATTAAGTTGACTACACCTACAACCTCCTTCATCGCTGCAGAAAGATCCAGAGACAAACGTTGCGCAACAAGATTTTCACGATGCAAAAGACAGTGGACAACTTGGACACTAGAATTGGTTTGCCTGACTCGAGCAGTAAACCAGTGTCGAGCACCAAGCATTGCAGGAGCGCCGTCAGTGCATAAGGTGACACAGTTTTCCCACTTAATGCCTTCTTGTTGGAAGTTGTCAACAACGCTGAAGATGTCGGCGCCAGTTGCCATTGTTGTTAGCGGTGTGCAAAACAGAAATTCTTCTTCGAGGTCCATGTCACTCTCATACCTCACATAAGCCATTAGCTGCGCGTTTTTTTCCAGTGTCGGTTGATTCATCAAGTTGATAGCTCCATTATCCCGCCTTCTTTATTCGAGCAGCCACTTGGTTTTTTATGTTCAATGAAAGGTCTGTAATGCGACTTTTGACTGTGTCGTTCGATTGGGAGACAGAGTGCAGTTTCAAGGCCACGTTGTCGTCGCACGTGAGTCTGGCCAAGTCAATGGTTGCAGACTTTACGAGCCTTTTTCCTATCGTATGCGGTTTCATGTCTCTACTTCTGCGTAGAGAGACAACATACGGTGCCAGTGTGACTTGCTTGGAGGCTAAAAGCGCTGGATTCATTTATGAGCTAATTCTGCTTCATATCAGTAGTTTCGTTTCTTGGTGCTGAAAAAAGATGCAATTCTTTTTCACATGTTGCGTGTGCTTTGTTTCCAAATGTCTTTTCAATTTATTTTTCTTCAGAGATTCGTTGGATAGCACTTCATAACACACTACACATTGCGGCTTTTCAGCACCATGATCTTACATAGAAGCAGTGTTCCCACTAAGCCGATTTTTTTCAGCGAATCGGCGATTTGTTGGAGCAAGGGCAAATAATTTTCGGCAATATAGTAAACATAGCTTCAGAAAATTCGACAAATTTGTGGAAATATGACATTTAGTATATTAAATACTGGATTGGTATGAAATTTAGGGCACATAAACGTCTTTTTGGAGCTTTGGGTACAATTGTTTAAAGAAAATTTGGGCACTCACTGATTAGCCATAAAGTTAGAGGGAACACAGCATAGAAGTGAATCCCAAGTCCACAAATTCTTGCTTGTAGGAATTCTTGTAAGTCATTCTTAAACGCTAATTACAGTATAATGCTAATTTTTAACAATAATACTTGCAATTTGATGTGCTACTTTGGGAAATTGTTTTACAGTGCTCCACTACTTTAAAAAGTAGTTTCCGCTAGTTCTGCAGCAGCTGGTCCACCTCTAAAACTTTTAGAAAACTACGTATCGTATGATGCAATAATCTTATTTTATTGAGATGAAGCCAACTAAAAGTGTATGATGCAATAATTTTGAAAGACTTAATAAACGGAAAGAAAAAAAAATCTTCTGATTTTGAAAATTCTGATCTTGCAAAAAATTGTTTTGACGGATTTGAATCACGCGACCCATGTTTTTAGTCTTCGCGACGCATACTTTAAAAACCACTGCACAAAGAAATGCAACCTTTTAGCAAGTCCAAGAATACACTTCCTCAACCTGCTAACCAAGAACTTTGTTACATTACATCATAATATGTCTGTACATGGTAAACTTATGCATGTGCACAGTATCTGAAAGCTGTGTGCGAAGGAACACTGCTGTGCTCCTTCAAGTTTTTAAAAATTTTTAGTATTTTAAGTGCACCTTATGGTCCGAAAATTACAGTAGTAACTGCATAGTAACTAAGTTTAATTAGGTTTTTTGGCGTGCTAATTTTTGAGCAAAAAAATACTGGTGACCAATTTATTTTTTGAACAAAATTCAATTTCATTAATTCATTTTTCAGGCAAAAGTTTGGTGCCCCCTGGCAAAACATTTTTAGCTCCTACAACCATGTTGCCAGCAGGCAGCTGTTTTTTCTTTGTGGCTTTTGAGTATTAGAAAAAGGCAAACTACCATGTGCTATCACTGCTCTGTTACTGATTCAATCATGCTTGGAGCCTTGGCAGACAGCAGTGACTAGCAAGGATTGAAGTGAACAGTGTCATTGTTTTGTGAAACATGTTTAAGCTGCTTAACGTGGGTAAATTGCGTTTTGCGATCCTCTTCCTTTGGATTTTGATTATTGACTGTGGGGGAACAAAATAGATTGTAATTACAATTTATTGCCCTGGTTGCCTTGGCCAGGAGACAGCAAAGAGGGGACCATTCAGTTTTTGAGTCAAGCTGCCCATCTGCCTACCACATACTGCAGAGGCTTCACACTGTCCCTTTAATTGCTGAACGTCAAGCAAGGAAGTTGTAAATAACAATTTTTATAGTGTTTGGTTTGACCCAAACAGGAATCAAACCCGAGTCTATCGGTTTTGTTGCAGACGTTTTACCCACTCGACCACTGATCTATCATATAACATTAAAGAAAAGCCCTAAAATAGTCTTCACATTCATTTAGAGACTACTTCGCATCCTACATTTTTGTTCATTCATTATAACTATACACTTTATCAAAAAAAGCATCGATTCAAGGGTGCAGATAGTCCAAGGTGATAGGGATTTGGGAGTTTGTCGTAGCTCACTTTAGTTATAGAACCTTACATCACTGCCGTGCAAGAAACACAATGCAGTCCTGGTTTTCAAGTTGTCGCAGATTTCAATTTAAGACCTCACCATTCAATGAAAACTGTTTGCAAATTAAAGCAACAAAAATTTTGATATTCACAGCTTCCCTGCTTGACGTTCAGCAATTAAAGGGACAGTGTAAAGCAGTGGTTCTCAACCTTTTTTTTGGTCCAAAGCCAAAATTTAAACCTCAAACTTGACAGGAGCCGCAATCAAATAAACAAAAACTTTCAATTAGGTTTGTGCAACTGCTGCAAGTTTTTATTGTTTAAGTTATTGAGACATTTCACCAGCCCATAGTAGTTAGCTTCATCGTGGCACTGTGCTAAGCTAAAAGCAAAAACTGAATATCACAAAATTTAAAAAAATCAATATTACAGCATCATCACAGGTGTCGAAAGGAATTTTGCTACGAGTGGGGGGGACTTGAACTTAAGACTAAAACGAGTGGGGGGACTTGAACTTAAGACTAAAACTTGTCTGCATCTCACATAGATGGGGGTTTGGGGGTGCTGCCCCCAGTCGCTGGGCAAATTTTATAATTTTTCAAAAAAATTGCCATTTTAACGCAATTTAGGTGGCATTTTGGATATTTTTGGGGCCATCTGAAACTAAAAGAACTGAAACTAAAAGAACTAAATGTTTGGAAACTCATTCACAGAAATAAATTTATCAGTCTCTTCAGCTCCCTTACTTCCTGTTCAAGTTTAAACTTACGTTTAAAAGCATGCATATTTAAGTTTAAGTGACCTGGTTAAAGGGGCTTCATTCCCGGTGGCGCAGACAGGTCAAGTCACTTAAAACATTAACCCCAAAATACAGGGATCACGCCTTTTTAGCGCGACCTTTTCAGCGCCATCTATTTCATTGCCAGTCCTTTTCAGCACAGATCATTTTGTTGCCAATTCAGTGCTATTTGACAATTCAGTTATTTTGGGTTAGGGTTAGTCAAAAAGCACCGAGTTGGCGCCGAAAAGGTCCATGCCGAAATGGTCACGCCGAAAAGTTGTGGACCCCAAAATATAAGCGTTTAAACGTGTTTTGGACTTGACCTGTAAGTAAAGAAAGGCTGAAGGGACTGGGCAATTTCATTACATTAAGATTTTCAAAATTTAGTTTGTTTTTTTTCAAATAGCTGTAAAAACGTGCAAATTGTGATTCTAATGGTGCTAAAATGGTACGTTTTGCTGAAAAATAGCAAAAATTGCCCATGTTCAGTTTGACAGGTTGCATGGCTGTTCACTGTTCAGCCCTCTTAGACCCCATTGATTTTGCTACTGCATTAGCCCAGTATTTTACAGCTTTAGTCCTACAACCTATTAAAAGCCAAGTTAGGTCTCCCTCTCATCTGTTTTGAATAAATAAGAGTAAAACTTTTAATTAGGAATGAGAACGAAGCTAAGAAACCAAGCTAATGCGCTAACACTTACATCCAGTAAGTCCCAAGTAAAAATGTGTAATGTTATCCTCATCTGTTCACTAAAGGGATGCTTATATCCAAACAATAAAAAATTTAACCAAAATTGAAATGAAGAATAGTTCAATAAAATTTACATAAACAGTGCAAAACAGATTCATTTTCAAAAGGTTAATAAGAGCTGTAGAGAGGATAACCAAGAGCCGTGGTTAAGAAACACTGGTGTAAAGCCTCCACTGAGGGTGGTAGACAGATGTACACATGGCAGCTTGACTCTTAAGACAGAAAGGTCCTTAAGCTATATCCTGGCCAAGGCAAGTTGGTGAATAAAGTGTACTTACAATTACTATTGGATAAACTGATCACTAGTCGAGGCGATAGAGTGTGTGCTGCTGAAATGGTAGACATGGGTTTGCTTCCCAGTTGGGTGTAACCAAAGACTGGAAAAATTGGTATTCACAGCTTCCCTGCTTTGATGTTCACCAATTAAAGTGACAGTGTGAAGCCTGCATTGTGTGGGAGGCAGTTGGGCAGGTGGCAGCTTGATGTGAAGACTGAAAGGTCCCTTTGCTGTCTCCTGACCAAGACAACTTGATAAATAAGTAATTACAATTATTACAATTACACTAGCAGTGACACAGTTGCTAGCAGGGTCAAATTTACTTACATTGTACAGGGACCCTTTGCACTTTTGTTTCTTTGGAAAAATGAAGCCTTTGAAGAAAGAATTTTTCACCTTCATAGCAACATGCTTAACTCGCGTGGCATGATTATGTTTGAAAAAAGTTATTCATGTCTAGGTGCATAAGCAAGATTTTGCTTAGGGGAGGATTTTTGAACCCAAAGCTAAAATTGGTCTGCATCTCGCAGACAGAGTCTGAGGGCAGAGTCCCCAGCCGTCGGAAGCTATGGAGGGTCTTGAGGCTAAGCCCCTAGCTATCAGGCTGTGAGGCAATTGTTGTGATTTTTTCAGGAAAAAATTGCCTTTTTACATCATTTGGAGCTTATTTCATTCGTTTGTAAAACCTTTTGAAAGAATTGCTGAGATTCAAAAAATCAAAACTTTTGATAGAATTAAACTCTTCAACCTCTCTTAGCAGTTAGTTCCTGGTCCTGGTCAGTTCAAAACCAGTGGAGACCATTCTGCATTCACATTTGGGTTAAGTTTTTTGCTTCAGGTGCGGGAGCCCCAAGAGTGCAGAGCCTCTGGCACTGTGCCGAAGTGCTATGTGTTAAATCAGGCCCTGGTTACTAAGTGTTAATGTTCAACGTTAGCACCAAGCCTTGATCCTACTGTATATACTCGCATATAGGTCGCAACTTTTCCTTATATTTTTGTTTGAAAAAAAATAGGTGCAACCAATCCGCTTGACATAAGTGCAAATCGTCTCCAAGTCGGAACAAAATTGAAAGTTTTCGGCTATTGCATGTACCATATTTTCCGGCTAATAAACTGTTATGGACACGAATTGTAGTGGAAATGTGCTATTGCTTCTGTGGTTCTATCGAATACGGCTGCATGCGCTTGTGCATGCACATATGGTACCTACCAATGCAAGACAGTTTCATGAGCGCACACGCACATGCGACCTCTCAGCGTGCGTTGGATTTTCCCGCTTTGTTGAGAAAAAATTGTTTTGAATTTCAATGCAATGCAGTTCAATGCTAAAAAAACAACCAATTGCAGTAATTTTCGAAGTTATCTGTGCAAAAAAGCTAGGTAAAGGGCCTTTTAAATCCCTAGATTTTCAGTGCAACTTTTGTGCGAGTCAACTCTAAATTAAACTTTTTTAATGCAAAACTAATAGTGCGACCTATAGGCGAGTGTATACGGTAATTGCTGGAACAGTTATCTGTTAGCCATGTCACAAATCAAAAATTGGTCTATCTATATTCTAGGCAGCTGTGGATTTCGTCTATGTTGTATTGACACACTTGATTTTGACATTGAACAGCTTGTGGATGTTGTGACTATTTCAATTATATCTCGCTTCATCATGATTTCAACTGACCTTTGCAGGACATATTTAATTATGTATATGCTGTAGTGTATAAGCTTTATTTGTTGAATTTTACAAAGAATCTTTTTTTTTTTGTCCAAGCTTGTACAGAAGCAGCAATACTTTTTTGTATTTTCATGTCAAAAATAGTCAATCAATAGCAGCTGTTGAGGAATAATTTACAGGAAGAACAAAAATCCTGAGCCATGTTATCATTTGATAATGCATAGCTCTGCATAAGTGAAGCAATTAATTAGCATTAATGGCTGCTTATCAGGAAAAAGTTGTCGCTATTTATAAACAGCTTTCTAGGACACCTTCATTGGACTTGGTTGCAATTGTGAGTGATGATATGACCAATGTTCTTCACTGGCAAGCAGTGTGGTCTTTTAGAGATATTGTAAAACAATGTAAAGTCAGCTATTCTAGCACTGGCTCTTTAAGTGTTGAAGATGGTAAACTTGTAACTGCTAAAAACCATTTTACCAATGAAACTACTCAGAAAATGATATCAATTTCATCTTCCAAACTGGTGGCATGCTTGCGAGAACTTGAAGTAAAGTCAGAAAAGCATGATTTTTTAGAAATTTGGAATAAATCCCAGAAAAGATCAAGCATCGATTTGACCAAAGAAAACAAGCATGGAATAGTTCATACAAATTCGATTTTTGGATGTTTAAAATGGTCTAATAGTAGTGACAAGCTTGTATATATTGCAGAGAAAAAGACGATAGAAAACAAAGGTTCCTTATTTGTTAACACTCTTCATGACAATAATATCATTGACAAGTTTGTCCACAGAGAAGACTGGGGTGAACAGTTGGTGGGATCCTATCATCCTATGTTGTTTATGTTCAGTGTTGATTCTGAAGAAATAACATCTCTCTCTGAATATTTACCCTTTGATGTTTCGGCAAGTTTTGCTGTGTGGTCCAAGAATGATGAATGTCTTTATGTTTTAGCTTGGAAAGCCACCCCATGGAAATTAGGTTTGAAGGGTTGTAAAAACAGATATAGTGCGTTATATAAGCTAGATTTAAGATTTCAAGAATGCACTAAACTTACTGATGATAGTTCTTGTGTTTTTTCATTGCAAATTACTCCTGATGGTACAAAACTCATATACCTTGAATCAACACCTTTTGGACCTCATATGCAATGTGTTAAAATGATGTGCATTGATTTAGACAACCCAACAAAATGCAATAAAAGAACTATTGTTGATATTGTTGAGCATCAAGAAGATCCCAATTGCTTTCAAGGGTTGTTTGTTGATGAAATGTCTGACAATTGTTGGTTATCTAATGGGCACCAGTTGGTTGTTTCAAGCTTGCACAGAAGCAACAAAGCTCTTTTGTGCATTGACATAAACTCAGGAAAAGTTACGCTTTTGGAGACGGTAGGCACATGGAATATTTTTTGTGTTGAAACGGACATTTTATTTGCTTCATTTTCTAGCCCAAGCGTTCCTACTGTTTTTAAAATTGGAAAATTTGATTTAGATAAAATCATTTGGCTGGATGTTGATGTTCCAGTACCTCAACTAGAAAAAATACAGTGGGATGTTTTAGAACATAAACCTAAAGAAGACAATCAGCAATTTTCTGGGCTTGAGTATGAATCTATACTGGTTAAGCCTTCAATGGTAGATCATCTTAAAGGTTTAATAATTAATCCTCATAGTGGGCCTCATAGAACACATTCTGCTTCATTTGATCTTTTTTCTGCCTGCTTTTGTCGATTGGGTTATGCAGTTTTACATGTCAATTTTAGAGGTTCTGCTGGCTTTGGGCAAAATTCTATTATGTCTTTGCCAGGAAATATTGGAAAGCAAGATGTTAGTGATGTACAGCAAGCTGCTGAGACAGTTTTGCAAAATTTGAATATTTGTTCCAACAATGTTTTTGTTTATGGTGGTTCTCATGGTGGTAATTTGACATTACAACTTGTTGGCCAATATCCTCATTTTTACTGTGCTGGTGCAGCTAAAAATCCTGTTTCAAATTTGCTAATACAACAAACCAGTGATATCATTGACTGGTGTTATTTAGAGGGAGGATCCACCTTTAGCTATGATATAATTCCTTCTTCAAGTAATATGCTAAAATTTCTCAACTGTTCTCCTGTTGTGCATGTTGGTAAAGTTCAGGCTCCATTACTATTTATGTTGGGTTTGTCAGATGTGCGAGTGCCCCCATCCCAATCATTCGAGTATGTTCATGCTTTGAAAGGTGTGGGAAAGAAGGTAAAAGTGTTAACGTATCCAAACAATAATCATCCCATATCTGCTGTAGAGTGTGAAGCTGATTGTTTTGTTAACATGGCTAAATGGTTTTTTGACCACAGTAGATTCAATGATAATGACTAGATGTAGGGATGTTCATTTTAGAATATCTGCATATTCTAGAATAATTTTGGATCTTTTTTTTGAATTCCAGAATATTTCCAGAATATCGAATTCTATTGCAAATATCGAAATCATTCAATTTCGGATGAAAAAGGAGTGCTAATTGACAGCAATAGTGCTATCGCCGAGTAGCAACAGTAATAGCTATATCAATAATGGCTTTAATGCATTGTTATGGTCACTTGTCAATAACCATTTTTTGCTTTTTTCCTGTGATACAGAAAGAATATCCCTGCGTATTGCTACCGCAAGAAAGTACATGTGAATTTTCAATCTTTTTTTTCCTCTTAAAAACAAATGAGAAGAGAAACGCAAGAGTTTAAAGAGAGTGAGCAATTAAGCATTGTCATGCATTGCTCACACGTGCGTGCACGTATCTGCTATTACTTGCGGTTGCACCATAGACTCTTCATTAATCGACTGAAAACTGTCGGTTTTGTCTTTTTTTCCTTCATTTGTTCTGCAATATGCCAATTTGTTCAATCGGTGGTACTTTTTTTCTTCACGGTACACTCGTTCTACAAATATGTCCAATCGAATCAGCAGAATACGCATGAGCACAAAAAATCTTTCCAAAAAGAGCAAACTTTTTTCTTCAATGCTGTTCCCTTTTCCTCCTCATGTCTGTTTGTAGCCTACTAAACAAAGAGTTTATGAATGCACCATGTGCACTTACGTCAGCGTGTGTGCAATGGCTGTTTGCTGTGTGTGCTTATATACTACTAAGTGAACAATGCACAGTCAATGACGTTCATATGCAACCAATGCGGAAGCAGCATATCTTAACAAATTTTCACTATTCCGATTCCATAATTTAAAACCGTATCAATTTTGGAACCTGTTCCAATGGGTTCAGTATTCTGGAATGAACATCTGTAACTAGATGGGAGCTTGCTGAGAAGCAAGCTCATTGAATGACCAACACATGTTGAATGATGAGATTGTAAAAAAAAACTTTTTGCTTTCCTGCTTAGAGAGCAATTAAGAATATTTTCATCTGGACCACCCAGGAGGGTTTGGAATAAACAGTGTCAAAATACGTATTTTATTGACCACATGGTGACTGATAATAAAAAAAAATTCTATATAATCGTTCAACAATCAATTGCTGGGGTGTAGATTTTGGCAAGTTTCCAAATTGTGGATCTCCAAATGTTTATCTTCAAAATATTTATTAACATTAAAACCATTTTACCTAAGCCATTAAAAAAAAAGCATTTAGGGATCCATTTGCTCCATGATGGAAAAAAAATCAAGCAATTTTGGGCAACTGAAAAAAAAATCAGCTAATCACAAATAGTTTAACCAATTTCGTTTACCATTACATGATTCACCTAAATTAGCTATAGCCTTGAAAGTGCTTATGTCAAATCAAATAAAACGGCAATCGTTGTCTGTTTTGTCTCACAGCATGAGTTCAATGGTGCCCAAGTGCAATCAAAAAAGAAAAAAATCATTTTGCTTTTGAATGTGTCTGTTAAAGCTTCTGCCATCAGTACTGTGAATACATGTATCTTAACTTATAAGCTTAAATTCAAAATGCATACACAGCTAATGTCTATTACATATTTATTCACATAAGATGTGGGACCAACACTGGGATCTGGGACCAACACACTGCGGTCTGCACTGTGTTGGTCCCAGATCTTTTTTTATGTTAATTCAGCAATTCTAAGCTTTTGTTTTGAACAGTCGGCTAATTATATGTTTAATTTTTTGGCTTTTAATTATCTATTGATGTCAAGAAAAGAACTGTTTAAGCTCAAATTAAAAATAAAGGTTTGGGGGGGTTCTGGGAGGGATATCACCTTTAAACCATGTCAAAATAGTTTATTTTTTAAAGGCCCTACTGATATTAAAAACAACTAGATGGGAGCTTGCTGAGGAGCAAGTTCTTTGAACGACGTGTGTTAAACAATGAGATTCTCAAAAACTTTTCGCTTTCCCACTAAGAGAGCAATTAAAATTTTCTTATGGACCACCCAGGAGGGTTTTGGAATAAACTGTGCGAAAATATGTATTTTATCAACCACATAGTGACTGATAATAATAACAAAAACATCCTATCATAGCTTAAGCCGTTTAATAATAATAATCAATTGCTGGGGTGAATATTTGGGGAGTTTTCAAATTGTGGCCCCCCAAATGTTATCTCTTTAAATACAGTATTTATCAACATTAAAAACATTTTACTTATACCGTTTAAAAAACAGCATTTGGGGATCCATTGCTCCATGTTGGAAAAAAGTTTATGCAATTTTTAACAAAATGTTCGAAAAAATTACTTAATTGCAAAGAGTTGTACTAATTTTGCATACCATTATGGGATTCACCTAAATTAGGTATAACCTTGAAAGTGGTCACGTCAAAACATATAAAACGGCATTTGATCCATGTTTTATCTTACTACATGTAATCGATTTTGCTGAAAAGCAATCAAGCAGAAAAAGTCATTTTGCTTTTGAATTTCATCAGAGTAGAATTTGTCAGTTAAAGCTTACACCATCAGCACTGTAAATGCGTATGTTTTAACTTAAGGTAAATTCAAAAAAAGTATAAAGCCATTGTCTAATGTCTATTACAGATTTGTTTCCGTAAGACACTCTGCACTGTAAGTTGGTCCCAGATCTTTTTTTTTTTTCGTTAATTACAGTGCAATTCTAAACTTAGTCAAACAGATGGCGAGGTATATTTCTAAGTTTTTGTCTTTTAATTGTCTGCTGGTATCAAGAAAAAAAATGTTTCTGCTCAAAAATAAAGATTTAAGGAATCAATATAGTCAATTTCTAAGGAGGGGGTGTCATCTATAAACCAGTGGTTTTCAAACTTTTTTGGGTTGCGGCACACTTAGAAGTGTTTGAATTGACTGCAGCACACCTAGAACTGCTGCATCAAACCTAGAACTCTGCGTTTACCTTGCTTGTTAAAATTTTTTCTTTAGAACATTGCTACCTTGAATGAACCAATTGAATCATGCAAAACAGAAAAATTCACTAGTCATTTTAATGTCAATGTTAAGTAAATTGTCATTGTAAAGAAGTTATTGTAAAGTGAATTGGCAATTATTTTTTTCAAAACCTACTAGTAAGTTGAATGGACGTTATGTATTAGAGTACATTTGAAAACCTTGCTATTTTTATGCAGACATGTATTTATTCTTGATGAAATGTTAAACCTTTCGAATAAAGCTGGTTCTATTTATCAAGATCTTTCTGCAATACCATTTCTTGCTTGTATAAATGTCATCAATGAAAATATTGAAGAAGTTTTACAATGGCAAGCTAAGTGGTCTTACCGAGATATAACCAGACAGTCAAAAGTCTGCTACACTACTACTGGATCAATAACTTGCGAAGATGGGGAGCTTGTGAGTATTAAAAGCCCATTTTGCAGTGAAGTAACGTCAGAGAAAATTGCATCAATTTCCTCTTCTAAATTGAAGGCTTGCATACGTGAAATAGAAGTAAAATCAGAGAATCATGATTTTTTAGAAATTTGGAAAAGATTACAGAAACTATCAAGCATAGATTTGACCAAAGAAAACAAGCATGGCATTGTGCATGCAAATTCAGTTTTTGGGTGTTTGAATTGGTCTCACAATAGTGATAAATTAGTGTATGTGGCAGAGAAAAAGGTTCCAAAATGCAAGTCATATCTTGATGATTTCGAGGGAAGTGGCAAAATTGGTGATAAATTTCTTTTAAAAGAAGATTGGGGTGAACAGTTAGAAGGGTCTTATCATCCAACCTTGTTTACATATGATGTTCATTCCAAAGAGATAACAGACTTCTCTGGTTGCTTATCTGGTACTGGTTCAATAGGTTATGCACTTTGGAGCAAAGATGATCTAAGTCTTTACATTTTAGCTTGGAAATCTACCCCTTTTAAGATGGGCCTGGGATACGACAAAAACAAATATAGTAGCATATACAAAATGGACATCAAGGGTAAAAATTTGCTCGCTGTTGTTGACGAAAAATCTTGCATTTTTTCACCACTCATAACTCCTAGTTGTACACAGCTATTATATCTTTCGTCCATAGCTCTAGGACCACATCGTCAGTGCTCTCGATTGGTAGGAATAGATTTAAAGAAAAATACCCAGAAAGTAGTTATTGATGTTGTTAGACATCAGCCAGATTTTGATTGCTTTCAAGGTCTTTTTATTTCTGAGAAAATGCTCGAAAATTGTTGGCTATCCAGTGGGCATCATTTAGTTATTTCCAGTTTCCACAGAAGCCATAAAGCACTTTTGTGCGTTGATATTAACAATGGTCAAGTCAATCTGCTTGAAACTGAAGGAAGCTGGGAAGTTTTATGTGTTGAAAATGACGTTTTGTTTGTTTCATTTTCTACACCCAACACTCCCGCAGTGTTAAGAATAGGCAAATTTAATCACAACAAAATTAGATGGCAAGATGTCGATGTTCCTGTCCCAAAACTTGAAGGAATTTCTTGGGAAGTTTTAATACACCAGCCACAAATAAAGAATCACGATTTTCCTGGTTTGGTTTTTGAGTCTGTTTTAGTTAAACCATCTGATCTTAGCGGTTTAATTGTATTTCCACATGGTGGGCCGCATTCATCATTTCATACTGCCTTTGACATGTTTACTACTGCTTTTTGTAAGTTGGGTTTTGCTGTGTTACGTGTCAATTATCGAGGTTCACTAGGGTTCGGACAAAATAGCATAGAATCAATACTTGGAAATATTGGTTGTCAAGATGTGCATGACGTTCAACAAGCTGCTAAAATGGTTGCTGATTATCTTTGTATTTCACCACAAAAAGCATTTCTACTTGGTGGTTCACATGGTGGATATTTAGTTCTCCATCTTGTTGGTCAATATCCAGAGTTTTACGGTGCTGGGGCCGTGCGAAATCCAGTCACTAATCTTGTTTCTTATTCTGGCGCTACCAATGCTCTAGATTGGTGTTACGTTGAAACTGGTTTAGACTTCAGTTATGATAAGATTCCTACTCCTGAAGATATATTGAAGTTTCTCCAATGCTCTCCTGTTGTACATTTAGAAAAAGTACAGGCACCTCTCCTGTTTATGCTAGGACTTGCGGATTTAAATGTCCCGCCTTCTCAATCATTTGAGTATGTCCATGCCTTACAAGGCTTGGGAAAGAATGTTAAAGTCCTGGCTTATCCTAACACTGGCCATTCTATCTCGTGTGTTCAGGCTGAGGCTGATTGCTTTGTTAACATAGTAAAATGGTTTTGTGAACACCAAGTGCGTTCTAACGGGTTGCACTCGAAAACGTCAACTTGAAGTGGACCGACACGTCGTCCAAATTCGGTCACGGTTGCTTCCAAACCCAAGAGGACAAGCGGCGAGCCATAATGGGTCCACTTATGAAAAACCGCAGAGTTTCAACATAATTTTGCTAGCAAGTCCAAGACCCAGTTCAAAAAAGGTTTTGTGAAACAATACTTCAAATTTGGTTAAGTTCCGAGCCTATTCATTGAAAAAATTCTGTTTGTATCAGTGAGTGCGCTGGACTGCCCTAAATTTTACATTTAGTTTTTGCTTTGTTATCAAAAACCATGCTATATTTTATTTCAACGCTCAGTAGCAGCACGAAATAGAAATTAATTGACATTCACTTAAAATGGCAACAGGGAAGTTGCGATGGACCTTGAGGCTTTTGACTCAAGCAAAAAACTTCGTCAGAATGGCAAATCATGCCAATATAATTATGATTTTAATTTACTTATAATAAGTAAATTTTGCGACCCACATTTTAAAAACTTCAAAACCATGCCCGTCATCAGCGTGACTTCTTTATCGTTTGAAATGCTCGCCCGCTGCCTTCAAACTATATGAATGAAATTAGGTTTTGTGCGAGTAAATCTGCCAATGTAGGCAAATATTTGTACTTGCGGTAATTATTTTAAGGCAAAACATTGTAGCTCATTTTTATTATTTGACGTACTAAAGCTTTATATCTACTGCAATTCAAATGCGCTATTAGAAGTACAAATTTTATATTCTGCAGTCTGCATGCTTAAATAATTGCGTTGGTTGCGTTGCGGACTAAAGTCTTTAAAGCTTGCTATGCTTTAATTGCTCAGCGCTTCCAAAATTTTTTTCGGTTAATAGCGCAATTCTATACATTGAACTTAATTTTGTTCCATTTCGATCGAAATATTGATAAATGTCGGCTTTCTTTAGCAAATTATTTAATCTTTTCTGTCAAAAATTGCAAAAATGCGGTATTTGCATCGTGTTGTGAAAATTCAATTGCGGAAGTTAGGTTGCGCTTCAACTTGATACGAAAGTGCCGTTCCGCAATTGCGGAATTACGTTGCGCTTCAACTCAATCAGAAAGTTTATTGCGGAAGTTGCGCTGCGCTTCAGAAATTAAAAAAAATTAAATTGTGCATTTTGCGCTGCGCTTTTACTGGTCGAAAAGATCGTTGCGCTTTGTTGCGCTGTGCTTTTGATACAATGTTTTTTGTGCCCACCTCTGGGCAATGGTATTGATAGCGGTGCTGTAACATAATCGATATTTCTGTCGAATTGGAAGATATTGAATCTACAATACCTTATTTGTATGAAATCTGGTTTTATGGATAAGTGAAAGATGTTAACATTACATTGCATCATCTACTCGTAGTAAAAAACTTATGCTTTCATGTATTTAGATTTTTAAAAATGTTTTTCATTTTACCATTTAGAAATGTTGATTTTGGTTCTGTTTTAGCGATTTGAGTAAAATATGTTACCATTATTACATTACCTTGTCCATATAAAAACAGCTTATTTTATAATTTTTTTTTTTTTTGCGGTATATTTAATTTAAAAAATTTTTTAATATGCATTTTAGCCTAGTGATTGTGCATGTAGCTTTAGAAGACGTTGTTCATGGTAAAATTCTCCATTTGTGATGAGATTCCTTACCATTTTACAGTGTTTTTTAGCAGTCCATTCACTATCTAGTTATTTTCATTTTTAATATTTTCTTGTACGGTAATGTCAGATTACTATGATGAGGTTGTATCTACATATAAAGAACTTTCGAAAGCACCGTCACTGGACTTTGTATCTGTGTTGAGTGATGACACAAACACTGTTTTGCATTGGCAAGCGTATTGGTCTCACCGAGATGTGGTTAGCCTGTCCAAAGTCAACTACATCACTACTGGTTCATTGCTGAGCAGAGATGAAGAGCTTGTAAGTGTTAAGAACCCGTTTACTTCTGAAATAACCACAGAGAAGATGGTGGCATTTTCATCATCTAAGTTGAAGGCGTGCTTACGAGAAATTGAAATGAATTCGGAGAAACATGATTTTTTGGAAATATGGAAAGGATCACAGAAACTATTAAGCACTGATCTCACCAAAGAAAACAAGCATGGAAAAGTACATACAAATTCAACATTTGGCTGTTTAAATTGGTCGAATGCAAACGACAAGCTGGTTTATGTGGCCGAGAAAAAAGTACCGCAAAGTAAATCTTACTTTGAAAAGAGTGAAAAGGGAGATGATGTTGGTAATGAGTTTATCTACAGAGAAGATTGGGGTGAAGATTTGTTAGGATGTTATCATGCTACATTATTCATGTATGACATAAACTCTTGTAAAGTTATAAACATGTTTGAGTGTTTGCCTAGTGATATTTCTGTTGGTTGTGCACTTTGGTCCAAAGACGATAAATATCTGTACATTTTAGCGTGGAAATCCACTCCTTGGAAATTAGCCTTAAATGGCTTTCGAAACAGATACAGTGCCTTGTATGAGCTGAATTTGTCGCTTAAAACATGCACGAGCGTTACTCCTGATAAAAAGTGCGTGTTTTTGCCTCGAGTTTCTCCTGATGGTTCACAACTTATCTATCTCGAATCGACTCCCTTTTGGCCACATAGGCAATGCTACAAAATGATGCGTTTTGATTTGACCAGCCCGCGCTCTGTTGCAAAAGTTGTTGTTGATCTTGTGACACATCAACCGAATCCAAGCTGTTTTCAAGGACTATTTATTGACAACATCGTTTACAATTGTTGGCTGTCTAACGGTCGCCAGTTGCTTGTCTCTAGTTTTCACAGAAGTAATCAAGCTCTTTTATGCATTGATATTTACACTGGCGACGTTAATTTGTTGGAGACGGAAGGTGAATGGACCATTTTGCATATAACAAACGATATTATCTTTGTTTCTTTCTCTACTCCTAACACTCCTGCGGTTTTCAAAGTTGGCAAGTTTGATCCAGACAAGATAAAATGGCTGGACGTTGATGTTCCTGTGCCCAAATTAAACGAAATAACATGGAAGATTCTAAAACATGAACCAAAAGAAGAAAACAAACAATATCCTGGGCTTGACTATGAATCTGTCTTGGTGAAGCCAGCTGCTGATACTATTGTTAAAGGTTTAATTGTAAATCCACATGATGGACCGCATAGAATATACCATGCCGCTTTCGATCTGTTTACGGCTAGTTTTTGTAAGTTAGGCTATGCGGTTTTAAGAGTCAATTTCAGAGGTTCACAAGGCTTTGGGCTGTTTAATCTCTTGTCTTTACCTGGTAACATTGGTCATCAAGATGTGAAGGATGTTCAGCAAGCTGCGGAACGAGTCATTGAAGATCTATCCATTCCTCCTGGAAAGATAATGATTCACGGAGGATCTCATGGTGGGTTTTTAACTCTTCATCTTATCAGCCAGTACCCACGATTTTACAGTGCTGGTGCAGTTCGGAACCCAGTTGCAAATATGTTGATACAGAAAAACAGCGACTGTATGGATTGGGCGTACCAAGAAGCAGGAGTCGAATTCAAATACGATACTATACCTAACCTAGAAGATACACGGACATTCCTCGAATGTTCTCCTATTTTAGGTGTTGCTAAAGTTGAAGCTCCATTGCTTTTTATGGTTGGTTTGTCAGACTTACGGGTTGTCCCAGCGCAATCATTTCAGTACATTCATGCTTTACAAGGATTAGGAAAGAAAGTGAAAGTCTTGTCATATTCGAATAATTATCATCCAATAGCTGCTGTTGATGCTGAAGCTGATTGTTTTATTAATATGACCAAGTGGTTTTATGAGCATTGTCATTAATGCTTCACAATCAATCAATCGTGTAAAATTGCTCAGTTCACAACACATTTCAGAGTTCTCTACAAGCGGTTGGTTAACTCGTTCTTTTTTTTTTTTTTTTGTATTTGCATTAAGGTTTATGCCTTGTTTTATTTTTGCTCATGCGGGACGGTAAAAGTGTAGTAACCTTTTGTAGAGAACTCTGCACACTAATGCAGTTAGCAATGCTTGCATCAAAAATCAACAAAAAAGTTATTTCTTTGAAGCGAAGCTGAACCGAAAACTTTAATACGATACCGGTAGTGCTCGTTTTGAATTTAAGCTAGTTATTGCAAAAAGTTGTTCTCAATTGAATGAATTTTTTTCAGCCACTGCAGGGTTGTGATTAACTCCTTGCTGCTGGAGGTTGTTGTCTCCAAAAAAAATATAGAGGTCTGAAACCTGTGATCGTGGTACTGAACTTCGCAACATAAACTACGCCCTACGGTACTAATTTACCTAGAAATTTTTAGCCAATATACTATGCAATGTGCAATTAGGATTAGAAATGTGGATATTTGCGACGCTGCGCACGAATTTTTCGAGTTTTGTGTTATGAATTGACGTTATTAATTGTGGTTAATGACTATTACCAGAAGTTTTCTTTAATCAGATGCTTTGTAGTCCTATGCATTACGTTATATGTGTAGGTAATGTATTTAGGTTTGTTTTTTTATTATTTGTGCAATATTGACTTTTTTGAGTAGCTCTTGCATTTGGCTGTATTTATTGATAAACCAAGTTCATTTGCAAGTGAATGCTTGTGTGCATAACAGTGCATTGGTAGTGCACGAAATGTTGCGTTATTCAGAGCGTTTTTTTTATGGCTATTGTGGCAATTTAAAGGCTTTGCTTCCAACCTACATACTTCATGACAGTTACCACTAGCAGTTTGAATTTAAGAAATGTGCGAGAATTAATTCTAAGTTTAGAAACCATACCAGCTTGGCACACTAGATCTAAACGAGCTGCAAATACATTTCATGTAAACGACATTTTAGTGCTTTTTCAAGTAGAATCTGTTGTGTGAGGTTTTGTTTTGAAATTTGAATTGTATTTGATAGAATGTAGCAACTTGACGTTACAAATTAGTCAACGCAAGAAGCTACTAGAAAATTGAGCACAAATCGTCTACAAATAAGATTTTTTTTACTCGCTATCTAAAGATCACAGTACAATCTTTACTTCAGTAAAATATAGCCGCTGCAATTTTATTAATTTGTGAAACGTTTATTTACAAAATATGAGTGACCAAAATTTGCTAGTCCTTCAAAATTGCGTTAGCACAGAATAAGAAAAAGTAAACTGCTGGTTAACAAAGACAAGCTCTCATCAAATTACGAGAAAACCAGTTACATTTTGGTTCATTAACAGCCACAAAAATCTGTTTCAGAAAATTTTAAGTTGATACCGAATGATCAAACCTTGACTAGAACAATACTGTAAAATATTTGGGAATTAGTATTGATGAAAACTTAACGTGGAGTCCGCACCTAAAGCAAGTTATGGGACAGCTTGCAAGATAGGTTTCGTTTTTCCATAGAATACCTCATTTTTTAACAAAAGATGTTTTAAGCGTGCTGTATTATGCGCTTGTGTAACCTTATAGCTAACTACAGTATGGAATTTTCGTGTGGGGTAGGCTACCGCTGCTATAAAATATTTGAAGGAGATTCAAGTGAATATGAACAAAATCGTCCGAGCTCACGATATTTTCCGATATCTCATCTCTTAAAAATTTAAGCTGACAGATATTTACGAATTTAAACTAGCAAAATTCATGCACCAACTTCAAAGCAATAAATTACGTAAATTCTTTCAAGATTTGTTCAGCAAAGTTAACACTGTGCATGGTTGAAATACCAGACATGCATCAAAAATATCTATTTTCTACCAAATGTGAAGAAATGTATTAGGCCTACTAAAATCGCTTTGCCTTTAAGAGGATCAAAACTCTCGACAAATATTGACAATGTTCATAAAAACAAAGAATTTAGTACCGCTACTTTCAAAAAACACTGCAAAAAATTTCTAATTAGTAAACACTATTGAAGGATTGCAGCTACGTCAAAGCTTTTTCTCGCCAAAACGATTGGACGTCAAAACGCCATTACAAAGCATTGGCCGATACCGTAAATCAATGTATAATTCCTTAAGTGGGCATATTTTGAAGAATTTGATTGTAAAGTAATACTTTTGTAGATAACCTGGCCTTAGTTGAAAGTTACTAGGAGCGATTTGAGCAGCTTACATAGCTCAGCGGGTCTAGAAAGTTACTCCTTTGTGAATTCTCATCGTCCATTGTGCCTGCTATTGTCCACTTTGCCCGGTTTTTAGGTTTGGTTAAAATCGTAAATTCGGCCATATCCTAGAACATTTATATTCTCCGTCACAGCAGTAACACATGGCAGATTAAGGTTTAATTTAAACTCTATTTATGAATAAAATTTAAAATCACTAGCTCAAGTCGAAATAAATGCAAATTAAGGCTCGATCAAAGTTACACTAAGGCCAGTAAAATCATTAATTTAAAATTTAAATGACATTTCTCTGAATATAATTCAATGAAAACAACTGCTAACGCATTTCAACTCCTAGCAACTAATAACCATTGCGGTAAGCCGCTAATGACAACATGAAATGCAAAAAAATCACCAAGATCCTGCAAAATGGACGTACGAAATTACAAAAGCTTAAAAATGCGTTAATTTTGGGACAAATAAAGAAGATGCAACTGTTCTATTGCAGCGCAGTCAATAGTAAGTCTCGAATTTGATAACCGAAAGTAGCTACTACCATCCATATTACATAATTTTAATGGGTTAAGGTGAATTTACACAGTATCCGTTTTTCGTACGTTTTCGTCCGATTTTTTACGTTTTTGCTTCTTGACAAAGTATGCGCTTTTTCATCCGCATTTTTATGTGTCCATATCCGCACTAACCAGACAGCCACATACTGGACAAAAGTTTTCTGAAAAAAATTTTTTGTAAAGGGGTACAGCTCTATTTCAAAATTTCGCTCTTATCGTTCATACACAAAATTTTTGAACAAAATTTTTATCTATATATAACAGTCTACTTAGTGCGTATATGGACTTATAAAAATGCGGATGAAAAAGCGCATACTTTTTCAAGGAGAAGCGAAAACGTAAAAAAACGGACGAAAACGTACGAAAAACGGATACTGTGTAAATTCACCTTTACTTGACAGCTAGCCGGATTTACGTCACTGAAAAAAGCAAACAAAAACGAATTTTTACAATTAAAATCTTTTTCAGTTTTTACAGACTTTTATTTAAAATTTAACTTTAATGTTAGCAAGAATCAACTGGTTAAAATACGGATTATATATTCGTTAACAGTGTTTTGCATGCGTTTACACAGCACCGATCCGCGATTTTGACGTCCAGCGGTTTGGCTTGCAGCGCGATTACGTCACGTGCAATCCATCAATAACCAGTACTTAAATTGTAGGGGGGACGCGTCCCCCCACCGAGATTTGAGCGCTGGTTTATGGGAGGAAAAAGTTACTGTTTTTGGCCGGAAAAACCGCTTAAATTTTCGATTTTGGCCAGAAAAAGCCTTCGGATTTCGGCGAAGACCTTTTTTTTTTTGGAGATCACCTGTTTTTGGCCACAAAAACCGCTTAAATTTTCGATTTCGGCCAGAAAAAGCCTTCGGATTTCGGCGAAGACCGAGATCACCTAGTTTTCACTGAAACTCGCCTCAATCCAATTCAGGAACAATAAATATTTTGGTCCAGTTCGTTTACGGAACAAACTCCCAAAAAATCCTGACTACGTGCCTGTTCTTCACTAAGGTTCAGTCAACGCTGAAAAAACGTCCCCCCATGTAAATTTTACAATTTAAGTACTGACTATAACGACCTCTGCCACAAAATTATTTAATTTTTCAATTTTATGTAACACTTGATAAGTGCAGTTTACTTTTTCATCTAATATTGTTGTTTGCTTTTCTCGCATGTTGAAAATTACTGGTTTACAGACTTACAGTGCACAGCCTATCATTTAGTTAATTCATTGCGCCCGTTTTATTTTCTTTTCCAAATGTGAACATTGAACAATCTAGGAAGCACCTTGACTCCTAACTTTCCAGTCTTTTGGTGTTTCCCAGCCAATAGGCCTACTTCCTAAATTTTAGTTTTCTGAATGTATTTTAAACCTTGGGCTTCTGTAATGGACACAGTAACATGATTAGGATTAACTTTCTCTTTCTCGGTGTGTTTGGCGAACAATAAACTTACTTCTATCACTTCTTCCCTAGGCGGAAAAACAGACTGACTGCTTCACTGACAGAAATCCAAGCTTCACAAACCTTCATTCACACGGGCGACTTTTAGCAGCGAAAATCGGCATTTTGCTTTTTTTGTTTCTCATATCGAGGAAGAAAGAAACAAGACGAATGGAGAAAGAAAAAAGGCAAAATGCCGATTCTCGCAGCTAAAAGTCGCTTGTGCGAATGCAGATCTAAATAGAGAACGTCGTCATCCACCGATGAAGTAATAGTGAGTGTGAATTTCGAGGTTTACAAAGGGCCAGTTCCCACACTAACCGCATGCAGCAAAGTAAGCTACCGCAGACGGAGGACCTATTGCCCCGCAAACATTTGGCACAAGGCATAACCTTGTTGGTCCAAGCGTCACCAGGGACCGTTATTTTCCTTACTCATTAGTTTACGGCACAACTGCCAATGTGAATCTTTGGATTTTGTAAACGACTAATAAATTTTATATTTGTGGTTGTTTGTATTGGGTTGCGGATTACGCAACTAGCGCTGTGTGGCTGTAGCTAAGTTTTCACTCCGTGTTAGTTCTCGCATGTAGTGTTAAGCCATGGCCACCTAGATCTAGGTGGCCTTGGTTAAGCTCTCGCCTAGATCTGGAAATCACAGACTGCTAGGGAAGCAGGCTAACGTATGCATGTATGCAATCATAAACCTTTTGATGCAATAGTAGCAGGGTTGGAAGTGGATGCTGTTTAAAATCAAAGACGAATCGATCTCGATAATACACACAAAAAGCAAACAATTGTCGATATCAGAAACAAAAAGCAAAGAGTAGTAATCGATGCCGAAATGCGAACAAACATTTTTTTAATCGTTTGCGTGCTATCTGGCTTAAAGGCTACCAGCGCGGAAGCCTTGGGTAGAGTCACCAGAACGGCGACTACTTAAAAACAAGCAATGCGAAAAAGTTGTCTTCCCGCAGGAATCGAACCTGCAGCCTTTTGATAGCCGGAATCCGGTAATTTTCGATTACTGGAATCGAACTGACTTCCCTAGGCTTCCGCGGTGGTAGCCTTTAGGCCAGATAGCACGCAAACGATTAAAAAGCTCTGACCAGCAAATGTCAAAACATCCCAACTAACTGGAACGACCGACGCTCGCGTCGCGTGTTCCTTTGTTAGTTTGTTGTTACTCGGCCATTTTCCTACTAACGAGTGCGAAATTTCAGACTTTTGCTTATTACTCGAGAACAGTTTGGTCTAGCTACGTGAAATTTTGACAGCAGTTTTAGATTAACGAGGTATATGTTTGTACCAAATTTCAAGGCAATTGGTCACGTGACTTTGGTTTTAGAACCCGAAAACCGCCGCGCAAGTTTGGCGTAAAAAGCGGTCTCAGTCAAAAACGGCTGAAGTACGGCAAAAAATATTTCATAGGGTTGTATGTTTTAAGATCATAGGCGTAGCCAGGGGGCCCTCCCCCAATTAAAATACCACCAATGATAAAAATTACGACAACGTTGGCTATAGGCTAGCGCTGTTTAGTTGCGTTTTTTTTTTCAGCAATTACGCACACAACAAACACATTAATGACGATGAGGGAGCCCGGGGCCCCTAACTAACAACCAGGGGGCCCAAACTAACGACTATGGGGCCTAAACCAACAACTAGGAGGCCCCGTACTGATAACCAGGGGGCCCCGGGGACCTTAACTGACGAACAACAGAGCTCCTAACTAATAACCAGGCCCCTAAATAACGACCAGGGGGCCTCTAACTAACAACCAGAGGCTTTGGAGCCCCTAACTGACAACCAGGGGCCTCGGGGACCCTAACAAAGAGCCCCAGGGCCCCTCACAGACAACCAGGGGGCCCTGGGACCCCTAACTGACAGCTAGAGAGCCCCTAAATGACAACCAGGGGACCCTAACCGACAACAAGAGGGGCCCTAACTGACTACCCGGGGACCTGACTGACAACCAGGGAGCCCCTGACTGACGACTAAGGATCCAGGAGCCCCTTTATTTAAATTTTTATTAATTTATATGCAAAACGTGTAAAAATTTAACAGTTTTTTCCTAAAAGTTGCAACCCCAGGTCTTCGTTTAACGTTATTATGAACTTAATGCTATAACACAGGCGGTAAAGCAAAACCCCCAATTGAAATACTACCAATGATAAATATAATGAGAGCACAGCCAATACGTTGTCCTAGTACGGAATTGCAGTTTCTTCAATTTAGGATTTACGCGTACAAAAGTGAGTAATAACTAGATGGGAGTTTGCCAACAAACCCAGTGAACGACCGACGCAAAGCTAATGCTGTGACGTTCAAAAGTACTTTTTGTCTACCGTAAAATCAGCAATTATTCAAAAATATCTGATTATGGAATCTTAAGAAAAGTAGATTCAAAATATTTGTCAGTTAAATATCATCTCCTGATATCATAACAGACTGGCACCCTACGTTGAGTCGTAGAAAAAATTGATTTTTGGGGGGTCTCCGGGGGGTTGGCACCCCCAAACTATGTCAAAATATTTGTCTGATAAATATCTGCTGATATCAAAACAGACTGGCACCCTAAGTTGAGCCATTCAAAATATTGATTTTTGGGGGGTCCCCGGGGGGTGGCACGCCCATACTATGTCAAAATATTTTTCAGTTAAATATCTCCTGATATCAAAACTAACTAGCATCCTAAGTTGAGCTGTTCAAAAAATTGATTTTTGGGGGGTCCATTTGGGGGGTTCCTGGGGGGGGGGGGCATTCCCAAACTATGTCAAAATGTTGTTGTCTGATAAATATCTCCTGATATCATAAAACACTGGCACCCTAGCCTGAGCCGTTCAAAAATTGATTTTTGGGGGGGTCCCCGGGGGGTGGCACCCCCAAACTATGTCAAAATATTTGTCTGTTAAATATCTCCTGATATCAAAACTAACTGGGACCCTAAGTTGAGCCATTCAAAAATTTGATTTTTGGGGGGATCCATTTGGAGGGGTCCCCGGGGAAGGGGCACCTCCAAACTATGTCAAAATATTTGTCTGTTAGATATCTCCTGATATCATAACAGATTGGCACCCTAAGTTGAGCTGTTCAAAAAATTAATTTTAGGGGGTCTATTTGGGGGGGTCTTCGAGGATATGGCACCTCCAAACTATGTCAAAATATTTGTCTGTTAAATCTCTACTGATATCAAAACAAACTGGCAACCTAAGTTGAGCTGTTCAAAAATTTGATTTTTGGGGGGTCCCCAGGGGGTGGCACCTCCAAACTCTGTCAAAATATTTGTCTGTTAAATATCTACTGATATCACAAACAAGTAGCACTCTAGCTTCAGCCGTTCAAACAATTGATTTTTTGGGGCCCCATTTCGGGGGGGTTCCCGGTGGAGTTGCCCAAAAAATTTCGGGAGAAACAATTGCGTTTGCAGCTCAACAACTTTACACAAAAATTACATTTCGATGTGTTGTGGTTTAGGAGAAGAAGAGCGAACAAAAATTAGGAAGAAAAAAAGGAAAAAAAAGGAAAAAAGGGGAAAAAAAAAGAAATGAACCTCATCGCGGCCAAAAGTGGGTTGGTTGGGATGAAAGGGTATCTTAAGACATACAACCCTACGAAATATTTTTTGCCGTACTTAAGCCGTTTTTGACTGAGACCGCTTTTTACGCCAAACTTGCGGGCCGGTTTTCGGGTTCTAAAACCAAAGTCACGTGACCTATTGCCTCGAAATTTGGTACAAACATACAACTCATTAATCTCCAAGTACTGTCAAAATTTCATGTAGCTAGATCAAACTGTTCTTGAGTTATAAGCAAAAGTCTGAAATTTCGCACTCGTTAGTTGGAAAATAGCCGAGTAAAAACACAGGAACACGCGACGCGAGCATCGGTCGTTCCAATAATGACGACCACGTGTCCACGTCATAATAATGTCATGCAATTCTAGTACGTTTCAAAAAAACTGTCCAGTGACTTGACTCGAGTACTCCACGTTTTGGAAAAAAAGTTATTTTAATTTTGCTTTAAATGTTTTTTTTAATAAAAGAACTTAAGGGCACGATCTTATCTCAAAATCATAGGCGAAGCCAGGGGGGTGGCCTAGGGGGCCCGGGCCCCTTCAATCGAAATGCCACCAATGACACAAATTTGACAAAAAAGTCTTGTTTCTTCATTTTCAGTTTCAAAAGCATCTTTGCGCACAACAGTACACGCGCACAACAGTAATTAACAATAAATAATATTGACGACTAGGGGGCCTGGCGCACCTCCTTATTTCAATTTTTTCCAACCAATTTAAACGTATAACCAGGGTGAAGTCAATTTTTTTGTCCTAATAGTTGCTACCTTAGGCCCTCATCTAAACTTTTTATGGACGTAATGAAATAACCAGGGCCGGATTTGCCACATGGCACAGTGCCAGGGGCCCGCCCTCAGATAGTAAGACTTTTTTAGTCTTTACTTATATTTGGCAAGAAGACGTTGCGAAAATCCCTTAAGTGCCGGAGGCACCGCGCAATGTAAATCATTCCCGGGAAAAACATGTTTAGTAAGCGTAACCATCTATTGGACCATTTTTTCAATAACGATTCATCTCCACCTCGCCAGTTTTTACTCACAAAATACTTTTTAAAAAATAACTAGGAAAATGCTCATTAAACAAATTATTGAATTTGAATTGAGGGGTCCTATGTCCCCTGGCCGTACATGTATTCCTATAACTGGTTAACTTCATGAAAGGAAATTCTTTGACTGGATTATTATTTACTGCTAAAATACTGTAGGAAGCAATGTGCCTTACTTTCTCCTACATGGACCAAATCACTTACAATTAAAATTTTACACCATAATGCAAGATTTTAAACGTGTTTTGAAATTTAATTGCAAGTAAAAGGAGGATTGAACAATCAAAATTTTTCGATTGGCTTTCAATGTTAAAAACCTAGTTCTTTCAAATGGCTGTGAACTCGTGCGAAATGTGATTCAATGGGATTAAAATAGCTTTTTAAAATAGCTTTTTTTCCAAAAACTTACAAAAATCGCCCAACGACTGGGGGTTTGCCCCCACACCCCCATAGCCACCGGCGGCTGGGGGCTCCGCCCCCAAACCCCCGTCTGTAATACGTTTGAGTACACTAGCTTCTGAACACGTCTCCTAAGTTTGACATTTTCGCTTTTTATCTGTTAGTTTTCACCCTCTCCCTTTACCAAAATCCTGGTGAAGTGAGAACAAACCACGACTTCAGATCTTCCATTCTACGATTTCTTTGCCCTACAAAAAGTTCCTTGTTTGAAAATTTCTGATGACGTCATTGCATGTGATTTGTGATTTGGGCCCCCCCCAATCAAAAATCCTGGCTACGCCTATGCTTAAGATACCTTTTCATCCCAACCAACCCACTTTTGGCCGCGATAAGGTTTTTTCTTTTTTCCTTTTTTTTCTTCCTAAATTTTGTTCGCTCTTCTCCTAAACCACGACACATCGAAATGTAATTTTTGTGTAAAGTTGTTGAGCTGCAAACGCAATTGTTTCTCCCGAAATTTTTTGGACAACTCCACCGGGAACCCCCCCAAAATGGGGCCCCAAAAATCAATTTTTTTGCACGGTTCAAGCTAGAGTGCTACTTGTTTGTGATATCAGTAGATATTTAACAGACAAATATTTTGACATAGTTTGGAGGTGCCATATCCTCGAAGACCCCCCCAAATGGACCCCAAAATCAATTTTTTGAACTACTTAACTTAGAGTGTGAGTGTTTTATGATATCAGCTGATATTTCACTGACCAATATTTTGACATAGTTTGGGGGTGCCACCCCCCCAAATGGACCCCCAAAAATCAATTTTTTTGAATGGCTCAACTTGGGGTGCCAGTTTGTTTTGACATCAGCGAATATTTAACAGACAAATATCTTGACATAGTTTGGGGGTGCCACTCCCCTTGGGAACCCCCCCAAAAATCAATTTTTTCTACGCCCCATGCTAGGGTGCCAGTGTTTTATGACATCAGCAGAGATTTAACAGACAAATATTTTGGCGTAGTTTGGGGGTGCCACCCCCCCCAGGCAGTGGCGGATTTAGGGAGGGATGGGGGGGATGCATCCCCCCGCACCAGTCTAAACACAACGTGCATATGAATAATACTTAACTTATTTTAAAAAAGCAATCAGTGAATAGTCGTTAGCCCGTGTGACTGTGACATAATTTCAAAAGCCTAGAGGAGGGGGGGTGCAAGAAAATAGTATTTGTGCAGCGAAGTTTTTACAAAACAGAAATTAGTCTTTTACAGGTCCGATTGATTTGAAGGCGCCAAATCAGCAAAACTCACAACTTGCACTTTTCAGCGATAAAGGCATAGGAGCACAACCAGTGGCGGAGTTATGGGGGCGGATGGGGGATACATCCCCTATTAGCGTAAACATAACGTGCATATGAATATTAAACTTATTTGAAAAAAAGCAATCAGTGAATTTTCGATTGGCCGTGTGGCTGTGATATAATTTCTAAAGCCCTGTGAGGGGAGGGATCGAAAAATGTAATTTTTACAGCGAAGTTTTTACAAAGCAGAAATTAGTCTTTTACGAGTCCGATTGATTTGAAATCACCGAATTAGCATAATTTACAACTTGCACTTTTCAGCGATAAAACCTACACAATGCAAATCATTTCTTAAGTGACATATTAGGCTTGTAAAAGGTGAGCATTAAGCGAGGTCAAGAACATTAATCCTAAGCAGTAGTGTAGCCAGGGGGGCGGGGGGGGGGGGGGCTATAGTCCCTCCATTGGCCTGTCAACCAAAACGCAAAATAAAAAATATCACGTTTTTAGCACTTCTGAGACTGTTCTTCGCACTGAAGTTGACTAAAAAGTGATTTAAAGCATTTTTTTGAAACATATGCTTAGGAGGGGCTAATTTTTCAAAAATAAAACTCACAAATCAAAAAGAAAACTTTAAAAAATGACCAAAAAAAGTAATAAAATTTGTTCGCTAGTGTAAAAAACATGAACACGGGTTTCATCAGCCAATATATTATAGGCCTAAACTCAGAAATGAGGTGTAGAGGCTATTCAGTATTGGTTAATTACCAATCACTTGTCTCAATTCTCTTTCCATTAGCCCCTCTCCAATTATTTTTCTCTATAAAATATAGATGAAACAAATTACTCCGAGTGAGTTTTATTGAACTATAAGATTTTATGCTTATGATTTACCAGCATCCAAACAAGAGAACTAAAGTTTTACCATTAACCACCTCTCACATAGACAAATTATTGCCAAAACTGACACGCAACTAATCATTATCATAATCACTTTATTTACATTATTTACAAGAATTACGCTGAACGTTTTCGGCAAAGCACTATGCCCTTGTCAAAGCATCTAAACACATATAATAAACTACTAGTTTTCACATAGAATAAAATCAAAATTAATTAACGCTTTCGCTGACTTTTGCTGTCGTTGCAGCAAAAGTCACGACAGCAAAAGTCAGCGAAAGCGTTAATTAATTTTGATTTTATTCTATGTGAAAACTAGTAGTTTATTATATGTGTTTAGATGCTTTGACAAGGGCATAGTGCTTTGCCGAAAACGTTCAGCGTAATTCTTGTAAATAATGTAAATAAAGTGATTATGATGATGATTAGTTGCGAGTCAGTATTGGCAATAATTTGTCTATGGTTAGTCAAGACAACCTCTCTTCCCAAGCTATATTATCGTTTGAGCAACAACAGAGGGATTGCAATTGCACAGTTGAGAAACCTCTCACATAGGCTATTTATGCAACCAGTTGAATCATGTTTGCACTGCCAATTTCTATGCCGCATTTTAAAAGGTTTATTTTATCAAACTAGATCTGAAATTAAATTATTTTTGCAAAAAAATGCAAAATTTTTGAGCGCTGGGGGCTCCGCCCCCAGACCCCTAAATCAGCCGCTCCATTGCGAATTTCTGGCTATGCGCCTGGTTACAACACATGCAAATTTTTGAGGTTTTGTGCTTAAAATTTTTATCATCCACCCTCACCAAAATTTTCTGGATCCGCCACTGCCCCCAGGGACCACCAAAAATCAATTTTTTGAATGGCCCAAGATAGGGTGCCTTTGTTTTATGATACCAGGAGATATTTAATTGACAAATATTTTGACTCTACTTTTCTGGAGGTTCCATAATCAGATATTTTTGAATAATTGCTGATTTTACGGTAGACAAAAAGTACTTTTGAGCGTCACAGCATTAGTTACGCGTCGGTTGTTCACTGGGTTTGCTGGCAAACTCCATCTAGGTTTTGGAAAAGGTTAGAATGAATATTATCAATCTTTTCAATCACATCACGTGACCAAGCCAATTTTGGTAAATCGCCCATTTTTTTTGGGTGGGTTTGGGGGATGGAATAAAGTTAGGGGGATTAAATACCAGAGGTGGAGTCCTCGAGAACCCATTTTGAAGTTCTTGGCCTCGAAGCCTCAAGTCCTCAAAAATTGCCCTGTCCTCGGCTGGAGGACAGCACTATTTTCGAACCGTTAAACTTTCGTTGGAAAACGCCAGAAATCTTGCGAAAAATCTGCGAAGACCTTTTTTCGTTTCTTCAAGTAGAGACCGCATGAAAAAACTTTTTTGAAGACCTTTTTCGCCTGAAAAAAATTTTTGAAGACGTTTTTTTTTGGAGAACACTTGCGTCTCAGTCCTTGGTCCTCGGCCTTGGCCTCGAGAGGGTCTGTCCTTGGCCTTGGCCTCGAAATTTTTTCGTGTCCTTGGCCTTGGCCTCGAGCCTTGTCGTCCTCGACTCCACCTCTGTTAAATACGCTTTATTTACGTTTTTTTTGGAGAACACTTGTGTCTCTGTCCTTGGTCCTTGGCCTTGGCCTCAAAATTTTTTTGTGTCTTTGGCCTTGGCCTCGAGCCTTATGTACTCGACTCCATCTCTGTTAAATACGCTTTATTTACGTTTTTTTTGGAGAACACTTGTGTCTCTGTCCTTGGTCCTTGGCCTTGGCCTCAAAATTTTTTTGTGTCTTTGGCCTTGGCCTCGAGCCTTATGTACTCGACTCCATCTCTGTTAAATACGCTCTATTTGATTCCCTCAACCCCAGTTTAGACAAAAAAGGGTGTTTTTACCAAAATTGGCCTGGTCACGTGATGTGACTGGAAAGGTTGATAATCTTCATTCTAACCTTATCCCTTGTTGGAACGACCGATGCTCGCGGCGCGTGTTCCTCTGTTTTTACTCGGCCATTTTCCAACTAACGAGTGCGAAATTTCAGACTTTTGCTTATAACTCGAGAACAGTTTGATCTAGCTGCATGAAATTTTGACAGTACTTGGAGATTAATGAGTTGTATGTTTGTACCAAATTTCGAGGCAATAGGTTACGTGACTTTGATTTTAGAACCCGAAAACCGGCCCGCAAGTTTGGCGTAAAAAGCGGTCTCAGTCAAAAACGGCTTAGGTACGGCAAAAAATATTTCATAGGGTTATATATGTTTCAAGATACCCTTTCATCCCAACCAACCCACTTTTGGCCGCGATGAGGTTTATTTCTTTTTTCTTTCTTTTTTTTCTTTTTTCCCTTTTTTTGCCTTTTTTCTTCCTTAATTTTGTTCGCTCTTCTTCTCCTAAACCACAACACATCAAAATCTAATTTTTGTGTAAAGTTGTTGAGCTGCAAATGCAATTTTTTCTCGCGAAATTTTTTGGGCAACTCCACCAGGAACCCCCCCAAAATGGGGCCCCAAAAAAATCAATTGTTTGAACGGCTGAAGCTAGGGTGCTACTTGTTTGTGATATCAGTAGATATTTAACAGACAAATATTTTGACATAACTTGGGGGTGCCCCCCCGGGGACCCCCCAAAAATCAATTTTTTGTATAGCTCAACTTGGGTGCCAGTCTGTTTTGATATCAGCAGATATTAAACAAACAAATATTTTGACATAGTTTGGGGGTGCCACTCCCCCCGGATACCCCCTCAAATGGACCCCCAAAAATCAATTTTTGAACGGCTCAAGCTAGGGTGCCAGCAGAGGTGCCAGTGTTTTATGATATCAGAAGATATTTAACTGACAAATATTTTGACTCCACTTTACCGGAGTTCCATAATCAGATATTTTTGAATAATTGCTGATTTTACGGTAGACAAAAAGTATTTTTGAGTGTCACAGCCATAGGTGGCGGAACCGGGGGGGCCGGGGGGTCCCCGGCCCCCCCCCTTTTTTTCAGGGGGGCTCTGGGGGGGCCCAAATTTATGTGATTTTTTTCTAAAATAACACTGCTGAAAAATGTTTTTGCAACTTAATATCATAGACGTCGAAACCAGAAGGCGTAGAATGCAGACTCACACTCCTAACCGGGTGGGAAGGCATTAGATTATATCCATTGACTTTTACGACGATGACTCAAAATAATTTTTGTAGCGTAATTTCTCTTCTTGAGCTTAACACGAGATCGATTCCATTCCCAATTGTGAGGCTCGTGTTAAGAGTACGATTTTGGAACCATATGATGTTTGCGTTATTTTGAAAGTGATTTCAAATCTCTAAAAATAACCTCCCCTCTCCACGGTTATTGTACCCAGCCGCCATTCTTTGCATTGTTACGTAATTATTATAAGCGTCACGGACGAAATAGGAGCGAATTTGATTGGTGTGCAGCTGATGAACAATTATTATAGGTTAATTTGTAGTGTAAAAAATGAGTACTATGCTACATTATTTTCTCAGACAATTTATTCATTTTTTTGTTCTTGACCACCACAAAAATAGTAAATAGCGAATGGATACTAACGCAAAAAGTAACATGTTGAATCTTGGAAAGAAAGAGGCGACGCAATCTTTATATTTTGCACTCACGCGTTTCAAGTAACTTTTGGAAGGAAGCCAAAATGGAATGCCTCAAATGACGCTTGCTCTAAAAAGCGTTGTCAGTAGCGTAGCCAGGGGAGAAGGCGGGGGGGGGGCTATAGCCCCCCCATTGGCATGTCGACCAAAATGCAGAATGGGAAAAACACTACGTTTTTAGCACTTTTGAGACTATTTTATGCCTTGGAGTGGACTAAATAGTGATTCAAAACACCTTTTGAAACATATATTCAGGGGAGGGGGGCTAATTTGTCAAAAACAAAACTAACAAATAAATAAAAACTTTGAAAAATTGTCAAAAATAAACAATCAAATTTGATCGCTAGTGTAAAAATGCTAAACATAGGTGTCATCAACAAATATACTATAAACTACGGAATAGGGGGGCTATTCAGTATTAGTTAATTGCCAATCATTTCTCTCAAATCTTTTTTCATTAGCCCCCCCGCAATTTTTTTTCTCTATAAACTGTATACGAAATAGATTACTCCGTGTTAGTTTTATTGAACTATTCTACTTTATAATTTACCAGCTTCTAAACAAGAGAGCAAACATTTTACCATTAGCCACCTCCCATATAGCTCATTTATGCCACCAGTTTAATCACGTTTGCACTGCCAATTTCTAAGCCACGTTTTAAAAGCATTATTTTTTAATCAAAATAACCCTAAAATGAAGTTATTTTTGCTAAAAAATGCAAAATTTTCGAGCGTTGGGGGCTCCGCCCCCAGACCCCCGTGCCTCCGGCGGCTGAGGGCTTTGTCTTCAAACCCCCAGCCTCCGGTGGCTGGGGTCTTCGCCCCCAGACCCCCATTAGCTATCTTCCCCAAAACAGCTCCCCCACTGCAGATTTCTGGCTACGCGCCTGTTATGTATTATTTGTATATGTTGCTGTTGAGCTTAGCACGTTTATTATGCTAATATAGAAATAAAACGAAAAAGATAACATCCTTTTTTTGCAAATGTTCGTTAGTAGAACAGTGAAGTTCAGAACCTCCATCTAAGCAGCCGATAATAAACCAAAGGGAAGATAGCGACGAAAATTCGGATAAAGATAGTGGCCTTGACAGCGATTTAAGTTCAAGCTATGATCGTCGAAGCGGTACTGGTACTCCCACAATGATAAGTAAGTTTGCAAATTTAGCTAAACGGAGGGCTGAAGACTTAGTTTGGAATAGAAATATTAAACTGCCTTTTACAATTTACGGTTTGCAATAGACCATAATATGATAAGCTGATTTTATTTTTAAGTCAAGCGGACAAGCTAGTGGAATCGCAGTCGCAAAATTAACAGTGATCAAATACTTGAGATTTTGGCAAATCTTTGTTAAGCTATACGTTACTATAAAAAAATTAAGTTCGCATAGATTTAAGCAAGACTGTGGACTCGTGGAGTACAGGAGTCGGAACTTTAAAAAATATCAGGAGTTTAAAAGCCTGCAATGTAATATGTAAACAAAGGGAAAAAATCGGTCAGTTTATACTATACATTTGAAGAAAAAATTGAGGCAAGGCACTAGCTAATCAGGTATCCTCCTTTTCATCGGGCTGTATGTCGAGTTTAATGTGTGCATTTGCAGTGTGTTTACTAACAATTAACAATGTAGCATTTTTGCTGTGACTAAATTTGCGACTGTTTTATTATGGATATTGAATAGGCCTAAAATTATTGCTATAGTTTTTGATGATTAATTACGGCTTGGAATTACATTTATGGGCGCACTTTTTTAAACGAACTGCGTTGTTTCGGTAACCTTTAGCGACTTGCTGCATTTGCTTTAGCTAGTGCTAAAACAACGAAAATCGCTGTAAGCGTATAACTGCGCGTTATGCGCTGTAGGTGAAAAAACTGGATAGACTTTGGGCCCCCCCACTTTCAAAATGGTTCCGCCATCGCTGGTCACAGCATTAGCGATGCGTCGGTCGTTCACTGGGTTTGCTGGCAAACTCCCACCTAGTTATTAAACATTTTTATTTTTCATTAGGATGCACTAAAATATTTGCTGTACTGACCATTAAATGAAACTTGTGAGAAGAAAAACTATGATTACCGTATCATACACTTTTAGGATAATCATAAAGAGCAATAGAGCGCAAGAGAAATGAAGCTTAGGCACACTCATCAACAACAAAAGTAAAGTACCGGTATTAAGATTCTACCAATCGATAACATGTAAGCAAAAAGCATAGAAAAGGCGATAATCTACAGAAAAAATTGAAAGCAAAGCATCTGCGATAATTGAGAACAGAAAGGCAAAGAATGTAGTATTGGTTTCTAATCGATATTTCCAAACCTGAATAGTGAATAGTAGGAATAGCCTACTACATAAATTAACTCTGTGGCAATAGCCTACCGTATGCTTGCAGCAAGGTGGATAAGAAATATACTAGTATTTCCGTGCTTTGAACTTTTTTTCTCACTGGATTGACTATCAAAAATTTGTTACTTTAAAATACCTACGTCTATTTTTTTAAGTGTTACTAGAGTTTTTTCAACTTTAAAACAGCCTTTTTTTTCTACGGTTAGGCTATTTCAAAAATGAGTGTCGACAAGAGCAATTCTAGACTTGTTTTATTTCTTCAGTGTTTGATCTTTGATGTGTATTTAATTGCATACCAGTAACTGTTACTTTTAGTTAAATAGGCAATTAGGCATTGACCTCTGCATTGTTCAAGTACTCAAATATTGCATTGACTTGAGATGTCCAAGAGATATTACTCTAGGCCTATATTATTTAACCAACTACAACTAGGTTAATCTTAGGGTTGGTGTTGGTCGGGATGAATATATGCTTGTACACAATTCCAATCACAATGCTGATTTAATGAGTATTTTTACCAAACTGACTGAAACATGGAACAATCTTCCATTAACACTAGGCCTACGTAGTATTGAATCTCGAAATGCTTTTAACAGTTTAAATCCAACTTTAAAACACATTATTTTAAATTGGCTTATGATAATTGACATACTATTATCATCATCATCATCATATTTATTTATTTACAAAGTGACGTCATATCACAGGAAAAAACTGCAACTTCCTCTAGGTCTATCACCAAAGCATCAAAATATGCAATTCCTTTAAAGCCAACACACAAACTTGCAGAGTCAAAGCGATATTTAGTCACTTGGTGAGGAGACAACAAAGGACCGAAAGGTCATCTAAGTCTACTGCCACCTCACCAAGTTAAGGTTAAAAAAGCAGCTTTTAGATTTTCTCAGTCTGCTACTTTCTATGATAAAAAATTTTACGCAAAATTAAAACAAAGTGTTGCAAAGATAAACGGTGTATACTTCGTACAGTGTGTACACAAAACTCACAGTCAACATGTAAAGAAAATGCAAGGCAACATTAGAATTGTTCTAACTCTAAGCATACTAAAAAATAAAAATACTGTAACTACAGATTGGATAGAAAATAAAATTAATAAAGTTCATAATACTTATTTATGTTTTATAGAATTTAAAGTGGGCAATTGGAGTGAAAAAAAAAACCTCCTTGCTTTGTTTTGTATTGTTTGCCAATATGTCATTAGTACTGGTACAATTTCCAATACCAGTATATATCAACCTCAGTCAGTTACTGCAAAATTACTTATAATTCAAGGGCACATCAAAATGAGAGATGACGTATTGTATAAATGTGTGATAGATGAATGCACCAATCTCATGCCATTCAAGCAATAGAATAGATAGATTCAAGCAATGGAATATTGCAGTATTAAGCAGAATCTTTAGTAATGGTAGTGTTTTATAATTGTTGTGTCTCCATATTATGTAAAGTGAGTGTACGGTGTATGTCTTATACATCAGTGTTACCAGGAAACATTAAGTTTTATACTTTTTTGATTTTATACATTTGATTTTTACCTGCACCTGTGAGATTGCATTACCACACCTACTGTGTGAGAGTTGTCAATGTCAATTTTTCAAATTTTGTATTGCTGAAATTTTGATTTGATTTTTGTAGATGCATTATCTTTTTAATTGTTTTTTCAACTGCTTTGAGCAACTGTCTGTAACAGTTTTTAACTACTAAACTAGTGCATGCAGTACATGTTAAGCAGTATAAAGCACTCAATTATTATTACTAGTACAGAATCATCTAACATCAGACAAAGCCTAGCCTGAAGCTTCCAGTGTCAGAACTAGCCAACAGTTCAGAGATTTTTTTTTTTTTAAGGTTAGAAGTTAAGCTGTAATTGAGCAATAATAGATTAACTCAACTGTGGCAGTAGGCTTGCAGCAAGGTAAATAAAAAATATTCTACAGTGCAGATTCATTTAACATCTGACATAGCCTAGCCTGAAGCCTCCTGTGTCAGTTAATTTATTTCATGACCTTGCGTCCATTAAAACAGTAAAAGCATTTTATATCAAGTATTAAAACAGGGGTCAAGAAAAAGTTACAAAGCAGCAAAACAATACAGTAGCATATAAGATATGTTAGGCTATGTTAATATAGGCTATGCAGGTTGGCTGCTTCACCATATGCACACACATTGATTGTGATACAAATATGAAACAAAACAGAAAAACCCATTAAAATGATGCAAAAAAAAATTAGTGTTCAACTCATGTACAAGAGAAAAAGATAAACGCACACTAAAGATATTCTGTATTCGTACTGTATTGTTGATGCCAAATGAAAATGTTTAGTGTTTACCATTTGATTGACCAGTAATTTGAAGCAAGGTATTTTATTTGCTATTCAGAGTACTGTAGGCTAGGCTATTTCAACAGATCCGTGTCACATTATGACATTAGTCATGCTGATAATAAATAAAAAAGATGATTTAAACACTTCGTGCTTTTGCACCATCAGTCAATGAGCTTTGACAACTTTTAACTTTAAGTAACGCTGGAAGTAATCTTAACAACTAGGGTATCAACTGAATGGAGGGAAAAAGATGCACTGACATTTAAATTATGGCTAATCTTAAAACAGTAGTACTACTTCACAGGAATAGGTTGGCGACAATCACATGAAAGAGATTTTAAATTAGGAATCTGAAATTCATGAACTCACTGCTTAGATAACTGTAGACTCAACCAGTCAATCAAATTTTGTCATGCTCCCAGAGCTGAAAATTCCCACCCACACTAAAAACCTATAAACACTCAGTTGTATAGGTAAGGGGACTGAGTAAGATGATACACGTTTACTGAAGACTAATCTTAATTCACATGCATATCAAATACAATGTTCAGCTTAACAAAAAAAAAGCATATGAAACAAAAAAAACACTAGTCAAAATTTCAGAAAATGCAAGTAAACATTAACAATAGTATTGAATTGCAAGATTAATAGATATATTTGCCCAATAACAGTAACAATATTATTCTGAATTGTACTATACCGATACCAATAGGCTAGACTATTACCAGTATGCATGTTGCGAGAAACGCAAGCCATCCATTTAGAACATAACTGGTAACAGCACTAAACACCACAGTCTTTATAACAAACTGTACATTATATAAGTACAATAGGGTGTCCTTATTTTAACATTTCAAAAAGCTTCACCTCTGAATCTTTCAAATGGTTTCATTTAATGACGAAATGATATGTATGAAGTTTAGAGGTGGCGTGAAGTCTTTTAAGTTTGGATGCGTATTTTGTAATTCCTATGCAGGAATATCACCATGATGAACAGCAGAGTATTGTTGCTTCATTGTGACCTTGACACGCATAACAATAGCGTTCATTAAATCTTTTGAAAGTTGACTTAAAAACCTTATTGACGTATCGGTTACGACATGCAGGAGCGTATTTGGGGGGCATTGGGCCATGGCCCCCCCTTTGGGTCGCCAGGATAGTATAATTAGCATAGAATAATATACAAAATTGTGGCATGGCACCCTTTAGTAACTTGGGCAGGAGGTTTGAGCGCAGAAATGGTGGCCAAAGCGTTTTTTTTGGCCAAAAGCTGGACTAAAGTTTTGAGTAATTTGAGTGAAGACCTTTTTTTTTTTTTTGGTCTTTACCTAATTATGGGCAGGAAAACAGACTTTGTTTCAGGCTGGAAAATTTTCATTCTGGTCTTCATTAGTCTCAAATTTGTTGAATTTCCTGGCCCTCCCCTTTTGAAAATCCTGCGTACGCTACTGATGACATGCAGTAGTTATGTACAGTTTTTAATGTTTGCATCATCTACCAGTTTTTCAAAAAAGGCAGCTTCTTTACTTAAGATAGCCAGTCGTCTATGGTATCTTAAAGAGGATTTACGTTTGCATGGCTTGTTTGATAGTAACATAGGTTTGACTACAAAATGTACCATGGTAAAAGTTTCAGAGAATGTCGAAGAAAATGAACCACTGTCACAAGCTCGTGTAGATCTGACTAATACAAAAACAAAACACTTGTTGAGTGTGTCACCAAATACAGTAGAAAGTTGTTATGTCTGACCGACCAATTAGAAATTCTCTGCAGAGCTGCAAGCAAGGTCTTCAGTGGATGCCTCTCTTCCACCCCAATCCCACTGCTTCTTATTGAAACCCAGCTTTTCGTGTTGAAAATTACTTTAAAGCACCATGCACTTTCTCGCTTTGAATGTGCTCTGCGCCTCATCCTAAAATCATTTAACCTCTGCGCCCTTGGCTCAAAATCAGTGATCAGCTGGTTAAAGAAGAAATCCTCCTGGTGATCATATTGCTTATCCTCAGAAGAAACCCTTTTATCCTTGGACGAGCCATTAATTATAAGTCCCCCAATCCCCTTTGTAGTTCAATCAAGTTTACAATATCATCTTCCATGAGTAACTGCAGTGGCCCTAGCTCATCTTACCTTGAATATGCAAAGAATTGATTACTCTCTCTTCCTCCTTCAGTTGCGTATGTATGGGCCAATAGATCTGTCCCTTCCCTCATTGGATGGGTGGCACTGGAGTGTATGCCATACAATCCAAATGCAATATCTTAGACTTTTTTCTCTGCTGGTTCAATTGCCTCCAGTTTTACAGCTGAAACCCATCCCCTGGAGCATGAACTTGTCTGGTATACTACCACAAGACAACTTGCCACTTTCAGTAAGTTCTTTTGCAGACTCCCAATCGGCTTTCCCTACCTGTAAAGGCCCCCTTCCATTTCTGGCCAAAACTCCTTTAAAGTATCTGGTTTCATTCTCCTCACTATCCAACAGTGCTACTTTAAATTCCAGTGGGCCCCCGATCATGCTTGTATCCCTGGAAATGTGCATGCTGATTCTTTTCCCAAAGCTAGAGCCTCCCTGCCTACTGTGATAGTCTCTTGTCTTTCTCCCCAGCTATTGCCAAACCTGTGACACCCAATATTACAAATGGAAACATCACATTCCCCCTCCCATTTCAACTTCCCCATTCCTACAGTTTCTCTGGAGGAAGTGATCTTTTCACACCCCATATGCTTTGAGTTTTCTGCCTTCCCGTCAATGGTCAAAGCCTCTTACTATTGTCATTAGTCAGTCTTGAGGAAAACTCTTCCTGCAGCGCCTGTTGACACCTTCTACAGGACCTTAATCATATTTTTCTTGACTGTCTTGCCTCTGAGCCTCCATGCTAATCTATCTTTGACCAGTGTTCCCACTAAGCCGAATTTTTTCAGGAAACCAGCGATTTGTTGGAGCAAGAGCAAATAATTTTTGGCAATATGGTAAACATAGCTTTAGAAAATTCAACAAATTTGTGGAAATATGACATTTGGTATACTTTAATACTGGATTGGTATGAAATTTATGCTTATAAACATCTTTTTAGAGCTTTGGGCTCAATTGTTTAAAGAAAATTTGGGCACTTGCCGATTACCCATAAAGTTAGAGGGAACACAGTCTTTGACTCTGCAGTCTGCACCCTGGTGTGTGGCTCAAGTGTTGGGTCTCTACTAAATTCCTTTGCTTCTACATCCCTTGAAAAGGGTCGGGTAGCATAACCACTCAATCAAGTCGCTTTAAATATGTAAACAATGCAGTGTGCTTTACAGATTGTTAAAACTAACCAGCCAAATGTTCCAAATATGTAGAAATCTATTCTTATGCAGCAGTAGCTTTTCTGTAAACATGAGTATTGTACTGATAAGAAAACTGCCTATGTGCATGTAATGGTGTTTGTTTTAAAGCCAATTTTGAGATCACTACGGCACCTCTAAAATTACAATTTGGCAACAAAACTTTGTATGAGGCAGTTTTAGCTACAATGGAAACTTTTAAGAGGGTCAGACACACAAAAATGTGTATTTTTGAAATTTGACCATAAATAAGGGACACCCTACAGTAAGTGCAATGTGCAACAAAACAGAAACTATTTTGCAGCTGTTGTTAAGTACCTAGCCTATTTCGTTATGGATTTTGAGATTAAAAGACTTTAAGGGTTTGCAATTGTTTCGTATCTGTAGTGGAAGTTGATTTCATGCTAGAGGTCCTTTGCATTTCAATGACTGCTAGGTAGTTGATAATCTTTAAAATGATGGATATAGATCACTGGCCTGTCTTGCGCATACACAATCTGACCTTTGGGTCTTAAAAAGACACATAAAACAAGGGTGAAGGCCATTACTGTATTGAAATACTAAAACTTTATTTAAAATGTTTCTTTTAGAGATAATTAGTTTATGGACAATTATTTTTGAGGTTTCATTATTTCTATCGTTCTATCTCTAGGAGTCTAGGGTTCAAATTGAATATTAATCTTATTCTTATATGTTTGTTGACTGTCAGAACTACAGAAGGCTACAGAGATTTTTGGTTTTGTTGAACGTAAGAAGTTAAGTGAACCATGGATCTGGCAAAAAGTGATTCATAGTTGAGATCAATATCTCTCACAACATCTGACTGAGTAGCCTTTAAACATGAATTTGGATAATGTAGGGTATATATTGCTACTAGACGTAATTGAACTAACCTGCGAACAAATTAAAAATTGCTGGATTTGGATTGAGGCTAATATTGGCATTAGATAAGCATTGATTTTAATATGTGACTGGTTTGTAACAATATTCTGGTACTATACTAATTACTCTCACTACTCCATCACATTAACTGGTTTATAATACCTATGTTACTGTACTACAGTTCTGTACATGACATTGACAGTATTTAGGGTACTAGAAGATTAGGTACCGGTAAGGCTACTCAATTTTGTCACTAATTAATATTATTACTCAGTACTACAGATTAAGAGTGAATTTTGTTGATGTATGTAAACTGTATGTGTTTTTTTGGTAACTTGGATTATAAGTAAGCATTTTTAGATTTTACTCTATAAGCTGTCCTAACATTGTAACAGTTTAAAGTTGCTGGTATGTTAATGTTATCTTATTGTATAATAATTTGTGATACTGCATATGAAAGCAACTAAATAAATTTCTTGGATCTACTGGTGGTACCAACAGGCCAATGGGTGAAAGAAACAAAAGAATTTTGTTGGAGCAGCTGCAACTATCAAAAAATAAGCACTGTGCTGACTGCAATGCTCCAGGTGGTTACTGCTTATAGTTAAACTATACTTTAAATTTGCATTACTATTAAGTTGATTTTCTTGTAGCTTCTTGAGTTCAGAGCTCTTCTAAAAATAGACTGCTGGATGCTGGTAGCTGATCATTAAATCATAAAATAAATGCAAGATCATTATATATGCAGCAGCAATGCATTATTTAGTTGCTGGCTACACTAATATCAAAAATTGTTAGCAAGTGCGGACTTTTTGTTTGTGTTCTGTTAAGGTGAAAGATGGGGTTGACATTTGGAAAATGAATTTGGATTTTATGCTCTGAAAAGTAAAAATACTTTGCTCTAATTTTGGACAAATCCCATAGTGGTTGATTTTGAGTTTTATTGTTTTGCATAAGATTTGTAACACTCCTTCAAAAAACACCGATAAACAAACTTAAACCTTGTCCTGGAGTTGCTATCCTATTCTAAGTGATGTTCTAGATTCTGTCATTGTTATGGTGAATTTACTTTAGTTTTTCAATTTTATAATTAATCTTTTCTTGTGACATTTGACGATAGCCTAACTTCATTGGAAATTAGTGGTAGCTTACTATTTTCTGGCTCCAGGTAAGCATTGTCAGGCTAGAATCTGGAATAGCCACTTAACGAGAGTTCCTCAATTATAACATTTGAACAGTTTTAGGAAGTTTTAAACTTGCTGAGAGCAGCAAACTTATTTACAGAGGTGGGCACTTGGTACTTTGAAAGTACCAATGGTACTTTTGCCGCTACTTTATTAAAAAAGTACCGACAATACTTTATTTGTTACATATTTGAAAAAGTATCGACTGTAAGGTATCGTTATTTAGTACTTTTCAAAAAAAATTTTGTTAATTTTGAAAACAATGTTTTTGGTGATTTTATAGTTAACAATGATTGAGTCTCTTATTTGCATAGTGGTAACTGGTATAACATGCTCAGTGAATGAATCTATGTGAACAACTACTTCAAAAAAATCAAATCTTCATTATACTTGCTGTATTACACCCAAACATGTAATGAGTTTGCTTGGCCCTTCTTCGCAACATTGCACTTGGGCAACACAGCTCGTTTCAAAGAAAATTTGCGACGGTGGTGAGCCGTTCGCAACTCAGTGTTTCATTTGACTGGCCCAGGGTTTAAACCCCTGACCTCCCATACATAGCGGAGCATGTTACCGCATAAGCTATCTGGCCGGTGGAAGAATTACTTAACATATATTATTAGAGGCTGTCGATAAAAGACGTACTCCGCAGTCAGGGGGGAGGGTGTTTAGTGCGGACATTTTCCAGACAAGGAAAGAGAGGGCTTCCTGCATTGTTGACATCTGCTTTCCTTAAGTACAAAGTATGAAAATACAGTGGCTTTCATAGCTCTGAAATTTCAATTCCATTGCTTTTTAATACATTTTTAGTTGGTTTATATCAACCATTGGCATGCCCAGTGCCACGGAGGGAGGGGCATTTCAGGATTGTGCCCCCCAAATCACTGCTTTTGCCCCCTCAAGCAAGAGTAAACTTTTGTACTAGCACAAGAGTACCAGCAAACTTTTGACTAGAAGCAGATCACCACAAACGCTTTTCTGTGAAACAGCAAAACAGACGGATTGGACATGATGAAGTAGCCTAAGATTTTGCGATGAAGACCTCCTGTTTTTGTTTTTTTGGTTTTCACCCCCAAATTTGAGGGCAAAATCCATACTAAAGGAGAATAACATAGGATTTGGAGTAAAATTTTCACCAGACTGCTGCCGCCTTCGGAAAGCGTCTGGTTTAGTTGCGAAAGCATCCCCACCAAAATTTTTGTGCTCCCCCAAATTTTTGTGCCCCCCCCTCAACACACTACTCTGGCGCAGGGCCTGACCCTTATGCTTGGTTTATGAGTTACGAAACCTGAACGTACTGAAAACATGTTGTTAAAGCATTTCACTGTGAAATAAAGTGCAATTTTTGTTTATATTTTGGTAACTTGGACCAGTAGCCTAGTACCAGTTGTGTCGCCAATAAAAATGAATGTTAGATGAGTCTCAAACACAGGCGTAGCCAGGATTTTGGATTGGGGGGGGGGGGCAAACCACAAATCGTTTGTAAGGGCATCATCAGAAATTTTCAAGAGAGGATCTTTTTGTGGGATAAAGATATCGTAGAATGGAAGATCAGAAGCCGTGGCCTGTGTCTGGCACTTAGCCAAGATTTTACTAAAGGGGGAGGGCTTGAACCAAAAGTTAAATTGTGAAAATGTCTGAATTGAGAGATGCGTTGATTAAACTACTGTAACTCAAATGTATGACAGACGGGAGTCTGGGGGTGGATGCCTCAGCTGCCGGAGGCTATTAGGGTCTGGGGGCGAAGTCCACAGCTGCTGGACGATTTTTTGTAATTTTTTGGAAAAGCGCTAGTTTAATACCATTGGATGACGTTTCAATAATTTGTTCAATTCCCCCTCAATTGAAATTCAATAATTTGTTCAATGAGCATTTCCCCTTGCTGATTTTTTTTTCAAAAGTATTTTGTCGCGTAAAAAGTGGCAAGGTGAAGGTGAATTATTATTGAAACATGGTACAATAATTGGTTATGCCTAATAACCATGTTATTGCCCAGGTCGGATTTACATTGCACGGGGCTTTTGGCACTTTAGAGATTTTCGCAACATCTTTCTTCCAAATACAGTCGAATCCGGTTAATTGCATAGTCAATTTGTCAAGCCTTTTTATGCGATTAACCGAATTATGCGTTTAAGCGAAAGTGCGAAGTTCACATGATGCGCGACGCTCGTTACGCACAAAAACGTCACACGTCATACCTACAAGCGCATACGGATGCGATCATCTTATTCTTACTCAAAAACGAACGCAATCGTCTAATTCTTACTCAAATAGTAAACAAAAACAAGCCAATGAAGGATTACAAATTTGTTTATTAATTTCAAGCAAAATATTCCGCGATAGTTGTTTGTTTAATTTTATTCTGCATGCTATCTTGCATTTGTCTTTCTAAACGAAGAAATGTGTCCATATCGGCCCTTCAAATTGTAGCCGTCGCCGAATTTAGTGATTGTTAGTGATTGCAAAATGGCAGCCACGTGTTATTGTTCCTTATTGATAATTGTCTTCAAAGAACATCAATCACATCGCACATTGCCTTGTTTTGATTTCTAATTGGCGGCGGCTTTCATATTGCGATGTTGGTGATCGGCGAGCTTGTTTTGCGCTTTGCTATGGTTTATTTCCGTTAAGACTTTGAAACTGTCCGTTTCTGTCGCATATATTTTGAAAAGTTTCACACAGCTATTGAATAAACCCTTTATTTCTATTTGTTTAAGCAGATTATGCAATAAACCGCTATGCGATTAACCAAACTATTTTCTTAACAAATGGTTGGCTATGGTTTGGGATTTACGATCTTTATGCGATAAAGCGGATTATGCGATAATCCGGTATGCAATTAACCGGATTCGACTGTATAGGTGAAGAGTAGAAGACCAAAAAAAGTCAGCATCTGAGCATGGGCCTCTGGCACTGTGCCATGTATTATGTGGGCTAAAGTTGACAGTGCTTCTCCGGAATTTCAACTCCTTTTGAATGATTTTAATTCTATTCCACACAAAAGTATCAAGTACCGCATTAAATGTGCTAAAAAAGTAACGACTTTGCTGAAAACGGTACTTTTTTGAGAAAGTGCCGCTGGTACGGATAACGATACTAAAAACGTAACACGGTACTGCCCACCTTTGCTTATTTAGTTTTTAATACATCGCAAACTATAAATTTATGTTGACAATTTTCAAACGACTTATTTTGTATTGGTGCTGCTTTACAATGTAACTAATTATAATTTGTAAATTGAGAAAAATGTTTCCTCTGTTTTACAAACATCTTTTTCCAGTGAACCAACTGTTCTTTGACTTTTCAGTTTTTGCATATCCATCAATCAGAGTTTTAAGTTATGGTGCTTGCTGAAGAAGATTTGCTCCATTTATTATTTTGGGTTTATGCATGATTTTACGTTATAAACCAAAATCATCAAAACTGTGACAATGTTGCACAAAGATTCAAGGTAATGTAGCATGTTTAATATTATCAATCACAATGCAAAATCAATTTGAAATAGAGATATTTTTGATTTGCTTTAACAGACTCTTTAAATCACTTGCATGATCATGACAAGAAATTTGTGATTTTGTATGCTTTTAACTTTGTCTCATTAATCATTTTTAATTTATGTATTATTGGCTGTTCAATTGCAATATTGTTTGGAAAAAGTTTGTACTGGCACTTTTTGTGATTTATCAATTACCTGTACATTTGTATTTAAAAGACATTCAATATATGGATAGTTTTTTTTTTAACTTCCAGCAATTCCTGATTACAAATTTTGTGCATGAAGTTTTTAACTCAAAATGTTTGTTAGTTCAGTCTGCACTGGGTGTAAAATTATAAGCGTATGAGCAATCGAGCATATTCTTGGTTTAACTGAGCATATCCTTTGGCATAATCCTTAGTGCTTGAGTGGATAGAGTGTCTGCTGCTGAAACGGTAGGCTCTGGTTCGATTCCCAGTTGGGTGAAACCAAAAACTACAAAAATCGATATTCACAGCTTCCCTGCTTGACATTCAGCAATAAAAAGGACAGTGTGAAGCCTCCATCGTGTATGGTAGACAGGTGGGCAGGTGACAGCTTGACTCAAAAACGGAAAGCTCTCTTCACAGTCTCCTAACCAAGACAACTTGGTGATTGAATTGTAATTACAATCAAATAACTAATTAGTTTAATTTTAACCAATCAGCAGCTTGACCATATGCCATGCATGCCGAATTTTATGTTTAAAGCTAACTAAAAATATTCTAATGATGCCCGGAATAGACCAGGTGATGATTGTGACTGCTTTAAAATTGACAGCTTTTGCTCTAGTTCTTGTTAGAAGATGATCTAGCCAGAAAAGTATTTCTCCATATTTTTTCAATAACTATTACATCCCAAATACATGTTTATTAAAAGTTTATCTGAAACAGAGAACTTCAAAATGGTTTGTTCGAAATACAGATAGTGTGACATAGTAAAACCCTCCCGGTACCGTATTGTGTTTGTATAGAACAGTGGTTCCCAACCTTTGATGGCATGTGGCCCCCTTCTTGAGTCTCTCAACAGCAGTGGCCCCTTGCGCAGCTAGAAAATTGGCTGTCGCAATATCAAGCCAATTGAAGACCAAACTTAAAGGTATTTTTCCCGCATTTTTGTTGAAGACCAAAAAAAAAGTTCTTCATCTCAAACCGCAAGTATTTTTTCCAGAATTTTCTTTGAGGAATTTTGCAGTTGATTAATTATTTATTCATAAATCCCTATGGTATGAATGAGTCAGAAAATATTGCTAGAAGTTAATTCTCTAAAAACTTTCTAAAGAAACACTCCTTCTTTTGACCACACCTATACAAAACATTCTTTTGTGGTTCACTTTGAAAGTTTTGTGCCATGCTGTTATGTAATTACAATCTGCAGTCATTTTGACTTTGTTTTTCATTCAACGATATTATTCAGATTTGCATGTTTTATATCTCACTTAGCATTGTAAATTCATTTGATTGCTTGCAAACATATTAGTTGATTGAGCACAAAATGATTTCAGAAGTAGGATTCAAACCTATGTCTTCACACCTCCTGGGCTATGTGACCTCTGTGACAAGTTCTTTGTGCCAATCATTTTTGAGTGTCCTTTTTATGAACACAACTATGTATTGTTATTTCAGAAATAGAACTGGGAGCCAGCATCTTTTTCAGTTCCTAGATACCTGATGCTGTACCATTTGAGCTATCACGACTGTCAAAAGTTGATGTTAATATTTTGACTTGGCCCTTATCATACTAGGGTTTATTAGAAAAGTCTTTATGGACGAAGTCATTGTGATTATTTTTTAAATACAAAAATACTAGCAGTTCTGCAACTTTTATTTAAAAAAAAAACGAGAAAATCTTGCTGCGTCTGAGCTAGGTTTTCATATTTTTAATTTTTGGCATGGTTTAAGTTTTAATTGGTTTGCCATTTTTTATATTGGTTAATATTTTTATCTTGGAATTATCATTAATTTGTGAATTTTCTTAGATCCCGAATGGGCTTCAAGCAATATTGGAGTGTTTATGTGTGTCAATTGCTCTGGAATTCATCGAATGCTGGGTACTCACATTAGTAGAGTTAAATCATGCCGGCTTGATCAGTGGGCCGATGAGGCAGTGCAGGTACAAGTTCATTGTTGTATACACCCATTTTACATGTTCAATGCTTTTGTAAGAGGTCAGCGTCAAAATCAATGTGGTTTTGAATTAGGGCATGACATTTGCATTATTCCATCCTTCTTGAGCTTCTAGAAATATTCTATTTCAAACCCATCATAGCCTTCCCAAGTTTAGCACAACAATTTTTTACTGCTGCATTGTAATTGGCTGTGGCAGTAGTCATTGATGCATTACAATGCACAAGCATCAAGTAGCATCGCTGCTAAACACTAACATTGTCAATTGTATACTCAAGTTTGAGTATACGAAGTGTGTTTGTAGTCAGTTGACTGGGTTTGAGTAAAATCGATGCACAGAATTCAGCAATTTTTTATTGATTGATTGATCAATATTTATTCACTATCAATATTCACCCACTTCGGAGTTGATCGTTTTCCAAGCTTTCTGGTTGACTTCTTTTTGCGTAAATTTGCTGCTTGTTTTGAAGCCACCAACCAGAGATAATCATTGTAAAATGTCTTATCCAAAGATACAGCAACTTGACCAGGGTGCGGGTTGAACCAATATCATGCGACCAAGTCATTGTAAGAACGATGCTTTTACCTTCTCGGCCATGCTGCCGGCATTTTGCTTTATTCATGGAATTTGAAGTGCAATCATCCCAATAATCAAACCACACCCTTGGAGTACCCCTCGGTAGTAAGAATGGATATTATAGTCATGCTGAGCTAAAATTTGAACTATATTTCAGTTTATGTGTGAAAAAGGGAATGAGCTTGTGAATGCTCAGCTGGAACGTCATATGCCTATTTACTATCAGAAACCCACTACAACCGATTCACAGTGAGTAGAATATAAACCTTTTTTCTCATAAATTTTTGTAGCACTTCAAAGCATGAATTGTAAACCGATAAATATTGGTAGAGCAGAGCTGCCCAAACCTCCTTTCACCTAAGAAGATTTTGCAGCCTGCGAGTGGTTTCGAGATGAACAAGTAGAGAAATTTTGCTAGAATCCAAATCAAGTTTCTTTTGTTTGGACTGGTCAATGGTCATCACCTGAGATTCCAACAATTATATTAAAATACGGTGAAGACCTTTTTTCTTTTTCGGTCTTCACCTAAATTTGCGCTAGTTTTTGCTTCAAATTCACTGGAAACCATTTTTTACTTCACGCCGGCATGGATTGTGCAGCCCGCTCAAAGTCACTGCGGCTCCTCAAAAAGTTTAGGCACTCCTGCAATAAAGTGTTGGTGTTTGTTGATTAACTATACGGTGCAGTGCAGTAGTTTGATTAAAACAGAGTTATCCTTGGAAGGTAAGAGTGCAAGGATCTCAAATTTGGTTTTGTGTCATTGCTTTCTGTTGGTGATGTGCAACTTTGCCAATGGACGACTGGAAAATATTTTACCGCCATTTCAAGGCTTTAATAATTGTTTGCCTAATAATTTTTAAAGAAGCTCAATAGCTTATCTTTAGCTCGTTTCTTTTGTACTAAAACTATTCAAAATAATCAATAAAGTGACAAACAATTTTTTCCCTTAAAAAGGTGTTCACTTTGCTTGCTTGAAAATAAAACCAAATCGTGTGCATTGATTAATTTTCGTTATATTATATCATATTTTTAGTTAAATTTTGAATGCTAGGCTGCTAAGTAACTAAAACTTTTTGCGAAATGCAGGACTTTATAAATTTCCAAAAAAATTTTTTTTCAAGAATATGAGCGTAAGAGCGATCGTGGAAATTCCGTACTTTACTCTTTGTGCCTGTCTTTCTCACGTTGGCTTTAGGATACCGATATTCTCACAAAATTGCTTCTGGCAATTGAAGCACAGCATTTATACCGGTGTTTTTTGCTTAAGTAATGCTGCCAGCACTTGCAAATCGGCAACTGCAGGTCTATATTTAGCTCGAACCAGCTCAGAAATTGAATGGAAAACGTTTGACATTAAAGCCTGTAGCTGCCAGCAATATTGCAACTGAAATCACTGACCGTTCTTGGGCCTTCATGGCTGCTTCAAAGCCTAGTGGTTAGAACGTTAGAAGCTGATTGATTGGACTTAATTCTTAGTTAGGTCCTACTAAAGATAACTTGGTTGATTTTCTGCTTCTTCTGGAAGGCTTGGAATAAGTATGGTGCAAAAATCGCAGTCAGTGATTAGTGAATATATACCATAACCTGGGTTACTCTTTTCACGAAAAACTTTCAGTCAGAAACTCACAATATATGATTTTGGAAGTTTTTTTTTCGGCCATTTCACCAATTTTTTGTCATTTTCACAATTTTTGTCAACAATTAGAGGCTTCATATGCAAAATAAACAAAATCTTTTCAAGTTTATGGTCGTTTTTACCGAAATGGCTCAATTATTTTTGGTCATTCACTAATATTTAGTTCGAATGACAAAAAATATGCCTTGCCATAACTTAGCCTGTCATCCAGTGTCACAACGCCATGAACTCGTTATTATATTGCCTATGTCATACTTTTTTGGTAACACGAAATCAGTAAAAACAGAACCACAAATGCCAAATATGTTCAAAAAGGATAAAATTTGCTGAATATTGCAATTGCAGAGTTTATAAAGAACACTTCGTCCATTCAAAGTACGAACGCAAGGAATTCACAACACCGGGGGGAACTGCACACTATGAATCCGGTAGAAAAGACGGGTATCTGTGGAAACGAGGCAAAGATGACAAACAATTTAAAAAAAGAAGATTCGTACTTAACGCAGAAGATGGGACCCTCAAATATTATGTTAAACCTGACGTAAGATTCCGGTTTCACTAGTTGTTTTCAATTTTTATTTTACTGGTTAATTGCTGTTGGTCTGTCGTAGTTTAGCATATCTTGCTTCACATTGTGTGTTTTCATTGACAAAAAATACTTGTCTTTTTATCCAATTGGAGATAATTGTTTTGGGGTAGATTTAAGGCAAAATGTATTTTAATAATAAACTAGTTTGCCATTAGTCTTTGTATTTTAATAAATCTTTGTATTCTGTATTAATCTTTGTATTTTAATAATAAACTAGTTTGCCATTTTGAAAAGCTTTAAGCTTTATAAGTCTGCCATTTCATTAACCCCTTTGATGCATATATGCATCTTTTCTTAACTGCGTAATTTAGCCTGTTTGAGCACAAAAAGATTCTTGAATATAGCAGTAGACCAGTAGTCAATACATGCCTAATTTCCACTAGGGCAAGTTATTTATTGTGCTGCTGAATATAATTTTTTGCTTTAAAAAGCTTCTGAATTAAGTTTAGTTTTAACTAATATTTCACAGGCGAAAGAACCGAAACAAACAATTAACTTATCCAGCCTCACAGTTTCTTTAGCTCCAGAGAAAATAGAGCATTCGCATGGTCTCCAACTATCTTTTATGACTGAAAACCTCACACGACAGATATACCTATACACTGACGTTGCCAAGGTAGATGTATTTTGTAATTCGTTTAGAAAGATTCTTTCATTTTGAACCAAACGTTTTGTACGAAATTTTATTTTTAATATCGGTTTGCTTCGCCTAAAAAACACTCCTATTTATTGTCTGGAGCTTTTATGGAGGCCTATTTTGTTTGTATTAAGAGTAGGCTACGACATTTTCTTTTTGGCACATTGGAATTTTTTGATTTGTAATTGCTATGTCTATCTTTGAAAATATTAAATGCAAGTCTTAAAAATATCTTCAAACTTGTTCAAAAACTGTTCCTTGCCAAGGCGTTACTACTTGTCGCATGTGACAAATGTCTAGTTTCTTTACTTGTGCTTGTGCTAACTTCTCAGAAAAAAATTAATCCGTATGGCAGACGCCCAAGATCAACTATGCCTGCAACTTTTGTCTTTGCTTTTCACAACTAAATTATCGATCAAGTGTAGAATGGGTGAAAATTCGATTGCATTAAAAAGTTGGAGCAAATATTTTAAACTTTGTGACCCAGGTCACTTCTTATGTCAAATTCGGTACCTTTATATATGATATTTCTTAGAAAAGCAGCTAAAAAAGCCTTACTATTCATACTTCGCGGTCTGGCAAATAGCATAATAAATTGCAATACATTTAGAAAAGTACTTTTTAATTTGTTGGTAATTGACAATAATTAATTACCAACAAATTAAAAATACCAACAAATTAAAAATTAAAAAAGAAGATTTGTACTTAACGCAGAAGAAGGGACCCTCAAATATGTTAAACCAGACGTAAGATTCCGGTTTTACTAGTTATGTCATACTACTTTTAAAACTGGAGTTATGTCATACTATTATGTATTGAAACTTTTGAAAACCTATAAAGAATGAATCATTTGGCCAATACAAACGATAATCTATTTTGAAATGATGAAAGACCATAACTATGTGATTTTAAATCAAGAAGGTTGGTAATTATTGTTAATTACCAACCATAATGAAAGACCATAGCTATGGGATTTTAAATCAAGAATGTTGGTAATTATTGTTAATTACCAACATTCTTGATTTAAACTCCTATAGTTATGATCTTTCATCATTTCAAAATAGATTATCGTTTGTATTGGCCAAATGATTCATTCTTTATAGGTTTTCATAAGTTTCAATACATACTAGTATGACATACCTCCAGCTTTCAAACGCAAAACAGTTATTCAACTCCATATTTGAGCTACTTGCGCAGCAACTATAGCGTTCGTTATTTCCGTTGCCCAATCTCAAGCCTGCTCCTATTGCAAGAATTAGCAACGAAGTATAAATAGTACTTGTTGTCAGCATACATTCATTCACGCTAGGTCAAAAGTTGCCTAATAATTGTTATACGTGGACGTAGTAACCCAAACGCGTTAGTATAATCAGTTTTTTTTTCAGCCGCATGTTTTCATTGGTTTTGCGTGACACAGTTGAAAAAGTTAGCAGTGTCAGCGTGCATGTCATATGGTGTCCGTCATACTCTAGTACGTCATCCAAAACAGTTGGAAAATTGTCTTGCATACGTTGCACTGATCGAAAAGACTGTTTTCAAGTTGCTTGAAATTCAAAGTTTTGTTCAAATCTTACCGTATGTGGTAATAGTCGACAACCAAACGCCCCCGACCCATACTTACCTGGTTTTCAACTTACGAATGTACAAAAAAGGCTTTTGCGCATTGTTAGGGCTCTCCAAAACTGAAAAGTTTAGCAATATTTGTGATTTTTAAGAATAAAATTACGCTGCCATAGAGCTTGTTTAATTTTCTTCTAAAATGTACTTTAAGCAGAAAAAAAAGCCAAATGCTTATGGGTTACTTTAAATACAAATCTATGAGAATTGGTATAATTAGCCACATAATAGGCCTACTCACGTATGCATTTTGCTTTCAGGACGTTGTGGATTGGTATCTCTCGTTACGCGCTGCTTCGGTACAAATTATGAAAAAAAGTAACCCAGCTTTGAAAGACGAAGAGGTAAGATATCAAAGTATTTATATCTTCATCGTACTTGCTGCATTACGCGAAACGTGTAACAAGTTCAGTGAACCCTGTTTTGCTTTGACAACACAGCTCCGTTTTAAAAAATTTTTCAACGTTGGCGACACTGTGTCCGATTGACTTGCTCTGGAATTGCACCTCTGTCCTCCTGTTTCTGATCATCGAATATGTGTTTTGCATTATGCATACCCATTGACTGCTGGGTTTACTTTGTCGATTATATTTTTTTACTGAAATGTGTGCTCATATGAGAGACGTAATTTGAGCGAGACTAGACATGTGGAATTTCTGAACAAAAGTCGTGATATTTTCGATTTTACGCTTGTCTTTCAAGTTAAATGCGCTTTGACACTGCTTGCTGCCACTACTTCCGCATATGTTTTATTTGTTATGCGATTTTATGTTGTAGAGGCTCTTTCGTTACGCTAATTTCTTGCAGAAAATTTTGTTCGTTGCTTCAAACCAACCGGTTTACATTTTCGCAAGGAATTTTCAGTCAAATGTCCGAGTTTGACGTCATTTTCTCATTTGTTTTAAAACTTGGCAGTCATTAGGATCCGCGAACCAACTAACTGCCTACTAACCGTAGAGTTGGCGGTCAGTTTGTTGTGGTCAGTAGACTTGATTCGTGGTGTAAGTACCATTGATGGAATAACTTCAAGTCCCGCGTGCAAATATTTACAATCTTGATAATGTTTCGGTCATTTTCACCTAAAAGGCTAGGTAGTACTTAATTCAGTGACTTCCAAGTGTCCGAAAAATAAAAGTAACCTAATAGTACATAACATTTCTTTTTAGATAGTCGCAAAATTAAGTAATCACCGTGTGAAACAGGGATGGATGCTTAAAACCGGACCTAAAGTAAGTTTTTGTAATTTTTTGTGAATCAAAAACCGATTATTCTCTGGCGTCATGTTTGTGGGGAATCGGAGTTAAATATAGATTATTGCATTACCATTAAATTGAAATTACCTAATTTCATCGTCACTCATCCATCACTAGCAAATATCATTTATATGACACAACTAACAAATATCAGTTGATGGGACGAAAGCTTAACGCAGTTATATTACGTTTGGTACCTACCTACCTACTGTTGCATTAATCATAGCAAAACTAAATCATCGTTCTGCTCATTGGAGGCGGAAACGTTCGATTAGGTTTAATTGCTCTATCATACCCTATGGATTTTGCAGCTGGTTGCTGTTTTATTCATTTCATAGGTTTATATTGCGCTTAGTACGAATTAATTGTTTTTGGCGTAGCGGTTTTTTGGCGCTAGAATTGCTTATTTTGGTTATGTTATGGTAGGCCTTTAGAGGATAACAACTACAAAATTAAGTCTATGACCTATTTTGTTTACTGGAGTTCTAAACTGAACCAGGTTTGGAACCCGAGGCCTCGTGGTCTTAAAGACGAGCCCTATTTATTCTGACTGACTTCAGTGCATTGACCGGTTATTCATTAGGTTTTCTTTTTTAGTTGTTTTCCACAACAAAGCGCTTACCTTGGCATAGTTAAAATATAAGTAGATACTGGCTCTTTCATTTATTATATTTCACTAATTGTTCATATTCAAGCTTATTACCTTCTGGGCTCGTGTAGTGCTTTTGGGTTTTACTTTTGATTTTAAGAGTTTTGATAAATTGTATTTCCTTTTTCAGCATACTGAACCGTTTAGAAAGCGATGGTGCATTTTAGAGAACAGGCGACTATTGTATTTCGCTAATCCATTGGTAAGCAACTAAGCATATTTTGTTTAGAAACGAAGAAAATATTACTTTCAGAAGCGAAAAACTTGCCATATGTTTGTGTGGTGGAGTTTTAGATACTTTATTTTAGACCGAGCAAGATTATTATCTTCATTTTACGGTTTTACACTTTTTGAAAATAACCAATAAATTTTGGGTGGAGGCTGGCTGTTTCTAAATTTTATTAAGAATAGAGTGACACCAATAATACATTCTTGCTTTGGTGAAACTTGCCGTTTGGTAGTCTTTTAATAAATCATTAATGGTAATAGAGAAAAAGCCAAGAGAGCTCTGCTGGTTGCTTGCAAATGCACTGTGCCGACCCGCGTTCGTTATTATGCTTTTCATGCCGAAGTTGGCATTGTTCTTAATTTGTTCTTAAATTTTGAACAAAAATGAGCCTCGTGTTCTTGTAAAACTGTTCTTATAAAAAAAAGTGTAGGTTTGTGCAGCATAACGTATATAGTAGTTTTGCTCTATCTTCCCCATCATTGTTGTTGCAACGTTTGTATTAAGACGGGGTTCTATCAATCATATGATCTCTATACATGGCAGCGGCTTTTGTTCATTGTCTTCTTGTGCCAAAACTTGCTTAAAATGTTGAAATGTGCTCTAATTAGCCTTGTGTCGTACAGCATATGTTGTGACGTCATTTTAAACCATGTTAATTTGTTCTGCATCATAAATCTTGAAGCATATACAAATTAGTATGTTGTACAATGTAGTACTTAGAAACTAGCTCGTAATATAAGATTTTGATTGTCATTGATTTTTACTGCAAAACATAATTTAAGTGACTAGTTCATAAATCATTTAAAAACTTTATTGTAGATTCGGGAAATCTTTCAATCTTTATTCGCGCATTTTTTGCTACGTTTTTATGGATAATGGTAGAGATTAGGTTTAAACGTAGGATAACTTTTCTGTTAACGATTAACAGTTAGGGCACGAAGTTGGGTTACAATTAGCGAAAAGGCGAAGTAATGTTTGACTAACAAAATTATCAGACAGTTTTGAATTGCAGGTTAGATAGACCTTATGATATGTTTTAGTTATTTATAGCTTTCTGCGATTTTAAGGTTCAGTATAATACACCTACTCGTGCTTTTCTCGATGAAAATAGGTTTTAATGCATGTGAAGACAACATAAACGTTATAGTATTTTACGGTTCGGGACATGCATATCTTTTCCTGTTGGTCTATAGCTGTTTGAGCTAGTTTGCTTCTATTTAAACCTTAACGCTTAAACACGAACGAATTTCGCTTTTTTGTGAATATGAAAAGAAAGCTTTGTAGTACTCAATTGCCCTTTTCTTAGTTCAGTAAATTTAAGGCCGGGGTCACACGATCAAGTTTTCTATACAATTTGTTTGCATCAAGAATTTTGAAGCAATCACATCTAGACGCTATTTTCTTGAAGAACTGCTTGCCAGACGGAAGGATCTGTTTTTTTCCGTAAACAAATTGCTGAAGGTTTCACTTGTGTTTTTTTTTGCTGTAAAATCATTTACGCAGTAGTTAAGGAATTTCTTTGAAATTTGCCGCGGCGGTAGTAGTATTACGCGCTTTGTCGATTCATAGTTATTCCTCGTTTGCCAAAATGATACGAGCACGTTCGCAAAAACGAAAAGCTGCTGCTTTAGTAATAAATATCTACATGAGTTCTGCCGCAAATTGCATGCGCAGGCTATGAAATTTTATTTCGACCTGCAATGAAATGAAATAGATGAAATGAAAATATCAAAATAACTTTGCTTGTTCTTTAGCGTATAGCGTAGCTTTTTTCATGCTATGTCATCTATTACCAATAAAATTTGCATAATATTGCATGATTGATCAAGTGATATTAAACTAGGTATGTTCTTTCCGTTACTTGCCGTTGCAGAGGGCTCAGTAATTAGATGTCAGGGCAAATTGAAAGTTTATTATTTTTAAATAAGAACAAAAGCGTTTTTGTTTGGTTTGTTACAAAATCAGCGAGGAATAGCTGAAAACTATCTACTGAAATTTATCGTAACTGCTCAAAAATGCCGCAAACTCTTTTGCCAGTGGACATGTCAAATTTTAACTAAAAAAATATCGAAATCATCAAAAGCGTATCACTATTGCATAAATTTGGCACTAGCGAATACTGGGCCAGAAACTTTTTTGCGATCAGAAGGAAATTTTCGATATTTTGATTAAAACCACAAGCGCTGCCTTTTTTCGATTTTGCTAATTAAAAGTTCAATTTCATGAGTTGTCCACGATGACATGTTAATTAACTATTCTACAGTTCTGGTTGATAACTTTTCAGAATGAATTTGGAAAAAGCCTAACACAAGTTTGAAGTAGGAAAAATTGGGTAATCGATATGCGAAAGTAAACAAAACAGAGGGGCAACACGTTTACGTCTTTAAAGGAATATGAGAAAACAGCAGGCACAATGTTAAAATACGTCATTGTCGATTAAAACAAATGAGGTAAAATTTCTTTGAAGATTTTCGCTTCATAATCGTGAAGTATTCTTTTTCTGCGTTGACATCGGCAGCATTTTTTTGTATTCTGTGGCTCAACATTTTCAAAGGCACCGCTAAAAGCTCGGTTTTCGCTAAGAACGGCGGCTCTTCGAAAACTTGCTGGAAAATAGAGCTCGGTTCTATTTCCCCGCAAGAAGTCAGCAAGACTTTCTAGCGTCTGATTTTCATTTTCACACGGGCTATTCAATGTAACTGACGACAGGTGCCCGCAATAGTGAGTCATGGACTGGCACGACGTTTCACACGATTGATGCCAGAAAATAATGCGAAAGACCTGACGGTGTGATCCCGGCCTAAGAGTATTTTCGAAAGGCAGTTAGGTCTTTCGCTTTTAAAATCAGATTGCGCAAGCTTTTCAAATTACGTTGAAAGGGTCCGCGACAGCTGACCGCCGCAAACTGAACGCCAATTAACTCTAATGTGGGCGGTCAGTTGACCTGGTTCGCTTTGAAAAGTATTGAAAAATTAACGAGTTTTCAAAGTATTGGGGGCATGTGACAATGAAAATTAATCAATTTGGGTACAGTTTTAACTGAAGGCATTGTGTTTGGTTTTTGGTAAAAAAAAAACAAAAACAATACTGTCTTTGTCTTGGTCTATAAATCACTTACAGTTCAATTTTTCCAACTTGATCGCCAGTGTCTCCGTTTTTATTCGATGATGTCTTATCAACGAAGGTGCGGATTCACCCCTTCCATTTGTGCGACCACACATACATCTATTGGCCACTTTGTCCAGTTACCTGGTTTTGCCTCTACCAACTAGTGCATCATTTCCTCTCTTATTGCAAGGATCAATTTCAAAATGGCACCTCCCACAAATTTTTGTATTTTTTAACTCATTTCGGTAATTTTAGGACGCTTATCCTAAAGGTGAAATCTTCATCGGCAACAGAAGCGACGGTTTTTTCGTAAAGGACGGATTACCTCCCGGTCAACACGAACCCGGTTTCGGTTTCACAATATCTACGCCTGATCGGTGAGCAAGCATGACTCAAATCTTTCCGGTAAACGAGCATGACTCGGTATTATGCACCTGAGTTTGTGGGGTCGTATCAAAAGTCATTTAGGCTTTTGGGCTACACAGCTCTTTACGAACAAATATCGCAGCAACATCAAGCTGCTTGCAACTCTGTGTCCGATAGACCTGCGTTTTAGAGACGTTCGCACTAATGCTCTTGATGGTAAAAATTATGGCACTAGTTCATTAACTAGCAGCTCAGAGTCTAAATTTGGCCGGGTTTGAAAATTTAAGATCAGACCTATCGCGAATTATGTCTTAAACTCAATCATAAGTCGCTTGAGCACTGGTTTGGCCTGCTCGCCCCGATGGTTTTTTCATGTTAGCTATACCTCTAATGAGTAAATAACATTGAACTTTCAAGGACATTTTTTTTCCATTTTGCTGCATTTTCGTTTAGCTATTAAATACCAACACCAAAACAAAAGAAACATCCCCGAGTGGGCCACTTTTTTCCTTACCCCATCTCTTCTTTAATATTTATATATTTTTCAGTGATTTTTTGATGTGTTGTGAAGACAAAGAAGAGCAAAAATCTTGGGTCAATGAGATAAAAAGTATAATCATGCGGCCTCTTGATTCCTCTGAGAGCACAGGTAATATTTTTTTTCTCAGTTTAAAACTGCTTTGAATTTTTTATGTTTTGTTCTTAAAATGCATAATGCTTTGTATTCGGGTGATTCTGTTTTAACTTTGGCTTATTTTTAATGCTAGGTTCTCGTCCAAACCACAAAAAGAAAAAGAAAAAACTACTTTTTATTTGGTGAAAAGGTGAATATTTTTCATTTTTTGCATGTGATGTAGTTTAGTTTCAAATGCTGCTAGTTAAGATGAATTTACACAGTAACCGTTTTTGTCCGTTTTTGCTTCTTCGTGAAGAAGTATGTGCTTTTTCATCCGCATTTTTATAAGTCCATATCCGCACTAAGTAGATTGTTACATAAAAATAAAAATTTTGTTCAAAATTTTTGTGTATGAACAATATGAGCGATATTTCAAAATAGAGCTGTACCCCTGAACAAAAATTTTTTTCCGGAAAACTTTTGTCCAGTATGTGACAGTTTGGTTAATGCGGATATGGTCAATTTAGGCTGCTTCATAATTTCACCACTTTCGAATTTTGTAACGGCTACCCTTTTTTCTGATGGGATTTTTGAGGCTGATCACGAACTTGACATTATTGTTTTATTGTGACGTCATCTTGGGGGTGCCCCGAGAAATGATGACGTCATTTTTTTCTATTTTGTCATATCTCGTAAACTACTTGCGGTAAAAGTATGAAATTTACACCAAACGACGCGGAACATATGATTCCCTATTTGTCCTCCATACGTTATTTTGTCGTATCTGCACTAAAAAAATAGTTAGTATCAAAAAACACTTTTTTCAATCATTCTCACACTTTAGCATCACTTTATTCATCAAATGATTTTTGCACCGTTACGCTTTAGTTTGTTCCGGTGTTAACTGTGCTATTACGCCACAAATGCAATTGTTTCATGATAAAACACCTTGCAATATTTAGAACATACATCATAGTGCAGTTTTTCATGCATCATAGTACTAAGTGCACTACAGCAATGTAATTTCTCAAAAAATGGCAGGCCCTTCAACCTTGACATTTGGTGAGGGAAATATTTCTTGAAAAGAAGTCAGAAAATAAACAAACCGCCCAATGAGCTACACCACATGCCCCTCATGGGCGCCATCTTCTCTAGGTTTCGGTTCAGAGTTGACAAGCCGATCTAGCTAGCCTTGCTGACGAGAGGTGATATTCCTTGAAACAGCAGCTGTACTAGGTTGTTATATTTTGTAGGTTGGCTATCATGACAGATACGTGGTGTAGCTCATTGGGCGGTTTATTTATTTTCTGACTTCTTTGCAAGAAATGTTTTCCTTACCAAATGTCAAGGTTGAAGGGCCTGCCATTTTTGAGCAATTACACTGTTGTAGTGCACTTAGTACTAGGATGTATGAAAAACTGCACTATGATAAATGTTTTAAATATTGCAAGATGTTTTATTACTAAACAATTGCATTTGTGGCGTAATAGCACAGTTAACACCGAAACAAACTAATGCGTAACGGTGCGAAAATCATTTGATGAATAAAGTTCGATTCCTGCGGGAAGACAACTTTTTTGCATTGCTTGTTTTTAAGTAGTCGCCGTTCTGGTGACTCTTCTTTAGGCTTTCGCGCTGGTAGCCTTTAGGCCAGATTGCACGCAAACGATTAATAGGGAATCATATGTTCCGCGTCGTTTGGTGTAAATTTCATACTTTTATCGCAAGTAGTTTACGAGATATGACAAAATAGAAAAAATGACATCATCATTTCTCGGGGCACCCCCAAGATGATGTCACAATAAAACAATAATGTCAAGTTCGTGACCAGCCTCAAAAATCCCATCAGAAAAAAGGGTAGCCGTTGAAAAATTCGAGTGGTGAAATTATGAAACAGCTTGATGGACATATAAAAAATGCGAACGAAAAACGGATACTTTGTAAATTCACCTCTAAGCGAGTTGAACTAACTGTTTTTCGCGAAATATCTGCACAAGTACACGTTGTTTTTTTTCTGGTCCGAGTAGGCAGTAGGTTATATTGTGATAGACTGAAAAATACGTAGATGTAAATCGATAACTATTCATAATTGCATGTTATTCCATGGTGCAGAGTTGTAAGTCGGGCCGGGCTTTTCGGGTCGGGTTCGGGCCTGAAGTTGACAGAAATTTCGGACTTACTTCGGGCTTGAGACGTACTTTTTGTCTTAGGTGCACAAAAGTATAATCAAAATAACTTGGCAACATTGCTAAATTTTTTAGACATAACTTAACTTTCGGGTTTTTTCGGGCATGATTTGGGCTTCAAATTAGTTTTTGGGTTCGGGCCGGGATCGGGCCTGAACTAGTCGGCCCGTTTACAACTCTGCCATGGCGTTCGTGTCGTTGTAAAGCCTTGCAGTCTGTCGACGTGACAACCTTTCCCAAACAAAGTTTTGCATGCAAAATCAAAAAAAGGTATTGGATATTTTGGGTTCTAGACTTAATAGTTTATGGAAATAAAAGTGTGTTTGACCAATGGTAACAGAGAAAACAAATTACGGTATAATACAATATTCTTCAAATTTATATTTATGTCCAAATATCCGATTTATTTGAATTACTTAGGGCGCGAATTTTACGATATCCGTTAAGTTGATCACGCTTGCCCGGTATTTTAGTTTGTAGCCGTAGAAAAAAGGTAATTGTGTGTATTAGAATTCTCGAGTGTCAACAAAGTGGAGTAAGGGTGGATTTACACGGTATCCGTTGTTCGTCCGCTTTTGTAGGTTTTTTCTGCATGAAAAAGTATGATCTTCTTCCTCCGCATTTTTACATGTCGACAACCGCACTAACCAGACGTCACATACTGAAAATTTTTTTGTAAAGGGGTACTGCTCTATTTTGAAACATCGCTCTCATTGCTTGCTCATGCACAGATTTTTTGAACAATTTTTTTATCAATATGTAATAGTCTAATGTACTTAGTGCGGATATAGACTTATAAAAATGCGGACGAAAAAGCGCATACTTTTTCACAGAGGTGGGCTAGCGCAACCTCTGCAATTTCGGAAGTTGCGTTGCCCTTTAATTTTTTATTTTGAAACGTTGCGGAAGTTGCGTTACTTACTAAAGTCTTTAAAATTTGGTTGCGCTTTAATTCTGTACTTTGAACTTAATTTTGTTTTATCTCGATCGTAAATATTGATAAATGTCGGCCTTCTTTAGCAAATTACTTACTCTTTTTCTGTCTAAAATTGCTAAAAAGCGTTATTTATATTGCTTGCAAAATTGCGTTACGGTTTAACTGAATCAAAAAGTTCATTGCGGAAGTTGCGCTGCGCTTTAGAAACTAAAAAAAGGCGCATTTTGCGCTGCGCTTTTAATATGTTATTTGTGCCCATCTCTGCTTTTTCACGGAGAAGCAAAAACGTAAAAAAACGGATACTGTGTGAATTCGCCTTAAGTATTCTTCTTGGTTTTTAATTGCTTTACAGTATTGATTGGTTTCATTGTTAAATTCAAGAGGCTTGTCGTTGTTGTACAGTGTTCATGCAGGAGTCAACAGCATGTAATTTAAAGCACCTTGGTTTTCAGAATTTCACGATTTCACTCAGAATTACAGTATACGACGCAGATCGTCCAAACGACCGGCTTGGGCGAATTCACCGTCAAGATATTCAAGGAGGTTTACCGCAACTAGTGTCAAAAAACATGTTTCCTAATTTTTTTTGAATTTTCGTACATATACAAATTATTTTTTCTTCAACGTAAGCATTTTACATTGCTTTGTCGTGCGCGTAAGAGAGAGCTTACAAAATTGTTTACCATAAAGAAATTGGGTTTTTTTTGATCGTAGATCCTATCTTGTTATAATCATTAAGCTAGCATTAAGTAAGCCATCATTTGATATGATGGATTCATAACGTCAAGTATTCCTTTGAGGAATTAACAATAGGATTTTTCTCTTTTTATTTTTTTCGTAGCCCTGCTCATTGTTTACCTTCCATGTTTCCAGTGCGCGGCGCGGCAATTTCTAAGAAACTTAGGCTGTCAAACACCTGCAAGCAATTTTGGTCAATTTCACCATACTGTGTTTGTTTGGAATATTGTTTCGTCTGTTTTTCTAAATTTTTTCTGAGTAGTGCATTGTGGCAATATCGAAATTTTGCTTAGTATTTAATGATTTGCATATTTGTCATGAAATGTATCATTTTGTACCAACTGTATGGTGAACGATTAGTATCTTTGGAAAGTGATATATTTTGCTTTTTATACTTTTTGAATTTGATTTTCAAATATCTTTGTTTTACTATTAAAAATTGGAACAAGATTTGGTAGCTCCAGGCCTTATGATTATTATTTTTTGTTCCACTTATATTCGATAAAACTTATAAATTTCATTTGTGAAGATGCTACTGCTTCAAGTGTTTTTGTAATTTTTTGAAGTACACTGATTTCACTCTTAGCATTTTTTTCCGTGAAAACTAGATTATTGCATATACTTAGCATTTACAGAAGTTTCTGAATTAAAATCGATTTCTATTACCAAATCGAAGTTATCGAATATTTGCAAGTTTCAGCGAATTTGATATCTTTCCATTTTGTCTTCTAACGAATTCATATGTGATGTTGCTCCCTCTTGCCCGTTTTTTTGTGTGTGTTCATTAAAATAGCAGCAATTGCGACAGTCGAATTCGCTAGATGCTGTTTTTTTTCATTTCTATGCGATATAGTTTACGTGTAGCTACATTGTGCTGGTTATGTTTTAGCATTCTTTATTAAAGCACTTATATGAATGACGTGAGTAATTTAGAGTTTTGTTACTGTTTTTTGTTAAGTAGTGTTTTTGATTATTGTTGTATTGTAAATATTGCTTAAGACTTGCAGCCTTTTGTGTGCACGTTTACAGCAGCTTTAAAGCGAAACAAAACAAAGCAATTGTGCAGACATCACCAACGCAAAATGTTGTCACACTTATACCAGACTACCACCAGTGGTACCAGACGGAGACCAGGGCCGTAGCCAGAGACGAACACCTGGGGAACAAATCTTCAATGCTTTGGGAATTTGCCAACTCGCCCAAATTTAGGTTAAGACCGGAAAAGTTAATTTTGAATCACAAACAGATGAAAACCAAAAAAGTCCTCATTTCCTAGTTCTCATGCAGTTTTACAACGATTTTGGTGCACATCTTCAAGTTCTAGTTAAACCTACTCTAGCTGAGGCCCAGCCCGGATCTTACCGATTAGAAAAACTAATAACTTTTCTATCGACTTAGAGGTTTTTCTTGGAGACACGTTATTAAATTTTTTTTTCTTGATTAAATTATGTTTTTTACTCATGACTTCTATGTTGTACCTTGATCGCTGTTGTGCTGTAAAAATTTGCGCGTTCTGTATTTTTATTAGTACCAAGTGTATTCCAGTGATTCCGAAATAAATTTGAAATAGTCGCTTCATTACAAACATGTTTTGCGTTATTTGATCGAAATGAGAGAAAAGAGAACCGAGAGGCATTGAATCTAAGTTTTTCTCCCAAATCGAAAAATATTGTTATTGCCCTGCCTTTATTGTATCGTAGGGTCATTGACATTACATTGTCACAAACAACGATGAAGTCGGGTTGTTGGCGTAGGCGTACATAGCCTTCGGAGTTGGGACTGGGAGGGCTTTGGGAATTTTAGCACAACACCATCCAACAAATCTACGTATAAAACTAAGCTTCCGAACCATAGCCATATAAGGCTATTCTCCGTACAGGTCTTAAGTGGTTCAATCAAGTCGGTCGACCGTAATGGCACACGTCCCTTTAACCCAGGTTGCTAAAAAATGATTTAAATAAAAAGTATATAATGCCACACAGCCGAAAATTTGCAAGGGTCGGCTACAGCATTCCTCGTCCTTCGGCATCGCCGCTTTTAGCGTTTTGGTGTTCACTACCAAAAGGTTACAGAAATTAATTCTTTTTCTTTTTGAAAACCAAGCATGAATGATTTTAACTTCGTAGGGATGTGATCGATTTCAAAGTTTCAATCTGCAATTCACCATAATCCGATCCGCCTTGCTGCTTGCATGAATGTATTAATCAAGATAAAGTATTTCGCCGCAGATTTTGCTGTAGGAAGTGGCTGGTATTACGTTACGCAAGGCCCACAAAAAGAATACAAGAGCAAAGAGTGAGTGCTCATTTACTCTTTTTTTTGTTTTATAAATTATCGTTAGGGTTTGGATTAGATTTCGAGTTTGGGTTAGGATTAACATTGGAGTTGGAGTTTGGGTAAGGTTGGGGTTAGGGCTAGAATCGCAATTTTCTTATTCTTACGTAACGTAACAGCAGCCTCTGCCTCTGCTGTATCTAAGCGTAAACTCAGTCTTCAATTGCTCATTAATGCAATAACTATGATGAAAACTTGATCACCCAATGGTAACTGCTGCTGAACTGTGGCTTGAAATCAATAACTAAACTGCAACAATTTCCAGTGCATTATTATGGTCGCAAATTGTCCAAATCATTCTGCTATTGCGTTTTCAAAAGCTGTAAACCAAATTCTAACGTGAACTTTTTAGACTCAGTAAAAAACTTGGGATTCATTTTGGACTGCAGTATTTCAATTAAACATGGAGTGAAAACGTGTTTTTGTAACATTCGCAATGTAGAAAACAGAGGTGGAGTCGAGGACACAAGGCTCGAGGCCAAGGACACAAAAAAAATCCGAGGCCAAGGACAAATGCAAGTGTTTTCGTAAGAAAAAAGGTCTTTAAAAAAATTTTTCCGTCGATCTCCAAAAAAAACGGTCCAGAAAAACATTTTTCAGCCGATCTACAAAATTTTAACCATTCAAAAAATAGTGCTGTCCTCGAGCCGAGGACAGAGCAATTTTCGAGGGCTTGAGGCTTCGAGGCCAAGGACTTGAAAATGTGTCCTGGAGGCCAAGAACGTCCTCGAGGACTCCACCTCTGATAGGAAAGATCTGAAAGTTTTCAACTGTAGAATTCTGCAAAGCGCTTGTGAATAATCTGGTAAACTAGATTTTCTCGCAAAAAAAATTGACAAATCTGAAGATTAACTTCACCAAACTTGAGCTTTCTACGATCTTTCGTTCCCGAGATGTGAGAGCTTAGATTTCCACTTAGAAAGGCTTTTTCCCCTAAGAAATTTTGCCAGGGTTGCCTACTACAAACAAAATTTCAAAAAGTTGCTGCATGTTTGTAACTTTCAATAAGCAATTTGGGCAAGTTTCAAGTTTATTTAACCATACGCAAAAATACGCCGGAAGGACACAGCGAAAAGACCACCAGGTCACCTAGGTCAACTGCACCTTTATGGCAATACTTCTACACTTATGGCGGTAAACTTAATTTGAAAAAATGAAAATAAATGACACAACACATAAAGGAATCAAAAAAAAAACACTAGACAGTGCTGCCGACTTGAAGTTGTAAATTCAAAATAAGACTTGTTTGGGGTACAGTACTTTAAAAAAAAAAAAAAAAAAATCTTGGACGCCAAAATTTTATTTCTTGAATGTGTGTAGTGCTCAGTGGTATGCAAAAAAAAAAAAAATTATTATAATCTACCGATTATTATGAAAGATACACTCTAAAACTACAAGCAATTTAAGGAGAAAAGTTGTAAAAAATGAAAATATACATAAATAGAAAAATGTTAGCACTAATAAGAATAAAACTGCAAATTTTTTGTTACACCAATGAGAGAATAAGATTGAATGGCAAATAACGGTTATGGGCAACTACTATTGGCAATAAAATCCTCGTAAAAATACAAAATTGGGCATTAAACAATGAACATCCGCAATCAGAATTACACAGCACAATAGCTTACAGCTCAGAACTGTAAAAACAGCTTACAACTCAAAACTGCAAATACAAATCAATAGCTGAAGCCAATATCTAACAATAAAAATGTTTATCTTACAATAAAAACGTTTATCTTACAACAGGTCTTAATAATAGCGCTATTGCAACATGTTACAGCGGAGAGTTCTATAAAAAAAAAGTTATCATTACGAAACATAAATTTGACCAGTTTTAAATTATCGATGCCTTAAAGGCAATGCATAAAAGGTAGCAACGTGGGGTGTTGATTTATTGTTTTACTGCATATATTGTCCGAAAAAAAAAAAAAAAAAAATGGAACATACGAAAGGAAAAAGAAGAATAAATAATCCATTAATCATGTTCTACTCGTTTCACTAGTAGTAAGTTTACGAAATTAAAAGCAAAGGAAAAACATCTAATGTTCAAAACAACAATACTTTTTATACCTAAAGCATGTTCAAGAATATTTGTCTAAAAAATAATTTGTGCAATATTTTTTAAATTTTGTAAACGAGCAATGTCGAAAGTCCTCTGGAATAGTTTTCCATATGTTTATGCCAATATATTGCAGGGTTTTTTTCCCTGCTTCGGTCTCAGCAGAAGGTTGAAAATACTCATTTCGATATTTTTGTCGCGTATTGTGATAATGTACATTTTCAATTTTGGTGAAATAGTTATCGAATGATTTAGGTAGCATATCGTTACTGTATTTAAAAATAAATTTAGCAAATTCCATTTTAATCATATCTTCAAGTTTTAAAACTCTAAATCTGGTATATAATAAATTTGTGTCATATCTACGTGGACAGAAAAGACAAGCTCTCAAAATTTTGTTTTGCAAAATGGAAAGTTTGTGATAGTTACTTTTGGCCGCTCTTCCCCAGTTTAATATCGAATATTGCACATGTGAGTGGAACATACTGTAATAAACTATTCGTAATGTTGATAAGGGAACATAGTATCTTAATTTATAAATCATTCCACATACTTTAGAAAGTTTTTTTACTAAATTATCAATGTGAGTCTTCCACGTTAATTCTTTGTCTAATTGAACACCTAGATACCTAATACTATTTTTTAATTCAATAGGATGATGATCTATATTTAATTGGAAATGTGTTGTTTTGATACTTTTTTTCCGAATCAGCATATAGCAGCTTTTCTGATAGTTGATCGTCAATTTGTTTAGTTTCATCCACTGGTCAATTTTTTTTATTTCTTCCGATACCTTTTCTTGAAGAATATTGATATTCTTGTGAGAGATATGTAAATTTGTATCATCCGCAAACAATGTGGTTTTTAGATTTGACGCATTGGGAAGGTCATTAACGTAAAGTGAAAATAGAAGTGGGCCTAAAACGGAACCTTGTGGTACTCCAAATTCAACTGGACACAATTTAGATACGTTGTTTCCTATTTTAGTGCAAATCACACGATCTGTAAGATAGGATTGCAATAAATTAAATGAAGGGCCTCGAAAACCATAATGGTGAAGCTTTTTTAGTAAAATATCAATATTAACAGAATCAAAGGCTTTTTTCAAATCAAGAAAAATTGAACAAGTAACTTTGCCATTATTCATATTGGTTAATAGTTTATCATAAAAAGTTGTAATTGCTAGATCAGTAGAGCTGTTTTCTCTAAATCCAAACTGTGAAGGAGATAGTATGTTGTTTTTGTTCACAAATTGTGTCATTTTGGTTTCTAATAATTTTTCAAATACTTTTGAAAATACCGGAAGCAATGAGATCGGTCGAAAATCTCCAAATGTACAAGGGGATGAAATTTTAGGTATTGGAATAACATACGCCATTTTAAAACACTTTGGAAAAGTTTCAATTTTTATGCATTTGTTGTACAATTTTGTAAGCACTGGTGTCAAGACGCAATTGGACATTTTTACAAATTTGGAAGGAATTTCATCAATACCATGTGCGGAGTTCATTTTAATATTATTTATACATGCACTTACATCTTGCTCATTTACTTCATGTAGAGCAAAAGAATGAACGCAGCGTTTGGAGTGAATTTTGAAGGAAGAATTAACATTTTTTGTAATTTTGTTGGACATGGAAGCACCAATATTAGCAAAATAATCGCATAGTTGGTCTAAAAAATTTTGGGAGTGTGTATCAAATTGTTGATCGTTGATTGATAAAGTCGAAGGCAATTTTTTGTTAGGTTGTTTACAATCAATAATTTCTTTTATAGCTAACCACGCTTGCGACGAGTTATTCGAGTTAGTTTTAATTAGTTTTTCATAGTAACTGCGTTTTGCAGCATGTTTTACATGGGTCAATTTGTTCAGATATTTTTTGTAAAATATTTTTTCCTCATTACTATTGGATTTGAAAAGTTTTTTGAAAAGCTTGTTTTTTGTTTTTATTGATTTAAGGATTCCCTGAGTGATCCAAGGCTTTTTACTTAGCCTTCTTTCATTCCTAGTTTGAGGTCTTAGAGGAGCATGAATATCTAGCACAGAATTAAACGCTAGTGTAATATTTGAGACATCATCATCAATGTTTGCTGTAGTAGAATTAATTTCAATTTTTGACATTTTTGTATGCAAATCTACTAAGAAATTTTCAAGATTAAATTGTTTCATGCAGCGAATAAATTTGGTTTCAGATTTCAGCTTACATGAGGTGTTTTTTACAATAAAAAATATAGGTAAATGGTCAGATAACTCGTATAACGCTACCCCACTGTTTGTGCTTTTATTGGCTATGTTTGTGTAGATATGGTCAAGCAATGATGGCCTACATTTATCAGCAAACCTAGTGTGATTATTTATTTTCATTTTGCAGCCAATCATGGTTAAATTATTTATATAATCAGCTATGATATCATTATTTTTTGCAAAGAAGTTTATGTTTATATCACCGCTTACAATATAATTGAAGTTTTTGTTTTCTAGATCAGTTAAGGTATTGCATAGTTTGTTTTGAAAGTGTGATATTGTTTTATTTGGATGTCGATATATTACAGCGAGAATAATATTTGCTTGTTTAGTTTCTAGTTCTATCCATAAGTCTTCACAGTGTTGGAGATTAAGAGATAAATCATTTCGTAAGCGAAATTGCATGCTTTGTTTTATATAAAGACCAACTCCACCAGCATTAGTCGGTGAGTCTTTACGGAGAAACGTGTAATTGGGTATATTTATATTAGTCACACTATTTGCATTTAATTTCGTTTCAGAAATAGCAATAGCGTCTGGAATTCTACTCATGCCATTAAAAAATTCTTCAATTTTATCTTTGTTTTTTGGCAAACTTCGAACATTAAAATGTAAGAGAAAAAAATCATTTTTATGTAAATCAGAAGCTATCTTGATTAATTTAGAGGGAGAAAAATAATCAACATAATTTATGTCATCCATCCCCACGCTGTTACCTAATATACGAAATTCCAGTTCACTTATGGAAGAAAAGGGTAGCAATCTGGCAATACAACACGTACAGTCGCAGTCACAGCATAAATTACGGCACTCCATTTTGAGTTAAGTTACATTCTAAGCCTACAGACTGAAAAAATACATTTTACAAAAATTTTGACATAACTCGACCCCCAGAACCAGAATAACCAATCCTATCAAGATCAGAAAGTGAAGATACATTTATTACTTCACTTACCGAGTCTCGCCTAAGACGGATTCTGCCCTGGGAAGTCCACAAAAACTTGAAATTTAGGTCTTTCTTTGCCGAATTCGCCGCATCGTAAATCATTTTTCTATACGTGGTCAGATTTTCTTTGATGGTGACAGTTTCTGACGCAAAAATTGATCTCATTTCAGGATTTCGTCTCAGCATTTTTCTTCTTCTAAAAATTTCATTTCTCTTGTCTCGGTTGTTAAATCTGACAATTATTGGAGGGGGTTGACGATTTACATGGTTTTTGGCTTGTTGCTGGGAATTTGAAGAGGACGATTGAGGTTGAATTAACCTATGTGAAGTGGAAATCTGACTGTCATTCAGCTCAACATTAATGGATTTAGCAACAGCCTTGATTATTTGGTTGGTATTTTCATTTCTCATTACTGGTATGCCATGAATCTCCAAATTTTCTCTTCTGCCGTACTGTTCTAGTTGGTCCAGTTGCTGTTCTGATTTAAACTGTCTGCATTCTATAGATTTTGTTTCTTTGGCCAGGCTTTCGTTGATACTTGATATTTTTGAAATTTTCTCCAAAAAGTCGTCATACTCATGAGCGAGGTACGACACGCTTCCAATGGTATGGTCAGTACTATTCTTCAGAACTTTGAGTTCGTGTTTTAGCGATTCTATCGAAATACTGATGGCGTTCAAATCTGATGTTGCAGGTACACTAAGGCTATCGCTGACGCAGTGTTTTTCCAATATTTCCTTGCATTTTTCTGTCACGAAACTTCCAATGTTTTCCATCACTCGCTTGGTAATTTTGTCTTCTATCTTTCTCAAGTCTTTCTTAGATATTTTTGGGCTATCTTGATTCGGCATTGTATTAGCTTGTGACGTGATAAAGTAAATATCTGTGTTGTAGTTAAAACAAAGTAAAGGGTCAGAATCGTAAATTAGCTCTTTTTTCAAGTAAATTCACACCAACTTTCAAAAAGTTAACTTTCTGTCATAATACTAGCGAAATGGCAACACTAAACTAAGAGGAAAATGGTTAACTTTGAACTTCAATATTTTGAAAGCGGCAAGACGTAGATAGTTCAAATTTGGTAAGAATACATTTTAGGCTTTTTCCAACATTTTGGTCAACAGCGAACAAGTTGACCTGAATGCCCTTTCAAACTTCTGCTAAAAACACATTTTTTTAAACAAGCAGGGTTTAGGTGATTTATTTTGTTTCTCACTGTGCACGCTGCACATATTGCATACTTAATAGTATTGCTTTTTTTCACTTTAATTTCCACCTTAGTATTTTTTTAAACAAGTGTGTCACTGTCAGAGGTGGAATCCTCGAGAACGTCCTTGGCCTTGCGGACACATTTTGAAGTCCTTGGCCTCGAAGGTCAAGTCCTTGGCCTTGGCCCCGAAGCCTCAAGTCCTCGAAAATTGGCCTGTCCTCGGCTCGAGGACAGCACTATTTTTTGAATTGTTAAAATTTTGTGGAGCGCCTGAAAGTTTTTGTGAATACCTTTTTTTTTGAGATCGCCTGAAAAAATTTTTTGAAAGACCTTTTTTTTGAAGAGCACTTGCGGTGTCTACTATTTGTTTGTTCTATTACGTCATAATTGGAACGACCGACGCTCGCGTCGCGTGTTCTTTTGTTTTTACTCGGCCATTTTCCAACTAATGAGTGCGAAATCTCAAACTTTTGCTTATAACTCGAGAACAGTTGGATCTAGCTACATGAAATTTGGACTGCAGTTTGAGATTAATGAGTTATATGTTTGTACCAAATTTCGAGGCAATAGATCACGTGACTTCGGTTTTAGAACCCGAAAACCGGCCCGCAAGGTTGGCGTAAAAAGCGGTATCAGTCAAAAACGGCTTAAGTACGGCAAAAAATACTTCGTATGGTTGTATGTCTTAAGATACCCTTTCATCCCAACCAACCCACTTTTGGCCGCGATGACGTTTTTTTCTTTTTTTTCTTCCTAATTTTTGTACGCTCTTCTTCTCCTAAACCACAAAACATCGAAATCTAATTTTTGTGTAAAGTTGTTGAGCTGCAAACGCAATTGTTTCTCCCGAAATGTTTTGGGGCAACTCCACCGGGAACCCCCCCAACATGAGGCCCCAAAAAATCAATTGTTTGAACGGCTCAAGCTAGAGTGCTCCTTTTTTTGCTATCAGTAGATATTTAACAGACAAATATTTTGACATAGTTTGGGGGTGCCACCTCCCCTCCCCTGGACCCCCCCCCAAATGGACCCCCAAAAATCAATTTTTTGAATGGCTCAACTTAGGGTGCCATTGTTTTATGATATCAGTAGATATTTAACAGACAAATATTTTGACATAGTTTGGGGGTGTCAACCCCCGGGGACCCCCTCAAATGCACCCCCAAAAATCAATTTTTTGAATGGCCCATGCTAGGGTGCCAGTGTTTTATGATATCAGGAGATATTTAACTGACAAATATTTTGACATAGTTTGGGGGTGTCAACCCCCGGGGACCCCCTCAAATGCACCCCCAAAAATCAATTTTTTGAATGGCCCATGCTAGGGTGCCAGTGTTTTGTGATATCAGGAGATATTTAACTGACAAATATTTTGACTCTACTTTTCTGGAGGTTCCATAATCAGATATTTTTGAATAATTGCTGAATTTACGGTAGACAAAAAGTACTTTTGAGCGTCAAAGCATTAGCTTCGCGTCGGTCGTTCACTGGGTTTGCTGGCAAACTCCCACCTAGTGTTTCTTTAGTTTGCTCTTGCTGCTATGGTCTGTGCTTTTCATTCTCGGGTTTTGATGAGTAAACTGCAGACGATAAATTAACTAACTTTTACTTATTGTAACTGCAAGCGTGAGGAGTTAGACGTAGCGTTGCATTTTGGTGACGCCCGACGTGATAAGAATACAAGACGATGGATTTCTTGCGTAATAACGAAGATATGGAATTAAAGACGGTAAGCGAATCTAATGCAAATCCTAGGCCTAACTTGCTAATTCCATCCGAATCGACACCGTCTTGTTCGACGCAACCACGACCAACGTTTGAGCTTTCCGCCTCCCTTGACAAAGGATTTCCAAGTTTCAAAGATGGGCCTACAAACCTCATTTGCACACCAAATTACTTCTCAGGAATCAGAAATCGCTCGCCGTTGCCAGATTTTTGGCCCAATAATGTAAAACTTTGGTTTGTCTCAGTGGAAGCAATTTTCGATACCTACTTTGTGATTAGCGAAAGAGAACGCTATAACCACCAGCTCGTCTCTCCTAAACAAGATGAAATCAGTAGAGTAAGGCATGTGATTTTAAGTGACGTTGGTTGCACACCCTACACTAAGTTGAAAGTTGCATTAATAGAACATTATGAAATGAATGAAGCTACGCGACTCAATAAGTTATTAAATGAAACAACTTTGAGCGGCAACGAAAGACCTTCGGACTTATTTCATCGCAATGAAAAACTTGGTCGAAGTTGATGCCTTCGAGATGGCTAATCACTTATTCATATTAAAATATTTTAAATTCCTTAAGCACTAAAAATGCTATTAATTTTGTTACGGTGTGATTACTGACGACTATGATGCTTTCATCTTCATTATGTTATTTCTTTTTTGAATTTCAACTCTGTGTTTCATTTCAAAGGGGCCGCAATGTTTCAGCATCACCTATTGCGAAACGTGCCGCTTTGCCGTTTCACCTTATTTACATATTAGTTTTGCACTGTTTTGGTTTTTGTAATTGTTGCAAGTTATTTTGGCCAATCACCTTTTTTGCTAATTTTGCGCACTGCCTTTTCTAAATTACGTCACACTCACGTGGCACTTTGGCCTGTCTCGCGAGTGTTGGTAGCTTTTAGTTTCGGATTTTTAGCGATGAAGCAAACAGCTCACATTTTTATTTTTGAATCTTGCAATTTTTAAGTTGGAAGACGTTTAAGTTACCGGCAAAAATCTAGCTAATATTTTGTTACCTGTTTGATTCTGTTTTCAATAAAATACAGTTCGCTGTATATTAGAGTTACTGAGTGCAGCCACGTCTGAAAAGTCTACGCTGGGCCAGTAAGCCGGAGTCAAGCTGGGCAGCGAATACCCGTGTGGCTCCCCCCGGAAATGATCCAATTCCAAGTTGGAACACTCACACTATTGAAACAGGTGGTCTGCCTGTTTCTTGCCGACCTCGGCAGCTGTCTCCTGAGATGATGAAAATTGCCAAGGAACAGTTTGACGACATGCTGGAAAAGGGTATTATCGAACCCAGTTCAGGTCCCTGGTCTTCTCCGTTGCATCTAGTTAAGAAAAAGGATGGCTCATATCGTTGTGTGGGAGACTGTCGCCGATTAAATAACGCGACGAGAAAGGACTCTCATCCCTTGCCATATTTAAGGGATTTTGCCAACAACTTGTACGGCTTGCCGTACAATTGTCGTTTAAATACCTATTTTCAGCGCCATTGAATTACAGTCAGCATATCACCAGGTACCCATGGACCCAGAGTCCATGGAGAAGACTACTGTAACGACACTTTTTGGCGCGTTTAAATACCGGAGAATGAACTTCAGATTGTGTAATAATACGCAGAGCTTTCAACGCTTCATCAACAAAATTATTAGTGGAATGGAAAACTTTTGCTTCGTCTATGTTGATGACCTACTTGTTGCCAGTACCGATGCTGAAGAACACAAGTCGCATCTTCGAATGATGTTTCAGCGTTTAGCAGACTACGGCTTGATCATAAATGCTAAGAAAAGTCAGATAGGTCAAGATGACTTGGAATTTTTGGGCCACCGTATAACAAAAAGAGGTCTTCGTCCTCTCCAAAGTCGCGTAGAGGCTATTTGCAGCTTTCCTAGACCCACAAACGTTACCCAACTGCGATCATTCCTCGGGATGGTAAATTTTTATTGCCGCTTCATTTCGCACGTTTCAGATTCTTTACGACATCTTAATATGATGTTATCTAACGAAAAGAAGGGATCTACTAAGGAACTGGATTGGAAGCCAGAAGCGGTTCAGGCATTTGAACATGTTAAATCGCAACTTGGAGATCAAACGCTTCTGTGTTATCGTAAAATCAATGCCAAATTTTCACTGATTTGTGATGCAAGTAGTAATGGAGTTGGAGCATCACTTAATCAACTGGATGAAGGAGAATGGAAACCAGTGGCATTTTTTCGAAAACATTGGATGCTGCCCAGCGGAAGTACAGTACTTTCAATCACGAATTGCTAGCTGTTTTTCTCAGCCTAAAACACTTCAAGCATACTCGTATTTTGCAAGGACGTGACCTGAATATTGTAACTGATCACCAACCTCTCGTGAAGGCCTTTCGATCAACCAACGATAACTTCACACCCAGGCAAACTCGACACTTGTCGTACATCGCTGAGTTCACAGGCAATGTGGAATTCATCAATGGTTTTCTCAACATTGCTAGTGATGCTTTATCTAGAGCTGAAATAAATGCTGTGTCTTTGATTTCCGAAGTACCGGTACTTCCTCTCACTGAAATTGCAGCCCGACAACAAGATGCTGAATTTGAAGCAAGCTTGAGTAGCTCTAAATATCAATCCCTCTTGTTGGAGAAAAGATTCCTTCTGGCCAGTAAAACCTCTATCATTGGGGACACCTCAAAAGGAACGTTCAGGGTAATCTTTCCCACTTCCCTCACAAAACGAGTTTTTGATACCATGCACTCTCTCTCACATCCTGGGATTAAAGGAACACAACGCCAGATAGGGGATCAATTTGTGTGGCATGGGATGAAGCGTGATATTACGGAATGGTGTCGCACATGCATTAAGTATCAGAAGTGTAAAATTTTTCGACACAATAGAGCCCGTTTAGGTGATTTTATCGAACCTTGTGCTCGTTTTTCTGATGTACATATTGGTTTAGTTGGACCTTTACCCTTACCGCTGAGTAATGGCTGTTCGTACTTGCTAACTTGTATTGATCGCTATACTTGATGATTGGAGGTTATTCCTCTGCCAGATATTTCTGCTGCTACATGTGCTAATGCTTTCTTGTTACATTGGATTGCGCAGTTTGGTTGTCCGTTGAACTTAACAACGGATCGTGGTGGACAATTTTGTTCCGAATTGTTTAATAATTTTTGTATTAATTTTGGCATCAATTTGAAAAACACTACTGCGAACCATCCTGCCTCAAATGGGATTATTGAGAACACTCATCGCACAATTAAGGCCGTATTGAAGGCTCACGAAAATCCTCTCAACTGGCATTCAAATTTGGCGCTGGCTTTGGTGGGCTTGCGCTGTACTTATAAGCCTCATATTGACTGTTCTTCCTCTGAACGTTTGTATGGAACAACTATTCGACTACCGGAAGAATTCTTTGAAATTTTTTCGCCATACGTACCCCAAACAGAGTGCTCAAAACAACTTACGAAATTCATGTCCCTACAAAGCTTTATTCCCTGAAGAAGTCAACCAGCTATCCGCTCGTTTCTTGACCCCGCTTTGGATACTTGCACCCACGTGTTTGTCAAGGTTGACGCGAAGAAAGGACCTTTGTACTCAGTACTTAAATTGTAAAATTTTGCATGGGGGGACGCTTTTGCAGCCCTGACCAAGCGCATTTGGCATGCTACAGTACTTTAGTGAAGATTACATGATTCCGTCGCCGAAATTGAATGAACAACAAGAAAAAAAGGTCTTCGCCGAAAATTGAAGTGTTTTTTCGCCCAAATTAGGTGAAGAATTAGGTCTTTTTTGTCTGATCATCCAGCTCTCAAATCTCGATAAGGGGACTTCTAAATCTCGATGGGGGGGACGCTAAATTTCAATGGGGGACGCTTACTCTCGATTGGGGGACGCGTCCCCCGTGTTCCCCCTACAATTTAAGTACTGTTTGTACCCACATTATGAAGGACCATTTATAATCATGGAAAAGCGACCGAACTATTTCGTGTTACTTATGAATGGACGAGTGAATTCAGTCTCGATAGACCGTCTAAAAGTCGCACATTTGCCTCGTGTGGCAGTGTCTGGAAGTTCACCTACCAACGACGATGATGTCCCTACCGTTCATGCAACCTTCTAAGTATGTTCATGCAACTGGTAATCCTCCAAGTTCATTGACTGACGAACTTCAACGTGACGACGTTCAGAGAACTGACGAACCTTTTATTTTTACTCCAAGAGGAAGGCAGGTTAGACGACCTGCAAAAACTGAAGAATTGAAAAATAATGGGTAGCTAGTAATAAACTTTCTTTGAACTTCGACAAAACACATTGCATGTTGTACTCAAACAAAAGCAAACCCCAACAGCATGATTTTGTTCTAGACATAGATGGTAAAAAATTGTTTCCAGAAATTTCAACTAAGTATTTAGGGATAATTCTCGACGAAAATTTGAGCTGGGCTGAGCATTTACAATATGTCACTAAAAAGCTAAGCGTAGCCGGAGGAATCATGTATAGACTGCAACACTATTTAACTCCGAAACTTTTAAAGCAAGTTTATTACAGTATTGCATACCCCCATCTACAATATGCCATTACAAGCTGGGAAAAGGCACCAGTAACAGGGGCGTATTTAGGGGGGGGCCATTGGGCCATGGCCCCCCCTTTGGGTCGCCAGGATCGTATAATTAGCATAGAATAGTATGCAAAATTGCAGCATGCCCCCCCCCCTTTGCAAGTTGGGCAGAAGGTTTGATCACACAAAGGGTATGTTTTATACGTTTGTTTTGTTTTAGGCCTGCACCCAACTTTGGGCCAAAAATCGGACTAAATTTGAGTGAAGACCTTTTTTTTTTGCTCTTCACCTAATTTTGGGCAAAAAATCGGACTGATTTTGGGTGGAACAATTTCTTATTCTGATCTTTGTTCTTCTCAAATTTTCTGAAGTTCCTGCCCCCCCCCCCCCCCCCCCCCCCTTTCAAAATCCTGCGTACTCTACTGACCAGTAACCTATATCAATAAAGCTCAAGTTCAGTAAAATCGACTTATTCGTATCTTGTCCAAAACCTATAAACAAAAAGTAAAACTTTCTTCTTTGTATAGCAAATCGAAAATCTTAAAAATTGAGGATATATACAATCTTGAAACACTGAAATTCATGTATAAATTCAAAAATAAAACGCTGGCAACACCTTTTCGAAACTACTTTAAACCTGCATCAAACTTTTATAACTACTCAACGAGAAATTCAAAAAAAGGAAATTATTATTTATCAAAAGTCAACAAAAAACTTACTCAAAGATTAATTAAAATATGTGGAACCAAATTGTGGAACAAACTCCCAAATCGATTACTGAATTATACCAATAAAGGATTAAGCGCATTCTCCAAAAAAAATCAAAACTGCACTATTTGAAACTTCTGAAGAAAAATAATCCTGTTTCACATCTTAGATTCATTACCTAAAATTTTTTTTTTTTAATAACTAAGCCAAAAAATTGCCCTTGTTTAAATTTACAGTACCGTTAGCCTTTTGCAAAACATTATTTTCTGTTTTGTGTTTATTTTATTTCATTTTTTTGACAACACTTGTAGAAATCTACGTTATCTCAAATATGGTTAATTAGAAATTAATTTAGTTGTTTTAGTTTAATTTTGAGAGGCTGCAGACTCGACGACCTTGCCAGTCTTTTTAGAATGGCATTTTTTGGTCTTTCGCAGCCTCTCATAAGGAAACAGCTTCAAGAATTTTGTTTGTATTAAGTTGCTATTTTATCCTATTGGCTGTGTTTCCTGCAATAAAAATTCGTTATCGTTTATGCTCGGTTTCGTGATTAGATCGATTCTTGTGCTTAATTTTTGTTATGTTCATACGCTTCTCATTTACTATTATTTAGGGTTTTTTTGCTTGCCCCAGACGACAAAGCATTTTTGAAGGAGGGCGCTTGTGCGGTGTCTACAAGTTGTTTGTACTATTACGCATGGGCGTAGGAGCTCAGAATGAATTGGGGGGGGCACCAAAGTTTTGCCCGAAAAATGACTTGAAAGTTGCCTGACAAATCAATTGTTTTTTCTGTCAAATTGAGGTGACCTCCAAAACAAAAAGAAAAAAAAAGGCTTCACTCAAATTGAGCCGGTTTTTCTTCAAATTTGTGGTGATCTCAAAAAAAAAAAAAAAAAAAAGTTCTTCACTCACATTGAGACGGTTTTTGTGTCCAGCGCTTGGAATATTTTACTAGGCAAACTTGCCCAAACGACATGAAATTACCCAAAATTTTCATGCAATATTGCCCAAAAAATATGAAATCGCCCAAAATTTTGACGCAAAATTGCCCAAAATATATGAAATTGCCCAAAATTTTGCCCGAAAATTGGACACCTTATACCAACCGGGGGGGCCAGTGCCCCCCGGCCCCCCCACCTCCTACGCCTGTGCTATTACGTCATAATGTTTCGTTAGTTTGCTTTTGCTGCTATAGTCTTTGCTTTTCATTCTCGGTTTTGATGAGCAAACTGCAGACGATAAATCAACTAGCTTTTACTTGTTGTAACTGCAAGCGTGAGGAGTTAGACGTACCGTTGCACACTTTCGCTTGCGTCCTTGGTCCTTGGCCTTGGCCTCGAGCATTCCTGTCCTAGGCCTCGTGAGGGTCTGCCCTCAGAAGGTCAGTCCTTGGCCTCGGATCTTGGCTTTGGCCTCGAGCCTTTTGTCCTCGACTCCACCTCTGGTCACTGTCAAGTGCCAACTGTATGTAGTGTATCCAACTTTTGCTTAGGGTTGCCAACTTTGCGTTTAACCTTTCCGGGACACCTTAATGCTTAGAATTTGAAAACTGATACAACAAAAGCTTACGACACACGAATGACATCAAAAGCAAAAGTGTGTGCTGCGCGTCATAGAGTGATGATCGAGCAGCGTTATTCAGCAACTCCCAGGGCAGGTGCGGAGGCAGAAATTCGCAATGGGGGGGGGCTGTTTGGGGGATTGGGGGCAAAGCCCCCCGCCGCCGGAGGCACGGGGGCCTGGGGGCGGAGCCCCAGCACTCCAAAGTTTTGCATTTTTTTGCAAAAATAACTTTATTTTAGGGCTATTTTGATAAAAAAAATAATGCTTTTAGAACGAGGCTTAGAAATTGGCAGTGCAAACATGATTAAACTGGTTGCACAAATGGGCTATTTGGGAGATGGCTAATGGTAAAATTTTAGTTCTCTTATTTAGATGCTGGTAAATTATAAAAGCGAATAGTTCAATTAAACTCACACGGAGTAAGCTATTTCGTATGCAGTTTATAGAGAAAAATAGTTGGAGGGGCTAATGAAAAGAAATTTGAGAGAAATAATTGGTAATTAATTAATACTGAATAGTCCCCCTCCTATTCCTTAGTTTATAGTATAATTGTTGATGACACCTACGTTTAGCATTGTTACACTTGCGATCAAATTTGATTGCGTATTTTTGACCATTTTTCAAAGTTTTCATTTATTTGTTAGTTTTATTTTCAACAAATTAGCCCCCCCTCTAAATATATGTTTCAAAAGATGTTTTAAATCACTATTTAGTCCACTCTAGTGCATTTAACAGTCTCAAAAGTGCTAAAAACGTAGTGTTTTTCTCATTCTCAATAGTTCCCCCCTGGCTACGCTACTGTCCCAGCGTCTAAATAATTTTATCATAATCAAAGAAACGTGTGAAATTGTGAATCTTTGAAGCATAAATGCAAAAAAAAACTAAAATAGAAAAAATGTAAACCATTTGTTCTAACTCTAACAAAAAAAAAAGGCCGGTATACACTGCTCAACTTTTGTTGCACTTAACGCAATGCGTTAACTTTGTTTGTTATTATCTCCACGATGTGTAGAGCAGCTAAAGTGCGACAAAAAAATTGAGCAATATGCCGCCCAAGAAGTTGCAAGAACTCTAACAAAAAATCAGTCCTGGCATTTCAATTTGTAATTTTTTTGTGATTTCGCCACATTAAGAAGATCTTTGTCTTGGCTGATAAAGTCATAAAACTCATTGCATGATATATGAAAGTCATTTTCATCATCAATTCAGCTAACAGTGCGATAGAACTTATTTGATTGTTATGTCATCAGGACGTCGCAGTTGACAAAACGTCTTGTCCACAACATTACTTTCAACGCATTTTTATTTGATTGACGCATACAGAATGATGTAAACTGCTTTTATTTAAAAAAATATTCGCCTGAATTACATCCGTTTCCAGTTTTGAAAGAAGCCGACATGCTTACATGGCCTTATATGTTAGAACGTCTTGGTTGTCAGTAAATTCCGCGGCAGACGTGGCCCGGTCCGGGACACGGGACGCCAGACGTCAATTTCGGGACTGTCCCGGACATTCCGGGACGGTTGGCAACCCTACTTTTGCTGCCTGTGACTTAGTGTGCTATTTTTTCACATTGTTGAACTGAATTTGTACTGTAAAGCGCCTTTGATCTGCTACCTTGCAGGAATCGGCGTGGCACGATTTACTACATTATTTTTATTTTTGTAATACATTTGCTGAGATGGCAAAAATCAAACCGAAATGCACATATGATTGATAACGAACAGGGGCGGATCCAGGATTCTCCGTTAGGGGGGGGCGCAATTTTAAAAAAATGTAAACTATTCTTGTTAGAGGCAGGAGTCGGGGGTCCGGGGGCGGAGCCCCCGGCCGCCGGAGGCAAAGGATAAATCTGGGCTCCGCCCCCAGCCGCCGGAGGCCCGGGGGTTTGGGGGCGGAGCCCCCAGAAGCTATAGCGATTTTTTAATATTTTACTCAAAATAATTCATTTTGGTGAACTATTTATCGACTTTTGTACTCTAAAAAATGTAGAAATTCTTGTGAAATTGCACCTTCCCCCTATGCTAGTGGGTGGCTATTGACCGATGAGCGAATTGCGCTTGTTAGTGTTGAAAATTTTCTCGAAAGACAATACTTTTGCGTTGTTTTGTAAAAGTCTGACTGGCCAATGAGGGGCTATAGCCCCCCCCTAGCTACGCTGCTGGTTAGAGGGGTTGCTGAAACGGAGTCCTAGCCAGCGAAAAGAGGGCGCCCCCTGGGTTTTGGGCGCCCCCTGCCCCCCATCTGCATTTAAACTTAGATATCAAGAATAGGCTTACTAATGAACAAGAAGTCGTGCAAGTGAAAACATTTCTGGTTGTTTTAAGTTTTTTTTTTAATAATTGACCTCTAAATGTGTTCTGCGTTTAGGGGGGCGCGCACCCCTCGCGCCCCCCCCCCCCCCCCCCGGATCCGCCTATGAACGAATAACCATAGGTGGGCACAAGTCCGTTAATCCGTTATTAACGAAGCTAACTTTTTCATTAACGTGTTAATCCATGAAAAAGTTTTTTCATGTTAACGGAATAAATTAACTTCCGTTAAGTTCTGTTAACGGACTAAAGCAACATCCGTTAAGTTCTGTTAACTTCCGGTAAGGTTTTTATCGTTAATATGTTGCAACATCCATTCGTCGCACCGGTATAAACCAGTTTGCACTGGTAACACTTGTTGCGTATTAGCACGAGTTTTATGGAAGTGAAGAAAGGAGCTCTTTTTGTGGCAAAGAATAAGCTGCAGCCTTATAGATCTATTAATTATCGCTGTTCACAATTTCCAAAGATTTTCCGATCTCGTCAATACGTCTTCTCAACAGCGTCAATACGTCTTCTTGAAGCAAGTGAATAAAAAGAAATGTAAGTTGCACGCAAAATGTTAACGAGTTAACGGAGTTTATTAACTTCCATTAATTAAAGCTAAAAATAACGGATTAACCTTAACGGAGGTGTGAAGTTTGTTAACGGACAAGTGGTTAACGAAGCTAACGTTTTGCATTAACTTGCCCACCTATGCGAATAACGATACATGTACAACTTAATACAAACTGCACATAAACAACAATTAAAGCAAAGTAATACATATATTTGCGGTGCGAGAAAGAAACTCAAATTTAACGATTTCAAAAACGTAGAATTCAGTCACCAGATGAGCGAATTCAATTCAAATTGAGTTTGTATCTGTAGTTCTGTACTACAGTCTGTACTTCTAATCAATTCTTTTTACAATAATCCATTCCTTGCACGGATTTTAAAATATTATTTTGAAGAAAAATTTTCTCATAACAAAACCAGCAGCACAGTATGATACCAAGGTATTTACGGTATAGGTTGTAGCAGTAGCCTAGGCTATAGCGTATACTACTAGGAGTAACATAGAGACCTACCATCTGCAAGTACCGGTAAGTCTCTGAGTTATTGCACCGAAAACGAATGTAGTCAGATGCTAGGTCTGCAGCTGGTGAAGACGTTGTGAGGTTGCCTATTGTACTGTAGTAGGTTTCTTGAGAATGAGTTGCCTAGCCTACCCAGAGTGGGCAAAGCACAATTCATAAGTGCAGCTTCTACCACCTCCGCAATTGCAGAAGTTTCATTGCGCTTCAATTTATTTGAGAATGAGACATAGTGGAAGTTGCTTTGTGGACTAGCCTAATGTTTTTAAAATTTTAATTATATGCCAATTAAAATAGGCAGTGGCTGCTGTTACATTACGTAACACTTCACTCGTAGGATAATATTACATAATTTGTAACATTTCAGCAGTGAGATATTTTTAAGTGAATTTTGCCACTTAACTCTTGCGATGTTTATTGAAGCGACAAGACTGCAAGTGCAAGAATGTGTTGCATCGTAGAAGGTAGAAGCGCAAGGGTAATTATTAAATTAGTACTTTTCTTTAGGACGCATTAGGACCCTTCATAACAAACCAATACTTTTTTTGAGACGCTATCAAAAGTCAACTGAACTCCAGTTTATATAATTAAAAGTTCAATTGGAATTCAATCAAAATCAACTAAAATCTAGCAACGACTATGAATCTAGTTTTGAACAAAACATTAAATTAGAATTTATGCAATAATAAATGCAGTATTGGTACTGAAACACCTCCGTCCTTAAAAAAGTTCGAAAGTTTTTTTATGGCTTTTACAAGTTAAACACGGCGTTTTGACACCCATAGATCGACTTCTCGATAGTGTAGTGGTAGTGGTGTGCGTCTCTCGATTATCGCGTTTGGGTTCGATTCGCTGCAATTGCGGTGGCATGTTACGTGATTGGGAAGATGCGCGGTGATCTCTTTTGTTTCTTTTACTTCAGAAAAGGTAAAATTTACATTTCTTTTACTTCAGTAAAGTTTCTTTACATTCGAGTTAGGGTTTGGGCAGCAATGCCACCTGCGAGATAGCAAATCCAAGTGCAAACACAAAGCTTTTGATTGCCTTAATTCAGACTTTTTTATGACGGAGGTGTTTTAGTATGAACTAGTACTGCGTTTATTACCGCATGAATTTGCATCTAATTTTCTGTTCATAACTAGGTTTTAGATGATTTTAATTGAATTCCAATTAAGTTTTTAATTATAGAAGTAAAATAGATTTAAGTTGATTTTTGATTGCGTCCCAAATAAAGTATCGGTTTGTTATGACGGGTCCTAATGCGTTCTACAGTCCTAATGCTTCCTAAAAGAAAGTATTAATTTAATAATTACCCTTGCGCTTCTACCTTCTACGATGCAACACACTCTTGCACTTGCAGTCTTGTCGCTTCAATAAACATCGCAAGAGCTAAGTGGCAAAATTCCCGTAAAAATATCTCACTGCTGAAATGTTACAGATTATGTAATATTCCGGTAACTTTGTATTCTTTCAATTTCATAGACTTTACGAATATACGCAACAACATAATACAAGTGGTGGAATCTTCAAATCGGAGAAATCAAATAATTAAAATTGTGCAGTTGTTTCTATGCAGCCAAAAGATGTTGTTTCGGATTAAAAGACAGTAATCAAGTCGCTGACTAATGACGATGACTTGACAATCAAATATATCAGTTAAAGCACAACACGTACAAATGTTGTATTTATCATAATAAGTTTTTCCATGTCATGCAAACAACCAATGATATTTTCGTAAATCTTAGAGCTATTAAAATGAAAATTGCTGGAAAGCTTGTTGACGAAACAGAACAAGTTTCGAGCAAAACAAAACTGTTGGGTGTCAAACGCAAGCAAAACCCCCATAACTAAAGTCACCGAAACAACAAAAAGTTCCAATTTTTGTTATTTTAGAAAGTTTTTCAAAAAATTGATTTCTTATTGTATTTTTTTTTCAATAATGCCACTTTTATCAAAACTTCTAACTCTGCCCTCTGCTGACAAAAAGAATTCGTTCTCAACTTAAAGGTTGTAAGCAAATGACACTCTCTCATCCATTCTTTTCTAGCCAATCACTGCTCGGCTTTTTCCTATATCCGCTCCTTTTTCTGCGCTTTCTATTCTGACAATTTCTCTTGACAAGTTTCAGATGAAAAGTTTCGAAAATATTAACATTTTAATCAAAGTAAAACGTTTTTGTTTGAAAGACCTTTTTTTTTGTGGAAAAAAGGTCTTATTTGAAAAAATTTTAAGAATTCGTTTTTGAAAAACAAAGTAAAAAAAATTGTTTTTTTTGAAAAAAAAGTTATTTGAAACATAGAAAAAAATTTATTTTGGAAAAAATACTTTTTTTTTACCACTGGTGCCTGAAAGTCTGCACTAAAAGTTCTGGTGCATAAAAGCCCAATTTTGGGGGGGTTCCCGGTGGAGTTGCCCCAAAACATTTCAGGAGAAAAAATTGCGTTTGCAGCACAACAACTTTACGCAAAAATTAGATTTCGATGTTTTGTGGTTTAGGAGAAGAAGAGCGTACAAAAATTAGGAAGAAAAGAAAAATGAACCTCATTGCGGCCAAAAGTGGGTTGGTTGGAATGAAAGTGTATCTTAAGACATACAACCATATGAAATATTTTTTGCCGTACTTAAGCCGTTTTTGACTGAGACCGTTTTTTACGCCAAACTTGCGGGGCGGTTTTTGGGTTCTAAAAACGAAGTCACGTGATCTATTGCCTCGAAATTTGGTACAAACATACAACTCATTAATCTCAACCTGTTGTCCAAATTTCATGTAGCTAGACCCAACTGTTCTCGAGTTATAAGCAAAAGTTTGAGATTTCGCACTCGTTAGTTGGAAAATGGCTAAGTAAAAATAAAGGAACATGGGAGCGTCGGTCAATCCAATTATTGTTCTATCTGTGTGATAGTCTTATTTTTGTTTTCATTACAATGCCTATCGGTAATAACTCTATCCATTTAGTTGGGCTAAGCATTGATACAGTAAATTAAACAGACAATTCGTTTTTTTGATTGTGTTGCAGACATGGCAAATTTAAATGCGCTTAGTGGTATTAAAATAGGACATTACGTGCTTGGAGAAACACTTGGCAATGGCACGTTTGGAAAGGTGAAGATTGCAACTCATCACATCACTGGCTACAAAGTTGCTGTGAAGATTCTAAATCGACAAAAATTGAAGTCATTGGATGTTGTCAGTAAACTTAAAAGAGAAATCCAGAATCTCAAATTATTTCGTCATCCACACATAATCAAGTTATACCAAGTAATATGTACTCCAACGGATATTTTCATGGTTATGGAATATGTACCGGGAGGAGAATTGTTTGACTACATTGTTAAACATGGAAAATTACATGAGGGTGAAGCAAGAAAGTTTTTCCAACAGATCATATCTGGTATGTTTTTGTGTTTTGCTCCCTGCTAAATACTATACTCTTTATTTCTTATGTAATTGTAAATAGTTTTGAACTTAACAGCTTCACAAAATTTAAGATTTATTTATTTATTGGTACTCCAGATTTTTAAACACACCATAGATAAATGTAAAGCATTGGAAAATAACAAAAAGACCATATGGTCATCAAAGTTGGTTGCTATCCTACAAGTCCAACACAGCTATTCACAAAGACCAATTATTTGATCAGTTATTGATGCTAAGTGTTTAAAAGTGAACAATTGAAAATGTAGTGTCACAATAAGAATATATATATAACATAAAGTTAGTTGCAGATTTTCTTTGATATGCAAATCTAATCTTGAATTGTGTATGGGGTATCAAAAACTGTTGCTTTTTATTGCTTAGCAATCTGTTTTGCATTTTTATTGAAGCTTGACAAACCACAAGACTATTTGGTTTGTGGCAATGGTAATAATATTTCATTAATTATGTTATGATTTATTTCTCATAGGTGTTGACTATTGTCATCGTCACAAAGTCGTGCACAGAGATTTAAAACCTGAAAATCTTTTGCTTGATGCCCGAAACAATGTCCGTATTGCTGATTTTGGTCTTTCTAACATGATGTCAGATGGTGAATTTCTCAAAACCAGCTGTGGATCACCTAACTATGCTGCTCCTGAAGTGGTTTCAGGTCATTTTGGCTGCAATATTTTGCATGTCGTTTTTTACAAAAGTTTTTTTTTTTTTTACAATTTGCTTTAGAAATCACTCTTTCTAAAGGATTTTTACCTTGATGTTGTATTGGTGATTAAAAGAAAAAACATATATACTTGTATTTTTGCCCTCTCTGATATGTAGCTATTTGATGTACCCACTTCCGGTACTATCAGGCTTTTGAGCAATAAAAATTTGCTTTAATTTTACTCATATTATTTTGCTACACCTATATGTTCCGCGTAGAATAATTTTTATAATATACCTTTTATAATGGGGCCAGATGTAACTGCTGAGGCGTGTGTAGTCAGCCTAACAAAGCGTCTTTTATTTGTTATATGTCTCATTTTTTATTTTTCTGTTGTTCACTATATGATTGGTACTGATTTTTTAGCACAAGCTGATTCCCCAAAACCTAAAAGCTGAAAAGAGAATAATGAATAGAGCCAAAATATAAGAGTTGAGCTATGACCAATTGGACATCACGGTGTAGGCCTCAAATGCTGTATTTTGATATATGTTTTCCTATCAGCTACATAAAGGTGATGTGCTGTCAATTTATGTAGGATTTTTCATTAGTGAAGTTTTGCATTTCTGAATAACTTCCTATTGCAGGAAAACTGTATGCTGGACCTGAGGTAGATGTATGGAGTTGTGGAGTTATTTTGTACGCTTTGTTATGTGGGACTTTGCCATTTGATGATGAGCATATTCCCACATTGTTTCGAAAGATCAGCAGTGGAGTATTTGACATACCACACTACCTCGACAAAAATGCAGCAAAACTCATACAGCACATGCTTAAGGTAGGCTACAAATAAGTATGTTCTAAACTCAGTACTAAAGAAAATTTGTGTTCTAACAATGAATTTGTCATGGAAGAATATATACAATCCGGTGGAACTTGCATTCCAGTAGAGTAAGTATTTAGCTTTTGCCTTTAGCTTAGATTAAGAAGATCTGACCTTAATTCTGAATATATCATTAAGCAAATTAAAAAACAAACATTTTAGTACAACTCTGAAAACAAAAGTACTTTCTGAAAAGCACAAAATTATTCAGTTTTGCACCTGCAGTCATAAGTTTCTGGGCTTAGTTTTGTATTTATTATTTGGTTTGAAGGTGCTTGACTTGCTGACTATGGTTTTAACACCATTTCAAGATTACAACATGCTTGTGACAGAGGAAATGATTTTGTAGGTTAATCCAATGAAGCGAGCCACCATCAACGAAATACGCCAGTATGATTGGTTCAAAGTTAATCTTCCAGGATATCTTTTTCCTGACGATGGAAACATGAGTAGTGATGTTATTAATGAAGAAGCATTGGCTGAGGTAACTGCAATTCCACAAGGATCTATAACAGATAGGTTGCCATTCTTCTGCTTAAAAATCATACAACTGTAGTGATTTAAAGTTCAATGCAATGCTAATCGCTTACCAACCAAAGTTGAATGCATAGCAATTATTTGTGACAGCCATGAAAGTTAGTCTATGATTCATGCATTCAGAAACAATTTGTTGTAATTTCACTGTTGTATTTTTTGTGCAATGGTTTTATTTGCTATTGCTCTTCATTACAGGTTTGTCGTAAATTTGGAGTAAAAGAGGAAGAGGTGACTCATGCTTTGACCCATCACGCCCCACATGACCCACTCAATGTTGCCTATCATCTTATCATTGATAATAAGGTAAAGTAAAACAGGTTTGCACCTAAGTAATTTCGGCCTGGCGTTTTTCCAAGAGTACATAAAGGCATTTTAATATTACTCTTTACTAAAGATATTGTTGCCTGCTTTGTTGAAAATTTTTACATAAATTATATGTAGCTCGCCAAAACTATTACGGGTGCAAAACTGCAAAATTTTGGTTTTATGCAGTGTTATGAAATCACTTGTGATTTACTTCTAGATCATTTACAATCAAGCTCACGACTTCTTCCTCGCATCCAGTCCTCCTTCTTCTGGGCTCTCCGGATTCGGTTTTGCTCATCCGCGCTCTCATCCGGAACGAATCGCTCCTATGATGGACTTTTGTGATCCAAGAGGTGCTTTATTGTTGATTTGTTTGAATTAGATATTTGTTTCAATAAATGACGCAAAACTGAATGTCACAACTTGCCATTAGCAACTTCCTTGAACAAAGCAATGTAACGTGGCACTACCGCAGTAGGTGTTACTGTTATTTTTCATTTAACTTTCTCCACTTTGTTTTCTTTCAAAACATTCAAGTTTTTGCGACTAACCAAGTATTCATTGCTGATATGCGCGTTTCACAATGAAAAGACTGGGTATTTTTGGTGACAGATATTGCTAATACTGTTTCTATTCTAGACTGCATATCGTGCTTCCCCTATCTTGCTACCAAAGTTGTTTCAAATTAGTTTTGGTTCTGTTTTTCATCGATTTAATTTTGTTCAGAAATCAGCTCTCCCGTAAGTAGCTCCTTGAAGCAAGGCAAGCGTATCGCTCCGATGAAAAGGGCGAAATGGCATCTTGGCATCAGATCTCAGAGCAGACCTCGGGATATTATGCTGGAGGTGATCCATTGTTGATGACCTAGATATTTTTTTACCGTAGTTGTATTGCATATATCAACATATTGTAGTTGCTTGATTTTTTGTTGGGGGTTGCTTGCAGTATTGGAATTGTATTATATGCCAGTCATGTAACTTTTCTATAACTCTAACTCCAGTAGCATCGCTTTTGTCTTTTTCGCAACTTTTAGTGTGTTTTGCAGTTAGAATGTTTTCACACCCTGTTTAATTTTTTAATGCGGTTGAAGATTGCTAGAATGTTAATGAGTTTGCCAAACTTTGATCAAAATTATGCGAAAAAGAATTTGCAAAAATGCTCGAGTTTTTTTCAATGTGTTTGAATTGTTTGAAATTTCTTTTGCAAAGCGAATTTGAATTTTTAGGTTTTCAAGGCAATGAAACGACTGGGATACGAATGGAAGTCCGTATCATCTTTCCACGTGAAAGTTCGCCGTGTTAATCCGATCACAAAACACGTGAACAAAATCAGCTTGCAGGTGATTTACTCGTTGTCATTTAATGAGCATGGAAGTACCAACAAGACGCCTCCATGGTTAAATATATAGGAGTGTGCTAATCATAGGTATCGAATCTACTATAGGCCCTAAGACTGATTGTCAGTGACGTGAATTACTTAAGAAAATCCAAATAGAATGAAAAAACTCTTAACGAACTTCTGCAAAATTGATTGATTGATGCATCTTTATTCTTTACTCACCTGTCAAAAAAAGCTACCGTGACGCTATGTTTTGCGCGAGTTCACTTGGAAGTTGCCAATTTTCCAAGCTTTTCGCTCTTCGCATGTAAATTGATCAAAACCAGTACTTATCTTGGACTAAAGCGACGCTGCTATAATCTTTCCTCTCGCATAAGACCAAGTATTAAATATTTGTTGGTTTAACTTGGCAAAAGAGGATGCATGCAATCGAGCGAAATGGCGAGGCGTGGTGAAGTTATAACTATAAGAAATCCGGCCAACTCCGTTCAGTCCGTTGACAAAGAATGAACCCTAATGAAAATTGAATTGATGAGTACCTTGGCGGAGCTCAGAGTTAATACCATTTTAGGCTGTCATTTCTACGGACTACGTTTTTGAAAATGGTGAACAAATTGCCATCGAAAGTAAAAGTTTATCGATTTTTCGACAGCTCTACCAAGTGGACTATCGCAGCTACCTTTTGGATTTCAGCAGTTTGTCGGAGGAATTAGCTGAAGCGAGCTCAGAAGATTCGGCCAACACTTCAATCAGCAAATCAATACAGGATGACTTTCAACAGCCTCTCAAACTATCCTCAGAAGGTAAGACTAGCTTTTTTTGACTTCGGTATTAGTAGCTTACTTGGCGTGATTGGCTACGTAATTACGAAAGCACTACTGGTAATTGTCAGGTAGGGCAACTGGGATTGTTGCAATGCTTATAGCAGAAGTCTAGCGGCGATGTGGGAATTGAATCGTAACTGATTAGGGATACCGTGCTACTGGCAACATCCAATCTCCGTTCGAAACTCAGTTCCGGAAAACGGCGATGCAGTTAAAATCAGCAATAAAATAATAATTTAATTATGATGTTTTTGACATTGGGAGCCAGAGTTTTAATCTTCTGTGTGCTTTCTGGCCTTTAGGCTACCAGGCCCTAGCGCTATAGGCTGTGGAAGAGCCACCAGAACAGCGACTGCTAGAAATAAGCAAACAACTGTTAAGTAGTCGCCGTTCTGGTGGCTCTTTTGAAGAATTCTGCGCTGGTAGCGTATAGGCGAGGAAGTACTTAAACAGTTAAGCAAAAAGATAACGGGGTAAACACAAATCTTTCCATAAATCAACTTTAACGATATACTTAAATCTTGATTCACTCTGAGCAAAAATTTGTTTCAGATTCTCAAATTTCATTTTCCAAGAGTCTTCCGGCTTCCAGCAATCCGGTGCCTCTCCACTCCAGCAGCCAGGAGAATGTCGACATCCATCACACAATGGAGTTCTTTGAAATGTGCTCCAGTCTAATTACTGCTTTGGCTCGATAAGCAAGAAAAATTTCCAAACCATTTGCCCAGCTTTTGGTTCCATTTGAATGAATTTTTGGACTTTGTTTTTTTTGCGTTTCATTTATTTGTGCAAGATTTTGTCGCTCTTTTGTATATGCTATGCTCGGTACGTTTATTGCTCTTTGTATTTGTAGTTCACACTTCTTCTAGAAGACATTTTATTAAAATTTGTGGACTTAAATTTGGGGGCTGTGTGGCGAAAAATTTGTTGATTTTCATTCAGATGCTTAAATTTCAAATGAAAACGTCTAAAAGGGGCATTGAAGTCTAATTTTTGATTTTTAACACCAAATTTATCAAAAATAATTAATTAGCAACGTTTTTGTCCCGTTTTTTCATTGTTTGAGGTTAAATAGCTTTAAGGGAAAAGATTTTGCAGGGTCAACACTACATCAAATTTGCATAAGCGATTTCAAAACCAACTTTGCCAAATTATAGGTCTGGGAGTGACAATGTGCCTTTGGCAGGTTTTCTGCTCTGGCTTCGGTACTTAGATGAGTTTTTAAAAGTGGAATTCATCTTGGTAGTTTAAATTTGCATCTTTTAGCACAAGCATATTTAATTTAGTGCACTTAGAAGAAAAAATGAAAAGTAGGCCTATTTTTGGCCTAGTTGTTCTTTGTAATTATTAGGGTAAACCAACCTGTATAAATTGCTGTAGGTTAGACTAGACTTTACTGTTTTTTATAATTTCTTAATAGGCTAGGCTTACATACCGTAAGCAATGATTAATGTCATCATTAATAGGCTAGGCTTACATACCGTAAGTAATGATTAATGTCAGCTAGCGTGTAGTAGCCCTAGTAACAGTAACAGCGACACCAAACGTTGACCAATTTTTAAAAAAGAGAAGTTCTACGAAATAAGGAAAAATATAAATGCAATAATCTTTTGATGTAGTAATCGTAGAATTCTGAAGTTGAGCTCAAAAATTATTTTAAAAATACAAATTTTGTTTCAAATGCAATAAATCAATAAAACTTAGGCTTCAATGCCCCTTTAAAACTGCAATTTTAAAACAGCCCTAATCTGTTACGGGATTCTGTCACCTAATCTTATCTGTAACAACAGAAATTACTGTAAAAGCTTCAAGTGTTATTAAGCCCCAATAATGTCTTTACAACGTAAAATTTGATGTTTTCGTTTTTTCTGAAATATCCAAAAAATATTTACATTCAAAATTTGCTAAATTGCTTAATGTATGCCCAGCTGAATTACGTATTCTGCCGTTTTATTTTGGCACAGTAAGTTAACACGAGGTGTAGTATATTCATCATGAAGTCTGATTAGAGGTCATGTAATTGCCACTTGAGATCAGTTTAATAGTGATTTTTTCTGTCTAATTTTGGTGAAATAAGATACTGGTAACAATGGCATAACTATTAATGCGCTGAAATGACCATTTTTCTCGGTTTTAATGTAGAATGTAGAAAAATTTTGATAAGGTTTTGTTTGGCTTAGGAGGCAAATTTTTTTGTTGGGTTGTATTGCGTTAACGATTTTAGAATGGAAATTATGTCTTTTTTACAAATTTTATTGGAACGTTTCGCTGCCATATTGGAATTGCTGCGTGTGCTTATTGTAAAATTTGTTCCAGATAAGTTCAAAATAGAAATCAGGTCCCAGACAACTGATATGTCATCATAGGCATCCGATTTTTGATTGCAATTGAGCGTGATTTTTCAGACACCTTTCTGATACTGTAGATTATTTGTTTGTCATTGCCTATTTTAAATAGTTACCGAGTAAACGATGACTAAAATTGTATATAAGTTAATAAAATCATTATAATGATGTATTTTTATTTTGGTTTCGAGGTAATGCTTGTGTAATATCTTGATCGATTTTGTACGTGTACCTTTTGCTGTTTTTGAAATGTTTGGTATTTACGAATAACCATTACCATAGACGCGGTTGGCCAGCACATCGAGGAATGAGCACTATTACACAACTTGCTTTGAGTTGCTAAGCACTGCAATCGAGGTTTTGCTTTGAAAAATGGTAGATTTCTGTCGAGGGCTGTTTGGCTGACTCAGAAGTGGGCGACTGAGAGAAGCAGGTTCAAGAAGGATTACAACAAGCGAAAAATTGGACTGGTTAGTGGTTTGCGTTTGATTTTTTTTTAGCAAAAATGCAGAAATCATCAAGGCAAGTTTCCTCCAGCGTTTTGGCGATAACAGCATTCTTTCTGGCGCTGTCTGTATGCAATGAGGAAGGTGTGCTTGGAGGTATTGCGGGCCACTTTTATCTATTATGCGCTAAATTGTCTGCACTCCTCCCCTATTGCGTTACTCTTGCTTTCAAGTAAAACAATAAAATTTTTAATAAAGGGGACAGTGATGTAAACGAACAAAAGTTAAAAGCCTCTAATTATAGCGATTTAATTCCATTTCTTGCTCCCATACCAGAATGTGCTAAGCTAACTGTATTGGAGAATGAAGACTTTTTTTCGTAAGTCTGCGGATTTTTTGCTCGTCTTTTTATCTTGGGAAACGTTAGAAATTCTTTTAAGATAAATCTTGCAGAATTTTTATTGATGCATTTCGTAATTTTGTGAAAGCATGCTTGTGTATATTGTGTAGCTACGTGTTGAATTATGTGGTGATATGATAACTGTGTTTCTCTTGTAATTACATACATGAACTGGTTAAAATTTGAGTGGTTTATATTGCATTAAACTAATAGGCAATAGCTGCGTTTAGACGTATTCATACCAAGCCGCGCAACCGGAATTTCGATAGAAGGGGTCTTGACTCTTGAACTAAAAGTTGCAATTTTTGTGTTCTTGTCACTGATGCTCTTCGTCTACCGTCCTGAAGGGGTGAAGCATCCAGCCAATGCTAGTAGTTTGCAATAGTTTAAATTGAAATATAAGTTTTGAAAATTTTTGTTCTTATTTTGGGGCTGCAGTGACTGTTACAAAGATATTCAACAAATACAAAAAGATATCTTCTTAAAAAAGTTCGTGGAAACCCTGAGTTTGTTCTACCAGCGTGAATTTCCAGAAAAAGGGAGGGTTTCACCGAAGTTGGAATTGTCATGTGATGTTACTAGAAGGGTAGATATTAACTAGTCTCTTTCCTTCGAAGTCCGGGCTGAGAAAACAGATTTAAGATTTCGCAAAACTTTTTGCGGGGGATATCTTTTTTTTTTAAGAAAAAAAAGTCGGCACCGTGGCCGAGTGGGTGATGGCGTCGTTTTAAAGACGACCCTGATCGCATGATCTAAGTTCAACTCCCGCCCTGGTCACGTTGTTGCGTGCTTGGATAAGACGCTTTACAATAATTATCAGAGGTGGCAATGCCCTCGAAAGTCAAGTCCTTGGCCTTGACCTCGAATCCTCGAAAACTGCGCTGTCCTCGGCTTGAGGACAGCACTATTTTTTGAATTGTTTAAATTTCGTAGATCGCCTGAAAAAAATTTTTGAAGATCTTTTTTTTTGGAGAACACTTGCACTTGTGTTCTTAGTCCTTGGCCTGGAGCATTCCGGTCCTTGGCCTCAAGAGGGTCTGTCCTCGAAAGGGCTGTCCTTGGCCTCGGATTTTTTTAGTGTCCTTGGCCTTGACCTCGAGCGTTGTGTCCTCGACTCCACTTCTGATGATTATCTCTTCTAGGTGGCTTCGAAAAAGCAGCAAATTCAGGGGGCAAGAATTCAAAGAAATGCAGAAGAACATTGGATCACTGGAAACTCCGAAGCAGGGGGCACATGACAGACATTTCCTCGTTCGCTTTAATTAACGAGTTTTTTTTTAGAGGCGCTACCGAGCGAAATACTCGCTAAACGTAAGAGGTCATTTTTGCACGTGTATGTAAAGCCTTGCGAAATCCGTTACGTCATTCTTTCTCGCTAAATTTCTTCGAGCGATTGCGGAAAGCAGTTCGAGTAAAAAAACGTCACATTTTCCTCACCAACTTAAAGAGGATCTTGAAGCACTCTTTAAGCGTTTGAGAAATCTTTTTGGCTCAGAAATTTAATGGTGAAATGCTGAAAACTTCTAAATCATGCGAATTTTTGCTGAAAATTAATTTAAATCGTCGCCATGTTTGCTATCAAAACTGCTAAAAAAAGCGAATTGCATTCAGAACCATTTGCTTTTTCGATTGATAAAGAAATACTAAGTAGTGCAAGTTGACAAAAACAGTAACACACTCCTTTTATAAGAATGATTTTCTAAAACACGAGGCTCATTTTTGCTTAAAATTTAAGAACAAATTAAAAATATGCCAGCCTCGGCAGCAAAACAAACCAAAAAAAAAAAAAAAATTCGAACTAATCAAAGAAACTAAAATTCGTGCTGCTCCAAAACGATAAAACTTCAGTGATTTTCTTGTGTTTGCAAGCAAAATTGCAATTATTCAAGGTTATAAAGCTCTGCTGCTCTGCGCAAGCAATTGAGAAATTTTTTTGGCAGTTGTTCAACTTGAAAAAAGCTTGCTTTTTGCTTTTGCAATTTTACGATGCTGCAAAAGCAAGAAAAAAGCCTTCACTTAAGTCTTAAGCAGACAGAGCTATAGGAATTAAACAGTGTTTCAAACATGCCCGCTGAAATTGACATCGACGCTCTCAAAATTTTTAGAAAATCAAGAACAAATGAAACTGAATATTGGCAAAAAATTAAAAACAGCCAGTCTCAACTCAAGATTTATCGGTTCTAAAAAGGAAGTGTGCATCGACTTGCTCACTTTTGAAAAATTGTGAAACCTTAAGACGTAAAGTTACTGTTAACATATGAGTTTACCCAACAACAACCTCAAGGGCGCTTTACTTCATTTTAAAAATTATAGTATGGAAAAAGTTGTTCTTATTTTACATTGATCCAAAAATATAATTAAATTCTGTCGTTTATTTACTAATTGTTATCAGTTGAAGAATTTGCTTGCGTAGAATAATCACGCATAGCTTAAAGTATCTTTTTCCATAACAATGCAGTGCATACAATACGCTTGAACGCATTATTTTAGAAATGCATCTGACGTCACAACGAGATATTTATTACGTACTAACACAAGCAGTGGCGGATCCAGAAAATTTTGGTGGGGGGGGATTTGAAGCACAAAACCTCAAAAATTCGGATGTCTTCACCAAAATTGAGAGTGATTTTTCGGCCGAAATCGGAAATTCAAACGTTTTTTCAAAAAGGTATTCACCAAAATTGAGACTGATTTTTCGCCGGATTAGTTACGTTTAGGTCGGTGGGGGGGGATGCATCCCGAAATGGAGCCGAATTATTCGAAACAGAGGCTGATTTTTCGGCCAAAAACGTTACTTTTAGGCTGGTGGGGGGGGATGCATCCCCCCCATCCCCCCCCCCTAAATCCGCCACTGAACACAAGTTACAAACATCTCGCAAAGAAATTCGAGCGAGCCGTTTTAAAGTGTGTTGGGCGAGACGGCTCAGAAATGGCAGTTAGGGTGCGTTTAGACTGGACGCGAAGCAACGCGAAGCGAAGGTTGGCGACCTTCGCGAGTGGTCGATTACGTCACTCGCGCCTTCGCGAGTCTTCGCGAGTGGTTGCTAATCTTCGCGACTGGTCGCTTCATAGGCTAATTTTAACAACTTACTTTTAAAATGTATTCAATGAGCAGAAAGCTTTGTGCAGTTTGTTATTGAAGCGCTATTATAGTAATCACAGGTTCTGTTTCGTCATAGCGCGCTGGAATTACCGGTAAAACGAAGATTGAGTTTATATTATGTTATCACGCAATAACCGTGAAGAAGAGTCTAGAGTAATAGCTCAGGTAACAAAACAATCTTGAGAAAAAAATTTGCAAAGTTTAAGTGAAAAACGAAGTACAGTAAATCGAATTTGGAAATGAAAAGACAAGTCATTTCTTCAAAAACGTAGTAGTAGGCTACTTGGCCTATTTACTAGCTATCAATGATTTGTTTAGATCCTTCCATTGAAAACTTGCCCTAATCTGTTTTGACGATGACAGTTCTGGGTTTTAATGCAGAAACGCAAAAAGCTGAAAGCAGATGTGAAAAGTTCTCTTTAGGTGTTTACTCAGTTAACAAATCCTTAAACGCTTTCACCATCCATGTCTCATTATGGTAGTGGTAGATCTACCGGTATCTTGTAGAGTGTAGACCAATAGGCTAGTCTACAGGTTCATTTAAATCATTAACTATGTTGTTTTTTTGATGTGATTTTTTTTTCAGGTAAGCATGTTATGATACCTGTAGTAAGCTTAAACAGTTGTTTGTATGTGTTATTTAGTGCTGTTTATGAAGACTCCCAATGTTAACTCTATGAGTGAAGCTGAAAGCTGGATTTGTCATCAGTTATGTAGTGGATTTATTGCTTATTGTGCAATGGATTGCTGTGTTGATTTGCTGGAGAAAGCAAAAAAACATAGCAGTTTTTGCATGATTTGACACTATCATCGAAGGACAAGAATTTAGCACAGTGATACCTGATACCAGCAGTTGCTTTGAGGAAAAGTCAGCCTCTAAAACTAAGTTTGGTGTTTTATTCGCAAGCGGAGCGCGTATCGATGTTTAGTGCGAAGTTAAATGCTATCGAGAGCATTTTATTAGTTTGCAATTTCTTGCGGTACCAGTAGCTACGTTGCGACGGTTGCGTTTACCTCAAAGAGCTTCGCTTTAAACCACCGTTTGTAAGATACAGACAAATTTATGGCAGTAAGGCCCAGCCCCCTCTAAGCATGTTTTTGGTTATGCCCCTGATAAAAAAAAAACATTTAGATTTTTTCATTTGAAAATTGTTACTCAAGCATCTGAATAAAAGTGTTGTTAGTTCTCACATTTTTATGTAACTGACGCTTCCTTCCCCAGTCCAATTATTTTTATTATAAATGCTGTATCAAGTTTTTTGTTAAGTTTAGAGAATGGAACAATAGCAATGAACCTGCTTGGCGGGTACTTCTCTACCAATAATAGTAACCTCAGCAAAAAAACAGAACTCACTTTCTACTGGTTAGATATATATTGGCTTTCTAGTTCATCTAAATACACTGACTGCAATTGCAATGATTGAACTTCAGACTTAAAATTGTTTACTTTGTCACTTTATTCACCATGTAAAGCAGTAAAAATTTTAAGAGACAGTAAAAATGTTTTGAAATTCACTAACAACTAAATTCAGATATTACACAAAGACACAGTAAATGAATGTTTAACACACTTGACATTTCTATTTTCATCAATTAGGACTGGAGTGAAAAATCACTACCAGACTACAATATTCATAATTATAAAACTTGGGGTAGTCCAAAACCATTGCTTCCAGTTCAACTTGATCATGGTCACAAACCTTCAGAAACAAGAAGACTTTTAAGAGGACATTCAGAAGAAAAAATTCCATGTTTGTAGCTATTCAAAGAAGTGACTAGTAATTAGGCCAATCCAAAAGTTCATAGGAATTTTTCGATTTTTTGTGTCTATCTAGCTCTTGTATGTAGCAGTGTAGCTTGAAACCAATTCTAAATACAGTTCTTTTCACCAAGTTGGCTTGGTCAAAAAGGCAGTGAAAAAAGTTTTGCGAGTTTTCCAGTATTCAAGGAATTGTTCAATTGTGGTTACTTTTAAAACAACAAGCTAACAAACAATGGGTAAAAACACTATCAACACACTCAAAACTAGCCTGTTGGTGGGTTATTTTATATTCTGAAAAAAAATATGTTAGTTTAAGTTTGCTTTAAGACAAAAAAGCAAAAGCTGCTCAGCCAAAAGAACTACTGGACTGGTCTTCTGCTATGCTGCACAGAATAAAAAGTTTTGGTTTAAAAGCTAGACGTCGTGGGGCTGGGCCTACTGCTTTGCTGCATTCATTATAATGAAGCTTTGAGATCCAGCATAGCTATGAAAAATCACTCTAGGATTTACAGCCTTAGCTGTCTAGATCCAAATTAACTTGGCTAGCCTAGGGCTATCGCGAATCTAACTTTGCCAACAACCTAGGCCTACTCTTTGGACTGATAAATACGCGCTAAACCATACAAATGAACTATTTATATTATTTTCTAGCAAACTGCGATCGTAAAAATCAAATCAGTGAATTAGTTGGTTATCTTGCTACAGCGTGCAAGCAAGCGCTGTTGCGCAACTGCTCGCGAAGGTTGCGAGCGGTCGCAACCTCTCGCGAGCTGTCGATGACGTCAAATTTTGGTTGCTTTGCGTCGCTTCGCGTTGCTTCGCGTCCAGTCTAAACGCACCCTTAGTCTACGAAGATTTTTTGCTCGTTAGCGCTTTTTAGCGAGCGAGAATGGCCTTTACGCGCTCGTTGGCACGTTCTGTCATGTCGCCCCAGGTGCGGATACTTCCGAACACAAAGTAGCCAATGCAATGAAAAGACAGTGTGCGGATCGTCCAACAGTTAGCGTCTGACGCCTTCGGGTGACAGGCGAATAAATATGCGCAACATCAACAAAATCTCTGTGTATTGGTTGAATATCTTTGCAACCGCAGCCCCAAAATGAGAACAAAAGTTTCAAAAATTTTATTTTGATTTTAGCTCTTGTAAACTACCGGAGTCCGGAATTGGCTGGTTGCTTCACCCCCTTCGCATTTGCGTGAAAAACACTGTTGCGGATTAACACACACGATATACTTATCAAACACAGTTAGCCGCGGTACCATGACGTCAAAATGCTTTATAGTTCTAAGATGGAACCAGCTTGACTTCGAATCAATTTTATGGACTATACTGAAAGGCGGAAAAGTAGGAAAATACGGAAGTCGTGCTAAAAGGCGAGAAGTAGAAAAATGAAAAACCCTAATCCTTACCTGCCTTTTAACACGATTTCCGCCTTTTGGTATCGTCCAAATTTATTCACGAAAAATTTCTGAAAATTTAAGTCGATAAGAAATAAAAGAAAGTGCCGCATCTTCAAGATTTTCGGAAACAATTGCACCAAAACTTGAAAAAATTTTTGGGACATGTTGAATTCAAATAAACGACTTTGTTTAAGTCATTTTTGTGAGTTGCGATGTCATTTATTTTTTGATAGTCGGGAACGCGGGCTTTAAAAAAAAGATAAAAAGCAGAGGTGGAGTCCTCGAGGATGTCCTTGGCCTCGAGGACGTCCTCGAGGACACATTTTGAAGTCCTTGGCCTCGAAGCCTCAAGTCCTCGAAAATTGCCCTGTCCTCGGCTCGAGGACAGCACTATATTTTGAACACTTGAAATTTTGTTGAAAAACGCCAGAAACCTCGCGGAAATTTTGCTAATATCGTTTTTTTTCGTTTATTGGAGCATACTGGGCCCGCCCCCCTCAATTGAAATTTCACCAATGACAAAAATGTGACAAAAAAGTCTATTGTTTCTTCAGTTTCAGTTTCTTTTTAGCATTTTTCGCTTACAACAGTAACTAACAACAATATTGAAGACCACAGGCCCCGGGCCCGCCTCAATTCAATTTTTACCTGCCAATTTAAACGTATAACTTGGAAGAAATGGATAGTTTTTGTCCTAAAAGTTTCTATCTTAGGCCCACATCTAGCCTTATTATGAACGTAATGCATTAACCAGGACCAGATTTACCAGAATATGACGCAGTACCAGCTAGGGGCCCGGCGCTCAAATCTTAAGACTTTTTTGGTCTTCACCTATATATTTGGCAGAAAGATGTTGCGAAAATCTCCAAAGTGCTAGGGGCTCAGCGCGATGTAAATTTGGCCCGGCAATAACATGGCTAGTAGCCGCAACCATCTATTGTACCATTTTTCGATAACAATTCAGTAATTCACCTCTACCTTGCCGGTTTTTACGCACAAAAACTTTAAAAAAATTAGCCATGGAAAATGCTGATTGAACAAATCATTGAACTTCAATTAAGGGGGCTTGGGCCCAGTAGCGTACGCAGGATTTTGAAAAGGGGGGGGGGGGGGCAGAAAAATCAGAAAATTTGAGAAGAACAAAGATCAGAATGAAAATTTTTTCACCCAAAATCAGTCCCATTTTCCTGTCCAAAATCAGTCGAAGACCACAAAAAAAAGGTCTTCTCTCAAATTCAGTCCGATTTTTTGCCCAAAATCAGGTGAAGACCAAAAAAAAGGTCTTTGCTCAAATTTAGTCCGATTTTTTGCTCAACATCGGCTGCAGGCCAAAAATAGAAGTCTTCGCCTACTCTTTGTGCGCTCAAAGCTTCTGCCCAACTTACAAAACGGGGGGGGGGAGGGCACGCCACAATTTTTCATACTATTCTATCCTCATTATACTATCAGGGATGTATTTAGGGGGGGCATTGGGCCATGGCCCCCCACTTTGGGTCGCCAGGATAGTATATTTAGCATAGAATAGTCTGCAAAATTGCGGCATGGCTCCCCCTTTGCAAGTTGGGCAGAAGGTTTGATCACAAAGGGTATGTTTTATACGTTTGTTTTAGGCTTGGACCCAACTTTGGGCAAAAAATCGGACTACATTTGGGTGAAGACTTTTTTTTTGCTCTTCACCTAATTTTGGGCAAGAAATCGGACTGATTTTGGGGTGGAACAATTTCTTACTCTGGATCTTTGTTCTTCTCAAATTTTCTGAAGTTCCTGGCCCCCCCCCCTTTTCAAATTCCTGCGTACGCTACTGTGTACTATCCTGGCGACCCAAAGGGAAAGCCATATCCCAATGGCCCCCCCCTAAATATGTCCCTGCGTGGGCCCACTGGCCGAACATGTATCCCTACAACTGGTTAGTTTCATGACAAAACAAAGATCTCTAAGGAAAACTTTTGAGTGGATTATTGTTTACTGCTAAAATGTTGCAAGAAACAATGCACCTTACTTTCCCGTATCTGGACCAAATCACTTACAGTTAAAATTTAACTCCAAAGTGCAACAACAGGTTAAACGTGTTTTGGATTTAAATTGCAAGTAATAGGAGGATTAAACAATTTCATTTTTTCAATTGGCTTTCAATAGTGTCAAAAATCTAGTGCTTTTAAATGCCTCTGAACACTTGCGAATTGTAATTCAATGGCATTAAAATAGCTTTTTTTCCAAAAACTTACATAAGTCGCCCAAAAAAATTTCAAAAACACCCTCAAAGCCTCCGGCGGCTAGGGGCCCCGCCCCCAGATTCCCGTCTGTGATACGTTTGAGTCACGCTAGTTTTCTCAACACGTTCATAAAATTAGATACCGTACTTGTACTTTTCAACTATTAATTTAAGCCCTCTCCCTTTGCAAAATACGGGTTAAGTGCAGTAGCGTAGCCAGGGGGGGGCGGGGGGGCTCGAGCCCCCCCCATTGGCTTGTGAAGTATGCAAAAACGCATGTTTTTTGTGCTTTTGAGGCCGATTTTCTGTGAAAAATGGAAAATAGCCCCCCCCATACGAAAATAGCCCCCCCTCAAACGTTTGAACTTGCGAAATTGGGAGAAAAATCGCCCTGAATTTTGGCGAAGACCTTTTTTTTTTTTTTTGGAGATCACCTGATTTTGGGCGGAAAAAACGTTTGAATTTTGGATTTCGGCCGAAAAATCACTCTGAATTTTGGCGAAGACCTTTTTTTTTTTTTTTTTTTTGAGATCACCTAATTTTGGGCGGAAAAAACCTTTGAATTTCCGATTTTTCCGAGACATTTCGTCTCAAATTTCGGACAAACCATCTGAAACTGATTTAAGGTCAATGAAAATTCGAGTCAACGTCGTTTGCACACTTCTCACTCTTTCAAAATAGCCCCCCCCTTTTCCAAATCCTGGCTACGCGCCTGGTTAAGTGTCAATAGGCAACGATTTCAGATCTTCCATCCTACCAGGGGTGCAAATCTTTGTTGAGCATTGGGGGGGGATAATTTGCAATTTTAACCCAATTTTGCCCTATTTTCAACATTGGGGGGATGAACCTCGACCACGATTTTGTTCAGGTGAGCAAATTAAGTGAAGAGCAAAAAAAAAGGTCTTCACCAAAAATGGAACACTTTTTTCCCGAATTCAGGTGAAGACCAAAAAAAGGTCTTCACCAAAAATGTAACCAGGCACATATCCAGAAATTCGCAATGGGGGGAGGGCTAATTTTTGGGTCTAATTTAAGCCTCCAGCCGCCGAAGACCAATGGGGGTCTGAGGGCGGAGCCCCCAGCGCTCGAAAATTTTGCATTTTTTTGCAAAAATAGCTTAATTCTAGAGCTATTTTTAAAAAAATGATGCTTTTAAAACGTAGCGTAGAAATTGGCAGCGTAACATGATTCAACTGGTTGCATTAATGGGCTATGTGGGAGGTGGCTAATGATACCATTGTAGTTTTCTTGTTTACATGCTGGTAAATCACAAAATTCTGTTATTCAATAAAACTCACTCGGAGTAATGTATTTCGTTTATATTTTATAAAGAAAAATAATTGGGGGGGGCTAACGGAAAGATATTTGAGAGAAATGATGGGTAATTAACTAATACTGAATAGCCCCCCCTTCCCCCTTATTTCTGAGTTTATAATATATTTGTTTATAAAACTTGCGTTTGGCATTTTTACATTTGCGATCAAATTTGATTGCTTATTTTAGGGCATTTTTTGAAGTTTTTATTGATTTGTGACTTTTATTTTCGACAAATCAGCACCCCCCCCTGAATATATGTTTCAAAAGATGCTTTAAATCACTTTTAAGTCCATTCCAGCACAAACAACAATCTCAGAAAAGATAAAAACGTGATATTTTCCTCATTCTGCATTTTGGTTGACAGGCCAATGGGGGAAAGGCTATAGCCCCCCCTCTGGCTACGCTACTGAATGGAACCCTTTTTTCCCCGAATTCAGGGGGAGACCTGCACTCAGATGCACACCAGAGTCAAATTATTGGAGGGGATACAGATGTAGACCATACTCAAATTATTGGGGGGGAAACAGTCAAAATATTGGGGGGATATATCCCCCCATCCCCCCCGGGTTTTGGCACCTCTGCATCCTACGATATCTTTGCCCCACAAAAACTTCCTCTTTTGAAAATTTTTGATGACGTCATAGCATGTGATTTGTGGGTTAAGCCTCCCCCAATCAAAAATCCTAGGTACGGCTATGAATTGTAGATCACCTGAAAAACTTTTTTGAAGACCTTTTTTTGGAAAACACTTGCGGCTGTGTTCTTGGTCCTTGGCCTTGGCCTCGAGCATTCCTGTCCTTGGCCTCGAGAGGGCTGTCCTTGGTCTTGGATTTTTTTTGAGTCCTTGGCTTTGGCCTTGGCCTCGAGCCTTGTGTTCTCGACTCCACCTCTGATAAAAAGAGATTAAAAAAATTAATTTGTGAGTTTAATTTGAATCGTCTATGACGTCAGCACGATGACATCATTAATTTAAGCCTGTTCTTCAAAAAACTTCTTTTTCTTTAAACAATTGATACTGGAGCAAAGGCTACTCAGACACCAAATTTAGTGCTTCTAATCCATTAACCTATCTGCATGCCTTGTTCTTTGATTGGAATCTTAATGAGTAGGATCGAAAATGCAAACCTTGGATGATGAGCCAAAAAAAAAAACACAATAAAATGAACCCCGCAGACCTGTTACCAGGCCCACGAAGCTCGAAGTAATATTTAGTTGAAATTGATATAATTGTTGATGATATGCAGCACGCCCGCGAACCGAACAAACTCCGCACGCTCGCGACTGATCAACGAGCGACGTATCCGCTCGGCCACACGAGTGGCCACTGCAATCTTTTGAAAGTCAGTTATTTAAACCTAAAGCTGAAAATAGTTTCACCACCAGCGAATAGAAGGAAATTTCGCTGCCTTGGAAATACGCATTCCGGTATTTGCCTGGTTTTACGCCATGTCGGATTTTTTCAGGAACGCGATGCATACAAATTGTTTTCTGTGTATCAAGTATTGCTGATGTTTTTGACTGTAACGCTGTTAGTGTTAGGTTAAAGATGACGTTAGATAAGACTGTGTCGAAGCACGTTAGTAGCCTACCGTATCTCTAGTTTGAGATGCGAAACATCGAAGTAAACCGTTCTGAAATGTTTAACTTTGTAGCCGTTTTGTTAAATCAACTAACACTAACAGTGTTTCAGCAATACTTTCAGGAAGTTGTTTGTAGGCCTACTATCCGTAACTAAAGCTTAACGTGAAAAGTTGAGGCAATGAAGTGAAGTCAGAAGTCTGAAGTAAAGTTGTACACTGAATAACAACAACAGATAACCCAAGCCATAGCTTATTACAGATTTAGGCTAGCCTAAAGAGGCCTACTTGTACTGTAAAGTGTAATAGCCTGCTAAAAACAGTAAATTGAAATACATCACAAATCACTAGGCCTACCGGTAGCACAGCCAGTAGGCTACAGTGATTGTTTCGTGGCGGTCTGAGTCTGGAGTCACAGTATAAAAATATATCAGTCGGTTCACTCCAAGCAAAAACGATTGTGACAGGTGTCCGCATTTTTTGAGAGCCCAAGCATAACTTTGGAGCTGGGAGTCAAATGACGTCATACTGTAAAGTGTAATATTAATAGTGACATCGTGAGCGCATTCATCGAATGATAGTACCGGTAATTGTTCTGAAATTTTATGAGTTTTGTCTCCACCTTATGGAGTTAAGTCCTTCCCCTTTTTATACGGCCGTAAATGTTGAAGAGCAGCATTTTTAACAACTGTCATGCTCCTGACGTAACTTGACATAGCTTTTGTTGTACTTTTCATATCGAAATAAAATTGGTACCAAAAAATCCATTTAAGCTCGGGCTTTGATTTGCTCCATTTGTGACGTCACTTGTGTATGATGTCACAAAGTCACAAGCGTAAAAACAACCTAAAATTGGAACTTTTCTTTCGGTAACTTTAGTTATGGGGGGTTTGCTTGCGTTTGACACTTAACAGTTTTGTTTTGTCTAAAACTTGCTTTGAATCGCCAACTAGCTTTCCTGCAATTTTCATTTTAATTGCTTAAGGTTTTACGAATATATCAGTGGATGTTTGCATGACATGGTAAAGTTATAACGATTAATTAATACAGCATTTACCGTATATAGCCTTTGTGCTTTAACTGCTATAACTTGATTGTCTTGTCATTTTCATTAGTCAGCGACTTGATTGATGTCTTTTAGTCCGAAACAGCATTGTCTTTAGTTCGAAATATTATGGAGCAGGGCAGCTGTATCGCAACTCTGTGTGTGTGGACCAGGTTTTAATGGATTTTCATACCACCATGTTTAAATTACTCTTAAAAAAAGATGCATTTTTGACTCCAAAGTTGGTTTTTATAGCATTCTTTCAATTTTGTAGACTTTAACGGTACACGCAACAACAAAATACTAGCGATAAAAGTATCCACACTTGAGAAATTAAATATCTATAAATTTGCAGTTATTTCTATGCAGCCGAAAGTTGCTGTTTCAAACTACAAGACATCAATCAAGTCGCTGACTAATGACAATGACGTGGTAATCAAATTGCATTAGTTGAAGCACAAAGGCTATAAATGCTGTGTTATTCATTATAACCTTACCATGTCTGATGTCATGCAAACATCCACTGATGTTTTTGTAAGTCCTTGAGCAATTAAAATGAAAATTGCAGGAAAGCTAGTTGGCGATTCAAAGCAAGTTTTGGACAAAACAAAACTGTTAAGTGTCAAACGCAAGCAAACCCCCCATAACTAAAGTTACCGAAAGAACAAAAAATTTGAATTTTAGGTTATTTTTACGCTTGTGAGTTTGTGATGTCATACACAAGTGACGTCACAAATGGAGCAAATCAAAGCCCGAGCTTAAATGCATTTTTTGGTACCAATTTTATTTCGATACGAAAAGCACAACGAAAGGTATGTCAAGTTATGTCAGGAGCATGACAGTTGTGAAAAACGCTGCTCTTCAACATTTACGGCCGTAGAAAAAGGGGAAGGACTTAACTCCATAAGGTGGAGACAAAACTCATAAAATTTCAGAACAATTACTATCATGTGATGAATGCGCTCACGATGTCACTATTATGACATCATTTGACTCCAAAGTTATGTTAGGGCTCTCAAAAAATGCGGACACACGTCACAATCAAGTGAATCGACTGATCTTTTTATACTGTGCTGGAGTCATACGGTACTGATACAACAATTTTGCTGTTTTAGAGTGCAGAGAATCTAAGTATTGGTGTGTTTTGTTTTGATTTGGTATGTAATAATTTGCTGGTGCTGAAGTTTACTACACACTTCGGTGTGTCTGAAAGGCTTGGTAGACTACTAGGCTTCTGGCTTAGATCAGTAAATGCCACTAGTCTTGAGTCTGTTACTGTCTCTGCTTTAATTCTGAGATCTTTGTACCAGTTTCATTTACCCCATAACCTGTGTGTGGAAAATGTATGCTGAATGGCCTTCAATAGAGAAGGAAATACTGGGAAAATGTCGAAGTGTATTACATACTTACCCATCATCTGTTGGGAAAGAAGTTGCTAAGTCTGTGGTTGGCAGTCTGTTTTCAAATAATCCAAGTAAGTTCAGAGTTACCATGTTTTCAAATTATCCAAGTACTCTGTCTATAACTGATCAGGCTACTTAGTAGTACTACGATCAGTAAACTAGTTGTCAGTTAACCATTTTACATGAGGTTTGGCAATGGTGTTCATGAAAATTTTAAACAACAATTTAACATAATTATAGGCAGAGGTGGGCAGTGCAAGTCAAAAAAGTTTTGCTGCAAGCGCATGCGCAACTACTCTGAAATTCTTGTGCTGCAAGCATTTCCGCTAGCCCAAAAAATAATTGCGTCGCAAGCGCAAGTATAATTCTAATTGACTCACTGCTCAAATTGTGCTAGACTACAGTACAAAACCAATATTCAAAACAAATTATGCACACTAGCAAATTGGTAAAAAGATTATTGATTTCCTTGATAAAACACAAGGATTTAAAAATGTGCATCGCTTTACCTTCTTGGGTAAAGAACATCTTTATACCGGTACCTAACGAAAAATACTCTTAACACCCACACTGAAAGGAACCGGGGTGTTTAAAAATTCCATTAATAAAGTCATCATTTGGTGGTAAGCAAACGACTTTGGAGTTCGGAGTCACTCTTTTTTTTTTCTAATGGCTCATCAAGAAAATTTTTTACAAGCTTTGATACATATTTTGTGCTTTTGGAGCAATTAGCATCACTCTCTAACGAATGGAGCACACTAAAAAAATCGTCTTGCTTTTTGTTTAAAGAAAGTAAATCCATACGGGATATACTTATAAGAGCTATACAGTATCACAGTATACTTTGGCTATATCAATGCTGTCACTCCTGTTTGTAATATCTTTCAAGTTTTCCCCGACAAGCAAAAAAGTTGTAATTAATAGTCTTTGTTGTTTCTTGTTTTTGAATTACCGTAAAAAAGTTGGACTGTTGCAAGCAACGAGTTTAATGCCAAAGCAAATGTAAGATTTTTTAGAAACAAGTAGCGTATTTCTAGAAAGACAATTACAAAAATAATTTTTCTGTTTAAAATTTGACTTTACAACCATTTTTTTAAATTACTCAATTATAAATTTTTTAAAAAAAGAATCGGCAAAAAATATTTTAGAGAGAAACGTTTCAGCAAAAAAAGACCCCTGCTGTAAATTCAATAAAAGTTTTGCAAGCAATAGATGGATGGAATTTCCTATGACAAGGTTTTTATGAATCTCCTACCGAGTCATAGGTGTAGCCACAAGGAGGCAAAAGCCCACCCTCCTAATTGAAATGCCACCAGTGATAAAAATAATATCAAGAAAGCCTTATGTTTTTCAGTTTCCTTTAGCATTTCCGCATATACAACAGTATAATACAAGTACAACAGACTAATATTAATATTTACGACCAGGTGGCATGGGCCCTTCAAATCAAATTTTTGCCATCCAGTTTAAATGTATAATGTGGAAGAAATTCAAGATTTTTGTTCTAAAAGTTGCAACCTTAGGTTCTCATCTAATTATTTTCTGAACTTAATGCAATAACATGACTATTTAGTAACCATCTATTGCACCAATTTTAAGTCATAATCCACCTCGCCAGTTTTTGTGCGACAAAATACTTTTGACAAAAAATAAATTAGCTAGGCAAAATGCTTATTTAACAAATAATTGAATTTGACTTGGGGGGGCCTGGGCCCCGTAGTGGAATATGTACTACTAAACGCGATTATTTTTATGACAAAGTGAAAATCTCCAAAGCTATTCAAGTTATTATTTACTGCTAAAAACAATGCAGGAGGCAGTGTAATGTACCTTGCTTCTTCCACCTGTGCCAAGTCACTAACAAAATTTAACCCCCAAACTCAAGATTTTGAATGTGTTGTGGACTTGATCTGTAAGTAAAGGGAAGACTCACCAGTTTAATTTTTTCAATTGGCTTTCAATTCTTAAAAATTTAGTTATTTCAAATGGCTCTAAAAATGTGTGAAATATAAATCCAAGTGGTATTAAAATAGCTATTTTGCTCCAAAAAAATTATAAAAAATTGCCCAGCGGCTGGCCCCCATACCCCAGTCTTTGATACGTTTAGGCTAAACAAGTTTGCTCACCACGTCTCCCTGCTTAGACAATTTTGGAAAATTTTTAAACTTTTGGTTCAAGTCCTTTCCCCTTAGCAAAATCCAGGTTACATGCCAACCCAGGCAAGGCGTCAGCAGAAAATTTTTCATGGGAGGGCCAATAAGAATAGAGCCAGTATTCACTACTGAAAATCGAAGGATTTTTGAAATTTGGGAGGTTGTAGAGAGAGTGTGTGAAAATCCAGGGGGCATGGCCCCCCCTGCCCCCCCTTGCTGACACCCATGAACCCAGGCCCCAACTTCTGATCCTCCATTTTACAATATCTTTGTCCCATAAAAAGCCCCTCTTTTCAAAAAAATTTAATAACGTCATTGCTTGTGATTTACAGTTTGGCCCTCCCCTCCAATCAAAAATCCTGGCTATGCCCATGTACCTTGTAAATGTTTTTTCCTTAACTTTAATCACCTTTCATTGAAAAACAATCATTCCTAATCTACAGTATTTGAATTGCGCTGGCACGATTGTGCTCAAAATTGCAAAAATACTTGCTGTGCAAGCGTCAGCGCAACCGTTTAAAAATAATTGTGGCGCAAGCGCTATCGCAAGTAAGATAGTAACACTGCAATTATTGCAGCGCAATTGCCCACCTCTGACTATAGGCTATTGCATTGCAAAAGCTTGTATCACGAATAGTATTACCTTATAAAAGTCTTCATAACAATCATGATATCTTTTATGATGAAATGGTGTTGAAAATTTTTATCAACACCATTGTAAAACTTCATGTAAAAAGGTCGAGTGTTTCCTGTAACTTTTTGGCTAACCTTTTGGTGCCCAAATTTTCTCAAACAATTGTGCCCTACAGCCTTAAAGTGTAAAAATACTATGAAAAAGGTATCTTTAAATTTTGTACAATCACTATCCATCTAATATTAATTAAACTCTACTGTTAATTTAAAATCTCAGCATTGTACTAATCGTACAGTACCTATCATCTATGTAACCATGAAGCTGAATTTAACAGTGAGTCTGGGTTTTTATTGGGTACACTTGTTTTTGGATTTTCCATAGTTTGCCATAGAAAAATCACTGATGGTTTGGGCATATGCCGACTCACCAAAACCTAAGATGGAACACTGTCTAGGATTAGTACACTACTAGCATGTCAAGTTAAAATTAAGTTATGTAGACTTGTGTATTATATGTTAATTAATGAATATTGAAAATTGATGCATATTTGGTCAATTAGTTTTAAGTTAGTAAATTAGAAATTATAGAATTTGCTAACAAGCATTAATATGATAAAGCTATAAACTAGTTTGAATGCCTGACTGTTACAGTAAAATTAATATCAGTTGTTATTGTTGAAGATATACTGCTCAAGATTGGTTTTATTGAAGAAACGAGAACTAAGTTAGGAAAAAAGAGATGCTCTAAGCCTGCTAAACCTTGTTCCACTATTAGTATTTCCCTTATCTGCGAAAATAGATTTTAATCATTTACAGTACCATTTGTAACCCTGTATTTCAAAATTTTGTAACATCAAAAAAGGATGACTTAGCAAAATTTTTTGTAGGTTAAACAATGTGCCAATCGAATATTACATTGCTTACCATCGCGTTGCTTATTCTGCCAGAAATTTTGCAAAGTTATCCATTTCTGATGTCATGAAAGTTCGAAACACCGTTACCTATCAGTGTTCTCTCTAGCTTTTGACCTCCTGTGGAGTGTGTAAATGTCGTAAATAGTGCGAAAAACCTAAATTCACTGTGAAAATGCTGCAGCTACTTTGGAGGTAATCTCCATCAGTCAAACTCACTGGCGTCGATTTTGGAGAGGCGAGGGGGTGCTGCCCCCTTGGGTCTGATGCTGAAGGGGGCAAAATATGTCTAGTCCCCTTGGTTTTTTGGCAAGTAATGCCCACTTGGCATTCATGGTAAAAGCGTGCTTTCACTCGAAAGCAAGCAAGCCCCATAATTTAGATTTAATAAAATTATTTTACAAAATGAAGGTGTAAACAAGAAATTCGAAATTCTGGACTGAGATAGAACCAGAATGCGGCTAAGACCTTTTTTTGTTTTGTGTTTGGTCTTCACCTGAATTCGGGGGCAAAATTCCAGACTGAACTAGAATTATTACGTTTAATCAAACTTTGCAAAAAAGTTTCGCCCCGTCGGAATTTGCTGAATCTACAAAAAATCGAAGCCTGTGGTAATTTGTAAAAACAAAAATTTTTTTCAAGAATTATGGCGATCTCCAAAGTCGTTGGACACATCTTTTATATGATTTTCATGGTGTTCTCAAAAAAAAAATAAATAAATAAAAAGGTCTTCACACTAGTTATCTGCAGGTTTTGCTTGTATCTCCAAACTTTTTATCTGAGCATGGTGCTGATAACTGCAGCTATCTACGGTTTTTATCAGGAAACAAAAACGCTGTATTTTGCAAATCAAGAATGCCGTAACACATGAAAAATCAGTGTGAAAATGCTGGAAAAATTTTTGCACTGAGTCGAACAGAATAAATTTATTTTGCAAATATTGGTAAAAAGAATAGTGAAACAAGTTTTAGGGTACCTTTTTATTATCTCTGCAGTCTAGTAGTTTTTTATTTCTTTAATGCAACCAATCTCGAGTAGTATTTTGCTTTATACTGGCAAAATACACTTTAAGGAAGACTGAAGGCAAAATCAATGGTGGTATCTAAAGTTAGGGCAATCATATTAGATTAGATTGGCGTTGACTTCATTCTTCTTAACCCTGCTGTTCCAGAGATATTCTACTTCAAAGGCGACGTAAGGCCTCCATATTCATAATTTTTATTAGCAACCCTGACATTAGTGATGTTATTGTAGTTCTATTCTAAGGCAACGTCACAATTAGACTGAGCCATAAAGGCCTTTTAACCTATGTATAAGTCAGTATAGGCCTTTGTGCGCTAGACTACTGCATTGAAACGTTCGGATTGCCAATAAAAATTATGATTATGGAGGCCTCTACATTGCGTTTAAAGTAGAATACCTCTGGAACGACTGGTGAAGAAGGATGGAGTTAACGGCAATCTAATACGACTTCCCAAACTTTAGATACCCACATTGATTTTGACTCCAGTCCTCATTTAATATGTCGTTGATTGTAGCACTGACTAATGAATATTGATGTATTTAGTATAGTTTGTATTGGTAATAAGTAACTCTGTTGTTGTAATTTGCATACATATGTGGTGCTTAAAGATTCTCAATAAATGTAGAATTTGGCAACGACAACAGACAATTTTCTTTTTTGTATTTTTCTGAATTCTGATGTATTGTATCAATAAAATTTTTCTGAATGCTTGATCATAAAATAACCATGCTTTGTGCAAAATGTATATTGATTCTAAAGCAAATCTTTGACAAAGAATAAAAATAGTGGAGGTTGCTGCAACATGGCAATGTACATTAATTGGGTGTATAAAATTGATTTTTTTCTGTATCATACAATGTACAAAAACATATAATTAGTATTTTTATACAATGTGTTTGTTGCAGGTCTACATTCTAATACTGCTTCTCGAGCTGGTGCATCAAGTGCTTTTAAATCACACAACCAGGTATAAAGTGCTTAACTATTCTTCAATTTAATTTTGTTAATATTTACCATGGTAACTTGTTAAGTTCAATCTATCTTTTGTGTATTGTCTGTTACGTGATAGAAAACCACTAGAAATATACAGTATAAAATTTTTAAGTCATTTTTCATATGGTGGTATTTAATATTAGTAATTTTTAATTGCCATTATTGCAGTGTGTGATTGTTGAATGCTGTTGCTACTTTTCATGTCTACAAACTTTAATTGAATGTATGATAGTGGCACAGTTGTATTGTAAATTTGAAGAAAGGCTTTGAAGATATTGTTGAATTCGAAGTTTTTTATCCACCTGTTCAGCATTCACACTTCCAGTGCTTCCTTTTGGGTGTTGGTTAGTCAGGTTGTACCCCCAAAATAGTGACTTTTCTATAGTACACAATAACAAAACTAAAAATTGTCTGACTTGCACCTAATGAAAACACTAATTCCCTGATGAAATCAGCTTAATGGCTACACACTGTTACACAGATTACTATCCAATATCATGTTCTTTTCGTGGATTGCATAGAAATTTCAGTTGCAGATTTTTTACTGATAGAAATAGCATTAATGTTTTTAAACACTAGAAAAATCAATAATACCATGATTGAAAATTGTTTACTGTTTCTGTAAGTTAAACTTAATCTTTTGTTTTTCCATATATGTTGCATTTTATTTTTAGGCAACTTGCTCATTGAGCATCTTTTTAGGTCAAATGGACGATGGAAGTTATTTGCTTTGGACTGACTTTGCCATTATCTGAATATGATACTTTAAAAGGATGTGTGTCATTGTATATTGATTGGCTCTCAGTAGTGGCCAATCCCAAACCTAATGTTCCCCAACCTATCATTTCTGATCCTTTTCCATATATACGAATGATGATTTCACATCTTGAGAATCTGTTTAGTCCAAAGTTGGTTTTATTTATATTTTGGATTAGTATTATATGTTGCTATAGTTAGTACCGAAACAAATGAACAATAATATTTTCTTGCGTACAGTACTAAAAGTGTCTGCAAATTGGAAAAGTGTGCAAAACTATTTCTTAAATTAAAAAAAAATTTGCTGAAGAATTATGCTAATGTGTTTTAGAAAAAATTGGCGTGAGTAATGTAAAAAAGGTTATGATCTTGGTTGCTCTCACGGAAGATGTGATAATGTGTAATACATTTACTTAGTTTTTTAAGAAAATGTAGAGTTTGCAAAACAAGTCAACTAACGGCCGATTTCAGCGTTTTCGCTAAGCCAATTTTTGTCAGCGAATCAGCGATTTGTTGGATCAAGGGCAAGTAGTTTTGGTTATTGATAAACATAGCTTTAAAAAAGCGGACACATTTGTGGAAGCATGACTATTAGTGTCTAAACTTAAATATTGGATTGGTACAAAATTTAAGGCATATAGATGTGTTTTTACATCTTTGGGTACCCTGGTTTTGAGAAAAATTTGGGCTCCATCCGATTAGCCAAAAAGCTTGAGGGAACCCTGGCCAACATTAGGGCCGAGGTTACTTGGCAATCAATTTTTTTTGCCAGTTTGCAGCAACCAGTTCTGAGTTGTCGTGTATCGTACTTTTTGATGTCAAAGCTAAAATATTGTGTTCAAAATTTACTCATGAGCATAAGTGTCGATTTTTTGATGATTAAGCAAATTCTGAGATTTTTAGATTAAGCAAATTCCGAGAAATTCCAAGAAAAATGTTTTTGCGAAGTTTGGTTAAACTTAATAATTCTATTTCGGACGAATCTTGCCCCCAAATTCAAAAAAATAGGTCTTCGCCTCAAGCTGGGTCTATTTCCACCCGGAGTTTCCGAGTTTTGCCCCCAAATTCAGGTGAAGACCAAAAAAAAGGTCTTTTCCGCATTCTGGTTCTATCTCAGTCCGGAATTTCGGATTTTTTGTTGCCAAGTGGATATTTCTTGCCAAAAAAACGAGGGGGCTAGACATATTTTGCCCCCTTCAGTGTCACACCTGAGGCGGCAACGTCCCCCCCAAAATCAATGCCTATGCTCATGAGTTGTTAAACATAATTTTTTTTAGATCTGAAGGCAGTGCAGCTAATCAGCTTACTTTATGCCAGAACGTACTTCGCTCAATCCAGGCGGTAGCCAAAGAAGGAAAACATATTAACAGAGAAACTTGGGAATCTTTGCTCAAATTTGTCCTTAGTGTTTCAGATACTTTGCTAGCACCACCTTCTTCCCCAAGTTAGTAGTATATAGTATGCTGTATGTATTTAGGATTATTAGTAAAATAGAGGTACTTTTGGGTGGCAACGGTGTAATTATAATGATTATCTTCAGATTGCTTTTGTTTTTACGTGTTCAGTAAGTTCAAGTTAACCATTCTACAAACTTCTTTGTTATATTTCGTTGCTTGAAAGATATTGTTAAAGTAGTGTTGTAATATCGGTCGTAGTAGCGGGTAATACTCAAGGATCTTCTAAATTTTTACGAACTACTAACTGTTGAGCGTTCAAAAATTGCTATATAAAGTTTCCAAAATAAGTGCTATTGCACACACACAAAAACGATTGAAACTAAACAGCTAACCCATTGTTTTCAGATAATCTTGCGGAGCAGCTGTGTGAGTTGCTTATGCAGACTTTATTTGAGGTTTGGATTCTGGCTTGTTATTACTGCTTTCCTACTCCGTCGTTTTGGAAGACATTTCAAATTTTGTTTTCATATTGGAGGCATCATCCCCCTGTTGTGGAATGGTGGAGCAAAATCACAGCTGCGCTGACATCAAGGTATTGATGAAGTTTATTATTGATATTGTGGCGTTGTGCCACCAAAAAAGGAATAGCTAATGCAGTTCATATATCTGAAACAAAGAACCACAAAAGGACTTTTGCACAAAGGATATTTTTAATTCGCTTAAGTTTGTTTAATTGATTTGCACATCTTTATCTTTTTGTCATGGGGAAGTGACGGCCTTGCTATTCTTAAACGAATTCGCACCCACTTTGAAGTTGGCCTTTTCCCGTTTTACGTTTGACTTCTACCTACGTTAATTTAGTGATTGTTCGAAGCCATCAAGTGGAGAATCATCGTAATGCGCCTTGTCCTAGGACGACACCACGTAACGAGGGTGCGTGTTGAATTCAATCATACAATCGGAGTCGTTGTAAAATTGGCGTTTTTACCCTCTCGGCCACTAGACAATTGCTAAATAATGTACATGATAATTAGACTTGTCGTAAGATTTTATTGTAATTGCGATATTTAGTTGCTTTGTTTAATTGCGCCAAATTGTTCTAATCTGTACAATTATACTGTTGAATTTTGATATACCAGTCCGCTTGATTTACCCTATGTCTATGTAACCATTTTATCTATTGGAGCTCAACAGTTACGTGTAGACAAATTTGGGAAATAGCTACATGCTGTAACTTAGAGGCAGTTAAAAGTGTTACGTTTGTGGGACTTAAAACCTTTTCGCCGTACCGAAGCCAGATTTTGTTTTCATTTAGGTTACTAACGTTTCTTTATGGTCCAAACTTTCCCAATTACAAAATTTCACAAGAAATTGCAAAATACGTTCCTAAGTCTATGGACAATGAGCAAGTTGCACAGACGTGGTTTCGAATTTTGCACATGGTTAAGTAAGTATTACAAAATTATTTGTTTTGGCAGACTCAGTTAATAAGATTTTTATGACTTCGAAATTAATCAACTTTGAGTGTATCGCAAAATTGTTTTTTAGTTGGCAGTGGTGTGATGCATTTGGTGTTAGTTTTTCGTTCATTTAAGTGTGATTGACCTAAATTTTTGGTATATGACCGAAAAAAATAAAAACCAGTAATTTTGGGCAAAATTACAGAAAAAAATTGAAAAAATTCTGCATTAGTGCTCATATAAGTTCTAAAAATTGCACTTGGAATCGTGGAAATGACATTAAGCTTGTTTTTAATGACTGAAAATGTAATTTTGGGCCGGTCAAGTCGGACACAGTTTTGCCAACGGCTCGCCACCACTGCCATATTTTTTTGAAAGGGGTTGCTACCCTGATGCAATGACTCGGAGATGGACCTTGCAAACTCGTTACACGCTTTGGCGTAATACGGCGAGTGTAATAGTCAAAGGTTTAATTTGATTTTTCGTATTGAAACAGAGACCCCGTGGAGTTATCCAACGCCTGTGTCATATCCAATGCACCCGCGTTTATGGATCTGGCACTAAAGAACGACATGGCAGATCTGCTGGATCCCTCACATCATCCCTGTTTGAGAATGCTGCCTTATATATTTTTAAAGGCCATGAAAGGTGTCTCTTCTTTTGTGGATGCCTTTTTAGGTAAGTGTTGTCGCTTTTGTTGGGTCAACTGTTAACTGATCGGTTGTCATTATTTTAAATTCTGTAGAGAATGCGTTGTGTTTAACTTCCTTCGTTTATTATGTGTTTATATTAGTCATTAGTGACTGAATTTAGTCGCGTCGGATATCAATTAGAGCGTGGTATTTCAACGCACAGTAAATTTGTACCTCAGTTTAGGCTTTTTTTCTTTTAATTTAAAAAGATTATTTTGCTTCACAGTTTTGCAGTTCAAGAACAGCGCTATCTGCGTGTTGTTTTTCGGCAAAATCTACGAGTCTGGTTATTAGGTTATATCTTAAATAGAAGTAAGAAAAATGATTACTGCTTAGAAATTGAACTTGCATTTGGATAGTCACGAAAAAATATAGTTTGTCATTCCAACTGATTTTCCTAGGTTGCCGCTATGGTAACTTCATTTAAAAAGCACTAGTACTTCAATTTATTCACCAATGAACATGACTCCATGTCTGTTTCACCACACCGACGCAGAGCGTCCTGTTTTGGAACCAGATTTTTGTCAGGCTAGGCCAGGCCACGCGGTAGGTAGACTGCTTGGCGCCAACGAAAAATACGTTTAACTTTCAATTAAAATTTCAATGCGTCGGCTATCCACACAAAATAAAGTCTAAAGTAATTTAAGCAATATATCAGCCGCACCAAAACATGCTCTGGCTGTTTAATTTTTGAATTACTGATAAAGTGAGTTTATGAATCAAAGTTTAAAATCCGTATTAACCTGTCAAACTAGATCTAAAAACGCAGCAAATATATTTCACTGAGGATGCCGTTTAGGTGAAATGTATTGACTGCGTTTTAAGATCTAGTGTGCCAGACTGATGTGGACTTTGAAGGTAAATTTTAATTACCAGTTAAGGATTGTGGTGGGCAATTAGTGAAGAAAAAAACTTTGGATTCAATTAGTGCCTATGATTAGCCTACGCTTTTTACGTGGTTTTACATTAGTTGAGAGCTGACGTAATACTATTTCCTAGGTCTACCTACTGAAAAGAGATTTGAAGTTAATTATCAAAACATTCCCCAACAAATGCCTGCCCCTATCACTCCAACTTCTGTTCGCAAAAGCGGAAAAGCTAAAAAGGTAAATCAGCGTTGTAATTGAGTTTTCGTATAATGCAGTGGCACCAAGCAAGAAGTATGGCTTGTGGAAATAAAGCGACTGCTTCTGAAACGGTCGACTTGGGTTCGATTCTCGGTCGAACCAAGACACAAAAAATTGGTGTTAACAGCTTTCTTGCTTGACGTTTAGCATAACAGGGACAGTGTGAAGCCTCTGCCGCGTGTAGTAGACAAGTGGGCAGGCGACTCGAAGATTTGGAAGAGAAAAATCGCTATTTCCACGTCACTTAGAAAGTGAGCATTCCACCACCACATAGATGGCCTCTACTGAGCTACTGGTCGCTTCTTGCAACCACTGAATGGGCGGCTTCACTATTCTACCCTGAAAGAAGCGCGGAAGCCTCTTTGAATATCAAATATCTGTTGAAAAGGGTGTAACAGTAAAGAATTTCCCTTAAAATCCATATTATGTCACGTATTTCAGGGATCATCTACAACTACAATTGCGCCTAAAGCTCCTACATCCCCAGCTACGGTTACCGGAACTGGTTTGTCTTCCGGAGTGCCTCCAGCAGCTCCCGCTAGGCCCGGACTTACAAACGCGTTTGTGGACATGCATCCCAGACCCACGTCCAATCGTCCGCAATGCAATTCAGTCCTCCACTTGTTCGGAAAATGGCTGTTTGATGCCTCCCTGGCAAGCTGCAAGTTTGAGCCTCTCGAAAGAGAAGGTAAGATATTGACTTGTTACTGATTTTGTACTAAAAAAAAATTAATCAAGTGCGATTGGATTTTTGAGTTTGCTGTGTTTGACTGATTGTTTGAATGGTTCTAATCTAACAAGTATGCTCAGTCGTCGCCTTTATACGAGTGGTAAGCACCTTGTCGTTTTGATTTTGAGACCGTATTTGATTCCAACAGATACTCTTATGCCAATGTGTCGTTAAGCGTTTAGATAATAGTAACTAATCCTCGTACACGTATACTGTGCTATAAGCAATAGTTTTTAAACTCGGACATTTGGATTATGAAACCTTGGATGAGTTGAGAAAACCTGTGGACATTTGTATTGAGAAACTTACTTCAGTGTTCTATATGACCGATTAGTGGTCGAGTGGATAGAGCGTCTGCTACTGAAACGATTGACTCTGTTTCGATTGACGGTCGGGTCAAACCAATGACTCTAAAAATTGGCATTTCCAACTTCCCTGCTTGGCGTTCAGCATTGAAAAGGGACAGTGTGAAGCCTCCACCGTGTGTGGTAGACAGGTGATCAGGTGGCAGCTTGACTCGGAAGAACGCAAGGTCCTTTTGCTGTCTTCTGGCTAAGACAACTTGATGAATCAATTGCTAGTACAATTAGAAATTGTTTTTACGACATTTAGGTCCTTTTGAAGCTCGTGGACGCTCACCCAGTATTCCTTATGCAGTTGGCTCTGGCATTTTACAGAGCCACAGCACACTCGGAATAGCGCCACCTAGTGACAACTTGGTAGCGAATCCGATGTTTGACTCCTCCGAGTTTCCGGAGTCATCAGACGCGGGAAGGGCGGAAGCATGTGGAACTCTGTGCCGCCTCATGTGCTGCAAGAAGACGAGGGAACACATTTTACCGATGTATTTGTCTCGGTAAGAAACTGATTTAACTAATGGGGCACTTGAAAACCGGCCCTGACCCGTTGGAGGTCAACAGTTTTACACGCCCTGTTGTTGAGCACTACGAAATTTGCGAGAAGCGTAAATTTCAGGCTTCAATACCACTTGACTTAAAGTCCAATTGCTGGCACTGTTTTTGATTGTTTTTTATTCAGCCTTTTGTTTCATAAACATCGCGAATTTTAAATTTGTGGTTTCTTAGAAGATTTGCACTGAGTAGAATTGCAATCTACATGCAATAAGGAGAAATGCAACCTCACGTAGCTTTTTGTTTTGTATTGTAGATTAATAGTTTGGCGATTGGAAGCATTTATTTTTTTACTTAGCAATAAGAAATGAAGTAGTCCGTCAACATTTCCTCACTTGCTTAGGCTTAGTTTTTCAGTCATTACTTTTTCTAATCCGCTACCTGGAATGCGCTTTTGAGATACCTTTTTGCTTTAGGTTTTACTTAGTTCTGAACCAAGGAATGGTTGGGGACAGTAGGCAAGTTCTAGCTAGTATCCTCCTCAATTCTGTGCATATGATGAGAATCGATCTTCCAGGGGTCACGTGTCTACTAGCGCCGTTACTAACTGCTCTTGAAAGCATCCTGCCCGACAAGTGAGACCTGTTCTTCACTTAGTATAAGATTGCAATCGTATTATTGTTGTATTACATGTATCTACTGTCACCGGACAGCATCAGACGCTAACTATTAAATGATCCGGACATTTTTGTTTGCGAGGACTACTTCATTACTATGTATAACTACTTGATTGGAGGAATCTGCACCTGGTGAGGAGTTTCCTGTGATTCAATGTGGATTTCGAATTATCGCCCACTGAATTTGCTGCTTGTTCGAAGCCACTAAGCAGAGATAATCATTGTAAAGCGTCTTATCCAAGGACGCAACAACGTGACCAGGGTGCTGGTTGAACGTAGGTCATGCGATCAGGGTAGTGATGAAAACGACACCTTTGCCGTCTCGGCTACACTGCATAGTCTTTCTTTTTTTTGACTAATTGCAGCATGTATGCTGGCACGCCAACAAAAAAGTACAGGTACATTTAAAATCGTACGTCAAAGGTAGACTTTGCTTTGTTCAGTGGTTCGATTTTTGTAACATTTTTTTTGTCAGTTAGTATTGGTTTTGAATTACATCAAAACTAATGCTGCACCCTAATAACTGCTTGAATGACCTGACGATAAAATCGTTTTTGATGTAAACAGATATTGCAAGTCGTTTTTAGGAACTAGGATTTAAAATTAACTACGATTTGAGGCCAAAAACCACCTGAAGTGTTAAATGTGTAAACTAAAAACTAAATTGCAAAATGCCATTGAAAATCCCACAACGATATTTAAAAAGTAATTTGCTTACTTTCTTTGCTTACTTTCTTTTTCCTTATCATACTACAGTGGCTTTATTAACCGAGTTTTGCTTATGTTTAGAGAACTACCACAATTCAAGCCCTTTATCAATACGGTTGTTTTGAGACGAGCGGCCATCCATCTGCTTATATCTGTGTTGCCTCTGCCACTGCATTACACTACGCTAAAGATTGAGGTTTGTATTAACGATACTTAAAATTTTCTACCATAAACTTGTACTGTTATGTTGCGTATTGTCGAAGACTCGACAGTTTTTAATCAATTCGAATTTTATGGCTTTTTGAGATAAATTGACATTCATACGTGGTTAAAATTTAAATTTGATTTTTGTTGGCTGAATGTTAAGCTTAATTAATCTAGAAATCGTGTGCCAAAGTCAAAATAGCATTTTTGGAAAGTCAATCGAGTTGCTTTCACAAAAATTTCGTTTTAGTTTTTATATTATCTTGAAATGAAGTAAAAAGGTGTGAATGAAATCAAGTTGATGTAGATTTTGTGCAGCAGTCAAAATACCATTGATTTGAAGTGATTCCGTTATGTTTTTGCCAAAATTTATATGATATTTTGCGTTCTACAAAATTGGAATTTTATTACAAACGTCTTTTCATATAACAAAAAAAAAGACCGCAAATGTTATTGAATTTTCTATAAAACGTGAATTCAGTTATTTAGCTTTGTTTAATTCACTTTTGATGCCTCGAAAAGAGTGGTACCATCATATCTTCCGCTTAATCATTTACTAAATAACCTTGTGTTGTTTAGTGGCTTCGTTCCCAAGCACATATCATAAACCGTAAATCACACAATAAATTTGAAGCGTATTTTACCAAAACACCTACCACATTTAGATGAAGCGACATTGGGTTTACTGTGATTTTCTATGAAGGAGTCCACAGTCCATGTCCTTCTTAGAAGCAAAAAAATTGCCAATTTTTGTAGGACGGTTACGTGTTGGGCGTAGAAAGTAGATGTCGATGCATTTTGAAGCTACCTCGAGTTTATTTGAATGTCACGTGTGTGCTGTAGGGACACTGCATTGCCCAGCCATCCTGCGCATAGCATCGAATTTCGTTTCGCGTACATTTTTAGATCTTTAAAATCGTTATTTTGCTCTGAGTGTGTTGGTGCAAATCAAATCTTTTATTATATTCGCTCTACTACGCCGAAGCGTATAACGAGTTGGTGGGGCCCATCTTCGCGTCCAGCACAGCTCCTGCGAACCATTAGCAACACTCTGTCCGATTTGACCGGCCCAAGATTTGAACCTCCGACCTCTCGCTCCAGGGACAGCGCGTTACTGCTTGAACAATTGGCCGATGCTTTAATTACACCTATGATTTACAGCGTAGGCTTAAGTGTTATTTATTATAACGCACCACTAATTTATTCCGCTTGGGAAAGTTCATTTTATTGCAAATTAGTATTTTTCGTTTGGAATGGTTTGAATTAATAGCGGTACACTTTGAAAGTTGGGAAAGAGCATGGTCGATTCACATTTTCACGTTTTTTCATTACTAACGATATCAAACTGTTTTATCATCATCATTTCATGTTGGATCCGGTATTGTCCCCATCGACGGAGTTGGCCGGATTGTCTTTACCACGCCGGATTGTCTTTACCAGTTTGGTGATTGTCTTTACCACGCCTCGCCATTTTGTTCGATTACATGCATCCTCTTTCACCAGTCCATTTTTCTTCATCTCATTCTCTACTTGCTTTCTCCACGTTTGTTTCGGTGTTCCTCTTCCTCTACTACCGCTCACTTCAAATTTCAAAGCCTTCACTATCACATTTTTATCTTCTTTCTTCAAAACATGACCGTACCACCGCATACTACTTGCTCTAGCCATCCTATCTAAAGACTCTTTTATGCCCAACATGTCCATCAACTCCTCACTGTTTTTTTTTATCTAACAGCTTTACACCACACATTGCTCGAATGATAGTTCTTTCTGTTCTTCTCAAAATTGCCATCTCTTTTTCTCTCAAGCACCATGCTTCACTTCCATACCGCATAACTGATCTTACGCAGCTTTTGTAAATCTTTCCTTTCATCTTCAATGAAAACCTTCTGCCTATAAGTATTTCGCTGCATTCTCTGAACTTTATCCTACCAATTCTTGATCTAGTTGTTACCGCTGTTTCGCACCCACCAGTTGCATTCAATCTGTCACCTAGATAAGTGAACTTGCTTACAGTTTCCACACCATCACACAGTTTTTCATCTGATCTTTTGAAGTTCTTTCCCACACTTCTACATTTCTTACAAACAAAATTTTTATTCAAATAAACGGCAACTTTTTTCTTATCCGTGCATCTTACGTGAACCCACTTTCCACATGCTGTACATAACACCGAGTTAGACATAACTCTTGTTTCACACACGCCACAAGGATCAATCTTACTGTCGAACGTTTCTTTCTCCATCTCACTCATCATCAACTTAGTCTTTCCAAGATTAACTCTCAGCCCTTTGCTTTCAAACGCCTCTCCCCATTCATCAAAGTTCTCTCTCAATTCTTCCACAGTTTTCCCCATTAGAACCAAATTGTCTGCATGAACAATTTGCTTCATCCAACCTTTCCTTGCATTTTCCGTTACTTCATATATCACCATTGCAAACAACAAAGGCGACAACACGTATCCTTGGTGTTCACCAACTTTTACAGAAAATTCTTGGGACAAACGCGATCCAACTTTACTTTCGTTTCTGCTCCTTCATGAAGACTCATCACCGCCTTGACCAGGATATAATATAATATAAACTGTTATATAATTACAAAAATTTTTACACGCGTTGAAATTTTTCAGGATGTGCAGGATTTGTGGTCGAGTGGCAGCGCAACGAGCCAATCAACAGTTGCCACATTTCAGTCCCTCAAAAAGAGGATGCTTAACTTGTTAATCGGAGCATTGCAGTGCGAAGATGATCCTGTCAATACACAGATGATTCTAGGTGAGTCTGTTACTTAAACGGATTAATAAAAAAAGCTAGATGTTTAATTTTGCTTCGTTGACTACTCAAAATGAGTAGGCTTTTTGGTCCCTATAAATACCCAGATTGACCGAAAAATAAGACTAAAATGCAATAATTTTGATAAAAAGTGTAGGAGTTTTGTTAAGATTATGAAGTTTAGATCGCTGTGGTGTATAGCTATAATAAACCATAATTCTAGGTGTTTCCATTTTCTACTTTTGTGCCAATCGGATAATTGTTTTTACCAAAAGAATTGAAGAGCTTGAAATGGCAATAAAATGTATTTGGATTTACAGGCGCGTTATTGTTAGCTCTGCATGACTCGGCATTGTTCGAGTCCGTTGGTGCGGGACTCGAAGATGACCGAGGCAGTGTTGGAAATGTTCAACCAGGTGAAAACGAAAACGTCCCCGTAGGTAAGAAGAAAAGTAATACTTCAAAACTTAATCATTCTCTGGTTGTTCAGAAAATAGGCTTCAAACGGGAGGCCATAGAGGCCTTCATCTGGCATCGAGATTGAGACAGTCTTAATCTGTAGCTAGACAAGCGTTAGAGCGTATAGTTTGATCTATTCTAATCTCGCGATACTTCGAGTAATTGCTCTTTTTAACATGTATTATTCTGGGGTTTCTTGGAAAAAAGCAAAAAGTTGTTGGAAAGTTGATGTAAAAAGGGTAAAATGTGTAAGTGTTTGACTGTGGTTTAAATGAACCAGTTTGGCTATTTTGTCTAATAGCTTGTTATTGCCAGTGCTCTTTTTAAAGTAGACCCAACTCTTACTGAACCGACTCTTTTGGTAACTTTGCATGTAATGTCCTTTATCGAGCAATGTTTTTTTCAAATACTTTCTTGTTATGACAGATACAGCTTATGGCTTATACGTACACACTATACAGCTGGTGTCGCAGAAACTTTTAACTTGGAAATCCGACCTGAATGTTTCGCTTGCTGCGCTAGAACTGCTAAGCGGTCTGGCCAAGGTAAATAAATTGTGTTGCCATTAATTTTTGCAAATTTGATGCAAAATCATACATCATACAAGTATTTATACATGGAGGAAAAAATTGCATCCTAATTCAGGTAGCTAATGATAATGCAATGTTGCTGGCTAGACAGTCCAATACATGAAGATATATGAATTTTTAAGCGCTTGTGCGGCATTCCGTCTGTCCGCGTTTATTTCAATGACCGTAATGCAGCAGTAAAGTTATTTGAATTCGATCCTTGTGAGATGGGGTTCAATCCGTTGACCGAAACTGCTGTTCATCATTAGGGCAATTTTTTGCAACTTTTTTTACCGCTTCCGACCGCTTCCTAAATACTTAGAATTTATTTAATACGATGTTTTAAGCTGTTTTTAGGAATTTAAATTGCAACTTTTTGCAACTTTTCTTTTTTACATGCAACTTTTTACTGCAATTTTTATTAAGTATGGCGGAAAATATTAGTGAACTTTAAAAAACATGCTATAAAAGTATATTAGTACAGTTCTGTTATCTTTGATTTTCTTAAAAAAAAGCCATGTGACGTATCTCATTGTTATATAGAACGCAACAGTTGGCTTACAACTTCGTGCACTGTGGAGCGAAGTTTTAGCATGCTAGGCAAACTGTTGGCAAAAGATCGCCATTTCTGCCCTTGTAATGTTTGCAAGTATTTGGCATTAAGTGGAAATAAATCGCTTGAGTAAATCACTGTCGTTTAAAATGTTTGTGTGTAATTGAAGCTTTTTGCAACTTTTGTTAAAAATAATTGCAATTTTTTCAATTTTTTAGTGCAACAAAAACTTGCCCTATTCATCATAAAAGTATTCAGAATTTGATTTACTGCAAAGCTCCAAGAAAATTCCATTTGCGATGGCAATGTCCTAAAATCATTCAACTCTGTGTTCGAAACTAACTGTAGTAAACCGTGGTTGAGTTGAATCAAACAAAGAAAATACAGATAAAAAACTTGAACAAACTAATAAAAGTAAAATTTTAGGCCCGAATTAACATGCCTGACCGCCACGAGTGCCGCCGGGCCGTACACGAACTGTGCCAGTACATCGTACACCAGTGTGAGCGGCCCCCGCCTCAACACAAGAGGGAACTACACTCAATGATTGTTACTGCGTTCCATACGCTGGCTGCTTGGCTTCTTGAACATCCTTATCTGCTCGAAGAAAAGGTGATTTTCACTGTGTTTATTAGTGTTATATAATCCACTGACTAAGCACACCACTTCCACCTGGTACCGCGTATTTGTGTTTGATATAACAATAAAGCTTAAGATATTATGTGACAGCCAAAATATTATTTTCTGTCAAGATAAACGTCTGTATTAACTTGAACGTATGTAGATTTAAAATCTGTATCTTTTACGTGACCGTTTTCGAATCATTTTACCATAGAATAGATATCACGATTTACTTATAATCTCGGGAACTAGGCTGTGTTTTATTTTGATAAAACCTATTGCTTGAACTTGAACTCAAATACGACTTGAGTAAAAACTTATCACAGTGGTCTTCTCCATACTTTTAGCTTTTACGTCGAACTTTAGTTTTTTCATACCGCCTAATGCCTTAAAGTCGTGCTTTGAGTTGAGCTTAACTTTGCTTTGAGTAAAATGTAGACTTAAGTTGAACTCAAGTTTGACATTAGCTCTTATTCGGCTTGTAATGTTTTCTTTCTTGCAGAATTGTCTTTACGAGGTGCTTGAAATCGTGGAACTTGGCATTTCTGGAAGCAAATCAAAACCAGCTAAAAGCGACTCAAACCCGAACGAACCGGTTTTAAAATCGCAAAAAGAACTTAACCCTGTGTCAATGAGAGTGATGGAGGCTGCTGAGGGTCTGTTGATACTGTAAGTGATTAACTAGATTTGACCGCTGTTTTGTAAACTCTTTAGGAGCTTTTTTGCTGTGTGGTTTATTTTATTTTTTGTACCGTAAATTGCTCAATTTTTCTTTCTAAACTAGTTTAAATTGGTGATGGAGACCTAGGAAAATGCCGTTTGATTGGAAAACGTAAATAATGTCATTCGTATTTGGGTAGAGATGGAGTTTGGTGAAAAAATACGTATTGTTGGGAGTCATAAGCAAAAGTGCAAGTTTTTTTAGTCGTGAAATGCAGTTTGCGATTTATTCCAGTCAGGAAATACGATTTATTTTCGTCACAAAATGCGATTTTTGATATGTTTTGGTCATGAGATAATTTACAATTTATTGCTGTTGTATTGCACATTCATTTTCTTGTTACCGGACAGCGTCAGACGCTATTGGACGGTCGACTCACTTTTCATTGCGATGACTACTTCGTGCTAGGAGGAATTCTACGATATACGATTTATTTGAGGCTTAAACTGCGATTTAATTTCAGAGTATTTAAACATGTTGGAGCGTTCCCTACGCCTTGTTCGCCTAGTTCCATGTCCAGTTTGCTGGACGAAAGATCTCTTCTCTATCACACCTCTTGTGGCGATCTTTCTATGGCCGACCACCAAGAAGAACAGTCCAGGGCCACTTATTCCATGGCCAAAGCCGTTCCCCATTTCCGCTACTTTATCCTACACGGCGGAATTATTTTGAGTATATTGGAACAGAATCTCGGTAATGAACAAGGTAAGTGTGCAAAATCTCTTATCAACTTTAGAGCCAGTATGAGATTTTGATGTTGATTTTTTTTGTATGAACGTAATCCTACAATTTTGTTTCGAAATACTTAAGGACTAAATATATTTTCTTCTGTTGAAGTATTTGGGTAGGTTTTTGTCTTAGTTCTCTAATGATACTTTTGGGAAATAATGAAGTTCTGTTTTTAGAGCCTGTCCCGACTGTTACTGTTTTAATTCGCAATCCCTCTGGTCGAAAAGTATGGACTATGCAACTGCGACAAACCCCAAGGTAAATAGATTCGAAAATTTCTAATGAGGAAAATGTAAGTTATATTCAGCTGAATCAAAAGCATTTTTCAAAAATTGGTAACTGATTCAAGCGAAACACTGCGTATGAGATTTTGATGTTAATCTACTAAGTAAGAAGTTTGCTGTCACGTATAGAAATTGGTAGAAAATAACTGATTTTCTAAGTTCACGAAGGCTATCCTTGACTTGTATCATACTTAAGGCAATTTACCAGATCAATTTTCCAGTATTTTGCTTATTTTCTCTTAAATTACCGGATTAAAGTTAGTGCTTGATTGCTAGTGTATTTGATGCTTACGAGATTATAGGGGTATTTAAGTAATTTTATAAAGCGACATTGACTACAGCTTGTTGCTAATTACAGTAGTACTTTTTTTCACTACTTTGATGTTGACTTTTTTTGTAAGTTCAACTTATTGCTTGAACTTGAACTCAAATACGACTTGAGTAAAAAGTTTTTACTCAAGCTATAGGTTGAACATTATTTGAGTATTTGAGTTCAAGTTCAAGCAATAAGTTGAACTTACAAAAAAAGTCAACATCAAAGTAGTGAAAAAAAGTACTACTGTAATTAGCAACAAGCTGTAGTCAATGTCGCTTTATAAAATTACTTAAATACCCCTATAATCTCGTAAGCATCAAATACACTAGCAATCAAGCACTAACTTTAATCCGGTAATTTAAGAGAAAATAAGCAAAATACTGGAAAATTGATCTGGTAAATTGCCTTAAGTATGATACAAGTCAAGGATAGCCTTCGTGAACTTAGAAAATCAGTTATTTTCTACCAATTTCTATACGTGACAGCAAACTTCTTACTAAGTAGATTATCCAAATCTTCGTTGGTGCATTTCACCCTTATATTTCACAAAAGCCACGATAAAAAAGTTCTCGAATGTTTTGGTTATAATGTTGTTGATTTAGAAAAGAAATTTTATTTTTGTAGAAGCGATAAGTTGTCCCCTGGGGCGTATCTTGCGCGGCCAAACCGTCCCCTTCCGTCCGACGAGCCCAGAACTTACCGACGTCCTCGATATCGGACTTTTCCCGAAGAAGTGGATCGAATACCCTTAGTGAAAGCAGACTGCAGTATCCCGCCCCTCAGTGAAGTACCCGGCCCTGAGGTAGGAAACACTAAAAAAAGTTTAAAACGAAATGCAAAGTGGTATTAATGGAATTATTATTTTTAAAATATCGTAAAATAACTTTCGGATAGTAAATGATTATTTTGAAAATATATATCTGATTATAACAATATTATTATATAGCTCACTTTATATCTGTTGACTGTATTCATCTTGAGGTGGTAACCTAACGGTTTTTCGGTGCTCCCTGACACTGTGCTCATATAATGTATTCTGGCGTTTAATTGTTTTTGTTTGTTATTGCTTGTTGTATGTGTGCTATATTGGCAAAATCAACTCTTTCTCTCTTATGCTGTAAGAAGCCGCTAAGCCCAAAACCTGGTAACCCAAGATCTGAGAAGAGATGATGAGTGATGGGATGGTAAGGAAAAGGATTTTTATCACCGCGGAGTAGCGTTTAATAAATAGGGTGATCTCGACCAATCCCAATATGCCTGGGAATGACCAAATTAAATTGCTCATCTTGTCAGTCCCTTGAGGAAGTTTATCCCGTCTTTTCGACTCGTCGTACATTCCGGGCGGCGGTCATTGACATAGAAATACCTTCCAGAACATATGAAGTAGCTATTTTAGGCCTTTCTTTCTCAATCAATCTTTGATCTCTGGCTAGACGTTGTGGTGTGGCGTGATTGTTGGGTCTCCGCTGCGCCCCTGTTTTTGGGAAGGGATATCTGTTGCACCACTACTTCTAATATGCAGAGAAAGTTTATTCTGTGCTTAAGTTTAAGTATTGTTTTTTTTTTTACTTTGTTGTACAATAATATTGTTTTGCTGCAGTATACACCAATGGTCCAGAAAATGCATCATTATATTGAGCTTCAAAAACAATATGATGACGATATTGCAAAGTAAGTTAAAGTTTTTGCATACCACTCAATGCATGCACGACTTAGCGTTTGGTTTGTTCTCTAGTTGACTTAGCGTTTGGTTTGTTCTCTAATCGTGAACCTAATGAAACTTTAAATTCTGGGGGTTTTTAGGATTTTTTGCTCAAAATTTTTGAGTTTTAAAATTAGAACTTTTGAATTTGCTTTTTCCTTTGCTGGTGGCTATTGCTTTTTTCAGATGTGTGTTTGCTGTATTTATTTACACTAAATTGTCAAAATAAACATTTTTTGGGTTTAGGTTTGTTGAAGAAAACCCAGAAACAATGCCTGAATGTGTTCCTTTACAACCGGCCCAAGAATTTCAGACCGCCCGACTTTTGCTTTCACATCTCAACCTTCTATCACTAGATTCAATCAAACCTAGAGCCAAACCGCCATCAAGACCAGGACCTGATGTAATTAAATGGAATTGAAATTTTCTGAAAATAATGTCTCACTTTAAAAGAAGTCGAACAATGCGAGGTTAAGTGGTTCGATATACAGTCTTGCTAGGAGCAACAGTTCGACAAAGTGATTCACACTGAAACTAATATTTATTTGTATCAGTAGAAATTTAAAATCTTAGGTAAAGATAACGAATACGTTGTAATTAATATCTTTTGGTAATTACAATTAGTTAAGTCAATGCTTGACGGAGCCATTTCACTTTTTGGAGCTCATTAGTTGGGTGCAGACAACTTCGAAACTGGCTGAAGTACAGTGTCTTAATAGTCAGTTAAAAGTTTTGAAGTTTCAGGGAAACAATCTGGGAAAAATCACCATATCCAGATTTTTTCCATGCGATTTGTATACAACGTAAGAGAAATATTTTTTTGAAAAAACTGCAACCTTAAAATGTGTTGTCGTCTACAACGTTTCGAGCTACAGTTGGTATACTTATTTATCATCAGTCAATTTTTCTTTAGATAGAAATATTTTCTATTTGAATAACATTATACTGATAATGAATTTGATTCCCTATACTACTAGCTCGAGTACGTCTAAAATTAAAATCATGGTTGTATTGTTTTTAAGCAAAAACTAGCAAGTTTGCCGTTTTTGCAGTAAGAGAAAGATTCACTAAAAACTTTGATTTTTCAGCTGGTAATGCTCAACACGAGTGACTCCTCATTTGCAGCTGACTTGGAAAACTTTGACTCCATGCCAACAAGAAACCACAACACCGTGTTTGTGTTTTACTTGAAAGCAGGTCAAAGCACCAAGGAAGAGGTGTGTGCTGCTCGAGATTTTATTTCTACGTCACTAATCCTTCTATTTTTGTTTCCATTATCCTTTTTTTTTCAAGAAAAAGGTAGAGAAATCCAAAAAATATGACAAAAATTGAATCTATAAAAGAATTTGTGATATTTTCAATCTAAATTCCAATATATAATTTACTATAACATTTTAGTAGATTTTCGAAAACCATGAAAATTGATGCAAAGGTAGTTGCATTGTATGCTACTTACATTTACAGAAATTCAAATCTTTATTTAAAATTGTTTTGGCTCATCAGCACTTTTCTTCATTTATATTCTTTCGGAAGTGGGGCAGTATCGTGAATAAATTCGATCCAAAACACCGCCCACTCACCATATTATTTGTATTTTGCAGTCAAAGACTTGTAATTATTTTTATTTCCACGGTTTCGATCCTTTTTTCATTAGTTAACCCTTACTTGCGATATGTACTTGTTGCAGTGCCATGCTTTATTGCTTACCAATATAACGTCTTCATCCCCGCTTTTAGATCTTGTCAAACGTGGACCGCGACTGCAGTGCATTACAACCTGCTTTCGCAGAGTTCCTTTTATCACTAGGCTGGCCGGTTGATGTCAATAGGCATCCTGGATGGACGGGAAATGTGTCCACTTCGTGGAAGTTGAAAGACCATTTCTACAAAAGCAAAGGTATAGATTTGCATGGATTGTAAGCTGATGAAGTAAGTAGAGTCAAAGTTATAAGTTGAAGTAATTCCGTGTTGCGTGCAACTTTGCTAAGAAATAATTGAAAAACTGCTCAATGGCAGGGGCCGGAGCGTGTATTATTCCTAGTGTGTTTGATAAAGGTGTTCTGTATTTATGGCAGTTTTTTTGCTATATGCTGTTCTTAATTTTATGTGATTAATTTCGGTTCATGATAGTAATAATGTATTTTGTTCACATGATCAATTACCAAGTAGTACTTAAGATCTTAGTTCGATTCCCAGCCAGGTTGTTCAGATTAAAGACTCCCAAAAGCCACACTTTCCTGCTTACCGTTTAGCAATGAAAGAAACAACATGTTGTATGCCATCTTCTTAAGTAGTAAACAAGCGGTAGATTGGGTAGAAGATAGCTTGGCTTAATAATTGCAGGCTACACTTGCCGCCGTCTTCTGACTTAGGCAACTCAAACTACAATAAATATAATTTCAGAATCAATCGACATATGCGAGCACGGGCCTGGCATATTTAATGGAAACCAATATGTCCTTTATTACGCTGATGCTAGCACCGAGATGGCGTTTATCGTACCCAGTTCAAGACTTCAGTCAGTTTTCAACACCACTACAAACGAATCATTTGAGTCGATTGACCGATCAAAATTAACTCTCAACTTGTCAACAAGTTTTCCACAAGCTTCACAGCTACAGGTATAACTACGCAACTTAACCTCGATCACAATGTTGCAGATAAGTAGATTCCGGTGGCGGAGTCGCTTCAAAATTGCTTGGATTTTCTAAAACATCTTCTGCTCCAACTTGCACTCAAAATTTAACCAATCTTCGACTTTCTAATTTTTCAACTGACTTACTGCATTTAAACTATTTTCTCTTCAAGCACACGTTGGCTTCATCGACTTTAGTTTCAAATTTCGGCTGCAAACTTAGCAGGATATTAATTCTGGAAGATTTTTTTTACGGACTGACGCTGAGAACCGTTGCAAATTGACTTTAGACACCCGAACGAACCGTTTGAGAACGAGTTACCGCAAGTAGTAACCAAACTTGCCAAAGTTTCAAGGTCCCGCTTAAGCCTGACTCGTTGTTATTACTTTTACAGCAGGACAGCCCACCCAGTCCTATAGGTGGCAAGCCAAAGCTGTCACAACCATCGCAACGTCCACAAACGGGCTTGGATAGCAGAGTTGCTGTTGTTTGGTGCGAGGATTACGATAGTTTCGGTAAGTTAGTTATTGCTTGCGCTATCTGAAAAACAAGTTGAAATCATAAATGTTCGACAAAGCTTCCGAAATATTTTTCTGTTAAATACAAACAAAGAAAAATTAAAAATGGGTGACTGACTTGTGGTGACTGTTAATAGCGGTAAACTTTGTTAATTTGATGGACTGTTTGAATGACGTCGCAATATTCGATTTGTGCGGCACACTAGTAATTTCAATTTTCGCATTTTTGTTAATGCGTTAATGACTCAATCTAAAGGCCGAAATTTAATCTCGTTAAAACCTTTTTTCGTAGTCATCAAACGCACAGTACTATATCTACGGATATATTTTTTTTTGCAGAAAGTTTTTCATTGGATACAATTGAAAGTGAGATGATCACAGACGAAGATATTACAGCAGCCCCTAATAAGTAATACTATATTTGATTCAATTCGTTTTGAATAGAATTCATTCTCAGTATATTTGATTTTAATGGTTTACTTTTAACTTTAGAACCTCCTAAGGTTTTAAATCAAAAATTTGAATTTTACTATGAAAGAATGTACTAATTACAAGATAGAAGATGTTGTTGTCCTTGCCCATCCCAGCATAAAAGTTTCGGTAATGCGGTACCGACCGTTAAACACGCTTTCTCTTCATTTCTTAGTTACTGTTTACTGCAAGACGCCTTAACATAACATAGCTTTAGCAAAGAAGTAAATGAGTTGACACATCGAACTAAAAATCGTCAAAAGTTGTGCCAACATAGTCTTGCACTAACCCCTTCAGTGGTTCAGACAATTCTTATTTTCTTACAATTAACGATAATAAAATCGTAATGGTTCGTCGCCAGTTGAAATAATCTCGGGCCAGTTGACAAATGGCGATTTGTGAAGTTACATTATCGAACACAAACGCAAATCGCCGTTCTTGCGTTATAGTAACAATTGTTTTATAGGTCGAAATTGGCTTTATTATATTTACGTACTTTCTTGTTTCGGGCAAGTTGATATTGTTTCAGGCAAGTTGTTAAAAAGTTTCAACTCCAGCCGTAGTATCGCAATCAGCATGACTGTATTTTTTTAGGACAAAAGAACCTCTAACTGCCATTTTGATTCACCCTCTCGAAAGTGGATTATTCAGGATCCAAATCCGCAAACCCGGAGTAGCGAAGGCAGCAGTTACTATTCCACTGGTGTCCGGAATGGTGGTTAGCAGAAGAGTCTTAGGTGGGTCAAAGCTTAGATTTCTGTTACCCTTTTTTTCCAAAACTTAAAAATCTAAATCTCAAAAGAGCCTGAAAAATGGAGAGCTGCTTAATTTGTAGAATAGTTTGATAATTTTCATTTTCTAGAAAAGAGAACATAAAAAGTCTCAAATACGTGGTTCTTTGGGCATAAAAGAGCTAACTGTCCCCTTGTGTTAGTGGAATGTTTTCGAGTTCTCTTTTTATCGATTTTTGAACTAATTTTGGCATTTTTTTAGGTTTGTCGGTGAGAATGACTGCAATGAACATATGCAACCGCCGCCGCTTAGCCAGTGATGCTTACACGCCTCCCTTTGTTCGGCGAAAGCAGCGGATAATGGAATTACTTAACAAGTACCAGAGGCCATGCACTGAACCAGAATTCTTTACTGCCATGTTTACTGATGTAAAACCAGCTGGGCAACCTACTGATGAATCCAACTTCGGAAACCCTTCAAATATAACAGTGAAGCAGCCCCAAGCCACCACTACGTAGTTCTTGAATGGAGAAAATGTGGTAAAAACGCAGTTCATTGTCCAAGAAAGCCTATCTTATCCACGTACTGTTTGGAGTAAATGAACTGAACATATAGGTCTGTGCTGTTTCGTATAGGTTTGCACTTTCGCACACTGTATTTCAATTGTTTTCGCCTTTTTCCATCTTTCCACCTGATCGAATTTATATATGCTCGAAAGATTCTTTGTGTCTTGCTAAAATTTTGGGTGCAGGAGACATGGAGCAGATAGACAAGAACAACTAGCAACTTCCTAAAAACAGTTAGCACTGAAAAATTTGTTAAAATTTGGCAATAAAATCGTGTTTGTGGGCTCCGTTATTCCGAACTATTTCACCCATTTTAAATTTCTACTTCTCTGCTATACAGAGAGTCTCCAATGCTTCGAAATTGTGCAATAGGTTGAGAAATTTTAACTTTGCTTTCTTTTTTTTGTTTTGTGCTAATGATATTATATTAATTTGTGCTAAATACAAGCAAATAATTGGAAATATTCTTGTTAAACTATTTCAACACCATTTTGCTGCGTTTAGTTGGCGATGATCGTTTGTGAACTACTGTTGATTGGGTTAGGGTTTTCAATTGTTTCCTGCGAAAAAGTGAAATTCGAAAAACGATTTTTATCTAGAGTTTAAAGGTGGTGAATCATCCAGCCAATTCCAGTGGTTTACAATAGCTAAAATTGAACTATAATTTTTGATATTTTTTGTTTTAATTTTGGGACTGCGGTTGCAAAGATATTCAACAAATACAAAAAGATGTCCCCCGAAAAAATTTTTTGGAAACGCTGAGTTTTGTTCTTCCCGCCAAAACCATAGTAGGCCTAATAGTTTAGAGAACTATGGTAGGCCTAATAGTTTAGACATAGTTTATTTCTAAATAGTATAGGCCTAACTATCTCTAAACTATTAGGCCTAATAGTTTAGAGATAGTTCGGCCTAATAGTGTAATAAGATTACAGTAGGCCTAATAGTTTAGAAAACTGTGGTTTTGGCAGGAAGATCAAAATTCAGAGTTTCCAAAAAATTTTTTCGGGGGGACATCTTTTTGTATTTGTTGAATGTCTTTGCAAACGCAACCCCAAAATCAAAACAAAAAATATCAAAAATTATAGTTCAATTTTAGCTATTGTAAACCACTGGAATTGGCTGGATGATTCACCGCCTTTAACTTCTTGCAAGCTGTAAAATTGAAATTAGAGCTGTATCGATTTTTTTTCGAAGTTTTGGAAAAAATTAAAAATCGATTGGCTACGTTTTTTTTTATGAAATTTGGAAAATTAGAAAACATTTTAACTTGGTAAAGAATTAAAACGGTTCTTGTAAAACAATTAGTATATCTCTACTTTCAGCATCTTAAACGTCAAAATTTTCAAAATCTGTCAAACTTTTTTTAACAGTTTATCATTCCGATGATCTCACACCTCAATAATGATAAAGTTTTGAAAACTTTTTAGAACACCTTCTGTGGTTGTAAATTTAAAGTATTTTTGAACAATATCTTCTTTGATGCTACGATCTTTGTTTTTAACACAGAAGGATTATCACGTCACAGGTGTATGCAAGTCGGAACTGAAACATGCACAACTTGCACGCGTGGAATATGCTCTATGTAGCCGTTCAAGCCGCAGGAAGAATTAACTAGTCAGCCTCGTTTTAAAACTTACTTTGTTTGTTTAACTTAATGAATCGCAATTAAAAAAGGTGTAAAAATTTCCTTTACTTTCTCCAACTTCTTAAATGCGTTTAAGCAGTTACTTATTTTTATATTTCGCAAGCCTCCTTTGCTTATACTTGCAAAAACTTAATTACGCTATTACTGTAATTAAAATAGGTGTAAAATGTAGCACATTTTTAGGCCCCCTTTTTAAATACAAGTTTAAGGTACAAAATAATTGGAAGAGGTGTAAGTTTGTAGTTCAATTTCACATGCTTTATTTAATAGAGTTATAACTTCAAATACTGCTTTGTAATTCTTCGAGCCTCTTTTGATAGATGCAACTTTAGTTTAAAAGGGCATTCAAATCAAGTTTTCACTGTTGACTAAAATGTTTGGAAAAGCTTAAAATTTCGTTCTCACCAAATTTGATCTTTCTTCGTCTTGCCGTTTTCAAGATATGCAGTTCGAAGTTAACAATTTTTCTCTTACTTCAGTGTTGCCATTTTGTCTGTATTGTGACAGAAGATAAAGTTTTGGAAAGTTGGCTTGAATTTACTTGAAAAGCAGCTAATTTCCAATCTAATACTTTACTTTGTTTTAACAACCACACTGCCGAAAACACTTATTGGAAGTTACAAACATGCATTAGCTTTTTGAAATTTTGTTTGGCATTGGCATCACTGGCTGAATTTCTAAGAGGAAAAAGCCTTTCTAATGGGAAATCTAAACTGCCAGATTTTGGGAACGGAAGGTCGTGGAAAGCTCAAATTTGGTGAAGTTTGTTTTTAGATCTGTCAAATTTTATTTTAGATCTGCCAAATTTTTTTGAGAAAAAAAAAATTTTTTTTTCGACCTGAATGCCCTTTTAAAAAAAACAACTTCACAAATAAAGGGTGTGTTAATTTTGTTCTTTGATTTTTAGGCCTCCATTATTAAAAATAAAGTTTCAACAAAAAAAGCATCAAAGGGGGTGTAGCTCAGTTTTACATGCCTCCTTTATTTGACCCTTTTTTTGGGACAAAAACGGAATAACTAAGGAGGTGTAAATAAATTGTTCAATTCTTCAAACTTCGTTTACCGTGTTTCCCCGAAAATAAGACAGGGCTTGTATTAATTTTTACTCCAAAATATAGCACTAGGGCTTATTTTCGGGGGATGTATTATTTTGATATATCAAAAAATGAAGTTACAAAGTAAAAATTACGAGATTTTAAATAAACAGAAATTACGAAAAAAGATCTACATTTACTTGCCATTAACATGTATATCAAAATGTATGTATACATGTACATACCGGTACATGCCATTAACATGTATATCTTTCTGCCACTTGCCATAAGTAATATCTTTCGTCTTTCTGCCGCTCTCAACTAGGGCTTATTTTAAGTGTTGGGCTTACATTAAAATCATCCTCAAAAATCACGCTAGGTCTTATTTTGCGGGTAGGTCTTATTATCGGGGAAACACGGTATTAAGCAATACAATTTCAGCCGCAATAAAATACTTGACACTTAAGGGTGTACCGGTAGTAAATACTGTTTACAAATTCCTTGTACCCCATCTAATACATATAACTTGAGTTTACAAACTTCGCAATTAAAGAAAGATGTAAATTTTGTTGTTTGATTTATTTGGCCTACTTTATTAAAAACAATTTAATAATTATTAACAATAAAAGGGGTGTAATTTTTGTGGTTAAATTTGTTATGCCGCCTTTACTTAACACATTTTTTGGCTGGTAAAGCATAACTAAAGGTGTAAATCCTTTTGTTTTTAATTCCTTAAGCCTCCTTTGTTAGATGCAATTCCAGTCATCAAAAAAAAACTTTAAGCGGGAGTAAATTTTATTCCCTAGTTTTTGTGCCTTCTTTAACTACTTCAGGGTATATACAAACCTTACAATTAAAGAGGGTGTCATATTGTTTCTATAAGTTTTCGGGCTTTGTTTATTTAACACAATTAGTTACTTAAATTTAACAATTAAAGAGGGTGTAAATTTTCATTGTTTCTTGTGGCTCCTTTGTAAGATAGGGCTTTTAAAATTTTACAATTAAAAAGGGGTGAAATTTTTTTGCATTTTTAAACTCCTTTTGGTAAATAGCGTTTTAACATTTTTGAAAATTTGTCAAGGTTGCTCATTTAATTTCACAAGGTTTCTTTTTAACTTGAATTTTTCACTTTTCTCAAATCGTAATCAAAGAGTAATAAAGTTTATTTCTTCAAACCTTCATGGAACGCAATTCTTGAACATTAGCCTACCTTTGTCGTTAAAGAGGTATTCAAGTCAAGTTGTTCACTGTTGACCAGAATGTTGAAAAAAACAAACTACATTCTCAGATTTCTCACCAACTTATTGCAGTTCAAAGTTAACAATTTTCCTCTTAGTTCGGTGTTGACATTTTGTCAGTAGCGTATTGCGACAGAAAATTAACTGTTGGAAAGTCGGCTTAAGTTACCTTGAAAAGCAGCCAATTTACACCTCGGACCCTTTCCTTTGTTTTGACATCACTGCTGTAAACACTTCTTGATAGTTACCAACATGCAGTAACTTTTTGAATTTTTGTTTATAGTTGGCAACCGTGGCAAAATTTCTTAGGGGGAAAAGTCTTTAAGAGGAAATCTAAATTGCTTTATCTGGGGAACAGAGGGTCGTACTGTAGAAAGCTCAGATTTGGTGAAGTTAAGTCTTCAGATCTATCGAAATTTTTTGAAACAAAACCTAGAATTTTTTTTCGACTTGAATGCCCTTTTAAAGAACTTGAAAGATTATCGATTATTTTTAGTGCGTATCTCAAAAGTAAGATCCAAACCCGAACTATATCATTCGTAAAAATTTATTCTACAGCAGGAAATTCAATTTACTGATCGTTAAAACTAATATTTAAAATTTTTGTCACGTGGTTGCACGGTCAAAGCAAAAAGCGCGGATTTAAATCATGGCTTCCGTCATATCATGCAGTCTAAAAGATCATGGTATAAGTACACTTAATCTCAAATAGCGCAGCGATATAAAGCAGCGAAATGCACTACAGAGGTTGCGGGTTCGATTTCCTCTGCCGCAGCTGACTTTGCACGTAATTTATGTTATGCAATATCTTGTTAATTACAAAAATTTATGCTTTTTGTTTAACGAAGTATTACAATATTTTGGTATTTTTTAACTCATTAGTATTGAGAACGAAGTTATTTTTCCAGACTTTTTCCCATAAAGTCAAGTGACTTGAAAATTTTATTCTAAATGCTACTCTAATCTTTTCAACAAGTAACAACCCCATAAACATTGCCATGTGTAATAAACGAGTAAAACACGTGTTCACCAACCCCAGTTAGACGTGTAAAACCCGTGTACGAAACACGGGTTTTTCACGACGTTTTGCACCAACGTCACCCGTGTTTTACACGTGTTTTAGTACGTGTTTGCTACGTAACCCTAACACGTGTTTGCTACGTAACCCTAACACGTGTTGACTACGTGTTTTTAACACGTAAAAAATACGTGAATTGGACACGTGTTTTAAACATTGCCATGTGTAATAAACGAGTATAACACGTGTTTACCAACTCGTTAGACGTGTAAAACCCGTGTACAAAACACGGGTTTTTCACGACGTTTTGCACCAACGTCACCCGTGTTTGCTACGTAACCCTAACACGTGTTGACTACGAGTTTTTAACCCGTAAAAAATACGTGAATTGGACACGTGTTTATTATCAATTCTTGACTCGTGTTCGACTCGAGTTTTTACGCGATCGCGACACGTGTTTTAACAACGGTTTTCGACACGTGTTTGACTAACAGTTTTTACGTGATTTCGATACGAATTTATCATCGGTTCTTTATACGATCCTTTAAAACTTTTGATAGATACGCGAAACACAAGTCTTGACCAGAATGTTGCACGATAAACTGTTCGTAAAGCTACTATAAATTTTTGTCACAAAAAGCTACTAATTCAGCGTGTTTTGTTAAAACTTACTGGCGCCTTCTTAAGCGATCAGTGATTTTGTGTTTCCAGCTTGCTATCACTAAGTATAAACACTTCGAAGTATTCTACTGAATAATATAATTTCCAGAGGTGGGCACAAATATCATTAAATCAAAAGCGCAACGCAACAAAGCGCAACGATCTTTTCAACCAGTAAAAGCGCAGCGCAAAATGCGCAATTTAATTTTTTTGCTTTCTGAAGCGCAGCGCAACTAACGCAATGAACTTTTTGATTCAGTTGAAGCGCAGCGCAATTCCGCAATTGCGGAACGGCATTTTCGTACCAAGTTAAAGCGCCACCTAACTTCCGCAATCAAAATTTTACTACACAATGCAAATACTGCGTTTTTTGCAATTTTAGACTGAAAAAGAGTAAATAATTCGCTAAACGAGCCCGAAATTTATTAATATTACGATGGAAATAGAGCAAAATTAAGTTCAATGCATAGAATTGCGCTTTTAACCTAAAAAAAAATTGAAAGCGCAACGCAATTAAAACGCAACAAATTTTAAAGGCTTTATTCCGCAACGCAACTTCCGCAATGTTTCAAAATAAAAAATTAAAGCGCAACGCAACTTTCGCAATTGCGGAGGTTGCGGAAGTTGCGCTTTGCGCTTCTAATTGCGCTTTGCCCACCTCTGATAATTTCATATACAACATGCTCAACAGCTGAGTTTATCAAACATTTATTTACAAACCCAAATAAAAAACACTAGTTCATACAACAGGTGGCCTAGGCCTTTGCAGTCTCTTGGTTGCAGATTTTACATATTCTTGTATCACTTTTTAGGCAAGGGGATTTATAACTTTCGAATCCGCTGTACGTACAGCAGCTGCAAAGCAAAATAAAACATATGAAAACAGGTAGCAAAATTAGAAATATATTAATCGAAATTGGCAAGAATTAGTAGACTCTGACTCCCGACTATTCCGAAAAAATTCGTTGTTTTTAGAGAAAGCAGATAAAATCATTGGGATTTCTACAAACGACCATTAACGTCAGCGTTGCAAACTTGAATCGACCATGTACATTAAATCCGAGCTACGGTTTAGCCAAACGTTATATCAAAACAATGCTCTGAGCACAGACAAAAAACGAGCTTGCTATTTTATTTCTTCAGAAAAAACGCGAAAATTGTCTGCTTTATGCTGACATACTCCGCGAAATGTTCACATGATTTTACATTAGCTGGTTGTCAATGGAGTGGATATTTTAATTCGCTGCGGAGAGAAATTTCTTTTGTTTGTTGTTGCGTGTATTGCTAATATTTGCAAACATATTTTGAAGTTCTAAACGTAAAAAAGTGAGCTTAGGGAAAAGTTTAATTTCCCGCTAAAATTTATTTCATCAGTTAGCACCAGTAAGCTATTAAAGGATGATTTATCTGATAAACTTCAATGTTTAGGAACCATGAAATTACAACTAGCGATAGCTGCGTAATAATACAAAAAATGACGAAGGCTAATAACAAACGAGCCAAGTCAACTGACCGCAAACCAGTGGTTTCGTTACAGTGATTTGGTCACTCATTTCGTCGCAGTGATTTCGTCACAAAGTGAGGGTTTGGGCAAGATGGCTCTGGCGATAGTAAAAATATATTTAGGATCGTCCTTCTCAGCCAATCGGCGTTGCTCGTGGTCAGTTTGTTTGCGGTCAGTTTGCTCGCGGTCAGTTGTCGTGGACCCAATAACAAACGAACTGGCTGCATTCATGTTGCCTACTGCAAGCAGCAGCAATAGTAGGTATTGGACGCTAATAGCACTTTTACATTAAGCTTACTCATTCTTTCCACACAGAGACTCAAAAATAAATTTTGCATTAAAATATTAGTAATGCAACAGTATTTATTAACCATACAGTAGGTTCAGTTTCACTCCAAACATTTTGTATTGTTAAACTGTACAACTATTTTTTGCCTCTGTTGATCATAACAAGCTCTCAAGCAATCAGGTTTTATTCCCACGGTCCAGCTTGTTTTATCACACTCTCACAAATTATCAAAATTGGCGAAAGGCAGCGATATGTAACCATCTTTACTTCGCACACATTTTGTTTTAAAGTATATACTGTGATAAATACCCGTAAAAAATCCACCAACATGATTAACAAGGCGATGACATTCTGTGTCGTATGTCTTAGGCTGTTTATCATAGTTTTGATTGTGCCCTTAGACTCAAGGATACTGGCTATAGCTTATCATTAAATTCTCAGTGCATAGTCCTCCATGAACTAACTGTACAAACATATTAAAAAAAAAAAACAGTGGAAGCTTTTGAAAAACATGCACGCCGTGAAAGTGAAAGCTGATTGGCGGAGAGGTTACGCCATGTTATGACGCTGCAAAACTACTGAAGAGTTTTTTTTTCACAAGGGAATAAACCTAATGTATAGCGAAAACACACTGTGGTAATACAACACAACAAACAACCTGAAACGGCGTAATTATTTCTCTCCTCAGGACTTGAAATATCCACTTCATTAAAAATCAACCAACGTAAAAATTATTTGAAAATTCCTCAGGTACGCCATAGAGCAGACAATTCACGGGTTTTCTTTTAAAAGTTAATAAGCTATTTCTTGATATAAAATTTAGCTAGACCGGATCTCGGCTTTAAGGGAAATTAGACATCTCTCAAACAGATTGTTTAAAAGGAATGGAGTTAACGCAAGAAAAGACTATCTATACATTACACTTATTTTAGAAACCCGATTGATTTTGCCTGCTATCCTCCTTTTTACAACTTATGGCTCGAATTTCCACTTCTGACTTTAAAACTAGGCAAAGAATTCCATTCTAATTCCCAATTGAGTAATGGAAAAATTTATAATATTCTACAAAAAACGTCCAATTCCTAATCCTGCTTATGCTAAAGCGAATTATACCCTTAAAATATGAAGCCGGAAACTGACTTTATATGGTCTACGGGCCAAGTGATTATCGTGCCGAATAAAATGGTTATTTATTTCAACACGGATAAGTTTATACCAGGAACAATATAAGGAGTTAACCTTTTAAGAAACCCAAACAACTATAACAACTTACCATTCAAAATTTCTTCAATGTTGCTGCTCTTCAGGCCATGCTTTGAGCCACGCTAGCCCAACCAGTTAAATTTTTCCATTAACACATCCGTGAATATGCATGAAAGCATTTCGCGGATGCTCTTTTTAGGATCCTTGGAGAAGTAGCGTTGTAAATATGTTACCTAAATAAAAAACGGTCCACTTATTTATATTTAATCTTACTGATAGTTGACGCTCGAATGCAACAAAAATTAACCGGCATACACAGAATCACAGGCTTCTACTACCAAATTAGCGAGAATCCGTAGCATATCAAGTAATTCTTTTATAGCTTAATGTCGAAGTCGACTTGCACTTCTTATAAAGCACCATCTACACTATGCGCAAGGTTTTTGTGTGTTTAACGTGCATACGAACGAGAGCGAATCAAATCACAGTGTCAAGACTGAACCACATTTTCGCCAACCACACGCCCATATTCGGCATTTTTTCGTATAAATTCTACGCAAAGCCAAAGTGCAGCTAATCGCTGCAGAGCGAAAAAAATTTTAAACCTAGTCTCGCTCAAGCGACCGCGCCTGGTCGAACGTAGAGCAACTTCAAGTAACACAATACAACTAAAAAGTGAGCATGCGCTAACTAAAAATTGAAGCAGAGTGTAGACAAGGCTAAAAAACGGCAAAAAAGTCACATTTTTGTTATTTTTATACAACATTGCAAGAACAAAATATATCTTACCAGCTTTTTTTGAGACTCAACACATTCTAGCTGCGTGGATTCCAACTTTTTTAAGACCCTCATTTCGCCCACCGGAAGCGAAAATTCTTCCGGACATCCAATTACCAGAACGGATGCAATCGCAACTGCAGGGCATTGCCCAATCTTGGACAAAATAGCATCCAATTTTTGATGAACGGAATTAATTTCTTGTTTCAATTCTATCCGAGTAATTCGAGTTCGACGAGCTAAAATATAGCAAAATAATAAGGTTTTGTAAAACTCCAAACTTTTTTGTAACATTTTAAATGTTTAGATTTACGTCTACCGCAATTATCGTTCAAATTTTACTATTTTGGTAACTTAATACTTTGCACAAGTCCTTTTTTAGTTTTTACCTCCGCTAACATGCTAGACAAAATTTACAATAAGGGTACCAAAACTCAACAAATTTGCATGAAGATAACCGTACATAACAGTTTTTTTATAAGTCTGGTACTTAAAAAAACATAATGAGCAGAATTTGACTCGCTCAATATTCGCAGTACGGTAAGTTATTTCTAGCAAGTATTTTATGCTCAATCGAAAAAAATTAATATACGAATGTTGTTTTTTTTGCATTATTTCTGGTTCTTTTTGAAAAATTCTTAAATTAAAAGTACACTGCATATGTTACTCTTAATCATTCCAATATGCTACTGCACGTAGCCACAAGCCTTGTTTAAACAGCCCAAAATTATCGTCATTCTCCGCGTTTAATTTTATTTTAGATATCTCACAAAAATATTACAACGATAAAAAAATTGATCATTTTGGAAATCGCGAATTAACATATTAAAAAATATACAAAACATACAGTAAAAAAAGAAATTATGGCAACGGTATGCAGCTTCGCCGAGCATGAAGTCGCGCAAAGCTTAACAGTACCATATTATTGAGTAGTGAGCGCCTTAATCGTTAGGGCTACATCCAAAATTCCACAGAAAACAGTATCGTACCTTCCCTGCATAACGAAACCAGTTTTTCATCATGATCATCTTGGTTAGAAGAAGAACTAAAGCAATTTCGTTCGCTTTTTCCTTCAGCTTCCGCCAGTGCAGGTACTTCATCAATTTGAAAATTTTCTGAAACAATCAGAAGCTAATTTCAGTCAAACGGATCTATACAAAAAGTCGACCGCGTGGCCAAGAGTGGAAAGGCTACGGTTTTTTAAACCCCCCACCCTGGTCACGTTGTTGCCACATTGGATAGAACGTTTTACGATGATTATCTCTGGTTTAGAACAATCAGCAAATTTAGTGGGCAAGATATCGAAGAAATCCACAGGAGCATTGGACCATCGAAAATCCCTTATGCAAGTGCGGATTTCTCCGAGCACCTAAATTACTGCTTATCGCAACGAACAATGTGCGGATTGTGCAGGACAATAAACATGCAGCAACTACAAATATCAACGAAAAGGAGCAAAATCTACCTGTTTGCTCATTATTGATGATAAAATAGTAAGCATTTTTAAGATCTGAAAGATAGGGCTGATAGCTCTTTCCATGCCTTATTGATCAAAATAATGAATTTCCGAAAACAAGGCAGCCTTGCACAACCCAAAGGGACTTACAACTTAAGAGATCTCTCCATTAAATTTATCTGCAATGTGATTCCCAACCTCAAGAGTTTTTACAGTTTCCAGTATAGCAGGAATTTGCGGTACTTTTGGAGTACCAAGTGGCGTGAGTCTTGGGAGGTCAACTTTCAAATATTAGAACTAGAAGAACCTTGCTCCTCATCAGACTCCACCAGTCTTCTCGGTTTTTTAGCAACAAAAACAACCGTACTTTTAGCCAATTACTACAAACAGCAATTCACATGATACGCCATAGGCTATGCAAATGGATGTAAAATAAATTTCATATTTTAATCAATAGCACGTTTCCTCATTTTATGAATAGCAATTTTTTCATTATTCTTAAAAATTGCTGACTTTTCAAAAATTTGTATGACACCGCATTACCGCTACCATTTTTTTTTCTGCTACAATAGCTGGTTGTTATTGCAATTAACTTCGCACTAAACCGAATTTTTTTCAGTAGTTTCTGGATGATATTTTAGCTATCTAATTCTCTCTTGGCATATCAAAAGATTGAAGTATCTCGAAGTGTCGTCAATACTTCAGTTTGTACGTGCTTTTGAACAATTAATCATCTCGACAAATTTACCATTGTTGACAAAAAGAAGAAAGGATGCCTTCTCATTTGAACCAACAATTGAAAATTAACTGAACCCTTTTTGAACAAATGTATTGCTAAATCTTCCAACGAAAAACATTTGCTTAATTGAAGAAACAGCAAATTAAGCATACGAGCTTTTGATGCACCACAAAAAGAAATACCTTTAAAAGCAACCATCTCATAAAAATGCATATGTTTGCAACACTAAACTTTTTTTGCCTCCACTAATGAAACAGCCATAAATAGTGTATGCAGTAAAAACCTGGCAGCACAACCAATATGAAAATTGGTAAAAGTGGTTATTACTGATATGTAATGTATTCCCAAAACGCAACGTGGGATACAAAATGCTTCCAGAAATTTTAGCGTGCAAGTTTAATATTGCCATTTATCTCAACAGAATCGCCTAGTTCCTTAATTTTCTAAGTCGTCAAGCTAACTAATTTTTTTAAAAACAATTATTGAGTTTCTTGAGTGACCACAAAGCAGTTTTGGAATAACTTATTTAAAAGATTTTGTAAACCAAGGATAGCCAACTTAAGGCCGACAAACCCTTAGAAGCAGCCCGGAATATTGGTAGTAGGCTTTCATTTTGACCAAAATATCAAGTACCGTAGTTTCCTGGCGCGTTATAACTATAAACAGTCCAGTTGAAAACCAACATGGACATTAAATTATCAAGAGCAATCATTAAGTGGCACCAAGTTTGGAAACACAAGGCAATTTCACAAGAAGGTTCTTTTTGCTCAAACGTACGAAGCAACGTTATTGTGAGCATAAAAATACAATTAAACACATGCAATTCGCCAACATACTTGTTATGGCGTTTTGATGCAGATCGTTTCACTATCATATCGTCATCTGAAACACATGTTGTGTTTACATCCGTTTTGTCTTCAGCTTCACGTAATTTTATCATCCCCTTGGCCAAGTCACCTTGAAAAAAAAATTAGTTAAAAGCAACAAGGGAAGACTACACAGAAGATAAACCATTTCACACAATACATGAGTAAAGTTTTAAAATGAAGCTACCAGAAAGAGCAATTGTACAATGAATAGATATATATGCTTTGCGGTCCGTGACATCCTGACGCGAGACAACTCACCCCCAGAATCCTGACGCCAGGGACATCCTGACGCTTGGGACATCCTTACGCCAAAAACTCGAAACTTTCGCGCTCCACTTTTTTTTCTTTCTTTTCTCCTTTCCGCGCTACGAATTTTTTCTCAAAACGATTAACGTTCGGTTATTGTGACGTAAGTATAATAAATTCCGTTAATTGCAAACTTTATAGGAATCTCTATTTTGCAGAAACAACTCAAAAGCGAGTTAGTTGTATTTTCGCTAAAATAACCATGATACAATCGAAAGCCAAGTTAGCAAATCTGTAAAAATGCTGGCAATAAGTTTCAAACGATAACCGAATGCCGCGATTGAAAATAATATACTTTGCTATTATTAAACGATTACGTAGATAATTCATAATAATCTATGAGTTAATTTATAGAGAAAAATGCTCTAATTTATAGAGAAAAAAGCTGACAGGCGGCATTATCTTTACTTTTTGTGGTAAACAAAATCATAATTATGTGTAATCGTTTTACAGTTTTGCTACAATTTAAAGTGGTTTAAAGTTTTGCGAGAATTTAAAGTTCAACCTTTTTATTATTACATTGCAATCACCTTGTATTACGCAAGTTTCAGATATATTGTGTTTCTCAAATTGCCTCAAATAAGGTACCTGAAGCTATTAAGGCCCATTAACTTTCCATCGCGATAAATTCCGCAAGTGATGAATATTATACAAATTTTGTTTGATCGTTCAAATGTGTGCATCTGAGTCTTCATTTCATCCAATTTTTAGCTATGTCACTATCACGAATTTTGTATAATTAAAGGCCACCTAATGTCTGCAAAGCTATGTCCTTAAAATGAAATAGAAAATTATTACTAATCGAATGCTGTAAACCCGGTTTAGATACACGTTCTCAGTTTCGAGAAAATGAGTAGCCATTGTTACCTTTCGTGTTTTCAAAAAATGACACGACGTTATCAGACCCAGGAGTTTGATGCCTTTGACTTGTTTATCATTGCAGAGAATAGGCGATTTTGCAAAGGCATGTGATAGCAACTTACTAGTCAAAAAGTGTTGCACGAAAAGGCGTAATTAGCTCGAAGTAGTTACATTGCGAAGTTCAGAAGTGAATTACCCGTAGCAATCAGCTTTCACTACAAGTATTAAACAGCAGTTTTACTACCAGTAATGACTCTATCACTCTAAAAACTCCAACAGTACAAAAGTTTTCGTATTCTAAGGTATCTGGCATATCCGTATCCAATAGGAATACCGATAGGCTACCAAAGTGTAAAAAAAAGAAACAATTGAAAGCTTATACTGTAATTATGTAACAATATTTTACCTTTCTAATACCAGTAGGCTACTGTAGTTTACTGCGTAGGATTAGGAATATACCGGTAAGGATATGTACAGCAGAAAGGGTACCAGTACCAGATCAGTATTTGTTTGGTTTGTGTTTCAGTAAATATTTTACTCCTGGCAATATATTAGGTTGTACCAATCTGCTAGGATACCATAGTTTAGCGATACCGGACTAGGCTATCTGATCAGTGTACTGGTATCTCAGTTCTGCACAGCCAGACAACTACCAGTGAGTGCAGGTAACTTTTTTACGAGTTCCAATATTGTGAATATGACATTGTAGTACAAAAATGCTGCCTGTAATAGTAACATTTTTACCTATCATACCAATGTAACATACCGGTACAGGCAATATTTACTTCCTTGCCATAATTAGCCCAACGTACCAATACTCCTACCTACTACACATCTACCAGTAATTTGCTCCCCAAGCTTTCAACAATCTGACTAGGTCATTGTTTTTTCTGCTGTTCTACAAGATCAATCACTGAAACACAAACCAAATCAGGCTACTGATGTGATACTGGTACCGGTATCATTTGTATCGTACGGTACCGGTATATTCCTAATCCTACGCAGTAAACTAAAGTAGCCTACTGATATTAGAAAGGTAAAATATTGTTACATAATTATAAGCTTTCAATAGTTTCTTGTTATGTCTAAAATCTTTTTTTACACTATGGTAGCGTACCAGTATTGAGTATGGATATGCCAGATACCTTAGAATACGAAAACTTTTGTACTGTTGGAGTTTTTAGAGTGATAGAGTCATTACTGGTAGTAAAACTGCTGTTTAATACTTGTAGTGAAAGCTGATTGCTACGGGTAATTCACTTCTGAACTTCGCAATGTAACTACTTCGAGCTAATTACGCCTTTTTGTGCAACACTTTTTGACTAGTAAGTTGCTATCACATGCCTTTGCAAAATCGCCTATTCTCTGCAATGATAAACAAGTCAAAGGCACCAAACTCCTGGGTCTGATAACGTCGTGTCATTTTTTGAAAACACGAAAGGTAACAATGGCTACTCATTTTCTCGAAACTGAGAACGTGTATCTAAACCGGGTTTACAGCATTCGATTAGTAATAATTTTCTATTTCATTTTAAGGGCATTGCTTTGCAGACATTAGGTGGCCTTTAACAAAATAAAAAATCGGGCCTTATTACCTTCATAGAAAGGTAATAAGGCCCATCATAAAACAGTTGATACTGATCCAGTAAATGTTTAGTTATGCTCCACAAGCATGTCGGCATTATATTTCAATAGAATAAGAAGCCACTGTGTTCTTAATATGACGAAATTCTCTTCATAAAACCTACCATACCCAAAAGAATAAGTTATTAAAGTTTCATGTGTTCCTTCATTATTGCATTAAGTTACATATCCAAACATATCTCGCAAGCACAATTTAATTACACAAAAATATCTAAAAAAAACACGACTTGTACCTTTGAGGACTGTACAAATATCATCTGACGCTTAAAGGGGGGGGGGGGTGCACAAACTGTAAGAATAACGTCATATGGGGGGGGTTCAAACGAAATGTCCTATAACTTCTTAATTGTTGTACTCTTACATTGAAAGCTTAAAAAAATAGGGGAAGCTAAGAAAATGGGGGATGGGGCTTAATACTAAATAGGCTAGTTATTAGGATTTTCAAAATTTAAGTTTTGAAAATTTTCAAAATAAACATCATGCGGCGAAACAAAAGTTTATTTTCGAGAAAAACCTTTAATTTAATTAAAAATCTTAAAGGTAACCGCCAAATGCAATACGCTAAACAGCAAATCTTTCTATCACAGATTCAGCATCTAAATATTTTTGCACCTGTGAATAAAAAAAAATGGGCCTTATTAGCAGCGTTATGCAAATTTCAATATGTTATTATCAATCACCTTCACAAAAAAAAGAAATTAATAAAAGTACATGAACACTCCACTAAAACCATTACTCTTGCCGACTGTATCCAAAAATTGTAAGAAAAAAACATGAAATTAGAGATATTGATCGTCAAAGCCATTGTAAAATCAGAACAAGATGAGTTTTTAGTCCCCCCAAATTTTAAGTTTCTGTGGTTAACTTGTTTTACCAGATAAAACAATCAATTTATTCATGCAAACTTGCCTTCATAACAGCTTCAAAAAAACGCGTCAAAGTTGTTCGGAATATGCTTGTGTTAGAAGATATCGCCAGTGGGCCTTATTACCTGCAGGGCCTTATTTGCTGCAGGTACCTTATATTGTGTTTCTGATTAAAAAAGCAAAGTATGAGACATAAACGGAAAAGATTTAAGCTAATCGAAATTAGCGCCTTGTTAATGATCGAATTTTTCGATTAGCAACTTGTTATTGTTCGAATTCTTCAATTTTGCAAGCGAAGAAATTGCAATTTGGTATGCTGATACGAAGCGTGTGAACGTGTTGTTTCGTCCTTTGAAGTCATTCAAAGTAAAAAATGCGATTGCAAAAACTAACAGTCCATTAATTGAGGTTAAAACTAAATAAACCACCCGTTGGGATATTGATTAATTGGATGATTACAAATTATTGTATTTTTAATCTATTTCATTCTTGGCCGTCATTTCAACTCTTAATTTTGAACGTTGTGTGTAGGCAAACTATTGCAAATATAAAACTAACAATTTTTTTATGAAAATGCTCGTTAATGTGGTTATCCAATAATAATAGGCAAAAATAACAAATTTTAATCGCTGCATTAATTGATTTCGATTTGCGGTACTTGACTTCGAACTATATTTTTAATATTTTCGTTAATATACAATTTGTTTTAGAGCATTTTTCTCTATAAATTAACCACACAGATTATTATGAATTATCTACGTGGTCGTTTAATAATAGCAAAGTATATTATTTTCAATCGCGGCATTCGGTTATCGTTTGAAACTTATTGCCAGCATTTTTACAGATTTGCTAACTTGGCTTTCGATTGTATCATGGTTATTTTAGCGAAAATACAACTCGCTTTTGAGTTGTTTCTGCAAAATAGAGATTCCTATAAAGTTTGCAATTAACGGAATTTATTATACTTACGTTACAATAACCGAACGTTAATCGTTTTGAGAAAAAATTCGTAGCGCAGAAAGGAGAAAAAAAAGAAAAAAAGCGAAGCGCGAAAGTTTCGAGTTTTTGGCGTAAGGATGTCCCAAGCGTCAGAATGTCCCTGGCGTCAGGATTCTGGGGGTGAGTTGTCTCGCGTCAGGATGTCCTGCTTCGAAGACAACTGACCGCTAACAAACTGACCGCGTACAACGCTAATTGGCTGAAAAGGGCGATCCTAAATATATTTTTACTATCCCCAGAGCCATCTTGCCCAAACCCTCACGTTGTGACAAAATCACTGCGACGAAATCAGTGACGAAACCAATGCAACAAAATCGTCGCTTCGTGGCCAGTTGGTCGCGGTCGGTTGACTTGGCTCGGCATGCACAAACACGGAAAATAATTATTAGCTACTGTTAACAACAAATGTTACTGGAAGTTAGCGTATTTAACACAATTTACATCAATTGCTTAACAAAAAAACTTTATTGAAAGAAATAGAAAATATGTCACAAAAATTTAAATGAGGTGAAGCACAGCTAAAAGTAAGACCAAAATCCAAAAGTTAAAAAAGCTTTCAAAACATAACCTTATTGGTTTTCAGTTTTCGACAACTTATAGTTCAGAGATATTATTTTATTTGGAAAATAAAAACATTTTGGTTAAAGAGTCGCCAGTCAAAAATCTAATTTTTCGCTATTTGTGGTTTTGCCTAGTTTTTGTGAGCATTTCTTTTCCACTGCTGACCTACTGCTAAAGGCTTGCATTCCTTGCAACCATATGCTTGCAAAATATTTATTACTTTGCAATACCGTATAGATAATTTTGGAAAACTAAATTGCAAGTAGCGACATTGCAAAGAATATGCAATTTTGTTCTGAACTTTGAAATTCATTATCTGAAAAACGATAGAGGTAAAAAACTGAATTCGTGGAACAACATGTTTTAGATGCTTCTTTAGCTTATCTTTCTAGCATAATCTTAACTAAATAGTTCAATCTAAAATAACCCAAAATGTATTCAGTAAAAATCACTTGAAGTCATAACCTTAAAGTCTTAAACAATATCAAACATGATAATCGATGCATTTTCTGTCTTGAGATAATCCATAAGATATTAAATACCAATATTGTAAAACTGCTCTTACTTGTTTCATATATCACTTGAACTGTGTATGTTTTTCACTGTGAAGATGATTTATGATATCGAACGCAGATCTTTCTTGCTCTATGACTAGCAACATTAGGCCAGTAGCACTTTGTAATGTCCTTATCATTAAATAATCAATTTTTCGGGACTAGTTCCACTTCATTTAGGCATGGAAAAGATTCCACAAAGACTTTTTTAAAACCTAATTTACTAACATCGTGCGTACCGTCATTCATTGCAACTAGATTACAGATACTCCAACTTCAAAAACTCCTGCAAAACTGAAGTACAGCAATAAGAAATGTCAATCACACACCCTAAATGTCTAAAACACTTTGAATTTTGAAAAATACGGTTGTTCAAACACTGGAAAAAGTTTAGTTATTTGCACAATTGTAGTTACAAGTTACATGAGGACTGGAAGCAAATCACTGGCAATCGTATTCGATTTGCATCGACTCCATCCTACTTAACGCAGCTATTACGTAGATATTCTCTTTAAACACAATGTAAGGGCCTCTCTGATTTTATTTTTTAGCGGTAACCCGGACAACTAGCTGCAGTGTTGCTTTATGATAGAACTGGGATGACATCACCAATGTCATTAACATCAAAGTTGCAAATAAAAGTTAAAATCATGGTGGCCCACACCTTGCGTTGATGTAGAATAATTCTAGAACAGCTAGGTTTAAAAGAGGATTGCAAGCAAAATTAATGGAGGTATCAAAAGTTAGGACAATCGCATTAGATTAGATTGGTGTTGACCCCAATCTTTTTAGACTCAGCCGTTTCAGAGATATTGTACTTCAAACCGACCTAACATCTCATGTTTCTTGATAATCTTATTGGCAACACCGACGTTAATAAACCAACAAATTCCAAATTTTGATTTTTTGAATATTTTTCATGTGAATTTTTTCACTCTGCCTACTGAACACATAACAGATGAAAAAAATCTCAAAAATTGTATATCTTTGTTTGTTTATTGAAAAGTACGTTGGTACCTTATTAGAGTCTATAGTAGGCACAGATGGCATTATATTAGCTTAACCAATTAAGAAATTCAAATAGTCAAAATACAACTAAATTTACATAAACTACAATGACGTATGCAATGGTTTTGATAAGGGGGCAGTCAAGAGGAATCATATTAATGTTGACTTCATAATTTAATTTTTGACGTCACAGTAAAATGCGTAATTTTTTTAAAACGTTTTCCATCACCATCAATTATGGAGAAAGTATACATTTTTGGATAGCTGAATTTTTAGCCTCAGTCTATGGCTTAAGATAATGAGAATTTGCCTCACTTTTTGTGAGCCAAGTCAACTGACCGCGACAAACTGACTGCAAACAAACTGACCGCGAAGCAATGATTTTGTTACATGATTTCGACTCTGATTTCGTCGCAGTGATTTTGTCACAAAGTGAGGGTTTGGGCAAGATGGCTCTGGGGATAGTAAAAATATATTTAGGATCGCCCTTCTCCACCAATCAATGTTCTTTGCGGTCAGTTTGTTTGCAGTCAGTTGTAGTGGACCCAATCTTTGGTCTTTTGAGAAAACTTGAAATATTTTTAGATTGTAAGTCATTATTTCTTTTCCTAAAGCTATATGCTCTTGTACTGAAGGTGAAAGACACCAATTTAGTTTTAGTTTGTAATCATAAAAACGAAAATTGGAAAGCAATATACATGTTGTCAAGCAGTACAGAGTACAGTTTATCAATGTTCTTACGCATAAAGTCAAATTAAGAAAGTTCAAGTCACATCATAATGCATCAAATAAACAAAACCTGACACAGAAGCTACACATTCAAATAAACATTAGATTTGGCGCTAAAACCAGTAACTATGTTCCTAAAAAATTAAGTATGCGAAGAATTTTTTTTACTTTACGAAGAATTTTGCAATGTATAAGTAAGCCTATGCGAATGATAACAAATTATTCGATTGTAAATGGTCACCTACAACAGTTAAGAATATTTGCCTCTTTGCAAATCTACCAAAAAAACAATCGAATAAGTAAGTGAAGTCCAAAAAATCATCAGCAACTGATGCTACACCTTTCATCAACAGACATCTAGAAATATCCATAGGTGGGCAAGTTAATGCAAAACGTTAGCTTCGTTAACCACTAGTCCATTAACAAACTTCACACCTCTGTTAACGTTAATCCGTAATTTTCAGCTTTTATTAACGGAAGTTAATACAGTCCATTAATTCGTTAATTATTTTGCCTGTAATTTACATTTCTTTTCATTCACTCGCTTGTAGAATATGCATTGACGCTGTTAAGCTGATTGTAAAAAAATATTTAATACTATGGTGGTCTTTCGGTGTTAGAACGTTACATTTTACAGTCCAATCTAATTTCAAGATAAAAATATGTTCAAATGCACCAACGAAGCTGCGATCGAAAAATTTTTGGAAATTGCAAACAGCGATATAATTAATTGACCTATGAGGCTCCAGCTGATTATTTGCCACAAACAATAGCTCCCTTCTTAGCTTTTTCTATAAAACTTGTGCTAATACGCAACAAGTGTCACCAGTGCAAACTGGCTTGTACGGGTACGATGAATGAATGATGCAAGATATTAACAATAAAACCTTAATGGAAGTTAACATGAAAAAACTTTTTAACGGATTAACAAGTTAAAGAAAAAGTTAGTTCCATTATTCACGGATTAACGATTAATGGACTAGTGCCCACCTATGGAAATATCTGATAGTGGAAATTGAACTCTATTGCTATAGGCAATAATTCCAAAAATGGTTTCAAATATTTTACATCAATAACTGATAATGATACATTTAGAAGTATTCCATTACCTTATAAGTTTTTGCGGAATTTTAAGCATATAGCCTATCCTTTTATGACGTATATCATGACATGTTTGATTAACCCCATCCTATATACGACGGATGCCATCGAAGTCATCCCACGAACAAGTCGACCCACCTAACCCTAAGGTAGCGTTAATCCTAACTCAACCCTAACCCCAAGGTAGCGTTAATTCTAACTCTAACTTAAGATGATTGCCCTAACTCTAAACGGTGCTAACCCTAACCCCACTCTTAACTAAACCCCTTGAGCAAGGCGCTAACTTTAATTTTGGATATAAGCTCACTACGGCGGTATTTTGGGTCGACTTCGGTGGTTACCACCCTAATGCGGTACAGCAATATCACCATATCAGATATTTACTTTCGCCAAACCAATTTTTGCCATTTAATCATTACTTAAGTATCTACAACGGTTAGCCTACTCCTGATTCTACACGACTAAACTAGTAGGTTTTTAACATAAATTTAACTATAATAATTACTTACCTATCTTTTTGAGAATTGCAACTACTGTAGGCCTAATCATTTTTCTATCTTCTGTAAGTATCACTGTATCTAAAACTGAAACTGAGCAAAATTTCACTCTAACACGTGGCAACCAGTACATTCAGCTGTCACGTGGCAAGCGGTAACAGAGTAATTCAGCTATCTAATCTCCACTGTTATGTAAACAAGTACCGGTATAGCACGTCGAAGAGTTGAATCATTAGATAATACAATTTTAAACTAATTTTGCCACGATGCTTTCAGATTTGCCTGTAGAATACACCAGAAAAACGCGTGTTGATATGTTGTAACCTCGGTATTTATCGTTTTGGTCCAGTTTTAATTTGAAAATTCGGTGTTCTAGACTTTACCTTATTATGGCGGCGAAAACGTTAACGTTGATGGGTAAGGTTAGAATGAATGTTATCAACCTTTTCAGTCACATCACGTGACCAAGTCAATTTTGGTAAATGCCCCATTCTTTCATTTATTTTGGGTTTGGGGGGATGAAATAGAGTTGGGGGGATTAAATACACTCTATTTGATTCCTTCAACCCCAATTTGGACGAAAAAGGGTGTTTTTATCAAAATTGGCTTGGTCACGTGATGTGACTGGAAAGGTTGATAATATTCATTCTAACCTTACCCAACGTTGATCAGCCTCAGTGTTGCCAATAAAAATTGTCAAAATACGGGGGATGGGACGGCTGAGTCCAAAAGAATGAGGTCAATGTCAATCCTAATGCGATTATCCTAACTGTTGTTTGAAAACACAGACACGCAGTTTGTGCGACGGTTTTCGTGCCAATGTTTACACAAAAAACACGAGAATATAAAAAATTTTATTTATTGCTATTTTGTCTGAAAATGTTTTTTTCATAGATTCCCAGGAGCAACCTAAGAGTAAAATTGCATAAGTTTGATGTTAGAAAAACTTTTTCGAGCCAAAAAAAGTTTGTGAAACTGGTGTCAATTAAAACGTAAAAAACACGTAAAATACACGTGTATCAATGGCACAAATAAATACCATACAATAAAAAATAGCAATCTTGAATATGGCAGGGCAGATACAAATTACGTGTGAGAGGTCCAAACGTTGTTTGAAATACTGGCATGCAGTTTGTGCGACGGCTTCCGTGCCAATGTACACATAAAAAACACGAGAAAAACCCGAGTTTCATTTATTGCTTATTTGTTCGAAAATGTTTTTATAGATCCAAGCGCCTACCTAACTGTAAAATTAATGTTGGAACAACGTTTTTCTGTCTAAAAAAGTTCGTGAAACTGGTGTCAATTGAAACGTAAAAAACACGAGAAAAACCCGAGTTTCATTTACTGCTATTTGTTCGAAAATGTTTTTATAGATTCCAAGCGCCAACCTAACTGTAAAATTGCATAAGTTCAATGTTGGAACAACGTTTTTCTGTCCAAAAAAGTTCGTGAAACTGGTGTCAATTGAAACGTAAAAAACACGAGAAAAACCCGAGTTTCATTTATTGCTTTTGTGTTTAAAATTTTTTTTATAGATTCTAAGGGCCAACCTAACTGTAAAATTGCATAAGTTCAATGTTAAAACAACGTTTTTCTGTCCACAAAAGTTTGTGAAACTGGTGTCAATTGAAACGTAAAAAACACGAGAAAAACCCGAGTTTCATTTATTGCTTTTGTGTTTAAAATTTTTTTTATAGATTCTAAGGGTCAACCTAACTGTAAAATTGCATAAGTTCAATGTTGGAACAACGTTTTTCTGTCTAAAAAAGTTCGTGAAACTGGTGTCAATTGAAACGTAAAAAACACGAGAAAAACCCGAGTTTCATTTATTGCTTTTGTGTTTAAAATTTTTTTTATAGATTCTAAGGGCCAACCTAAGAGTAAAATTGCATAAGTTCAATGTTAAAACAACGTTTTTCTGTCCACAAAAGTTTGTGAAACTGGTGTCAATTGAAACGTAAAAAACACGCAAAATACACGTGTAACTTGAATTTAACGGTAAAAAATTTTTTTCAGAAATTTCGCTTAAAAGTTTAGTAAAAAGAAATGGGAAAACAAAATTGTTTGAAAATTGCACTAAAAAAACAATTGAACAACTTTACATGCAACTGGTGTAAAATACGTGTAAAATTGGTGTTTGAAGCACGGACACGAGTTACCCGACAATTCTCCCACTTTGACACGTGTTTTACACGACCCCATGTTTATGGGGAAGAGACTACTTATCTTTGCAAGTTAAATATTTTTAATGGTACAAAAATACTTGCTAAATTCCAAATAGTGTTGAAATCGCTATCCTCAAATACATAAAAACTGCAGATCAGCTCAGCCATCCTGACTAGAAGAGGAGCTTCAATGTAGAAATGGCGCGGATAACAAAAAATGCATCCGCATGCTGCGCTGCGTCCGCAAACCTTGTCCGCATGCTGCTCTGCACCGCATCCAAACACAACTAAATTCACGCTGCACCGCGCCGCACCGCAAGTTAAATATCCTTTAAATTTCCACTAACATCAGAAAAAAATTAGCTCTCCGGCTTACGACATATAAAAAAATTGATTTTAGGGGTATTATTTCGGAGAGTTTTCAAAAGGGTTGCTCTCTCAAACCATGTCAAAATATTTGTTATTTAAACATCTGCCGATATAAAAAAGTAATGCCCTAGCTTGGGCCGTTCAAAAAACTAATTTTTGGTGGGTCCATTTGGGGGCCTTTGGGGGTTGGTACCCCCATACTATGTCAAGCTATTTATTGCTTAAATATCTACCAATATAAACAAAAAGCTATCACCCTAGCTTGAGCATATAAAAAAATTTGTTTTTTAGGGCCCCATTTTGGGGGGTTTCTGAGGAGAAGCCTCAAAAAAATTTCAGGAGACAAAATTGCATTTGCAGCTCAACAAATTTACACAAAAATTAGATATCGATATTGTGTGGTTTAGGAGAAGAGTGCACAAAAATTAGAAAGCAAAAAATGGAAAAAGAAAAAAACTCAATGCGGCCAAAAGTGTGGGTAGGAATGAAAGAGTATCTTACGACATATTACCATGAGAAATATTTTTTGCCGCACGTGAGCCGTTTTTAAATAAGACCGCTTTTTACACCAAACTTTTGAAGTAGTTTTCGGGTCCTAAACCTGAAGTTACGGGACTCATTGCCTTGAAATTTGGCACACACAAATAACTTATGAATCTCAAACTGCTGTCAAAATTTCATGTAGCTAGACCAAACCATTATCGAGTTATAAGTAAAAGTCTGAAACTTCGCACTCGTAAACTTTGAAAATGGCCGAGTAAAAACTAAAAAACATGCAACGTGAGATCACAGATCAGTCCAGTAGCATAGCCAGGGGGGGCGGGGGGGGGGGGGGGGGGGCTATAGCCCCCCCATTGCCCTGTCAACCAAAATGCAGAATGAGAAAAACACTACGCTTTTAATACTTTTGAGACTGTTTTATGCACTGGAATGGACTGAATAGTGATTTAAAACATTTTTTGAAACATATATTCAAAGAGGGGGGCTAATTTGTCAAAAATATACCTAACAAATAAATAAAAACTACAAAAAATGGTCAAAAATACGCAATCGAATTTGATCGCAAGAGTAAAAATGCTAAACATAGGTGTCATCAACAAATATACTATAAACTACGGAATAGGGGGGCTATTCCGTATTAGTTAATTACAGATCATTTCTCTCAAATCTCTTTTCATTAGCCCCCCCCCCAATTATTTTTGTCTATAAACTGTGTACAAAATAGATTACTCCGTGTGAGTTTTATTGAATTATTAGATTTTATAATTTACCAGTATCTAAATAAGAGAACTAAAATTTTACCATTCGCCACCCCCCAAATAGCCTATTTATGCAGCCAGTTTAATCATGTTTGCACTGCCAATTTCTAAGCCACGTTTTAAAAGCATTATTTTTTTATCAAAATAGCCCTAAAATTTAGTTATTTTTGCAAAAAAAAGCAAAATTTTTGAGCGCTGGGGGCTCCGCCCCCAGACCCCCAAAACAGCCTCCCCATTGCGAATTTCTGGCCACGCGTCTGGATCAGTTGTTCAATTATAGGCCTTCAGGATTAATCTGCCTTGTGTGTGCTTCCTATCAGTTTTTCTACACCATGTTAATTTTGACAATCGAAAACAATCTACTAGTCTACCTGATGATTCCATGCAACTACTGTACTATCCTAAAGCAGTAGCTCAAATAATGAAATATACCGTAAGGTATCACGTGCTCTGCATGCTGTCACAAGCTACTACACTTGTATGAAACTACCCTATGTATTATACTTTTGCCGTTTGCATGCGTGTTTGATTGTGGAATAAATTTTGCTACTACGTAGGCTATTCTGTCATTGGAAATTTGGGTAGCCTAGTCTTCGTGCTACTCTACTACATACCGATAGGTCGACCAGATCTGAGATAGGCTACAGACTAGGCTACAGGGATACAGCATAGGACCGAAAGCCTAATTCTTGATGCCATGACCTGTTGACGAATAGGCTACACTGAACTAACTCTGTCACTCTGAAATGCAAGCGCATGTGTAGCAGAAACTGTTGTCTAGCCTTGGGCTTGTACCAATACCACAGGCCTACTGCGTACAGGGTGGGTATGTCGCTAGGCTTTGTTTTGTGCCTCTACTCTGATGACTGTTTCCCACAAACCTATTTCTTCTACATTTGTCTGCCTTTGTTTCATCTTCTCACCGAACGTCGTAAGCCTTTCCTAGTCTAGCCTACCAACATCGAAATCTTTTTGTTGGTGACAAAAAACACGTTCAGCCGATCAAAACTACGTTTCTTGTGGCCAAAATAGCCGATTCTAGGATGCTCCGAATTCTGAAAAAATAAACTTGAACCGAAGGCACCTTTTATTGGTTAAGTAGCAAGCATTGTCTTCAATTCATATAATAGTTACATCCAGACTAACCATTGTTGTTCATAAAGAGAAAATCACCAGCAAAAATTGTAAAAAAAATGTAAAAAATTATCGTACGCGGCGCTGCGCTGACGCTGTGACGTAATGCAGATTTTAGTTGCAACGCTGCGCGGCGCGGTGCACCAACAATGTGCCGAAACGCGACTGCTTGGCTCCAATAAAAAATAGGCGGCAAATGTGTTTTCTGCGGACACAACGGATCATGACCAGTTCAGGAATGGAACCTGGAATTATAGTAGCCTTTTGATTACTAACTCATCGCTCCACCACATCAGAGAACCACAGAGAACTATATAAACCCAGAGAGAACACAAGGCTGTATTACGTCACGTCACGCATGAAGGAAATACGAGAATTCTTTCAGCTAAGCATCAGACTGCATAGAAAGTATATGGAAGTAGACAGAGTCTAGGCTAGACATCGAAATAAAGTTAAATGCAAAAAAATTATGGATGTGTAGGCGACAAATGAAGTAGAATTTGAAAAAGTTGATAAAGCCAGTGATTTAGGAAACTAGTTATTTAAAAAAAAAGTATTGCGATATTAGCCTACTAAAGCTTTGTTTTGGCCTTTCCACCTAAAATTTGCACTAGTCTATTCCGGCAGTCGGTGTTTCATTACGAAGACGTAAAAAGTGAGAAGAAATTATCAAAGTCTTTCTTGCTCAAGATGTTTACTAGTTTAACAGCAGTTCTGAAACGCTCTCACAACATCCATTACCCATCATATCTGGTATTAAACCAATGTTGTTGACTTAGGCTACCGGTATGCATAGCACAGGCCACCATACAGCCATAATTGTGTTTCATTGTGATTTTTCTTTTTCAGGAAAAGCCGTTATGGCAGTATCGTCGTTGTAGGGTATAACCTTGTGCAGATCTTAGCAGTGTACTGTCATCTTATGATACCACTAGTAGTAAAATCAATTCTAATTCAAGCTGGATTCACCATCAATTATACAGAAGAATTTTTGCTAATTGTGCAATGGATTGCTGTGTTGATTGCTGAAATGTGTTTTATTACATGTGTTATGCTTCAGCATAAAATAAATAAAGCAATTTTTGCATGATTTTAGCTCATTCATCGAAAGTCAAGATAGAATTTAGCAAGAGATGACAAACCCTATTAGAAAGTCAGCCTATGACAGTACGAGTCCTGAGATAATGTTCGATTATATCGCATTCATTTGCAAACAGAATTCTTTTAAGATTGTGTTCGGTTACGTATCGATATTCATTTGTAAACGCAACGCTCTGAGATTACGTCGGTTAGGTAGCCTATTTATTCGTTAACAAAACGCTCTAAGATTTTATTCGTTTAACCATCATGCAGGTCCAGCATTTTGTGAAAGGAAACCTTAAACTTATCGCTAAAACTTGATTGTCTTATACAAGGACTACAATATTAAATTAAGAGTGACTTGTCATATTTTAACACATCAGAAAGCATTCTTACCTCACACTGTTATAGCACTTATAAGCCATAGTACATCCAAAATAGGCTAAAACCGCTCGGTCTGCAGCTACAGCAGTGATTAGCCACCTCAAAAACAATATTTCAACTTATGCCTCCAATCAATTTATTGTCTTTGATAAATAACTGATACCGGTATTAAAATAATGGCTAGAAACCGCAAAATTTAGCATTTGAGGCCAGAGGAAGGCGTCTTCTACTAAAAGTCCTGATACATTCAAGGAAACAAGCTTTCCTTGATACCACAGACATCACTAACTTTCTCCAATTCCACCTCGTTTGTTGCCTACACCCCCATATATTTTTTTTTTTTGGCCAATTTGCTTCGGTACCTGGTCTAGGCTTTGCCGATGTCCATTTGCTTCCATTGCTTTCCAAGTACAAGCAGGAAGAATTCTCGTATTTCATTCATGCGTGACGTAATACAGCCTTGTGTTCTCTCTGGGTTTATATAGTTCTCTGTGAGAGAACCCTTGCGTAATGCGTAGTTCAAGCGTAACATAGAGCGTATCAAAAACACAACTGAATTTTTCCGTGATTATTTCAGTATATTATTTGATACAGATCACTAAACCACAATTGTACACGTACAACATAAAAAAGTAGCCCTTTGGCGCTTCTCGAAAAGTCACAGTCGAACCAACATCGATGTCGACTTAGGCACGACACAAAAATGAACACGGAATACCTAGACAGATCACAAACGATAAAATACTGAACATACGGCATGCATTACAGAACAAGGTGTCATAGCTACAGTTATTCTACGGCAAATAGCACACTTTTGCTAAAATTAACGCAATAAAATATTTACAAAAACTGACAAAGGTAAAAGACAATGCTAACAAACGCTCAAAAATATGAAATAAATTGAAAACCGTCACTTGATGGTTTAACATTGAAACAGTGCTTACAATTTGGCAACAGGCATTCAACGATTTCGTCTTTGCTGTACCGTGTATTATTCATATAGTAAATTCTAATTCATCATTGCGCAACAACGAATAAAAACGCAGGTCATGGAGGGAAAATAACAAGGGCGCAAACAATAATCAAACCTTTTGCATTCCCAAAATATTTTTGTTTTACTTAATTTCTGCAACGAATTATAAAAGTTTAAAATATCCCCAATTATGTCTTGGGAGCTCTTACCAATCGCAGGAGTTTGCCGTAAGCTACGAGTGTTTCCTGCGAAAAAAAGGCAAAAAGTTGACTTCTCAAATTGTGCACAGAAAAATTCTGCCGACAAGCAAAAGCCTACTGGAAAAAATCACGTAATTAACAGCATACGTAATCACCAAGCAGTTAAACATGGCGCTACCGTATGCATATTTACAAAGTGTACCCTTTTTAAGTACTTCAATTTGCTACTTCTTTGGCTGGAAATGCTGCCTAAACCCCAACTCTAAAGCGCAAGGTTCTGAATAAAAAGAAAACAAGGCAGCGAGAATCCTACTCTCCAAGCGCGAGACTTTTCAGGTACGCGCCTTGACGACTACGCCGCAAATGCTGTCGAATCGCTAAAATATCTTAATTAAGACAAGATAAAAAGCAGAGATCGCAACAATATGGGGATACTTCGCAAAAATGTTTCCCGTAACAGCATCCTTTTTCTTAGGTGCTCAACTACAGCGTAATAACTCTCGCACAAACACGAAAAAACTTTCTAACCACAGCCGATTACGAAACCCTCAAGTTATTAAACAATTGTAGTTTCATTTTTTGGTGTGTTTCACTTAATAGGTAGAAGTGCGAGGCTTTCATAAATGTCCGGACAAAAGGGAACCGCAAGATCAATACAATATCAGGCAAATTCTCGGCATAAGAAAGCGTAAAAGCAAAATTAAGTCGTACGTATTACAGACACATTAGCTGCTTTTCGCAAGCGACAACTAAACTCAGAGGTTTAATTTATAGTTCATTACAAACAGCAAAATATCGGACTCAATTACTTGGCTCTGACCAAGGACAAAGTTGATTAAATTCGTAAATAGAAATTGAAGTTAAATCTAAGATCTCTCACTCTTGAAACTGCTTGACTAGATGATAACATAGGGAACAAGCAAAACCGCATTTTGCCTCCAACTCATCGCAACAAACATTTCGAAAATCAAATACAATGCGACTAACACACAGAATTGATCTTGCTAATACTGTGTAACATATTCCACGATACGAGTCATTTCATATCAGAGTCAGTGATTTGCAACCTTCATCATTTTTCATCTTCTAGCAAAGTCGCGTAATTCAGCAATTTTCAGGGGATGACACGATTGTTAAATACTGTTTCTCCTCGCACTCTCATGTAATTCTGTTTCAGCTCGTTAGCACTTACGTGCAATTCAACCATTAGAATAGGTTCTTCGCTTTATTTACGACAAGAAAACAAATATTGAGCAGGAAATACTGAAGTGAAATCGGCATTTCGTAGCTTCACTCTACTTAACGAAGCACCGAAACAGTAAACAGCCGAAAAACATGTTTTAATACCGGGCTTGGAGGCAAAGAATTCAAGACCATTTAAAATAATTTAACGTCAAATTTAGGCTGTCAAGAGCAGCTTGGTTAAAATCTTCTCTCAGTCAGAATTCATTTGAAGGTGTGTTTCCCAATCGAAAAGTGAAACATAAAATCATGGCGATTCGCACACTTCTTTCCACATATGTTGCATTGGAACGGGTGGCCTACCGAGTGACAACCCATGTGCAATCCGTACATGATGTTGTCAGGAAAGGTAATTGAGCAATGGGAGCATTTCCAAGAGTCGTTTTCTGGGTTTTGAAACTCTGGTCTTTCGCTATCCAAGAAGTCAAGAGACGATAGTTTTCGATTCCGACCAGCAGCCTCGAAGACGTGGTCTGCGTAGCACTCCGAAAGTCGACGATGCGTATCAGACGTGAAAGATTTGATCGAATCCGCTGAACTCCTGCCTCGCTCACGCGACTCCGAAGACTTCTGCGAGCTCGGTCGAGAGAGGTTCCAATAAGCTTGTAGATTCTTAGGTGACTCTTTTGCGGAAACGCTCTCTATTGACAAAATAGACGGCTGATCGTTATGCCCATCGCTGTCATCAGTCAACCCACTTGCCAAATCAATTTCCGGTGTTTTTTGTTCCCTAAAAAGAGCGCTGTTCTCCGACCTCCGGCGATTCTTTTCCAAATTTGAAGTCAGTGTGAGTAGGTTTTGTTGCCTTTGCATTAGAGCGTTGCTAATCGCAGACAAATTGTTAGACGGCAAGCGCAGAGGCGTTGTTATAGTTGGTACCAAGGAGTCAGAAAACGGTGGGGTGCTACTTGATGCATGCAAATTGGGACTTGGAGCAGTGGGCAGTGTTGGATTCAAAAACTGACTGGCACCAGAGCCAAGGTTGAGGGGAGCTGGCAGTGATTCGATTGTTGGCAAAGACAAAACTTTGGAAAGAGCTTTCCTCTTGCTTGGAAATTTGTGTTTGTTTACTTTATGTCTCTGCAAACTATGGACATCGTGGCATCTAAAATAATCATGTTATCAACTTCACAACTTATTGAACTAAACATCAAAAATTCAGGAATAGCGAAGCTACATTCATTTCAGCGGGTACAGAATTTACAGATTAAGTACTCCACTTATTTAGTGCTTTAAACAAACTATTAGGGCAATGCTCAAGCTTGGTATCACTAATTAACATTTAAATATTTTTTTTTCTGCAGCGATACTAAAAAAGTAGAAATCAGGATTTCAAGACTATCTGTCATCTTTACTACATTTAATTTTAATGACTGAAATTTTAGTCTATTTTGCAAATTTAGATGTATTACCATTAGCATACTGGCACATAGTGACATATTCAATTGAATTTGAAGGCATAGTTAGATTATTTTGAATGAAAGTAGATACTTTAATATGGTAATAATGTACATGTCAGAGACTCTACTTTATTAATGAGTCTAGATAACAAGCCTGTGCGATCACGAAAACATTTAGTAACAAGACTACCTCCAGGGTAACAGACCATAATGCAATATAAAACTATTTTAACTCTACGATCACTACAGTTAATCTGAACAGTGTTTCATTTTCCAGCTATTTCATTAGGACTAAGAGTAAAACAGTGGTATTCATTTCATTAAAACGTTTCAACTAAACTTTGATGACTCAGAATATTTCAGTCAAAACATCTCTAATGAATGGATACCACTATTTTGAATTTTTATTCTAAGTAAAGCAGTTCCTCAAGTCCAATTCTGATGATGCTCACATTCCCACTATGTATAATTTCAGCCTCCAAAATCTACACAACAACAGTTACATCTTGCATAAATAGCATGTTTCAAATCAACAAAACTTTCATCAGTGGTTCAAAAAGCTACAGTAACATTCTTAGGATACGAGAGAAATTAAATTGTTAGAGTGATTGCAGAATATAAAAAATGTGACGTAGAAATAGCTTCTACAATCAAAAAGCTTTTCAAAAAGCTAAACTTGATAAAAAAAATCAATACAGAGCCCTAGAGTCTAATATTATGCAGTGTCTTAGTACCTGTATTCACAAAGGTTACATTTGAATGGCTTGTTTTGTGAATGAGTGAGAATGTGATGCTTCAGATGATGCTTTAATCGAAAGTGCTTGTTGCACAACGCACACTGCCATGGTCTCTCATCTATGAAGAAAAACTTGCAAATGAAACTAATTAGTTGTAATAGAACTTGACTTCAAGCTCAAATAAAAACTAACCCTTGCTTGTAATAGCAAAATGTCCGAAAAATTAGTTTTGGATTTATGACATTTGACCACAATTTCTGGGCAAAAAGATCAGTTTGAAAGTGAGCAATGTGATACTGTGATATAGAGTTTTGCTTAAAATGTTTCTTTAAAATTTCTGAAAATTAGAAGCTTATTGAGAATCTTGAATAATAATCAACGAATAGTTCTCCATAGTGTAGTTAGGAACCATATTTTATTCAGGTTATTGTTTACCTTGTGAATCCATGACTGTGAATAGGTATGATGAAATCTTTTCTGTATTGCGCTTAAATGTGCAACAAGTTGTCTTTACCATGCAGTAATTAATATGTGGTTATTTATGGTAACGGTTGAATTAAAATACAAAAATTGGCAAGACCAAAAACAACTGGCAAAAACATCCAATGAAAGAAGTTTACCTGTGTGAGTCTTTATATGGTTATTTAAGCTAGCCTTCCAGGTGCTGGAAAAGGTACAATCTTTGTATGGACAGTGATGAACGTCTTTTACAGTAGCAAAACTAGACACTTTTTCTTCTGAGGAATGGGATACTTTGTCAGAAATATTTGACAAATTTGAAGAGTTAAAACTGTCAGATGCTTCCATTTTCATTCAATAACTAAGTAATATCAAGCCTAGTAGGTAGCAACGCCTAGTAGATTGTGGACATTGATGTTCCTGTTGCACAATTGTTGAATTGGTATAGAAAAAATGTTTGCACTCAAGAAAATCAACACATCACAAAAAGTATCATGCAAATTTGAAAACATGCGCCATGTGGCTTAGAAATTTTACATACAAATTGTGAAGTTTCAGCAACTTTTGATCTATTTTGCAAGTTTATTTTTACAACAAAAAATGTTGTTCAAAATATCACTTTCAGATGCTAAAATTGTGAAGATCTTCAAAACTGATATTTTTCATGTTATGCACAACAATAATATTTCAAAGACTTAAAAAGAAATTAAGCATGAAACAAATGCTAAAAAAATTAAAAAAGGGCAAGCAGTTACTCCAGATCAGTAGATTACAGAAATAAAGTTTGTATAACAAATGATTCGAAACATTCGACTCTGACAATTTGAATGATTATTGTTTTTTTTCCGATTTTTATTTTGTGATCAAACTGCAAGAGTTATTGAACAGGCAATGCATTGAAAGCATTTGTTGGTTTGCGATCAAAGTATTAGTGTATTGTGCAGCATGGGCGATGCATCATTGCAATTATCAGAAATATTGTACAACTTTACCGTACTGTTTTTTTTTTTTTTTAACAAAAATTGATTTATGCGATTAGCTTTATGTTTGTGCAAAACTGTAAATTATAATTCAAAATTTCTGATTGGAATTCGAAATCATTTGAGATTCAGTTATGAATAACCCTCGTTGGTATATTTGTGAGAACAAATAAAACATCTCAAAACGCTCAAAATTCAAGACTAGTGATATCACTAAACAACAGGCAATTGATATATTGCAAGTATCAGAAAGACAAACACAATCAACCCTAAAAACAAGTTACATCATTCTACAACCACTGGAATTATTTTTCAATACTTACCCATATTTTACATAGCAAAAATGACAGTGAAGAAAAATTAGGCACTCAGTTGGTAATGCGGTAATGTGTCCATTTCTAGAGCGAGATTCAAATTTAAGGCCAGTCAAATCAAACACAGTGTTGCCAACAGTTCGCCACTGCTGCGACATTTCTTCACAAAAAGCTGTGTTGCCCACAGGCGAAATAAAGCAGAAAAGAGCCACACCAACTTGTTACATGCTTTGATGTAATACATCGAGATTTGATTTACAATTGGGTACACAAGCTTTTGATGCAAGAGGTTTCACAGGGATGATTTTACAAAAAACGATGCATGCCCATTTTGTGCCACACAAAAAAACAACCTGGCCATGACAGAAAGTCGTGATTCAAAAACTATTTACTAGTTAATAAAAGCAATACTTTGCAGGAAGAAATATCGCTGAAAAATTTGGACCTGCTTTACTAATAAACATTATCATCTAGCATTGCAATTACCAAATCATGGCCACATTTTAAACTGCAATTCACGATGGCAAAATGGCAACAGAGTCACACAATAAACTACTAAAATATATATGCAAGACCACAAGGACTGCAAGAATTACAGTTGGGGTTTGGGTTTTCATATACAGGGTTATGAGAATCACAAGGATTTGGGCTAGATTTTGGATTAGGTTTAGGGTAGTGGCAGTCCTTTTCGATCTTGTTTAGTAGGATCTCAGTCATATTATTGTAGCACCATTTTTACAGAAAAGATTAATCAAATAGGTTGAATGTTTTCAGTATCGTTGCTGGTATCAGAATCTGAATCAGATGTATCACTTGGCAAGCCTTCTAATAAATTACAAAGAGCAGTGTTTTCTAAATCTTTTACAAAAGCAATGTCCATTTCAATAACGTTGGAGCAATTGTCAGTAAATTCTATGTCTCTACTCTCTGGATTTAACTGTAAAACTGTTCTATTTGCAGCTTCTAACTGTGGTAAAAAAGATTTAACTTTGTTCAATACAGAGCTTCTTTCAACGCGAGTTATTGTAGGTCTTTTAGTTAGTGTTGCTATTTCATTTTGTTTATCAGATGACGCTGTAGACTTGCTTTGTGTCACCTTAAGCTTTTTTTCCCAAAAGCTCTGGGTAAGATTATCATCTAATAAATCAGAGCTAACACTACATGTAGCGGTACCTTTACGCTTATCCATCTGAAAAATTTTTTGTAAAATTTAAAAAAATCAAGAAAGTTGGCATCAATATACTATATCAGATATACTACATACAAGTTTGTATCAGTAGCATACTGATTGGAAATACCAAACTTGATAAATTTCATAAATAAACGACATAAAGTAAATCCTTTGATCATAATTCCAAGCCATTAGTTACCATACTACACAATATGCTACTTATTTATTTTGTTTTACAAAAATATTCTTTGTTCTGGTAACCCACTTACTGCTCTTTCATACTGGGAATGGAAGAGATTGAACTGATTCATTGGAAATTTTTACTTACTTTTCCATTAATTTTTACCCGAGCTTTACCCTTACATAAATCATAATCGCTGATTATAACTCTTAAAAAAGTAAATCAAAAATGTGCAAATAAATATCAAAATAATTTTTTTTATTTTGTTCTCTAAGTTAAACCAAAAATGTTCAGTGAAATTATAACTCCCCTGAAACATTGTTGTATTTGTAAGATAATTGTAAGCCTATTTTAGTAGGCTAATTTCAGATTGGAAGGCTTTATTTCACCGGAAATTTTTATCTAGTTTTTTATTAATTCTGACTCAAATCTGACACAAACTCAAATGCTTACTCTAAAACTATTCCCAAATCGAACCCTAACCCAAACCCTAACCTAAACCCTAATCTTAACCCCTAAAAAAGCAAATGAAAAAAGCGCGGATGAATATTTCTCATTCTCGTTTTATTCTCTTTAAGTTGAAAATTTTCGGTGAAATACTCAAATAGTCACTACCTTTCAGATTTGGTACTGGTATTAATATCTTGATGCATCCCCCTATCGAGAATGTAGCATCCTTCTTAAGAACTTTTTTTATTTTAACTGGGTCCACCTGGGAAGTGGCTATTTTGCCTCTAGAGGCAAAATAGTGTTTGTCTTCTGTCTGGGTTAGGGTTTGGGTTAGGCTTAGGGTTGGCATTAGGCAGTACTTAAATTGTAGGGAGGACGGATCCCCCCATCGAGATTGAGCATCCCCCATCGAGATTGAGTGTCCCCCCATCGAGATTTAGGCGTCCCCCCATCGAGATTTGAGTGCTGATTTATGGGAGGAAAAAGTTTCTGTTTTTGGCCAGAAAAATCGTTTTTAAATTTCTGATTTCGGCCAGAAAAAGCCTTCGGATTTCGGCGTAGACCTTTTTTTTTTGCTTGGAGATCACCTGTTTTTGGCCGCAAAAACCATTTCTGATTTCGGCGAAGACCTTTTTCTTTTTTGGAGATTACCTGTTTTTGGCCGGAAAAACCATATCTGATTTCAGCCAGAAAAAGCCTTCGGATTTCGGCGAAGACCTTTTTTTTTTGGAGATCACCTGTTTTTGGCTGGAAAAACCGTTAAAATTTTTTTTGAAAATTTGGGTCAAGTTCGTTTGTGGAACACTCTCCCAAAAAATCCTGAGTCAACGCTGAAAAAGCGTCCCCCCATGCAAAATTTTACAATTTATGTACAAGTATTACTATTAGGATTAGAGTTCGGTTTAGACTTAGAGTTAAGGTTTGGGATAGGATTAGGCTTAGGGCTATTTTGGCACTTGCTGCAAAATAGCCATTAGGACTGTTTTCCTTTCAAATGGCAAAATAACATGGGGCTATTTTGCCTCTAGAGGCAAAATAGCCACTGCCTTTTTTTGGGAGGGAGGGTCCTCAATTTGAGCTTACATAAAATTTCTTCAGATTTAATAAATACAATGACGATTGTGGATCAGTAAGGAGCATCTCGGTATTCGTTGAATACACCAACAAAATCATCTCATCTGTTTTAATTCAATGCAACTTACTTTTACAAAACTCGGTTTATACTTAATTTGATATTTTTAATACAGTATAGCAGTGGCTATTTTATCATTGGAGGCTAAATAGTCCTAAATGCTAGTTTGCCTCCAGTACCAATATAGCCCTAAATCTAACCCTTACTTTAACCCTAACACAGGAAAAATACTATTTTGCCTCTAGAGGTAAAATAGCCACTTCCTTTTATTATTGTTACTTCATTGCTACAAGGGAAGCTTTTTATATTGTATGCATATGTCATCTGATGTCGGCTAACAGCAATGAAATATTTGAGCTTTCAGCATTTTGGTGCTAGAAATTTCACTGGTAACTTGTTTGCGCTAGAATTAGCACGTAAGGGAGGCTATACTCACAGACCAAGTGAGACCTCATGGCTTTACAAAATAAGAAACAAATGCATGGCTCCACCCATGCATTAACCAATCATATTCAGACACCTGATGAAAAAAAAAGATTCAGACACCAAGAGAGAATAAGTTTTTTGCTAATCAGCAAAAAACTTTTCATTAAAATATTTTCTGCAAATACAAAAATTAAGCAGAAAAAAAACTAACAACAATCATAGCTATGAACATTTACAACAACAGTTAATTAAGGTGTTCCTTCACCAAAAAACTTTCAAAGAGAAATACCGATATGCTATTGTTAATCTTTAGCTTCCATTAAAAGCGATACAAAATACGGTACATAGGGCTTAGGCGCAATTTCAACACTACATCTAGCCTATAACAGATAACAGGGTAAGTTTAGTTTTATGCATTGATTGAAAGTGCATTTTTCATGAGCATAGACTCAGAGACTGATGAGTGATGACAAATTATAATAATGATTGCTATTAGTAATACTGAGTATTATTATTATTTATTGTGTCAGACTCAACAAAGGTCCATAATAACGCGAAAAAACAAAAACACACAAACAAATTTATCAGGCACAACACAAAGCATAAACATTCGTGCTAATTTAGCCAAAATGTAATTTTGAGTAATGTACTGAAAAATCAGAATCAAGAAAACATGCAGAGCCAAAAATTTGTTGAATGTAAGCGTTTGGAGAGTGCTTACATCTTATTATGAAATTTGCAGTATGTTTTCTCATTAACGAATAAAAGGTCGAGATGCCGTTATTAACCATAGTTTCATTGATGTGTATTCTTCTAGGGAGATTAAAAAGTATACGATAAGCATTGTTGTAAGCTACACGAAGACGATTTATACTGGACGCAGGATAATGGCACCAATCACAGATAAATACCATAACCCTAGCCTAACGTAATAATGGCTCAGTGATTTGGACATGACGACTTTTGTTTTGGTCTTCACCAATAATTTTGAACCAAGGGATGGCTGATTTGGACGCAAACATATTTTTCACCCTGATAATGTGTTGATTCCAGAATGCATCTGGTTGGGTTACTGTTACAAACTACGGTATGGCCCCAAATCTTTGCAATCACACCACTCAATAACTTACAGGTACAACTTTATTTAATTTTAAGAGCTAGTCAGTAGCATAGCACTAACCAGGTTTTAATTTCTGACTTAATCGTTATGATAATCCAACATTTGAGACTAAGCGTAGGTCTCGAAGGTACTTCTGCGTTATTCAAATAAATAGGCCTATTCCATGCTGCACACCAGTATGCATTCCATGTTCTGGCCACGCCGAAGTTACGCCAAACAGACTCATCGCCACGCCAAGCAACTTTTTTCATTTTAGAACCTTGCAAACTTTACGCCAACTTAAAAAACTACACAGCGTTGCCAAGTGGAAAGGGAGTCCATCACATTTCGCAATCAGCTGCCGTCTGTGCAGGCGTGCAGCAGTGTTCGGAGTTTTTCGCTCAGCTTTTGATGTCTTACGCTTACCACCTTTTAGTATTGCATTGAATTTTTTGAAATAATGTTAATACTTTATTGACAGTTAACTCGGATAACCTCTTTGGTCCTTGGCAAATGACTGTATGTTTTTTGGTGACTGTAAAGACCGCAGAGCAGGTGCGTAACCAGAAATTTGCAATGAGGGGTTGTTACGGGGGTGTGGGGGCAAAGTTACCAACGCTCGAAAAATTTGTATTTCGTTGGCAAAAATAACTTAATTTTAGGCCTGTTTTGCTAAAAAATAATGCTATTAAGACGTGGAATAGAAATTAGCAGTGTAAAAACATGATTATACTAGTTGCATAAATGGGCTATATTTTATAGAGAACGATATAATTAGGGGGGGTATTGGAAGTTTGAGAGAAGTGATTGGTAATTAACTAATACTGAATGGCTTCCCCTCCCCCCATTCCTTAGCTTATATACATATATATATTTTTTTTTTTTTGATGAAACATATGTTAAGCATTTTTCATTAAGCGATGAAATTTGATTACCAGTTTTTGGCCATTTTTCTAAAAAATTTTCTGATTTATGAGTCAACAGTATTTTGGACAAATTAGCCCTCCCCCCCTAACTAAACGTTTCAAAATATGCTTTAAATCATTTTTTAAGTCTATTCCAGCGCAAAAAAAAACAGTCTAAGATGTGCTAAAAACGTGGTATTTTCCTTATTCTGCATTTTGGTCGACTGGCCAATGGAGGGCATTAGCCCCCCCCCCCTGACTATTCTACTGCTGCTAAATGTTTTGCTTTCTTCGATAGTTGTTTATTACGATTGGGTTCGAGATCGAGACGGCATCTGCCAAGACCGAGATTGAGATCTCAAACATTTTCTCCAGAGACCGAGGTCGATTTCGAGACCGTCAGCCTCACTTTGAAATTTTATCCTCAAAAACTGCAAAAGTTGTTTTGCGCGAAAATGCGGTTTTTAATGTGCGAGCAGCGCCAGCCAATAAGCTCTTTTGTGCCCAACTTTCCGTTCACAAATTGTTCCGATTCCAAAGGGAAAAAATGCCTTATTATGCAGTAACTCATCTTAACTTTTCGCACATTTTGAGCACGCGACGACTTGGCCATAATTCCTTCTCCTTCTGAAGTTTCACATATTAAATGCACGTGCTTGCTGCAAATTTCGTATTTATGGCCACCCCCTACTGCTATGTTGCAGACGTGACATTCCATAAATAACAGAAAATGATAGCATGACTAACAACTTATCAATGCCAGTATAATGATGTCGAAGTGTATTAAATGTGCAGTAATAAAACAATCTGAACTGATGAGTCTCAATACGTTGTGGCCTTCATGTCTGAATCAAGAGATTATTTTTTCACACATTTTCACAGCAGTTTCAACTTCCAACATGTGCTATAAGCTGATTTCGTAAGTTAGTAGTTATCATCAAAGAATATTTCTCCACGTCTACTCAATGGCTATTCACCGAAACAAGCGTTTTTGTGGGGGTAGGAAAGCAGGTCCGGCGCCACGGGGGGCATTTAGGGGCCGAGCCTCCCAAGAAAGAAATGTGCCCATCCAAGCAAGAAATGTGTTCCCCCAAGCGAGGGTTGTGCCCAAAAAAAAGCAACAGGCCTGGTGCCACTCGAGTTCATTTCGGGGCCTGTATCTTCCAAAATACTTCTCGTTTTAGGACGAAAAACACAAGTGAACGACAAAACGAAGATTAAGATTTCGCGCTGAAGACCTTTTTTATATTTTCGGTCTTCACTCCTGAATTTGCGGGCAAGAACCGAGATTCGCACCATAAAATTCCATCGCGCCCCGCCAGGCTATAAACGTGCCCCCCCCCTTCGAGAGAGAATTGAGTCCCGAAAGGAGGCAAACGGCCCGTATCCACGGGGCATAATTGTTTTTTCTCCCTCACCTGCCCCCAGTCACGCTACTCTGACTTCGGTCCTGTAGGAAAGCCTGGTTTTTGACTTGCGACTAAAAGATCACGAAAAATTTAAAACTATCCTCGCCAAGTTTCGGTTTTCGAGACACTACAATAAAATCAGAAAAATTTCCCTTAGTTCAGCAAGTTGCCAAAATGCCAATGCTGTGATAAAAAATATTTAGTAATTAACTTACTTTGACTTTCAGAAGCTTCTAATTAGCAATAGTGACGGATATTCTGGCATTAGCACTGATATCATAACACTTTTGAAGTAATCGAAATTACACTTTATTCACCTAGTAGCCTTGGCCAAAAGATAGGGAAGGGTCCTTTATGGTCTTCGAGTCAAGCTGCCACCTGCCCACCTGTCTATCACACACGGTAGAGGCTTCTCACTCTCCCCTTTATCGCTGAACGTCAAGCAGGGAAGCTGTTAACGCCAATGTTTATATAGTCTTTGGGTTGACCCGACCAGGAATCGAACCCTTGTTTACCATTTCAGCAGGAGACGCTCTATCCGCTCGACCACTGACCACTAAAGTAGTGACATAGCTATTTTAATTATTGAAATAGCTTTTTTAAATACACTTTTGAAGTAGTGAAATTGCTGACTTCCGTTGCATCATCACAGGGATGCTAACAATCGAGCAAAGAAGTCTCTGCTTGATGTTGTTATTGATGCTACATTGCCACATTAAGGCTAAGCGGTAATTGTTTTCCATTTTGCTTCGTAAATTGTTCTCCATTTTGTATCTAATGTGACGAGTTAGCAGGCGCGTAGCCAGAAATTCGCAATGGGGGGTTTTGGGGGTCTGGGGGCGGAGACCCCAGCCCTCGAAAATTTTGCATTTTTTTGCAAAAATAACTTAATTTTAGAGCTTTTTTAATAAAAAATAATGCTTTTAAAGCGTGGCATAGAAATTGGCAGCGCAACATGATTCAACTGGTTGCATTAATGGGCTATATGGAAAGTGGCTGATGATAACATTGCAGTTCTCTTGTTTACATGCTGGTAAATCATAAAATCCTATTATTCAATGAAGCTCGCATTGAGTAATCTATTTCGTCTATTTTATAAAGAAAAATAATCGGGGGAGGGGAGGCTAACGGAAAGATATTTGAGAGAAGTAATTGGTAATTAACTAACACTGAATAGCCACACCCCTCTCGTTATTCCTGAGTTTATAATATATTTGTTAATAAAACCTATGTTTGGCGTTTTTACACAAGCGATCAAATTTGATTGTTTATTTTCGGGCATTTTTTTAAAGTTTTTATTGATTTGTGACTTTAATTTTTGACAATTATCCCCCCCCTGAATATATGTTTCAAAAGATGCTTTTAATCACTGTTTAGTCAATTCCAGCGCAAAAAACAGCCTCAAAAGAGCTAAAAACGTGCTATTTTTCTTATTCTGCATTTTGGTTGACAGGCCAATGGGGGGGGGGGGGGGGGGGGGCTCCAGGCTACGCTACTGCGAGTTAGAGGAAGTATTGCCGACACTAAGCCCGAACTGGGCTGGAGACCCAAAACTCGTCTCAAGCTTAATTAGGCCCGAACCCGACCGGAAAACCCACCCCGATTCGCAATTCTGCGTCATGGTGATCTGAATGATGGACTAAAGACTTGCAAAATCTTTGTTCTCTGCGCTCGAGTGAAAGGCATTGCTCGATCTTGAATACGGGCCTTATAGGCAATTGCTTATACCGGTATGTTATTTTTTCATTAAAAATTAGCTTCAATTTTCAGCGGCTCCCCCATTCCCCTCCACTTTTTACTTGATCCACAAAGCTGAGTAAAAATTTTGATTCCTCTCACGAACCAATTTGAATGCATCACTTACGTAAAATTAAGGGTTTTTGTTCTAAAAGTTGCTTACTCAGGCCATCTTCTATAACCTTTTCATGAACGTATTGTAATAACCGGAGACGGATTTGCCATATGACACAGTGCAAGGGGCACCGCGCTCAGATGGAAAGACTTTTTTGGTCTTCACCTGTATTTGGCAAGAAGATGTTGCAAAATTCCCAAAGTGCCGGGGGCCCCGCGCAATGTAAATCCGGCCCGGGCAATAACATGGTTAATAGGCGCATAGAATAGAATAGAAAATAGTTTATTCGCAATACAAACACATACAAAACGAACACACATAAAACGAAAATCACGGTCAGTTTGTCCAGGCCAGGAACCACCAGCGAACCCGAAGGTTTTTTGATCCAAGGTGCTTCCAGACTTGATACTTGACAGTTTGAAAACTTAGAGAAGACCATCTACTATGCCACTTTTCAATGACAATTCACCAACAATTAGCCAGTTTTTACGCGAAAAACTATTTTTGGAAAAAAAATTAGCTAATGGAAATGCTCATTAAGCAAATTATTGAATTTGAATTGAGGGAGCATGGACCTCTTTGTACTGTACTCCTAAACTACATGTACTCCTAAACTGGTAATTTTTATGACAAAACAAAAATCTATAAAGGAAGTTCTTCGAGTGGATTATTATTTACTTCTAAAATATTGCAGGAGGTAATGCACCTAACTTCCTCCTACTCAGGCCAAATCACTTACAAAATTTAACACCGAAATGCAAGATTTTCAACTTGCTTTGGACTTAAATTGCAACTTAAAGGAGGATTGAACAATTTAATTTCTTTAATTGTCTTTCAAATGCGAAAAATCTAGTTCTTTCAAATGTCGATCTCTGAACACCCGCGAAATGTGATCCAATCGCATTAAAATACCTTTTTTTCCAAAAGTTTACAAGGGGTTTCGCCCCTAGACCCCAGTCTATGATACGCTTGAGTTGCACTACTTTACTCAACAGTCAACACTTCTCCCAGATATTTTTGCTTTTCAACTTTTTGGTTTAAGCCCTTTCCCTTTAGCAAAATCCCAGCTTAGTGCCAAAATAGGCCACGGCTTCTGATCTTACACTCCACGATATTTATGCCCCGCAAAAAGTTCCTCTTTCGAAAATTTCTGATGACTCCATTGCATGTAATTTGTGGTTTGCCTCCTCCCCAATCACAAATCCTGTCAACGCCTGTGACCGGTACCAAACGTTATGTTTTAAACAACAACAGTATGCATCATAATTAGGTTTCCGATTCGCTGAAAAAAACAAAGAAAACAAAAAACTATCGACAATCGAGTGATTTGCAACTTAGTGAAATAACAGTGACTCGACAAGCGATTGACAATCGCTATTGCTATCGCCATTGCTATTGAAAGCAACAATCGCTATGGCTATTGACAGCGACTAGCGATATTATAAAAATACAGTGTTTCTTTTGGAAAATTTTGAGATATTTCAATTTATTTTTACATGTGAATCAAAGCGCAAAATACGTTGTAAAAAGGTTTATAAAAAGCCCATAGCATGTGCTGGGCTAGTTTGACAACCAGTCAACCAGCATATTCTAGCTGCTTCCTCGATATTTATATGTTTTTGAAAGAAAGTGATGTTGACTGTTGTCACATTGCATTTTCAAAAAAAAAAAAGATATACGTATGAGGTTTAGACCTGAAAAATGGGGGGAGAATTGGGGGACGGGGGCAAGTGAATAAATAACGGAAAAGTCAACAAAAGGTTGTATTTTCAAAAATTATTTCTAGATTTTAGAAAACTAGACGAAAAATGCAACATATTGATATTTCATGTTCTTAGCTTTTTTTCTAACATAAACAGGTAGAGATATTGGCCAAAATATTGTGATCAATGAAGCATGACGTGCGCGCAATTTGAGCTCCGCGGAGTCGGCGATCAAAACAAAGGGTTAAAAGAGATAAGAAATAACACGCTCTGAGTTTTGTGCCTGTAACTTAAACTCCCTGTCCAAAAAAAGGCTTACGCCAGAGCAGCAGCATCTTGCGCCAGTGTTACGCCAATTGTCGTAGCAGCTCTTCAACTCACGCCGCTACGCCAAAGAAACAAATTTTCCACGCCGGAGATCTTCGGAAAAGCATACATAAAATGCAGACTGGGCTGCACAGAGATCCTAGGCCTAGTCAAACCGTCTGCCTGATCTACCGTATACCAAAAATCAAGCTCTATGTTTAAACGCCTGTTCATCCTTTCACAAGTCATAAAATAAAAAAATCGTATTTCCAGAATATTTTTTATAGTTAAAGAAAGAGAAAAAAAGACGCACATTTTGAGCTATTGTTATAACTTTGCTTATCATCAAAAAAACAAAAGCGAAACATGACTTAACAATGTACTGCTGCGACTCTTGCGATTCTGCACAAAAGCAAGCATGGCTGTACAGTACGCCTCAATTTTTGCTGAAAAGCACGGTGCGCGCTTTTTGTGAATGTGCGGGTACGGTACTTTGGTACGTTGTTTCAGGCGCGTAGCCAGGATTTGGGAAAGGGGGGGCTATTTTGAAAGAGTGAGAAGTGTGAAAACGACCTTGACTCGAATTTTCATTGATCTTGAATCAGTTTCAGACGGTTTGTCCGAAACTTGAGGCGAAATGTCTCGGAAAGCTCGGAAATTCAAAGCTTTTTTCCGCCCAAAGTTGGGTGATCTCCAAAAAAAAAAAAAAAAAGGTCTTCGCCAAAATTCAGAGTGATTTTTCGGCCGAAATCCGAAATTCAAAGGTTTTTTCCGCCCAAAATTAGGTGATCTCAAAAAAAAAAAAAAAAAAAAAGGGTCTTCACCAAAATTGAGGCTGCTATTTCGTCCAATTTCGCAAATTCAGACGTTTGAGGGGGGGCTATTTTCGAATGGTGGGGGGGCTATTTTCCATTTTTCACATAAAATCGGCCTCAAAAGCACAAAAAGCATGCGATTTTGCATACTTCACAAGCCAATGGGCTCGAGCCCCCCCCGCCCCCCCCTGGCTACGCTACTGCGTTGTTTGAAGTTTGAACATAGTCACTAAATATTACATTCTAAACGTCCAATCGTATCGTGTTCGTTAGTCTACAGCGTTCTAGTTACGTTACGTAACGATGTTTGCAACTCGCTGATGACACTACGTACCGTACTTGTGTTAGAACGATGCATTGTTACGCGTCTGAAAATTATTTATGACACGTGTTCTGACTTCTGCTCATTTGGCTCCCCTTTTCTTACTCAACAATTAAGACCAAAAGGCATCACCAGAGTTGAAAAGCTTCAAACTTGGCAAAGCTGTTGTTCATAAATTCCATTTTAGAATATAATATATGCAATTAAACCTTTGTCTTTGAAGCGCGGAACACCAAAATTTTGAAAAAAAACACGGCAGTTTTTTACCTACATACCGTACCTTTTAAGTACGGAACGTTTAGAGCGTACCAGGGTGCCGTCGCTAAGGGGGGGGGCCAGGGGACCGTGCCCCCCCTAACAACTGCTTGTGCCCCCCCATTTTGGTTTAATCAAATGATTGTTTTTGGAACATCACGTAACTGCAAGACAGCAACAATAATGGTTCAAGGAGTATACGTTCAAACATAATTAATTCTCCTTTGAAGTTTTCTTGATTGCTTGCGAAATTGCTGGCAACCAATTGTTGTACTTAAGTCTGACCAATTGTACATAAAATTGGCAATTGTACATAAAGCTGGCAATCAATTGTACATAAAACTAGTTTTATGTCATTGATCTGATCTAATAATTCATCTTATTAACATAACTTTACGGATGTGGCGCTGAAGAAAAAAGGAAGCCTGCAGAATCGTTACCGGTACTTCGTTAATGATCATGACATGCAACAAAATGCGAAAACATTTTTTCAAAGAACAGCTGTTTTGATTTTTAAAGTAGTCTACACTCAAGATTTTGAGGTCGCGGTCTTTGGTGCAACCAGGGTGAAGGGGCTTAAGCTTTTTAAGCCAAGTCACTTTAAAATTTAAGATTTAACCTCAAAATACGAGAGTTTAAACGTATTTTAGACTTGATATGAAGTACGGGGGAGCTAAAGGGGCTAAGAAATTTAATTCTTCTTAGAAATAACTTTTGAATTTTAGCAATTTAGTGATTCGTATGGCTTTAAAACGTGCGAACAGAATGACGTAAAAATCGCTTCTTTGTTGCTGCAAAATCACAAAAATCGCCCAGCGGCTGGGGGCTCCGCCCCCAGTCACTATATATTTAATCAGAGGTGCAGTCGAGGACACAAAGCTCGAGGCCAAGGCCAAGGACACAAAAAAATTTCGAGGCCAAGGACAGACCCTCTCGAGGCCAAGGACCAGGGACACAGCAGGCGCAAATTTTCTCCAAAAAAAAGGTTTTCAAAAATGTTTTTCAGGCGATTTCAAAAAAGGTCTTCAAAAATTTTTTTCAGGCGAAAAAGGTCTTCAAAAAGTTTTTTCAAGCAATTTCCACTTGAGGAATACAAAGAAGGTCTTCGCAAATTTTCTGCGAGGTTTCTGGCGTTTTCCAACAAAATTTCAACGGTTCAAAAAAGAGTGCTGTCCTTGGGCCGAGGACAGGGCAATTTTTGAGGACTTGAGGCTTCGAGGCCAAGGACTTCAAAATCTGTCCGCGAGGTCGTCCTCCAGGCCAAGGACGTCCTCGAGGACTCCACCTCTGTATTTAATGACTATGCCCCCGTTTGTGACATGCTTAAGTACAGTAGCGTAGCAGGGGGGGCGGGGGGTCTATAGCCCCCCCATTAGCATGTCGACCAAAATGCAGAATGGGAAAAACACTACGTTTTTAGCACTTTTGAGACTGTTTTATGGACTGGAGTGAACTAAATAGTGATTTAAAACATCTTTTGAAACATATATTCTGGGGGGGCTAATTTGTCAAAAATAAAACCAACAAATAAATGAAAACTTTAAAAAATGATAAAAAAATAAGCAATCAAATTTGATCGCAAGTGTAAAAATGTTAAACTGTTAAACATAGGTATCATCAACAAATATACTATAAACTATAAGGACTAGGGGGGGGGGGGGGGGATATTCAGTATTAGTTAATCATCAATTATTTCTTTCAAATCTTTTTTCATTAGCCCCCCCAATTATTTTTCTCTTAAAAACTGTATACGAAATAGATTACTCCGTGTGAGTTTATTGAACTATTCGATTTTATAATTTACCAGCATCTAAACAAGAGAACTAACATTTTACTATTAGCCACCTCCCAAATAGCCCATTTATGTCACCAGTTTAATCTTGTTTTTGCACTGCCAATTTCTAAGCCACGTTTTAAAAGCATTATTTTTTAATCAAAATAGCCCTAAAATGAAGTTATTTTTGCAAAAAAATGCCAAATTTTCGAGCGCTGGGGGATCGGCCCCCAGACAACCCGGCCTCCGGCGGCTGGGGGCTTTGCCCCCAAACTCCCAGCCTCCGGCGGCTGGGGGCTTAGCCCCCAGACCCCCCAAACGGCCCCCCCATTGCGAATTTCTGGCTACGCGCCTGCTTGAGTAGCATCAGTTTGTTTAGCACCGAGCCTAAATCAGACAATTTTTGTGCAAAAAATTTAATTTTCGTTCACCCCTCTTAGCAAAATCCTGGTTGCGTGTCTGGTAGCATTCACTGCTGTACATAGATTTTTCAGGTTGTTGTGGGCCGCAGACGAAACAAACTAAGAAACGCTGCCGGCCTTACAGGTCTCTCTTTTTTTAGACATGAATACAGAATTGTTAAAATTGCGCATACTGGTAGCCGTACAAGATTTGCTTGAAGATCACTTTTTATATGCAAAAGTTCAGTTTATTTTAGTGCCCCCATTTTGCAATTTCAGCTAGTGTCCCCTCACAACGTTTGCTCTGGCGACGGCACTGGCATACCAGCTGATGAAAACTATGTAGATACGGTACGCAGGCAAATATTTTTTTTGGTACGTTGCGTTAGTACTGTAGGGTAAATTTATGAAATACGCCATGTTCAAATTTTGAACATACCGTACTGCCATCCTAGAGTACCGGTGCACTAGAGTACCGGTGTGAGTTTTTAATCATCCACAGCAGCACAACAACTGTTCAGTATGGTAAACAATAAGTAATTTTTGATTTGACTTTTGAGTTTGTGTAATTGATAATGGGCAAATTGAATTAATAACCTAAAACTGTGCATCTCTTTTGTTCTTTAAACTACGTAAATAAGCTAAAAATGCGATTTTACTATGTTATGATATGTATTTGAATGTGCTGATGTTCTAACATTTGTTACAGGAAAACTTGGTCTCAGTCTAAAACTCGCGCAAAACCGACCAGCTTAAAGATGACGCGTCATACACACCCAAGTTCACAATTCAAACAGTTCACTATTAACTAAGGTGCACAAATCACAATCACTAGAATCGACGTCTTTCGAATGACAGTTGACGCTCGACACTTCGATATAAACGTACGTGACCCTTTGACGTTTGACGTGAAACTTTGATGGTTTTCTAAAATAAACACTACACAATGCGATAGAAAGCAGGCACAGATCGGTTTTAACAGCGTTAAAACAATTAACGTTCGTTATGAATGATTCAACATTGTTTCAGGTTCAGGCTTTTACTTATAGCATCATTAGAAAAAAGAAATAATTATCAAAGCAAAATAACTAATCCAAATTCGCAATATAACGTTCACAAATTAATCAAATGTCGAAAATAAAATGCACAAAACTCACCAACGATTTGAAACGGTCGTATCAAGAAATCGAACAGTTGAGTTATCTCAAATCTACTTCAACGTTTGAGTCAATTGAAATAACTTGGCATTTTTGCGAGGGTATTTATAGAGAAAAATTATTAAAAATGAAATAAAAACCACATGGAAATTTAAGGGGTAAAAGGCTATTTTTCGTAAACATTGTCCAAAACAAGTTTTGTTTTGCAAAAGTGGGTGAATTATTTATCGCCTCCGGCTGGACTAATCATATAGGAAAATACTAAGACGGACGCAAAAACAGTAATCAACTTATCATTGCATTTCCACGAATACTAGTAAAACTAGATGGGAATTTGCCAGCAAACCCAGTGAACGACCGACGCATAGCTAATGCTGTGACGCTCAAAAATACTTTTTGTCTACCGTAAAATCAGCAATTATTCAAAAATATCTGATTATGGAACCTCCAGAAAAGTGGAGTCAAAATATTTGTCAGTTAAATATCTCCTGATGTCATAAAACACTGGCACCCTAGCTTGAGCCGTTTAAAAATTGATTTTTGGGGGTCTATTTAGGGGGTCTCCGGCGGGGGGGGTGGCACCCCCAAACTATGTCAAAATATTTGTCTGTTAAATATCTACTGATATCAAACAAAAGTAGAACTCTACCTTGAGCCGTTCAAAAAATTGATTTTTGGGGGGTCCATTTGGGGGGGTTCCCGGGGGGTGGAACCCCAAACTATGTCAAAATATTTGTCTGTTGAATATCTACTGATATCAAAAACAACTAGCACCCTAGCTTCAGCCGTTCAAAAAATGGGTTTTTTGGGGCCCCATTTTGGGGGGTTCCCGGTAGAGTTGCCCCAAAAGATTTCGGGAGAAAAAATTGCATTTGCAGCTCAACAACTTTACACAAAAATTAGATTTTGATGTGCTGTGGTTTAGGAGAAGAGCGTACAAAAATTAGGAAGAAAAAAAAGAAAAAAAAAAAAGAAATGAACCTCATCGCGGCCAAAAGTGGGTTGGTTGGGATAAAAGGGTATCTTGAGACATACAACCATATGAAATTTTTTTTGCCGTACTTAAGCCGTTTTTGACTGAGACCGCTTTTTACGCCAAACTTGTGGGCCGGTTTTCTGGTTCTAAAACCGAAGTCACGTGACCTATTGCCTCGAAATTTGGTACAAACATACAACTCATTAATCTCAAACTGCTGTCCAACTGTTCTCAAGTTATAAGCAAAAGTCTGAAATTTCGCACTCGTTAGTTGGAAAATGGCGAGTAAAAACAGAGGAATACGCGACGCGAGCGTCGGTCGTTCCAGTGAAGATACCCAAACAGAAAAAGTAACTTGTTTTTATCCCCAATTGCTACGCACCATTTGGGGTCAAGAAAGAAAAAACTAAACATGACTAATTCGCCTACTACGACCGGCTAAAGTAAACATGACATCTTATCAATGATTGATATTGAGGTGCCTTTTCTCATGTCACGAAAGGTTTTCTGTTCGAATACGTAGTGGTTGGAATTTGCAAGGCGAAAGGTTTTTGTTTGAATCCAAAGCAAGCTGACTTGTTGTAACAACGTTTTCTAAAAATTACAGCAAAAACAGCGAAGTAGCACAATGCTTTACGCAGTAGCATAGCCACGGGAAACACGGCGGGGTGTCTCCCCCTCATTGACCTTACGACCAAAATGCAGAATAAGAAGAATACCATGATTTTAGCACTTCTGAGACGGTCTTTGGCACGGGAATAGACTTAAAAATGATTTAAAGCTTAAAACATCTTTTGAAAGCTGAAACACATATTTCGGGGGGGATAATTTGCAGAGGTGGAGTCGAGGACAAGGCCAAGGACACAAAAAAATTCCGAGGCCAAGGCCAAGGACACAGGCGCAAGTGTTATCCAAAAAAAGTCTTAAAAAATTTTTTACGGCGATCTCAAAAAAAAGGTCTTAAAAAACTTTTTTTTCAGGCGAAAAAGGTCTTTAAAAAGGTTTTTCAGGTGATCTCCACTTAAAGAAAACAAAAAAAGGTCTTCGCAAATTTTCCGCAAGGTTTCTGGCGTTTTCCAACGAAATTTCAACGGTTCAAAAAATAGTGCTGTCCACGAGCCAAGGACAGGGCAATTTTCGAGGACTTAAGGCTTCGAGGCCAAGGCCAAGGACTTCAAAATATGTCCTCGAGGACTCCACCTCTGATAATTTGTCAAAAATATAACTCACAAACAGAGGTGGAGTCGAGGACACAAGGCTCGAGGCCAAGGCCAAGGACACAAAAAAAATTCGAGTCCAAGGCCAAGGACAGACCCTCTCGAGGCCAAGGACCAAGGACACAGACGCAAGTGTTCTCCAGAAAAAAAATGTCTCCAAAAATTTTTTTCAGGCGATCTCAAAAAAAAGATCTTCAAAAAATTTTATTAGGCAAAAAAGGTCTTCAAAAAGTTTTTTTCAGGCGATCTCTACTTGAGGAAACCAAAAAAAAAGGTCTTTGCAGATTTTCCGCTAGGTTTCTGGCGTTTTCCAACGAAATTTCAACGGTTCAAAAATAGTGCTGTCCCCGAGCCGAGGACAGGGCAATTTTTGAGGACTTGAGGCTTCGAGGCCAAGGACTTCAAAATGTGTCCTCGAGGACTCCACCCCTGCTCACAAATCAGTAAAAATCTTTAAAAAATGGTAAAAAAATAAACAATCTCGCTTGTTTAAAAATGCTGAACATAAGTTTCCTTTAAAAAATATAAGATAGTATATTCAAGATATATAGGCTATATATGTGTGTGCCTCTTGTCTTAGTTTGTTTTTGCTTCTTCTGTTTCGTTTTACACTTATCGACCGTAGTTGTCCGAAATAAAACAGAATATTATTATTATTTTAAGCTCAGGAATAGGGGAGGGGGGCTATAGTAATAGTTAATTATCAATCATTTCTCTCAAATCTCGTTCCATTAGCTCACCCTACCCAATAATGTTTCTCGATAAAATATAGACCGAAGTAGATTACTCCTTGTGAATTGTGTTGAACTATAAGATTTTGTGATTTACCAGCTTGTAAACAAGAGAACTAAAATTTTACCAATTTCCAACTCTCTCATAGCCCATTTAGGTTAATGTAACCAGTTTACTTATGTTTTTGCATCGTTACAACGCCAGGTTTTAAATACAGTAATTTTTATCAAAATAAGCCGAGAATTAAGGTATTTTTACAAAATTTTCAAACGCTAGCTAAATTACGCAAGAACTTGTTACAAGTTGGCACCTAGCAAGGCCACATTCGCGTCAACACACCCAGCAACGCAGCTCCTTTCGAAGCTATTTCAAAGAATGGCAAGCCGTTGTAAACTGTGCCCAAACGGACTGCATCCCAAATTTCACGTTGCGGAAACGAACTTATTGCCGCTAGCCTAACTGGCCGTTCAAAGTCACTCCGACCTGAATTCCCTTTTGAAGTACTAGCTCGTAGTTACACTATTATTAACAGTATGGGTTATTCTAATGTCGTCATGAAATAACTTTCGTTTAATCTGAAGCAAACCCAGGTCTTTAAATTCACCTCTGTTTGGCAAACTTTGCAAAGTTGTAATCGAAAAACAGCGACATATGCTTCAGCAACGACCGATTTAATTTGCAAAAAGCTTCTAAAATCTCTGCAATGCCGGATTAAAACTGACGCATCGCCTGAAATAGCATGTTTTCATGCAAAACCATTCATAGGTACTCATTAAATTTAGGCCCAATTACTCATCGCTTACTACTACAGATTGTCAGAGGTGGGCACGAACAACATTTCCCACAGCGCAGCGCAAGATGCGCAATTTAATTTTTTTTTATTTCCTAAAGCGCAGCGCAACTTCCGCAACAAACTTTTTAATTTAGTTGAAGCGCAACGCAACCCTGCAATTGCGGAACGAGATTTTCGTACCAAATCAAAGCGTAACCTAACTTCCGCAGTAAAAGAAGTAAAAACACCCACAGAGTAAAAAAAACCCCAGTGCCACGCAGTCTTTGGTCCATGATGCAAACTGTCCTTCGTGGATGAGGATCCACTTTTTTCCGCTTGATCTTGAACGTCAAGCAGGAAGTTTGTGATATTCAACTCAACGCCAATGGATTAATCTGACGGGGAATCGATCCAAAGTCGACAGCTTGAAAAGCAAAACCTTAACTTCTTAACCAATACCTTTCAAAATCATGACAATCAAATTCATCCAAAAAATTACAAATGGTACAAAAATGTTGTAAACCAATGAATAAACAAGAACTTCAAAAAAATGAAAAGCTTCAAATAAATTACCACTATGATTGAAAACGCAAAATAAACATGAAACAATGAAGCATACTGCATAAATTCAATTATGCATGTAGTTAATACAAGCACTCCTGCCAGGAACTTTAGACTTAAGCAACCGGTGATAAAGCTGTGGCGTGAAGGAACTGATCATTATCGGCGTCTGCAAATGCTGCAATCACCGATGTTATTTATAAGATGATTTATCCGAGCGAACCAAATTCCGAACGCTTTAACTTGTTTTTGTGTCAAGTTCTTGCAATGTATCCGCGTTGCTCCATATCTGCTACGTTCGAGTGATTCCGATTTCCAAAACGAATGGTTTTCTTTTTTTTTTATCTGTGAGCGCGCGAGCTTAAATTAGTTTCTTTTTACCAAGTTTCGACGTCATCATTACAAAAGAGGCAAAAATAGAACCTGTATATACAACATGTTTTGGGCGTGGTGAAACAGTTTTTTAGTTTCCTTAAGAGTTTTAAATAGTTTATACAAAATTACTGTCAACAAGATCGATTGTAAGATGCATGGTGATTGCTGGAATTTGTACAGATAGAGGCAGATAGCGCAATGAACTCTTCCGCCTCAATTTCACACAGAGCGAGTTAATTTATATTTTTTCTTTGTGACGATAGCGAGAACAAGTTTTGGAAAAAGCACTTTTAGAAGTAGCGGCGTTACTGTTTTAGAACGATCAAAAGTTCTACGATTTCGATTTAGTAACAAAACAATGAAAATGGAGATGTGTCCCAAATGCGTAACTTTGACTAATATTAAAAGAAATTCAAAAAATGACATAGAAACTTTCCGTTCGCGAATGCTTCAAAAAAAACCCTTAGAATCCTCACATTCGGCAGCGTGGTCGAGAGGGTAAAATCGTCGTTTTACGACGACCCTGATAGCATAATCTTGGCCGCATGTTCACCCCGCAACCTGCTCACATCCTTGGATAAGACGCTTTACGATGATTACTTCTGCTTGGTGGCTTCCAACAAGCAGCAAATTTGAAGAAATCCACACCGGCATTGGATCACTGGCAACTGCTAAGCACGTGCGCCACGTACTTTTACCGCAATGAAAAGTGTGCAGATCGACCAATAGTTAGCGTCTGACGCTGTCCGATAACAGGAAGGTAAATACGCACCAAAACAACGAGCTATTTTTGCAACGATGCTTTGCGAACTTGTTCGAGTGCACACTCGTAAAGCATATTGATCAATACCAACAAAGCACGGCCAAAGTTACATTAATTCGCTAATTTGCATATACAATAGGGCATAGGTGGGCACAAGTCCGTTAATCGTTAATAACGAAGCTAACTTTTTCATTAACTCGTTTATCCGTTACAAAGTTTTTTCATGTTAACGGACTAAATTAACTTCCGTTAAGTGCTGTTAACGGACTAAAGTAACTTCCGTTAAGTTCTGTTAACTTCCGTTAAGGTTTTTATCGTTAATATCTTGCAGCTTCGTTGGGCATTTGAACTTGTTTTTATCTTGAAATTCGGTTAGACTGTAAAATGTAACTTTCAAAACACAAAAAGACCACCATAGTAATAAATATTTCCTTACAATCAACTCAACAGCGTCAATACGTGTTCTAGAAGCGAGTGAATAAAAAGAAATGTAAATTACACGCAAAATGTTAACGGATTGACTTTATTAACTTCCGTTAATCAAAGCTGAAAATAACGGATTAACGTTAACGGAGGTTTGAAGTTTGTTAACGGACTAGTGGTTAACGAAGCTAACGGTTTGCATTAACTTGCCCATCTATGCAATAGGGCATAGGTGGGCAAGTTAATGCAAACCGTTAGCTTCGTTAACCACTAGTCCGTTAACAAACTTTACACCTCCGTTAACGTTAATCCGTTATTTCGTTAATATTTTGCGTGTAATTTACATTTATTTTTATTCACTCGCTTCTAGAACACCTATTGACGTTTTTGAGCTGATTGTAAGAAAATATCTATTGCTGTGGTGGTCTTTTTGTGTTTCGGAAGTTAAATTTTACAGTATAATCTACTTTCAAGATAAAAATAAGTTCAAATGCACTAACGAAGCTGCGATCAGAAAATCTTTGGGAATTGCAAACAGCGATAATTTATAGATCTATGAAGCTGCAGCTTATTATTAGACACAAAAAAGAGCTCCTTTCATCGCTTTTTTCTATAAAACTCATGCTAATGCGCAACAAATGTTACCAGTACAAACTACTTTGTACTAGATAGATGAATGAATTATGCAAGACATTAACGATAAAAACGTTAACGGAAGTTAACAGAACTTAACGGAAGTTAATTTATTCCGTTAACATAAAACAACTTTTTAACGGATTAACGATTAACGGACTTGTGCCCACCTATGCATTGCTAGCAATACATATAATTTAGAAAGCAAAAAAGGCAATATTATCACGTCAAATTATAATGGTGAATAATCTTGAAAAAATTTGCGACATGGCATTGAAAAGAAGTTATAAGAGTATAATCGTACAGTAATTAATATTCAGTTGATTGGCACTTAGATAATATATGCTTTACTACATTAAGCGAATGCTGACAGAATCAGTTAAAAGAACGCATGAACCGTAAATATTCCGCGCTAATTCCGTGAAGAATTGGTTTTTCTATCAACCCAAAAAAGTTGAAAGACCATTATACAATACAATTAAAAGTTTTGAAGTGCCGGAGGCTAGACAATTATTCGGAAAAAAAAAAAAAAGGTAAGCCAAAGCGTGATTCGCGCCTCCGTCCCTCGAAGAGGTCCGGTAGCACCACCAGAAGCCATCAAGCTTACCGATACGGCTTTAAATTTTACTTAAGCTTGAAAGTATGCGAATTGGTTAGGAATATTTTTGAACTAAAATAAACGCACCACAAACCATGTTTCCAAAATTATCGAGAACATTGCATTTTAAGAAAAATACAATCTGGATTTGAACAAAAGGTGCGTGCACAAATAGGATTTAAGGAAAGAAGCAAAAGTTAAATTTCATTGTTGAGAACAATAACCTTAAACAAGAGTCGAGTAAGTCTGCTGTTTTGAGCACTACAGGATTGAATCAAGATACAAAAGCGAAGTATTAAAATAATAATCAAATCTAAGTCAATAGTTCTCGACTACGGAGTACGGACATCTTTCTATTTAAATCGTATTTTCCATTCAATTACACTACAGCAAAGCTCGATCGTCGGTGCTGTTATCAAACCAAAAGTCAAGACCAAATGATGACTACGCCATTAAATTGATGACGCCATAACGCCATTGCCAGTAGTGTGATGCTCTCGGTGAGTGATCGTAAAGAATTCTTCGTGAATCATGCAACTACTTGTCACATTCATGTCTTTTGAGGTAAGACTGAAAAAATTAATACAAAAATAAGCAAAAATCTAATTTTCACTCGTTGCATTATACCAAAACATGTGTGTAGCGAGTTTGTGAGAGCCATTTCTGCGTTATTGCTCCTGGGCAGCACCACAACTGTAAAATTTGCAGCGGTAGCAAGATATTGGCAACACTGTGTCCAATATGACCAGCCCGGGGATCAAACCTAGACTTCCTGTTTCAAAGACGATCGCGCTAACCACTTACTGAATTAAGTCTCCACGCTAAAGAAAAAAAAAACAACTTTCAAGACAGCTGAAAAAAGCCGCGGAAGGCAAGTAAGAAACAAAATGGCTGAATTTTAATTAAAAGCCTTAGTAGGAAACACTTCGGATTTCGAGATCTGAAATAAATATGTAAAATAGATGTAGAGAACCTGTACACAAAATTGGACTACAAAAATACAGTTCTGGTGCTATAGTACGTAGCTGTAGAGTACATGAAAATCCCATAAAATGTACAATATATACTATATACTGTATTTTTTTTAGTATTTGATTTTACATCAGTGATATTTTTTCCGAAATTCTATTAATGACTAGCAACTAAGACGCAAATTCTTACTCTCTTGGCACTTCTTCTCAACTCTTGCTCATGGTCATGTGTCATCCGGACCATTTCCGACAAGCTGCTATTTCTATCTTCCAGTAGGATATGTGGCTCGTCACATTCGATTAAAACACCGTTGTCCAAAACCTGAAAGGTGTTCCTTTACAGTCAGTAGAGATGTCAGTCAATCACAGCAAATTGTGAACTTACAAATATACTTGACGGAAACAAAATGTATTTTGGCCTCTAAACCTGGGAACTTCATAAGAGGCCCGGACCATCTTCGATGCAAACTTTTGTGAACAATTCTGTTTGATTTGCAAAAACCCAAGACATCAATTTTCGAGAATTGAATAGATAAAGCAAATCTTCATTACACTAGCTATATTGCGCCTAAACGTGAACGTGTAACGAGTTTGCGGTACCAATTCCGCGTCATTGCGCCAAGGCTACAAGGCTCCTTTTTTCCAAATGTCGCAACGATAGCGAGTAGATGGCAACTCTGTGTCCGATTCGATAACCACAACATTGAATTCAGACCTCCAGAGGCGAGGGCAAGTCAAATCAACAAATATTTAAAGATATTTACCAAGAAATAAGATAGCCGAAAAAGTGATTGCCTTTCTCGACTTAAAGAAATGTCGTTACTCTTTATTGCTCAGAAAAAAGAGCGTGACCGAAGGTTATTTTCTTGACGACCATGATCGCAGGAGCTGGGTTCAACCCGCACCCTGGTCACGTTGTTGTGTTCTTGGATAAGGCGCTCTACGATGATTATCTCTGCCCGGTGGCTTCGAACCAGCAGCAAATTTATTTGAAAAAAAGTCGAACTTCAAGTGGAAAATTTGAATACTGTGTCAATTCCTAAAACGGAGGAGATTCGTCCAAAGGATAGCGCCACCGTCGCTTACTCGTAACGCGAGGACAAAGATGCATCACTCCACGAAACACGAAACGCGAAAATGTCGCCCAGAGGAGTTCAACTTGGTCTAAAGGTGATGCAGGTGATGAGCTTACCGCGATGCGATCTGAATTGATGATTGTGTTGAGACGGTGGGCGATTGTGAGCACGGTACAGTGGGAAAACTTCTCTACGATTGTTTCTTGAATTAGATGATCAGTTCTGGAATATAGAATTTTTAATAAGAAGTACAAAAATTGCTGCATTTCAAACCCCAAAACGGCAGCAAACGGAAATTTTTGAAGCCCAGGTAATCGGAACAACAATCAAGCGATAAAATTTCCTGTTTAATATATCCGGAAAATGAGTGACGGATCTTCTAAAGATGCCAGACGGAGGTGAAGCCCCCAGGCACTGAACAATTTTTATGATTTTTTGGAAAAAAAACAGCCATTTTAATGTTCTTCAAAAGAAATTTTGCACGTTTTAACGCCATTTAAACGAATAAAATTGCTGAAACGGAAAAGCCCTTTCAGCTCCCACCTAACTAGTCAAAGGTCAAGTACACAGCATGCTTAAAAGCTTACTTATTTTGCCTATATCTTATTTTTAAAACGACTTGGCTAAGTGAGGAATAGGATTCAGCCCTTGGCCCCATGTTTTAGTTGCACCATTGCTTTCAAATGCAAAATCAAATGACAATAATATAAAACAAAAATATAACGATCGCAATGCACAAGAAAACTCAAAAAGATGGTACTAGTCTATACTTACCTCAGGTCTACATTTGCTGTAGCCTCATCAATAATCAATATTCGATTGTTTCGTAAAATCGCTCTAGCGAGACAAACCAACTGCCGCTGTCCGACACTGAAGTTACTTCCCGACTCCGCAATCTCACTTTCAAGCTTCAAAGGGAGATTTTCAACCACCGATTTGAGCTGAACCTGAATTTGTCGCAACCTGTTGAATTGATGCTACTCGGGCGGTGACTGTATGGGTCTGTGTCGGGGCTGCCCGAATAAAGAAAAATGGGAACTTAATTCATTCATTTCAAAATTCAAATTCACGGAAATTTCTGAGGGGATTCAAATCCATTCTAGTTGGTGAATTAACTGTATCCAATGAGCTTAGTGCTCCTTTCAAGATTGCTGCTGTCATTTGCAACTTAATTGCAGTATGCCAGCTGAAATACTGTAACAAAAGCATAACGATATAGTGACAAACCAAGCCACCCATATTTTCATCAATCAATTGGCCTAGTAGTGGAAAGAGCATCTGTTTCTGATCTAGTTAACACAGGTTTGACTCCAGGACAAGATATGCCAATAACTTTTAAAACTGATTTCCAGTTTTCCTGCTGAAACAGTTCAAAGGCCTCACCTACGCTTAGACAGCTGGCAGCTCGGCTTGAAGCTCGCTATCGTCTAGCCAAGACAAATCGGCAAATGAAACAGGCTTTAAATTGCAAATATTTCTTGAATACCTGTTCAAGAGCATTCCACAATTGATCATCCGTGTAGGCAGAAAAGGCGTCTAAGTTTTTTCGCATGGTTCCACCAAATAATACTGGATCCTAAACAAAATTACGTATAAAAACCCATCCCAAAAACTAATAGTCAGAAACATATGGTCCATAATCCACAAGACTAAGGACTTTAAAAGGCAATATTCAAAATGACGCAAAAAAACATGCAATTTTGCTTTTTGACAGTACAACAATTCGTGGTGGTTTGCGAACAACGCAGCCACATTTTACGCCATCGATGCCCCAAAGCAAATCAATGCCAAGGCAAACATAATGCATAACGATAACCACGATAAACAGGTTTGGGTTGCGCGGAGTGTTTAAAGAAAAAAGGCAGTCAGTATGACTAAGCCCTTCCTAATCCTATAATCCCTACTATTCTTTGTTTTAAGTAGTAAGTGCTCAAAATTGAAACAAACTAACGTTATTTTTATTATTTTTTGTTTTATTTGCAATTATTGCATCGACTTCTCTCACAAATGAACTGCTGAAATAAAGTCATAAAATTAACTTAACATTCTTAAAACTAAAGCCCGAGCTAACTCAAAAAGCACAAAATTGACACAAAGGTAAAAATCATTTATATTAAAAAAAACGTTCTAAATATTGTTTTGTAAACGTTTCAAGTGAAAGTTGGATCGGCAATGAAAGCAGAGCAATTACAAGCAACTGAAATTCACGCCCAGGCGTTGAGTAATTTCAGAGCTAATCAAATCAGAGCAAACGGCTTTATTGAATACGCACGTTGTTTATTTTTGAAATGTGACGTCAGCACATAAGTAAAATGCCTTTTACAATGAAACCTTCCTTTTTCTTTTCCGCAACGCTAATCATGTAAAGCGAACTCGACGTTTAAATAACTGTAATTCTGCTAATGTTGTTGGCCATTCGTGTGGCCGACTGGTTTCGTCGCTTGTTGGTTCGCCGCGAGTGTGCGGGGCTAGTTCGGTTCGCGGGTGTGCTACTTACAAGAATTGAAACAAAAGTTGATAACAGTTAATAAATGAGCTTCGTGGGCTTGGAAACAGGTTCACGGGGTTCATTTTGCATTTAATTGGGACTTTTACAGGCGATTATTCCTGCATAGCTTAACATCGATAGTCAAAAATTCCCTCACTTAAAGGGGGTGAAGCATCCAACCAATTCTGGTAGTTTGCCACAGTTAAAATCAAAATATAAATTTAGAAATTTTTCGTTCTCGTTTTGGGGCTGCAGCTTTAAAGATATTTAACGAAAACAAAAAGATATCCCCCACAATTTTTTTGGAAACCCTGGGTTTGTTTCCCAGCATGAATATTCAGAAAAGAGGGTTTACAAAAATTGGACAGGTTATGTGATGTTACTGGAAGAATAAATATTTAGTCTCTCGACTCTCTTTTTCTCTCAAAGTTCAGGCTGAGAAAACAGATTCAGGGTTTCCAAAAATTTTTAAGGGGAGATATCTTTTTGTGTTTGTCAGATACCTTTGCAATCGCAGCCCCAAAATGTGAACACAAAATTTCAAAAATTATATTTCAATTTTAGTTAATGTATACTACTGCAATTGGCTAGATGTTTCACCCCATTTAAGAGAGTAAATGAACTTCAGAAATGCATATGTATGCTAAAATAGGTAAAATAAAAACTAAAAGAAAGGTGAAGTTTCTTTTCTACCGCCAAAATCAATTAGCAATACGGTAGGCCTCTTCAGGCAGAGAAAAATTTACACTTTTTTGGTAAATTTCAAAATTTTAACTGCACGCCGGATTTTATGACTGAAACGGAAAAGTTGAAATTTTCTTGTAAAGTACAAACGCGACAAACTTGCAAGAAATACTGCTCATTTGTGATTTTATTTAAAATCGGAAGGACAATAATGAACTCAAATTCGGAAAAACAATTTTTATATCAGATATTTCAGCTCTTCTAGTACGGTACGGTAGTAAGAAAAACATTGCAAGCAGTTAATCAAATTCATCTCGTATTTTTTAGTTCGTTTTTAAATAAAGATGCAAAATAAGGTATTTTTACGTTGCATTTTTTTCCGTGTGAATAAAATGGGCAGTCGAGCACAAGAACAAGGCAAATAAACAACAGCTTATCTTCCAGATTGCGACATTTTTTAAACTATGCATTGCAATCAAATTCAATCAAACCTCGTGAAAAAGCCTAAACTAACTAAAAAAATAAGTCTGCGATTCGTTAAATAACCAACTTGAGGTATAATGGCTAGAACGCTTCTTAAATTGTGCAGAGGAATATCAGCAGTATTGAGCCCGTCTATTGTAATAGCACCGCTTATCTGGTCAGACATCCGGAATAAAGCAGCGATTATCGAACTTTTTCCAGCGCCAGTTCGACCCACTATTCCAATCTGAAAACAGCAACTTTCTAAAGCGAAATAGACGTAACTGTATAGATTGGATCGTTGATACCAGCAAACGCAGACCGGATCTATAAGTTACTGGTAAGCATTTTTGTTAAGTGTATTCTTACAGTTACAATCTGTCGTTTTCGTTTCTTTTACCTCGACTTAAATACAACACTTTGATGATCCAACAGCGTCGCCTCTGTGGAGTAGTGCTTAAGGCGCGCATCCCTAGATCATCAGAATGATTCGATTTTCTGCAGCGATCCTCCAGCTCTCGCCATTTTCCATTTTTTTTGTTTTGGTCTTCCTTTTTTAACAACTTCAAACTGCGTTTCCTTCAAAACTTAATCCAAGTGCAATCCGTACTTACTTTTTCTTTCGCTTTAATATCGATGCTAATATTTTTCAGCACTAGCGGTCCCCCCTCATAATACGAAAAAGAAACGTTCGACAATGCAATAGCGCCCTCTTCTGGCCAATGGTGACTAGGTTTTTTCTTCAAAGCATTATCTGGTGATTCTGGTGGTATTTCGTGATATTCTCGAATTCGTTCAGTTGATGTCATCTATGACACAAAAAACATCAACACCGAAAACAAATACAGCACCTCTTATCGCCACCAAGCGGATCGTAAAAGGTAAACAAAAGCGTACCTATCACCAAGGGCCGCCGATTACGGGATGGGGTGCCCCTCTTTTGCTAAATATGGAAGAGACGATTTTTCTTTCCCGGGTCTCCAGCCGGGCTGGTGTTCTCTAGTGTAGCATTTCCGCTTCTCCACGCTCTCATCAACAGGAAAAAGCAGGGCAATTTATTTTAACTAACCTAGTTTGAAACAATTTTATGTGAATCATGATTTAACAAAGAACCAACACTGAACAATCGCAAAAACTCCTCAAAGTTATATCGGTAATTACTGTATTTTACGCTTAAAACGCACTTACTAAATTCTCAACTTCGGCAGTTTGCCTGACAGCCCATTGAAAAGTCGATAGTAAAGCGATGGAGTACGTGAGCGTAAGTCCTAAATTGCCGGGATTCACGAAGCCATCGTCAGGTAAAACGTCTAAAATCATGACGCTCAAAAATGCGCAAAAACTCAGAAACAAAGCAGCGAGGAAATCCAATCGAACTGCCATCCAACGCGAACCGAAGACAAAAGCTGCCCAAGCCACTAAAAACAGTTTAAAGTTAAATGGAATTTAGCATACAATTTGAAACTTTTCCAATTAACTTCAAATTCCCCGAATCACTAAAATTGTAAACGAAGAAAGTGAGGATAAGTATTATCTTTACATTTATCTTTAAATTACAATATTCTGGTCAAATCAACGCTGTAAAATGACCAAAACCGAATTTTTTACACCTTGGAAGAGCGATGTTCCTGATTATGCAACATACAGAGTCCTATTAAAGAGATGGAGGGAGCAAAGAGGAAATTTACTACGTCTCGTGTTTCACGGGCGAGAGATTTTTCAGTCGTAGCACCGAAAATTTGGGTAGATAGACATGAAACCCTTTTTTGTTTTTGAGAAACAGATGGAGACAAAAAAGTCACGAAGACTGATACGTAATTAAGTCTCACCACTGTGCGTGTCCTGTAGCTCATGGTATTTGTGTATGAAGGTTTCTTGAACTTTGTGGCTCCTAATCATAGCTAAACCCTGAATCGTTGACGACAGGTGACCAAATACAGGACTACGACCTAAAATCAGCAGCATACACTGTTACACACCTTTACATTTTTCTGTTTTATTTTACTGAATTGATGTTAGCAAAACTGTTTCGTGTTCACTGTTCACCTTTCAACTGAAAAATTGACATCCCCCCCCCAAAAAAAATCGAAGACCTCGAAGATCCCTTTGCTTATTGATAGATTGGACTTGCTGAGTTCTCTCCAAAAGGTGAAAGTTTAATGCTGTGGAAAAAGCCATACCACAGAATCCCAGCAGGCATCGAGAATCAGACGGAGAAAAGTGGCTGCTTTTACACCGTTTAAAGAATTGGCAGTTGGGCACCCCATCACCCCGGAAGCAGACCAGGCGGATGGGCACCCTTGGTCGCCCGCTGGGCGGGCGGATTCACTATTCCACCTCCAAATGAAGCTCGGGCGGCAAGACCAGCCATAAGATAAAAAAAAATACAGTAATTACTTAATGTAACAGAAATTAACCACTGCAGTTACGTACTTGCTCCTTCTATCCTCTTAATTTCTCTCGACGAAGTAACAAAATATCTTCGAATCCAGGCAAAATACAGAATCATTGGGAGAATGATGATTATCACAAAATAATTCACTGATATAACAAAAGCAAGAACCGCCAAAATGGAACCTCCGAGCTAGAAAAAAAACACCAGAAATGATTTAACGTAGGTAAACACAAAGTGAGATGTAACACACACCAGTTAGCAGACACAATACATTCAGGCTGAAACGCACGAAGAATTTAATCCTTTAATTTAATTAAGGTGCTTCTTCAATCCGCAACAATTAGCAATAGTTGACCGACTTTGTAATGAACAATCAAACCAAATAGCCACGTGAACTAATTGTCTGCTATTAAAGCGACAGACTAGGGTTTGATTTCAAATCAGGTCGAGTCAGCGACTTTAGAATTGGTATTAATAGCTTTGCTGTTAAGATCATAGGAAGACGTGATCGACAACGAAGATTTTTTATCTAAGTTGTCTAAATGTTGTCAGAATATTACTTACAAACAAAACGTCCATGAATGTTAATGGTAACAGTTCGTCCACCTGTCCCATATCCTTCGAAAAACGATTTAGAACATTACCTGTAGAAAAACAACATCAACTGAAATGAAAAAGTTAGGAACGAAAATTTAAATATCGAAAGAACAGTCGGACAAAATCACACACCTAAAGTTTCAAATTTTGGAGATAGATTTTATCTTTCCAAAATCATACAAGATCCGCACTAGAAATGACTGGCTTAGGTTAGATGACCAACCGATCAAACTAAAGGCTATGAAGTTAATATTCACAGCTTCCCCGTTTTATGTTCAGAAGCAAAGAGAGAGCGTGGAGTCCACTTTGAGTGGTAGACAGGTTAAGTTTGACGCGAAAAACAAGAGATTCCTTTTCTCTTTCGGCCAACGATACACGTTAATTACAATTATTGCCAATAACTAACAACTTCGAAAATCAAAATACAATCGTAGGCAATCAAGATCGCATTCAAAAAATATTAATTGGATCAAAGCTCTTTTCACCTGTTTGTTCACGCACTTTGTATATTTATCTAATTCCTACCAAGCCTGGATTTAGATACTTCAAGTATTTGATAATCGCAAAATGCTAGATTAATAGTAGAAATAAACATTTGGTAATTGTTTACTTACCAACGGGATTTGTGTCAAAAAAACGAATTTTTGCTCTTAAAATCGTCGTTAGCATTTTGGTATGCAATGCAATACTCGAACGGGTGCATAGAAAAAAGTGCATTACAGTGCGCGAGTACATCGAAATGAGGTATCCAACAAATAACACTGCAAAATAATATCTGGGTTCATTAATTTTGCCCTGACAACCAAAATTCGACTCTAAGTTAAGTCACATTAAACTTTTACGTATGGCAGAGATGGAAACCGGTCGGGCTACAGGTCGGGTCGAGATTCTTCGACCGGCCAGTCAAGCCGGTTGAAACACCGGTCAAATTCTCCTTTCTTGCAACTAAAAGACATCTAAGTACCAACCGAAATATACATACAAACTTTATTAAAAATAAAACTTTTTATAAAAAAACAGTATTAACAAACCGCTCCTTCTAAAAGCTCTTGTTGAATGGTTTCAAGCTGTGACTAGGCGTTTTTAGGGGGGGCGTATTTAAGAAGGGGCATTGTGCCATGCCCCCCCCCCTTTTGGGCCTCGGCATAAAGCAAGAAAGTGCAAAATATACGTTAAAATTGCGTAATCAGATTATAATAAAGCATGCATGTGGAAGAGGCTCACGCTACCTGGCAATTTTAGCATCGTTTTAATCAGCTTGAGAGTAGACGTGGCGCAGATTTCAGATTTTTTAGTACATGCTAAAATCTTGCCGCTTTGAAAAGCTTTTTTCAACTTAAATTTACCACACTCTACACTAGGCGAGAAAGACATAGCTCTTATTTTTTTATATCTACCTAGCCATGGCTTGTTCTGAAATAGCATTTCTACAAACTGCTGAAGCACATTCAGGGGTGTATTTAGGGGGGCAGTGTGCCATGGCCCCCCCTTTGGGTCGTAAGTAATGCATGAATACCTCAGAACAGTACGTAAAATTGAGCAATGGCCCCCCCCCTCTTTGGAATTTGGGCAAAAAATCTGGGCCGAAAATCGAACTAAATCTGAGTGACGACCTTTTGTTTTTGTCTTCACCTAAATCTGCATGGGCAGAAAAACGGCTAAATCTGAGTGAAGACCTTTTTTTTTGGTCTTCATCTTTCTCATCTGGTTTGTATCTTCCTTTCCAAATTCCTGCCTACGCGCCAGGCCCCCCTTTCGAAAATCCTGCGTACGCTACTGGGCACATTATACTTCGAATCTTTTCTAGCCAATGTCATAACAGTTTAGTCTGTCACCAATAGCTATCTTCTATTCTTGGCCTTACGCATACTATCATTAAAAAGAACGTCTAATAATTTAGCTTGTGCCTTCAATTTTTTGGATGCTTATTTTGTGCACGTTTTGCGCTGTTTAAAACAGGTCTTTCAAACCAAAATTTAACCAAAAAAAGTCTTAAAATTGAGTTATTTTTGCAAAAAACGCAAAAATTTTTCTGCGTTTTTTTTCCAAGACCCCGTTCGGAGTAACAAATTTTAACATCTCACTCATGATTCCGCTCTTTTGAAAATGTTTCATTAGATGCATTGAACAGTGAACAAAAATCTTTGTAAAAAAAAAAACGGTCGACCGGCGTAGATTTTGAAATTTACCGGTCGGGTCGAGAAAATCCTGACCGGTTCCATCTGTGACATATGGGTTTGAACTAGTTTTTACTATATTGTTTTAAGATTGAGTTCGATTTGCAATTAGAGCCTACAAACGTACCCAATGTTGGTTTGAACAAGTTTCACGCTGATAAGGAGGTACGGTGGCAAGCGTCACCTCGAACGTGCTGAATTTTGAGCAAAAATAAACAAAAAAAATACACCCTTTACATATATTATTTTATGCCAAGTGTGAATCGAGCCTAAAAAGGGTGTAGTGAAAATATCAAAAACTATTCACCAGCCAGTTGGTCGAGCGGTAACGCGTTCGTCTCTGGAGTGGGAGGTCTGAGGTTCAAATCTTGGGCCGGTCAAATCGAACACAGCGTTGCCAACGGCTCGCAATCGCTGCAACATTTCTTCAAAAGCAGCAGTGTTGCCCGGGCGCAAAGACGCGGAGATGGGCCCCGCCAACTCGTTACACGCTTCGGCGTATTACAGCGAGTATAATGAAAGATTTGATTAGATTTATTTCCGTAACAAAAAACTTAAATTCTCTTAAATGATGCGGGTTAAACCAGGTAAAATAGCTACACTCCTACACACATACCTGCGTACCACCTTTCATAATAAGCTTGATTAAAAAAAGACGGAGTAAAAAATGTAGTTGTATAGGAATAATTAGCTGTAAAATTTTCCGACGTTGTAAAGTTGTCGGTGAAAATTTCAAAATCATTTTGTGTTTGAGAAGGACGACGATGTTCTTCAGACGAATTGGCCCTAAACTCAAAATAATGAGTAAACAAGGAAATCATAATTTTTTCCCATTGGCCCTAAATTCAAAATCATGAGTAAACAGGGAAATGATAATTTTTTCCCCTACAAAGTTTAAAACGAGCGAAAACTGCATGTAACAAACCGCCCTCCTAATATTATCTGTAAATGACATAAAAACTGAAATGCTATACCCTTTTTGTTTCTGAAAACAAGTTAATTTTGGTTTGAGGCTGGGTGTTCCCAACTTTTCACTTATTTTCAGCCATCCTTTATTGGAGAATAAGAAAAATTTATTTTTGCTGGGTTAAAAAATTGTCTTTTGTTAGGGATCATGATTACTGTTGAACAAATCAACAATGGCGATTCGGAAAAGACCAAAAACTCCGTTGATTGCTGACAAATGCATTACACTATAGATCGCGTTCTTAAAATTATTTTTTTTATGCTGAGACTAGTATTGTTCTTAAATTTTGAGCAAAAATGAGCCTTGCGTTCTCATAAAAAAATTAATGTAATGGTCAAAACAAATGCGTCTATGTACTATGCGAATACGCTTTAAACGGTGTTTTGCTGTCCTGGTTTCAGTTTTTAAATGTCCAACCAAGGCAAAATCGTCTTACCAGTGAGCAAGCCACCAATCCACGAAGATAAGTAGGACATGATTAGCCATAATTAGCAGCAGCAAGAAAATCAAATATGAAAAATGCACTCCAGCTTTGAAATATTCAAAATAAATCCGAAACCCTGAGACTGTAAGAGCTTTTCTTTCTTCTGCGTTGTTGTTGACCATATCCATTTTGCATTTCTCGCAATCGACAACTTCGATATCATTGTCCTGCGAAATTAATTGTTGTAAACCTTGCAAGAAAAAATTATAACCGATCAGTGGTCGAGTGGATAGAGCGTCTGGTATTGAAACGGTAGACTCGGGTTCGATTCCAGGTCGGATCAAACCAAAGACTACAAAAATCGGTATCTTCAGCTACCTTGCTTGACGTTCAGCGATAAAACGGAAGAGTGTGAAGCCTCCACCGTGTGTGGTAGACAGGTGGAAACTTGACTCGAGGCAACCTGACTCGAAGACCGAAAGATCACTTCGCTGTCTCCTGGCCGACGAAACTTCGTTAATAATATGTGATTACGATTGCAATAAAATCTTAATGCGATAACTGCATACTCCGCTAGAGCACGTTTACCTGATTTTGAGTGTTCATTTAAAAACAGCTAACGGTAATCCCGCATATTTGAGCATTCTGAGCTTTTTCTGTTATTATTAAAAACCTAACAAACTAGTAGTTTTCTAAATTCATTAAAAATAATTGACATTTTGCAAAACTTGTTCTCGTGTTACACAAAAATTTTTCGTTAAATTGATTATGAAGCGAACTGATACTATTTTTAATTTAAATCGTAATTATATCTTACTTTAATTCGTATTTTACCAAGGTATCTAAGTCAACAGACAACAACAAAAAAAACGTGTGGTCTTTAAATTGAGTTGCCATCTGTCGATAAATCACGGTTGTAATTACATTACATAATGCAACAATTTGCATTAATAAGAATTTGGAATAATTACAGGACTTCAACAATTATTTATCTATGAATTTAGGTGGTCTGAAACTGGGATCAAATAAATCAATATTATTAAAAAATTAACTTACGTTTGACGGCAAAAACTTTACTTCTGGACCGGAAGTCTGCAAAAAAACAACTTAAATTTAGTTGATAATAAAAAATTCGCACTTAAACCTCGAAAAACATCACCTTAAAAATGAAATTAGTAGCAATTAATCCCAGCATAGCTCTTAATGTAGTGGTTCGGTAACTGAACTTTGAATATTACCGATTACGAGACCACGCTCGATTCTCGCCCAAAACACTAGCCAAGGGCATCCGGAATTTAAAAAACGGTAATTCTCAAATCCGGTAGAATGCTCAAAACACAGCGATTAAAAACCTTGGTTGAATTGAGAGCAAGATAAAAAAAGAAAGAAAACTGAAACAAGTCTATTCAGATAAAGCAAAAAAACAAAACGTGAACGAACAGTTTTTACTGGACGTTTCAAAACATTACTAGTCTCACCATCAGCAGATAAATTATCTTTGCTTTACATTGAGATTACTTAAACGTTCAGTCATTATGCTCCGAAGTCTATTCAGATAGTTCACACTACCAGTATACTATTTGCTAACTACCTTTGTGACATCGTCGCTCTCTGTTGCTTCAACTGCCTTGCCATTTGCAACAGGATGATCTGAAATATCAGCAATACAGCAGCGCTGGTTAGAATTAACAGTAAAACAATGGAAGGTCTATTCTCTGCGCAGCTATTCAAAAAGTTAAATTATTCAAAAGCAAGAAAATGACTGGAAATGATTGCAGAATGCGAAGGAAGGGTTGGGCGAACATGACTATTTATTTCCAGGTTATTTTACAAAGCCAAACACGCACAGTAGTTGCAAAAAAATACACATAAAAAAGCAAAAGTAACAATTTTCATACAAAAACTGAGAGTAAAAAACGTACAACTAATTGGAGGCTGTTTGGTGCCTTTTTTTGCCAAGTTTCGTCTACCCTTACACACCAGTAGTATCGCCTAAATATTTTTCTAATCCATTTAAGAAAAAAAACGCTATAAAAACGAGTAAAATCAAAATTTTTACCATGAGCAACAGCGTCTAGGGAACGTAAAGACATGCTAAGCTCCATCGTTTTGACGCTGAATACGTCGTCTTGTTCCTCCTCGTCCGCATTTAAAAATGAAGTAAAATCAACGCCTCTGTCTTTGAGTTCCTCATATGTACCGCAATCAGAGACTTTGCCCTGAACATAGCTTTTCAAGAAAACAAACCCTTCTTTTTCTCAAAATTTAAAAATGTATGAAGACCAAACCTTAATCGCATGGAAAATATAGTTCGAGTAACAAAAAGACAAAAATCTCAAAGTTGAAAACAAAAATTAACAGACCAGTTAGTTGGTTGAGCGGTAACGTCTTTGTCCCGAGAGCTCGAGGTCTCAGGTTCAAATCTCAGACCGGTTAAATTGGACTAAGTGCTACCAACGGCTAGCCATTGCTTCGGCATTTGTTCGAACGGAGCTGTGTTGCCCGCAGGCGCAACGACGCGGAGATAGGCCCCGCTTACATACACGATTAGGCGTATTGCAGCGAGTATTGTGAAAATTTGATTTATCAATTTTGAGAAACAGAAACTAATGCTTTAAGAATAAAGCAATCGGTACCACGGCGCTTACCTCTTTCAAAACAACAACTTGATCGGCTTTCTCCAAAAATTGAAGTTGATGAGTGACTAAAACACGCACCTGAAAAAACGAATTACGATTGCAAAACTTCCAATGAAGCATAATTTACAATTGTACAATATACTTCCCCGTGCTTCCCTACGGTAGTATATTAAAGCCGTAAAGCCTCTTTCCAGCTTTTTTTCGCCATCACCAAAATTTTTGATGAATGACATAAAATTGACCTATTTCGATCAAAATAAACCAAAAAATTGAAAAGATCTGCATATTTTATTCGCAAACATGCCGTAAAATTACAAAAGGACCTTAAATTTTGAAAACAAACCAAAATTTTTTTCAAATTCGGGAATTTAACCGAAAATTCTGAACAAAAAGATCGGGCAAATTGGAACAAGTCAACATAAATTAAAGTTCTTAAACATACCTTGTCCTTTAGGTAGCCGCATATACAATCATTAAACAGATGGTTTGCTACGGAAGGATCCACTGCGCTGAGAGGGTCATCTAGTAGAGCTATATCGGAATTTGAACAATACACCATACGTGCCAGTCCAACCCGGGCGCGTTGACCTCCACTCAAAGTAACACCTCTCTCGCCAACAAGACTTTCGTCACCAGATTCGAAAAGTGAAAAGTCCTAAATAGAAAATTACTTTGAAAAGAATTAAGGGTGTTCGGGGGGACACGACAACTAACCGCAAACCAACAGCCCGCCATCTAACCCTAATCTTAGTGGCCGCAAAGCAAATAACTGTCATTTAATTCTTATGTTGGCGAGCGCAAACCAACTGCCGCCGTCAAAAATATTGGCAACCGCGAGCCAAATGAGCGCCAACTAGCCTAAACCCATAATTGGCGTAACTTAGCGAGCAAAACACGCTGATCACAAAGATGTCCGATGCCTATTCATCGAATTGTTCCCACTCGTTTTGCTAATTTTAACTGCAATTTTGAACAATTGAGTTTCGAACAAAGATTGGATTTTGTGAGCAACACGGTATGTCGAACCACTCGGGCGCACGTTTACATTAACCACAAGACTTTTAGTCGGATCAACATCGGTCCACCATAATCTAGTGACTTTATCTTGCACTCTGGGACAACGATTTAGGCAGCACTAGCGGATGATCAATTTTGGTGTTCGGGTCAATCATGCTTATTTTTTATCTTTTTCTAAAGTGTCAACCCATGTTCTAGAACCTTCTCCAAACTTGGCATGGGAGTAGAACAGAATAAAAAACCTGTTTGCAAAAAATTTCACCTTTCTAGCACAATCCGTTCCTGAGATATGGCCTTTTAAAATTGCGCGAAAAAGTGGATTTTGGCGATACGCATGAGTGATTTCGACTTTTAACGCTCGAAGTTGAGGTAGGAGGACGCAGTAAATTGCTACCCCCCATTTTTAACCATGCCAAATCCAATAAAAAGGTATTTTCAAGTTGAAAAGATTTTCAAGTGAGTTAATTAATAATTTAGTTGTTTCACTTTAGGCCTCGAAAAAAATTTACCATTGGGTACTCTAAATTTTTTTTTTTTCTTAAAAAATGTTTTAACCCCATCTTGGATTACTACTTTTCATGGCTAATGTGAAACCAAGCTTTGTCAAGCTGATTTAACATGTATTTATTATAAAGCATCCAATTAATGAACCGTGCATTTCTTCTGATTTTCATTTTAGAAACATGTCGCATACGATAACCAACTTTTTCCATGCTTTTTTCGTAAATATAACTCCATTACTTTTTAATAGTAACCTTTCTTTGTCTAAAGCATGCATGAAAGGCAAGTCTTTACTATTTATCAAAATAACTTGATATTTTGCAAGCTGTACGTGGTTGTTCCAGAATCACAAAATCAAAAGTGCCTCTTGTGTAATCTAATGACGTGTCTGACGGGCTTCTTCACGTGTTAGCCTTTGGTCCTTATTTGTATAATTCATTTCTTGTTGTTGCATTTCGGTAATTAAGATCATGTGAAAACCTTTTTTCTAGTTTTTCACACATTTCACCTGGACCTGGGCTCATTCATTCTTTATTTTTGCAGGAGCAGTGCGCACTACTTAATTTTTTTTGAACGTTTTAATGGCTTTATTATTTGGACGTCAGTTGGGACAAGCTTAGTGAAAATTTGCTCCACTTTTAAGTGCCTGGTTTTAATGTTTCACATCATACTTAAATACGTTTCTTTTATCTACGGATTGTAGTTGTGATCCACCTTGGATCAGGTGGTTAGAAAATTGGAGTGAAGACCCGTTGGGCTCTCCACGGGCTATCATCTGCTGCAACTTGTTGCGGTTTCGTAACAATGGTCATACAAAAAGCGTTGACCTCTGTTAGATACAATATTGGTTGAAGATCACCATATAAAACTTCAGCACAATGTCAGAAATATTGCATCAGCAACCAAAAGCATTCAAGTCATTAACCTGATTTTTATACCTTTTTAACCCACCATTTGAGAATTCAATTAGACATAAGAAATCGCTAGTCTTTGAATGAAAAGCTAATAAGCTGACAATTAACGCTGCAAAAACCAGGGCGTAAAACTGCCACACAAAAACCAAAAATTTTATCTGATGATCGTCCAATAGCTGTAAATAGTAATGCCAAGTGCTTGGGACTGTGGATTGACAACTTTAACTTTGACATTCATCTAAAATTTATTGAATGTAAAATCGCCTACGCAGTGGGTATACCTACCAAATTAAATGCTATTTCCCCAAGAAGATTCTTTTGCAACTCTGTCAGGTATAAATTTATCTTCATCTTCTCTGCGCGATTCCCATATGGGGTTCTACCTACAAATCTTATCTCCACAATATTTCAATTCTCCAAAACAAAGCTATTTAAATCGTTACCCAGACAAAATGAAATTCTACCGCAAACCCTTCGTATACCAACCTTAAGGTCTTAAAATTGAACAAACTTCACCAATATGAGGTTGGCAAAATAATGTATAATTTATACCATAAGCAACATCCATGAAACCTAAACTAATACTTCACAAAGTCCAATGTCAGACATTCCCGCCCTACTCGCTGCTCTACTTCTCTCATATTTATTATTCCATTTATGAAAAGTACGAAGCTGCAACAATGTTTCTTATACCAGGGTGTTAAAGCCTGAAACTCAATTCCCCAGAACACCAAAACTTTCTCCTTCTGTAGGTTTAAATCTGATTCTAAGCAGTTCTTTTTAACAATATCCAACTAGAATTGTCTCAATTCATCTCTCTAAAAGCAATAACTTCAAATAGACCTAAAGCTCTTATAAGCAAAAAGGTGCATAATCAGGGGCTGTTTGACTAGATGACCATAACAAGTCCCTCCCGGTCTCCGGTTGTGAAAAAAGTTATTTTTTGTTTTGCTATTGTAAACTATTTTTATGTAGTGTGTCATTTATTGCATCTTAAAGCAACAAATGATAAATCGAACTTGAACTTACGATGCATTGGGATGTAGTTCGAAAATTTCAAATGATGATAAAATAAATTAATAATTTTGAATTGATTGTACAATGGATTTATGTCAATGTAAACAATAAAGTTTGCGGCTAAGTAAGCTTAATAGTTCAATTGTCCAGAAAATTTGTACATTCGTCCACTAAATGAAGTAGAAGGAATGTCAATTGTGCAAATAATTTGGTAGTATGGAATAGTACAAATGTCATCTTGCTCAGGCCAATAAAATGATGGTGATGGGCTATGTGGGCACATAAATTTAACATCAACTTCCAGTTGTTGTTCATTGACACTTATAATGAGACCCACCCAGCAATAAAAGTTATACCAGCATGCCACAAATCCATGCTATGAACCTTTAGGTATACTGCTGGTGAAGAATCAAATGTTGCAGAAAATTTAAAGTTTGAGCAAATGTAGTTGCATCCAGTTTGATTCGCTGATATTGGGTGATAAAAATGATAAGAACGTGATCCAGGATATTCAATTATGGTTAAGAAAGCCGATACGCTTTGAATGAGGCAAATGAAAAAAAAGCTTAAACAATGCCCTAGTTATCATTTCATACCTGATAATACATGTTAAATCAGCTTGACAAAGCTTGGTTTCACATTAGCCATGAAAAGTAGTCATCTAAGATGGGGTTAAAACATTTTGTAAGAAAAAAAAAAATTAGAGTACCCAATAATCGAAGCCCAAAGAGAAACACCTAAATTATTAAATAACTCAAAAAACAATCTTTTCAACTTGAAAATACCTTTTTTGTTGGATTTGGCATGGTCAAAAATGGGAGGGAGCAATTTACTGCGTCCTCCTACCTCAACTTTGAGCGTTAAAAGTCGAAATCACTCATGCGTATCGTCAAAATTCACTTTTTCGCGGAATTTTAAAAGGCCATATCTCAGGAACGGATTGTGCTAGAAAGGTGAAATTTTTTGCAAACAGGTCTTTTTACTCTATTCTACTGCCATGCCTAGTTTGGAGAAGATTCTAAAGCATGAGTTGACAGCCTGTCAAATTAATTTATCCACATGCCAGTCATTATGATGAATTGTTAACAATCACGAATTGGAATTTTACTCACACGCTCCAAAGCACAAGCTTTGATGACGTCATGATAACGTTTGGCGTCATAATTTTCGCCAAAAAGAATGTTGTTTCGAATTGTGTCGGTAAATATCCAAGGAACTTGGCTGGCGTAAGATACCCTCCCATGAACATCGATTTTGCCTTCAGATAGTGGCAACTCTCCAAGTATAGCACTTAACAAAGACGACTAAAATACAAATTGGAGGACATTGTTAATCGATAACTATAATTACTTGGCAAAACAATTTGATTAATAGAGTTTACGTAATGCAAAAACAGAATGTATTAAGTTGATTTCGAAACTATCTCATCAATTTGGACAATTCACAAAAACATTTTCTACTTTTTTGTCAAAATTAGATTTATCCGGTCGATAACTACAATGGGCGATTGACACGCATTGCCTTCAAGTGATTTACATAACCTCGAGCACGTAATTCAATTGAACAATTTTTCCGTTTAAATTCAGCGTACAAATATGCTACTTTTTTTGGTGATAATAATGCAGAGATACAATAAGAAATAATCTTAATATGTACTTTTGTAAGTAGTTTACAGTTTTAAACCAGGGTACGTCTTCTTGGAAAGTTAAAAGTATAAACAACTGTTTTGTAACGCAATACCGAAAATAAACGCAACATAATACTATACATCATTCGCGATAAAATCTTGTTCCGCTGAAATAGCTGTAGTACGGCTGCCTGTGGAGTTTCCTCTGAGGCAATCTTTAAAACAAAACAAAACGGTGCTCAACTTCAAGTGCTCTCCTCAGCCATTTCTTTGGTTCCTTTTTTGTTTTTGTTTCCATTTTTTGTGGAAAACAAAAAACAACAATAAATGTAATTTTAGAAAAGTAAAGAAAGTACAGTCAATGAAACAAAATACAAACCTTTCCACAACCAACTGGCCCAACGACCATCAACAGCTTCCCTGCTTCAACGTTAAGTGAAATGTTTTCAAGAGTGCGCTTTCCATCCTGTAAAATACGAGTAAAAAAATTGCCTAAAAAAGAGTTACAGATTTTAACAAAGAATCTCAAATTGCCACCAAAGCAAAATGAAATGCAAAAGGCATCAATAGAATTTTAACATATGAGTTTTTCGTACAAAACTTTATGAAATAAGTTGGAAGTGTTCGGTCAGTAAAACAAAAATTGGACTCTAATGTGGAACAGAGAATTTAGACAAGAATGCCAATTTTTCGGAAAGTTATTATATTACGCATCATTAAAAAGCCGGACATTATTTTCTCAAGGTCTTCAGAAAAACCTGAAATTAAAAACCCTACTTTCGTGGCATAACAATAATGATCCTGCTCTGATGTTACATAACGAGTGGCATGATCATTAATCAGCTTTCACCGCAAAGCAAATCTCTTCGCTCATTATCATTAACGTACAATGTCAATTTATGCAACTTGACACACAAGAACACATATATTATCTAGAGTGACTGCACAATTGCATCGCAAATCTTATATCATGTTAGGTTAAATAATATAAGAATGTAGCATCTGATTTTGCATAAACATCAAAATTTTACATCCAACGAGAAAGGAAATGTGGCTGATTACAGTCTCGCCAGAGCAGTGCTGATTTTACCTAACAAAAAACATTTATCTAGACTCCCGCAAATGATATTATCAAAGCAAAACTTGAAAAATTTGATTTTGAAATCAAAATTAATCAACTTACTTTTACCCATGACCCAGAGAAATCAGTCAACTTTATGGACGATTCGTTCTTTTCACGCGGTACTTCCGACGCTTTGGGAATTTCAGAAAGCAACAAAAATTCCTAGAAATAATTACATCAACTAGTATTGATAAAACCAGCAAGTATGGGTTGCAAAGCGTTCTGAATAACCTTAATATGCGCAATCGCAGTAAAAATTAATCAAACTTTGGTAGAACCAATCAAACCTTAAAAAAAGCTATAAAATAAATGAACCACCCCATGAGTTACACTACATGTCTGCCATGATAGTCTATCAGTAAATTTTACGTGGAAAAATTATTCAATTCTTGCAACTGTCGCACTAAAAAAAAAATTAGTACAAATTCCGTATTATCAATAGCATGACGAAGATTCAATTATCAGTTTTTTAGTTGGCAACACTTCAATCGTTCTATAATTTCACAACGATTTCGAGTAAAGATGCCTAGCACTTTAAACGCCTCAAGGAAAGCCTACCTCAGTACGTTGAATTGCAACCAGAAGTTCTGAAACTTTTTCAATTCCCAAAGGAAAGTACACACCAACACCCACTCTCATAACGCTGAATAGACCAAGTGCAATCAACACCTAAAAATTATACTGTAATGGCTTTGAGGATCTTTCTTGAGCTGCAGCAATGGTACATTTAAGGAGGCTGGTCCCCCGGATGCCCAGAAGCATGAAATTTACACAGTAACGCATTACGGGAATTTCGTGCTTCTGATTCGGGAAAGTTGTCAATTGTTCAATGGCGCCAAAAGAGAGCAGAAAAATGGGCGGATATAAACTTAATTCACGTTTATATCTTTGCTTGGATAAATTTGAGGCGTTTACGTGGACGAGAGAAAATGGAATAATTATAACTTGCATTTATAGACCACTTTTCTAGCAATTTTTTCTTAATAGTTTGGAATTTCTTTTTTTCGAATTCGATACAAAAAAGCTAGTAGCACAAGTGAACAATAACTGTCAACTTACAGACATCCAAAACTAGTTAGTTAATTATATCTAAAAATTCAGAAGTAGCCAATGATATTACTCAGTTTAAATTTCGCGAAGAATTTCGGTCACGTGATCAACAATCTACAAAGACAAGTGACCAAAAGGTAGTAAAGTTCCAATGTGGCAGATGCGTGCAAAAGCAAGCATTATTATGATTAATTAAGTTTGCGTGCGAAAGTTAATTAGAGAGTTTATTGGAATTTTTTCAATTGTGACTTCAGTGAAATGAAACTATCCCTCATTTTTCACGCATTGATGAGAAGTTTTAATAACTGGCATAACAATGGCGGAAAACTCATCTCCACATACTTAAAGGGGGTAAAGCATTCAGTAAGGGTTATGCGCAAAAGATAAAAAATAATCAAATTTATCTCTTTTGAATAACTAAATTAAAATAAACAAAAGATAATGAAACAAGATTAAGAGCAAAAGAATGCAACACATTCTTACCAAATTTCAACTTTCTACAATTTAAGGTTTCTGAGATATTTCATTTCAAAGTTTAGGAGATCTACCCTACAGTGTTGCCAGATAAAATTTCATCTTTTTTAAAATGTTTGAGGTATGTTTCACAACTGGTTTAAATGCTCCTGAATGAAAAACTTCAGCAAGAATTTGTATAGCAACAGAAATACACTTTTACAAGATAAGTAGGATAACCCGATTCCCAAAAAACTTGATTTGAACTGGCAACACTGTTGCGGAGACCTCTTAAACTTTGAAGTAAAATATATCAAAAATACTAGATCGCAAAAAGCTGAAATTTAGTGAAAACACGTCAAAATGCTTTTTTATATTTTGCACAAAATCCTGGCTGAATCCTTCACACCCTTTAACAAATGTTGGGTGTTTTACATGCTCTTCCGGGGCAAAATACTAAAGTCCACTCTACAACCCAGCAAGTTGTAAGAGACGTCCGGGGCAATCCATTATCAGTCGCTGGTGCAATAATGGACTTTCTAATCTTTTAGTGTAGTGAAACTGGAACGTCTCATCTGGGGTAACTTAGGGCAGGGTGTCCCAAATCCGGCCCGTGAAGAACTTTTATCCGGTCATCGACCGTTAATCAGTCACATCCGAATTTACCGTCGATTGGCCACCGAATTGAACCAGGAGACATAGGAAGACCTATTTGTAGCCTTCACCTTTTTCTTATCGTGATTTGCACTCTATCCAGTGCTCCTGCTTATAACTATTCTACCACGAAAATTGGTGTCATCGAAAGCCCGTGGGCACATTCGCGAAAATTTGGCACTACTCCAAAAAAAGTTTGGACACTCCTGCCCTAGCGCATCCCTGAAGCTCAGAGGTGTGAGGTTTCTTTGCATCATGTCGTCATCCACAGGAATACTGGGTACTTCAAACTTAGCAACCTAACAATAAAGCGTTACCGTAGGAAGCGTTATGTATCCTTGAAGAGAAGCGAAGGATATGAAAGTGACAAATGACAAGATTTGGGTTGTTGAATGCGCGATTGTGAAGTTGAAGGAACGCATTAGGGAAGCGATAAAAATTTTTTGCATTTCTTTCCTGTTAAAAAAATAAGATATTGAACGATTTTTCGGCGTTTTATAACTTTCTATGTATTGCGTAAGCCTGGTAGTGATGAATCGTTAGCTTTGGGGAAATGACGAGATACTTCGTGAACAATCTTTGATTTCCCAATTCGAAATCCGGTTTCCGAACGCACAGTATTAACTTTCACTGACGTTCTTAGGCAAAATGCAAGTTTTGCTTCTAAGCACTGTAGTGAACGTATTGCTACAGCACGAAGTAGCAAAAAGGCTAAGTATGTCTAAGCATTAAACAAGCAATAACATTCGCGAAGTAGTCGGTAGAGCGTTATTGTTATTACCCGACTCTCCACCGGGATGAAAGCATGCTGCAATAAAAATGCTACGCCAAAGAAGTACAAAACCCCGGCTGGAATGGGGAACCTGAAAAGAAAAGTGGCCATCTCCACCGTTAATGGATGCTCATTGATCGGCTTTTACGACCAGCTACGTGAGCGGCTTCACTATTCTTCCCCGAATGAAACTAAAAGTCGGAAGAGCGTGGGATTAGTAATCGAAAGGTTGCTAGATTCGTTTCGATTCCCGATGCGTCATCTTGTTCTTGGAATCAACACTTACAATCGCTATTTCTAATTCAGACCAATTAGTCAGCAGATGCAGAGTGCCTTCTTCACGCATGAATGAATACGCTATTTAAACAAACTTTCTCATCTTTGTGACGATTTCACGAAATGAGTTCTCCCATGAGTACATTTTAATGATTCTCATCCCAGATATTATTTCGCTCATAGTACGCACACGTTCGTCTGTAGCCAGCGCAGCTTTTAGTCTGCAATAAAATAAAGAAATCAGACGGGCCTGCAAAAAGTCATCGCGGTCGAACCCGCTGCTTTCTGTGTTTTGCGGGTCGTTATAAAAAAAAAATGGTTATCGCACCAGACATCTTCACTGAAGTGGAGCTTGGAGCCGGAGCGGAGTCGAATTTTGCATTTTTATGCTGGAGCGGAGTGCCAATTAAAAAAAAAAAAGTTAGCAGCCGGAGTCTGACTTAAAGTAGTCTTTTAAGCCGTAGTGATGGTTGGTAGTGGAATGAGCAACTATTTTGGTCTCTGGAAATGGAATATCAGAATATGTGATTAAGCTAGGCTTATTCCAGGCTAATGAGCAATATGACAATTGGTTCGAATGTTTCGTCGAAGCGTATTTTTGTCTCGGACTATTTCGGAGCGGAGTGCTGTTGTAAAATTTCGAAGACGGAGTCAGTTAAAAAAATATCGGAGTGAAGCCAAAGTGTAAAAATTAACCACTCCGCTCCACTCTAGTCTCCATAAAACGCCGCGATTCAACGCCGTTTCGCGCTTCTCAAAATAAAAAACGCCGGAATCAAATACCGTTTCGCACTTTTGAAAAATTTGTGCCAAAACGCCGGAAATTATTTCGCACGTTTTTGCGCTAATAGGGAACACTGGTTGTAATTGTAATTACATTTTATTTACCAAGTTGCCTTGGTGGACCTTTCAGTCTTCGAGTGAAGCTGTTTGAACCGCAGACCTACCACACCAGAGACAAACGCGGTACCGCTCGACCAATTGGCCGGCTACCAGTTTGTTTGACTTTACTATGGAAATTATTCTTGCTTTACCACTTTTTCTGAAATTTTGTTTATTTAAGTTTTTTTCGAAATTTCCAAGCAACAAAAAGACTACGAGCAATTTCTACACTAACCTTAGTTTGCCGAAGAATTTTCCAAAAAAGGTTTGGATGAGCATAATCATTAATAAGACAGACATGCCAACCACAGCTGGGTATCCCAATCTATTCCACAAAACGTAAGTGACGATAACACACTCCAACGGAGCTATCCATAAATGGTTCGTAAAGTAAAAACCCTGAAAAATAGCAAGAAATTAAGATTTAAAAGGCAAATCTCAGCAACATCAAAAGCAGTGCTGCTGAAGTGGGATAGGCTCAATTTACCAACTTCTGTCGCTAGTTCAGTATGCGCGCACATGTTGAAATACAAAAAAATGTTAAATGTATTTTCACGAAAATGCTTCGCGAAACCAGATAAAAATCTTGTAGTTATTTGAGATTTATTATTTGACATTGAAAAAGGTATTTGACATTAATAGCTTTTTGTTTATGATTATGCTCTGCTTGATCAGTTTATGACTTCACTTCATACAAAAACCAGATTAGCCTATATAACCACAAACGACATTATTTATTGATAAATACATTATTTATTACTGTGAAAAAATGCTGCAAACAAATCCACCGTTGCAGCAACTATTTCTCACATACCACGCGAAAAATGCTGAATAATGCTACGTTATGAAATGTCAGCACAGTATGTCCCACTTGAAAAACGTGCTCAAAACGTGTATACTAGAAAGGGCAGACTTCCGGAACCTCAGAAACGTTCAAATTTAACATCCACTCAAAAAATAACAAAGTCGTAAAATAGTTGGCAAAGTAAATATTTTTGTACGATTTATCAAATTTTGACTTGGAAAGGCTTCAAAATTTTTTTTAACCAAACTTTGACCTTGATAGTTGTAACATTACTTTCTTTCAACTCTTTTCTAACGCAAAAACTACCAAAGTTGCACCCGGAATAACTACAAATCAGCTTTAAATTCATGCAGCTGCGACAAAAATATCTTAAATATCAAAAAATAATATTATGAACAGTCATTTAAATACGCGTAAACGATAAAATAGACCTACATAATCAAGGCGCCGACAATATGCACACTACCAAAATTAGACATCCAGAAAAATTTCTGCTTGCTACGCTATATAAGCATAGTGCTATAATTCTAGTAATAATTTTGTTTGGAACAGGACAGATTTATGGGTTTGTAAAGGCAAAAATACTTACATAATCGAATCTTAGAGCGTCGGTTGCGGATAAATTGACAATGTGTCCACTTGTTGTGAATTGAAGGGCATCATTACTCAACTTCAAAGTCTAAAATAGCAAAAAAAAGTTTTATTATACTGAGAGAATTTTCGTCAAAAAGAAAATATAATGTCTACAACGTACAGTCATAACGCCAAAGCATGTAAAGAGATCAGGGAGGCGCCACCTCCATGATCCATAGAGCATCGCTTCAAATCCACACAGTTCCTTTAGAAAACATACGATCATTGTTTATTTCAACAAATTCTACGCTGATAAGGCGGCCGCCGGAAAGGCGCCACGCCGTATCAAATTTTCGTTTTGAATAAACAAAGAATACGTTTATTTGCTCACGATTTTAATGCCAAGTGTAGACGACTGATCAACGCCATACGATCGAAGCAGATCAGTAAAACAGATTTTGTAGGTGAGCCGATTTTCGCAGTTCCGTCAAAAACAAAATTCGGGCATTATCTAACAGAGCAAGCTGAAGAAAAGCTCACCTTCTTGTACATTAACCCAATCACAGCAGTGCGCGCATTCCAACCTAGAACTTGAGCACGTAGAGAAAACAATTGACTTAGGCACACAAAAGACATAGCAGCGATTGCGATACCGGCTGCACACACGTATGCATACCACAACGGGATCTCCTCGGCACTCGAGAAAAAGCGAGACAATTCACCGATAAATATCGGGCCAAGACAACGGGCAATTTCCTAAAAAAAGTGAAGTTTCAGGGCTCGAAGTAACCCACTAATAATGGCGTTTATCGTTTCATTGCACACAAAATATTCGCGATAAATTCAGCAGCGTTTACATGGTTACTTCTTGTATTCTTAACTTTTGATTTGTTCTGTAAGGTTATGTTAAAATCCACTGTCAGTAGCAACTAAGAAGCGATAATGTTCGAAGGCCATAAAGGTTCCTTAGTTGTTTTCTGGCCAAGTCTACTTGTTGAATAAAAATCTTATTGCAATGTCTGAAAGTATATTATGAAACGATTTATTAGATTTGCTTTCGTACAGTTTTATTCGGAATAAAAAACATCAACGCTAGTTCAATTCTTTGACGAAACAACGGCAAACAAAACTTTCAGTTGTATTAAACGTTAGCTTACTATGTCGACTGTCATTATTTCGACACAATAGCATTCGTACAACACAGCTCGGCAAAAAATACATCTTCGAAACTACGATATCATTTAAGTGCGACTTACTACCTGATACGCAACTCATGATACTTTTCTAACGATTACCTAGTGTTTAAAAGTATGTGAAGAAAATAAACTTATGAAAATGTAATATCAGCATGATTTGAATTTCTAAATCACTCTGCATATACAAATCGCCATACTGAGAGAAGTGCAAATATTCCAGCCATTGCAAAAGTTCGCCAATACGTCTGTGCAAAAGCACGTTTGAGGCTAGGTTTTCTCTTGCATCGCTTTGCTCTTTCAAGTTCGTTTGTCCAATTTCTGAAAAAAAGCGACAAAAATTTTTAAGATCATCTAAAATGTTCACTGGCTTTCTCAACCAGTGGACCATTGCCCATTGGTGGGCCAAAGGAGATTTCGTGGTGGGCCACAGAGCTATTCGAAAAATTGGCTGCTTGGTTCAAAGAAGTCTTATTTCAGTTATTATCTATTGGAGAATTGACAAAAATCGGGGACTTTGATGCACTCACCTTTTTTTCGGAGATCAACGCAAAAATCGCTCTCCCAGAAGTGTCAGGGCAGTCACTGGGCAAACAATGCTGACTCTAAAGTAGAGACCTTTTTTTCAAGGCGGAGGCCACGAAGCTATGGTCCAACAGCGGTGGTCCACAGACCAACGGCCACAAAAACTTTCAAAAAATACAAAATGGGCCACGGTTTTGAAAAGGTTGAGAACCACTGGTCTAGAGTGTGTCCTGTTCAATGTAAATTCTATTGAACAAGTTAAAAATAATACAAATTCTTTGAAATTAAATAAAGTTATAATAAACAAATACTTTAAAAATTTAGAATGAAAAAGTAGCCTATTGTAATTTTCAGAAAAAAATATACAGTAATTAAGATATTGGGGGAAAACAAGCTCTTTACAGAAATCGAACAATACAGAACATTGTGTTTTGAATTATCTGTCGATATTGAAAGAGAACATCATAACAAAGAGAAATTTATAAAGATTCAGTAATATGTGCATATTTATCAATTTAGAATATTTTTTTTAGGAAATATATATAACTGCGGTAAAATATCAGAAAACAAAAGTGATAACAAGTGAAGAAACAACACACAAAATCAAAAATCTATTTATTTCAAGTTCCACAAAATCAATTCAGCCACAAATCAACGTACTTCTCCAGTTGTGTAGTTAAATATTCTGACTGATGATAATCCGCAACAGGATACAAATTTGATTGTTCCAATTTTTCTTTATAACCTTTCCGAAAAATTGGATTCATCCACCTGGCAAAAATCATATTACGTAAAGTTTCCATGTATATCACTACAGTGGCGTCGCTAGGGGGGGCGGCCCGCCCCGGGTGTCACCATTTTGGGGTGACACCATTTGGGTTTCTTTTCTTTTGAGACCAAAAACCCACTGATTGGGAGGCAAAGACCTTCTTTTTTTGGTAGTCACATACTTTCGGACCGAAAACCAACTCGTTTTGCAGCGAAGACCTTTTTTTTTGGTCTTTAGCTATATTTTGGCCGATAAAGGGTGACACCATGAAATCCCGCCCCGGGTGCTACCATTTTTAGCGACGCCTCTGTATCACTACCATAATCTCCTATCTCACGCATATCTACCAATGGTCCCATTACGCCAATTTTTGTCAGCATATTGTTGTATTACCAGCAAATAATTCATGGCAATATGATAAACATTGCTTTAGAAAAGCTGACAAATTTGAGAAAATATGACTTGCCCACACAAATACATTTTGACAGCTTTGGGCAAAATTGTTTGAGCAAAAATTGGGCACCCACTGCTATTGGTTAGCCAAAAAGTTGGAGAGAACACTGATATCTACTGCATTGGTTTTTAGCTGTTCCACAGTAGCCAAAGGTATCAAACATATAGCCATTTATCTGACTTTCTAAACAAATTAGTAAGATCGTTGGTCAACAGTAATAACTAGTTACCTGTAATACCTATAAAAGACTGCAGACTTAATTTAAGAGAATAGAGCATCCAGCCAGAAATATGATCCAAAGATTAAAAAAAAAACAAAAAAACTTTAAAGCATATCATCAACAAATTTCAACATTTTACAGCCTATCATTTTTGAGATATTTTATTTCAAAGTTGTTAAAGATATCTCCCCTGCAGTGTTGTCAGCAAAGTTTAATTTTTCATGCTTTTGGGCTTTCACTTCAGACTTTATGCTTTTAAGTGTTTTATTTTGCAACACTGACCCATTTTGGAAACCTTGCAATCACGTTCTTTTAAAATACTGTGCAGTTACCTTATCACATATACACATATTTTGAAAAAGTTAGGTTTTAACTGGCAGCACTGCAAGAGAGATGTTTTTAAGTTTAAAATCAAATATCTTAGAAATAACAGGTCAAAGAAAGTTGAAACCAGATGAAGATATTTTAGTTAAAGATGTTTAACTAAACTTACTAAATTTGCTGCTTTGATAGGACCAAATTGTACCAGTATAAAAAACTATGTTTCACAATCATTTTTTTACATGTAATCTTAACTGGATGCTTCACCCCCTTTAAATAGCATCAATGTAACTTGACTTGAATGAGCTGTTACATGAAAACATATTCTATTATGTTTAAGGTTAATTAATCAATTTCACTTCATTCATGATTGATGCTTTCTTTTCCTCCAATCACAAAGCGATGGTCTGATGGTGGTGATATTCTTTGAACGAATTTGGACCCGCTTAAAAGAGTTGACCATTTTCCAAGTTCTCTGGTTGACTTCTTCCAGCATTAATTTTCTGCTTGTTTGAAGCCACCAAGCACAGATAATCAAAAATTCCAATGACAAAATGCAAATGTCTGCAATAATCAATAATTGAACTTGGCCTTACTGTTTTCATGGTCACAACAAAGTATTATTTGCATGCAAATTGCAAGTTTTATTGCAGCAAAGACTAAACCCAAGTTGCAATTTTGGTTGTGCATCACAAGTCTATTATAATAACCGGTAAGCTCACAAAGAATGAAACTCAATTCAGCTAATTCAGCTTCTGGTGAAACCCAATTACACGTGTTGTGTGAATTATTTGAACATTAATTTTAGTCGAAAAACATCTATGATAGTATGTTCACAAAATCAAAAGTACGAGTAAACCAAATCATAAAATAACATACCATACTGCCATCTGAGAAATAATGTTTATTTTGGAATATGGGCAAGCATTCTTATCAGCTTTTTTCCCATTCTTTTCAGTTGTTTTTGGAGACATTGATCTTTCCAGTGTTGCAGTTTAATGCTAAGTTTCAATCCACTAACATCTATGATTAGTATATACCGGTACGGAAGTAGCTTACCTACTTATATACTTATTTAGTAGCCTACGGTAGGCTATTTCAAACAGAAATCTAAAACTTTGTAAACTCTTAAAATAACTACCAGACTACGAATATGCTGTCAGCATACCGCGAGGTCCAGTATTACTATTTACTGCATACAGGCATATGTGTATTGTATGCATAGAATGGTAAATTACCAGTACCATCAAATTACCAATCAGGCTTGCAGGCATATCGGTATGGTACCGGTAAGTACCACATACATAATTCAGAGGCTACAGTCAACCTATAGGCAGTACTTAAATTGTAGGGGGCACGGGGGGAAACATCCCCCCATTGAGATTTAGAGTCCCCCCATCGAGATTTAGGTATACCCCCATCGAGATTTAAGCGCTGGATTATGAAACGAAAAACCTGCCAGCATGATAAAAGCCTACAAATTCCGGCCGATTATAGTATGAAATTGCGGAAAAAATTGATTTTGAGGGAAAATCACTTCAAAGTTGCTTATAGTACGAAATTGTGGGGAAAATTGATTTTGAGAGAAAATCACTTCAAATTTGCTTATAGTAGCCTACGAAATTGTGGAAAAAATTGATTTCGAGGAAAAATCTTCACGTAATTTCAAAAAAGAAACACTTCAAATTCTGGCGAAGACCTTTTTTTTTTTTGGTCTTCACCTAATTTCGCGGTAAAAACAACGTAATCTTTAGTAAAGTATCGGTACTTTCACTTTCCGAGTACGTTTGGTCAAGGCTGCAAAAGTATCCCCCCATGCAAAATTTTACAATTTAAGTACTGCCTATAGGCTAGCTACACTGATCTGGTTGTTATTTGGTGCAGTAGACACAGATGACCGCATGGTCTTTCGCTGCTTCCTGCCTGCGTACTTTTTGACGTATGGTAAAATAAACTTGACTTGACTCTGCTGATAACCTTGAAACGCTTGTCAAAGTAATCTAGTTTATGCAGTATAAACTACGCTCGTTAGGTCTTTTTTTGTGTACTTTACAGCAATCGGTTTATATCAACAGTTAATATGTAGGTATCACATTCACGAAAATTTCTGATTTGTCTTTACTTCTACTTGCACTTGTTCAGTTTAGATGTACAGCAGTCTCAACTATCTGCCAAGTCCAATAGCCTACTGAGTAAGCTATTTCAGCATCACTTTTACAGACACACTATCACAGATCTCTAAAGAGGCGTACTAAGCAACTTACCGTAGCTTAATGCGGTACCACAGTATGACATGACTGCCAGGAGAACTTGATTTACGGTAGGCCTATTTGAAGGAAAAAAATGGCAAGTTCTGCAAGAACCATCTGCAACCTGCAATGGACGATTTTAAGCTCTCTGCCCCCACCAAGAAACAAAACTGATAACATGTTTTCAACTCTTGATGAAGCAAAGAGTCTTATGTAGGAGTCCAGCTTCACAGAAACCTACGCACTATGCAGCTTTCCTTTCTGTAGTACGCAGTAGTTTCTGTACCAATAAACTGAGTAGGTGAGTTACAGCACAGTCGCACGGTGGTTACAGCGCAGTTGTAGTATACGCACTTTGGCTAACTACCTTGTGGGTACTCAGTACTTGTGCAGTTGTGCGTACTGTGCAGTGTGCATACTACTACCGTACTACTTGTATATACACATGGTAGGTAAGATAACCTTTTTATGCACAGGCTAGTTACTGTATTTGGGCCATTTATTGTTAGTCTATTTTTATTTGGCTATGACTGATTAGTGATTTGACAAATCTGAAATCACTGGGCTTGGCTGCTGTGACCATAATGGTAACTCAACTGAGTTAGTAGTATCAACAGCTGGCAGTGCTACATGGTAGAACATTAGCTGGAAGGTCTTGGTAGTTAGGTATGGTACCAGTACTGCAATGTTCCCTCTAACTTTTAGATTAATCAGCAAGTGCCCAAATTTTCTTGAAACAACTGTGCCCAATGCTTTAAAAAGATGTTTATGTGCCATAAATTTTGTAGGCTACCAATTCAGAATTCGTTATTAAAGTAGGCTATACCAAATGTCATATTTCCACAAATTTTTTAAAGCTATGGTTACCATATTCATATTGCCAAAAATATTTGCCCTTGTTCCAATAAATCGCCGATTCACTGAAAAAAATCGGCTTAATGGGAACACTGCGGTACTGTAGTGTATAAACTCACATTCATGTACAGGTGATTTGCGTTTCAATTGCAAGATCCAGTTCACAGTTGTTGGTCTCAGTCTACACTTGGGGTACCAGGGTAGTCTAACTTTACTAGTACTAGGGAAGAGAGCTACTGTACAGAGTAAGTTTCTATTATTTTATGTAGGATGTTTATTTCCAGGTTTAGTACGGTAGCCTGGGGGCTCTGACTTAGGTTTTCTTTATTATCAGTAAGAACAAACTAATCAACCTATTGCAATAATTGAGCATTATCAAGCATGTCTGCTACATACAAACCTCGATTATGCCATGTAGTGCGTGGAGCTAGTGGTTATGGGTTTCATTTGCATGGTGAAAAAGGAAAAACAGGTCAACACATTCGCAAAGTTGAGGTTGACAGCCCTGCTGAATTAGCTGGTTTAAAAGAAGGAGATCGAATCATTGCAGTTAATGGAATAAATGTTGAAGAAGAAGATCATCATGAGGTTCTTTTTTGATTAGTGTGATTAAACATGCATCAGCTTCATTGATTTCACATTTTACGTAATTTTAAATTGCATATGAACCATGCACTTCGTGCCAGTCTTGCCAAACCACACCAATGCAGAGCCCCTTTTTTGGGGGGTAATGTTTGCAAGTCTTTTGGCAGGCTGTGTCACCACAGCAGATTGTAGACTCTTTGGTCCCAATGAAAAATAAGCATATACCGGTAAGTGTCTTTCCCAAGGATTGTGCAACAACACATTGTAATACTCACTTATTTATTACTTATTGATACATACTATTCAATAATTAACCATAAGTAAGGTGGCAACTGACTCTGATGACTGTACAGTTTTTTTGTTGTTTCCCAACTTTTTGTATTTATGTGCAAAGTGTTTAAATTTGGTGTAAATAAATAAATAAATCTGAATATACAGTATTCACCAAGTTGTTTTGGTCAGGAAACACCAAAGGTATATATATATCTTTGGTTTTAGAGTTAGGCTGCCATGGTGGAGACTTCAGATTGTCCTATTATATGCTGAACGTCAAGCAGTGAAGCTGGAAATATTAATTTGTATAATTTTAGGTTTGACCCGGCTGGGAATTGAATCAGAGTCTACAAGCAATTAGTTACTATTGGGAATATCTATCTATATTTACCACATCATTATGGCATGGAAACAGCAAAGCTAAAATATACTTAGCAATGTTGGAATCAAGCTTTCCATTCATTGACTTTAAATGATGGAGGTCTCATTCTTGTAGTGTCGTCTGCTACAATCAGTCAACTATTCATAAACAACAAATAGGTGGAATCAATGGCTTAATAAGTCAACCAGCCATAACAGCTCTGAGGCTGTACAGTCAAGCTGGTTAACTGCAACTGGGACACTGCACACTGTTCTTTGCTGAACGTCAAGCTAGGAAGCTGTTGAGACCATTTTTTCAAGTCTTTGGTGTGGCTTAAGTTGGAACCAAACTTAGTCTACCATTTCAGTATTTATCAAAGAATCAAACAGCTGTTATAGTTTAGGGATGACAGTATTCATTGACTTACACTTTTGCTTGTGTCCCTAATGCAGAAAAATCTGCTCAAATGATGATAAATTTATAAGGTGAAACATATCGCATCTGAAATTCTCTATTTCACCGAAGATTTTTATCTTTTTTTTTATTAATTCCAACCCAGCTCTAACCTAAACTCAAATCCTTTCATTCGAACCCCAATCTTAATTCTTGGCTTACAAAAGTAAATGAAAACTGTGCAGATAAATATTTTTCATTTGTGTTTTATTCTCTTGAACTTAAAAATGTTTGGTGAAATAGTCACTCCTAATTGTCTTGAGGCATGATTCAAATGTGTGAACATTTTGTTTACAATATTAAAACTTTAGTGTGATTGATAGATCAATTTATGGTCATTGGTAATAGTTAAGAATAAGCATGAATATAGCAGTAATTAAACTAGAAAGGGCTGGCACTGGTCCATAAAAAATTCTTAACTGTAACAACAGAGAAATGTTAAAACCGTTATTCTAATTAAATTGTTTTTCATTTGCAGGTTGTTGCTCGTATTAAAGAAAAAAGTGGAGAAACCACTCTATTGGTAGTGGACTTAGAAGCTCACAATTATTTCAAGGACAACAACATAGCAATAACCGAAAAACTTTTAAATGACACAGCCATTGATGGTATGGCAAGCCCTCCAGCGGAAGCTGAAATGCCTGGAATGGAAGAAGCTTCAACTCCGAGCAGCAATCCTCCTGAGGTAAAAGTGTTTCTCATGTGTTTTCTTCTGTTTTGTTTGGAAGACTGTGTTCAAAGATCTGAATTTTAAATCAACTTTTTTTCATCTTGTTATATGCATTGCTTGTTAAAGTAGTCTTCTACAAGTAGTTTTCTTCTCTAATCTCATTTGTTATCTGGGGTTGCACTCTTCCTTTATAATCACTAGGGCCCACAAAAGTCAATCAAGTCAAAAAATTTTCAGGGCTTTATTATATCATCAAACGTATACCAACATTGGTTTCAGGTGCTCTGGAGCCAGTTTAGGTAGATTTTATCGGTCAAAATAAAGTCAAAATTTTGGGTTAGGTCAAAATTTTTCAAAATTGTATGTGATCAAAAATTCTTTTTCAAAAGCAAACAAAAGTTTTTTTCTCTTCATATTTCTGGATATTTGAGAGCCAATGAAACGTTATGAGCAATTTTATACATGTTTGAATGAAGTTTAGCTAATCAAACTTTTGCGAATAGTTGCAGTATGCCGCAATACAATTGCTTGGCTTAACTTCTTTATAAAAGGTATTTTATAACACCCGTAACTCATTTTTTTAACGAAGTGTCTTGGCGAATAGAACACGCGCGGTTAAATAAACAAACATTCCAGTGACGTCACTCGTTTTCGGAAATTTTTATTTTGATTATTACACTTATAGGCAAGGATGGCAGTACGGTACGGTAAGTTCAGAATTTGCGTACTACCTACCTCGCACCTTCAACCGTACCGAACCAGCGTACCGTACTTCAGTTCAATTTTTGAAGCGTACCGTACCAACGTACCGTACCCGTACCATTACAAAAAAGGCGTACCGTACCACCGTACCGTACTTCTTAGCAAAAATTGAGGCGTACCATACCGTACTTACGTACCGTACCGTACTGCCATCCTTGCTTTTAACTACTCGCAACTTTAACTGACTTTGAAATCATTAGCCTATAAATCAGCGATCTAAATTCACGCATTTAACCTCGGTTTCCGCTGTCTTTTGCATCTGCTTACAAAAAGCCGGCGCAATGTGCGAAAAGTCTGGGATTTTTAATTCAAACAGCGTACCAACGTACCGTACCCGTACCATTACAAAAAAGGCGTACCGTACCAACGTACCATACCCGTACCATCACAAAACAAGCGTACCGTACTTCTCAGCAAAAATTGAGGCGTACCGTACCGTACTGCCATCCTTGCTTATAGGTTTGGGTTAGGGCTAGGATTAAGGTTAGGGTGAGGGCTTAGGGTTAGTTTTTTTAGGCTTTATTTCAAAATGTCTGCGCGAATGCAACATTCGCCAAGCCTCTTCCTTTTTTTTTAAATTAAAAACTCGAAACACATTTTTAAAAATTAAAAACAAATTAAGAATACCAGCCTCGGCAACCGTACCGTACTGCCATCCTTGCTTATAGGTTTGGGTTAGGGCTAGGATTAAGGTTAGGGTTAGGGCTTAGGGTTAGTTTTTTTAGGCTTTATTTCAAAATGTCTGCGCGAATGCAACATTCGCCAAGCCTCTTCCTTTTTTTTAAAATTAAAAACTCGAAACACATTTTTAAAAATTAAAAACAAATTAAGAATACCAGCCTCGGCATGAATAAAATAAATAAGAACACTATATGTCCAAATTCAAAACTCAAAAAGTCAATTTTTGTTATACAGTACCGTATATCACAACGAATTAACCAGATTTTTGAAATCTTACGACTATATTATTTTGCTTTCACAGCTTTAGCACTCGAGAAAACTTTTACAGAACGCAACTTTTTACCAAGCAAGATTGAAATTGTGTCAATGTATTTTCCAAATAAAAATTTAAGAACAAATGAGGCCGAAAATTCGTGAAAATTAAAGAACAGCAAATTCAATCCAAAATTTACTGGTTATTGAAACAGTGTAATTGACATGGAAATGTGTGCAGATTCCTAGGTTTTTGTCCTGCAGCGATTAGTTACTTTTATCACAAGACTGACTGACGGATATTTCTTTCTAAATGCTGTTAATGAAAAGTGAAGAAGGTTACCTGCTTCAAGCTTACGTGAATTGCGAACAAAACATTTTTTAATCAAAATTTGGAGCTCAATAAGGCCAAAACGGTTTAAGTCAAAATAAAGTCAAGACTTAGCTAAAATAAAGTCAAAATTAAATTTTTTTAGGTCAAAATAAAAATGGCCCTCATAATCATTCTTTCATTTTCAATGCCAATACCAAGAAGACATGGGCTCAAGCAAACAATCGACTGCCTGGGTTCAGTTAAATTACTTTTGTGTTGGCATCGGACAGTCAAATCGGAGAACTAGCGCCAGCTACAGGAAGCTTGCTAGAGCATCAGACTACATACATGGCCTCAGAGAGAAATTTTTCCAGGGGGTACGAAGGTCGATACCGGGCCCCCAAATCTTATTGGGCCCCCCATGCCGTAAAATCATTTTTCGTCCCGGCACCAAACTTGCGCAAAATTTTTTTCCGATTTTTTGCCCAAAATTAGGTGAAGAGCAAAAAAAAAGGTCTTCACTGAAATTTAGTCCGATTTTTTGCTCAAAGAATGGTGCGGAGCAAAAACTTAACGCGGAAACCTGAACTCTTCCGCGTCCTTTGAGTCCGGCCCCCCTAGGCCCGGGTATGATGTACCCCCTGAACCCCCCCTTTCGCAGGCCTTGACTAGATATTATACCACTGTTCTATGTACAGTCTACCAAGAGCATTTGGACTGATGTTGTTGCTCGGTACCATCACCAAATGGTTACTCAAAGGATGCCCGCTCAACTGCCGCAGTCGGTGCAACTTCTCAAACGAAAAAAGTTTGAATTGTTAACACTTATGTCAAGACGTGAAATTGCTAGTAAAAAAAATTGGAAAAAATAATAAGTCAACACTAGACAATAGACATTACACAAAAAAAAATTGACCGCCAAAGAGATGCTGCTCGAAATTGGTTTTATAGAAATAAGAACTACTTAAGGTAATAAAGAGGAGTCCCAAACCTTGTTCCGCTATTCCCCTAATTCGCGAAAATAGATTTGATCCGTTTGACTTCGTAAAATTAAAATCCCTGCGTTTCGAACTTTTGCAACATCAGAAAGGGATAACTTGGCAATTTTTTTGAAACTTCTTGCGGAATAAGCAACGCGATGTTTGATTGTCGAACATCGCGTTTGATTCTCTTAATGGAGTAAAAATATACCAAAATAACGCCGTCAGTTTTAACCTGTAGTTTTGTGTATTTTGCGATGATGTACTACTGTAACATTGCCACAAGTTATTATACCGGTAATCGTTGTTTAGTTACGACCCCGTTTGTGCCATTTGGTGCGTGAATCAAATACGTTTGGATTTAACTTGCATAGCGAAAAAGGAAAACAAGGAAGCTTTATTCGATCAGTCGAACCCGATGGACCTTCTGAAAGAGCTGGTTTGCGAGCTGGTGACAGGATTATTGAGGTATGTCGTTGATTAAAATGAAGAATGATTCCAGCAAAAACGAGTTTTTCTGTGGTTGATTTTCAAGTTAAAACTGTAAAAATGTTTTGTTTGGCTTTATTTTCTTTAATTGGTTTTGGTACGTTCGAAAATCATCACGGAGATTTGTGTGTGGGATGATGACTTGATGAGTTATTGACATCTAGACTATTGTAAGTACCAGTAGCTATCGAAAATGGCTTTGACAACAACTTTTTTTTAGTGGAGTTATTAGTTGAAAACCCTAGTTTTTTTAATGGAAACAGTCCAAACTTTCCAAATACATAGGAATAAGTTTGAATGTATTTGTGTTAAGAGAAGGAGAGGTTTTTAGTGCTTAGTAGGGCTTTGCTGACCCATACTCAGCAATATAGTTTGTTGATTCTTAACTTTGTAAAAAAGTTTTCGAGCTTGTTTACCATATTTTACCATATCCATGCATAGTTGCACAGCACACCAAATTAACTGACCGCTGGTGCGCAACCAGGATTTTGCTAAGGGGGGGTTTGACCCTAAAGTTTTGTTGTTTTTTTTTGTTCGAAAAATGACTCGTTCTTGTGGCGTGGCGAGCTAACCGGTACAACTACGCGTACCACAAACAGGGCCTCAGAGAAAAACATTTTTAAGAAATACGAAGACTGATAATTACGACTGTGTTCCGCCGGAAATTAGTTCAAGACCAAAAAAGCAAAAAGTCTTCGTCGGATTTTGGCTAGGGTTTGGCCTGAATGCAGATTTGAGTTAAATTTTCTAAGTAACTTGGCTAAGAGGAGGGAGGGGGCTGAAGTCCCCTTAGCCCCGTTTGGTCACGAACTGATTGCCAACATTAGGGTTAGTTGGGGTTCAGCTGGTTCGCGGTCAGTTGTGGACCCGTCGCACAGGCAATACGCACGTATTCAGTACCGGTGCATGACTAATTGGTAGCATGATCTTAGCCCCTGTCTATTATACTTGCCGCTATCATATCTTAAATATGTGTTTACAGTACGTGTCTAGATCCATATGATTTTGTCCTTCAGTTAATGAATATGAGTGAATTGTATACAGTATTCGTTCACTATTAACGTCTGATGTAAAAAACGGATTAGAGGCTTCGGTTAGGCTTAAATCCTACTGCATGTTCTTTGTATTACTTCCAATTATAATGCTATAGATTGACATTGCTTTTTGAATTCAATCTAATTTTGAAAGCAATATCCAGCTTACATGAAAGCCATAGATATAAAACAATGCGGTTTGCATTATATTAAAGCAAATTTATGGAAAACCGTTTGGTTAATGATCTGTAAAATGCTTTTGCTCTGTTTGCATAGGTTCTTGTTTAAACAGTGTTTGCCAAGTCTACAAATTTGGCGAACTTCGTAAATAGCTTGCTCTGTATGCATTAATAAACTGATTTATAAAGTTTTGTAAGGCTTTGCGTGTTGCTTCGTATTTCTCATAAAATTTTTCAATAACCTTTTCATGATGCAATGGAATTTGATTTTTATTGATGATCAATAAATCCAACTTCGCCTAGACATATTTGGAAACACTGCGTTTCAAAATCATAGCATTTTTTAAGTTGCTTTAGTCGAAGCTGCAATGAACAGTGTTTTGTACTCCCTTCGTTTGATATTGGCAGCTTGAAATTTCTATCACTTGTAACCAGTCAATTTACTTCATACTGTGATCGATTTATTACCATATGTCTGACTAAGCTGACGGCATTAACTTGGACCTACAGCTACCTGTTACCCAAAAGATGAAAAAAGCAAAACTATAGAATTGTAGACAAAATTCAAGAAAGATGTTTCTTGAAACAATCTCAAATTTGGATCGTGTTTAGAAAAGTAGTTTTCTGCAATATACATGTAATGTGTTTTGGATTTGAATAAAGGAGATTAAAGGGGCTGAGGAGTTTAATTCTTTTCAACGGCTTCTAAACCTTAGCAATTTAGTACTTTCAAATGCCTTCTAAAACTTGTGGCATTCAATGGCGCTAAAATGTTTATTTTTTCCGAAAAATCAAAATGCGCACCTGACCGGTACTGTCACTTGGGGTACCAATGTTGGTGTTCTCGTTCTTCTTTACCGCAGCTTTCTCTAGTAACGTTTGGTTTGCAGATCAATGGCAAGAACTTGGAATATGAGAGGCACAACGTGATTGTTGGTGAAATCAAAGGTTCAGGCAGTGAAGTTGACATGCTAGTGGTGGACGTTGACACTGATAATTACTTCAAAGAATTGAATGTAATTCCAACCGCGGAACATGTTTCGGGACCAATACCGTCGAAACAAAGTAAGCGATTTTCCCGGAAAAGCTTTATTTCCCCGGAAATTTTCATCTATTTTTTTTTTACGAATTCTGATCCAGCTCTAAGTCCTACCTACATTCTTATTTTAAGCTATCCCCAACACAAATCTAAACCCTTAAAATCCAAATGAAAAATGCGCAGATAATTATTTCGCATTTTCTTTTTACTCTAACGTAAAAATTTCCCGTGAAATAGTCTCTACCATTTTCACCAGCCACTGCTCCAGCCAGGGGTGCCGAAACCCGAGGGGGATGGGGGGATATATACCCCCCAATAATTTGACCATATCCCCCCCAATAGTTTGAGTATGGTCTACATCTGCATCCCTCCAATAATTTGACTCTGGTGCAGTAGCGTAGGCGGGGGGGCCTTAGCCCCCCCCCCCATTGGCCTGTTAACCAAACTGCAGAATAAGAAAAATACCACGTTTTTAGGTCTTTTGAGACTGCTTTTTGCGATGGAATTGACTAAAAAGTGGTTTAAAGCATCTTTTGAAACATATATTTAAGGGGGGGGGGGGGGGGCTAATTGACAAAAATTAAAGTCACAAATCAATAAAAACTTTAAAAAATGTCCAAAAACACAATCAAATTTTATCGATCGTGTAAAAACGCCAAACATAGGTTTTATTTACAAATTTTTTATAAACTCATGAATAAGGAGAGGGGGGCTATTCAGCGTTAGTTAATTACCAATCACTTCTCTCAAATATCTTTCCATTAGCCCCCCCCAATTATTTTTCTTTATAAAATAAAGACGAAATAGATTACTCTGCGTGAGCTTCACTGAATAGTAGGATTTTATGATTTACCAGCATGTAAACAAGAGAACTGCAATGTTATTATTAGCCACTTCCCATATAGCCATTAATGCAACCAGTTGAATCATGTTGCGCTGCCAATTACTATGCCACATTTTAAAAGCATTATTTTTTATTAAAAGAGCTCTAAAACGTAGTTATTTTTGCAAAAAAATGCAAAATTTTCGAGCGCTGGGGGCTCCGCCCCCAGATCCCCGTGCCTCCGGCGGCTTGGGGCTCCGGCCCCAGACAGCCTCCCCCATTGCGAATTTCTGGCTACGCGCCTGCTCTGGTGTGCATCTGAGCGTAGGTGTCCACTTGAATTTGGGGAAAAAGTGTTTCATTTTTGGTGAAGACATTTTTTTTGGCTTCACCTGAATTTGGGGAAAAAAGTGTTCCTTTTTGGTGAAGACCTTTTTTTTTTGGTCTTCACTTAATTTCATTGAGGTTCATCCCCCCCAATGTTGAAAATAGGGCAAAATTTGGGTAAAATTGCAAATTATCCCCCCCAATGCTCAACAAAGATCGGCACCCCTGGCTCCAGCTGCTTTTGCGTAGTGGTGATTTTCCCACCCTGCCACACGATGAAGGTTTCTGGACAATCTTCCAATTTTGACAAGACATGAGACAGCGGTTTAGATTGGTGCCAAACCGTTGAGTTTCAATTACGCTTGTCAATAATGTTCATTTAGCATCACTCAGCAAAGCGGAAACTGTTCTTTGATAATGACATACAAACAAGGGCGTACGCAGGGGGGGTTTTGGGGGTTCAAACCCCCCCCCCATTGGTCTGTCGACCAAAATGCACAGTAAAGAAAATATCACGTTTTTAGCACTTCTGATCCTGTTTTTTTGCAATGACACGGACTCCAACATGATTTAAAGCAACTTTTAAAGCATTTAAGAGTTTCTTAGGGGGTTTAATTTGTCAAAGATATGGCTTATAAATCAATAACAACTTCAAGAAATTGCCAAAATTAGCAAATTTAACCGCTAAAAATACTTTACATTGGCTTCATCAAAAAAATGTGGAGACGGGGTTTCAGTATTAGTTAATTATTAATCCACTCAAATCTCATTCCACTCGCCCCCCTTTTTCCAACTCTCTCACTCTATAAACTACAGAATATAAATGCTCGTGAATTTCAAATTATGACTTTATGATTTACCGGCTTGTAAATTAGAGGACTGAAATGTTACCATTAGCCATCGCCCACATAGCTCACTTATGAGCAAAGGTGTACACAGGGGGGTGGGGGTTTAAACCATCCTCCCTATTGATCCGACGTATATCATTCAAAATATCGCCTTATTGCGCAAAACAAACAAGCTCCTTCTTTACTCTCATATTAATATAAAGTATTTAATAATGGTAAATATTTTTTTTGCAATTTAATGCAACATTGTAAGCGGCTAAGTGTAATACTAAAACTCTGCAATGTCGTGTTACGAGTCAGAGTAACTTGAAATAGCGTAGGCGTGGGGGAGGGGGGTTTATAGACCCCCCATTGGCCTGTCAACCAAAATGCAAAATATGAAAAATACTACGTTTTTTGCACTTCTGATCGAGACTTTTTTTTGCACTGGAATGGACTAAAAAGTGATTTAAAACATCTTTTGAAACATAAATTTAGGGGGGGAGGCTAATTTGTCAAAAATAACACCCACAAATCAATGAAAACTTTGAAAAATGGCCAAAAACAAGCAATCAAATTTGATCGGTAGAGTAAAAATGCTAAACATAAGTTTCATCAGCGAGCATATTATAAACTTTGGAATAGGGGGGCTACTTAGTATAAGTTAATTACCAATCACTTGTCTCAAAAAATTTTCCGTTAGACCCCCTCCATTTATTTTTCTCTATAAAATATAAACGAAATAGATTACTCTGTGTGAGTGTTCTTGAACTATAGGATTTTATGATGTACCAGCATGTAAGCAAGAGAGCTAAAATTTTACCATTAGCCACCTTCCACATAGCCCATTTATGCAAACAGTTTAATCAGATTTGCACTACCAATTTCCATGCCACGTTTTAAAAGCATTATTTTTTATCAAGATAGCCCCTAAAATCAAGTTATTTTTGAAAAAAAAAATGCAAAATTTTCAAGCGCTGGGGGCTCCGCCCCCAGGCCCCCAACACAGCCCCCTCAATTACGAATTTCTGCCTACGTGCCTGCCGCGCTTTGCACTGTTTATAATCATATGTGTTTTCGTAGCTTTTGTTTTGAACAATTTTTTCTTCATCTTTCAGTTGCAAACCTTATGATGTTAACTATAGATGTATGCTTAATACTTAATTGTTTTTTTTATGAAAAGTTTTGTTTGCATTATGCACTGTGTAACTTTGACTCCATCTTGTTACATTACGCTAAGTTATTTATTCGCCAAAGTATAGATCTGGAACAAATTTTTGATGTCACTTTTGAAACCCCCCCCCATTGAAAAATCCTGCGTACGCCACTGCATACAAATGCGACTTATTTTATCCATATCGCGAACCATAAGCACTTTCCAATGAAACATTTCTCCTACAGTTAAATAACGTTGAGTTAGTCTATTGCGTAACCACAATATTAGTAATAGAGTTTTTTTAACAATAGAAAGTTACACCTCAGCATATCAAAATCATTATTTGGCTTTGACAGTTCAATACGGCCTTTTCTACGTTATTGTTTACTCGAAAAAGTGAGAGGAGCGCCCAATTCAAATACAAAGCAAACAAGAGCCACTTGAGTCCGTCGGGCTACTCGAAGAGCTTACTTCGCTTCAAGCGTTAATTTACACTGCTGTACTCTATCTATTACATACCATATCGATTTTCAAGTATTATGTCATCAGACCTATAAAGTTTGAGAAACGTCTCTTTAGTCCTTCCCCAAATTTGAGTACTGGTACTAGATTTAGGGAAGTTTAACAATCCTCAGGCCAGCTAAAGTTACATTTTATTTATTATAAGTTCTTGTTTTTTCTGGCACTTTTGAGTTGTATTTGCAGCCACAAACCAAATTTTCGTCCTCTGATGTTTGTGTTACGAATTTCAAGTTACTCCGTTTGGTGACCGATACTCCGTTTTAGTTTCTCCGTTCTGCTACGGGTATTCTAGCTGTTTTGTGGACTAGGTACCGGTAGCTTTATGTGAAGCCTGTTGCTATTGTCTGAATGTTTTTTTTGCTTCATTAGCTGTTCAAGTGACTGTACACAGTGTATTGTTTTAAGCGCAAGTTTTGAGAATACTAATAGTTTTGGCTTTGCCTAAATAGCAGTAGCATATACTCAGGGTGTTCAATGAACACCTTGACAATCTGACTTAACTGATGAAACTATTGCTTTCTATCCCTTTGTTTTTTTATTTATTTTTCGACCATTTTTACACCTTGACAAAACTATTCTTAACTTACTTCAAATTTTGTAATTTGTTTGACAACATTTTGGTTGAAAAAGTGAATTTTCATATTTATTATCTTTCAATAATTTAATACTTCCGACTTTGCGAATACATAGGTGACGTTTTATGTGTGCAGTTAAGAGCTGTGCAAAAGAGTTATGCTGGAGAAAAGAAATGAATATTGTCATCGGCAGCGCTCGCCAATCAGGCATTGACGTGCAGTCACGTGCTAGCCACTATACGTGTTCAGTTGCAATCAGTCCATACTGTGTTAACGTCATCTAGCTTCGTTGAAGTTTTTGAATTCTCCTTTAAGCAATTTGGAAATCAAAATGACGAAAGCTAAAAGCAGGCTCACTGATCAAAAATTACCGTAAGCTGTTCGTCAGGTCCAATGCTGAATAGTACATCGAAGTACAGTAGGCCTATTATCAAATTATGTGATGAAAAATGTGCGGACGAACGCATTGACATGTTGCTTCCTTGCGCCAGAATTCCAAAATTTTAATTATTTCTATCCACCAGAACCACGTCAAAACATTTTGTTTTACAGTGGTTGTTGACAGTTTTGTATCTGAAGCGTCCGAGCCAGCTGCGGTTGAAAAGCCTAAGGAGCAAGCCCCGAAACCGTCATCTCAGACTCCTGTTAGCGCTCCTACGACAAACGGGACAGATTTACCGGACTTGGACCTTGCCACGCTCAAGGAAAGATCGAAAGCATCCAGCCGGAAAAAAGGGGCACCTCAAAGCAACTGGAACAATCGGCAAGCTATTTTCAATAATCTTTAGTTTCACTTTTTTGCTAATTCTGTTTGTTTCTTTGATGCGAATTCGGTGCTATTCAACCTCTCTCATAACGTTCCTTAAAACAGTGTCGAGTAGTTTTGTATATACAATTATACATCGTACTTACAGTTCGCTTAGCAATATTATCCGAATGATGATCGCTTTTTTATTGCATTTTCTTATTGATTCCATTTTTAATTACTTTTCGTTTACAATTTTGCAATGCATGCAATTTGATAGTGTAGGTTGACAACATGTTTTTTGGTGCCTTTTCTAAATCCGGTGGTTTTTTCGATAGTAAATGAAAAGGAACTTGTGTATGGTGTTTGGTGCTGTTCTACTATTTGTCATATGAAATTGTTAACTTTTCTGCTACAGCTCTAGAGCTCATTACCTACAACATATATCTAAGAAACTTGTAACCTTAAGAAGTTTTCTGCACGCATCTACAAAGAGCTGGTAGCCCGATAAATATAGCTTGGCCAATGTCCTCCAGAAAAAATACAGTTCGCATGGTAATGATAGATTTAGGCGGGAATGAGTCACAATATTGACTGTGTGACTTCAGCATATCTGCGTGATTGTAACCTGTATTTTCAAGTTATTTTACACAGTCACTGGTAGTTATGTTTTCGTGGTTGCCGTCGCTCCATATTTGATGTTTATTTTAGTGGGTTAAACAATACAATACCGGTACAATGAAAATACATTCTTTGCCGACCGATTCTAGCATTGTGTATGAATCGGCATATTTTGCCATTAGACTCGTCAAATTGTATCAATATGGTATTCGTATCTACATCAGCAAATTATATTCTTCTGTTTGTGACAAATACTGTTTAATTGGCAATATTTGTGGGACATCTTTGTAATTTTTGTATTGTATCCAAAAGCTGTAGAATCTGCTTTCAATTGATAGTATGGTACTCGTTCAGTTTTTAATCTACAGTTGAATAGCGTATCTTCGTGATCCATTCTATCGCGTGTTACTAACTGACTTTTCTGTTTTCTAATACTATGTTGTAAAGATGTATGTGTAACCAAACTAGTCAACCGAATATGTGCTGTTGATTTCTGTACATTTTTGTATCCTTTAAATGAACCACTGTAAATAGATGCGCTATCGATTCACTGTTGAATATCATAATAGTTCGCAATTCAGTTATTAAAATACAAAATCATTACTGGTACTAATCATAATTGTTTGTTTGAGGTATTTATCATTCATGCTATGAGCATGCCAGAATTGCCAAATGTCATTCGAGTTATTTTTAATACCGAAGAGAATTTTACTAAAAAAAGATTATTTCCTTTCACATTTTTGACCCAGATGTAAATTTTTAAATAGTTATCAAACAATTAAGATGTTGTCTTATGAAGTAGAATTGTAAAGCGTGATGTCTCTGTAAACTGTTACATTAGTTTCGCCTATTTCACATCAGGAACAAAAAACAGTGAATCTCTCCGAAACGCTGAAAAACTGACTGGAAAGCTGCACTGGTCTCTGCTTGAAGCGATAAATGAAAAGTACATTTACAGAAAAGGTGAATGAAACTTACAAAAAAAGCAGCAACAAACAGCAGCAGCGCAGAACAAATAAAAGCAGTAACGAATAGCAGCTAGATCAAATAGTACAAAAGCCGATTGTGGAGGCAATCCCAAAAATTCAAAAAGCACTCAATCAAAATCAACCCAAATACACTTCGACATACTTGGCAGTGGGATATACAACACACCACACCTGTGCCATCTATACGGTATGAATCGAAAAATGATGTTTCCGCAGTCTATATTACTAAAAAGTAACACTAAAGATGTACAAACTAAGTCCTCAAGTTGAAACCGATAAATTCAGAAACAATTTATGCAGAAATTAAAATTGAGTTGTTATTTTTTGTCTTCGACCAAAAACGTCTTGAACTTAAAAAAAAAAGCTTATCATGCAGCACTCGATAAAACTTAGAAGAATACTCGTAGCGGAATAAAAAATCAATCAAGTTCGCATTCCTGCTACAATCATATCGGTACTGAAGTGAATTGTAAAGCCAAGCATCTTACAAGCATTAACGAAGTTCTTGAGAATTTATCTTGCATGTGCTGTAGCGACAAAACGACTCTTGCTAACGAGATGAAAAACAAAGAAATTTGGGGTGTTTCAACTTCGAAGTTCAGTCACTTTTTTGTCTTAGCAGATGACGCAGGGCATATATCTCGGTTCAAACAATTAGAGCATTTGGGTGAAACAGGGAGACAAATCTGCTGGCCAAACCCAACAAGCAACCAGTTTGCTTCTTTCCACAAATCTCTGCAAAAAAAGTAATAATAATGAAACGCTTGTAACTTCTCCAGCGACATGAGTACTTTCCAGGACAGCGAACTCGAAAAAATTCTGTTGTTAGGCCGAACTTGAAAAAATAATTTTTCTGAACTCGAATGAAACTGAGTTCATTAAAAAAAATTGTCAGAAAATATTTTATTGTTGATCATGCCGTGTAAATTGAGCTTGTTCACTTGTTTAGGCTGTGGCAACCTAGAAAAACAGCATGGACACAAAAAGTAGACGTACGGTAAGTTCGTATGCAACAACGTGGATTAACTTTGATCCGAGGATCAACAAAACTTTCGACAAATGGCCGGGCTAATTAACTCGAATAAATATCGATCGACTTCGCAGCCATGGCGCTTTTCATCATATTTGTAACCAGGGCTGCGAACTGAAAAAACTCGACTGTTTTGCCGAACTCGAACACGAAAAAATAATTTTTCTGAACTTGAATAAAACTGTTCGTGTTCATTTAAAAGAAATAAAAAATTGTCGGAAAGAAACATTTTTGTTGATCAAGCCGTGTAAATTGAGTTGCGTTTTTCTCAGCAGGTGAGGTACAGGCACAATCGTGAGACTACTGCATAAGCGAAAGCTTGTTTTTTTTTGCAATGAGCAAGTATTTTTGTCAGCCTGAACTCGAAAAACTTGATATTTTTGCCGAACTTGAACTCGAAAAAATTAGAGAATTTGAACTTGTTGAAACAGACTGAATTCGAATAAAAATCGATCGAGTTCGCAGCTCTATTTGTAACATAATTTAAAATCCTCTGTGATGCTACTCATAAATTTAGCACACTACGCAAATTATAGACAACATTTCACTACTTTATGTAAATCTATGTGGATACTTTAGAACACTCACGGAGGAAGCCAACTTTCCAATTCCTTTCTAGTTTGTTCTGGTTCTTTCGTCTTTTTTCGCACCCAGCCAAGACGATTTGATATTCTATGTACGTGCACATCGACACCTGTAGCGCAACGCATTGTTTTCGATCGCTATTTTCAAAGTATTTCAATGACAATGAACTGAGTCAATCAGCAAAAAAACAAACTTGACAACGATTCGGATTGCATGATCTGGATTGCGTCTTTTAATAAGATGATTATCTCAGCTTGGTGACACTGAACAAGCAGCAAATTCAATGGACATAAATTAAAAAAAAAATCCACAAGAACATTGATTGAATTGCCGAAACTCTTAAGTCGGTGCAGATTCCTCCAAACTCGAAGTATGGCGCTTAACGCAAAGAAAAGTGTGCAGATCAGCCAATACATAACGTCTGATGTTGTCCGTGGCAGGAAGATAAATACGCAATTTGAACAACTTTGAGATGGTGCAGAATTTAAATAAGTTGTGACTTTTAGCAGAGTCAGAGCAGATCCTACTTACCACATTTCAAATCAGACAGAGATCGTCACCGAAGAGTTCTGTCCTAAAGCTTCAAACGAAAAGCATGACATTGACTCTGCTGAAAGTCATATTTAAATATGCAACTACAACAGCAACTTTTAATTCGAAAGTGTAGCCTCATTCTGTGAGTTTGCTACGCAAAGCTATAGCTGCATAATAAAAAACGAAAATTCTTCAATAAAGCTTACCTATTCCAACCACTTGATTCCAAGCACAATTCATTGCCAAATATGCCATTTTCGGACCAACTCCTGGCAATTTAACCAACGTTTCAACTGAGTTTGGAATGTCACTCTTGTAGTCACTGCGCAAAATTGAAGCTGTTTTCTTTAAATACGTTACTTTTTTCTAAAAACAAAGTTTAAATCAAAGATACAGAATACATATTGCTTGTTTTATAGAGAATAAGTTGTGCAAGTTGAACTTTACTCAAAAAAGAGTCTCAAAACAACTGATACTGGTAAAGTTGTAAACTGTATCATTGTAGGTCCATATCAGAAACCTTACACATCAAAAACAGTACATGTAAAACAAGAGGAATGTAGGACAGTGCACACATCACAGAAAAATTTTCAATACTACGTAAAATAATAATTCTTACTCTCCAAAACCCAACTGGATATATCAGCTCTCCCAATTCCTTATCTGATAATGCAAGTAATTTATCCACAGTCAAATCAAGATTCAGTAATCGATTCATTGCTGCATGTGTGACTTCATCTTTGGTTTGGCTTGAGAGCATAAGAGAAACCAGAAGATGAAATCGTTTTTCCTACAACAACAGTTTACAAATTGCTTTATGCATGGAAACTTCCAGCAGCTAAACAAAGGTGCTATATGTAGAGATCTTTAAAAGAGATACTACTTGAAATCGGTTTTATTGAAGACATGAGATTTACTTGAGGTAATAGAGATGTTTTATTCTTTGTTCCAAACCTTGTTCCACTATTCCCCTTAATTCGTTTGAATCTGTACCATTGGCAACCCAGTGCTTTGAAATTTGTGACATCACAAAACGGATAACTTTGCAAAATGTCTTGCAGACTGATATTCTGCAAGAAATTTGGCAAATTGGCAATTTCTTGCAGAATAAGCAATGCAATCTTGTAGAAAAAGCAACGCAATGTTCGATTAGCACATTTGTTTTTTTCTGCCAGAAATTTTACAGAGTCATCCTTTTCTGATGTCATAAAATTGCAAATGCAGGGTTGCCAAAGGTACGAAATCAAATTGACAAAATCTAGGGATTTTTGCAGATAAGGGAAATAGCGCAACAAGGTTTGGGACACCTCTTTATACCTCAAGTAGTTCCATTTCTTCAATAAAACGATCTTGAGCAGAATCCCTGAATAAAAACTAAACCAACAAAGCCAACCTTAATCTGACAGAAAAAAGCTACATTGCACAACCAGTGACCAGATGACTGAAACGTTGCTTGACAATTTTTTAATGAAATAAAATATGAAGTCTGATTTGTATGTTTTTTGACAGTTGACACGTAAAATTGAGTGCAATGCAGTTTTAAATGACAAACGGATTTAAAGTTGTACAATCATTCAATGCAATGATACTCAGTACTGTACTGTTATTCAGTACAACAAAAAATATTACAGGATTGAAATACATGATATCAATACTTTGAACATTACTTAAAAGCTACAATTATTAACGACACTCCAAAAACGCCGCATTACGATAATGACTGGTGGAAGAAATCACACTAATCCATTGTTTTGGCAGTCAAAATGTCTAAAAATTAATGATATCTACAGGCTTGAAACGGCTAAAATCATGAACAGAATCCATAAAAAAATGATCACATCATTCAAGCAAGTGTACATTAAATTAATTGAAAACTACCACACACATGACACAAGACAGAAAAGAAAAAAACATTATGTTGTTCCAAGAACCAGAACAAAATTGGGACAAAAATTATCATTAGTAACAGGGGTTAAAATCTGGAACAAAATTACAAACAAATTTAAAAAATGCTGCTATCAAAGCCTTAAAAGGGCATATAAATCTAATTATTATCAAAGTGCAAGTAAACATTTTCAATGTTTTTAAGAAATTTGGGTAAGGATGATAGTGATGTCTATAAGTCAGAACTGTAACCAGAGCAAACGGAGTGAGGGGGCACTACCTGAAAATGGGAGGGGCAATGAAATAGACTGAACTTCAGCACATAAAAACTGATATTCTACGGCTAAAAATTATGCGCTATTTTATCAATTTTATATTCATCTTTGAAAAAAAGAGACATTTAAGCCCAGTAGCGTTTCTTAGCTCATTTCAAATGCAGCCCATATAATCGCTTGAAAAATCAGTCTGCAGGAGTGATGTGACCAGAAGTGCAACTGGATTTGCTAAATAGGAGGGGGCTTAAACAAAAAGTTTTTTTTTTGCACAAAACTTGTCTAATTTAGGCCTCGTGCTGAACAAACCGATACAACTCAAACGTATCACAAAGGAGACCTGGAGGCAGAACCCCCAGCCGCTGGATGATTGTTGCGATTTTGCAACAAAAAGTAGCATTTTAACACGATTTCAATCACATTTCACACGTTTTTTAGCCATATGAATAATTACACTAAATTGCTAAAATTCAGAAGTCATTGAAAGAATTAAATTGCCTAGCCCCTTCAGCCCCCTTTAATGCCTAAGGTCAATACCAAAACACAGGGTTGCCACAAAAAGTGCAAAATCAAATTCCAGGACTTTTTTAAGTCATTTTCCAGGACTTTTCCAGGCCTGTTAAGATTTTTTTACAGGACTTAAAATTTAATTTTGACTATTACTCTCATGCACCTACTCTTTTGCACTTGTGATTGACGAAAAATTTTGATGTAACGCATTTGCATTCCTAGTACTGACCACTAGCCAGGGGCAAAGCCAAAAAATTGCAACGAGAGAGTTGTGTTTTTTGGTATGGGGGCAACCTCCAGCCGCCGGAAGCCATTGGGGGTCTGGGGGCAAGGCCCCCAGCATTCGAAGATTTTGCAATTTTTTTGCAATAATAACTTGATTTTAGACCTAGTTTTGCAAAACTTATTGCTTTTAAAACGTGGCATAGAAATTAGCACTGCAAAAACATGATTAAACTGGTTGCATAAATGGGCTACAGTATGTGGGTAAAAAATAGAGCTCAATCGATATGACTTTTTCAGGCCGATACTGATATATAACTCATAAACTACCAAATTTTGTCTATATTTTTCACTTGACTTGACCTGAAAAGCTTCTCTAATCCTCCTCCAAAGAAAGATTATTGCAAACACAAGTCATACTAAGCTAATCGAATGCAGGAACACTTGTGCTTGCTCTAAAAAAATAAATAGTTTAAGGTAATAGATCTAAGCCGATATTTTATCAGCGATAGATAGCTGATACAATATACAGGCTTGCCACTGATATCGGCCAAAATATATCAGCTGAGCGATAGATATATCAGTCGAGCTCTAGTGACTGGTAATAGTAAAAATTCAGTCCTAGCTTTATTTCCATACAGTGAACTATAAAATTTTATTATTTGAAAAAAACAGAGCTTATTTGAACGCCAGGGTGCAAACAAAAAAACTCTACCCAAGCCCTAACCCCAACCATAAACTAAACCCAAACTGTAACCCTAGCTCTAACCCTAAAGTTAATCCTAACCCAAACTCAAAATATAAACTCCAACTAACCACTAACGTTAATAATTTACAAAATAAAAGAGTATTTGAGCAAATAAGCACCCACTTTTGCTCTCTTATTCTTTATAAGCAGAGCTCATTTTGCATGCTAGAGTGCAAATAGGCACCCTCCTTTGAAAAAAACTTCCAAGTACTAATTAATCCAAATCGTCTGTATTTTATAACGCTAGATAAAGATATAATTTGGGAGGAGGGGCTAATGAAACGAGATTTGAGAGAGTTGATTGGTAATTAACAGAATTAAATACCTAATAAACCCTTTATAATTGTCTTACAAAGCCTACGTTAAGCATTTTGCATCAAGCAATCGAATTAATTATTTATTTTTAGCCATTTCTAGTTAGTTAGTTACAGTAGTTGTGACTGGTTTATTGTTGACCAATACTAGCACTTCCCAAACTCGTGGTTCAAAAGTGACTTTAAATTACTTTACTATCCATATTCCTGCAAAAAACTGCCTCAGAATTATAGTGAGATAAACGTCTTATTTTTCTTATTGCGCATTTTGGTCTATGGGCCAGTGAAGAGCAATAGCCCGCAATGCTACTGCTACTAAAGTATTGCATTACAATAAATTAATGTCCATGAATTCACTTTTCCTAATAATATTCAACAATTTATACATACTGTATAGCAAAGTGTAAATTTTGGCTAATTCGAGGAAGCGCTTATTTGCACTCCAGCATACTAGTAAGAACTGCTTAAAAAGAACAAGAAAACAAAAAGCAGAAGAATGGGGGCTCATATTAATGTTAGGTTAGAGGTAGGGTTGCAGTTTGAGTAAGATTTAGAGTTGAGTCAGGGCTAGGATAGCGATTTTTTGTTTGTGCGCCAGCATACAAATAAGCTATGTCTTTTTACAATACAATAAAGCTTTTTAAACCAACTTCAAAATGCAAATTATTTCAACAATAGCTTTGTACAATTACAAGGTACCAGTTATTGTAAAAAAAAAACAACATCACATTCTCTCCTGGAAAATCACGGGAAAACTCTATAAACATTTTCCAGGACGTATGAACAAAATTCAAGGACTTTCCAGGACAGCAAAAAAAATCCAGGACTTTTCCAGGATGTGGCAACCCTGAAAACATTGTTTAAACACTTGTTTTTCTGAGTTATATTTTCTAAATGACTTAGCTAAAGAGGGCTGTTGCCCCCTTAGCACCTTCCCCTTGGTTGCGCTACTGACTGCGACCTAAAAAAATCTTGAGTGTGCTCTAAAAAAATAAACCAGCTGGTCTTTAAAAAAAATTTTCACGCATTGTTTCAGGTCATAATCACTAACGAAATACCAGAAACAATTCTATACGCTTACATCCCTATTCTGTGACACATCTGTAAAAGCGTGTTAATAAGACGAATTATTGCATCACATTTATGTACAGCAGTTGGTGGCCAGCAATTTTGCAAAGAATCGAGAAAATTTCAAACAAGAATCATGTTTGAATGTTATTATTCCTTTTTCCATCATTGCCTGTTGTCTAGTCATTACGTAATATTCTAAAAAATATTCTGATTAAGCCGAAATGGGGGGCACAAATAGTCATTAAGGGGGGCATGGCCCCTCTGGCCTCCTGTAGTGACAGCACTTCAATAAGTATGAGGGGCATTTACAAACTATGTAAACTTTTATCATTTTTTATAATTTATTGACACAATCAATCTACTTTTCAACGTAGTCTCCATCGAGGCCAATGCACTTCTCCAGGTGGTGCTTCCATCCTTTTATCCCATTTTTGAAGTAATCTGCTGACAGTTTTGAGGGCCATGTTTTTGCTGCTTGCTTTGCCTTATTAGTGTCATTAAAATGAATGCCTTTCAAGTGTTCTTTGAGTTTTGGAAACAAAAAAAGTCAGGTGGGCAAGGTCTGGGCTATAGGTGGATGTGGCAGCAATTCCCACCAAAATTCTCTCAGAACATCTTTTACGATCCAAGAAGAATGCACTGGGGCATTGCCGTGATGGAAAAGAATTCCACAATGGAGTTTTCCTGGACGCTTTTCAGCTAATTTTGCTCTCAATTTCCATAAAACTTCTACGTAATCGATGCTTGTAACAGTTTTTTTACCTTCTAAAAAATCTACTAGTGCAACTCCTTCCGAGTCCCAGAAAACAGTTGCCATTAGCTTCTTGACAGACCTCTTAGACTTGAATTTGATTGGGCCAGATGATCCACCTGGGAATCACTGCTTGGACCTGTTTTGTTTCAGGATCATACTGATACACCCATGTTTCATCTCCTGTGATAATTTGATCAAAAAAGCAGTCTTCAGCTGCTTTAATTTTGAGCAAACTCACCATTGACAATTCACTTCTGAGATTGAGCTGATTTGGGCGCAATGCTTTTGGCACCCATTGCGCCAAAAGCTTGCTGAGGCATATTTCGTTATGCAGAATCAAATGAGCTGAACCAATTGATATGCCCACGGTCTCAGCTACCTCGTAAATCATCCATCTTCTTTGACTAAGTTCCTAACAAAATCAATTTTTTTATTGTTTTTTGAGGTTGTAGGTCTTCCACGACCCTCATCGTCTTCAACAGCTTCTCTATCATCTCAAAATCTTTCAATCCACTTCCAAACACAAGTTTTTTTGAAGCATCACCTTTATAAATGGTCAGCAGAGCTTGAATGATCTTTGTTTTTTTCCAACCAAGCTTCACCAAAAATTTGATGTAGGTTCTTACCTCCAAATCCTTATGCTTCATGGGTTAAAAAAACTACCTGAAATAAACTAGCTCTTGGCAACTTTGTTTACAAGCGCAAAATGAGTGATAGTAAATATTTGATTACATACAACATGCTTTTTATGGCTAGCATGCTCAAATATGTTTTTTCTAGCTGGCACTCTTGTCATGGGAGAATTCCGCATATTTTTTGAATGCCCCTCGTATAAGCAATATACTTATAAGAAAATATGCTGATACTTATAAATATTGGAGTTGAATAAAGACAAAACAACTACAGTCAACGGTTAATGGTTAAGTATATTTTGTTGGGGCTGTGCAAAATTGAATTATAGGATCAAATGGAAACGTTCTGAGTGCACTAAACTGAGAGATAATCATATAACACGACAATCAAGCAAAATTTTATATTGCAGTGATCTTTCACAGAGGGATCGGTGCAATTTCTTTGTGTGCTGTTTATAGTATATTGCACAACATCTACATGAAATTGTGATTCACCACATCAAGAGTGGGCTAGTGCTCTTCATAAAAATCTAATAGATTAGATAATAGAATTGGGAGAGTAAAACATCAATGTCACAGCTAGTTACACTGAACGGTGAAAGTCTGCAAGTGTGAACGTCTGCACATTTGCTTTGCTTTATTTTGTCTTTTACTGCACTTTTTGTTGATTGGTGAACTGGGCTAGTACTTCCTTTGTGCAGTGCAAATTTGTGCTTGCATGGTGAGGTGGCAGCAGACGTGATAACTGCATTTGGTAGTTTTTTTTTGCTGTCTCCTTGCCAGGTGACTGCTTGTGCTGTCACTTCGTGAATAAATTAAACTGAATTACTCAAAAATTGACAGAAGCTATAATTTAAAAAAAACTTACCTTTTCGGTATATCCATCCTTTGTGCATCTTTCACAACCCATTGTATCAACTGGAGCATTCTTATCTTTTCTCATTAGCCTAATATTTTCAAACTGATCTTTCCAGCTAGTTGGCTCCCACTGTACCTCCAGTTTAGGTCGTTTTGGTTTAATATCTGGAATTTTCTTTGATTTCATTTGCTTTGAAACTTTTCCAGCTATGGAATCACTTACAATTCTTTTGGATTCAGGGACAATTTCTGATTTAACAGAAGCTTTTTCCACGCCAACCTGTTTGTTTTGATTTGATCGCAATCTTGTAGCTGGTCCAAAATATGCACTGTGACAGCTAGACTTTGTCTGGGACATTTTGTTGATTACCAGTATCAATAAAGAAAATTGTCTCGAAAATAAGGTATAATATTTACTGGTCGTATTAAGCATATATTTTATAAACCCTTAGCCTAGAGCCTTAATTGACAGAAAAAGATGGTCCAGCCTATCTTGTATGTCATTTTCAAAATTTATCAGTACTCTTCTACTCTTGGATTTATTGCAATGCAATCCAATACAAATTTAACTAATTTTTAAATTTGAGGTTGTCTGGTAATTACAACTTACAATTTATTCAGTTAACCTACCTTTACACCAGAATACCAAGCAATTACCAGATTACCGTCGTCGGGGGTGACTTTGATCACCCGTCTAACTTCAAGTGCTCTGATCTACTACCACACTACCGTTCCATCTTTCTCTATCGACTGGTCGTAACACTCTGTGGCTGAGCTTTCTTATGATACATTGCTTTTTTCAATTAGTGTCACGTGATGTGAGCATACTGCCACCTAATGCTTGATCAAAGTCACCCCGTGCCAGGGGTGACTTTGATCACTCATATAAAACTGCCGTTTTATCAAAGTAAACTCATCTGAAGGATGACTTTGTTCATTTTTATGTTTTTTAAAAAGTTGTCGGGGACTAAAATTTAGTTTTTATTGGATTGAAGTACAATTACAGGGGGTTTGCTTTAGGTAATGGCCATTTCACATCTGCCTCGGGTTCGGGAGGGTAGGGGTTCGATTCCTTCAGAACCAATCAAATATAAAGCTCTTGTTGTGGTCAATATTAACTCGCAACCACTATTATGTTGCACATTTGCGCTAGGTGGCTTGATAATGTGTGTTCGATTTCAAAAAAGAAGACCTGAAGACTAGCTATAGCAAATTTAACAAAGGAAAGTGAAGACTGACTAGGGAAAGTGTACCATGTTGCTAAAAGTGCTGCCAAGCATTGTTTGATTATTTGCTTTATTTTTGTTTTCCATTCACGTGGTATTAATCTCAATTTGCGTTGAAGTGGCGAGCCGCCACGTTCTAAAAGCCAAAATTGGCGCCAAATGAAATTTTGGCGATAAAAATAGTAATCACGTGACCAAGCAACTTAATCACATGACCAAGCAACCACACATAACTCCAAGTACAATGTGACGTTACATGGACAACGGATTTTGCAATTTGTAGTTGTTTTCTGGGAAAGATCAAAGTCACCCCGCTGATCAAAGTCACCCCTGAAGACGGTACCACAGCACCTCTACTCCACATTTGTAAGCCTATCTATAATAATAGTAAAACCACTAGTAAAAGATTTTTAATGCCTAATGCAGTAAATGTCTACAAGATCTAAGATGAAATAATGTAATTTTGTAAACCTAAAAGTTGTGCATATTAACGAGATAGCTCAATGTTTTTCTGCTTTTTTCTCTATTCTATACATTTTACTCACTGTTTCTCTGCTTCTTTCTCTGTTCTATACATTTTACTCACTGTTTTTCTGCTTCTTTCTCTGTTTTACCTCCAAACTGTACCAACACCACAAATTCCATTCAATTTAATTGCTTGCTGCATTGACTTCACTGCTGTAATTAGTTCAAACACTAGCATATTTAACCCAAAAATCTTTTACAAAGATATTCACCTGCCCAACTTTGATCTTACTCTGATGTTCAGTGCAACCGTTGTTTTGCTAGGCAATTAAAGCCTCAAGCAAACAAATGGAAGTAAGTTAAAAAAATTAATGAACCACCCCATGAGTTACCACACACCAGATGTCTTTTATGATAGCTTACCAACAAAATACAGCAGCCTTGTACAGCTGCTGTTTCAAGGAATACCACCTCTCGTAAGCTAGGCAGGCTAAGTAGGCTTATCAACTCTCAAAATGACCGCTGTATGATGCTACATTGAGCAGCTTGCCAGAATCATAGAAAAAAGTCAATCAAGGCAACCCACTTAAGATTAACACCCGAAATTAGAGGCACCAACTTTTTTTACTTTTTATTTAGTTTCGGTTGTTACGTGGGTTTCCTTGACTTCTATGATTGTTGCAAGCTGCTTAATATAACACACCGCTCATTTGAGAGTTGATAAGCCTAGCGTACCAAGCTAGCCTACAGGCAGGTTTGAAGGACCTGTCAATCTTGAGTAAAAGAAGTAAGGACATCATCTCAACATCATCCTCGTGACTCGTGCGGAACAACTTAGGGAAAGTCCCAAATTCAAATTCATTTCTTTGTGGAATTGTTAAGTTTTTGATCGGGTAGTGCTGTTTTCCAGTAATTGAAGATAGCTCTACATTCGAGTTCAGTAGTTCAAAAGTAATGATGAAGTAGTGCTTGTGAATTGATAAGGTTGTAGATTTTAAAAGCTTAAATTTACTGTTTCAAGCCTGTTTGGGTTCGATACATTTTAGCGAAGTAAAATTCAGAGTTTTGTTTATTGGATCTGCTTTCAGAGTCCTAGGCCTGCAGTAAGCCATCCTAGTTATTTTGCGTCAAACAAAGGTTCCGGGCTTCCGGCATAGCCTACTAATTACTACTAGGTAGACTAGACCTTGGACCTATTGCTGATGTGATGCAGTGATTCCTGTCCTTCTTTAATTTTGATTTTTCATTGAATAAGGTGGAGATCGTCCAAAGGTTTGCAGGCTTATTTTCAAAATTCAAATACAGTAGCCTACTGGCAGACTGGTAACTATTAAATTTTAAAACCTAAAACAGTGCAGATAAATTATGTAGATGCTCTAACAGTTACCGTACTCTTCGGTACTGGTAACAAATTAGCAGGTGGTAGCAATTTTCTGGATTTATCGTACACTTACACTGTTATAGTTACATTGGCCTAGCCTACCCAATATTAGTGCTACCTGCACAATTCATTTTTAGTGTACGCTTAAATTTTGAACAATTATTAAGTAAAATTGAATGACTAGTGACTACTCTCTTAGACAGTAAGATTGTTCTCTGAACTGGTGAATACTGGTATGTGCTCTGAAAGTGAAAAGATCAGGATATTTGTCCGAGACTGGCTCAATAAATTGGAATTTGATCACTACCCAAATGGTTTGGTTTTGGAATGTTTGACAAGCACTAATAATGCACTGGTAAGTTCCAATTGGAAAATTTGTCGTTTTAAATCATTTTAGAGCAGTGCGATTTATTATGCTTTTACATGCCCAGTGTCCACTTTTCAGCTCAGTTTTTGTTCTGGCTGATTAAGGCCAGAAAAAGATTATGTTGTGAGGGTAAAAAAATTAAACTTGAAATGTATGTGGTTTAAAAACAGAATTATTAAAAAAAAACATAGAGTTGTATCTAAAAAAAAACTTTAATTGTGGTTATTATTTGTTGTCTTGCATATTTGTTGAAAAAGTTGTCATGATGCATCTATAAAGATCAATTATTTTTTTGTTCACTTTATTTTGATTATCAGGTTATGGTTTTGAAATTTTTGATGCTGTTTTGCAGATTGTATTTTATTTTGGAAAACAGTATAGTTGAGAGGAGGCTAATCTTTTAGGCAGAGGCTGCTGTTACGTTTTGTAAGAATAAAAAAATTGCTATCCTAGCGCTAACCCCAAACCTCAACCTAGCCCAAACTCTAACCCTAACATTAATCCTAACCCAAACTCAAAATTTAGCCCAAACCCTAATGATAATCAAAAAGATAAGAATGAGTAAATGGCCAAATGAGCGCTTACTCTTTACTCTCTTATTCTCTTTATGGGTGTTACTTGACGTAACACTAGCCACTTCTAATATTTTAATCAAAATAATTATAGGCAATGTAATTACATTTGTTTTTTAATCACAAAAATTACAGCCTTTGTCTGTTTGTAACTAATCGCTATCACATTGGCTGTAATTTTAATGGTTGAAGTATTCTATTTTAATTGGAGATAATTAGCTTTCTTCAAGTGATTAGTGACTGAATGACCAGTAAACTGCAAAATATTAATAAACTATTAATATATGCCCAGGCTTAAATTACCAATGACTTGTCATCCCTCTCTTTTTGTCCATCACCAAACAGAATATACAATTATTTTTCATAAGTTTTTTCATGTCATTATAAATCTGAAATGCAACAGATCAAGTATGGATTTAGTTAAGCTAGTTTTGCTTATTCTATTTATATATTGCATCCTTTTTTGATTTGAAATAATTGAGAAAATTTATTTTACTTCAGGTAAAATGCAGTGATTTTAAGAGCTATGATGATTTGGAAGCTGACCAACAAGTGATAATATTACTCAAGAAAATTATTGTTAACTCTGAACTTGAATGGTTATCCAGCTGTTATAGCAAATCCATTGTGCACGAGATTTTATCAAAACTCAATCCAGAACTCACTTTGATGTGTTTAATTGACTTATTAAATGATTTAAAGTAGGTAGTTGAAATAGATTCATTTAAGTGAAATTTTTAATTATTTTATCTGCTGTATTATCATGAACTATAGATTAATGGGTCTTGCATAAAAAAAGAGCTGATTATAGATAAAGTTGAAATTGTTTATTTCAATTTTCAACTGTGGGACTGTGTTCCCTCTAACTTTAAGGCTAGTCGGCGAGTGCCCAAATTATCTTAAAACAATTGTGCCCAAAGCTCTAAAAAGACATTTATGTACCCAAATTTTGTGTCAATCCAGTATTAAAAGTATAGCAAATGTCATATTTCCATAAATTTGTAGAATTTTCTAAAGCTTTGTTTACCATATTGCCAAAAAATATTTACCCTCGCTCCAACAAATCGCCGATTCGCTGAAAAACATCGGCTTAGTGGGAACACTGCTGTGGGAATGCATTAAGTGTTGGCTAGCTATGTCTAAGATTACTTTACAAACCAGTTTTTCTATTTGAAAGATTACTTACTGTAATGCCAATAGCAATGGATTCGAGGAGAGCAGTATTTTAAAAAATTTTATCTGAACCATAATTATTGCTGTCTTAAATGTTAACCTTGTTTGTCATATCAATTTTGTTAGTATGATTAGTTGATAACGAAGTTACAATTTATTTTTGTACCGATCATTGATTTTTTGTATTCCAAATACATTAATTATACAATTGGCATGTTTTTTGTCGGAAGCTCTATTTCACTGAAAATTTCTATCTATCATACTTTTTAATCAATTTTGACTGGAATCTAACCCTAACTCAAATTTTTAATCTAAAACTAACTTTAACTTAACTCTAAATCTTGACCCTTGAAAAAGCAAATCAAAAAAGGAATGAATATGCCTCATTTTACTTCGTTTAAAAATTTTGGGTGAAATAGTCTTTTTTTTTAAATCATTTTTGGTTTCCTATGTTGTCAAGTTTGCTTGTTGCAGACCTGGAACTCGACTTGATTTTGCTGTTGGTTTGCTTGAGCAATATTTCGTTCATAATTCTTATGAAGATCTTGTTCTTATTCAATCCCATGCTGAGACTCAAGTTCATCAACTAACATGGAATAAATTAATTTGTTGTATCTCATCCCTACCAGAACATATTGCCAATAAGTTTGAAAGCAAAACTAGGTAAAAACTTTTTCTATTTCTTTCCAGAGTAGGGCAGCAGCACGTTCCTTTTTTAGGAGCATTTTTTAACAAAGTAACATCAACAGATTGCTCTCTTTTTCTGTTGGTCAGTTGCTTCTCGCTTTTTTTGAAGCGAAATTTTTGGATAATTTGCGATGAATAAATTTGTGATTGTTTTCGGATAGTGGTGATTGTTTTCAAGTAATAGCAAAATAACTGGAAAAGAATGATTTGACAGTTTTGTCAGAGCAGCAAGCAGTTAATCATATATAAATGTATTAAGAAATCAAATGGAGCAGTTGCCCACCTCTGCTTATAACACGATACATTGGGAGATGCCAGAATTTGGTCTGATTTAGTCTGTTACCAGTTCTACATACTGTTTTTATAATGCTCACCTTGGAAAATACAGTGAATGTAACTAATTTACTGCTAATAAAACTGCATCATTTGCGAATCATTTTATATAAATTATAGAAAACTAGCATTTGTACTATTTTCTCAAAGTTAGATTGTCCATTTAAAAGAAACAAATTTTCTTACCTAAAGCTAATTATCGCTATGTTGGTTTCTTGATTTCAGTTTCCCTTTATTTCACCATGAACGATTTTTTATTTTTATTGGATTGCAAATTATTCAAATTTTGGAAACATTAGTTGTGAACATTCGAGAAAATAAGAGCATTGATGTTACATTTTTAGCCAATAATGTCAGTCAGTTTTGTCTTCGTGGAAAAACAGGTGAGTAAAATTTTTATAACGACCAAGATTTTTTGAATTACTAGCTCATTTTAGGTTAAAAGTTTTAGCTTATTGGAAATAATCAAGATTGGGCATGGTATTTTTTCTGCGTTTTGATTATTTTTTGTTGAAGTTTAGTAAATTGCAAAACAGAAATGCTTTAATCATTCTAGAGCATATTTCTCTCTGATTGACCTTTCTCTGTCTCAGTACTCTTTTCTCTTTGATTTTTTAATAAAGATAAAATTTGTAGTGGTGTAGTTAAACTAGATTTCAAGTTTTTTCGCTACCTTTTACCTGTAACCAACTGTTTTAACTTGTTTGTTTTTTTGATTGGGTATTGTCATGGTTTGTTTTTTGTTTTTCAGAATTCTTATTCAAGCCTTTACTTCCTTTTCTTGTTGCCAAGACACACAATTGTTTTTTATGGCAACGTGTGGCTCAGAAATGTTTCTGCAAATTCACTGATCGCTCTCTAGATAAAATCATTTTGCACTTTTTCAAATATGCTCCATCGTAAGTACTGACTTGAAATGTGATTTGCTTTTGATATTGTAGAGTGACTGTTGTTTGTAGGCAATTTTGTCGTAAGTCATCATCTTCAGCATTTACAAGATCATGTAATTCTTTGAATTTGTAAATTCGTTGATGGGTAATAGGTACCATAATTTTTCAAAGTATTATAAATGTGCATACTACAGAGCACATTTACCTCTGTACTACAATACTTTAAAAATACATTGTTGTTTAGATGCCATTGCTTGCCTCTCATTCTTGGTGATTTAATAGTTACCAATTCCAAAGCGAAGTTTATAATTACACACAAGTTGCTGCTTACTCATTATTCTTTCGAGTGCACAGTTGCCCGTAATGTTGTTGGTTATCTCGCATCATTTCCTCAAACTCATTTTCTTTATGAGGTAACTAGAGATATCACTGTGGTTTACTTACAAGTGACAGACAATTTTTTTCGAAATAAGTCATTTCTTCGGAGACTTTACCTTGTAAAAGCACCTCCTTCCTCTCCTAACCCTATTCCAAACCTAAACTCAAATAATCTCGGCTTTGGTGAAGGAAAAGCACTTTCATGTTTTGGTAGTTGCTCTATTTAGCAACTTTTATTTCCAAATTCCCAGACTTTTTTCACAAAATTTTATGAATAAGCAGTCATAGTAAACGTGTGTTTTGACTAATGTACAAAGCGTACGAAGTTTGGACTTCAAAAAACAGATCTTACACATAAAATCAGGAGCGATTTTTGCTGTAGATCTTCAGTGACTAAGTCGCTATCATTTTCAAATCTTTGCCCTTTAAACTGTAGTCTTAACCAATTAAATTATTGGAACCTCTACGTCATTCAAGCGTATTACTGGTAGGAATGATCGTTAGCTCAAACCCATTTGGGTGCTACTTTAATGAGCTACTCGATGACGACTTTGAAGTAGAATTCGAGAGGTCAAGCTTTCTTGAAGCATTTATCACTTTTCAAAATGCTATTAGAAATTAAGATTTGAGCTTTAACTACGCTCTCGAAATGCATGAAAACTATTTAAAATTTTTTGGAAAAATTGTTGTTTTTGCCTTCCTAGTTCCAACCAAAGATATCGTTTATTTTGAATTGTGTTCATAAATTTCAGAATGATTTGTTAATTTCTAGGCTTTGTTGAAGCTTTTGAGCGTGTGGAGTTCCTCCAGTGCTATCAAGCATACCCCATATGAGCAACATCGCTATCTTACTGCCGCTATAATCACGTGCTCACCCTATTTGAAAGACAAACTTGATAGCCGATACAAAGCGGGTTAGTGTCTATCCGTTGCAATGTCATTTTTTACGTGCTGTAAAAATGGAAGCTGGCTAAATAAGCATTTTTTGTTGTTGTTTGACACCCTGCAAAGTTACTCTTTAAAATACCTTTTCAATAGTGTGTAGCGCCGTTGATTTCGCAAGGATCGTGTTGTGTCTTGTTTACGTGGTAATTTTTTTGGGGTGAGAGGGGTTTATGGGTCGTTAAAGTTGGTAGGCTACTGGGCACAATAGACCGCGGTTACATACAGTAAACTAATCGTTGATTAAATTAATTGTGACGTAAATTTTTCTTAATTTTTTGGAAACCTACTAATGGTTGCATTTGCTTTTAAATTTGCTTAAAAATCACTGCTTTAAAACACATTAACTTTTCAAGAGATCACGCGTGGCTTTATGGATGGTGTTAAGAATCATTTGGAGTCTCCAGATGCAAAAACTCGAGTTCTTGGAATGATAGTCGCTGAAAACTTGTCAGATTTAGTCAAAGTTTCTGAACAGAAAGAAAAGTCAGTCTTATGTGCTTTTATATTATTTCAATACGTTTTTGTGATTGTGTTTTATTTTTGTTTGTGAACTTCAAAAATATTGTTCCCCTATTAATTGCGCTATACTGTATTAGCATGCTTTTAAAGACTCGGCTCTTGCTAAAAAAGAGGTTTTAACATCATGATCATAGCTCATTTTTGTCAATGGTAATTACCGGTAATCAATTACGCTTGGTAAAAGGGGTCCACGACTTTTCTGCGCGACCATTTCGGTGCCAATATTCTGTGCTTTTTACTAACACTAACCCAAAGCCCTAACCCAAACCCTAAATAAGGGAACTGTCAAAGAGCACCGAATTGGCGCCGAAACGATCTGTGCAGAAAACGTACGGCAACGAAATAATTGGCGCCGAAATGGTCGCACCGAAAAGACGTGATCCCTGGTAAAAGTATGGTATGGTAAAATTACACATTTTTTTATTTGTGTTCAAACTGTGTATGAACAAGGCACTCTACGTCTGTCAAATCACGCCAACACTAAGCTCCCTTGTTTGGGTTTTGTTTGTAAGTCTTTTTGTCAGGCTGGGCCGTCACAACGGGTATACAGCTAGGCTTATTAAACCTGTAAATACTAAGATTAATTGTTTTGCATGCTGTCTGGCTTAAAGGCTACCAGCGCGAAAGCCTTGGAAAGAGCCACCAGAGCAGCGACTGCTTAAACAAACAAAACTGAGTTATTTTCCCACAGGATTCGAACCTGCAGCCTTTGGATTGCAGGTACACTGCACTGCTCCAATTCGTAGTATTTATATAGTCCACTGCTCTACCACTTTATAGTGGAAAACGGTTAAACATTATAACTCTGGCCTGCAAACGCAAAACCATTAAAGATTAAAACTCTGGCCTGTAAGCATCAAGACATCACAATCAAATTATTATCGACCCCGCAAGGCTCAATGACGGAAAGGTCCCTTCACTGTCTCCTGGCCAAGGCAACTTGGAGAACAAAACGTAATTACGATTAGAACATAAATGCTAAGATGTAATAAATCGACATGAACTTGATTTAGGCTCGAATTTGACTATGAAAAGACAGATGATGTCAAATTTCTTTTGTCACTTGATTCTAAAGAAGAGGATCCGAATGATGAATTTTACGCGAATCAGATAAAAATGTTTGAGTAAGTTTCCACGAGTTTGCAAGGTTTGGTTTATTTCTAACTAACCCTTTTCCAGCCAAATGGGTCGTGAAATGTTACTTCAGTGTATCTGACGGTCTACCAACCCTCTAGAAGAGTGAGAACAGTTACGAAACATGAGAGAGGGCTTGGTCGAACTAGCCGATTAGCGATGAAATAAACTCCAACCATATTGACTGCTTGACTCTTTGGAAGAATGGGGGCACGGATAAACTCATCGGAGACTCAACAGTGGGTCGAATCACAATGTGGACTTCACTAGATCATGCAGAGTCGGAACCTAACCGCCCTCCCAAATAATTTAACGGCTACGCGTTCGTAGTCAACCACCGCTCCTACACGTTGAATCTGCGTATGACTTAATAAAATATTGGGTAATACAAATGGGCAAAAACTAATCCATTATAGGTTTATTGATTTATGGTTTTGCAGAGACGTGAAATCTAAAATGGAAAGCGGACCTTCAAATGCGATAAGTGAAACAACTTTTGCTGTGGACAAGAGAAACTTTGTCAAAATGGCGGAAACGCAACAGATAAATTTGCAGCCGTTAGATACCGACAGAGAGCACGAATCATCTCCAATCTCCAGTGTTGTGAATGATGTCGACAGTGATGATGATTTGGTGCCGTATGATATGCCTGAAGAAACACCATTTTCTGAGGTATACATAGCATAAATACTTTTTCTAAAACTTGAAATTTGTAAGGGGCACCAAACCCTCAAATTTCTGGTGATCTCTATTTATGAGATCGACCTCAAAGGTATTCCCACTTGAGTCCTGGGCAGTGCTTTGGCAACATTGCCCCCGGTTTGCTAGTATGGTTCAAATTTGCCCTGTCCCACGGTCGTTTGGTGGAGGGAGCGTACTGGTTGTGTTTTATTGCATATTGTTAAGAAGCTAGATTTCTGCCACCCTTTTCATCTATTCAAAACTCTACCTGTTACTCAGTGTTTGACAATAGGCCTACGGTTAGTGATTATTCTACCGCATTTTGGGTTTAAATTGGCCTGTTCGACTTATCAGTTTGAAAACTGTTTAATCATTTGTGAATTGGCAAGCTTTTCTTTGCTGAAAAATGTGATTTCTTTATTCTAGCCGTAATTTTGTTCATCCATCTTTATTCTCTTAATTGCCTTGCCTAAGAAGACAGTTAAGGGACCTTTGGTTTTGAAGTCTAGTTGCCACATGTCTACCACACACATTAGAGGCTTTACGCAGTCCCATTTGCTGCTGAACGTCAAGCATGATTCGACCTGACGAGGATTCAAACCGCGTCTACCATTTTAGTAGCAGACTGCTCTCTCTCTACTATTCACTCCTCCCAACTCTTACCTCAACCCTTCAAACGTAAACGAAAAATGCACAGACCGCAGGTAAATATATTGTTTTTAAATTAGTATTTTTCAAACAAATGTGTCACTCTATTTGCGGTTGAAATTTTACTCAGTCTGTCTTTTTTCTATCCCAAGGTGTCCAAGCCCATGTATATTCGCGATTGCATGGATGGTTTGATTGAGAACAAAGACCGAGAACACGTGGAAATCTACTTGAACTGTGTTGATGATTTAGTGGATAAAGATTTGTTTGCTGCAAGAGAAGTAAGTGAGATTGTAAAAAAGTAACATAAATTTCAGTTAAAACAAAACAGCCTTAAAATTTATTTCTGTTTAAAATAAAAATTAATCTTGAGGATGTTTTGTTTTCAACTAAAATTGGTAAATTTGCCGTGTTTAATGTACCAAACATAAATTTTCTGAGGATCAAAAGAAACTTAACTTTGGGTAATATGTGTTGATTTAAGGTGCTGTTTTGGTGTAGATTTTTAAAGTATTATCAAAAAACTGACTTACTAATTTTAAATATGTTCAGTTGTCCACAGTCCCGTTAATTTTCAAATCGAATGCCGAACGTTTGATCTGCTCCAAGATTCGTTTTGAGAATGGTTGTTGGTCTTGTATAAAAGCATTCGGATTTTAGTGGCGATGTGTGGCTAGTGTGCTACTGGGTTTATTTTTTTGCTCGTGAATTTCAGTCATATGTCCGAATTTGATCTTAATTTTTCGGTCATTTTCATCATTGGCAACGCGATTTTAGATTAAATTCAAATCAAATCAAATCTTTCATTATACTCGCTGCATTACGCCGAAGCGTGTAACGAGTTGGCGGGGCCCATCTCCGCGTCATTGCGCCCGGGCAACACAGCTCCTTTCGAAGAAATGTCGCAGCGGTGGCGAGCCGTTGGCAACACTGTGTCTGATTTGACCGGCCCGAGATTTGAACCTCAGACCTCCCGCTCCAGAGACAAACGCGTTACCATGCATAATTTTTTTGGTCGTTTTTACCGAATTTAATTTTGGTCATTCACCAAAAAATTTAGGTCAATGACCGACAAATGTCCGAAAAAATAAACATAGTCATGTTACCAACAACATTTAGTCTTTGTTCGACTCTCACCTGTTTGTAAAAGGTGAGATCAACGAAAAAAAAAGAAGTTGAGACCCAGAAAAAAGGAAAGACTCGCATGCGATTGTACTCTAGATAAATATTTTGTTTCAGATTGCAGTAGAACTCTGCAAGGTACTAATGAATATGCAAGATAACTATGCGATTTCTGACTTCCATTTACTGCGACGAAAAGCAGTGGTGTCTATACTTGTTTGTGATCCTAAATCAGTAAGTTTTAAAACGTCTCAGTTTTTTGTTAGGTCTTGTCAGTGCTGCACACAATTAAACTTTTGCAAGCAGTCTATAAAAGTAAATAACATTTTGAAGTAACGCTGATAAAATTTCAGTCCATTGAAAAATTTTCAATTTATCAGATAGGCCTTGCCGTTGCTCAATAGTTAGATACTTTTAGGGGTACACGACAACTGAACGTTGTAAACTGACCGCGAACGAACTGACCGCCAAGTAACCCTAACTCTAATCTTGACGGTCAGCTGGTTCACGGTCAGTTTGTGGCGGTCAGTCGACTTGGTTCGCTTTTGGGGTGATATTTATCCAGTAAATCCATGGATTGAACTTGATCTACGTTGGCACTCCCCCAGTAGTGCATCCGTCTCTGGAGCGGTAGGCCTGAGGTTCGAATCTCGGTCAAATCGGGCACAGTGTTCTGACGGCGCGTTACCGCTGTGAAATTTGGAAAAGAGGCGTGTTGGCCGTACGCAAGATGGGCCCCGACAACTCGTCATACGCTTCGGCGTAATTCAGAAGAATAATGATTTGATGTAATGTTGTTTTAAGGTGTATGCAATGTTTTAGGTTGCGACGTATTTGGCGAACGAATTTTACAACGAATATTATAATCTTCAACAACGTATGGATATTCTTGATGTGTTGGTGATGGCGGCTGGTCGTATAAGTGGCTTGGAGAAGGATCACAAAATGCAAGAGGTACGTAGAATATACGCATCATACTTAATGAAATTCCGAATTTTTCGTAGCTTTTAAAAAACGTGGAAAAACAACCCCTCTTTACTTACGTTCTAGTGGTGCTTCGAGATCTTTTTGAAAGCACCAAAGTTTGCTTTATTATTAGTGTCGCTCCAAGTACTAAGCAACTAGACCACGTTCTTTGTCGTCCATTGCTCAAATTAATAAAAGTTTGGAGTCTTCAGTAACCTATCAGCATATTGCTAAAAATATAGTCTGACCCGACATCCTCAAGGAAATATTGCATTCTTTGATTGGAGATACTCCGTTCTACTTGTGGTTAACATTCTATATCTGGACTTTTAAAACGTGTCCTGCAGAAATGCCGTTAGAATGCTTGGACAGTAGGCGTATGCGAGCGCTTACTCCGGCAAGCAAATATAATACTGTACGTATTTGTGTCCACTGACCTAGATTTGGCCAGTGAAATTCGTACTTTAAGAAATTTAAGTTAAGCTGATGAAGCCTTCAAAACCACAACCTTATGGGGCCGCTTATAGCGGGTGTTTTGTTTCCGTGGGCGTACTCGAAGGGTCGGCTTGCAGAATGGGATTGAAGAATTTGAAACGCTGCAATAGACTGGGTTAATGCAAACGTTCGGAAAAGCTTTTACGGTTACGCAAACATTACACTGGCGCATAAGGTAACGATTGTCCATTTCCTTTAGACTACAGTACTCCCTCTGTTTGTACAATAATGCTCGAGTGCTTGTTTAAAATTTAGTGAATAATTTATTTTGCCCAACATAACGATTATTGATGCAACAATATTAGATTGACAGTGTCGTCTACTTTTAAGAGTACCAACGCCCAGTTATTTAAATTTTGAACCTAACCTAACGAGGTACCATTAAAAAACGTAGCAATCGGTCACGCATTATTGCGATATCGGGACACTGGCGTTTGCTTTGCAAATGGTTTGATGTAAAAGTTTCCGATGGGATTGTTACACGAAAATAGTAAAACAAAGCTTTTACTGTTGCTTTAAGTGCTTTTATCTGTCGCTAGAGGACGCTGTCATTTGTTAAAGAAGACCAAGTCCACGATAAAATCGTTACTGTTATTGCAGGTCTATGTTTGCTAGTCATAGATACTGGATATAATTGCCTCGAAACCGCTCTCGCCTACTTTAAATTGTTAAATTAAGGTTTTTCCGGGTCTGTTATGTACAGCAGTTTCCCCGAAACTTTGATCAAAAACTATAAAAATATTGTTTCAAAAAGAACATTTTTTCATGAGTCGTGCGTTTTGCATAGAAATGGACCCGAAAACGAAATTGCTAAGTAAAGTGCAGTTTTAACCTCAAAAATCGTTTATACTTTAGAGTGCGTCAAAAGAAGTGGAGTCCGAAAGCAATGATCTGTTGCCATGGAAACAAGTTGTCGAGAAGCGGATCGAGAGTAAAACGAGAAGATTTGGAAAAGTTAGTTTTTTTTAATTTTTTGAAATTAGCCTTTGCAGTGGTATTATATCATCTTCGTTTTGATTCGCAAACTCACGCACCAAAAGTGCGAGTGTACGTGCTCGTGCGAGTCGTATACCCCATAACGAGCGAACCATCTTGAATCGTACAATATAGGTTAAAATTTTTCAGGTCATTTGGCGGACATTGACTTAAATGGTGGTGAATAACCGAAAAACTATTGAGCCATTTCGGTCACATTGACCGACGAAATTGAAAAGGATCATGCTTTGTGGTTGTCTTGAAAATTTATTCTTCTGTCACCGGACAGTGTCACACGCTAACTATTGGACGATCCGCACACTCTTCATTGCGCTAACTGCTTCGTGCTTTGAGTTTCGTGTGATCGCAATGTTTCTCTGAATTTCTTCGATATTCTGTCCACTGAATTTGTTGCTTGTTCGAAGTCACCAAGCAGAGAAAATCATCGTAAAGCGTCTTATCCAAGGACGCAACAACGTGGTCAGTGTGTGGGTTGAACCCAGAATTATGAGACTAGGATTGTCGTAAAAAGCAACGTCTTTACCCCCTTGGAGATGCTCTCGACAAGCCCAATAACTAGAGTACAATCACGAAAATGACCTTAAGTGTTTTGAATGACCATAAACAGAAATTAAAAAGGGACCACCATTTAAAAGGTACATTACGAAAGCAATCGAGCAAAGTTCAAAATGCTCAGTAAGACATTATTAAAAGCAGACAAAAAAATTACCAGTTTCATGCCTAAGGCACTGCGAATTTTGAACTTTGTTTGATTGCTTTTGTAATGTACCTTTTAATTGGTGTTCCCTTTTCAATTTTTGTTTTAATGCGTGCTTACTGCACCCCGCTAAGCTTGGATGGATTTCCTAATGCTGCAACTTCGTTGTCCCTTTTTTTTTAATGTTCCAAAAAAAAAGATAAATTTGGATGTTGGACCAAAATATCTAAACGAAAAGTCAACCTAAGGGCCAGGTTGCATTTGACCAGTAATCAAAATTTACTGTTTCGCACTACATGGCACAGTAATCCTTCCAACCGAAACTCGATGCGTTTTCAGGTGCGAAAAAAGATCGAAACAAGTCCTGACCGGTTTGGACCGGTTGCTGGTTGCTTTTTTTACCCGCTAATGGCAGGCTATGACCGGCGAATACGCACTTTGGACCTTCTTGGTACCGACACAATGGTACTTGGCAGATTACTGTACGCACTCGGAACCATTTTGTACTCCGCCGCAAATTCGACGGTAAGGGCTGCAATATGTAGTATGGTTTGTTAGAACAGAGAAAGTTTTACTCAAAAACGTGTAAATTTGATTTCGATCTTAATACTGTGTTTTTATTGTAAGTTTTTTCTCAACTTTGACTTGGCTCGATTATGCTTTTTGTCTCTCTCCTTTTAAGCTTCAAAAACCACTTAATTTTCTATCAGCTTAAAACTGTTTTAAAGAGAAATTTAACATGCCTGCGCCCGATCTTATTTGCTTCATTTTACTGCATCCGCCGAAAAATAGTTATTAAAAAGATTCCTTTAAAAAAGCAGAAAAGTTTTTTTATTTGAAACCTTGGCTTTGTTCATTGATTTTCAAAGGGATCGACCATTTAATGCGTTTGCATTTTAAATGAGATTACATTTTACGATGCATGATGTTACTCTTTTGAAAGTGATAGTAAATCACCCAACAAATGAAACAGAAAGGATGGCAAACAATTGAGCCGGGGTCGAGTGGTTAGAGCGTCTGCTACTGAAACGGTTGACTGGGATCGATTCCCGGTCGGGTCAAACCAAAGACTTTAAAAATTAATATTCACAGCTTTCTTGTTTAACGTTTAGCAATAAAAGGGACATTGTGAAGCCTCCACCTTGTGTGGTAGACAGATGGGCAGGTGGCAGCCTGACTAAAAAAAAACAACAAACGTCTCTTCGTTGTCTCCTGTCCAAGGTAGCTTGGCGGATAAAGTTTTAATTACACTTACGAATTCTATGAAATTTTATGAGAGGAGCGGTACCTTTTGCTTCTAACTTAATCTTTGAGCTGTTGGGTTTCAATTCAGGCTTCACATCAAGCTGGTAATTCGTGTCTATGCTACTTGCTACTTTGCCCGTTAGCAGCTCAGAGTATGCTCCCGTCACTTTTGTATCGATTTATGTGCACAAGTCACAGAAAAACTGCAAGTTTAACCCCTCTTCTTGAAACGGAATTCCAAATCCGTGGTTTGTCGTTACAAAGTCGAAATTACCTATGGATGGGCATTTCTGAATAACGAATCCAGAAGGATCCGAATCCCAAACTATCCGGAATCCAAATTGAAATATTAACCGGATAATTGGAACCGGTTTTAAACTAATGCAATTACGTTGGTAAAAAGAGTTTGCAGTTAATTCTCACATAAATGTTTAGAGAGTAGAACGCAACTAAGTGGTGAACATTTAAAAGCACTAAATGTCAGTAGCGTAGCCGGAGGGGGAGGGGCGGGGTGGAGGAGCTTAGCCCCTCTCCCTATTGGCTTGTCGACCAAAATGCAGAATAAGAAAATTACCACGTTTTTAGCAATTCTGAGACTTTTTTTTTTGCTCTGGAGTGGACTAAAAAGTGATTTGAAACATCTTTTGAAACATATATTCAGGAGGTGGGCTAATTTGTCAAAAATCAAACTCAAAAATCAACGAAAACTTTAAAAAATTGTCAAAAATAAGCAATCAAACTTGATCGCTTGTGGAGAAATGTTGAACATAGATTTCATCCACAAATATATTACAAACTCAGGAATAGGGGGAGGTGGCTACTAAGTATTAGTTAATTACCAATCACTTCTCTCAAATATTTTCCATTCGCCCCATCCCCCCAATTATTTTTCTCTATAAAATGCAGACGAAATAGTTTACTCCGTGTGAGTTTTATTGAGCTAAAGGATTTATGATTTACCATTAGCCACCTCCCACATAGCCCATTTATGCAATCAGTTTAATCATGTTTACCCTGCCAATTTCAATGCCGCGTTTTACAATCATTAATGTTTATCAAGATATAGCCCTACAATTTAGTTATTTTTGTGAAAAAAACGCAGAATTTTCAAGCGCTGGGGACTCCGCCTCCAGATCCCCGTGCCTCCGGCGGCTCCGCCCCCAGACCCCCAAAACAGCCCTTCATTACGAATTTCTGGTTACACGCGTACTCGATGTCATGCACTGCAATAAAGTGCTACTTCTAGCAAATCGCTGAATAACTTTTTTCTGGATATCGGTTGTGGTTGACTTGTTGTTCACTTTCTCAGCAAATTAAGTTAATTTAAACCAGAACAGGATTCGGTTTTAGCTATTAGGAATAATCCTGCAATAGCCAATTATTCTAGAATGCCCATCCCTAAAAATACCTTTATTTGTTTTGAAAGGAGAGAACTGTAACCTTTGAAACAGGATCTATATTTATTTGAACGTAATGTCCGAAGTCTCATTTAAGGGCGCTGACCCCATTTGTGTAACTCAAAAATTTTCATTCATTATGACGTCGTAAGTTTTGACGTAGGCTAGTAATGCGTTCCATGCGTTTATTGCTTTGAAACTTACACAAATATTCAGATATTCAAATACTTAGTCCCTCCTGTCAATGAATTTCTTGTTATTAGCTTTCTTACAAGAACAACTTATTGTTGTTTGTTTGTTTTTTATATTGCATTCGCTTTCCCTTTTTTGTTTATCTAATTTAAACCACCACTCACCAAAACTGAGTTTCGAACAGAAATTTGGTGCTGCCGTGGACTGTACGCTTTTGGAAGCTGGAACTGAAACGAGGACTGACGGCAAAATCAATTGAGTTATCTAAAGTTAGGGCAATCGTATTAGACTAGATTTGCGTTGACCCCATCCTTTTTGGCCCAGCCGTTCCATAAATATTCTACTTCAAACACAACGTGTTTTAGCCTCTCTAATTATAATTTTTATATGCAACCCTAACGTTTTAATGTAGTAGCCTAGCCCACAGAGTCTTATATTAATCTAATATAGGTTGAAAGTCCTCTGTGACTTTGCCTAATTGCGGTGTTGCGTTAACTTAAAACTAAGATGGCGTCGCCAATGTTATCAACGTCAGGGTTGCCAATAAAATTTAGAATGGTTGAGAAGGCCCCTAGTTGTGTTTGAAGTAGAATATCACTGGAACGGCTGGGTCAAGAAAAGTGGAGTCAACGCCAATCTAATCTACGATTCGCCTAACTTCAGATTACCCCATTGATTTTGCCTTCAGTCCTCGATGAAGTTCATCCATGTTCCTGGCCGTTCAAATCGTACATAGTGTTACCAGAAGCTTTCTATAAATTTTCTACAACTATGGATATAGCACTTCACTCATTTATCTGTTTTCCATTTGACCAGTGTTTAATCAGCATTTAAATTCCTAACCTATCCTGGCAGCCCACTCGAGCTTTTAAACCATACACAAGGGCAATTTCTGCACTTGCCATAGTACCCTCTTCTCAGATTACTCTGATCAAAGTCTTACAGCAAGGTCACCAGAAATTTTGATCAGAGTGATCTGAGAAGAGGGCATAGGCGTAGCCAGGGGGGGAGGGACGCCCCCCCCCCCCAATTGCCTTGCAACCAATGAAAAATTTGTTGCCAAAACGGCTAGTGGTTTTCCGTACCCGTTCTAAGTTTGGTTTGTGGTTTGACCGCAGAGCTTATATAAGTTTGGTCCCCACTCTGTAACTTGAGGTTTGGGGGCCCAATCCAAAATTGGTTTCCAACTAAATTTCGCCCCTCCCCCCACCAATCACAAACCCTAAATCGAACAGTGAAGACTCTATTTTTGTCTTCACCTATGTGATTTCAGTTTTGCCCCCCCCCCCCAATCCAAAATCCTGGCTACGCCTATGGAAGAGGGTACGATGGCTAGTGTAGAAAGTGACCTTGTGTGTGGTTTAAAGGTTCGGTTGGGCTACCAGGATAGGCTATGTATGAATTCAGATGCTGACGAAACACAAGCCTAATGGGAAAGCAGATATGTGAGTGAAGTGCTACCTCACAGATTTGCAAAAAAATCAATGTTGAAAATCTGTTATGTAACTTCTGAACTTTCTATAAATATTTCTTAGTGGTAGCACTTCTATAAAATGAAGAAAATGAAGCATTGATTTTTGAACAGTTTGCTTTTAAGCGTGTTTTGAATTTAAACGTGTTTTTAAGTGTGTTTTACTTCTAAGCGTGTTTTTGATTGTGTTTTACTGCTGAAGGTGTTTTTAGGCGTGGTTTGCTTTCTAAACATGTTTTTAAACGTGCTTTACTGTTAAAAATGTGTACTTCTAAAAGTTGTCTCTTCAATCTTTTGCAGGTTGTAGAAGACATGTCAATGACGTTGCTTCAATTCACTGCTACGGTACGCGGTCACGCTCAGTCGTTTGTGCGTAAAGCTTGCATCTACTGCCTCACGATGATCACCTTGAGCGTGCGTACGCTTACGCAACGTCTGAATGACGTCACGCTTGACGCACGCGATTGGCTCTGCGACGTAATTGCAAATGATGAAGACACTCAAGCACGTCAGTTGGCATCTAACTGCTTGGCTCTTATGAGCAGCAAAGTAAGAGAAGAACTGGCCGTGGACAGATGAGGAAAATCACGTGATCGAAGCGGTCTCACGTAACTAATTTTTTGATGTCACAAGGTGCCAAACACGTCGAAGGAAAAACGGGATGGATTTTTAATTTTTTGAGAGGAAAAATGGGGTTTTCTTGATTCTTTCACTTCAGTAGACCCCAGTTAGGCCACCTTTGGCGAGGACCAAGAGACCAAGTTTGTGTCACATGACATTAGCAAATAACATTTGAAACAAATGTTGAATTGAAATAAAAAGGCTATTATTTGCGATTGCTTACACGTGTATTTAGACAGTCAATCAGGCTCAAGTGATGAGCAAATTTCGAAAGCTTGGCTTTGTTATGTACGTTGTCTTTACAGTTTAACACACAAACTGCGGTACTGGCTAATAAAACAAAACGTAACCAACAATAATCGTATGTATTGTATAACTTAAGCTTTATTTAGTGGATTGGTATTAGTTAGAAGTTGCTGGAAGTTAAAATCTAAGCGGTATATTTTAAAAAATACACAGTACAGTTCTAGGTATTCTCTCAAAAAATGTGGCAGATCTGAAGACTAACTTCACCAAGTTTGAGCTTTCTACGACCTTTTGTTCCCGAGATAAAACAGTTTAGATTTCCTCTGAGAATTTTTGCCTGGGTTGTAAATTGGAAACAAAGTTTTATGAAGTTCCTGCGAATTACTAATTCTCAATCAGTATTTTGCATTAGAGTTGTTGTCAAGACCAAAGTACAGGGTCAGAATTGTTAATTACATGTAGATCATTTTCATGTCAATGTAAGCCAGCTTTCCAAAAGTTAATCTCTGCCACATTACGGACGAAATGATAACGCTAAAGTAAAAGGAAAATTGGTAATTATGAATTGTAATATCTCGAAAACGGCAAGACGTAGAAAGCTCAAATTTGGTGAGAATATATTTCAGGCTTTTCTCAACATTTTGGTCAACAGTGAAAAAGTTGACTTGAATTACATTTCAAATAGCGAAGAGGTTTTAGAAAAAAGTTAAAACATTTAAATAATTGCAAAGCTTTACGGCTGTATTTTCTAAAAATACTTTCTGGTTTGGCTTTTTTAGGTGGTTGAAATTTTCAATACGAATTAAAAAGTAATTCAGATCGAACAAGATGCAATAGAGAAGTTTCGGGAGGGAAGCCAACTCGCAATGAGACAAATGGGATACTTAACTTAAAAAGATGCATTAGCTATTTAACTGGATTCTTAGAAAAAAGTATCGTCATTTGGCTTTCTGAAGAACTGCGTCAATAAAGTGCTTTGGGCTGGAGTCGAACCAGCTCGAGGCTCCCAACTGTGCATATTGCGCACGAAAAAATGCAGCTCTTCTGCTCAATGATAAAAGGCCTACAAACTGGTGCAACATGCCGAAAAAAGGTTAAATCATGAATGCCTTTCATGTTTCCGGTTTTAGAAAGTCTTATTATTTGGTTCTCTTCTACGTACGGGAAGTGTGTGGGATCTTTGGAAGCTGAGATTTAGTTCTTAAGTGACTAGCCAATAAAAACCACTCAGAGTTAGTTTTAGCTTGTAAAAAGCAACAAAAACTTGTTGTCATGGAGATTGCTTATTTGGCAAAGGTGCACAACTAAAATAATAAGACTAACAGAAAGTTTAACACGAAGGAAGTAGTCAGTCAGGGGGCTATAACCAGACCCTCAAAGTAGCCCCCCTGCAAGTTTCTGGCTTTTACGCTCCTGCAAGTCCAAAGATGTACTAAAATTTTAAGTTAAGTATCGCATAACGGCTATCTTTGAATTCGCCCTCTTGAAACAAAAATATTGTTTGGCATGTTTAACTAAAAAATTCTTAAAATATCGTTATTCGTTATGTGATTTTGATATCCCGCAAAAATCAGATTTTTGCAGTAATCTTTTTAATTTTTCATTTTCTGCAATATTATGCCACCTAAGAAATCTCATTCTCTCCTTAATTTTCACCCTCATGGGCTAAGAATAATGCCGCTCTGCTCATCTACTTTTTGAAAGTTGTAGGCTACAGCAGACTTGGATGAATACACAAGTTTAAAGGCAGTCAAATAACTGGTGCAAGTCCTCAAGTTTTTCGTACGCTTTAAAAAATTTTGCGATACGTAAGCAATCATATTGCTCTAGGTCCCAACAATTATGGATCCCGATTTTCTAGTTTCACCCTTAACATATTTAAGACTACAAGTTGCAAAAACCTTTTATATTTTCTTACTTATCATTCTTTTTAGTTTCGAAGTTCACCCGCAAAAAAGAGCCCGACTAGGATTTTTTTCTCGGGCCTCAAAAATTATAGAATCTAGATCCATCGGTATTGTACATATCCATAGATCAAAAAAGGGCACTTTCTTGAACCTACTTTTCGACATAAAAATACACAAAAAATAAGCTACTTTTCGACATAAAAATGTAGAGCTATATCGGCATACGAAATTACGACATAGCTCAGTGGTAGAGCATCGGGTTAGTGAGGGAAAGGTTGATGACCCCTGGTTCGATTCCCGAATTGGCAATGCGTCGTTGTATCTTTGGAAAAGACACTTTACATTCATTTCCCATTGAGGCCAAGCAGTCTGCCCGTTGTGGTGGCCCAGCATGACGAAAGACTTGCAAAGGGAACCCAAAAAGTGCTCTGCGTTGATGTGGTTGACGCAGCCTAATTCATACGAACGAACGATAAAAATGTATGATAACTTATCGTTAAATATGTCTGACTCATCATCGCGTTACAACCGATGACCCGACTTTGTTAATGATTGTAGATTATGCGGGCAGCAGACAGCCGGTCGATTTGCTGGTTACATTTAAACGAATAATGCAGTTACGTCATTGAGAACTGTAGGTTAAAGACCATAATGGGAATCAATGAGTTGCAAAATTCATAGCTTTGGGTCTCGAAACGAATTAAACACATTTTGGTTTATGCTTTTTACTCAAAAATTTTTGTTCCCAGTAACCTTGGATGGAAGTGTGATAAAAGCAATTGAGAAAAGACTACTCTTTTAGCTATAGTTATTAAATGACTTGCTGTGAGCTAAGTGGTCATTGAAAGAGAGACGAAAGTGCAATCTGCATTATTTTGTTGTTTTTCTAAATTTTTTTAAGAAATCTTATTGTTAATTTTAGATCAGAATGAAAGATTGAATCCATAGATAATGCAGCCGTAATTATATCGAAAAAAAAAAGCATTAAGCAATTTTAAAATTAACAACCGTTATTTAGGAAATCACTGCATCGAAGTTTGAAATACTGTAAGTGGTAACTCAGAAGCGGAACCTCCGTAAATTTGAATCAGCATTACAAATTTTCATGTAAACTTGAAGGAAAAACAAAGTTTGGAATAAAAACATTTTTTTGGAATACCAGAGTTTTTCTTATTTCCACTGCAAAAATGCTGCATTCCGCTGTAACTTACAATGATCATTGATATTTACTTTAGTACTGCGGGTATAATGCATACAAAGGAATACCCGCATGACTTATGGAGACCTACCATAGTGTAGTTGAACAATATTGCTGAAATTGATAACTTTGATAATATCGGTGGAGGCTTTATATTCTTTGGGTTGATGCAGTTGAGATTCGAAGCCGAGTCTACCGTTTCAATCACAGACGCTCAATTCACTTAAGCACAGACCGTAATTATACAGTATGCAAAAATGATGAAGTATTTCGAAGGGCGTCGGCAGAAAATTTTTCAGGGGGGGCCAATAAGAATAAATCCAGTATTAACTATTAAAAAATGGAAGAATTTTTGAAATTCGGGAGGTTTAAGAGAAGTGTGTGAAAATTCAGGTGGGTCATTGGCCTCCCCTGCCCCCCTTGCCGACGACGCCCACAGTAGCGTAGCCAGGGGGGCGGGGAGGGTTCGAGCCCCCCCCATTGGCTTGTGAAGTATGCAAAATCGCACGTTTTTGGTGCTTTTGAGGCCGATTTTCGGTGAAAAATTGAAAACAGCCCCCCCCACAGGAAATTGGGTGCCGAAGTTGTGAAGTACATGCCGTGATTCGGTCTGAAAAAGCGTTGGAGTATCCGATTTTGGCCGAAAAAGCAGTCTCAATATCGGTGAAGACCTTTTTTTTTTTTTTTTTTTTGGAGATCACCTGTTTTTGGGTGGAAAAAACGTTCGAATTACCGAGCTTTCCGAGAAATTCCGTCTCAATTTTCGAACAAACCGAGTGATTCTGATTGAAGAAGAATGAAAATTCGGATCAAGGTCGTTTGCTCTTTTCTCACTCTTTCAAAAAAGCCCCCCACCCCCTTTCCAAATCCTGGTCACGCGCCTGGACGGCCATGAGTATTTCTAAATTTAGAAATTGTACAATTCGTTTTACCTCTAGTATGAGAATCTAAGCTGCAAAAATAAATGCGGTGCTAATGTGCAAACCGCATACGCCTTTGTTTAAAGAGATAAAATATCATTAGATAACTAATCTATTCACGTAATACGATGCTAGTCAAATGGGGTTTAGTAAGCGTTTTCGGAAAACATGAAAAACAGAGACTTGTACGTTGAGATTCAGCAATCAGGATACTTGTAAAACGTGCATTGAGCAGTATAATTGCAAGTTTCTAATTTCAACTGTGTTATTTTTGCACAAGTTTTCCGTAATTCACTGCCAAGTAGAAAAATAGTCGGTTAGGTTCGCTATGGTTAGCCTACTTAAAAAAGTGTTTGGTAGCTTCGGTTCAATTGGTTAGTTTATCCAAGAAAATATTATCGCAATGTCTATTTTGCCTCTGGAGGCAAAATAGCACGGGGCTATTTTGCCTCCCTATCCCCATGCTTTTTTGCCACGAGAGGCAAAATAAACCTGATTGCTATTAAGCCTCCAGTGCCAAAATAGCCCAAACCCTAAACCTATAACCGAGGCAAAATAGCCTCTAGAGGCAAAATAGACACTTCCTAATATTATCCACCAGTACGTCAATCCTCTTCGTAATTCAAACAAGATACCAGTACAACGGAAGCAATATCGGTGATATTGCTGCTTGCAACTTTTCAACAATAGAAGGGTGACTAAACGCGTCAGGTAAGCGCAGCCACAATAGAAACCTCATTGTCCGTTTTTCAAAACGTCCACCTTCTTCCGATTTTTATGCTTTCGTTCAAAAAAACAGCGAATTTGTTTTTGTTGCATAACACATTTTAGTCTCAGCTAATTTTGAAAGGCATTTACCACTATGCAGGCGCGTAGCCAGAAATTCGCAATGGGGGGGGGGGGGGGGGGGTGTTTTGGGGGTCTGGGAGCAAAGCCCCCAGCCGCCGGAGGCACGGGGGTCTGGGCGCGGAGCCCCCAGCGCTCGAAAATTTTGCATTTCTTTGCAAAAATACCGTAATTTTAGGACTATTTTAATACAAAATAATGCTTTTGAAACGTAGCATAAAAATTGGCAGCGCAACATGATTCAACTGGTTGCATAAATGGGCTATGTGGGAAGTGGCTAATGATAACATTGCAGTTCTCTTGTTTATATGCTGGTGAATCATAAAATCCTATTATTCAATAAAACTCACATGGAGTAATCTATTTCGTCTATATTTTTATAAAGAAAAATAATTGGGGGGATGCTGATGAAAAGATATTTGAAAGAAGTGATTGGTAATTAACTAACGCTGAATAGCCCCCCCCCCCCCCCCCTTATTTCTGAGTTTATAATATATTCGTTGATAAAACCTATGTTTGGCGTTTTACACTAGCGATCAAATTTGATTGTTTATTTTTGGCATTTTTTGAAGTTTTCATTGATTTGTTACTTTAATTTTTGGCAAATTGCCCCCCTAATAAATGTTTCAAAAGATGCTTTAAATCACTTTTTAGTCAATTCCAACGCAAAAAACAGTATCAAAAGAGCTAAAAACGTAGTATTTTTCTAATTCTGCGTTTTGGTTGACTGGTCAATGGGGAGGGGCTATAGCCCCCCCCCCCCTGGCTACGCTACTGCCAGTATGACATCTGCAGCTTATGAGAAGTAAAATTGCCTTTGCGATCGTCGTATAAGAAAGTAACCTTGGCAATTTCCACTCACAGTCACAGGCAGGCGCGTAGCCAGGATTTTGAAAAGGGGGGGGGGGGCTTTTTTGAAAGAGTAAGAAAACTGCAAACGACCTTCACCCAAATTTTCATTGTTCTTGAGTCAGAATCACACGGTTTATCCGATTTCGGCCGATTTATTCTTGAAATTGAGACGGATTTTTCGGCCAAATTCGGAAATTCTACCGCTTTTTCAGCCCAAAAACAAGTGATCTCCAAAAAAAAAGTCTTCACCAAAATTGAGACAGATTTTTCGGCCAAAATCGGAAATTCTAACGCTTTTTCAGCCCAAAAACAAGTGATCTCCAAAAAAAAAGGTCTTCACCAAAATTGAGACGGATTTTTCGGCCAAATTCGGAAATTCTGACGCTTTTTCAGCCCAAAAACAAGTGCCCTGGCTACGCTACCCCCCCTGGCTACGCTACTGGTCACAGGAATTGTATGGAAAACTCTGTGTTCACCAGATATTTTTATTTATAGTTTATCATTAATTCCGACTAAAATCTAACCCAAACTCAAATTCTTACTCTAAAATTAACTCCGAATCTAACCCAAACTCTACTCTTGACCTTCAAAAACGCAAACAAAAAATGAGCAGATTAACATTCCCCATTTTCATATTACGTTCTTACAAATTTCTGGTGAAACAGTCATTCCTAAACTGTTTTATTTTTTTAAGTTTTTATAAACTGTCAACGTCTCTCCCCATGAATGGAGCAAGCAGCAACGCTCTCCTCCCAAACCCCAGCTAGACTGGAGAACTCCTAAAAGAACAGCGGCCGTTTTCATACCAGTTAAAGAGTGGACACTGGGCACCTCATTACCACACATCGGTAGTACGTTTGCTGATATATAACCTTTGTTCAGCTACGATTCATTGTGTAGGCAAGCTTCATTTTTCCCCGAATAAATACGCGAGTGTTTGGGGTCAACATTTTGTTTGTGTTTATACTTGCAGAATATAGGTGCATAACATTAGCTGATTATGTCACACGTGAACGGGCGGAAAGTTCAAGGAAAATGCAGGAGCATCAGCGGCTGCTTGTTTACCACTGCGTTTCTATTTTGTTTTGGTCTTTATGCTTTATACAAATACACACTAATCGATGTAGACACCGTCTTGAGAAACGGAGTCGGAAAAGCTTTTGATTACGGAGAATACGGAATAGATGTAAGTGCTCTTCGATCCGTCAAATCATACAAAGATGAAGCTGGGAACCCAATATCCCAAGTGGAGCAGTGGGATGCTTTGGTAAAGAAAGAAAACGGAGTACGGATGGCCTACGTCACTGACAATTGTGGTAAACTAAATAATTCAAACAGTGTCAGCATTGTGCTGCAAAATTATTAGGGTTTTGATAATATTTCATATTTGTATTACGTTGAGCTATGATACTTTACAAGCCCCAGCTTTTAGCATGTTCCTTTTTGTGGGTTACTTTTTGTTGGTTGGTTTAGTGATTAATGCGTCATGGTCCTTCTACCACGACTAAGTGACCGTGGCGCTATCGTTTGGATAAATCCGCTTGCTTTTAAGAGGTAACCAGTTTTTAAGTTTTTGATTAAACGAGGACTGAATGCAAAATCAATGGGGGTATTCAAAGTTAGGCCAATCGTTTTAGATTAGCTTTGACTCGATCCTTCTTGATCCAGCCGTTCCAGAAATATTCTACTTCAAACACGACATATGGGGCCTCAATCATTTTAAATTTTATTGGCAACGCTGACGTTTGAATGCAGTAGCCTAATTTGTAGAGGCCTATATTAACCTATGGTATAGGTTAAAATGGTCTCTGTGGCTGAGCTTAATTGCGGCGTTGCCTTAGGATAGAACTAAGATGGCGTCGCCAATATGATCAACGTCAGGGTTGCCAATAAAATTTATGATTAGAGAAGTTCCTACGTCGTATTGGAAGTAGAATATCTCTGTAACGGCTGGTTTAAGAAGGATGGAGTCAACACCATCCTAATTTAATACGATTGCCCTAACTTAAGACCCCCCCTATTGATTTTTGTTTTAGTTCTTGTTTAACATATGTTTTCTTTCGCTAAATTTGCTGCTTGTTCGAAGCCATCGCGCCGATATAATCATCGCAAAGCGCTTCATCCCTGGACGAAGCAACGTAACCAGCAGGCACGTAGCCAGGAATTCGCAATGGGGGGCTGATTTGGGGGTCTGGGGGCGGAGTCCCCAGCTCTTGAAAATTTTGCATTTTTTTTTGCAAAAGTAACTTAATTTTAGGGCTACTTTGATAAAAAAATAATGGTTTTAAAGCGTGGCATAGAAAATACCAGGGCAAACATAATTAAACTGGTTGCATAAATGGGCTATTTTGAAGGTGGCTAATAATAAAATTTTAGTTTTCTTATTTAAATGCTGGTAAAATATAAAATCGTTTAGTTCAATAAAACTCACATGGAGTAATGTATTTCGTCCACAGTTTAAAGAGAAAATAATTGGGGGGGGGCTAATGAAAGAGGCTTGAGAGAAATGATTGGTAATTAATTAATACTAAATAGCCCCCCCCCCCCTATCTCTAAGTTTATAGTAGGCCCTATATTTGTTAATGACACTTATGTTTAGCATTTTTACACTACCAATTAAATTTGGTTACTTATTTTTGGCCATTTCTCAAACTTTTCATGTATTTGTGAGATTTATTTTTGGCAAACTAGCCCCGCCTGAATATATGTTTGAAAAGATGTATTAAATCACTTATTTAATCCATTCTAGCGCATAAAACAGTCTTAAAAGTGCCAAAAACGTGTTTTTTTTTCTTATTCTGCATTTTGGTCGACATGCCAATGGGGTGGGCTACAGCCCCCCGCCTGGCTACGCTACTGGTAACCAGGGCGCAGATTGAAATCAGATTATGCGATTAGAGTTGTTTTAACTACGTCTTTCCCATTGTATTAACGACGTCCCATTGTATTAACGATGAAATCAGATTATGCGATTAGAATTGTATTAACGACGTCTTTACCAAAGTAGACACGTCATAATAAAAAAAAAGATCACTTCAATTTGTGTGCCGAAACGTAGGAAGATTCATGGCTAACAACTTTTTTCGGAGTAGTCGCTAATTTTTCCTGGCTTTATTGGAGTTTGCATTTTAGATTTTGAACAAGTAAAAAATGAAATAGTTGCTCTTATGGATTTAAACGGCGATTACATTCCATTACTTTACAAAAAAAATCAATTACGTTTTGGGTTTTTAAGTGCATACTTGGCATTTAAAATTTAACTACTGAAACAGCTAAATTTGCCCCTTAAAATAATATAATACGTTTATTGTATTTTACAGCAGTTGCCAGCGTAACCTTAAGAGTTTGGCCTCTCTGCAAATATTTTTCTTGTAACTTTTACACAGCATGATAGCTCTCACAACACGGCGTTTATGGTGCAATGTAAATACACTCACGTAAGCATCTTGAGCCTGACATGTTTCTTTAAGATACGAAAAATTCTTGAACACAAGGTTCTGTTCATAAGTTATAGCAACATTGATAAAAAATAAACAATACAAGATGTTTTATGAGAAACCTGTTTAGTCAATCAAAATTTGATTTATCTTACTTTATTATGTATGCATGCTATCAATTATTAAATTTTTTTTCCGTATTTTCCTTCACTTACAGGCCAATCTGACGTTAAAGATCAAGTCTCAAGTTTTTAGGGTTATGGAGTTGGGGTTAATTAGAGGTGTTGGTTAGGTTAGATTTATCCTTTAAGGGCTCTATTACCTTCCCTAACTCAAATTTAAGCTAATTTGGCGTTCGGACTATGACGTCAGATGTAACTGTGAATAGAAAAAATCTGCCTAAATATAAGAATACTTCATGTAAGAGAACAAGCACACTGATTCTCGCTTATACCATTATTCAGAGTTGCCATTTCAATTTTTAAAATTACAAAAATTTTAAGACCCTGAAAAATAGAGCAAGACTTCCAGTTAAAAGATTGTTCTTCTAAATAAATCAATACAGAAAAAAACAAAAAGATTTTGCTTGCGGGCACTTAGTTTTTTCGTTCAAAAAATTTTTTTTCTACTTAAAATTAAACAGAATTTCCTAGTTCCCGACCAAAAAAAGCATAAAACCAAAATCTTTACAACAAAACGTCCTGTTTGTTACCATCAATGAAATAAATCAACAAAAAAAAAAAAAACAATTAAATAAAATTAGGAAAAAAATCAAACCAATTTTGAAGCAAGTTTTTTCAAAAATCTGTTTCATTTTTCCGCTTACAATAATACTAGTTCCTGACAAATTTATAAGCACATAAAAAATTTTTGCTGATAAGATTTTGTTCATGCTTGCTTCAAAATTAAAGGACTTGACTTCTTTAAAGTACAAAAAATTGTGCTTTTAGCCTGAACAGTATTTTGTTCAGAAAAATTTCTGGGAAATGCTTAATTGATTATTCCTCCGTTGTTCGCCAGCACAAATCTGTCAAATGGCATATTTGTTACAGTTTTTGCTGTTTGCCTAGTTTTGAAATGATTGTTTAGAAAAGCCAACTAAAGTGGCAGGTGTGGCCTATTTGGCAAAAAACGAACGTGGCGGATTGAAGGTCGTTGTATTGGTCAATTACACAGCAGGTTAGTAGCGTAACACTATGACGTGTACTTTTGCAATACAAAATAAAATGTGGCGTAGCACTTCCGTATGGCGTGGCGATAAAGAATTGAACTCAAACTCATTTGAGTGAAGTTTCGATTTTCTTCCGTAGCAAATTCCGCAAGTGCATGTTAATTTTTAAAAATGTCAATTTTTGATTTTACGTATGTTTGTTCTAGCTTTAAATAAGCCAAACCCGTAAAGAGAAAATTATCCAATGGACAGATCCATGAGGAATAGGAGTACTTCTAAACTGAACTGCAGCCAATTTAACCCTTCGGGCTAGGGTGAAAGCAAAATGTCTTCACTCAAATTGAGTCTGTTTTCTCCCGAATTTAAGTTGAGATGTGTTTCTCAAAATATCACGATCTTTGCTTCAGATCAAGCACGTTCTATAAAAATTGGGTTCCGTAAAAACACAAACTTTATAAAGCTTTAGCTATCTGGAAAACGGATAGAAACGTGATAACATACACAACTAGGATTTTTAATTGGACTTCTAGTTTACCATGACATCAGTAATTTGTATAATAACTTCGCCATGTTATTACAAACTAATAACGACATTATCATTAAGGCACAAGCTCCTGTAGCAGGGCAATCTCGGGCACAATTTATTTGAATAAGTAGTGATGATGCCTTTGTACAAAATGTATTTTGAAATAAAAATATTTGCTATTATATATACGCCTGATTCCGTGTTCTAAAAAATCGATGAGGCTAAATGCTAATAACGCTATAGTTTGATTAGCGGTTTCTATGTGACTTCTTGTGGACATCATAGCTGCAAACTTTGTCCAAAAAAGGTTTTAGAGGGTGCTGGGTGAAAGCCCAGGCAGTCACTTTAGAAAAAATTGAGTATTTTTTGTACATATTTGTCTGTATTTTATTTAAGCGAAACATTCGAACCAAATTAGGAGTTGAAAAGTCATTTGGGAGCCGAAGTTATATGTGTATAGAGAATGAAGCTAAAAGCCTCCGCCGCTGATAAAAACCTTAAATTTATTTAGTAGAATTTTGCTTTTTGGAACGGCTAAAAGCTTGCAATGAACTTTTACAGCTACATCCATATCAGTTTACTGCCTTTGCTGGTGAATTTAATTAAGAAAGAAGGAAAATGTGTTTGCAGCAGATGTATTTAAGCTACTGTAATTTAAAACAATCGTTTTGTTTAGTCAATTCTTCTCCAATTCTTCAACTATAATCAAAACAATATAGATACGCTGTTATTTGCATGCATTGTATATTTTTGACTAGCATCATCCGAAATGGCATAAACCAAATGAACGTAAATTTGAGAAAACAATATGAAACACAACAAAAATCGGAAACTGATGTACTAAATAATATTACGTTAATTTGCGAGCTCAATCATCTTTTTCTCTCTGAGGCCTATTTGAATTGAATGTAAGCTATGATTTATATGTTTGTTTGTTTTTATTTTGTGTCATTTTGAAATCGCTGTATAGCTATGTGGGTGATACGTTGTTTATGTTATCAAGCCAAACCTGATTGACTGTTAATTTGTATGAAAACATTGATATTGCCATAAAATGAAATAGAAGAAATGGCGATCCAGTAATTTTGCTTACATCTTTTTTTTCATAAACATCCAGTAAATTTCGGATTAAGATGTGATTTTTTGCCGTCGAAGTTTTTGAGAATTTTCAGCCTCGATTGCTTTTAGTTTCTGCTAAATTTTTTTTGAAAATATGATTATGATGGACATGATCGTGTAATTTGCTCTTTAGGTTACGTGATTACTGCAAAACTCTTAAATTACAACATTCTGAAAATCTGAACTTAGACTCTGTTTTCAAAATTACTTCATATTTAGGCTAGCATACTTGAAAAAAGGCATAAATTACGTAGTCTAAACATCAATTAACGTTTTCAGAAAGAGAAATCGGCCCAGGGGCGGGAGAGGCTGTAATTTTAGCAAAATTTGGACGAGTGGTGGCGCTAAATCAAACGTTAGAGCTTTGTTCTGTGGATGAAGAATTACTCAAATGTCCAATTGAAAAAGGTAAGCGATTGATTATTCAAACTCACAAGTTCGCAACGTTCAGGGAAACCCCTGATGACAGCAAAATTGACATCTTAGAAAAATACAATAATTTTTTCGTTCACTTTTTTTATAATAACCAGTAAATTTTGGATTGAGGCTGGCTGTTTTTGAATTTTTAACATCATTTGTTCTTAAATTTGATTGAACAATAATTAAGGTGACAAAATTCATTTCTGCTTGATTAAAAATTGCCGTTTGTTATGAACCATGTTCCTTGAGATGTTCTTCAGATAAATCACCAATAGTAATGCAAAAAAGGCCAAGAAAGCTCTGTTGTTTGCTTACGAATGCATTGAACTGAACTTGTTCCTAAAATGTTTTTTCATGACGAGGCTGGCATTGTTCTTAGTTTGTTCTTAAATTTTATCTAAAAATGAGCCTTGTATGCTTACAAAATAGTTGTTACAAAAAAGTGTATTTGAGCAATAGACTTAAGACTTGAATTTGCACACAAGATATTCTACTGTATATTTAAAATTTTACGTCACTTTTAAACAATATGTTATACCGTATGTATCCACTCTGTAGTACTTTTGCGGCATCTTATTACACTAACAATGGTGTTTCAAGTTGCTCCACTTCGAATTTTACGTTGAACAGGAAGCTATACCACATATGCTTACATTCAGCGCGTTGTTACCACCTCTCAGTTTTTTCGTGATAAATTTTTTCAAAAAAAAAGATTTTTATTTTGAATTAGCTTGACTTTGAATGGAAATTATTCACAAATAACTTCTAAAAATTCAAGTTGCTTAGAGAACGGGGAAGTTTCCGAATTTTGAGGTTTTCCCACTTTCCGAAATATAAGCATTTTTTGGCCAATATTTAACTTAAATGACTTCATAAGACATTTTTGTAGCACAAGCAACGTGACTGAGGCAGTTTATGATTCAGTATCAAAAATCAAACCAATGTACAAAATTTGAACCGAATGTGACGTCATCGCAAAACGACGTCATTAAAATATGGCCGTGACGTCACAATGATGACGTTATCAATTTAAAACCCATTTTTCTGAAAAGTTCGGTGAACACCAACCCGCGTATCAAAATTGGTGTTTCCATGACTTTTAGTGTAAGAGTTAAATAGGGTGGCTTTATTGCCCCCTCCCTGTAAAATGAGTTGGTGAAATACTCCGTGTAAAATAGGGTTAAGATCGAAATAACTTATAAAATTAAATAAAATTAAAATTTGAATAAAATTTAAACCAGACACTGAGACTACTTGTTTATAGCATTATTTCAAAGGTTCTATTTGAAAAACACTGAGAATGTTTTAAATCACAAAATTAATTTCCACTCATAGTTCTATTTTTCGCCATTGATTTAGCCTACCCTGACAGGTGTTTGACGGAATTTGTTTATAGAGTTTTTTGGTTACTGTTTGTTTGTTTACAAACTACCACGGTGTACCAAATTTTGTGGTACAATTTCATGATATTTGTTCTAATCCTACATGTTATTGAACCGTTTTTGGAACCCTGATACCGACCCCGGGTTATTTGTTTATTTATTTGTACACCTACTAATTAGTCTTGATCTCACAAAAAACATGATAACTTAAAAAAAGTCAAAATACGCCCACAACAGCAGTTTAAGAAACATAGCCTATAACAGACTCTCAATAACTAGTTAATTAGAAAATTAAAACATATATCAGACACAGCTGCACACACCGCCAGTTACATTTTTAACGTTAATTACACGGTCAAAAAATTTTTAGGAAATGTACTCCAAGTTCTTTGTTCCCCAATACTTTAACAGGTGAACAATGAACATTCCCAAATTGTAGATTGAGATTATTAGCAGATTAACTGAGAGACTATGAAGTTTTGCTGGTATTCAATGCCTAGGAATTTGTCCTATTAACAAGGGTTATTTTCATTTTAAATACACAGTATAGATTAGATAGAGCAAAAATCTAATAGGCGGAATATTGTAATAACAGTTTCAGTTCTTAGCTTGAAGTTTATAAATCACTGTACAAAATAATATTGATTATTGAATGTTATAGCGTTTCCATTTTTATTATTTTGAACCGTTTATTGTTTCAACATCGTAAATTTATGATATTTGCAGATTTTCTAAACTAACAGTAATTGAAACAATACAAGAAAATAGTATAAAAACACGAAACCCAGCGTATATTTTCAAAGTCGTTATTACTCATAAAATGATGCTTTCGATCTGTAGCGTGGATAGTGATTAGCTAATTTTGCTTTTCTTGATCACAAAAGTACTATCTAAATTCAGAAAAAAATCAACTTTAATTTTGTAAACGCATTTCTTACGAAAAGCTAATGATGTTGCCCATACGGTCATTTATACAAAAACAACAGGTTAATTTTCAGAAGGAAAAGATTTCTCCTTTTATTCAAAAATTTAAGCAATTTTTAGTCTGTTTTACGCACATTTTGAGGAAATATTAATTGAGCGAAAATTATTACAGCTCTGATGAGCTTTATCCCATATTAATTACATTCTCTGTTTCGGGAAATCGATTGGAATTTTTGAAATACCGAAATTAATAATACTGCACTATCAATTTTATGTACGTGTTTTGCATTCGTATCCGTCGGAAAAGTAATCCGAAATTTACAGAACTATGATACTCCAAAAAACGACCCTACTACCAGCTGTATTTAATTTCTGCTGGAAACTCTGCAATGGAGACCAGTAGGAATGAACAAAATTGATGCAAATTATTTTTATAGGTTTCGAATCATATCGAAGAGAAGTCGTTTTGCCCAGATTTGCGCCAAAGGTACGTTTCTAAATATACATTGGTATTTACTTTGCGGCTTTTGCGGTTTGCGATGTTTGCTTTTCAGGATGTCTGCAAACATAATACAGCAGCCAATATTACAAGACTTGCAATTTATTACGCCCAACGATAGCAAGCACATTAGATGAAGCTAGCAGCTAAATAACGCGCCGAATTATGTTTGAGTTTGCCATAAATTTTAAAGGGGATCTACCATTTTTCAATGGGAATGTACACAATTTATCAATGCAGGTATTACCACTACCAGGGACTAAATCGAGGCAATTTTTTTAGGGATATTTTTATGAAAACTTTTCTTTAGGTCTATAGTAATTTTTACATATTATGTGTTGCAAAAGTTTCTAGAGCTACTGTACAAAATTCATGCCCAATCTAAACCAAAATCTTTAAACTTTATGTTCTGCACAATTGTGCAGAGGTACATCTTTGTGTGATTGTGTTCGGGCTGCACACAGCTTCTGAGGAAGAAGGTGCAGCGCTGGCTATCCGTTACCACTGTGCACCAGATCTTGCTCAACCTCCCATTCTTTTGCATCAGATGCGCGTTCTCTAATCATTTTCTATGTGTGAAAATTGTTCTCGAAGCATTGATGTCACCATACACCCTGAAATAAAACCACAAAGGAACTTTTTTCAATGATTAAATTAATTAAATCAGTTTTTCTTTGTTTTCCAGGGTAAATATCATGGAATCGTAAATCTGCGATATTCCGACACTAAAAAAGTTGAACTATGTGCTAAGGGGATGATGATACTATAGCGCATTTACTTTTTTTGAAAGCAGGAATTGTGAAATGATACAAAAGAAGTTTAAGGAATGAAAACTCAAGAGACGATGCCAAATTAGGTTTTGTGGCCTAAAAAATGGATTTTCACATCATATACAATAGATTCCGGAAACTCATCGCATCTTGAAGAATGTTTAAAAAAATGAATCTCCATCAACTTCAAGAACCAGAAAAAAACAACGATAAAAATAAAGCCGTAGCTCTACTGTAATGTCATCAAATTGATTAATTTCAAAATAGCTAAGAAACCAGTCTCAATAAAACTACCAAAAACCTATACTTTTATTTTTTAGCGATAAAACCGATTTCGACCTAAGCATCTATAGGTCATCCTTAGTTATCTTCTTTTGGAATAAGATAACGAGTCATAATCAGTTATCTTATTCGAAAAGAAGATAACTTATGATGACCTGCTTAGGTAGAAATCGATTTTATACCTAAAAAAAACTAGGTTTTTAATAATTTTGTTGAGGCTGGCTTCTTAGTTTTTTTGAAATTAATCAACCTGAAATTTGCCGCATCAATTGCAAACTCTCAACCTACAGTGATTTAAAATAAGCGCAAATGGCAAGTTTGCTACCTTGTTAAAGATGCACTGTTTCAATTGCTCCAATTTTCTTAAAAACACTTTTTCGGAGATACCTTTTTTGACAACAGTGTGTATAGGCAACTATCTTTTCCAATTGGCCCATTTTTGAGAATATTTAACAGAAATTGAACTATTCTGTATACAATATTAACCTTTGAGTGGCGCAATGAAGAATTGTGAGTTTGTGACGAGTCGAGTCACCACAAATGATAAGGTAAACTGCATTGTGAGGAATAGAAAGGTAATAGAGTCATAGCATTATGAATATTAGGCTTCAATCTTCAATACGTAGCACTTTTTTTGAGAGTTCTGATTAAGACAAGAGTCGGATTTAGTTTTAGCGCGAACCCTTTAACTTTTTGTGGATAATGATCATTAAATCGACTAGCAAAAATAGAATAGTCCTTCGAAAATTGGTTTCGCTCTAAGCATGGGGACCCTCTCACTTTCCAAAAGCAAAAGTCATGTGGTAAATATATTACTTAAACACCATTATCGTCGTATATTGTTTACAATAACAACAAGTTTACATACTTTTGTTCATTTTTTGCTGAGTCAAAAACTTTGAACCAACATAACCCTTCATTCTTTAACTTCTGTCTTTTATGTTTGAATGTGTTTTTTTACCTCATTTACCCAACTCGTATTGCAGCGTTATGGTTGTTTATGGCAGCTATAAAACCTAAAAGCAAACTGAAATAAAATGACTTTTGAAAAATCAAAAAACAATTGTTTTTTTTTTAACAGTATTTTCAATGTCAAAGAAAAGTTTAGTTAAAAATGTCTTACAATATTACGCTATTGGACATATAATACCGTCATTGGTCGTGCGGGGCTCTTGGTAAAATTCATCTTCTTCTGGATGAGTGTTGCCATCCATCAAGGATCGTTTATAATAAACCGATATCGATTCTCAAACCAAATCTCGACAAACAAAATTATCCTTAAACGTCCAGTGATCTCATATTTTGGTTTTATAGCTCGAAATTTTTCGTTACTAAAAGGAAAGTTTAATATTAATTTTCGCTCTTTGTTCATGATGGTTTTTCAGAATTTTTACTTAACTACAGCAGCTTACGAAACTATTCCATCGGTTAGTCAGCCCTTCTCCTACACACACTTTTGAGTTTGATTAATGATTGTGATGTTAAACTATTTTGGGGTGAATTATTTGAAGTCGTTTTGTTACTATAGTGGATTTGTAGAGACCAGTATTTTTGCTTGTTTAAAAATGTTTTTACAGTGTTTATTATCGTTTTTAATGAAGTCGATAAAATTATTTCATTTTGACTCCGGTTTTTAACTTGTATGAAACTAATCGAACTAAAACTCGAACTTATCTTTCCAATCATTTTCTTTTTTTTGTTGGTTCAGTGGAGAGTTTTGTGGAAGAAGTTCAAAATGGAATCCAGGTTGCTATTTGGGAAAGATTTACGAGCATTTTATGTACGTTCAGCTTGATGCAAGGTATTTTACAGTAAGTTGAAAACTTAGTAACATGAAAATTTTAGAGCATTTTTGAAATTGTTCATATTTCTTTACAAATTGCGAATTTCATTTATGTTGACGAATGAGATTATAATTTTAATGAAAATGTTTTGTTTAAACATTCGAAAAAATTATCATAAACTATTATGAATCAACATAACTTGAATATATATCGAATTTTGAAAAGTTTGTTTTATAAATATTTTGTCACTATGATGGTCTCTTTTAACTCATTAGCGCCATTTGCCGACTGTTTGAAAAACGCAATATTTTGCTCCAGATAACTAGCAGCACAACAATTATTTGCTAGGCAAACGTATTTCGCAGCATTCCAGAACACCTTGTTTTCGTAAACATCTTCTCAATCGTTATTTTATAATTTTAAATAATCGGTAGTTACAATCAGGCACAAAACCAAGGCGTAGCGTTGGTCCACCTTCGTTTGGCAATGTTTAGCACAGTATAGCCTTTTTAATTCAACATCATTTGGATGACATTTCGTAAGTTTTAGAATCTTTCTAAAAAACGAATTGCGGGAATTTGAAGACAATTCTTAGAATTAAAATGCCCAACTTTTTCAGCTCCTGTATACTTACTGGTTAACTCCAAAGCACGTTTAAAGACTTGTTTTGTTATATTTTTAGCTTTCTTAGCGCCCTATTATCAATTTTTTGCGGTTAGGTGACACGAAAACACGTTTTTCTATTTTATTTTTACTACAATTTAGTTCAATTTTTTGTTAAAATATTGATACTTTTACGTACAGTATTATGGTTTATTAATCTGATATCATGTTTTCATCAACACCATGGGTTTGAAAAGGATACCGTATTTCAAATTACCATTTTATAAACATGGTCAATGTGACTGGTTATTTTACAAACAGTTTGTGTGAATAAAAGAAAGCCTGAAATTGTCGAGTAGTATTGATTTTCTCACCAAAAAAACTTGAAAGAAAGAAGACTTTTCAAATGTTTTTCTCAAGCAAGGAACTAATCAGGCACAGAGCCAAATGGGAGCAGGAGGACACTAGCCCCCCAAATTTTATTTTCCCCCCAAATAATTTCAGTTGAACGCCATTTTTGACAAAAATTCATTCAACATATGTATGTGCAGTACATAAATACATTACTTTGCCCCCCCACATGATTTCACTTAAAAGTCATTTTGACGCAACAAAATATCCTGATTCAAACAATTGCGTGTAAATCAGCTTTTAACTCCGTAAAAACAGTTTTTTTGGTCTTTGCCGTAATTTGTGGGCAAAATCAGCACTTCATTCCGTGAAGACCTTTTTCCTTTTTTTTTTTGAGATCGCTCCTGCGAGAAGTCATTGCACTCCCAAAAATTCTGTTCTGGCTGCGTGCCTAAAACTAATATACTTAGAACTGATCATGATTCATTAAATTCTCGAATATTTGAGTCTTTGTACAGACCTACTTACTAATTTGTACATCATGCCGAAGCGGAGATTTACAGCCAAACTAAGTGTGATATGGTTAAAAGTGTGATGTATTGTTTTAGTTTACAGATTTCTTTATTTTGTACTTAACCATCTGATTCTTCAAGTTAATAAAGATTTTTGTAATTTTTCGGCAAAAAAAGCTATTTTAATGCCATTTGGATTACATTTTCTGCGGTTTTGGAGCCATTAAAAAAACTAAATTGCTGAAATTTTGATATCATTTAAAGAATTAAATTACCCAGCTTCTCAGCCCCGACTAACTTACAGGTCATGTTCAAAACACGTTTAAAAGCTTGCATTTAAGGTTTTAATGTTTTAAATAAGTTGGGTAGAGGGGGGCTGAAGGCTCCGTAGCCCCCAAAAACTGCGCCACTGCATGCAAGTGAGCTATTCTAGTTACCATTACTTCTTTTTATTCTTACACAAAATTTAAAGATTGCTACGATTGTAAATAACAAGAGCAGATATAGGCATCTATTAGATTCAACATAACCAGAGGTGGGCACTGGGTGCTTATAAAGTACCGACGATAACAAATACTTTTCCAAAAAAGTATTGACGGTACGATAGTAGGTACTTTTTGAAAAAAGTACTGACGATAACAGAACTCGGTACCGGTCTCGATACTTTTTAAAATTTGTTCTATAAAATTGTACAACATAGGTACTCATTTTTGAATAAAAATTTCTTTGTTCTGTTTTTTTTTGAGTAAATATTTTGGTCGATGTAATTGCGGCATTTGCTGGTGAAACGCAGAATGCGTTGATGCTATGGCGTGTACGTCGGCTGCGTGGCGCAGTGGGCATTGGCAGGAGCTTCGTTTTTATGACAGCCGTGATCGCAAGGCCAGTGGTTCTACTCTCTCCGAAGCGTTGTTACTTGTTGTATCCTCGGATAAGTCGCTTTACGACGATTAATCAATAATCGTCTCTGCTTAATCGATCTTACGCGCAGCAAATTAACCAAAGTTAGAATAACACAAGAAATTCCTCCATAGGCCTATTTGCTTTTATAACTTGTCGATCAGTTTAGGTTGATATAACGTAAGTTGAATTTTGAAATACTATATTGAGTCAGGCGCGGCGCCAGGATAGCGTGACTGGGGGGCAGAAATAAATTTTGGAGGGCAAGAGGAGTTTATTTATGTGAATTCGAGAGGGGCACGGGGGCGCGAGAAGTTGATTCGAGTGTGGATCAAACGAAAAAGGTGAAGACCAAAACAAAAAAAAGATATTCCGTACAAAAATTTCGTCTAAAAATTCCTGCGATTTTCCACGAATTCTTAAGCGAAGACCAAAAAAAAGGTCTTCAGTACAAAAATTTTCACAAATTCTCGTTGTCGTCTCAAAATCCCTCCGATTTTCCTCAAATTCTTAAGTGAAGTCCAAAAAAAAAAAAAAAAAAAAAGGTCCTCGTCCGACAAGTTTTATGAAATCCGATGTGAGTCCACATAAGTTACGACAAAAAATAGCTCTTGCTCGCAAATTCTAGGACGGTAAACACCAATTCGGGAGTCTTAGGCCTCGATTTGCACTCCAGTAGCCCCGAGCCTGTTAATTTCTTCGTGGCACAGTCCTCGCTTGGGGGGCACGGCCCCGGAATGCCCCCCGTGGCGCCGGGCAGTGTCACTGTAAGTTGCTTACGAAGTTGGCAAAGTGGTCACGGCACTTGGACAGCAGTCCACAGGTATTGGATTTGATTCTCCATGGGGTCGAGTAGGATAGCCACCATTTCATATACCAGTGATGTTGTTTTTGAAAATGGGAAGCAGACGTAACAAACAAGAAGGTAATGATTTACGTTGTTTAAGAAGTGTATACGTCTTTTAGCTCTAGCCTAACCTAAGAGCTATGCAAAATAGTCACTGCCATGTCCTGCCTAATCATTTAACCCATAGGTGGGCAAGGTAATGCAAAACGTTAACTTCGTTAACCACCAGTCTGTTAACAAACTTCATACTTCTGTTAAAGTTAATTCGTTATTTTCGGCTTTAATTAACGGAAGTTAACTCTTTCAATACAGCGTATCACTATATTGCCATTTAGCAAAGTGGCTTCCGTACGGTGTGGCACCATATTGCCAAATTAAGTTTACAGCATTATTCCCAGCAGAAATTGATGTCTGAATGATTTTAATCCCAGTTTTTAATTGGATGCAAATATAAATATCTCAAAAATATGAAAAGATTATTTTTAAAAGAGATTACGGAAAATACTGCAACAATATTAAAGTTTTTGTCTTTTATTGAATTTATATCAGAAGCAAATCAATTGAGTCAGGAAGAAAAAAACCTCCAACATTGGAATATAAAGGCATAGATTTCCCAGAGTCTGACAATTTTTATAAAACTGTTAACTAAAAAAGGTTAATAGAAACAATACAGCATTTGTACAATCCTCAAATTGCAGATCGATTTTTGGAAGAAAGCCGGAGAAGATCCTAACCTTCTGGAGGAGTAGGAGAAACTCCTCCACCCAAAATTCTTTTTTTTTTCAAAATTATTGTAAAAATTCTCTTACACAATGTATATATACTCTAGTTCATTTAATTTATTCAAAAATTTCTGGACGGTTGTCGAAAAGTGGATGTGGGATAAGGAGGATCAGGAGGAAGGTTACGAAAACCTTTAGTTGAATCTTGAATAAGTTATGAAGCCAAGCCTAGATCGATAAAATCGCACAAACGGTATATATGATGTCGAAAATGTTTGACAAAAATTTACTCGGTCTAAACCGCATCGTATGGAGGATAAAGTCAAAAAAGGATGTGGAGGATTCAGGAAGAAGATCATTTGAATAATATGCATTTTGAATAGCTTGTTTCCAGTGCTTTTCCAATCAAAATTTTCTTAAATTTTTGTAGGCATTACAACCACAGCGATGAGGTTGTGGTAGAACTCTTTGGAGGATCAAATCTGGATTGAGGAGAGAGTGGAGGAGCTTTCAAGAGGAAAAATTCGTGATCTGAAACAATTTGCGTAGCTGTTTCGTAGTTTTTGTAATGCTAACTTGAGTAAATTGTTGCAAACGTTACAACAACAATGATGAAGTTGTGATGGAACTGTACGGAGGATCAAATCTGGGTTGAGGAGAGTGTGGAAGAGTTTTCAAGAGGAAGAACTCGCGAACTGAAACAATTTGCGTAGCTGTTTCGTAGTTTTTTTATGCTAACTTGAGTAAATTGCTGCAAACGTTACCAAGGGCGTACGCAGGGGGGGTTTTGAGGTTCACCCCCCCCCATTGGTCTGTCGACTAAAATGCACAATAAAGAAAATATCACGTTTTTAGCACTTTTGTGACTGATTTTTGCTCTGGAATGGACTAAAAAGTGATTTAAAGCATCTTTTGAAACATAAATTTAGGGGAAGGGGCTAATTTTTCAAAAATAAGGCTCATAAATTAATGAAAACTTTGAAAAAAGGCCAAAAACAAGCAATCAAATTTTATTGTTAGTGTAAAAATGCTAAACATACATTTCATCAACAAAGATATTATAAACTTATAAATAGGGAGGGGGCTATTCTATATTAGTTAATTAACAATCACTAATCTCAAATTTTTTTTATTAGCCCCTCCAACTATTTTTCTCTATAAAATATAGACGAAATAGACTACTTTGTATGAGTTTTCTTCAACTATAGGATTTTATGATTTACCAGCATGTAAACAAAAGAGCTAAAATTTTACCATTAGCCACCTCCCACATAGCCCATTTATGCAAACAGTTTAATCAGGTTTGCACTACCAATTTCTATGCCACGTTTTAAAAGCATTATTTTTTATCAAAATTGTACTAAATTTAAGTTATTTTTGAAATAAAAATGTAAAATTTTTTTAAATAAGTACTAAAATTAAAAAAAAAAAATGCAAAATCTTCAAGCGCTGGGGGCTTTGCCCCCACACCCCCGGCGGTGGGGGCTTCGCCCCCAAACCCGGGGCTACGCCCCCAGACCCCCCCATTGCGAATTTCTGGCTACGCGCCTGGCAACTTTTACGCGTTTTCGTAGCTTTTATTTTGAGCAATTTTTTCTCGGTTGTTCAGTTGCAAACCTCATGATGTTAACTACAACATATGTACGCCTATTGCTTAATTGTTTTTTGCTGAAAAAGTTTTGTTTGCATTACGCACTGCGTGACTTTGATTTCATATTGTGACATGGCGTTATTTATTCGCCAAAGTATCAATCGCGAAAAAAATTTTTCGAGTCGCTTTTGAAAACCCCTCCCATTGAAAAATCCTGCGTACGCCGCTGAACGTTACAACGACAAAGATGAAGCTGTGGTGGAACTGCAAGGAGGATCAAATCTGGATTGAAGAGAGAGTGGAGGAGCTTTCAAGAGGAAGAACTCGGGATCTGAAACAGGTTACGCCTATGTTGGAGGACCTGGGGTTTCCCCGTTTTCACCAGATATGATTTAACTCCATGAAAAAATCAACAGCATGCTATTGATTATTTTGTTGTTTTACCTATTTTGTTGTTTTGCATACGTAACGTAAAACAACAAAAGAGGAATTTAACTGCATTGAGAAAATCTGCAACATGAATCAATAGTAAAAAAAATAGATAAAAAAAACAAGTAACACTGATACTTATTATTGAGACCAACAACATTGAGGAATTTTATTGACTGAGAAGTTACGCTGTAATGCGCAAACAAGCAATTCAACTCACTTTCCATCAATTCAAAATAACCGCAAAAGGACGCTTATCATGAAACGTTCAATAAATTTTTTTTTTCAAAAATCTTTTCAATGGTCTCTAAAATGTATGTACAGTAATATCACTGGGAATGGAATTCCAAATTTTCACTCCGGAATATTTAATAGATTGTTGAGTTCTGTTTGTTTTTGTAATGGGGTGTTTTTAAGTAAGAAAACGCAGTAGTTGGACAGACGCTAGCGTCGCGTGTTTCTTGATTTTTACTATGCCATTTTGTAAGTTAAGAGCGCGAAATTTTAGACTTTTGCTTACTATATAACTCGAGTACGCTTAGATCTCGCCAGGGATTTTAAGCAACAAAGGGATGCAAGGTTTCTTTCACTCTTGACATAAGAAGGAGTAGTAATGGCGTTACAATTTAGCTGCTTTTTTGCAGCGATAGGATTATCGCCAATAATTGCCATTAATCTAATAATTTCACAAAAGCTGCTAGATTATTATCACGTTATTAGCCCTCCTTTGGTCAAGGGTGAAAAAAGTCTTCGCATCTGATCTTGTTGCATAAAAATATCTGGTCTAGCTACATGAAATTTGTACAGCAGTTTGAGATTAACAAGATCTTTGTTTGCACCAAATTTCGAGGCAGTAGGTCTCGTGATTTTGTTTTTAGGGCCCGAAAACCGATCTAAACGTTTGCTAAAAAACTGTCGCACTCCTACACGGCTTAGGTACGGTAAAAATATTTCAAATGGTAATATATCTTAATATATTCTTTCATCCTCACTAATTCACTATTGGCCGCGAAGTTTTTTTTCTGTCTAAATCTTGCGTGCTCTTCTAAACGCTTAAACACCAAAATCTAATTTTTGTGTGAGGTTGTTGAGCTACAAACGCTGTTTTGTTTCCGGAAATATTTTGTCGCTACTTCCCACTTGGAAATCCGCCAAATCGTAACCACAAAAATCAATTTTTTGATAGCTTGAAGAGAGAGAATTGTTTTTGATATTGGTAGATATTTACGAGACAAATATTTCAGCACAATTTGAGGGTGCCAACCTCCCCAAGAACCCCCAAAATTATTTTTAAACGGCTTAAGCTAGAGAGTTAATTTTTTTGATATCAGTTGATATATATAAGAAAAGGTTTAGAAAGCCAATGTTTTTAATGTTAATAGATGTTTAAAACACACACATTTTGGAAATGGTATTTGGAGCCATCCTTAGGGACCTCTCAGATGTGCCCTCCATCAGTTGATTTTTAGATGGCTTAAGCTGGTAGGATTTTTTATTAGGATCAGTAGCTATGTGGTTGGTGAATGTATTTTAAAACTGTTGGGGGGTTTCAACCCATCTTGAGGCCCAAAGAGAAATTAGTTTTAAATTGCTTCCTTAACGGGAAAACGAAGAGCTTTTTATAAGATTAGTTTATTCAACGTGTGTCGGTGGTTTAATGGGCTTGTTAGCAAGCTTCCATTTAGTTCAAGTTTGTCAACTCTGCGCAAATTAGGCAATTTACCGGTATTTAACTGTAATTTATACAAATGATTACATTTGTGCAAGTATTTTACACAAATGAAGATAAATTAGATAGCATGAATGTTTGAAATCAATCGATAAATTTCACGCAATTTTCGTTTTCTAAAAGGTCATCAGAAAATAAAATACCCTTTTTTGCTTTTTTTTGAACAATAATCAGGATAGCAGCTCCACAACATCTAAAAGCGAGCAGGCGTGCTGCGTTTGCCTAATAAGATAGTGGTGATCTTAGCACGAGAAAATATATCCAAGCTAACATTTCTGTCTTTGGCTGTGACACTGTCATCAGTTTTTTGAAACTGCCGTTTATTTGTGAAGCAAGTTGCATTTATACCTGTGGTGGTGGTAAAGCATCTGGTTTTGATTGGACTAGGTCTTTCACTAAAATCTGGAACGAGCATTGTTGGCTGGATTTGATGAAAACTAATAATGTGGATAAACCAGTCATAATTGTTGGCACTGGTTTCGACTATATCCAGTAAATTTCTTCCTTCTAAGGCCCAATGTAGCGATTGCTCATCTTTTTTCAAGCCCATTAAGGCAAAAGCGATGTTACGTATATAGCCAGCGTAAACTTCCCGGTAATGAAACTTCTTCTCAACGTAGTGCTTCATGTTTTTGAAACGTTTCAGAAGATCACGAGATGCGCTTAAAGATTCCTGAAAGCGCGACAAACGCAGATCATTTAAAGTTTTTAATCTTAAAAATCCATCTACTGCCTCCGCTCGCGAACTCGATTTTAGTAAATCATCAATTTTCTCTGCTACAAGTATATGTTTGTCAGGGTTTTCCATTAGGCAAGCTAATTCGTTGTAGACAATCATCGGGTTATTTAAAGCCACACAGGATTGCATTCTTTGGTGCATTTCTAGACATCTGTCATACAGTGCCAATGACATGTATGCACGACCCAAATGGTAGATCACCTGCCAATCGTTTTGATGCAAAACTGTGTTTTCACCAAGTCTTATGGTGTCGTGATACAAGCCAAGACTGTTTAAAACATCCATTTGAATGGTTGTTATATTTCTGTGATAATAAGAATCAAATGCATTCAGCTCTAAATCTTCATCAATCAGTAATAACTGCAAAAGAAATGCGGTTTGCAAGCAATCCACAAATGTGTTTATGCTGACAATTTTTGTCAGTTCTTTGAGCTTTTCTCTGCCTCTGAAATCGCCTTCCTTGTAAATTTTATCATCCTGTTGTTTTTTTGACAAGTAGTAAAACAATCGGATATGACATGCAACCGCAACGGCAATTGAGAATTTGTGGGCAGTGAAGTCGCTGATGATCTTTTTCCTTTGAAGTTCATCTATTATTTCGAAGCATGAGCGTTCATTCAAATCATGATAGCGACCCAATGCGGAAATGAACAACGTGATACCTCGATAAACTATTTGTTTAATGTTGACGTTCTTGTTGAAAATGAAAGCAGAAAGGCCAACGTACATGTTCAAATTATCCAAATCCTCCTCAAGTTGCTTTAGTATACTTGTGCGCTGTTCTTCTTCAGTCGCTTTCAAAACTGCTCTTACAGAATTGGAAAACAGTTGATAGATTGTTTCAGAGCCCTCAATAAAGCAAGTTTTTGTTAAAAGGTCTCCAAGTTTATAACCTTTCTTGATGTCTTTAAATTCAAGAAATTTAACCATTTCATTGATAGGCTTAATTAATTCTGTTGTCCATGGTTGCTTTTTACTTTTTTGAGTTTTCCCTAGCGGAAAATGACACGCATGAGGCATCATGCCATCGAACGAGATACCTTGAGGTGTGAACCCATCCCGAAACCAGTTTCCGCCTGGTTTGCTATGGTCGTTTAAAGAAGGAATGCAAACGCTATAAAGATCTGTCTCCTGCAGATTGATAACAATGACGTGAAATATCACCGATTACCAGCGAAAATATTCCTTGGCCTTTTCAACCTCGTGCTGTTCTTGTTCGTCGCAAAAATTGTTTAGTGTTAAAACATGTTCAAAATCGGAGTAGGGTGATATTTCATTTCGTGCCAGTGATCCCATTCCTGTTAATGCGTATTCGCAAGGTGGTTGGCCCATTATTTCAATGCATTTCTTAGAAATCGATGCCATGATTTGCTTGAAATTGAGTGATACGTTTATTTGCAAACTTTTAATTTTGTTACAATAGTCTTTTTCTTTTGTCAATTTTTCAGTGGTCTTCCAGTTTTCTGAGATTTTGTTTATTACTTTCAAGTTTTTACTGACCTGAATTCTCATTTCCCTGACTTGGATCGCAATAGTTTGTGAAACTTCAGGTAAACTAACTTTTTCGTTTGCTTGAGCGCATGTCAGTATATGTGTACAAAGTTGATGCAAATCTTGCTGAAACTTCAGGTTTTCAGGCTGCCTTACAATGGCTGCATTAAACAAGGCTGCACTTTGGATTAAACTGATCTTGTCAGGGGATCGACGTTGATAAAGTAAACCCAACTTATTGAATATGAATGCTGATTCACGGGGGTGGTTTTCTCTGCCGTTGCAGTCGCATAGTTGCTTTAGTTGTTGTTGTAATTCAGCTTCTCTCATTTCAAAATCTGATTCCATTATGTTATTGTCTCTTTTAAGAGATGCAGCAAACTTAAGCAATATTCTAGTACTATTTAGTACACCAACATCCAATACACTTGAAAAACTTTTCAGCTTTTGTGCTATAGCCACTTCGGCACTAAACTTAGCCAGCAAATGGATCCGCTTACCTAACCTAACATACGCGCTTTGTTCGCGAAAACGGAACTACTCGAACTTGCCATGACGTATCACGTAATATTTTCAACAGCGTAGCCAAACAATGACGTTGCACTGCCTACACGCGCAGTTGGTACTGCATAATACGCCTGGCAAATCAGTCGTGTTCCCCTCTAACCGGTTGTGCTAAAACGCAACAAGTGTTACAAGTGCAAACAGATTTGCACCCAGTGGTGCCGGAATGGGGGGGAGCAGGGGGGCAGCTGCCCCCCTTGCCCTTTTACCAGGTTGGGCAAGGAAGGCATTATTGCCCGACTAAACTGACGACGAACAAGAGAGTATTGCAGCAACAAGAAACATTCGAGTAATTAAAGTTTAGTATTTTGTGAACCAAAATAGCCTTTCTCGAAATACAACGTAAAAACGTTTTTTGTCTATCCAAAAATACATTACAGTTTTCAATTTATGAAAAAATATCATTTTTCACGATAAACAAATACTCTCACCAAGTGCCACGAAAAAGTTCATATTACTGTATTTATAATAAAATGGAAGGGCTATTTTACCGGAAATTTTTATCTAATTTTTTAGTAATTCTAACCCATCTCAAATTTTGACTCGAAAAGTAACCCCAAAACTAACTCAAACCTTAATCGTAAACACAAACCAGTGCTGTCGCCAGAACAAACGAAGGGAGGGGTACTAGCCAAAAATAGGGGCCACTAAAATTTGCTTATAAAAACTGATCTTCAGATCTTGTACGGCTACAATTATGCACTATTAGAAAATAAGGCCGGCAGCGGTTCTTAGCTCGTTTCGTCTGCGGCCCATAATCGCTAGAAAAATCTATGTACAGCAGTAATTTCTGCCAGACTTGCAACCAGGATTTTGCTGAGGGGTGAATCAAAAGTTGTTTTTTTTGCACAAAAACTGCATAATTTAGCTCCCGTGCTGAACAAACTGATGCAATTCAAGCGTGTCACTGACGGACATAGTCACTAAATATTAAGTGACTGTGGACGGGGGCCTTGTGGTGGTGCCCCCAGCCACTGGACAATTTTTGCAATTTTTAAGCAAAAAAAAATAAAGACTTTAACGCCGTTTTATTCACATTTCGCACTTTTTGAAGCCATACGAATAACTAAATTCCTAAAATTCAGAAGTCATTTCAAGGAATTAAAGTGCTTAGCACCTTTAGCCCTGCCCCTTACTTCAGGTCAAGTCTAAAATACGTTTAAACGATCGTATTTTGAAGTTAAATTTTCAAAGTGACTTGGCTAAGGGGGCTTAAGCCCTTTCACCCTAGTTGCGCCACAGAATGTGACCTCAAAATCTTGAGTGTGCTCTAAAAATCAAAGCAGCGGGTCTTTGAGATAAAAAATGTTTTCACGTATTGTCTCATGTCGTAATCACTAACGAAGTACCGGTAACGCTTCTGCAGACTTACAAGTCTCTTCCGCGACACATCCGTAAAGGCGTGTTGATCAGACGGAGTATTGCTTTAGATTCATGTAGAGCAATATTTCCACCACTGTCTGTTGTCTTGTCGTTGTGTAATGTTCCAAAAACAGTATTTTGAGTAAACCAAAATGGGGGCACAAGCTGCCGTTAGGGGGAGCAGAGCACTTCTGCTCCCCCCCTCCCCGTAGCGATGGCAATGATCGTTACTATTAAAAAAGCAAATAAAAAAACACGGATGAATATTGTTAATTTTTGTTTTAGGCTTTTTAACTTGAAAATTTACGGTAAAATAGTCACTAATTTACAACAAATTGCGTATGTTAAATGATTTCTAAATAACGTAAAATAAATGAACAAACTTATTGAGGAATGCATTTGATTAGCCTGTAACATCCGATTTTGTTCCGTGAGTTTCGATTGACGCTAGGAAGATAGGGTGCTACAAATTTTCAGAGGTGGGCAAAGCGCAATTAGTAGCGCAAAGCGCAACCTCCGCAATTGCGTAAGTTGTGTTGCGCTTTAATTTTTTATTTTGAAACACTGCGGAAGTTGCGTTGCGGAATAAAGCCTTTAAAGTTTATTGCGCTTTAATTGCGTTGCGCTTTCAAAATTTTTTTCGGTTAAAAGCGCAATTCTATACATTGAACTTAATTTTACTCCATTTCCATCGTAATATTGATAAATTTCGAGCTTGTTTAGCAAATTATTTACTCTTTTTCAGTCTAAAATTGCAAAAAAAGCAGTATTTGCATTGTGTTGTGAAATTTCGATTGCGAAAGTTAGGTTGCGCTTTAACTTGGTACGAAAATACCGTTCTCCAATTGCGGAATTGCGTTGCGCATCAACTGAATCAAAAAACTCATTGCGGAAGTTGCGCTGCGCTTTAGAAAGCAAAAAAATTAAATTGCGCATTTTGGGCTGCGCTTTTACTGGTTGAAAAGATCGTTTCGCTTTGTTGCGTTGCGCTTTTGATATAATGTTATTTGTGCCCACCTCTGCAAATTTTCAAATTTAGAATTCAAGAGTTCTATGTTTGTAAGCCTAAGCATTACTCTTAAAACATTCAAGTTTCTAACTTTGTACCAGAGCCGCAACTACTAAGGGGGGGGGGGGGGGGGGGAGGGGGTTAAGGGGGCCAGTGCCTCCCCAAACCCAAAGCGGCATTAGTAGAAAATAGTGGTAATTATTGTAAGCCCGCCCCTGAAAGAAATTTCTGCCCCCCCCTAGAACAACGCTCTATTTGCGGCAGTGTTTGTAGCCCTAATTGGAACGATCGACGCGGGCGTTACCAGAGACGGATTCTGGGATTCAAGGTGGACCCCTGCTCAAGCCGGAGAAATATAAGAAAAACTTTCATAAAAATCATTGCAATAACTGAAACAAGATGCATTTCTTGTTCAGACTTAACAGTAAAATACTCGGTGAGGGGGCGGCGATGAACATCTCCAAAATTATCTTTTTTTGTAAAGGCAGACAAATCAGGTTAAATCTTGTAATTTTTTTTATTTCATGATCTACCAGCTTGTAACGAAAAGGCTGATATTTTACCATTAACCACCACTATCATAGCCTATTTGCGCAGCCAATTTAATTATGTTTTCGCACTGCTATTTCCTATGACACGTTTTAAAAGCATTAATCTTTACTAAAATAGACCTAAAATGTAGTTATTTTTTGCACAAAAATTTGCAAAATCTCCGAGCGCTGGGGGCAAAGCCCCCAGACCCAGAACTTAAATTGTAGGGGGGACGCGTCCCCCCATAGAGAGTTAGCGTCCCCCCATCGAGATTTAGCCTCCCCCTATTAAGATTTAGGTGTCCCCCCATCGAGATTTGAGCGCTGGATGATCAAACGAAAAAGACCTAATTCTTCACCTAATTTTGGCGAAAAAACACTCCAATTTCCGGCGAAGACCTTCAAGTTCATTCAATTTCGGCGACGGAATTACGTAATTTTTACTAAAGTACTTCTGCATGCCAAATGCGTTTGGTCAATTTGCAAAAGCGTCCCCCCATGCAAAATTTTTGCAATTTAAGTACTGCCCAGACCCCCTTGCCTTCGGCTATAGGGGCGTTGCCCGCAAAACCCAATCGCTGAACCTACTCTTACTTAGTTGATAATTTGTTTGTTATTATTTTTTAAGCCTAGTGTTTATGGGAGGTATTCAGTACTCTGACTTGGTTGAAGTGTTTAATTGTTTGACAACATTAGAGAACAATGTTGGTCGTAATGACTGTAGGTACAGTAATGAAAGTGCCCTTTGAAAAAGCTGCCCTCCCCCCTTTGGCCTTCCGATTTTCCGGCACCCGTGTTTGCACCGGTACGATGAATGAATGATGCAAGAAATTAACGATAAAAATCTTCACGGAAGTTAACAAAACTTAACGGAAGTTAATTTAGTCCGTTAACATAAAAAGCTTTTTAACGAATTAAGAGTTAATAAAAAAGTTAGCTTCGTTATTAAAGGATTAACGATTAACGAATTTGTGCCCGCCAATGATGTAACCAATTAACCAGTAACAACCAGTGCCGTCGCCAGAGCAAGCGAAGTGAAGGGGCACTAGCCGAAAACGGGGGGCACTAAAATAGACTGAACTTTTGCTCATAAAAACTGATATTTTAGGGTAACACATTATGCGCCATTTTGAAAATTTTTGTAGTCGCGCGGCAGCGTCTATTAGCTCGTTTTGTATGCGGCCCGTGTAATCGCTTGAAAAATCTGTCTGCAGGAGTGAGTTCGACCAAAAGCTGAAACCAGCATTTTCTTAGAGGGAGGGGGCTTGAACAAAAAGTTGTTTTTTTTTACACCAAAATGGTCTTAATTTAGAGTCCGCGACAAACAAACCGATGCAACTCAAGCGTGTCACAGAGGGGGCCTGGGGGCAGAGCCCCCAGCCTCTGGTTGATTTTTACGATTTTGCGGTAAAAAATAGCAATTTTAACACCATTTAAATGGCATTTCAAAAATGTTTTAGCCTAGTGAATAATTACAGCAAATTGCTAAAATTCAGAAGTCACAGAAAAAATTAAATTGCCTAGCCTCTTGAGCCCCCTTATACTTAAGATCAAGTCCAAAATGCGTTTAAACGCTTTTTTTTTGGTTTATGTTTTCTAAATTACTAGGCTAAAGGGGGTTGATGCCTCCGTAGCTCCCTGAGGCCCTTCCCCTGATAGCGCAACTGACAGCGACCTAAAAAAATCTTCAGTGTGCTCCAAAAAAATCAAAGCAGTTGGTCTTTTAAAAAAATGTTTTCACTTATTGTTTCAGATCATAATCACTAACGAGTACCGGCAAGGGCGCCGAGATCCAAACGTGGACCCTGGGACAGTTTAAATATTGGGTCCCTTTATATTTAATTCAACGTAGCATCTATTACAGCAAAGGATGAAAAATGTCTATGAATTGGTTTGTTTTTGATGTTTCGAATTAATGGTGCTGACATTATTCTCTCCGGATTTTGAAGTGTGTTCCAAAAAAAAAAAAAAAGGTCTTCAGGGCAAAATGGCTTGCTGATTACTGTTTTTGGTCTATTTCCAATTAGTTTAATAATATTCATATGCACAGTCCTCCGCCCCTCAACTGAAGACCTATCTGTTTGCAGATAACCAACGTTGCTCCAATGTTATGATAATATCTGATGGGCCTCCAAAAGTCCATGGACCCCGGGGTCATTGTCCCCCCTGCCCCCCTCTCGGCGGCCCTGAGAACCGCTAAAAATTTTATAGGCTTACATCCCTATTCCGCGACACATCCGTAAAGACGTGTTGATAAGACGGATTATTGTGTCACATTTATGTATAGCAGTTGATGGCCAGCAATTTTGCAAGAAATCGAGAAAACTTAAAACGAGAATTATCTTTGAGCATTGTTAGTCTTTATTCCATTATGGTCTGTTGTCAGGTCGTTTATGTGATGCTTCAAAAAAGTATTCTGAGTAAATCGAAATGGGGGGGGGGGGGGGCACAAGCAGTCGTTAAGGGGGGGGCACGGCCCCCCTGGCCCCCCGTAGCGACAGCACTGGTAACAACTAACCAGGTCAACTCGGCGCTGTGTAAAGCCAACACTGGCTTGCGGATGCGATTGGGAATCCTTCGTGATATCACGAAGTATTTTTCTTTTGCATCTCATAGAGTTGTGCTTTTCGTCACGTACAAACTGCCATAGTGCCGCAGCCCAACCGCATTACTGCAGCCAGTGGAATAGGTCGACGATTGTCCTCACTCGTTCTCTACTTGATTTGTACGGAGTTTGAATAAATTAAAGATCTATTCCGGACAAATCGCAAAGGAAGTACCGAGTAGCGAGTACCGACCAAAGAAGTGAGAAAAAAGTACCGACGGTACCAAAAACGATACATTTTTAAAAAAGCACCGACGGTACCGATAACGGTACAAAAAAGGACCGCGGTACTGCCGACCTTTGAACATTAAATGCATCTATATAATAATAATTGCAATTTATATCCCCTTTAGATAATTTTGATCTAGAATCCATGCTCGGATGTTGCGAATGAATTTTGATTTCATATTCGAACTGACAGAGCACCAACAAAAATGATTGTACAGGCATAATTATGGTGCAATCTTGCTTTAATTTGAAATCAAGTTGTTGCTAAAATCTTTGAAATACGCCAAAAACAGCTTGAAATAAACTTGTTTTTGCTACTAAGTGGCGGCACATAATCGTGCTCTCTTGTAGTTGCAAGTAGCAACATGATGCTTCGCTGACTGCAGCATTCGCATTTGCTACTGACGCTTGAGCTGAAATTGCTGCGCGACTGATGCAGCATGTTTTTTTAGCAAGACAATGCTTTCCAGCTTTGTTTTTTTTCTTAATTTTTAATTTTTATTTTGTAGCGCTTGTGTAGTCAATCAGTATCAAACTGTTGCCTATTTGCAGGCTTGCAGCATTTGGTAGGTAGAATAGACGCTTTTTCTAGCTGCCTGGCGTTGAGTTTAGACTGTCAACAGCCAAGAGTTTCAGTGGGTGCTAATTGTACTAAAACATGCAGTAGCTCAAGGACTTGTTGTTGTTATAGTGCATATTTATCCTCTTGTCACCTGACAGTTTCAAACGCTAACTCTGAACTATTGGACGATCCACACTATTTTTATTGCAATCTTCTATAACTATTGGTACTTTCTGCTCGGAGGAATCTGCACCTGCTTAGGAGTTCCTAGTGATCCAATGTTCCTGTGGATTTCTTCAAATTCTTGTGCACTAAATTTGCTGCTTGTTCAAAGCCACCAAGCAGAGATAATCATCATAAAATGTCTTATCCAAGGATGCAAAGGTGTGACCAGGGTACAAGTTGAGAACCATAAGAACTCTAACCCTTGCAATTCTTTTGGTTCCTGAGGTCCTGTATATTTTAGTAGTTCCGGTTTCACTTGGCTATTGCAGAATGGCTATGTGGTGAGTTTTGATCTTATGTTTCAGTTTTAGCTTGCCAGTGTCAGAGCGCTGTACAGTAGTATTATTACTATTAATTTAGAAATTAAGTTCTGAATTGGTTTTATTAAGTTTAAAATGTTGTTGTTACATTGTCGGTTAATTTTGATGAGCTTTATTTCTTCAGAAATTTGATCTCAGGTTTAGTTCAGAGTTATTTATGGTGGTGGATATGGAGTTAGAACTTTAGTCTTCACTAGTTTTTGCCTAACACTTCTAATTTTTTGTCTATGCTTTTCTGGTATTTGCCTCAGACTTACTTAGGCCTAATCATAATTTTTATCAAGATCGGGGAGCTGCCTCAATCAAAATGCTTTTTTTCTAAAAAAATCAAACCACTACCACCAGCACTTATTATTCAATTTATACCAGCCTTTTCTCAAAAATTTCTTTCTTAATCTTATGTCAGAGTTTTTTCATTATTTTACTTTTGATTGCTTTGTGGTCTAGTGAATAGAACGTCTGCTACTGTAATGGTAATATCAGATAAAATTTTCTGTTGTACCAAATCAAAGACAATAAAAGTTCGTATTCACAGCTTCTCTGTTAGATGTTTCGCATAATGATAAAGAAGACTGTGTAAACTGAAGCCTCCACAGCTGACTGTGTGTGGTATGCTGATGTCAGGTTATGTGACAGCTTGACTTGAGGCAAAAAAAGTCTATTTGCTGTTTGCTGGCCAAGACAACTTTGTGAATAAAGAAAAAAGATTTAGCAGAACGGCTACAAAGTTAAGCATTTTAGAAAGGAAGTGGCTATTTTGCCTTTAGAGGCAAAGTGGTGTTTTTCCTTGGTTTGGGTTAGGGTTTGGGTAAGGGTTAGGATTAGGGTTAGAGTTTGGGTTAGGATTACGGTTAGGGCTGTTTTGGCACTTGTGGAAAAATAGCCATTAGGACTATTTTGCCTCCTCATGGCAAAATAACATGGGGCTGTTTTGCCTCTAGAGGGAAAATAGCCGCTGCTTTTTAGAAAGGTTTACTTTGATGTTTGGGATCTCAACTAGAGATACTAACTTGTTTTGACATAGTCTTATGTCATCTTTGTGGCGTTACATTCAAAAACATAAGCAATACATCGAAAACAATTTAATACAATATGCGCTGAGCTATCGCGATGCATTTCGACCTTGCTCAAGGGTCTTATCGGGCAACAATAACACAATATATACATCACTTGAACAAAATATACACATTTTGCAATTGAGTTAAAATTCAGGTACAAAATTATAATAGTATTCGCATCTGTTCAGTCTATGTACAATTCTGTGAGAACAAACGCTTATGACAGCACAAGGAAAAGTACAGGGAGAGCTCTAATTGAATGTAAATGAGCGACACTATGAAGGGAAGCTTCAGCAATTAAGCAAAACGGCTACAAAGTTAAACATTTTAGAAAGGTTTTCTATGATGTTTGGGATCTCAAACTTGAGATACTGATGTGTTTCGACACAGTCTTATGTCATCCTCATGATGTTACATTCAAAACATAAGCAAAACTCTGAAAACCGTAGATGGACAAGTTAATGCAAAACGTTAGCTTCGTTAACCACTAGTCCGTTAACAAACTTCACACCTCCGTTAACGTTAATCCATTATTTTCAGCTTTAAGTAATGGAAGTAAATGAAGTTCATTAATTCGTTAATATTTTGCATGTAATTTACATTTCTTTTTGTTCACTCGCTTCTAGAACATGTATTGACGTTGTTGAGCTGATTGTAAGGAAATTTTTATTGCTATGGTGGTCTTTTTGTGTTTTGGAAGTTGCATTTTACAGTCTAATATAATTTCAAAATAAAAATAAGTTCAAATGCACCAACGAAGCTGTGATCGAAAAATCTTTATAAATTGCGAACAGCGATAATTAATAGACCTATGGGGCTGCAGCTTATTATTTGCCACAAAAAAGAGCTCCGTTCTTCGCTTTCTTGTATAAAACTCGTGCTAAAACGCAACAAGTGTTATCAGTGCAAACTGGTTTGTACTGGTATGATGAAGGAATGGTGCGAGATATTAACGATAAAAACCTTGACAGAAGTTAACAGAGCATAATGGAAGTTAATTTAGTCCGTCAACATGAAAAAACTTTTAAACAGATTAACGAGTTAATGAAAAAGTTAGCTTCGTTATTAACGATTAACGGACTTGTGCCACCTATGCTGAAAACGATTTAATGCAATATGCGCCTCGCTATCGTAACGCATTTTGACCTTGCTGAAGTGTCTCATCAGGTGACAATAACACAATATATACATCGCTTAAATACAATATACACATTGTGCGATTGAGTTAAAATTCAGGTAGAAAATTATTACAGTATGTGGCGCATTTGTTCAGTCTATATACAATTCCATGACAACAAACAGTTATGACAGTACATGGAAAAGTACAGGGAGAGCTCTAGTTGAATGTAAATGGGCGACACTATGTAGAGAAGCTTAAGCAATTAGGCAACGTGGCTACAAACTTAAACATTTACAAAGGTTTACATTGGTGTATTTATTTCGATGTGTTGCAATGGCTCAGCGCATATTGCATTAAATTGTTTTCAGTGCATTGCTTATGTTATTGAATGTAACGCAGTGAAGATGACATAAGACTGTGTCGAAACACATTAGTATCTCTAGTTTGAGATCCCAAACATCGAAGTAAACCTTTCTGAAAAGAATAAAGATGTAGTTACAATCACTCTTAATTCTTAAATTAAACATATTTTCGTCATACAACCTTGACAGATGATGTCACACCGGTAGTTAAGAAATCCCTTCTTACAAACATACACTAGGCCTACCTTTACCAAATCGAAAATTCTGTTTGTTATATAACTACTTCATACTATTAAATAATATTGATGCAGTTGTTTTAATAAATTGTTACAGATTTTGTTGTTGCCTGTTACTTTTATTTTAAACTGTACTTTTTCAATCATTTGTATAAATGGATGATTCGAACAACTCACCAAATATTGTTCTTACTCCAAGAAAGGTAGATTGTTAATGCTAATGATACTTTTAGGGTAGGCTACCAAATTCTGAAAAAATGTTTTTTAGTACCGGTAGTTGCTGTAATTTGTCAATTTTTTTAAAATCCATTTTGGAACAATATTTGTAAACTGTAAAGTTTAATTAAGCAGCCAAAAGTTTGCTTTTAATGATTTTTGTCAAAAGTAATTTTAGGAAACTTTGCCCTATATTATCCCTATCAAAGCACAAAATACAATAATGATCTGAAAAGATGATGAGGTTTTGATGGGAATAAGGAGTTTGAGAAGAGATACTGCCTCAGTTGACACATTTGTTAGTTGTTATTATTTTTAAACAATGTTGAAAGCTTCAATGAAAAAAATAATGCTATCTTGAAATAATACAGTTAATACTAACTGTTGACTTTTCAGCACCAGTTAGTTTAAATATTTAATTTGTACTAATTATTTGCTGATTCTGAACAGTTTTTAGTAGCAACCTTTTTTTACAGCAAAAATCAAAAATCAATCAAGCTATAAACTTTGCTCATTTTTGCTGCATGCATTGCTGAGATATGACTCGGTATGATTCACGACATCAATTCAGTGACACAACTCTAGGGGGAAGCTGAAGGGGCTGAAATCCTCCTTTTGCAAAATCACTTCATTTAGGCTTTTAAACAGGTGACGCATTCGAGTAGTAAGCATGTGGAAGTGAAGGCTTTTCATCTTTCGTTAATTTATTGGTGACTTTTTACATTGCGTGAAACTTTTTTCCGAAAGCATTTAAAATTTTAACTTTTTAAATCTGAAAAATTGCCCAAAAGCTGCCCTGAGCACTTTACCCCATTTTGTCATGACCTTCAGCTAGTGAAGACTGCAGCCCCAGACTACTGTCTGTAATGCATTGATGCTGTAGCTTACTCGGATACGTTCTTCATTCTCAAAAGTTTTAGGTTTAGTTCCTTTTCAAAATTTTATTTGCCTACCTCCAAGAATTCTACTTTATTGTAATAATCGAGGATGTTTGATGCTGGTAGAAAACAAAAGTTTTGTGTACATTTTTGTTTAGTGGTGATGTGTTGCAGCTTTTTTGTAATTCTAGGGATGTGATCCCATCAAGTCAACCCAGAGAGGTAAAATGCAGAATCAAAGATCGTTGATTAATCAACAACTTTGCAAGCAAATGCGATTGAGAAGTGGAGCGGAAAATCTTTTCAAGTTAGTAAAGACAATATTTTTTCTCTTTAATTAAAAAAGTCTTTACGTTTTCAAAATGGCCAAGTAAATTAGCTTTGTAGCATTGAATAAGTTTCATGCAGTGCTCAATAGGATTTATATGGTTACAACGATGTGTGATAAAAGCGACTTCCTTAGTTCTTTACTAATTGTAGTTGGATACTGCAAGTGCTATACCCCATGTTAAAACTTTTAATTGAACAGTTGCAATTACATTGCGTTCACCAAGTTGCCTTGATCAGAAGACAGTGATGGCCCTTTTGGTCTTCGAGTCAAGATGCCACCTGCCCACCAGTCTACCTCACTCAGTGGAGGCTTCACACTGTTTCTTTAATTGCTGAACGTCAAGTAGGGAAGCTGTGAATACCAATTTTTCTAGTCTTTGGTTTGACCAGACCGGGAATCGAACCCGAGTCTATCCACTCAACTGCTGATCAGTTACTCGATTTGCAGATCAAATTTTGTTGCTGATGGCGAATAGTGTTTGTAAATATTTCCCCTTCAGGATAAAAGTCGTCTTCCTACTTACTGGTAAAGAATTTGCTCTGAATCTTAAAAAATCTTGCGGGAGTAAAAATAACAAGATTCGATTTAGCAACTATGTACTTTATTGTCTTTTAGGTATCTTTTTACTGTGGTGCTTTGTTGCATTTTTACCCGATCAATTTTTACGACATAATTGCATAGTTCCGCAGTTGTTGCAAACCACATTGCCATATAGTTCAATCATGCAAATCAGACAGCTACTCAGTCACGAACTTGTGAACGGCGGAGGGACCGAGTTTGCTCTAAAAATATGCCATGCCCTGGTATTGCTCTAACATACGCCATGCGCTGGTCTCACCGTTTTGCCGCATTTGCGATTGTGAGATTTAGAATGAGGTTGTGTGCTTGCAGTGGTGGAGGCGCGTTGCTTTGTCTAAAGTTGGTGTTGTGGGTCGTTGAAAAATTTTGTGTTTTTCAATCATTTTGAATCTTTTCGGTGGTGAAAACCTTCGATTTTTTATCAATTTTACAACTGCATCACGTTATGATGGTGTAAGAAAAGCCATATTTTAAATCGTAATACCCATAACCCATTTCAACAAACCACTTGTTAAAATTACCAAATTACTTTGAATCATTTACACTATAAGTTAGATGAGTGTTCTTTTGCGATTACAAACTTGAAAGGGATGTTTTTGTGAGTGCCTGGGCGTAGCCTATGATTTAAAGAAACAACAAAAAATAGGTCCTTATTGACAGGCAGCTTGTTATAGTAACGTTTGCTCATGTTTTGTTACTTCGTCTCTGACGACGCAAAATTTATATATTTTAAGAGTCTGTTGTATATATATTATTTCATAGGCTGCCTTCGCAAATACACAAGAAAAAATAGTGAGCAACAAAAAAAATGCTGGAACATTTTGCACTGAATGCTACGTTGCTTCTGATTTTTTCATTCTAAAAAAGCCAAAAAAATTTATCAATTTCCACTAGAAATTTTTAAGCAACCAAGCCTAATTAAAGCAAAATGTTTTTGGCACGAAACAATTTTCTACGTGGAAAATTAGAATTTTTTGTGGCGCATTACTGTATAAATATTTCTTGTGGTCAAAATTATTTTTTTACCGCAGACCGCTAGGTCTTGAAGATCTTTCCTCGAAACACTTTCGTTTTTAACTTTTCTTCGAACTTTCATAACTTTCAGTTTTACAAAGTTTGAGCTTGGTGTTTCAAATTTTCAACGATACAAGTTATAATACTGAATAGCTCAAAACCGTTTTAAAGATTTCGTTGTTAGCTTATCTTGAGTTTTTATAAAAAGTACCAAGTTGAAACGTTCTGTTATTTTGAATTATTATTTTTGAAAATGGAAATTTCATTTTTTTTTACAGGAAAAGGCTTTACTCACGTAACGATAGCGTTCAACGCGTATTGATTTTGTGTGTACATTGTTTTATTGCAGTTATCAATTTAAGCTTTAACTACAGTATTTTAAGCCCTACGCATCTATGACATAAACGAAAATCGACTTGAAAACAAATATAAAGAGCTAACAAAAATTTAGGGTCATAAGCACCAACACAGACCAACATCTCAACGTTCGTCAACTAATCTGTTTACCAAAGAGCTCTAACAGCATCATTTTGAAAATAAATTGCGCCATGCCAAGGCCACCTATGGCCCTGGTAAAAAACACCTTGTGGGTCAAGGTGGTGATATTGCCTGGCTTCCACGTTTTGTGTCGGGCAATTAAGGCAAGTTTTAAAAGCTCTATATCACCGTAAACTTGGATTTAGTTTTTGCTAGTTCTAACCCTGCTTTTCTAAATCTAAAATTACTTCAAGCTCATGAACGAAAAAATACCAAATATCTTTTTCAGTTGAGTTTTTTTTGTAAAAAAAAAACACCTTGTAATTTGTGTAATCACTTAATTTTACATTAATTGGTATATATTTTTTATAGTTTTGGTGATTGATCATTTTAAAAGTTGTTATGAATAAAAATTTAAAACGAAACAACTGTTTGTAATCAAATCTGTAACACGATTTGAAATCGATTAATTTCTTTGTTTCATCAGCGATATCGTCTTACTAAGTTAATACTGAAATGAGATCAGCTGGTTAAGGCTGTTATCAAGCGAGTCTAGATTGAAATACTCGTTCAATTTTTTTAAAACTTCCAATTGTTTACAAAATACGTGCGTACTTTTGAAATCGAAAAAAGTCAATTTTTTTGGTAGCATAAAACAGTAAAATAGCAAAACTTATTAAGCCAGTTTCTTTGTCTGCGAAAACAACAAAGTCTTAAAAATTCGTGTTGAAACGGTATTGGCACATTTTACTGAAAATTTCGTCTACTTGAAAAAATAATAAATTTTTCCCCTCAAATTAATATTTGAGGGAGATGCGATGCGCTAGTTTTATATCGTCATTTTTTGTGGTTTCCAGTGCACTCTTTTGACGGAAGAAGGTTAAAGTTATTTTCGGTAAAATGCCCATTTGAAAAACCGTCTAAACTCTTAACAGGTAGAAATTGTGTATTCCATTTGTTTTGCAGTGCGACTACCAATCCTAAAGTGAAAGAGACGGTTGCGTTAGAATTAAGCTTTGTTAACAGCAGCGTTCAACTTTTAAAGGAGGAATTAAACGAAATCAACTCTCGAGTCGACCCATACCAAAACAAAAGGTGAAAATCAAGTCAAAATATCGGCAATCATTTTGATTTTTTGAAAAAAATGTTGATGTATTTTTGTTGTAGCATTTTTAAATATTAAATTGGTAAGATGCTTCGGTTTATCTGTGTCCAGGGGCCGTATTATGCAACGTTTCGTACGAGTTACGACATTTTAAGTTTTGTTTGTTTAAAGAACTTAAGATGTGTGGCTTTTACGATGTGTTCTATAATAACCCCAGAACGACTTTATTGCACTTGTACAATATGTATTTTGTTGCACTTAAGAATCCTACCGAATAATATGCAATAGGTCAAGGTCAATCGATGCAGTTCTTAGTCAAACTTAAAACTAAGATTAGCGTTAATGGTAGTGAAGTTTATGACAGAAATTTTCTGTTTTAAATACATGCTTGACCCGAGTTTCAAAGAAGAATTCAAGTATTTTCAAGAGGCTTAAAGCAGCAAAGAGTTCAGTCGTATGAAAGACAATGAAATGAAGGCACACAAGTACTTCTAAATCAGACTTCGTACATATGATTTATTTTTAACAACAGATTTTCCGCGTAACTGTCCTGTACTGCTTTAAAGCATATATAACTATTTTAAGCAACTTACTATTGGAAATTTAAAGAGTTGCTTTGGCTTTTCATTTTCTCGCTCACACTTTCTTTGAAAGAGTTGCCTTTACATCTCTATTCTCTTTTTTGTTGATCTCAGTCACAGTTTTCAATAACTGAGTTTCAAACAGAGATTAGAAGTAGCTAGCATAACGGTATGTCTAACCATTCAAACCCACATCGCCACTGGAGTTAAAAAATTGCAGCTCTTAATTTTGGATGCTTTTTTCGAAATACTAATACTGCTTCCGGCAGGAATGAAACGTGGTATCACGATCGGTAAGATTCAGAGTCCGATCACCCAACTACGGCACTTTGTACGCAGAGATAATAAAAGTGAATGAAGCAAGAGTGATGCTTAGTTCATTCCCAAGAGTGATGCTTAGTCATCTTTTTACACGGAGTACAAATTCTGTGTTTATCGCGGGGTATATAATATTACGAACAGCCTCTACGAAACGTGATTCGGTCATTAGGTTTGTAAAAAAGTTTGATTTTCAATCATACCATCAAAATTTCCAATGCTTTTTCATTTCAATCTAGAGTATGTTACTTTTTAGTGGCAAAGCTGTGAGCATTCCAATGCTCCCTCTGGGTTTGAAGGAAACAATTGATTTGGATTTTGCCGATGTTTTTGAGGTATGTGATTGTACAAATTATGCCAGTTTTAGAAATCTGAAGTATCCTTTCGAACGAATGACAAAGTAGAAGTTCAGTAGATGTAAAGTACAATATAGTGATTTCTAGACCATTTTTGTGGTTACAATGAAATGTAACATTTTCCTTTCTCTTTTATGCAAAATCCATAATGAGCAAAACTTTCAGCAAATAACATGCTGTAAGTAAATCTTATTTCATATAAGGAGATGGTTGGGGCTGGGCTAATTATACATTACCATTGTTTTTTATAAATCCTGTAAAAGTATAGATTTTTGTTCTGCGAATCTGATTTTAAAGCATTTGTTAACAAAATTTGCAATTAATTCGATAAGAAACCGGACCTAATTTTTGCTGAAAGTTGCCAAAGCCTCTTATAAAAATTTTAAGAAAGTTTTTGATCGAAAATCAGTTAAATTTGATGTCTGCTTAGGCTGGTTTAATAGTTTGCTAAGCTACGCCAAACGATTGGCCTAAAGCAAGAAAACGCCTATTGATTTATTCTTTTTTTCCAGGAATTCATTACCAGCCATTACAAAGAAGAGTCGAGCAATTATCGAGACGAAGTCGCTGATTTTGCGGATATGAGGACCGCAGTTCGGACTCCGTCTAGGAATGATGATGGAATCAAGTTACTCCTGGAATATTACAGTCAGCTCCACTTCATAGAAAATCGTTTTTTTCCTCCCGGGAAACCTCCTCCAGTATTTTTCCATTGGTAAGAAGAGAATTGAATTTCACTGACTCGAAGCACTCTTTGAGAAAAATATTTTTTGTAGATTTTTCAATAATTTTCAAACGTTACCACAGACAACATTTTTCGTAATCAGTTTTGAAATCAAAAATTGAGCAGAAGGTGCTAATTGAGCATTGAAGGTATTTAATATCAGCTATTAAAACAACAAGCTGGGAGGCGAAAAGCGAAGCTCTTAGTTTATAATTGCATCAAGCTCATATTATTGCGACAATCCTAAGTTTATGAATGCCTGAGTATCAAATTCACTGCCAATTTCAAATCGAATGAATTAAACTTGATATTGAAGTTTCATTTTGGAGATCAATTAATGAAATTCCAGTGACCAAATTGGTTCTGAAAATAGAAAGTTGCATAACGGTCGCACTAAAATATCTCCCGTCCGTGCTATAGACAAACAGTAAGTTTTGTTTGAATTGTCTCCCAAGGAAGCTTGTCTAAAGTGATGACGTCATAATTTCAAATGGCACTTCGTGATCATGCATCGTTACCATAGCAACCGAACCACGTGTGTGTCCTACCATGTTTATTTTGACACTTTGCTTAACAAGTTTGAAATTCCGAAAACTACAGGTTGTTTATTTAACACGTGTGGGCGATATTTTTAATAAAAAAGTTTTTTTTTGAGATTTGTTTAATTTAGGTTTAATCAATCAAGTGTAAAGAAGATTAACGAAATTTTTGAATAGCTGTAACTGGGATTTGCTTCTTTCCATGTAAAATTGTTAGACAAGGTTCGATTTTCATTCTAGATTGTGAAGAAGTTATTCATTTTTCGTGGTTACATATGCACTAGTGCAGCATTTATATAATCACTACGTCTAAATTGCCTCGTACATGAGCCCCAAACACTCCGATACAGAATCGAGCACTTTTTATTAGAATTAGAGCTATTATAAATGTGACACATGCGAGGTTTTTTTACTGTCGTTGTTGCTCCTAATCATGCAATCGCCGACAAAAAGCTACGGATTAATATCACCAAATGACTTGAATTTCGCTCTAGGTTATGTTTCCGGCTTCGCATTATTGAAAAAATGTTTTTGCGTTTGCATGATTTGACTTGCCCCTTTGAACTTATTACGTCTTAAGCAAAAAATCCTTTTTCAAATATTGCAAGTATAAATTTTGTGTCGAAATTTGATTGATTTTTGGATTTCAGGTACGGTACGTTTGCTTTGAAGGCTTTACGATGTTGTTTTTTTAGTTCTCGATATTCGATCCTTGGCTTCAAAAATTGATCTTCTGTATTTTAGACCCTACTGGTTGATCGAAATTTGTTTTGCGCGTAGGCAGAGGAAATGTTATTCTTTGTGTCGATAAGTCAACGCTGTTATTTGCTCTGTCTCATATTATTGAGTGAAATAGCTTCTATAATATGCAAACACGGGTAAAATTGATAGAGTTTTCGATTCTTTTGTATAAGAAATGATATCATAACCAAGGCATGATTCTCCTAAATCTAGCCCATTTGCTTAAATTATTTTGAATGTCTGGCGCCACTCAAATTGGCGTGGTCCAGCGCTGACTTTGGGCCAGGGTGCTCTACTACGCTCTGTGATTGAGTTTTTTTCATATTGTCCAGTTGTAGTAGATTGGTGGCTTACGTATTGGTAGAGGTTTTTGTAGCTCATTTTTCTCCTTTGTTGAAAACGAAAATAATCGTAAAAAATTGAAATGAGAACTACGGCAAAAAACTGAACGTTTTTTTTTGATTCTCAAAGGCTCACTTTTATATTATCGCGGTTATAAAAAGAAGTTAAAGACGAACATAGTTGCTGAGAAGACTAGGGTGCGGTCTTGCCATTTGTACTTGTCACTCTTGTTTATGCTGATTTACAAGCCTCATAACCTTGAACGTTTACGTATTACGCTTGTATAACTTAATTTGACATATGTACCTGACTAGTTTGATTAGCGCAAAGATATTTCGGACTTTTCCGAAAAAATTTCATCTCAGATAAGCAAAATATTTAGGACACCAATTTATTGATGCATCGGTAATAAATCGCTACCACGTACTCATTGGGTTAAGTTGGATCGCGGAGCTTCTTGTATTGGTTTTTGACATATCGGTCTTAGTATTTTCTAACATTAGCTTTGTAGGATTTTCAAATAATTTTCAAATAAGTTTAGAAATCGTTGTTATTTTCATTTCAAAACAAAAAAAGAAAAAATTGATAATTGAAATATAAGCAAATTCATTCGACTGGCGAAACCCTTTCATTTTTTTCCATTATCGAAAACCAAGTAAACAAAAGCCTCATAGTTTGCCAACAGAACTTTGTTTTTAACACTCATTGGTCCGTGAAAAGCAAAACACTATAGAAAATCTATTTTTAGTAACTCGCTGCGCAGTGACGTAGCTCAGGTGCTAGTTGCGTCAGACTATTGACAGTTTCTGTTCGATTCCCGAGCTGGTTGGCGTAGTTCAGTTGCCAGAGCATCGGGTTTGAGGTCGAAAGCGTTGTGATTCCCGGTTCGATTCCCAAACTGGACATACGTCGTTTTGTCCTTTGGAAAGACGCTTGACGCTTATTTCCCGTTTGGGCCAAACCATCTATTTGTTGTATTGGCCAAGCCTGACGAAAGACTTGCAATCAAAACCGAAAAAAGGTGATTAGCGTTTCAGACGTTGTTTCTTTTTCGTCATGCGTTTTATGTGCAAAAAACATTTTCAGGTATGACGCCATTTCCGGCGTCCCTGTGGTACAAAGATCCATAGATCTGGAGAAAGCGAGCATCCTCTTCAACGTGGCAGCTCTGTATTCCCAAATCGGAACGAGAGGAGACCGGAGCCGGAGAAAAGGAATTGAGATTGCAATTGATGCTTTCCAACGGTCGGCAGGTACGTTTTGCTAGCTTCGTAATGACAATTTTTAATGCCCCAGTTACGAGTGAAAGCTTGAACTTAAGTCTGACTTGAGTTGAACTTGAGCTCAAGTTTGCCTTGAGTGGAACTTACGGATTCGTTTCTGAGCTTTGAGGTTTGAAGCCACACATGAGAAACTTCATTTTGACTCAAAAATAGAAAGTTATACACGTCTGATAGTGATTGCAAGTAGTTAAATTTTTGGAACTTCGAAAGTCTGTGTTTTTCGTTTGCAAAATAAACGGTTTTTTGCTACCAAAGGGTGAAATTACCATTCCTTCGAAACTGATGCAGACAAAAACTTGAAATTAAGGACATAGATGGATAAGGTCTCGTTGTGTAACAATCGCTGTGAAAATCTTGGGAGGCAGTCGTTCTCGTAATATGAGTTTCCCAGCCAAACATTGAAAAATCGCTCGAAGGTTATGACTCTAACTCTGAAACTAACTACTACGAAGGTAGCGAATATTTTAATTGGTGCATTAAATTTCCATATAAGTTGGATTTTGAGCTCAAGCACGATTTTGTAACCTGAACCTATAGGTTTTTGGTATTCAAGTAAAACGTAAAAGAGAAACTTAGTTTGAAAAAGTTTTTTTTGAAGCACCCATCTCGTAGTCCGAAATTTAACACATTTTCTTGCTTTTAGACTTTTTAAGTTGCATTTTTGCCGTATTTTTTAAAATTTATTAATTTTCTTAGGTGTTTTTGACTTCTTGAGACGCAACTTTATGAACCCTCCCACGTCTGACTTAAGCTACTCGTTTTTAACTGCGCTCACAAATTTAATGCTCGCCCAAGCGCAGGAAAGTCAACTCGAACTGAAGATCTTGGGAGGATTTGAAATCGAACTGGGAAAATGTGTGAGCGTTGCCCAATCATCGATGAAGGTAATTGTGCGTGTATGTATTGTACTTGCTTCTTTTTTGCCAAGCTGTCTTGGCCAGGTGACAAGTTTTGAGTCAAACTGCCATATAACTATCTGTCACTGGCGTAATTGACAGGGGGACAAGTCCCCCAAATGTGCCCCCTCCAGTTGCTACAAAGTTCTGGAAAAAAGAAACGGAAAAAGTTTTCACCCGAATTCGACAAAAAAACAGCGAATTTTTGGTGAAAACCTTCGTGTTTTGGCATGCGTCTGGATTAACTGCATTCAAAACTAGAATGTAACTGGCCAAAACAATAGAGTAGCTGGTAGAAAAACATCAAAAATGGATCGGTAAAGAAACATTGGGCCCCGATTTTGTTTTCATATTAATTTTGCGCCGTGGCCTCAGAAAATATTTGAAATCCCTATAGGACCAAGAAATGTAGTGTTTTTAGAAACATCAGCCGTTTGTTGTCATAAACACTCATAAGCGCCGCTAAAAGCACTTAAGACCTGCTAAAATCACTGGCTTAAACCCCTGTCGTGAAATATTGTTCGCTAAATGCCTATTAACGACAGTCTTACGTCAAAACTGGTGTTTGTCCAATTGACGTAAGGCGCTGAAAATTTCCATCTACTAGTAGTGTCTTTTACAAGTACCATGGGAAATACACAATTGCTTATTCAACCTTTCGAACCCAGTCGTCGCTTTAAAAGTGTTTTTGATTCCTCAAAATACCTCTAAAGTTTTGGATTGTTTTTGTGGCATTTTGGACTCAAATCACGGTGCGATACATGCTTTCCAAGTTTTAAAATGTGCGTGTAGTTTTTAGGGGTCATAGTTTGGGTGTCTGTAAATGTATTTTATTTCTTAAGCAGGCACCCAGCAAGTAATTCACTTTAGGACTAATTGTGGAAAAGAGTACTTTTTGCAACATTTTGTTTGCAAAATTTTGCACGAAAATTTGCAACACGAAATTTTGCAACACGCATTAAAAATCTGTTCAAAATACTTCGTTTTAGCCAAGTAAAGAGTATCATCACACATTAACAAAAAGTTATGAGTTTATTTGAATGATACTTCCTCTTCAGAAACGCTGTCTATGCTAACCGTAATGGTTAATGATTATAGAAAAAATGATGCCTAGTACGAAGTTTTCAACTGATAAAGAAGTCGTAGACTACAGCTGTTCCGATGAAAGCAAAAACATGAAAAAAGGCCGATGGTATAAATGCAATTAATAATACGTACGCGTTTAAATATAACGGTTTTACTTTAGCCAGTGGGTTAAGTGTCTTTAGATGTTCGATGCTGCTTGTAATACCCAGTTCGAAACTCATCAGTGGCAAATTGGACCAAAGAATTGAAAAACAGGTTTAAAACATTTTGTAGGTTGCTGAAAAATACGGCGAGGCTATCAAGGCTTTCCAGTACGAATCGGTGAAGAGTTACGTACCGTATTCTTGGCTCAACATGGTACAAGTGAAATCGCACCATTACCGTGCTCTATCGCATTACTATGCTGGTCTCGGACTTTTAGATCAACACGGTATGTAGGTTGTGCTTTTTTCAAATACATAAACTTGGGTTTGAGTCTCTATACGGTCGTGGAATTCAAAAGTCATCAAAATTTGGAATTTTTAGTTGATGGGATTGGTTCGAATTTAGCGATGAATAATTTTACGATTGTGAAACGTATATATTTTTAATATGGCGTTCAACAATTTTTCATGCCTGGTTTATATCAAGAGAAAACTTATTAGCGTTTAAGACTTGATTAAATGACGTCACTGTACGGTCTTGTGGTTTTGATAGAAATTGTATGCTTTTTGACTAAAACCGGGTGTAGCTTGACGTTTAATTGAGAAAGTACCCTGTTTTAATCATTTATGAAACATAGTTTTGTGATTAATTTTTTCAATCAATTCCAATAACCGAGAAAGTGCAAATGGCCAAGAAAAGACTACTGTTGAAATGTCATTCAACTCTGACGTAGTTACTTGGTTATTACTTAAAGAACCTTTGGAACAAACCGGATAGTTGGTCGAACGTAACATGTTCGTCTTTGGAGCAGGAGGTCTGGGGTTTAAATCTCGGGCAGGTCAAATCGGACACAGTGTTGCCAACGGCTCGCCACCGCTGCTACATTTCTAAAGGAGCTGTGATGCCGGAGCGCAATGACGCTGTGGTGGGCCCCGCCAATTCGTTACACGCTTCGGCGTTATACAGCGAGTATAATAATTGGTTTAATTTAATCTTTGAGACAGAAGGTTAGGGTTATGTTGCGGTCTTCGCTGCGCGTAAAATCGTGGGCGTACGAGCGTTTCCTAAGTTTGTTTTAACGAACTGGTAGGTTAAATGTGCGCTGAAAAGCGATACGCCCGGCTTGCCGAATTTCTATTTGAAATGAAACTAAAAATACGCTCGTGCGTTCACGATTTTACGCCACCTGCAAACAAGGCTTTATTTTCAGTCCGGTAAAATCGGACACAGTATTGCCAATGGCTTCCCGCTGCGACATTTCTTCGTATTAAGCTGCGTACTCTGCAATCTAACACCGCGATAACGCGTAGAAGGGTCCGGTCAACTCGATATGCGCTTCGGAGGAACGCAACAATTTTTTAAAAATATTGCTTTGCGAATAATCCAGTTCTTGTTGATGCTTATTTACAGTTGAATTTAGGCAACAGAAATTTTGTTTTACAAGCCAAATTCTTCATTTTCCGCGAATCTCTTTCGTTTGTCATTCAATTTCGCTTAAAGCACAAAGCGACATAAAGTGTAATCAAAATCGTGGTCGAAGATTAACGCTGTATGATGAGCAATAAAGGAAAAACAAGCCGATTAAATACTAGATTTACGAGTTTTTTGGACATGCTTCGTGAAGCTACAACAAGAGATAAATTGCTGTACACAACCGTATTAAATACCAGATGTATTATTGATGATATGAAATAAATAAATTAACGCCAATGTAAATTGTTGATACCAAGTAAACATCTCTTAAGAATGATACTCATTGAAACCACTTTTATACGAAATTCGACAAAACTATAGGTCGATATGATTTTTTACTGATTAAACCTATAGCATAATCTGACTATACTTGATGCGAAATAAACATGAAAAATAAAATACCTAAATTTCCGCTTCAAAATTAGTGTATTTTGTCGGCAAATTTATTTGCCGTTGCAAAAACAAGCATGAGTGTCCTACGATGGCATTTTCCAAACATCTCAAACGACAAATCTGAGTTCTCCACAAGGTCAAAGTACGGCTCCTCTCCCAGGTCCTAAAACTAACCTGTAAGAACAAAAATATTAGGGCAGATTGTCCTCACTTAAGCTCCTACATTTTTTTTAACTAATATGACTTCCGTACTCTTTTTAATAGAGTTTGCCGAGCCAGTGGAGATAGCGAAGCTACTTTCTTCTTTTTATCAAGATGTCAGTGACAGCGATATTCCAAAACCTGATAATGTAGCTAGACAAAAAGAAGACAGGAAAAGACTCGGTAAGTTCATCCGTCCTTGTTTTGATCGCACAAAATATTTTACTGTTTGCTCGCAAATAGTAGCACTTTTACTCTACTGGGCAATGTGTCTAGATTAGTACATTCGCCCATGGCAATACAGACTTGGGAATCATTTTCTTTCTAATTTTAAATGCCTTTTACGGCAAATAGCAACGGTGCTTTCAACAACAATTGAATACTGTATATGAGTCGTCAGTCAGTTAGATGCAAATTTAATTATTATTCGTGTTACGACGATAATAAGGCGACTCTTTCTTTTATTTAGTAGTAATGTTGTCAGTAATGGGGGTTTGAAAAGGCTTCAGTTTTGCCAACTTCAAAGTAACCAACAACAGTACCCTTGTATATTTTAGAATTTGAGGCAGTGTAGCATCTACCACAAGGCCAAGTTTGCTGTTTTTGCGCTCATTTAGGTTTTGATTTTACGTCATGTTTATTTTTTTTACCAACTTGATGAAAATATCGTTGCAGGTAAATCTCACATACGTCACGCAATTTTCTGTCATGAGCAAGCATTGCAAACACACAGCTTGTGCAAAATTGCGCGAACTATTGACGTTTTGAAGGTGAGAACAGCACAGCTGTTTCTGTTGTGTAGATCTTACGACACAAAGATTTCTCAATCATATTGTTACCTGTTCCGTTTTTAAGCGCTTGGAACTTAAAAAGGTTATTCTTATAAGATTCCATTTTGATGCGCTTAATTTATCTTGATCAGCTCAAAATAACTTGACCCGAGTCACCCGATTCGCAAAATGTTGCCTTGGCTAGGAGACACCAAAAGGGCCTGTTTGGTCTTGGAGTCAATTTGCCATTTGTCTACCACACACGGTGGAGGCTTCATACTGTCCCTTTTACTCTAAACTCCAAGCAAGGAAGCTGGGAATATAATTTTTATGATTTTTGGTTTAAAACGACCGGGTATCGAACCCGTGTCTACCGCTTCAGTAGCAAACGCTCTATCCACTCGACCAAGGTACTGTACTGTAGTGGTGGATTGGCAGGCATCAAGCATATTTATATCACCGCATTTTGCAGGAATATCTTCAACATTCCCATCAAAGATCACTATCCAAGTTTGCGGAGATAGACAATGAGGAAGATTTCTTCGAACTAATTGATGCTCCCAGTATACAAGGTATGAATTTAAAAATAAGATGTAATGTTATTATCTCTACCAATTCTTTCGTAGTCGACTGAAAATAAATCTTAAAATTTTCTTAAAACTGCCAACTACTTTTTGTTTCAGCATCTACAGACGATATAGAGCTAATCCCTCCAGTATTGAACAATATTCCCACCACTGATATATTTCGCAGACTGGTGAGTCGTTTTTCTTGTTTTGCCATTTCGGAAGTTAATTAGTCTTTTAAAGCGACATATTTAAAAAAAAAGGATTGGAAGCGATCTTGGAATCACTTCTAAATTTTTTTGCAAAGCAGTTTTTTCTAAATACGACTTCGTTGACCCTTTTGTGTGGAGAATATTAGGAAAAGCCTCCACGGGATAATAAATCGACTCCGCATGAGCTCTGAAGGAAAGTTGACCATTTGGTGCGTGTATGCATCAAATTATTTTGAACTTAAACTTGCTTTCAAGGCTGTTCTGTGCCTTCAGCAGTTGCTGGTAATCATCCATTCTCTATTCGAAACTCAGCTATGGGAGGATTGTGGTTTATATAAAAAGCTTTTCTTTCAGGGTCCACTCCGAACATTTTCCGTTCGTTCTCAGTTGTCCCAACCTCGCACCGTCACCCTTGTCAACCACGATTCAATTTGCGGATTCACTCTTCTCGGGGATTCCCCAGTCACAATAAGCAACGTAGATAAAAATTCGCAGGTAATTCATGAAAAAATTGGACCATTGATGTTGTTATTAATTATTATGAAGTACTTCCTACCGTGAAATGAAAAACTAAGAAATATTGGTGAGGGTTTTGTATTTTTTGTGTGTGTCGTTTTCAACGTTCCCTCCAAAAGCTTGCTTAGTGTGTACGGAATAAAAGGCCGCGTGAGCTCCAAAAAAAAAAAGTTTGCGCCTTCAAAAATTTGAAAAAATAGAAAAGAACACAAAATTTTAAACGAAAGTAGAATTTATTCTTACCCTAGGCTAGGAACGGTATCTCGTTTGCCAGCAATTTAATTCCTTGCCTACAATGTGGACAGTGGATACACGGTAGATTACGGCATAAGTACCTGAAATCAGATTTGAATTTCAACTGCTCTCGTGGCCAGTGATAAGGTGCGTAGCTCCACTTACTGTACCAAGGTTACGGTTTCATTGAAACACACAACTAACTATCACATGTCTTGCGTTTGTTGATTTAGCCCTCAGCGTAACAGTACTTCCGAATTCGACCAATCAGTGGTCGAGTGGATAGAGCGTCTGCTACTGAAACGGTTGACTCGGGTTCGATTCCCGGTCGAGTCAAACCAAAGACTAGAAAAATTGTTATTCACAGCTTCCTGCTTGACGTTCAGCAATTAAAGGGACAGCGTGAAGCCGCCGCCGTGTTTCGTAGACAGTTGGGCATGTGACAGCTTGACTCGAAGACCGAAAGGTCCCTTCGCTGTCTCCTGGCTAAGGCAACTTGGTGAATAAAATGTAATCATGATTACTTCCAGGTAACTTAATCAAAACATTTGTTAACATTTTGTCAACAACATGCCATTTTCACGTGGTTTTACAATGGCAATGCGCTCTATGGAGATTGTCAAATAATTATGATGTCATTTCAGTTAATATGCTCGATTGATTACTGGCACCAGTGTTTTTTTAAGGTTAGGCTTGAGGAACCGCTAAACAATTTAAAAAGACCGCAAATTTTTTAGCAATGTAGGCTTACTAGGCTATTCTGCTCTGTAGACTAACCACGAAACTTCGACAGCCTCGTCTCCAATAACTTTTAAAAAAGTTTACTAAACCCAATTTGTACAATTGTACTACATCTACTTAACCCTCTATGTAAAAAGTAACTACATTCTCCAAACACTGATTAAAATACCAGATTACTTTTCTCTAACAGGCTTCCTAAAAGAGTTTATTAAATTTATTGAACTAAAGCGAAGCAGTCTAGCCACTAGCTAACATTATCACTTTTAGTCAAGATAAACGAATGTCCTAGTTGGCTTGATAGGAAGTCATACCAAGTTCCACATTAGTCTAGAGTAGACAGTGATTTAGTGAAAATAACTGACGTAAAATAGTTACAATGACTTTTACAAAAGTCGTTTGTGACGATTTCAAAAGTCGAATTGTGATTTCCTTTCATTTTGCCCTAACGTAACAGACTACTGGGCACTGGCATGCTGGGATTTTATAATGTAAAACACATCTTTGACAGTTAGTTTATAAATAGTTTTTCCTATTGTTCCAAAGCGTACTTAGCTTATTTACGCCATTGTAGAAGCAGATTTTGAGAGACCGCTGGGCAATTTTTAGGGACCGTTTCGGTTCCTTAAATCACCTTAAAAAAACACTGACCGACACTGTAGATTGTAGAAGTTCATGATATTATTGCAAAATTAACGGATTACACCTTGATTTTGTGAAGTAATTTTGTGAAATCTCAAATTATGGGGCTTGTTCCCGATTGAAAGCACGTATTTACTTTGTCTTATCAACACTTATGCAGTGCGCGGCAGAACTAAAGTTTTGCGCGGGGGTTTTAGGCTATCTGCGCGGCCGCGCAACTTAGAGGGAACATAGGTCAATCAATTGGCATTTATTTTGGTTTAGAAAGACATTCTGCAAAATAAATAAGCATACAAAGTGAAGCAGCCAAATGAGGCAAAAAAATAAGTCGTTTTGTTTTTCGGAACGAAAGGTCAACTAAAACTTAGTATGGTGATATGAAAAGAATATGATAACTTGGACTCCAAGACGGCTTTTGCTGATTTACGGATTGGTTACGCACGCCATTTTATTAAGGTAGCATGCGCAAGCAATCCGCAGATCGGTAAAACTTTCAATTTTCCGGTACCAGAAGCTTATATTTCTAAATTTTAGTTTTTGTCAAAATAATCAGAAGTTTACCTTTAAAATTTTCAGCTGCTTGGCATCCAGAATGATGACATCATTGTTGCTGTTGACAACGTGGACATGAAATGGAGCAATCACAATCACGTTGCTGACGTCATAGCTCAGAAGAAAGGCTCAGCTATCATCATCAAATTAACCACAGCGCAAATCACAGAAACAAAGGTATCATAAAGCATCGCTACTGTCTTTAAACTTGTTTGCAGGTTGTGTTGAATTGAAGAGTTTATTTGTTCGACCTTGCTTCACATGTTCGAACAATTCTTTCCTTCTTTGACCGTTGCTTCTCCTTCTACGTCAGACGTTAAAGTCGCGCCTGCGGGCTATTTGTGGCCCGGGATAAAATTTTATCCGGCCCACGCCCGGTCTTCGTTTTTTATCCAACCGAAATTTTTCTGCGTATGCGCGAAAGATTCAGCACAAAAACTTTTTTACGACCCAAAACGCCCAGAAATACGGCCGACGACCTTTTTCGTTCGCCTTCTTTTCACTGCGCGTATTTAAATATTGCCCAGTGTTCTTGACCTGATCTGTTGGCCCGCAAGCACCTCCGTAAAGTCTCATTTAGCTATCAAAAAGTTTGGACATCACTTTTTAGAGTTTTACTTAAGTAGGATGTTGGCCAACAACAGTGTTGTTGATACTGATTTTCTGCTTTTGCTGCCAAGATACTAGGAAAAAGCTTGAAATAGTTCAGAAGTTTGAGGCAGTAGTACAGAACTACCAACGCGTTTGCTGAGGTATGGGTCAGACCAGAAAACAGATTTTCACACCCCAAACAAACGATTGTTGGACTGCATTAGTTCTTTTTGACAGGTTTCATCACGACACCTTGCTGTTGGTTCCAATGACGAAATGAAAATGGTTCTCAATGTGAACAGTGGCAACAATATGGACAAAGCTAATCTCGAAGTGAATACAGCACGGGACTGTCTAAAACCAAAGCATCAACAACACATCAAAAACCGCCACTCTTTGGGCATTTTCCATGGCCTTAAAATCAAGGCTTTACATAATCCCTTTTCAACAGTTATAGACAACTCCCCCTCCAAAATAAGTTCCCCAAACAAACGGCCCGTTACAATTCAACGCAGCTCTTCTACCACCAAGTCATTTTTAAAAGCAAGTGCGAACGTTCTACTGCAAAAACGAAATGTACAGAATGATATTCGATCAGAATGCTAGCGTGGCCGGAGAGTTTCTCGGTATCACTTTTGGCCTAGTTAAGAGCCATGGGAGTTCAGAGATAAAAATTTTCTTGGATCAAATGTAACACCAGTCCAACAGCGTCGAATGCGACTTTATGCCTTTTATTTGCTGGTCCACAGTTAATGTTTTTCCAGCTTTTATTGGATGAAATTAACCAATTAGAGCATTTTTTTTACATTTTTGATGACTAAAATTTGTTGTGCTACTTACAATATTGCAACTTTAACAGCACAAATTTTGACACCTACAGTCGCGTCGTATTATCTCTAAGATCTGGTGTACTACTATATTAGATATTTTTCGTCGCACAACATTCTGAACTCAGTATGGTGCATTCTGAACACAGTTTCTGAAGTAAATTATTTGCTGAAGCCTGAAAGCTTCTTTGGTGCTCGAGAATTTATTTCAATGCCAATACTGTGTCAAAATTTTAATGTTTCTTGCCCGAAAGTATTATGCTTATTTATTATTTTTGCGATCGCCCGTTGTACACAAGTTGTGCCGTACTTGCTTTGTACAGTATCACACAACCAGGCTATAATCAGCAAGGGCGGAAAATATGCTTGTTTTTCAAACGTATTTTTGTGTCAACATTCTATAGTCGCTAAGAGCTGGGGTACTGGCTATTACTGTGATCCACGTAGATCATTTGCGATCGTCAACTCTTACTTGGAAGGGAAGGTGTTTAATTAAGACGTATTAAACACGATTGCATTTACTGCAACTGTTTTTTACAAATGAAGTGAACGATCTTTTCTGTTATACTCTTACTAGTCGCTGCTTGCTTTTCGTACATTTTAAATAAATTTTGAGAAACTTGAATTGCGCTATTCGTTGACCACAAGGAATCCCATATTCTTATTAGATCAACTCGATTGCTGCAGCCCAGAAAAGCAATGCAAGGCTGGCCTTGGAGCCTATCGGTCTTGAAACAATTTTTGTTAACTAACATGGATGTTAACGTGTGCAATGGTGTCTCTCTAGTGCAATAGTGTCTCTCTAGACTATCATTTTTTTTAATCTGGAAATTTTGCAAGCGGACCCCCTGCACTTGTCACACGCCAGAACGGGAGGCCGAACACGAGCAATTAAATGGGAGGCCCCAACTTACTCGTACACGGCGAAATGCGTTTAAGTATCTTTCCAAAGGACACCACGACGCACAGCCAGCACAGGCCGGAATCGAACCCAGGAATTAAGACCTTTCGATTTCCAAGTAACCTACTCACGTTACTAACTAATCGCTCCAACCAACCGAGCTATCGCCGCCGCTAACAGATTGTAATGTTTTGTCCATCTTTTAAGACTCGCTCGAGTGTCGACTGAAGACTAATTTCGTCAGTTCTATTTAATCAAGATCGGAAATGACACAGAAGCAACAGTCAGCTTGGCTGAATGACAAAAAAATGGACTATGAGTTCGATTCTCAGTAAGGGCAGTATCTTCTGTCGGTCAAAACAGCATTCGGAAGATGAATAATGAACATTTTCAAAGTTTTTTCAAAAATATGGAAAGATAACTGCTAATTACGTATAAGTATTTGAACTTCCAATCTTAAACTATCATTCGCAAGAGGACAAAACATTCAAGAAAAGCAGTTTCAGAAATTGCTTTGAATACGTTTAAAGCCATAAATTCAGAAATCTGAATACACTTGTACTTAACTCTTTTATTCGTAGCAACCTCAAATCTCCACGCCCCCACAATTCAACCAGTGGATAACAAATAAAACAAGACAAAAATTTCAACTTGTACAATACCAGTACCATGAACTTTGTTCAAATGTTAAGGGCCATAATTCGGCAGTTCAATGAACATTTTGTTCGCAGATTTGGATCTTTTATATTTAACTACAATTTCCTTGCAAAATTTTCACTTTGGTATTAAGGCAAGAATGCAAGACTGCTTAAAAAATCGAAACGCAAAAGATTTATCACATTCAAGAGCAAAACTAATGGTACTATTGGACGGTAAACATGCCATTAAACCCACAGATAATGTACAACAATCAGGACACTGGACAGTTTTAGACAAAACATTTAATTGTAAGATCTTTATTCACCAAGTTGCCATGCCCAGGAGACAGCAAAAGGACCTTTCGGTCAACGAGTTAAGCCATCACATGGTGAAGGCTTCCCGTTTCAGTAGCAGACGCTCTATCCACTCAATCACTGATCGGTTAGACATTAGATTAGGAGGGAAATATAGACCGCAAAACGAACATATAGTTTGGAAAGAAACTATGGCACTGTCACAGACGGTGTATAGATTACTGACAAAATACACATATAATATCGTAAGTTGAAAACTATTAGGACTTCATAAAGCTTGTCACACGCCTCAAAAATTCGTAGGCGTCAAAGCAAGGATAATGCAACTGTTGAACCTAAACTCAGAATGCATGGATAAAAAATTGCAGTCAATTTTGAGATATAAAGCAAGATTTTACAATATTAATCGCAACAAATTTAAAATTGCAAATGAAGGACAGCGTAGTACCAGAAAATTAGGAGTTTACCCCCTATATCAGTACGAAACATCCATAAATTCAAGCAGCATAGCGGTAAGCTTAATAAACACCAGAAGAACAACGCAAATCTTAAGAAACACACCGTTTCACAGCCGAGCAAAGAGATGAAATACGGAATTTTTGTTATTTTCCTTTTTGCAACTAAAAATAAATTACAAGATCGTTGTCTGAATGGTGCTAAAGCCAATAGAATCCAAACGGTAACTGATGCACTATACGTCGCTAGGCCACTAATTTCAAATCAAGTAATGGCACTGAAAGTCTGTCGATTCAACGTTTGCTTGAAAAACTCGAACGTTAGTTGAAAATTGAAATTCTGAAACACCCCAAACACCGACACAGTGCGACTTTGGTAAAACGGCACAATTTCGCGCCTCCACAACTTTACACGCCGACTAGGTACCATTCTGATCTAGCCTTTGCCGCCTCTGACCTCACATCGCGTTTAGGGTCGTCAAGTACCTTCGATAAGCTCTTGACCACTTTGCCTTTGAGCGGAAGTAAGGACACAACGGATAAAAGGGTGCTGGCGCCGATGCATTGAACCGCCTGAAAAGAGTAAGCAGTCAGACGTATATTGAAATACAGTACAAGTGTACAAATTCCATTTGGTGCTAGATCTACCATTGTTGGGTATTTACGAGGATTTAAACCTTGGCAATTTTATATTAGAACTATCTAAGCCTAAGCGACAAAACACGAAGCAGAAAGACAGCAGTTAAAAACAGCCAGCTCATTAGCTAAATTTAAATCCATATTGTCTGGTAAGATGCTGGGAAGTATTACTAACAGAAAGTGGCTTAGCTTAGTTAGCCGAGTGGGGTAAGTGATCGAAAGGTGCTGGTTCCCGTTTCTTTTTCCGAACTAATAACACGTCGTCATGTCCTTAAGAGAGACAGTTAAGGCATATTTCCCACTTTGGCCAACGGTTTTGATGACCAAGCCCGACATAAAAGCTTTGAGGTGTGTGGTTGGAGAGGTGCAGAGAGATCGGTTTCTACGAATAAACGAATCAAATGCAGTAGAATATAGCATACTGTTCCGCAAATTGCGGTTTGTCAAATAACATTAACGTATTAGTCTAAATTAAAAAACTTATTAGACGTGCATTAGGGGTCCAAAATTAACTCGGCACTAACTCAGAAATGCTACGATGAAAAGTTCAAATTCGATTAGTAATTAACTGAGCTTGAACCTGCATATAAAATGTACGAGGTCCGCATCCCCGTCCGTAACTTATGTAAGATATCAAACGCCTGAAGGCACAAAACCGCATATGAATGAATCTTGTGACACTGAACACTTACTTTTAATCTAACGTTTAAGTCGCTTCTAAAACGTGCCAATAAAAGAAAATCATCGAGAAGGGTGTCAATGTGCCCTTCCATTAAATATGAAGCATCCTTAAAATACAAAAACAATGAAATTAAATTCTATACTAAAGAGTGAACTAAAAGTGCGTAATTAAACTTTGCATAGAATTGCAACATTAAACACACAGATCTAGGACGAAATGTACATTACACAATAAGAAGTGTGTGCATTATGTAGTGGGTGGGTCAGATGCAAAGGATCTGATTTCAAAAGAATTTCAAACGTAACTTGTGATACAGCAATTCAAACTTAAAAAAACAACTATGCCTCATCCATGATTGAGGTAATGAAAGAGTTTCGTCACTTTGCCATCTGACAGCGTTCTATATTTACAGGCTTCCAACTTCCCCAATTTATGCGTACTTTTTGTTTATAAACTATCCCATCCACTATTGCAAAGTGGTGCGATATATGGTGAGATTACAGTGTTTTGCAAATTCTCTTTACCCAATTCAATCCATTTCGACGCAAACCCTCTCTGAAAGACGTCACGTAACTGAAAGATGGTAGAAATTACGAAACAGCTTACTGATGAGGTACCTGGAGCAAGTAGAATAAAGCCGACAACACTGAATGCAAAAGATGTGGATCGTTGGAATGGAGAGAATGAACTAGCAGTGGAAGTAGGCTAGGAAATTCTTGCAGTAAAACCTACAAAAAAGAAAGAATGGCTGCAAAAGGTGAACAATTTAATACCCGGTAAGTACTTAGTTATACAGGCCCACCACCAAAAAAAGGATTCCTAGCTTGGCTCTCTTTCAAAATTTGTGTCATATGTTCAGATGGTAATGGACAAAACACCAAACATAGCTTCATGAAACTGCGAAGAACGTGGAAAAAATGGATTTTTTTGCAGACGTTAAACTTTTCCATAATTTCGCCAATTACTAGACCATATCGCTTAACTATATCGCTTTATGTAAAAAGTAAATGAAACTAAAGTGTGAGTAAAATCATGCAGCTTTCAAAACACAATTTTTTGTTAAATTTCCAAAATACATTTTAACGGTTCAGTGAAAAACTTCTCAAAACAATTGTGCCTACTACCCAAGTACCCAAACCAGTAAAAATATGTTTATAGCGTTAAATCTCGTACCAATCCAGTATTAAATGTCACGAATTCGTCTATGTTTATCATATGGCCAAAAATTATTTGCCTGTGTTCCAACAAAATACTGATCCGTTGACAAAAACCGATAGTGGGAACACTGGCCGTTATATCCCTAGATGTAGCCTCGCCGACAAATGAATAAATCAATATCGAAACATACGGGACGCTCCTAAATCTTTGCACAACAGGAAGCATTAAAGCGTAATTGAGAACAAGTATGCAATTACATGGAATAAAAATAAGCTTGAGTCTTTCGGTAGCAGTTATATCACGAACTGCGCCTATCCGGAATTTTAACACATTCAGTGCCATACGTGGAAGCCAATAATGTTTTCTCGGGAGCCATGTCTGACCAATGTAGGAGCCACCCGTGTGTTCTCTTGAAGCCAAGTCTACACATAATGATAGCCGTTACAGCTGTTTCAAACGGCGCGTTAAAACTGTGGCGTCCTAGGGTTCACTTGATTATGCTTGGTTTACTGGAGGTGTATCAGCAAGCTGCACGGCATCAGACCATTGAAAGTAGAAGCGCCAAGGTTCCTGCCAAATTTTGCACATTATTTTTTGCAGTAATTTCCAAAAATAATGCAGAGCATGTTTGCTGAAGCACAATCAGTTTGCTGAAGCACAATTATCTTTTTGCCCTTTTGAACCATTTTATTTCAGGCTGGTCAAACCTTGCCAAGGTCAGTCAGATCGGGCCCTAAAAGGGAATTTTAAGCAAACGTGAAAGGTAATGATGTTTGTTGATTGAGCACGCTTTAAAGTTTGTTTTTGCGAGAAGACAACGGAACATTTATTGATATCAACCATTGGAACCAGGGAGTGCAGGGCTAAGCTTCGGCCGTTAAACAATACATTTATAAAAAATATGCAATATACATTTTCTGTCCACGTCAAATCATGCCAGCCTCTGAATCGGAAAGCGTGGGGCCACCCTGGTGCCACCACTAAAATTTCACAAAAAGTGTTGACAGGAAAGCAACAAGGTCTTGATTGAGTTTTGTATTTAGTCCAAGCACAATACTAGGGGAATGGCAGCTTATTTCCGGTGGGCAATAAGTTAAAACTTTTTCAATCAAAACTGCAAGCTACTGTTTCTTTATCCTGACATAAAGTTTTTGACTAACAACGCTATACCACGCTCATTTACAATAAGCCTACTAACAAGCTATCACTATCTCGCTGCAGAAATCTGTGCTAAAATCAGTAGCTAAAATTCACGTTGTGGTAATCGCTACCAAGTACAATCTGTTTAAATTGTGCTGAGGTACATTGGCAATCACTTTTGACAGCCATGGCTTCAACTGTAAATTGGGGACAAAATTTATCTCCTACGCCGCGGATACCAAATATGGAAGACAGACCATTTTTCCTGAAACATGGCTTGGCGCACAGGAGTACTTTTGCAAAATTGGCCTTGGCAGTGAACGTTAAGCAACAAGATCTAAACAAATCAGATCAAATTAAACCCGAAAACATTAAAAATCGTTCTCTGAAATGAGGTTGGGGATTTTGAGGTACAACCGATTAAACTTTGTCGAACCAACAATTTAAAGAATGTTTAAAAAACTGTATCTCCATCAACTTTAAGAACGAGATTAAAAAACGATGATAAAAATGAAGCGATAACTCAGCTGTTGTGCCATCAACTTGCTTAATTTCAAAATAGTTAAGAAACTATCAGATTCAAACAAAAATAATAAAAACCTAGCTTTTATATTTCAGCAATAAAATCGATTTCGATCCAAGCGTGTCATTATCAGTAATCTTCATAATCGATTTTAAAAAATAGAAACTAGGTTTTTAATAATTATATTGAGGCTGGTTTCTTTGCTATTTTGAAATGAAGCATCAAATATCTGCAACCATGTTAGCCTATTGCGAGGAACCTGACTTTTAATCCTAAAGCAGTACTAAATTCGTCGAGTAGAGGTGACGGTTTACTTATCTCACGCTAAGCTGTTTAAGGGCACACATCTATTAAAAATAAAATTTTTTGAAAAAAAAATTTATTGGTCTAAAATATAGGAAAATTATCTTAATGCGTTATGCGGCTAATCCAACAAAATCGGTCAACTGTTATATTAATTTTTGTAATTTCTTGCTAGCATAATTCCTCTGAAAGTCAAAAAAGCATATTTAAGAGTTTTTAAATCCTCAATAATTAAGTCTGTAGACCAAAAATGATTTTTTGTAATTGTTTAGCTCAACAGTCAACACTGCTTGATCCAGTGGGTTTCACGCTCCAAAGCTGGCTTACACAAGACAGTGCACTGTGTAGTAGAACGACACAGCTGTTTGCATTATTATAACTTGATGAGTCGAGCGAGCGCCAACTACGTATAAACAAACGAACTAACGGCCAACGTGTCGGCCGACCGTAAGACATCTTTCAGCGCAAGTCATAATCAACACACAAAACTGTTTCATGAATTTGACTTCGGAATCTTGCAAACAAGCTAAAAAAAGACATAATTGATCAGTATCAATTTTAGTTAAAACCAATAGAAAATATTCATTAAGTTATGTGTTACGTAAAGGAATTGATCATCATTGCTGCATAGTAATGCTGCAGCCGCAACATCGTCCTCAACCCATATACGTACCTGTTTTGGTATGTGCAATAGTAAATGGGAGAGCGCAGTAAGGTGGTTAGCTTTCTTCTTCGATGACACATTTTTCTCTTCATTTTCAGTTTTAGTCGCATTGAAACCGGCAATGAGTTCGGGAAGAACAAGTAGAAAAAATCGCTGACGATACATCATTCGTATTACTGCATGGGATGCAGGATTTAAAACCTTAAATTAAAATGCAAAAATTTCAATAACCGAAAAAAGTCATCCTCGTAAATATTTTGTTATAGGTAATTCATCAGTGCTTTTCGACTTTGTCTTAGCGTTTTACCTCTTGCTTTTGAGATTGCACTGCTAAAGTGATGTTGAATTAAACTTTCATTCATATCACAAATGTATCAGTTATAAAAACAAAATATTAACATCAATTATATTATCATACTTCCTCACCGATGCTATTACCAGCTTCATTAAAATGCTATGAGAGAAACATAGAAAACGGTCAAAAGATTTTCTGTAGTTTTGAAAGATTTGTCTCATATGTGTTAAATCCCTTTAATGCCAAACCAGATAAAATCACAGCTTTCTAGAGTTAAGTCTTGATGAGAAATTAAACACTTTCCACATATTTCTTTGGAGCACTGCAGCACTTTAGTCTAAAAGTCGTTTGACGGTAAGTTTATTTTTTCGCTCATTGACCCACGGCATGCTGTGATTAACCTAAATTTTTAGTGAATGACAGAAAAAAGTCAAGCAAGTTCGGTCGAAATACCAGTTAACAATTTTGCACATAAGCCTTGAAATACCGCAAAATTGCGAAATTGAAAAGTTGATTGGTGAATTGGTGATACAGAACTAGAGAATCGCTTTTATTAAAATGTTCTAGTCTTCAAAGCAGATTTTCGTCGGACACTTGTCGAGAAGAATCGTCAGAATGGAGAGCGGCTATTTATAGGAAAAAGCCGAGCAGTGATTGGCTGGAAAACACCGATGAGAGAGAGTCATTAGCGCACAATCTTTCAGCTGTACATGAATTCTTTTTGTGGGCAGAGACCAAAGTTAGAAGTTTTGACGAAAGAGGCTTCAAGAGCAGATAGTTAGAAAGGAAAGCAGCCTTGGGCAAGAATAGGAACCTCCCAAAAGCTGCAGGACAGAATTAAACAACACGTTCCCAAATCTATCCCCTCTTGCTCGTCCCAGAAACGTATACTTCCTGCCCGTCAGTGCAAATCTTCCACCCAGCCTAATACCCAGCAGTCTTTTGCTTCTGATTCAGCCATTGGACTTGACCTTTTACAAAATCCTATCTATCCTTAGCAACATGATGACGGTAGATTCTCTATTCTTGCCCAAGGTCGCTCTCCTGTCCGTCTATCTGCTCTTAAAGCCACTTTCCTCAAACCTTCAAACTCCACTCTCTACCGACAAAAAGAATTTCTGTACAGCTTAAAGGTTATGCTCTGATGAAACTCTCTCATTGGTCTTTTTCCAGTCAATCACGGCTCGGCTTTTTTCTATTAATAGTCGCTCCTTTTCCTGCGCTCTCAATTCTGGCGATTCTACTTTAACAAGTGTCTGACGAAAAGCTGCTTGGAAGACATGAACATTGAACAATGAACATTTTAATGAAAGAAATTGAAATTGCAAAAATGACTTAAAAGCATTCAAATAATCGAAAAATTCTTTCCAAATTCAAATACCTGATCAGTGATCAACGGTTCTGGTCAAAATATTAAACCCACACAGAATATCGAGGTAGAACTAATTCACCACGTGCAACGGTTAAGAAAATCAAATCCTACAAACCTCCTCCGATTCTCTCAAGATGATATCAAATCCAGCAGCAGCAATTTCTCCAACATTATCGTCATTAAGAAACTCAAGCAAGTCATGTAGAGCTTGTTTGCTTTTCGAGTGATTGCACAACACTAAAGCTTTTGTGGTCCAAATTAGCAAGGTCAAGGCATTCAATTTGTTTGTCTTATCAGCTGTAGGCGCCTGCAGACAGCCTCTGCAACAGGACTGGACCTAGAATATAAATAAACTGTCTTGTTGGTTTACTGTTCGAAGCTTCTACAACTATTTTAAATTGCAAACATAGCAATGTTTCTACTATTTCATGTTAGTGCAAATGTCGAACTGCAACTTTGAACCCAATCTTTAGACTAAACCTACTACAAACAGAGCTAAGGAGAGAAACCACTGTATTGTAAGAAACTTTTCCTAGCAATATCATAATTTTGGAAATTAGATACTGTACATTAACAAATAGTTGACAAGTAAGTACAGGGTAACAGCAGTTGAAATCCGCAAAGAAACTTGCCATTTTTGCTACACAAAACTTAGATCTCTTTTTATCACTTGAAGATTTATTCTAGAAGATCATAATTTTATTTGCAGTCAAATTTAGAAACTCTTAACAGCCTGTTTCATCCTTAGAGGATCATCCGACGAGAACTTCTAAATAAAAGACACAAAAAACATACATAAGAATGTATCCAGTTAAGATTTATTCTGTTTGAATCATTCTATTCAAATAAGATTTACCGTTACCCCCCTGAAGAGCCTAACGGCAAAACAGCCAGTTGGGTCACTATTTTATAGGTGTTTTTATTGATTTTAAAAATGTATGTTGTTTAGAAGTTCTCTTCTAATGATTTCGTAAGGGTAAAACAGACTGCTAAGGGTTTCTAAATTTGACTGTAAATGCAATTTTAATTTGCTCTGACCTTTGGTCATTGAACTCTCTTTAGCTAGAGATACTAGAAAGAGCAGTTATTTTAGAGGATTATTGTTCAAGTTTTTCTCTACTACAGTATCACATATATGTGTGGTTAATTTTGTAATGTGCTTTTAATCGGCAGAGAAGTAAATGCAAAAATAAGCTTTTAACTTAAAACTTTGTGAATAAATTTCAAGAGCCTACCTTTTCAACAATTTTGTCACAAGATTTGTAGTTTTTATTGAGCAATCCAGCAAAGCTCTTTGCTGCTGAGACGGAGGTAGGTAGGTCAGAAGACTGCAAAGTTAAATCAATGAGTTTTTCCATGAATTCCACGCACCGAGGGATAGTCACAGAGGTATCAAATGAACATAAACTTGATGCAAGAAGACATACTGTTCTAGTTTGAAGTACCGAAGAGTTGGAATTAAATGGATCAAAAACAGTAATCATATTCGAAGGTTTTAGATCAAAAACGGTAATGTTTTTGTCAAGATACAAATCACTGACTTTTTTGACCAACAAATCAGCTGCTTTTCCTGATTTTTGCTTTTGGCAAATGTTTCGAACCACCAGAGCAACAGCTTTTATAAATGGCAGAGATAGACATTCAATTGAGAAATCCTCATCGGAATCACATCGACCACAACACTGTCCAGGGGTGGTCAGTTGCAATGACGTTTCGATTGATTGTTTGATCAGGGGCAAGGCAATATGGAAAGACAAATGCTCAACATACTTGGGACCAAGAGCATAATTCTTTGTTATTTGCTGCAAGCAGTTGAGACATTCTTCAAGGAAACTGCTCGTGGTTTCATCAATTTTGCAGTTTTCAACCAACTTCATAACATATGATACTACCAGTTGCAATATGTCAAAATGTGTAGACAAGGCTGATAAAACCATTAATGCTTTCTTTACAGATTTAATAGGTTCCTTAATTGCATCATTTTCAGGAATGGTTTTAAAAATCTGAGGTAGAAAGTGTGACTTGACAACTAGGGGATACTTTGAAGCCATAAATCCAGATGCAGAGAGAATTTCGTTTGACAACTTGAGGTCAACCTCACAAGTAAAAAAGGAAGCAAAGCAATCAGCTATAACAACCAAGTTTTCATCATTAAGCAAGTTTAAACTCAGCAATGAAGCAATACCAGCAACCGCAATACATTTTGTTGGAGTGCTATCCTTTCCCATTAAGATGCTAGTGAAAAGAGTTAGAAGGTCTTCGTAGTAAGATACAATAGGATGTTGATCTCTTTTGAACGAAAAAGTAGAACACACAGACATGACTTTCACCATGTACTCAATAACACTGTGAATTCCAGAAGGCAATATAGGCAGTGGAGGAGTTGTAATACTAGCTGATCTTTCAGCCTGCATCTTTTTTGCTCTTTTTAGCAGCAGAGCAATAACAGCATTGGATATTTGGTGGCACCCCTTCTTAGACCCTTTTGCGCAAGCTAGTAGCATGAGACCAGACATCCAGGTAAATTTATCTTGAATTGGCTCTTCGAGACGAGGTAAACAATCGTTCAGGACTTCAGCAAAAAATGATTCAAGATCACTGATGGTCTTGCGGCTACTATCAACAGGCCACTGAGACAGCGTTTTAACAATCTCAGTTAAGAGTTTCAGGGCTGTTTTTTCGACATCCTGGGAAACAACATGCGTTATTTCTTGTCTTAATCTACTCCAAAGTGAGGACAAAAATGGCTCCACACTGCTTTTGCTATATAAAGGAAGACAATCAATCAAAGTCAAAATTGAATCAAGCTTAGCACTCTCAATATCAGACTCCATTTTTTCCAGGCAAAGGGGTATCCAAAAATTTGCAAATTTTTCTGTCGAACAAATAACTCGTCGCAAACCTAATACCAAATCTTGATTAGTAATGCTTGACTTTTTACCTGCAGCAGATGGGTCAAAATCAATCGGGAAATAGCAAGAAGCAACTTCAAAAAATTCTTCCACCAAATTTCCCAAATCAATACCACCTTTGACAAGATCAGAAGAAAGCTGAAAGATAATGAGCAAATTCCTGGGATCTTGTTCTCCATCAATTGCTTGTATGTAATTGTAAATAAAATCATGGCCTTTAGAGATAACTAATTGTTTATGGCTCTCATAAATGCTGGCAAAAATTTGAAATATCTTATATCGGTCTGATTGCAGGCATGATTGAACATGGATTTCTCTGAAGATAACATCGATAAGCCTGTCGGCATCCTTCTTGTCTAAATTTGGAGAACAACTAATTTTTTGCATGCAATTGAGCACAGACGGCTGCAAAGTGTAATGATCCTGTAGCCTTGCGCATAAGAACTCAGTTAAGTGGGTTAGTTCATTAGTGGACAAGTAGCTATCTGATAACTTCCGCAAAAAGTCACCCAACAAAGAACATGCTTTAATGCGCGACGCAACCTCTGAAGCAACTAAATGAGACCCCAGTTCTTGGATCAAATCCAAAATGCTGCCAGATCCATTCTGCATATCAATAGCTATCTGAGATATTTCAATGCTTTGATCATCGTCATTGTTCATATATGTGTCAACCAATTTGTCCATTTCTGGAAATTTAGTCTATTGGGATAAAATGATTGAATTTATACAGTTTATATAACAGCAAAAATTAAGCAAAATTATGTTACAGCACAATACCTGTAAAACAAACAATGTAAAAGCAACACAAAAATGTACTCGACAATCATGAAAAAGCCTTTTACATCGTAATGAACAGTTGAACACCTACTCTAGTGAATTTACTTTCAATCATACAAGATCATCATATTTACTAGGTTTCCAGTTTGTTTGGTTGCCATAATACAAAAGTTCCTTTTTCATTAGCATATAGTTTAAGGAAAAATTAAAGGCAGAATGCACAGACACAAATAAAGTTATCCATAGATTAATAATTTTGCTATTTTTCACATTGCTAAAACCAATCAGTGGTCAAACGGATGGAGCATCTGCTACTGAAATGATAGACCTGGGTTTGATTTCCAGTTGGGTCAAACCAAAGACTAGAAAAATTGGTATTCACAACTTCCCTGCTTGACGTTCAGCATTGAATGGGACAGTGTGAAATCTCCAACGTGTGTGGTAGAGAGATGGCAGCTTGACTTGAACACCAAAAGATCCCTTTGCTGTCTCGGCCAAAGCAACAGGATGCATAAAAAAAATGTAGGTATAACTACAACATATTTGCATAAAATAAATTCATAACTTTAGATAAGTAATGTTAGGATTACTTCAAATTTATGGTTATCTTAACTTGATCAATTATATGCCTCAAAAATTTCCTAAATTCACTCTAATCTGCTTAAAGTCTATTCACTGTGGTATATTTAACCTTAAAAATGCACATTGCACTGTTTCCATGAAATTAAATAACGATGCAATTGTGCAGTGACTTCTGGCAATCTTTAAATTTTAATTAGAGTAGGCCTATTAATACCAGTTTTGTAAATAGTGTTAGTACACTTGAAACTTTGATTTACCAACAAAAATGAAGGTTCAGATCAGCATTGTTAAAGATCAAACATAGCACAAATATATTTTTACTAGGTTAGTAATTTATCATCATCATACGAGCTCATGCTAATTTGCCTCATCTGTTACAGGAAATTTAGCAAGTACTCATAAAAATATAGCTTTAAAAAGGTATCAGACTAATATTACTTATTACGTAGAATTGCTTTATAGATGCATTCTTTAATCAATAACAATACTTCACTCAAGGAGTCTTCAACAGTTCAAAAAAGTCAACTTGGATCCAAAACAATGGCAATTTTTGTTCAAATCAAGCATTAAAACTGCTGATGCTGAATAAAATTACTGATTTCCAAACACGATCTGATTGATGGTAACATAGTTTTTACCTTGATCAAATAAGATCATTTTCAGATTACCGTATTTATTCGAGTATAAGTCGCGTTTTTTTGTAGCAAAATATCGCCAAAAAAGTCAGGTGCGACTTATAAACGAATGCATGAAGTGCAGTGTATGCCATACAAAATTTTTCCGTAGTATTTCCTTGCTATCGATTTCTACACTGTCACCTTTCATATGATCATATTACTTATCGCCTTTCATGCGAGTAACATAGCGCTTTTAACGCTGTCGCTTTTTTTCATGTTGTATCACATTTAGTTGTCACTAATGCACGCAAGTTATGTTACGTTGCATCACTTGTCACCCTCATTGGATGCTGATGAGGATGTTTCAGAGGTAAACAAGGACTATTTAAGGACAGTGACAGCAGTGATGACTTTGATGGTTTTTAATTTTTTATTATGTAATTGCAATGAATGAATAATGCTAAAAAAATTTTGTCCTGTTTTTCATGCCAAATATGGGGGTGCGACTTATACACGCATGTGACTTGTACTTGAATAAATACGGTAATATTTTTTGAGTGCTTCATCTCAAATAATCAATAACATTTTATAGCTACTGAAAACAGAAAATACAAAGGAAGGACAAGCTGACAAGCATTTCAGAATTTTGAATCTTCCAAATCCTGAGATATACAAATTCAAAATCATGACTTTTTTTGAATATTTGGAACCAAAATGAAAGTGCAAAAATCAAGAAAGTTACTGATTAAGTATTAAAATGTTTTTAGTACATTTTTTTCAAAAACAAGACACTTCAGACTTGAACATGTATGCAAGCATTTTTGTTTTACATTGTTATGGTGAGCATCCTACATAGCAATGTAAGTTTCATGTGAACATGTTTGAACTTAGAGCATTGCCCTTTTTTTTAAAACAAGCATTTTACAAAAAACTGTAGTAGTTCAAGAAACAGAGGATAAGTTACTAGAATTTTCTAGAATAGGATTTGAAATTCTAAATTTGAAAACATTATTCTAGAATGCCTATTTATTCTACATCGCTCATTCCTAATACAAAGAAGCAAAACCAAAAACATTTAAAGTAGCTGTGACCTCCATCAATCCTAATTAAAAAAATAATAATCTGCAGACAAGGAGCCTTTTAAATGCATTTTCCTTAATTTTTATACGCACTTTCAATTCTTTCAAAGACTTTGCAGAATGTGTTCAATGTAAAAATAAATAAATTGTATCAATCTTGAAAAGCTGCGATATATCGATCTTCATTGAATTTGATATTGGTATATTTTTTATCAAAGGGATCCGGCCACCTCCAAAGATAAGGTTTATGTATTCTTCTACTAGCTCCTTTTCCTTTTTGTATTTGTTTATGTCTTGGATGAGTTTTGCACACAACAGCAAGCCGATTATCTACTCTTGTAAAACGACAGTCTGGGCATCTTAAATGCACACCAACATGATACTTCATTGTGGCAACAGGAATTTTGATTGAATTCCAAACAGGAAATAATAAAAATTGTTTGTTTACCACTTGCTGCAATGTCACATTGCTCAACGATGATTTAACTGATTCAAAACCACAATACAATCTTCGATGACAAATGCTTGACGCATATATAGCCAAGCATTTTCTTATGAACATTATTAAATATTACAAAAAGTGCTACACTGCTATTCTACACAACAAACAAAATATCAATTTCTTATTTATTTTACCAGTTTCACAATTAAATATCTTTAACAAACATCAATAGTTTAAGGTAGAAATAAGCTTTTAAACCAATGATTTCTACAGTAGGTACAACCAACAAACAAAATAATCATACCATAAATGTTAAAAGGTTCAAAAACCTTGTTATTATATACAGTAAAATTTGGTTAATAAATCCACCTTGGCACAGCCGGTTTTGGATTTAATACGCGGCGGCTTTAATAAAGGGCGTTTTCTAAAATGCACAAGATGATTCCGTTCCAAGCAAATTGGATGTAATAAGCGGCTGGATTTATTAACCGTGGATTTATTAACCGAATTCCACTGTATATAAGATTTAATTTGCATTACAGTATATCAATCACGATTAGTGTTCCCTCTAAGCACAAAAAGCTGTGAAAAACAACAATAGTTTCTGGTATTTTTGTACTAATTTTTCGAAAGTGCGAAAGGAGTTATAGGCATTTTCACTTTTCAAGTTTCATTTTAAAAATAATTATTTCAAGATTGAAAAGGATTTAAAACCACATTTAGCAATTAGGTGATTGAACAATTTGACATGTGGCAATACATAGATTCTCTAAACTCTAGAACAAACATAAAATGCTTTGAGTAACAATTAATAAACTGCAGTAAGCTGTGTTTATTGAGTGTTTTTATGGTGGACTGACATTTTTTCATGGCGTTGAGGGAACAATGAATTCATGATCTACAATTAGGCCTAGGCTACTGCAGTAGGCTACTGGTAAGTAACTAGCCTACTCCTTATTGAATCATTATAGGGCTATAGGGCAGGGGTTCTTAACTGAGAGTATGAAGCACCAAAGCAGGGGGTGTGAGATAAGGCGTCCAGATAAAAGCTATTTAGAACTATTTGCTAAAAATTGGACCGCCAGAGCACTGAATTGTGGTCAGAGGACCTCTGAAGTCACCTCTTGAGTTGAAAACAGTAGCGTAATCAGGGGGGCTATAGCAGGCTGTCAAGTCGTTGAATTAAAAAAATAAATAAATAAAAAATGACTGCTGAACATAAAACAATGACAATTTTCAAGTATATAATAATTAGACTTATAATTTTTAGACAGAAAACCGGGACAGTCAGAGATCAAAAAAACTGAAAAAGCCTCTGTGTACCGTAGTTTTTGAGAGATTTTTTAGGTGACCTCCAAAAAAAAAAGGCTCATGATTTAAATTAAAATATTTTGCCGCAAGTGCCAATATAGATTAGCCTACTTCTTGAGAGTTTTATTAAACTACCGATATAGCCTAGGATAGGATTTTATAATTTACCTGCTTGTAAATAAGAAATCTGAAATTCTAGCAATATTATAACTACTTCTCAAATAGCCAATTCATGAAACTAGGATATTATAATCATATTTTTAAAATGCTAATTTCAATGCTGCATTTTAATAGCATTAATTTTACCAAAACAGGCCTAAAATTAAGTTATTTTTGCCATAAAAATACAAAATTTTGAGCACTGGGGGCTACAAACCCCTAGCCTCCGGCAGCTGGGTCTTTGCCCCCAGACCCCCATAACAAGCCCCCCCATTGAAGATTTCTGGCTACATGACTGGTTGGGAACACATTGTCTGCCTGTACCATGAGCATGAGGACTCGTTAAAGACCTTTTTTTTAATTTCAACAGTCAATGGGTTCGAAAACATTTTACAAAAAAGTTCAAGAGGAAAAGTTCAAGAAAACATTTCACAAAAATATTTTACAAAAAACATTTTACAAAAATAAACAACTACTGTAGCCTTTTTCACAGTAAACAGCGAATATTGCGATGAATACGCTAATCTACTGTCTGACTGTGTATGTTGATTTCCAGCATATTAGGTATATGTTATAGCAGATATATTAGCATAATTTCGTTCTAAATTTGCGTACTAATAACTGTACTAGGCCTATTAAAGTCGAAAAAGAGCTACAGTAATAATAAACAGAGCCTAGTTACCAAACGTATGGTAGGCAGGTACCGGTAGGCTACAGGAGTACAGGCAGACTTTAGGTAAGACCTCTGTCTGAGATCTAAGCTAGGTATTTAACTAAGCCTACCTGCCAACCGGTAATAGTTGTAGTTAGATGATAAATTTTATATTCTCCAAGCAACACTAAATTAAAAGTAGAAATTGCAAAGTTTTCACATTCGTTTTCACATCAATTTGACAGTTTTATTTTTGTAACTTCGGTAAATTTGATTCTCTCAGCAATAAATTTGAGCCATTTAGATAAGAATGTGCAACTGAGAGAAGACAGTGTAAAGTAAAGCTTACGAATTTGAGGATAAAATTTATAAATTATATTTAAGGAAAGCCTATTTATCAAAATTAAGTTTAAAGTATAGGCTATTGCAATTTGGATTTCTAACTGTCTATCCAGCTTACATGATTTAACTGATTAATTTCTGCTATCTATTTGAATAAGGCATACCAGTTATCTTTAAAATAAAAATACTGTGGTGTGAGTGATTAAGTAAAGTATGCAGAATGTGGCTCCAGGCTAGTGTTTACTGTTAGTGTTACATAACGCCCATAACCGATAAAGAGAATAAGAGAGCAAAGATTAGTGAGCGCTGATTTGCTCTTTCTTACTTTTTAAACTATCATTAGGATTTGATTTTGATATTAGGATTAACGTTAGGGTTAGGATAGCCTAGTCATTTTCTTATTCTTACCTTGGTCGGCAGCGTGGCCGAATGGGTAAAGGCGTCGTTTTTACGACGATTCTGATCGCAGGATCATGAGTTCAACCCGCACCCTGGTCACGTTGTTGCGTCCTTGGATAAGACGCTTTACGATAATTATCTCTGCTTGGTGGCTTCGAACAAGCAGCAAATTTACGTGGGAAGAACTCAAAACGTCAACAGGAAAGCTTGGAAAATGGTCAACTCCTAAGCGGGTGCGGATTCGTCCAAAGCATAGCGCACCGTCGCTTTCTCGTGATAGGAGGATAAAGATGCACCAATCAATCAATCAATCATCAACGTAACATCAGCCATTGCCCAACTGAAACGATACGACGAAACACGCAGTACGCACCCAACTACGTTATAGGCTTGCACGTACTACACGTAGAGTACTATAGTAGAATAATTAACTTTGAACTAGTAACTGGTAAGCCCATCTTTGACTGAAACCTTTTCGCTTGTCCACGTTGTAGAGATTTCTGGCCCCGTACAGACCGACCCACCGTAAATTGAAATGTTTCAAGTTCAAATACACTGTGCCTGATTTTTGCGCCAGAGCAGCCACTCATTCAAATCCAGCGCCACGCCGATCAGAACAATACATACAGATTAAAATAAATAAAATTCATTGTTAAGTTTTTTCTGGAGTTGAACCTCAATGCAGCTTATTCAATGCGCCACTCACTCATATGCATTTGTTGAAATACAGAAAAATTTCCCTTCGAGTTTAAGCTTATCTTCCAGCAAAATCCTGGTTGCGCGGCTACCACCTAAGCGAAATTTCACGGTTGAAATTTCGACAGAGCCTCGTTAGGGTATGGTGAATTATGGTTGTTGTACGTGTTTTTAATTTGGAATGTCTTCGAGAAAACTTATGCAAATTTTATCCACACTTATTTCGGTTTCCAAACACCTCAAAATTACACAAGCTAATTTTATTAGTTGAGCGTAGGAAAGCAGAATGATATTTATGTAGTGTAATTGTCACTTAATAAAATAACTTGACTGTTTCGACTACAGGTCGGGTCAAACCAAACACTAGAAAAATTCGTATTCACAGCCTCCTCGCTTAACGTTTGCAATTAAAGGGATACTGTGAAGCCTCCACCGTGTGTGGTAGACAATTCAAAAAGACCCTTCGCTGTCTCTGGCCAAGGCAACTTGGCGAATAAAATGTAATTACAATTTATCCAAATCACATTAATACCAAATCACGTTTTTATTTTTTAATTTCATTTCATAATATCTTAATTTCTGTACGAACGCTATACAGAAAACAAATTAGTAGCAAAAAGTCCGTTACTTACCAGTAAGACAATACGATCGCCACAGAAAGTTGAATCAAATATCGAGCACAATAGCCTATATATAAGCTATAAGCCAACCAGATAAAAAAAATTGAGGATATTTTTCACTGGAGTTGTTTTGACTACATTCAAATCGTTTGCAGCAATTTAATTTATCAATTTTAGACGCAACACTGCAACAGTCTATACAACTATTGCAAAAAAAGGAAAGCTGGCCATTCACCGATTTACTACAAAGAGCGTACTTAGAACTTTAAATCAATAGATAAATAAAACGCAACACAAAGCACAGTGACAACAACGTTTAATCATGTCTTCGGTTAATTGAATAAGATTGTCTTCTAATTTTGGGAGAAACCTGGGGTGCAATTTTCGGAAGGGAAGTTTAAATAGGATACCGACATGGTGATGCCCCCCGATTAGTTACACACTTCGCGAAATTCATCTAGCCCAAACATAATCTGCGATTACGACAGCGTATTTGCAGCTTCAGCTTCTTCCACTTGCTGAATGATCAGAACGTTTCCATCTTGTTTCTTGATGAAGATGTTACCGTTTTCCTAAAATAAACAAGTTTCAACAACGAATGGGTATTGGGTAGTTCGGGTTACAGCAGAAGAATATTTGAAACAGTAGCACAAGTTGGTCTCTGAAACGGGGATTCGATTCTGACTTGGATTTTTAAAATGAGCATATTTGTTTCCCTTAACAACTACGAAACCTTGAGTTAAACTACACTACTTTAGTGACCTTCTTCAATACAGTAAAAACCTGTACAGTTGTAGACAAAAGTTCTGTCACGCAGAAAAAGTAGCGGAAATACTTAGTAGTAACGTTCCGTTATTACTGTGTTGTGTAGCAGTCATTTAAATGGAACACTAGCGAGTTAACACAATGGCAAACTTTAAGGCAAAACTTACTTGCAAGTAAACAACGTCACCAGGCTGCTGAATGTGCTGCACTAGATCAACACCGGACTGCTCAGTAGCCTGTCAAATTAAATAAGCAGTAACTAAGGAATTTTAAATCTCATTGACTGGGTTCGAGTCTTTCCAAAAATACTATTGGTATTCGTCACAAAGGGCGCCCAAATTTATAACGCTTCATGCTCCAAAAGAATGTAGTAACTTGACCATGGTTTTCTATTTCACCATATTTTCGTTAATTTACATGAAAAAAAGTAACTGCAAGAAGACCACGTCGAGTAACGAAGTAATTTTACGTGAAGAAAAATAAGTAGTTTAGCAAATTCCATTACCTTATAAAAATCGGTTAATATTTTGAGTTAAAAAATGCAATTGAGAAATTTTGCCGAAAAAATCGCAATAGCTTCAAATAGACGAATATTATGAACAGTTTTCAGCGGTGGAAAAATATTTCGAATCGACTCGTCTCAGTGCCCAATCCCTACCTTTGACGAACATCGTCTACCGAGATTTGAATCATCTACTGTATATTGTGGTCTTCGCGTTTTCAGATTCGGCTTATCAAAAACAATATCTAGGAAGTTTGTACTTACTGATTGCACAACTGATTCGGAGGTCGTAAGATTAGCTTCGCGTAAATTATTGAGAACGTCCTCAGTAGATACCACATCCACAATATCACCTAAATCAAAATTCAAACGTAAATTGCACGTTTAAAGTACAGGTTGCGCAATCTTTTCTGACAATCTTGTTAAAGTTGCGCAATGTCATTTTCAACCTCTAAACTGCAGTAATGTAACCCCTTGGAAGGTTGCTAACGCTACTTGCTAGTGCATAGCTACAGCAGTCTTTTGGGGTCTTTTTTTAAAAAAATTGGAGTGTAAATTCAGTATAACCGCTTCATAGGAAAAAAGTAAACCTCAGAAAAAATATTGTAATAGACTAGGGCAATACTAAACCTTGTTGACAAAAAAAGGTTTATTTGTCACCTTAATCATTGTGTTATAACTATTAGAACTCATTTTGCAAGCGTTAGAATAGATTTAACATTAACCGATCTTTTGCGATGTAAAGCAAACGTAAAACACAACGTACCTGTAACATCAGTGGGTTTAGCGGCGTCAGTCATAATTGTGTTTTCAGATGAAGAAGGAATTCCGATGTACAAACTGCCAGACGAACCACTTTCTTCACTCTAAATAAAGACAAGGGAATAATGTTTAAAGGTAAGCTAAACATCGAATCCAACCTAAGTGGAAAAGTGGGGCAGAGGAATGTGCGATTTGGTAGTTACACATAACGTGCTGCTAGCAACTTACAATCTCTGCACTAAACTTAGCTGCGGGTTACCTTGTAGAGTTAGATCAATGAAAAGACAACATGATTGTAAAACACGAAGAGCTGCACTATTTTGAGTAGCCTTCATTCTCTTCCTCAGCCTCAAGATCTCAAATGTCAAATTTAGTCAGAAACAACCGTCAGAATGCTTTCCAAATACATCATTTTTAATTTAACGCCTCGAAGCTCAACGATCTCAACAAAGCATCATCAAGCTAAAAATGAAATATTTCTTACGTTATTGGAAATAACAACTCCTGGAGCCACACTGACCAAACAAGTCTCTTCTGAGCTCTGTTCTATTTCCTGTTGGTGTTGCTGCTTGAAGTGCTGGTTCAAGCTGTAGCGATGGAAGGTCTCATAGTGGCAAAGGCCGCATACAAACTTCTCACCAGTATGCTTACGATGGACATGCATATCCAAGCAATGTTTCTGTATTGATCTAATTAGAAAACAAATACAAATTTTTTCAGCGGACTGTAAAAAAATCCGTCTTACGCCTTGTAGCAAAACACTAAGACCGGGTATCCGGGTATCAATGACGTCATAAGTCATAGTGCGATAACCTATTGCAAATGATTCTACATGTAGCAACGGTGGTTCATAAGCTGATTTTCAGCAGTTAAGCAAGTCTGCCTAGACTATCGCTTGACTTAAAATAATTTTCTGTTTTGATACTAATATTTTTAGGTCCATAACTGACCGCCAACTAAACCCTAACCCTAATGTTGGCGGTCAGTCTGTTCGTGGTCACCGATCAGTTTGCGGCGGTCAGTCGACTTGGTTTGAATTTGCACAAAGTAACTGAGGAATAAGTAAACATTTAAATGAGATTTTTAAACATGCAAATACTTTAGCATATACATTACAAGTTGATAGATGATGAAGTAAAAGACTTCCTAATAATTGCGATAAACCGACGACTCACTTGTAATCACAGAATTTGCAAGAATAAGGTTTTTCGTTGGTGTGCTTCCGTTTGTGTCTTCGCAATGATGATTTATCAGAGGATGAATAAGAACATACGTCACATTTGAACGGTTTTTCGCCTTAAAAATAATAGGAGGATAAATATTACATTGGGAGATCTGAGGTTTGATTATTATCGAACTGGTCAAATAACTTTGCTGGCGGACTGTCATAGCTCAGTATCTACAAAAAATAATGCGATAAAGCAAAATCACACTTAAAAGGTCATTTCTTATTGATCAAAATGTTGGGAAAATGCATCCTTACAAAATTCGAACTCTGTCTTGACATTTTCGAAATGCAACTTTTTGAAGCTTTGACTTGAATGCACCTTTAAATTTTGATTTTTGCGATCGCGCTATTACAATACGCTGTGGCTCTTGACATTGTGAGATAAATAGTAGGGTGTTTCATTTTTTCACCATTTTTGAAATTGAAAATGCTTGGGGTCGTATGTGATAGAGTTTTTGACGCTGATTTCGAATACGTAATTTTTATTTCGCTATGACGTCATTTTGAGGTTGCAGCACGCGTTCGAAACTCTGGCAGAGCACGATTTCGGGAATTTCCCGTATCTCGGTAACGGTACGAGATAGCGCGTCGAGATTTGTGTCAAAATGCGCAGAGGGGTCGATTTACTATACCCTCTCAATACAACATTTAAGTGTATCTTGAACAAAAAAAAAGTTATTAGCAAATAACACATTTATCATGCAATTTTGATTTTCAACACGCAAAGTCATTATGGCATTCGCAGTAATCACACACAAAACGTAGTTTATAAGTTCACACAAGGAAAGAAAAGTCAATCAGCCTTGTCTAACTCCATATTACACAAAAATGCGCGCAAGCGCATGTCAGTTTTATTCATTTGTGATGGTTCATCTCCAATTTTGTCATTCGCTATATTCTTCAGCCTCCCAATTCTGCGTTCGTTTGATGTGTTGTTGTTGTAGATAGTTTTCCAAAACTGTGGAGGAATTCGGCTATACGAAATACATCGAGCTATTTTACTTTGAGTGGTGAAGAAATGCTTTGATCGAGTAGTTCTGTCCATCAAGTGTGATTTGATGTCAACGGTATCAGGAAGCATGCAAACTTTGACGGCCTACACGCTATAAGGAGGAGTTTCTGCGTACACACTTAAAGCAACATTTTTTGGGCTTAGCCAGCATGTAGCGCGTTTTAAAAAGTATTTCAGTGCTACATCCGCTATTTCTAGGTCAATGTCTCGATATGCCGAAAGGATATCTCTTTGGAATAGCGTGAGAAAAGGCCCTTCAGATGCTGTTCGCTTTAAATGGATAAGCATAAAAGATGGCACCTAAACGCATATAATACACGAGGAAATTTTAAACAATTTTTTTTTTGGTCAACTCCAAAATGACCTAATCCAAAAATTAACAACTTTAGATAGCCACTAGCTGTTGTGATCCATCTGGAATGTGAAATTTCTTCTTGGCTGTACTCCAAAAGATAACTCAAATTATCTGGCACATCCATAACCAAATAAGAAGCCAATACCAGCAAACACAAGTAATCATTTCTGAAACTGCCATCGTGAAAACTTTTGGCTTTTTGTTCCGAAAACCACTCCACCTTTGCTTTTAGCTGCAGAGAAGCAATATTGGTAATCGATACTGGAATACTCTTGACGAGGAAGAATGTTGTTAATGTCGGGTTTGTTGATGCTTTTAATGCTGTTAAGCAACGCACCGTCTTGCATTGCTCCTGGACCTTTTGTTTTTCCTTCGATTGTTGATATAACATGCGAAAAATAAATTTCGTTAACATGAAACACGCACTCCAGCACATGGATATCGTGACCAACGTTTTCATTGAAAAGCTCAACTAGCCTCTTATTCACTCCGGACTTTTTACCACTATTAAGGGATGTTGTGTCAGCCATTATCGAAAAAACATTGTTTATACATGGATTGCAAACTTCGTTTACAATGGCGTTAAAAATTGTTTGGGCAATGACAGATACACCTGCAGGAAACGATTTCACGGCCATAATTCGCTCACAGAAGTGTTGATCGGGGTCATAATATTGTCCAATAAAAACATATCTATCAATTTTGTTAATGACTTTGCCATCATAGCAGAGTTGTAGAGCATCTGCTTTGTTCAAGTCAGCTTTGCATCTCCGCAATGCTTTCAAACGACATTGTTCTCGTTTGCAAAAAATTGTTGATGGTGAAGCAGCAATGTTTTCTGAACCCACAACTGAGAGAAGCTGATCAGATTGCTGACGAATAGAGGTTAAACGTCGATCATCTAAACTGCAACTTTCTTCAGTAACTGAAAAAGTTGGAGCTTTAGTATAATTTTTACCCCCAGTGGAAGTCGTTTTGCAATCGGTATACTCTGGATCATGAGATGATTTCGAGCTGTCTTCGCTTATGTCACAGACAGGCGAAAGAATAGATGAGTTGCTTCTAAGTCTTTTCAACAACACTAATTGGTCTTCTTCTCTGCTTGTACATGGCTGATCGAAGTAGTCTATATCAGTTTGTCTCCGTTTCAGTTTCGCTTGAACTTGAAATCAATAGAGTAAGCATTGAAAGCAGTTAGTACAGAAGATGAAAGTTTTGCTAGAACACAACTTACCCTCATTCCTCAGTTTTAACTGCAGTAGTAACAACAGACCAAACGCATATTCATTACGTAATATGGAGTTAGACAAGGCTGGTTGACTTTTCTTTCCTTGTGTGAACTTATAAACTACGTTTTGTGTGTGATTACTGCGAATGCCATAATGCCTTTGCGTGTTGAAAATCAAAATTGCATGATAAATGTGTTATTTGCTAATAACTTTTTTTTTGTTCAAGATACACTTAAATGTTGTATTGAGAGGGTATAGTAAATCGACCCCTCTGCGCATTTTGACACCAATCTCGACGCGCTATCTCGTACCGTTACCGAGATACGGGAAATTCCCGAAATCGTGCTCTGCCAGAGTTTCGAACGCGTGCTGCAACCTCAAAATGACGTCATAGCGAAATAAAAATTACGTATTCGAAATCAGCGTCAAAAACTCTATCACATACGACCCCAAGCATTTTCAATTTCAAAAATGGTGAAAAAATGAAACACCCTAATAAATAGTTCACAGATGCCACAAACGTTGCCATATTTATTATTGACTTTAAAGAAAGCTGGTCGGTTAATCGGTTTTAACTGTTCAAAATAAGAATACATAATAACACAAATACATTTACCTGTATGGATACGTTTGTGAGTTAGTAGTGATTCTTTCAAACGAGTGGCGTGGCCACAAATATTACAAACAAATGGCTTTAAATCAGTATGAATTTCCATATGCTTATCCAAATTTCGTTTGTTGCGTAGTCGTTTTTGACAAATACTGAAACAAATAAGATATGTTTAATTGTTTCGGTAAAGTGGTTGAAAAAATTTTTCACAAAAAAAAGCAATCAGCTAGCTTCATAAATGGAAAAGCTTCTACTGAAAGAGACAACTTGAGTTTGATTCCTGGTCAAGTCGACAAATGATTTTAAATTTTCAAGCTGTCAAAATTGATGTCAAGCATAAGAATACTGCGCCAACCTTCCCCTAAGTATGTTAGTAGACGGCTTGACTTCAAAGATCAAAGGTCAAAATGCAGTCTTTTCAACAAGACAAATTAAGGCTGGGTGTTTAAATTTAATAACACAAGGCTTCTTCGCTACATCTCTGTCTCCATCTTAAACCAAATATCTAATTATTTCCGTCGAAATCTTAATATTTGGTAATAGCAATGAGCGAGCACAATATCCTTACTGGCATTGGAATTCATTACTCTCAGATCGTATTGGTTTGCCAAATCCATCCAAACCCAGACAATTGCGAGCATGTGCTTTCATGTTCCGTTGATGCTTGAAAGATCGGTCGCATCTGTAAACAAAGCCAATTCAGGGACCAAATACCTGATATATAAGCACACAAAAACGTCGCGGGAAACTAGGTGTTTTTCTGTCATTGCCCTACTGAAAATATTTGGTGAATGACCGAAAATAAATCAACAAATTCGATTTGAAATGGCCAAAAACACTAACAAGATTTAGCATTTAAGAACTAGAATTATGCTTGCAATCACGAAAGACCAAAATAAATTCTGAAATGACCTAAAATTACTTCCAAACCTAATTGATCGAACATTTTGAGAGAAAAAATTAACCCAGAAGGGGAAGGCGGCATCTGTTCATTGTAGACATCAGAATTTGTTTGTGCTTTTAATTGACTGTTGGTTTGAAACTGAGAGAAACAGTTAGCGTTGTAAGTTCACTTCAAACAATCAAACATTTAACCCACTGAAGAAGATGGAATCTCGGGGCTTTGCTGAAACGAATAAAAAATTCTGGTTCATTTCAAGTTGGTCAAAAGATAGCTTTTGGAACGGGAGGTCTAAGGTTCAAATCTCGGGCCGGTCAAATCAGACACAGTGTTGCCAACGGCTCACCACCGCTGCAACATTTCTTCGAAAGAAGCTGCATTTCCTACATGCGCAAATGGTATCCCGTCCACTCGTTTCCTACATGCGCTAATACGCGGAAATGGTTTCCGTCCACTCGCTACACTCGAAAGATTTGTTTTGATCTATTTTCAAATGAAAAGTTTTACCGAACAAAATGTTTATCTTCAGAAAAAACCTTTTAACGACAATCTTACTTATTTTTTGCATATAAACTTACTTGGGGCAACGCCATACTTTATTCTCGATATGCACATACGCATGATTTTCCAAATCACATTTAGAAGTGCAAGAATAGGTACACTGATCGCAGTGATAAGGTTTGTTCACTCCATGAGTAAAGAGATGATTGTACATCTAAAAATGATGAACATAGACAGTTTTAAGAAAAGGTCAACGACGATAGCATACGTATATCAGTACTAGTCAGATTGCAAAAGTGCTCAGCGGTGGAATGGTTTAGGGGATAGAGCGTCAGCTACTGAAACGGTCAAAATGGGTTCAACTCCCGGTCAGTTCAAACCAACGATCACAGAAATTAGTATTCATAGTTTCCCTGCTCGGCGTCTAGCAAAAGAGACCCTGAGACAGTCAGAGTCAGCTCCGTTAATGGAATACAGGCGTTAGCTTGACTAGAACATCGCGAGATCCCTTCGTTTTCAACTGGTTAAACCAGCTTGGCAAACAAGGACATAATTCCGACATTACGTAACCTTAAAACTTTCATAAAAGATATGCAGATTATCGCGAGATTGGTATCCCACATGTTTCCTAAATGGTAAATGCAACTAAATGGTAAATGATCGTCCTTGTAAAACGTAGAAAACTTGACCATAAAATGTTAAGAAAACATGAAGTATGTAAAAGATAAGCTGCTGTATTGTGTATGCGTATATGATTGTTTTCTTTGTTGGCTACCAGTTTTTTTTTTTTTTTTGGGGGGGGGGAGGGGGAGGTATTGTAGGGCTATCAAAAACGAAATTAAGAAATACCTTGATCCATTGGTGGTGTATCATTCCACAAATGTAGCAAATAAATCTTTTATCGTCATAATTTTCTGAATGGCAACGTAAATGAACATCCAGAATGCTTTTCCGAGCAAATGTACGAGTACACCTACCACAAAAAAGAAACACGGTCATTTTGCAGTCACACAGCTCTGGTAACTTTGCGGATGAGCACTTCTTAAATTGATACAAATAAATTGCGAAGCTATCACAAGTAACACGATTAAAAGTTGAATTTTTAGGCCACATTTTGACTAGCTGTCTTGTTCGAGAATTTTGAGGATAATTAAAAATACAAAAACATGCCTTGAAATTAATCAAATCCGCCTACCTTGGACATTTAAACTCTTTGTCGTCTGCAACGTTAGAACTCGAACTATCACTAAATGAAGCTCCCATTTCGAAATTTGGATCATCTGTAGTTAGAATCACTTTAAACGCAGGAGTAATTGGAGGCTGAGTATCATCGAGGCTCTGAAGTAAAACATATTATTACATCTATGATAGATCGGTGATCGAATGGATAGAGCGTCTGCTACTGAAATGGTTGGCTCTGGTTTGATTTCCAGTTGGTTCCAATCAAAGACTATAAAAATTGATATTAACAGCTTCCTTGCTTGATGTTCACCAATAAAAATAGACTGTATGAAGCCTACACTGTGTGTGATAAAAAGATGGGCAGCTTGCTTCGAAGACCAAAAGATCACATTGCCTTCTCCTGACAAGGCAACTAAAGTAGAATTTCCTAATCAAGACAATGCTTCTAAGACCCTTTGCTCTTATAAATTGCTAAAGACCAAATAAAATAGTATAACATGAAACAAAACAATGTTCAAAGCTAGATCGATCTTCTGAACTTCGTGGAAATCTGTTAGAGTTAGATAGTTAAAGAGTGCGTCAGTAGTTATATAAATTTCGAAGCAGTATTCAGCATCACCAATTATTTGTCCATTTTATTTGAATAGAAAATGCAAGTGGCGAATCTACTTTGAGCGAAAGGTTTAGGAACTAAATTAAACGAGGACTGAAGGCAAGATCAATGGGGATATCTAAAGTTAGGGTAATTGTATTAGATTGGAATGGCGCTGACTCCATTTTTCTTCACCCAGCCGTTCCACAGATATTCTACTTCAAACACGACGTAGAGGCCTCTCAAATCATAATTTTTATTGGCAATCCAGACGTTTAAATGCAGCAACCTAGCCTGCAGAGGCCCATATATACGTTAAAAAGCTTCCGTGGCTTAGCCTCCGGCATTGCCTTAAGACAGAACTAAGATGGCATTGCCGATGTTATCAAGGTAAGGGTTGTCAATAAAAATTATGATTAGAGAGGTACCTAAGTCGTGTTTGAAGTAGAATATCTCTGTAACGGCTGGTCAAGAAGGATGGAGTCAACACTAATCTAATCTTATACGATTGCCCTAACTTTAGATCCCTCCATTGATTTTGTCTTCAGTTCTCTAAATCGATTTAATTCCTAATTAGTAATTAACAACGATCAACCTCTTTAGATTTCTTCGTGTTGCCATTTGGTTTTGGTAGTGGTGTTGTTTGTGTTGAAACTTCCCTGCCGTGAGAAATTCCACTCGAATCGAAAAGTTCTTTTTCCACTCTGCTATTCATGAGCAGAAGAGGTTGATCTTCTGCATCCAGAGCATCTGCGTAAATTCAAATCAAATTTTTCGTTGTACTAACTGTACTACGTCTTGCCGAAAGAGTGTGACAAGTTGGAGAGGCCCTATCTCTGCATCACTGCGCCAGGTGAACACATTTTCTTTCGAAGAAATGTCGCAGCGGTGGCGAGCCGTTGGCAACACTATGTCTGATTTGACCGGCCCAAGATTTGAACTCAGACTTACCCACTGGCGTCGATTTCAAAGGGGCAGACGCCCCCTCGGGTCTGACACTCAAGAGGGCAAAATGTCTCTCGCTCCTCGGTCTCGCTAAATAGTTTACGCGCTGCGCAAGAGGGCTGTTAAAAGCAATTTATTTTTTAATCTTCATTTATAAAGTTTATAAATGATAAAAACATTTCAAGTTTGCTTTGTTTGCGGAATCAGATATTTTCGCTAAAACGGAATCGAGCGGGTAGGAAAAATGCAACTTTCACACGAGTGTTGCAAAACTGACGAACGTGGCGAGTTGCTGATGTTTTTTTTTATGTATTGATAAAAAAAACCTGCATTGCCAACCTTAAATTACGCACTTAAACCGCAGTAACCTTTAAAAGTTTATTCGATATTTCAAAATATCAACTGAACAAATATTGGTGCAAATTGCAGGGCAAAATTTCAAACTCTTTTATTATTTAAAACTTTAAAAGGTCACTAAAAAAGCCTGCTAAGCAACTTCCAATCAATACATCGCACAACCAATTCAATATACAGTAGAAAAAAGAATGACAAACTTGAACTGCGTTTGCCGTCCTGAAAAAGTAAAGAATAACAGAAAACTAAACCTATTTTTTAAGGCCAATAGAATAACGAATCCACGCTGTTTTAAACCACCTTTCCCTACTAATCAAACTTAGACTGACAATCAAAGAGGCTTGTCTAAATTGTTCACAATTTCAACGATACTCTACTTAAACTAAAAACGTTCAATTAGTCAATCCAATGAAATCTTTTTCATGGCGTTCTCGCATTTTTAAAACAAATGTTACTCTGGCATAATTACACTCCCTATTGCAAATTAATATATTTCGACGCATGCATTCCTCAAATTAATTTAGTATTTTAATAAAGTACGTGTCGAAAAAGCCCAAATAGCATATACGGATCTCTCTTGACAATATAACAGTACGTAGGAATGTTCTTTTCAGAACATCTGCATATTCTAGAATAATTTCGGATCTCTTTTTTAAATCCAGAATCTTTCCAAAATATCGAATACTATTGCAAAATATCGAAATCATTCAATTCTGGACAAAAAAAAAAAGAAGATAATTGGCAGCAATATTGCTACCGCGGCACTAATGCATTGTTATCGTCACTTGTCGATCACCACTTTTTTTGATTTTTCCTTGTGATGAACAAAAGATACCCCTCGCCTATTGCTGACCCGAGGAAGAACACGTAAATTTTCAGTCTTTTCTTTTTTTCCCCATAAAAACGAACGAGAAAAGATATGCATGAGTTTAAAGAGAATAAGCAATTAAGCATTTGGCAAAAGAGAATACGCAACTAGGCATTGGTAAAATTAAACTTGGCAAAGTTTCATAAAATTGCAGAAAAAGTTTTCATTCAAAAACTATGTTCTATAACAACAAAATCTTTTCAAGTGAACATTATTTGATCTGTTTGGGGCTGTCTACGTGAAAGGATAAGAAAGAAAAGGCAGAGTAGGGGGAAAAGGTCGGAATAGAGGACTTTTAATACGCAGATATCCGCAATTTTTGTACAAAAATTAAGCAGGTATGGTATTTCTATATTGTTTAAAAGAATTACTGGCCCAGTTCTTAAACCAGGCCTTCAGCGGCAACTACATATTAAAAGTAAAATCAAAACTGTTCTTCTGGGTTTGATTCTATGGATTAGACCTACCGATTCACTGCTCTACAAATCCACATTCCAGATGTTTTGTAAGGTCGATTTTGCGTAGTTTATATCTCAACAACTTGGATTAATAACAATGCTGAGAATTTTCAAATACAATGTGCTTTTGTGCGCATTACGATTTGGCGAAAGTATACTTGTATTTACAATAATTTTAGTGTTGCGCGATTTCAGTTACCACATTAGTTTCCTAGGAAAAAGCTGTGATTGCCGTGTTTAGGCCGGTCTTTACTGCGCGTAAAATCGTGAGCGTACAAGCGTAATTTTAGTTTACTTTAAACAAAAATTCGGTTCGCCCAATATAACGCCTTACCGTTGTACAAGCTGCCACTTGCTTAAAAGTTTACGCTAAGGATACGCCAGTACGCTCACGATTTTACGCACAGTTTGGATTGTAGACCGGGCTTTACACATGGCAATAATTATGAATACCCAGTTAATGAACATTGAATGGCATTATCGCACCATTTCTACGCTACATTGTTGCATTATTGATTACATCAATTTAACTATGAACAAACACTGGGCAATTCGCGACGTTTGCAGTAAGCGTGAAGTCAGCGCACAGCCAGAATAAACATGCGATTACGCTAAACGTCGTCACCGTGTACATATTGCATTGCTACGAACAGTTACTGTACGCAAACGGTAATGGAACTCAAAATTGCGACTAAACGTGGGCGATCTGGTTCATTAGAAGGATACAAATGCCGCATATGTGACTCCCCCAAAAGCGCTTTCAAAAAACATCTCGTGCAAAAAATTCTCGCCCCCCTGGAATTTGCTTTTTTCAACTAAAAATCCGCTCCAGAGATGAACGCGTTACTGATCAACCAACAGGCCGATATCAGCGTTAACTAACTGAATTAAGTTTAAACAAAAAGCCTAAACAGTCAAATACAAAATGGTTTTCTTAGCATCCAAAATATTTTCACTATTGTTTAGGCAAAATCGCTCCAAGATGAACTCACTTAAGTGAAAGTTTATAGTGTTTGGTATGATTTCGACATAAAAATTATAAAGCATCTAAAAATTGGAAAAATAACTTAATAAGACCAGCTCTTACGCAATTAACAACTAGGTAACCCAGACAAAAAATCAATCTTACTTGCACTTAGGTTGTTTGAGTTAGACTTTTCCTTTTCCAAAGATTTTTTGATTACATTGTTCTCGTCTGTGTCCATTTTCTGTTATGAAAGCAACATGTTGCAAAAGGTTAGAAATTTAGATCTAATTTTTTTTCTCAACTTGGACGCATGCAGTAAATAGCTGTGATAGCAATATCATATTAATAAGCTTAATGAAATTTCGGTTACGGCGAAAAATTGCAAAGCATAAAGGATTGAAAATTTGGCATCTTAAAAAAATTCAACTTAAAAAATTTAGCGTAGCTTTAATTAAGTTCAAAACTTCCTTATTGACTAATGACCAAATTTGCAAATCTTTATAGCACATTGCTTGCAGAAAAAGTATTAACTTCGGGAAATTGAACAATTAAGATCTAGATAAAAGTTTGAAATAAAGCAAATAGGAAAACGCATAGCATTACCTCTTCATTTTGCTCATCAAAAAAATCCTCACTGGTTTGCACTGAACAGTCGATCTTAGGCACATAATGGTTTTGATTTGAAGGTTTTGACGACTGCTCAGACTGAGCAAAGGAATCAGTAGTTGTATTTGACTTTTTACTTCCATCAACCACAAATGATCGAACAAAATCTTCAGAGAGTTGATTTTCTGCATAAAAATTGTTGTGATTAAGAAAATGCACCGTCAAATCTTTCTACTATTTTGAAAATTGACTGACATTAACTGCTTTCAAAAGTTAGTTATTTACAAAATTCCTCATTTGAAAAATCAAAACATTATGCAGTTGGAATAGAAATTAATTCCAAAAAAAAATTGTAACATGTCTGTAAAAATACTGTCAGTCTACAAACCATTTCGTAACAACAATGATCAAAAATAATAATTGCAAGATCTCACCTTTAGTAGACAAAATGACTTTATTCTGATTTGAAGATGAATCATTATTGGGCTTATTTATAATTGAAAATAATTGTGGCTGATTTGGAGTAAATGCAGAATAATACGTTAAAGGCACAGTAATGGTCCCAGTAAAATGATCCACACTTTTAACATTAGAGACCGGAACCTAAAAATTCCAAAAATTATAATAAATGTAGTTCAATACAGTACCAGTTTTTTCACACCATAAAGTGCACCATAGTATGAGAGGGGTACACCACTTTTTGACGCGGACCTTTTCGGCGCCAATATTTGGTGCTTTTTACTAACCCTAACCCAAAGCCCTAACCCTAAATAAGTGAACTGTCAAATAGCACCGAATTGGTGCCGAGACGATTTGTGCAGAAAACGTCCGGCAACGAAATAGGAGGCGCTGACATGGTCGTGCCAAAAAGACGTGATCCTGTATGAGAGGTGGCTGAACTGACTATGATGGAATTATGATAGAGCAATGAAGATTGGCATGTGACAACTTCAAACCTTCATGATGTTAACTGCATTGCATATTTCCAGATAAATTCACATAGTTTAGAAAATTACATGCAGTGAAGATAAGTACTAGAGAGATTTTGTGAGGTCTGTAAAATTTTTGTCATTGTGGTGATTGCAAAGTTTTTGAAAATGAATAAAATTTGACATCATGGTGTCATAAAATACTTGCCAAAAAAGGGGTTAACCCCTACAGAGATCCATACTGAGACATGGATGATATTTTGGGAGATGATGCTCCAGGTTTGTCGACTGTGCAAAAGTGGGCAAGAGAGTTTAAGAGAGGAAGGAAAAGTTTTGAAGATGATCCAAAGTCTGGATGACCAGCAACTGCCAGTTGGCCACCACTCCAGAAACTATTGGCCGTGTTCACCAAATAGTGATGGGTGACAGACAACTAACAATAACTCATACGGCAAAGGAGGTTGGCATCTCTCCTGAATGAGTAGAGAATATTCTCATAAGGAACTTGATGTCCAAAGTTTCTGCTTGATGGGTGCCACGGCTCTTGCCATGTGATTAAAAGCGCATCCGAATGGTCATGTTACGAGCAAATTTAGCAATTTTTGAAACCAATCCAGATGGTTTTTGCAAACGTTTTGTGACTCAAGATGAGTCCTGGGTACACCATTTCAAAGCAGACAACAGTCGATGCAGTGAAAGGACAAGACTTCTCCAGCACCAAAGAAGGTGAAGATGGTGGCCGAGGCAGGGAAGGTGATGACTTTCGTATTCTGGGATGCAAAGGGCATTTTGATGATCGACTACCTTTGGACAAGCTGGACTATTAACAGAGAATACTACGCCAACTTATTGAGGCAGTTGCAAAGAGAAATCAAATCAAAGCAGCCTGGAATGCTAACAAAAAGTGTTCTGTTTCTCCAGGACAATGCACCTGTGCAAGGTCTTTGGTTGCAAAGACTGCTATTCGTGATTGTGGGTTTGAATTGGTTACTAAAACCCCAATTCTTCTGATTTGGCTTCCTTGCACTATTATCTCTTCCCCAACATGAAAACAAATTTGAGTAAAAAACAGTACCAGTTAGATGATGACGTCATATCTGCAGTGGAAGATTATTTTGAGAACCAGAAAGAAATACTTTCTAAAATGAGAATTCAGATGTTAAAACACCATTGGAACAAGTGTGTGGAATGCAAAGGAGATTATGTAGAAAAATAACTCTTGAGGGGTCATGTTTGACTATTGCATTATAGTCGGCCTACAAACTTTTCAGCCACCCCTTATATATAGCGGAGTATCAATAAATCGATTTTATTGCTATTACTTTCATACATAAGGCACACTAAATTAAATAAAACTTTTTAAGCTCTATATTAAATCATAAAACGAAAGTATGACCTGATCCATACAATCGCTACAGTTTAGTAATGAGGATGAGTAAAAGGCACACATTTGATTTTTTTTTACTTTCAAGTATTTTAGGTGTGTCTTATAATCATACAAAAAATAAGGCAAATATTATTCTTTACAATTTCACATAAATTTTTGGATATTTTTCTCGAGATTTTTTCAAATTCTAGCAATAATGTTTAAATATTAAAATAGATTAAAACATTTTAACTTGACGATTAACAAATGTCAATAATTTTTGACTTAATATGAAAAAGCAGTAAGTTCCAAATTCAACTGAATAGATAAAAGAGTCAGCCATGGTGAAGTCGAAAATTTTCAAAAAATGTTGTATCCCGAGTAGACACTATCATTCCATGTTTTGATACCTATGGAATTTGTTGCAATGATTTTGTAATTCTGCGAACCATTACATGATGGTTAAAAAGTTGCTTCTTTAAGCTATATTTTCTAAAGGTTTCCAGCTTTAAACCACCTTGTCTCAAGTAATAATAAGACTATTAAACTGAATAAAAAAGCGGAATCTTTGAATGTAAGTAAAATGGTTTGTGGCAATAATAATGTCAATAAGTCAATTGCTGATTGGAATACAACTAAAGCATTCTACAATAAAAAATATTGGTAGCAGTACAGAATTTATGTACCACGGTATTTTGCAGCAATTCCAAATTGGTTGATGAAGTACTCGTACTTTGTTCATCTGTTGGAGCAGCAGCTAACAAATATATTGGCAATGGCATACCATTAGATGCTTTGCAAAGGTTGGTTGAATCAGTTGGCTGCAGAGTAACTCCTAAATAGTCATTAACTACAATTTGACTATTTCACACTTTGGGTCTATCATACAAACTGCACATAACACACCCAAAGGTATTCAGTAATGCAAAAAATGAACAGTTAAGCATTAAAATAAAACTTACAATGATCCAAAATCTTACTTTACACAGAAATTTAGTTTTTGCCTTAAAAATAAAATGGCTTGAGTTAAAACGTAAAAGTTATGACACAAAGTCTGCTTGAATCCTAAAAATCAATGATTTTTCTACAGTAAACACTGAAAAAATATCAAAGAAATCAGCTTGTGGCAAACAAAATTTTTGATTCGTTGATGAAAATAAACTTATCTGTAATAGCAGATAGTTGCATAAGTGACTCAAACAAAAAAATGACTACTGGGAGATTGCACAATTAGCATGAGAGAAATCACACATACAGCTCACAAAGAGAAATTAACTTAATTTCTGCTGATTGAACATAAAATTTACTGAACTGTGCAGGTGTAAATACAAAAATCTCTGTATTTGATGAATCGATTACAGTACTGCAAAAAAACATTTTGGTTTTGCACAACAAAGCCTATGCTACCTGGCTACTGGTAGTTTTTTTTATCATAGTCAGTGATAGTAACTAAGTAAGCTGCAGTTTACAACACCACCGAGCACCAACATGAACAAAGTTTGCAAATAAAATTAACTCCAACCTTCAGAATAGAAACTTGATAATCCAATGTTTACAACATTATTTTCCATGTCATTTATTGCAATATTTCCTGGTGAAAGAATAGAGCCTGATGCTGACACAGGAAGCATTTCAAAGGTATTTGAAGAAGAAGCAAGACTTGTCTTAGCAAATTCCATTCTATTTTTAATAGGCAAGAGGCCTAACAAATATTTGAATACTGTAGGGCTAGGTTAGCACCTCTAACCTACCAGAACAAGAAGTTAACTTTTCAGTTTTAAAAGTAGCCTTGGCTAAATTATTGGAAGTGGCCAATGTTACAATACCTAGCCTACTTAACGCCCATAAACAGAACATAAGAGCAAATAGCAAGTACTCATTTGATTTAGGCCTACTTTTTTATTTTTCTAAATTATTAAATTATCATTAGGTTTGGGTTAAGATAATATTAGGGTTAGAACTAGGGTTAAAGTTTGGGTTAGGTTTAGGGATGGCGTTAGAACTAGGATAGCGATTTTCTTATTCTTACATAACGTAACAGCAGCCTGGGGCCAAACTTTTTCTCAATCATATCAGATCAATCTGATATCAATGTCAGGGAGTAAAATACGGCAGGCCAAAACAATGGATCGAGAATCTACAAAGGACTAGGCTACTGGTACATGACTAGCCTACTTACTTAGCTGTGTTGCGCTAACCAGTAAACCAGAGCTACAACAAAAAGCTTGCCTCATGGCCAGTTGCTCTGTGCTTGTAGCTTGAAGAACCAAGTTTGATTTCGAATTTATAAGCTGCTACTGCTACGTGTATCTATGAGTATGAGACAATCTGTTACAGTAGGCTACCTAAATAAACTACAGTACCAAACTACCAGTATAATAGGCCATTATCGGTAATTTTACTTATCGAAACCGGTTAAGACTTACATGTGAGCTTGACCTACTGATCTAACTAAAGTCGAAACTACCGGTAGCTGACACGACTCAATCTCAAATGATTTCAGATTAGAAATCAAAAAAAATGTGAACACATCCTCTCTTCCGATGCAACTAAAGTGTAGCACACTAGGGGTTGAAGGCAGAGCCCCCAGCTGATGGGTGATTTTGCTGCAACAAACGGTGATTTTAACGCCATTTTAATCACATTTTACACGTTTTTGAAGCCGTATGAATAATTACAGTAAATTGCTAAAATTCAGAAATCATTAAAAGAATTAAATTGCCTAGCCCCTTCAGGCCCCGTTATACTTAAGGTAAAGTCCAAAACACGTTTAAACGCTGGTTTGTTTGGGTTACATTTTCTAAATGACTTGGCTAAGGGAGGCTGAAGATCCTATAGCTTCTTCCCCCTGGTTGCGCAACTGACTGCAACCTAAAAAAATCTTATGTGCTCTAAAAAAACAAAAACAGCTGGTCTTTTAAAAAAATGTTTTCACAAATTGTTTCAGGTCATAATCACTAACGAAGTACCGGTAACGATTCTAAAGTCTAATATCCCTTCTCCGCGACACATCCGTAAAGGTGTGTTAATAAGACGGATTACTGCATCACATTTATGTACAGCAGTTGGTGGCCAGCAATTTCGCAGAGAATCGAGAAAACCTCAAACAATAATTATCTTCGAACATTATTATTTCTTTTTCCATTATTGTCTGATGTCTTGTCGTTTCGTGATGCTCCAAAAAAGTATTCTGAGTAAACCGAAATGGGGGAGCACTAGCAGTTGTTAGGGGGGCACGGCCCCCTGTAGCGACGGCACTGAATGGTAGGCCTACCTATTACGATATTTTAAACAACCAGATTGCATCATTCCTATCAGTGAATGGGAGTATAATTCCCTTCCTGACTGGAGCTAATTTATAGACCTGACTTTTTAGGTTGGAGCTGATAGCCGATTGACTACCGCAACCACCAAATTATACGAATTAAGCTAGTCCTCACTATTTTGACTTTCTTCTAACCGCTACTTAGAGCTGGCTAGTCTAAGTGCATAATCAGTAAACCTTAACCTGTTAGTGTAAAACTTTTCCACGCACAAATCTTGACATTACTTTACTTTAAAGGGGATGAAGCATCCGACCAATTCCGGTAGCTTACATTAGTTAGAATTGAAATATAATTTTTAATTGTTTGTTCTCATTTTCGGGATGCTGTTACAAAGACGTTTAACAAATACAAAAAAAAATATATCCCCTAAACAAGTTTCTGGAAACCCTGAGTTTGTTCTCCCAGCCCGAGTTTCCGAAAAAAGGGAGGGTTTTACCAAAATTAGATAGGTCATGTGATGTTACTAGAAGGGTAAATAGTCTTTTTTTTCTTGGAAGTTCCGGCTAAAGAAAACAGATTCAGGGTTTCCTAAAACTTTTTTTTTGGAAATCTCTTTATTTGTTGAATGTCTTTGCAACCAGAACCCCAAAATGAGAACAAAACATTTTAAAAATTATATTTTGATCTTAGCTATTGTCAACTACCGAAATTGGCTGGATGGTTCACCCCCTTTAAAGAGGCGCAAAGCTCCACGAATATTCTTATAGCCGGGCACAAACCGACTTTATGGTAAACAAGTGATGGCTGTTTTCTGTGCGGCTTTCAAACAGTTGACTGGGGTTCGATTACCGGTCGGGTCAAAAGTCAAACCAAAGATTACGAAAATTAGAAGCTCAGCCAGCATTTATAGAGTGTGAAACATTCACTGCGTGGTAGACATTTGGTAGCTTGACTCAAAAAAACGCAAAAATCCCTTCGCTCTAATGACTTAGCCTACGCCTGAAATAAAAAAATTGGAAAGAATTACTGCAATGACTATCTCAGTATCAAATTTGGCTGACAAACTTTATAAATGCATAGCGCGTGTGAACAAAACAACAGTAGTACGGGAAATGGGACTCACGGAGTGGCCCGAAATGGGAAGAATCTGCGCTCCAGAATAACAAATTGACTAATTTGCTAATTGCTAGCAAGGATGTTACGCTGAGTTGGCGCATAGTCCGAAGAGTTTTATGTGTTAGTTACTACGTGTAACATTTATTAACATCTTCGCACGCTGCCTGAAAATAATTAGAAAAATTTTGAAGCTCAATTAAAAAAAATTATTCAATATTCATAGCAGTTTTGCGTTACATTCAAAACTGTGAAAATGTTAACAAGCTTGACACAAAATTTTTTTTTATTAAAAACCACATAACGCTTGGGGTTGGTAACTTTGGAAATCCCAATTCTAACCACAACAACGCACATCTTTGACAGAAAAAGGGGCCTGGAGCAGCAGCTTGATCTCTCACAGAAAATAGATCTAGCTAACACAGTTCATGACTATCATTTAGCAGCAAATCCAAAAGTTTAATCTTCAACAAAAAATACTCGCAAAACGTAAAATTTGGTCGACATTTGACATAGTATTATATTATGGCAGAAAAAAGTCATAAAACAGCAAGTAGTAAGTTATTTAACACAGTATGTTTCGTTCATACCATTCCTGGTGACAATTCGAATTTTAAGCAAAATTCAATTTTTTAACAAGCATCATAGCAGCAAATAGCTATGGTAGATACGAAATATTTTCAAATTTTGAAACTGCAATTGCACTTCATTGTATCAGTACACTTGGCAAAGAGTCTCTGAGAATATTAAAAAAAGCAAATCTAAAATCGAAAAACAGAACATAAGTATGACAATTGAGAACGCTAACATGAAAGCATAACCTAAGCTTATAAACTAAATAAACTCGGAACAAGGCATAACGCTCAAGTGCAGAGCTGCAAAAGTTTAGTCGGAATTGTAGCATCAACGATAGTCATTGAACATGGAGATTAAACACTCGGACAGTTACTGGGTGAACCTTACTAAAGTAAACGCGATTAAAAAAATTTCTCATACCCTCTTTCAACAAATGAAAATTGCAAACATTTGTATAATGTATAAGCATTACGATTTATGACACGCTGAATCCGAAACAAAAAAAAACTTTTGAAATTTTTCTACATATCGGACAAATTTGGTACTTTGAAAAATTTACTAACATCAAAAGTTTGCCAAAAATTTTGACGTGATACAATTTTCGCTAGTTCTTGATTCAACGTTAGCTGTTACGTAGTCTTTAACTGTTATTAATTGAATAACTTGACTCTAAAAAAGAAACTAATCGTTAAGTCTTTTTTATTTGTTCAGAAATATGTGGATCCTACATATTATAGGACACCCTGGGCACATTATAGAAATAACATCAGTACGTGCAGTCCAAGCAAAAACCATTGTGATGTTTGTTCGCTCTTTGGAGAGCTAAGCAAAACTTAGGTGTCAAATTGACGTCATAATAGTGACATCGTGAGTGGATTCGAATTATGCCAAATGATACCAACTGTTCTGAAACTTCATGAAGTTTGTTTCCACCAAACGGCGTTAAGTCCTTCCCCCTTTTCTACGGCCCTAAATGTTCAAGGGCTGCATTTTCTACAACTGTCATGCTCCTGACGTAACTTTCGTTGTGCTCTTCGTATCGAAATAAAATTGGTGCTATTTGTTACGTGACTTGTGTATGACGTCACAAAGTCACAAGCGAAAAAATAGCCTAAAAATGGGGAGCTTTTAGTTCTTTCGGCAACTTTGGTTATGGGAGTTTTGCTCGCGTTTGACACCCAACAGTTATGTTTTGCCCCGAACTTGCCTGTATCGTCAACAAATTGTCCTGCAATTTTTGTTTTAATTGAAGGATCTAGGAAAATATCGTTGGTTGTTTGCTTGACATGGTAAAATGCAGCATTTATAGCCTTGTGCTTTTAACTGATACTACTTAATTGTCAATTGTCCGCGACTTGATTGATGTCTTTTGGTCCGACGCAGCATCTTTCAGCAGCATAGAAATAATGCTTATAATTATTTTTTGTCTCAAATTTGAAGATTCCACTGCTTGCATTTTGTTGTTGCGTGTACAGGTAAAAGTCCATAAAATCAAAAGAATATTGAAAGCAACTTTGGAGTCAAAAATGAATTTTTTCTTGAAGAGTAAAGTCAACATGACTGAACGAAAATTCACTAAAACTGTTCATACATACTGTTGCAATACAGCAGCAGTGCTCCGTAAAATTGTTGGTCAAGCTGTGGCTAATACTGATTCCTACTTAAAAATTTAAACAGGATTTAAAAGTAAATTTATATACTTTATTCTACGTCAATTAAACTTTACAGTTTCGTAAATTGATGTGCTTAACATGCAGCCGCTAATTTTCAATCCAAAAAGATAATTTCCAACCAAGCAAGAATAAATTTATGTCACTTTATTCTCGAAAAAAATCGAGAACAAATGAGACCGAAAAATGGTGAAAATTTAAGAACAGCCAAGTTTTAACTCATAAACAATTACGTGACAATTAAGTTGTATCAGTTAAAGAATAAAGGCTACAAACACTTTGCTCATTTATCATGTAACTTTACCATGTCATGCAAACAACCAACGATATTTTCCTAGATCCTTCAGCAATTAAAACAAAAATTGCAGGACAGTTTGTTGACGATACAGAGCAAGTCTGGGGCAAAACAAAACTGTTTGGCGTCAAACACGAGAAAGCCCCCCATAACTAAAAGCTCCCCATTTTTAGGCTATTTTTTCGCTTGTGACTTTGTGACGTCATACACAAGTGACGTTAACAAATGGATCGAATCAAAGCCCCCAGATTTATTGCCACCAATTTTATTTCGATACGAAGAGCACAACGAAAGCTACGTTCAGGAGTATGACAGTTGTAGAAAATGCTGCCCTGCAACATTTAGGGACGTAGAAAAGGGGGAAGGACTTAACGCCGCTAGGTGTGGGCAAAATTCATGAAATTTTAGAACAATTGGTATCATTTGGCATAATTCGAATCCGCTCATGATGACACCATTATGGCGTCAATTTGACACCAAAGTTTTGCTTAGCTCTACAAAATGCGGACACACGTCACAATCGAGAGAACTTACTGACGTTATTATTTCGAAATTTCACACTGGGATTAATTTTTTGATAGCATTCTCTCCTTGATACCAAGTGTATGGTTCACACTGCTCGCGGAAAAGCGAATACAGAACGTTTCTATTTTAAAGCAATATGAAAATTACCGCTGTAAGAAATTGTCCATTGATAGTAATACTGGAAGCCAAGCAGGGCTCCACTTTTTGGCAATTCATTCAAAACTCCAAACTGACAATAAATCTAAAGCATTGATTTATGCCAATTCATTTAAATTTGCCCATGTAACGTTATGTCAATTCATTTAAAACCCTAAAAAATTAACATAGAGGTCTGGTATTTACTGCACGTAAAATTATGAGCGTACGAGCGTATTTTTAGTTTATTTTAACCACAAATTCGGTACGTCCGGCGGCCGCCTTATCAGAAAGAAGCAGTCAGAAAGTTAAAACGAACTACGGATACGCTGGTACGCTGACGATTTCCAGAGATGGGTAGTGCCCAGTACAGAAGTACCGCGATATTTTTTAGTTACCGGTACCGACGGTACTTTTTCAAAAACGATACCAAAGTCCCGGTAATGCGGTACTTTTTAAAAAAAGCATTCGGTATATTCAGGTTGTTGTTATCACTTATTGATCGAAAATTAAACTATCTCTCTCTTTGGAGTTAAGGTAATAAATTTTCAACACCGAAAAGTTAATTTGTTACATGAGAAGTTGGAAGCGCAAGATGCTTCACATGAAAGCAGCGATATGAATGGGATTGAACATTCAGACGAACTTTTTGATTTCTTATACAAACCAAGCAATAACACCGTTTTGACGAGACAGTGCTACAAAGAGTTTTGAAAGTTTTGTCGATCAAAAACCACAACTGGCTAATTAATTCGTCCAAAGTTTCCGAATGTGATACGCCGAAAATCTCTTGATTCGATATAACACTGCGCTGCCTTCAACAGCAGCGGTCGAACAAGTGTTCTCGGTAGGGAAAGGCATATTAAAACCCAAAAGAGCTGGGTTAAGTGAAGGTCATTTTGAGATGCTGATTTTTCTCAACATGCCAGGTTCCTTGTAATCTTGATTTGTGGTGCCTTTTTTCACTAAAAATTACAAATTTTTTAAAACAAACGCTCTTCAACGATTCCATGACAATTAAGTTGAATTATCAAAAAGTACCGTGTAGAGTAATGGTACCGCGGTACTCTTTAAAACTGTACCGGTACTTTTTTTCAATCAAGTACCGGTACGGCAGTACTTTTATATAGTACCGTGCCCACCACTGACAATTTTACGCTCAGAATAGACCGGGCGCAAGGCCTGATCTCCACAGCACGTAAGAATGTGAGCGCACGAGCCTATCCTTAGTTAGTGTTTAGCTACTGGCAGCAGGCAAGGTGGTACGTCGGACGTTGCGAATTCAAAATAAACTAAAAATACGCTCTCAAGGTCACGATTTTACGCACAGTAGTGCAGACCGGGATTTAATCCTAACGAACTTATCCGAATTCTATTCAAGTCAATCACAAAACAATTGAAGCAGCCTTGTGTTAATTTCCAGTTACTTGTTCACGAAGTTTCTTTAAAATGTGCGCTATTACCCACTACTAGTGGTATCTTTTCTAGACAGTTTCAACCTCGGGAGTGACGTTAGTTTTACTTCCAGAGTTTCTTAATTGACATGTTACGTTCAGTGTCCTTTTGCATAATCTTTGCTACGGCCATTTCAAAATCTTCTTGAGTGACATGAACGCGACGTTCGCGCAGTGCATACATGCCTGCTTCAGTGCAAACGCCCTTAACTTCTGCCCCAGATGCACCAGGCATTTGTTCAGCAATCTTTCGGAGATTGATACCTCGCGTTAGATTCATTTTGCGTGAGTGAATTTTTAGGATGTCAAGCCGAGCTTCTTCATTTGGAGGTGGAAATTCGATTTTTCGATCAATACGTCCAGGTCGAAGTAGCGCCGAATCTAAAATGTCAATTCGATTTGTTGCCATTACGACTTTAATATTCTGGTGAGCTTCAAATCCGTCAAGTTGGTTTAAGAGCTCCAGCATTGTACGTTGAACTTCCGAATCTCCTCCACTATGTCCTCCTTCAAGCCGGGAGGATCCAATTGAATCAATTTCGTCCATAAATATAATCGATGGTGCATGTTCCCGTGCCATAACAAACAGCTCTCGCACCATTCTCGAGCCTTCACCAATGAACTTCTGAACTAATTCGGAACCAGATACACGAATGAAAGTACAGTCAGTATGATGAGCAACAGCTCTTGCTAACAGTGTCTTTCCCGTGCCTGGAGGACCATGAAGCAATACGCCCTTAGGCTGAGCTATTCCCAAAGCTTCAAACAGTTCTGGATGCTTGACTGGTAGCTCAATGACCTCTTTAATTTCTTTAATCTGCTTATCAAGCCCACCAACCATTTCATATGTTGAATCAGGAACTTTTTCTACCATCATTAGGGATACCAACGGATCGACCTTGCTCGGTAATATTTTATGTAACACGTAACTATCGCTTCGTAACGCAACTCTGGAATTGGCAGTAACATCTTCTATTTTAATGGCTTTGTCAATATCCACAACAAATTTGCCTTCTGGGTGCACCTTTACGAGGACTTTCTTCTTATCTATTGGCTTTATTACTTCGCCAACATAAGAGCCCTGTTCTTGAAGTAACTGAAGTTCTTCTCGCAACATACGCACTTTGCCATTCAATTCGTTTCTCTGTGCTTGTAAACGGCGTACATTTTGAGCTTTGGCATTAACAACAACTTGAAGATCTTGTATTTTGATCTGGTAATATTTATCAATGCCTGCCTCCATGTGAGGGGCTTTGATTCCCATAGTTGCAACTGAGGATGCAAGTTTTTGCATCATCTTCGCTTCCTCTTTGACCATGTTGACATCTTCCATTTTTATCTTTTTTCTAACTTGGAGGGACTCCATACTGCTTTGTCTTGTAATGCGACGAGATTCACTTTCGACTTGTTTTGGTGGCTCCTCAACTTGTTCTAGTTTTGCTCGTTTTTGAGGAGCCGAGTTAGGAGTTGTTTTGGGGGAAGAGTTGTTAGATGTGTCAGCTTCTTTGTTGCAATTCTCCTTACTAGTACTGCTTGCAGCTTTCCGAGTTCGTTTCCTAGTTGACGACGCAGTTTTCTTTCTTCCTCTACCAGCCATAAGCTAATAACACACAAGCAAAGCAGTTTAAATTTCTACATAAAAACTGCAGCCTATTCAAATTAGGCGCCAAACTTGTCTCTGCAAAACATTAAAAAAATTACAAGTGAATGGCATTAATATTACATTAATAATCGGCCCTGTGAATACTAATGGTGTTTATCATTGTCGAATGGCTTGCTAGTCATCATCTCAGCTAGCAGTTCTAAGAGTTGCTGATGTGGACTAAGTGTCCAAAACAGTGTTGTGAACTTGGGTATAATTAACGGGTCCGCGACAACTGACCGCGAATAAACTGACCGCGAACAACGCCGATTGGCTGAAAAGGGCGATCCTAAATATATTTTACTATCCCCAGAGCCATCTTGCCCAAACCCTCACTTTGTGACGAACTCACAGTGACGAAATTGCTGTTACGAAACCGTTGGTTTGCGGTCAGTTGACATGGCTCGTAATTAACCATTCAAATTCTTGGTACCATTGCACAACGTATGCATGCGCATATACCATGTCAAATGAATGCAAACCATCTGAATTATGAACACCAAAAACATTATTTCTTTTTGGGTGTTTTCGACGCAAGTGGAGATGAATACACTTCTGCTACCGGTACTCACCCCCCCAAAAAAGAAGTTAGTTGGTATTCATTGCTGTGGACCCATTGAGCATGCACATTCCTGCAAAAAGTCTTCTCTCCCTGTTCTTTGTTTGGACTAAACAACTAAGTCTATTAGGAACTTTCTAATCGAAATCATTTGGAAGTGACAAAATTTAACCCAAATATGGTATATACAATATATATATCGATGAATGTTTTTGTGATATTACTGCAAAGATGCAATTGGCTAAAAGATTTAATCAGTGTACTAATTACATAGAAGAAAAAAGTAGGCAACTGATCTACTTTGCCTGAAATTGCTTACAAATAGTTTCAAATAATGTACACAGTAGCTTACTATTTTTGAAAAAGAAGTACAAACACATCCCAATGTTTTGAACTTATGCAGTGCACACTAAAGTAATGCTTTAATTGTAAGCTGCTAAACAATACATCGTTCCTATGCCACCACCATGCTACTGCCAGTTGAAACAATAAATTTTGAAGCATGAAATCAAATCAGAAAAAAAACAAATCAAATACAGATGTTCACTAATATGAGGTTTGCTGTAAAAGCCATCTTGCTTTTAATTAAACAATAAAACAATATTACGATAAAACTTGAATATAAATATTGAATAAACTAACATTTACATTGGTAGCTGCTTGACTTGACAACTGAAAGGTCTTTTGCATTTTTCCCGCCGTCTTAAACAACTGCTAATTTAATTCTATTTTGTGCTGTTACTGAGTGATGAAAGAAGTTTGTCTAGTCTTGTCAAAAAAGAGAAGAATTCTGAACTGAAAATGAGGAAATTAGCCCTCACTCTTTGCATAATTACTCCTTTAAAACCATTATGTAATGTACACTCATACACCAACGTATAGTAACATTGTTACTTAATACAGTGCCAAAAAAGCAAAGTAAAGAAAGGGTTAAATTAAACTTAAAAATAACTAAGTTTAAGGAGATACTGCTTGAAATCGGTTTGTTGAAGAAATGAGAACTACTTGAGGTAATAAAAAGGTGCCCTAGGCCTTTTTCCACAATTTCTTTATTTGCGAATACAATTTAATCCATTTGACTCTATACCATTGGCAATCCTGCAAATTTGCAATTTTGTGACATACACAAGGCATAATTTTACAAAAATTCTAGCAGACTAAGAAATGCAATTACCAACTGGTAGCAGTGAGTAGAACCAAAACTGAAAATTTGGCTAGTGCTACTGGAACCTGTAGAACTAGGCTGCCAGTACTGTTCTGCAGCAAGCCTTTTGTGATGTCACAAAATTGCAAAATGCAAGGTTGCCAATGGTATGGAGTCAAACGGATTAAAACATATTTTCACAAATATGGGGAACTGTGGAAAAAGGTTTGGGGCACCTCTTTATTTCCTCAAGTAGCTCTCATTTCTTCAATAAAACTGATTTCAAGCAGTATCTCTTTCAGATGCACATATCCTACAGCAATTTAGAAGTATAAAAGGAAAATCTGCAAATGCATATTCAACAGAAAAATGTATTTCCAGTAGTCAAAAAGTTAAATTGAGAAATTGAACGCTTTTGCTAGCCTCTTATTCTGAACACTCCTTTTCCAAGAAGGTGGTTATGCTATACAACAAAATCAGTTTCATAATTTAAGCTTATTCAACAACACAAATTTGACGTTTATTCACCATTTCAATTCAAAATTAGAAAAACAAAACATTAAGGCAGAGCTTATTTGAACCCAACAGCCTACTGGTAATGTAGCAGGAGAATAATTTTGTGTCTAGCCTACTTTCATGCAATGATGCAAGTCCTGTCAGCTAACTTTTTAACTGACTGGGAAGGGCAGTTACAGTATAGAAATATTTTACTATCTCCTAAAGCTTTTTCATCGTAAAACTGCCTAACTTTCATAAAATCTTTTTTAGCAGCTATTGAGTTAAGCTAACTTTAAGATAATTCATATTAATAATGGTTTAACCTGAGGAGAATTGAGTATAAAACGTGAAGAATGGAATGTTAAAATCATAAAAAATAATCTGCCCTGTGCTCTGGTGCTGAATACTCACAATGATTGCCAGTGATTTCGTCACAAAGTGATTACGTGACAGACGGCATTCTGAAGACAGAATAGACCTATCTGCCAACTGTATTCTACTACTGTATTATTAAAATTAAAGCATTCACTGAGAATAGCAGTCATTAAACTATTCTACTATCCCCAGAGGTGTCTTGCCCTAACCCTCAATTTGTGGCAAAATCACTGTGATGAGATCACTGGTAATGCTCACAACGTGGCTGAAGACCAAATTCAATCTAATCTTTGTTTGTGCATTTTTGTTAGACTAATTATTGGCTTTTTGCAATCCTGTGCTTATATAGAATTAAATTACTGTGTAATTATCCTTTGTTAAAAAATAAGCTGTTAATTGATGCATCTACCAATCAACTAGGGCCATCTTTTAAAAATTGTTACTTTCGTGTTAGGTCTTCAGCATTATTTGTTTTTTGAGATGACTTTGGGTTGCCAGCAGACAACTTTTGTTTTTTAATTTCCAGCTCTAGGGTGCTAGAAGAAGGCGATCTACCATGTGCTATCACTGCTCTGTGACTTACTGGTATTTAATCGTGCTTGGAGCCTTGGAAAATGGAAGAGGATAGTGACTAGCAAGGATTGAAGTGACCAGTGTCATTGTTTGTGAAACATGTTTAAACTATTTGAGTACACTGCGTTTTGTGATCCCCTTCGTTCGAATTTTGATTATTGACTGAGGGGGAATAGTCATACCGTATGACTTTGAAGAAAGGCCCTGAAATAGGTTTCAGATTGATAAAAAGCAATGATCTTCAACCTTTTTCGTTGTGGTGCACCCTAAAAAATCTTGTGACGAGCTTATGCACCCTCTGCTTAAAATTTGATATGAGGCAAAAAACCATGTTAAAACTAACATGTAAAAAGACAATTTCACTGCAATTTGCACTAAGAATAACACAAGACAGAGCACACAACAAATTCGAGAAATTATCTTTAATGACTTTTTTTTGCTGTTGCATAATATAAACCAACATTCCAAACTGAGGAATGATATCCTTTTTAATTGCTCCCTCATTAGTCCTCAATGGATCGATGTGTGTGATTAAATTTCTTTTGCGAGATTTGATCTCATACAAAAACGAAACAACATTTTCACACAAATACATTGTGGGCATTTGAATGAAAATAGAAATTACCCTTTTTGCTATGCTTCTGTATTCTGGCACATTCAGTAGGTGCCCATGGGCGTCCACAAGGGAGGGCAGGGGGGATTATGCCCCCTGTATTTTCGCACACTCTCTCTTAAACCTCTCAAATTTCAAAAATTCTTCCATTTTTAGTAATTAATACTGGCTCTGTTTTTTTTGCCCCCCCCCCTGAAAATTTTTCTGCCAACACCCTTGTAGGTGCCCCCAAAATCCAGTACATGGTGTCGCTTAAAATAATGCCTTCATGCCGAAATTTGATTGAAGATCAATTGAATGTTCGGTTTCAGTAGTAATACAACCAGAAGTGAAAGAGTGTAATATTCAAGAATTAGCATCAAGTGTGGCATTCTGTTCAGCAGTGAAATGCTTCTAAAAATTTACTTGCAGCAATTTAAGATGTGCTTCAATAAGTGGAAGCAGTTGCATCTGGAAATTGCTTCCAGTTCTGTCATAAACTGATGCAAAAATGAAAAGTCGAAAAAAATTTTGATGCAACTTGGTTCTGCCACAGAGGTAAGTGCCTAAAACGTAGATTCCACTTCTACACACATACACACAATTACATCAGACACCACGTCACAATATGACAAATATGGATTGCTTAAGATAACACGAATCCATTTTGAGGGATGTAACAAAAAGCTTCGCGGGAGGTAAGTTGTGCAGGCCTGGTGTACTCCCATTTTGTGGTTTAATTTAGTAGGCTACCGTAACCGCAAACCTACAGATGCTTTAAAGTAGTCTACTGGCGATTGTGGTCTAATTTTGTAACCTATCGCAAGTACCATGACCTACTAAAAGAAGACGCCCACACACGTCACCTAACGAGAAAATTAGAAGAGAAACTTTTGCGTGTTAAGTAAACAAAGCAACGCGCAAAGTTGCCCTTCTAATTTTCTCGATGTTAGGTGACATGTGCAGCCGTTTTCTTTTAGTAGGCCATGCAAGTACATGAATCACACATACATAACTGCTCAAAATAAAATAGTAGGAAAGAGTTTGATGCTTAACGATTGCCCTACTGCTACAAAAATGTGTTTATCTAGTTTCAACCTTATGGCTACTGATGCCTGTCGGTTTGTCTAATCATGGTTCATTTTTGTTTACAATTTTTTTAAAGGTTCTGCGTATATTGTCGGTAAGCTTGTGATGCGCCCTTGCGTACCCTTTCGTAGTGGTGCACCCCTAACATATTTGGTGCACCATAGGGTGCACCGTGCACAACGGTTGAAGAGCACTGATATCAAGAATACTTCGCATCTTGCATATTTTATTCATTCATTGTGAAAATAAGCTTTTATCAAAAAATCATTAATTCAAGTGTTGTCAGGTTGTGGCATATCTCCGTTTACAAATTCACAATTCAACAAAAAACTGTTCGCAAATCAAAACATGGAAAGTGATTGCCATAAACAATTGACCATAGTTCAGGCTGCCATTGCCACTTAAATTAGTTGAATAGAAATCAGGGGCATCGCCAGCTCAGCGAGATCGGGGGGGGAGCAAAGCTGAAAACCGGGGGGGCAAAGTTTTGACGGTAAATTATTGCACTATTTTAAGAGTTACATAGATTGCTTGTGTGGCGGGGTTGTAAATTTCGTTTCGCCTTTGAGTAATACAGCTATTTGGCGTTAAGTTCCTAAAACCATTTTCAGCTTTATTTTACGAACTAATTACTTAGGTTGCAATGAAACGATTACTGAACTGTATACTTATTTAATGCCTATCTGACGTGCATGATTGTCTTTTACATATGAACAGCATGGGATCATATCGGTTATTATACCATATTGTTTAAAGCAAGACTCAACCTTGCAACAAAAATCTTAGGCATATTCTATGGCTATTGCGTTGGTAGACATTTAGAATTAATTTAAATAATAAGAAAAGTTAAGAACTGCGCATCAAAAACTACCTTGAATGATTTTCAAATAAATGCAGAAAGCAGACTGTCTCTGACATATTGAAACAATGACAAAGCCGCTAACTCAACAACTGCTGAAAAAATAACGTAAATCTTCTCATTTAACTAAACATGATTACAGCTAGTAAACGACTGGAAACGACTGACGACAGGAAACTCCAGAAAAAATATGAGCAAAATTTAATATCGGTACCTTTATGATGAATACTGTAGCTAATAATATACAATTGTGTATTACAAGCCAAAGCAGAAAAATAAACAATTTAGCATTTTTTATACTTGAATGCCTATTCTGTTTCTGTATTGCCAAAAACTTCATTAAGACAGGTAAGTGCCGATCCAGGGGTTGCATCCCCCAAAAGAATTTCTGCTGGGAGCCATTTGGCGATAGTCTATTTTTCTTTCTGTAACTATTGATTGCACGGTACATTGCGGATGGTTTGTACTATGGGTATACCACTGATCACCAACTTACAGCCTACACCAACTTACTGTACATTACCTTCAACACTCACAACGCCTGACTTGTAATAAGGCCTCATCTATAGTGCTGCTGTATATGGAATTATAATCTACGATGCCATGCCTCCACACAGTACACACAAACTGCTGGTAGCTGTATTATTATTACACCGTACTGAATTGATTTATTGTTGTTGTTGTTGAACCTGACCCAAGACACGAGATTGTGCTATGTACCATACCCTAGATTGTAATATAGATGTCAAGATACTTAGTTGCATGAAGGAAACAAAGAATCAGCCAAAAATATATATTTAACTAACGTATATCAGATATTAACAAAAACTTTCACTAAAATTGATTTAGGCCAGGGGCCATCTTCAGCTTATTCAAATACAATCAATCAAATAAAATCGATGTCCGAATAGGGGATGGAACAGTTAGAATTACCACTATTTTAACTGCGACGGCGATGCTCACTTATAAGAAAAAATACTGTGGGAGGGCAAGAAATAAGTCGGGGGGCAAAAATAAAAATCGAGGGGGGCAAAGCCCCCTATGCCACCCTGCTGGTGATGCTCCTGATAGGAAATGTATAGGTCCAACTCTGAACTTGCCAAAAAGTGCTACAAAATTTATAGAATTGCAGGCTGTAGACAAATACCACGGTTATACCAGTACTTTAGGAAGGCTTTATCTGTTATTTCACCAGAAATTTTAATCCAGTTTTTCACAAATTTTTTTCTTATTTTATGATGCTGAATTGCTGAATCAGGAATGTGTAGGCCAACTTATGATATTGAAACTTCATATTTTTAGTTCGGTAAAATGTATCATAAAGACAATAGGCCTGTTTCTTCAACCTTCCCTTCACAAGAGAAATTGAGTGCCATACACTTAGCCTACAGACTGTATTATCTAATGCATTTGCATATTCTTCAGCTTGTTTTGCATAGGCCTAAGTTTCTGTTACCTACCGGTATGGCATAGGCTACCAGTACTCATTTGTATACTGCAGACTGTACAGTATCAGATGTCATTAAGTTATTTAAGCATTAGCCATCTGCTTTTTTTCGGAACCTTTGTGACCCGAGTATGAGAGTGAGTATGCTCTCATTCCTCTCCAGCATATTACGGTTAGGACTAGGTTTGGGGAATAGCTTAGATCAGAGAGAAGGAAAGAGCAGACGTGCTCGCATACACGAGTTGCAGAGCTTCCGAAAAAAAGCAGACGGAAGTGTCTACTGCACTGTCCCGGTTTCGGACATCAAATCGCTAGTGCACCGGTAGCCAATTAAATTGCGCTTTTCTCATTGATTCGATTGAAATACAGCACTTTGACGCATTGAATTCGAAGCCCTGATGGCGTAGTGGTTAACAAGGACTATGGTGGTTAGTAGGTACATAGCGCTAGGGAGCTATAACGCTACGAAGTCCTTTTTTTCTCTAAATTCTTATTCTTAGAGTTAGGGTTAGGGCAGCGATGCCAGCTTGAGAGATAGTAAATTGAACAGCAAAATAAAACAACTGCCGCCGCCAGTGCAGCAGCGATTACATGTTGGAAACCGGGCCGGTGCAGCAGACACTGCCAAAGCAGACAGCTTATACTTAATGACACCCCAGCATATCTGACAATGACATTGCATTGTTTTCAATAATTCTTAGTTTATGATTATCCTTGACAAAGTACAGTATACAGTATGGTATGACATAAGCCAACTGAAATACTGTAGATGTAGAAGCGATTTCTCTTATAGTGTCCTTTCATTTACTATTAGGCAGTGGCTATTTTGCCTCTAGAGGCAAAATAGCTCCATGTAATTTTGCCATTTGGAGGCAAAATAGTCCTTAACGCTATTTTGCTGCAAAGGCCAAAATAGCCCTAACCCAAATTTTGATCCTAATCCTAACCCAAACCCTAACAGAGGAAAAATACTATCTTGCCTCCACAGTAGAGGCAAAAATAGCCAGGACTTGAATGTTGATCCTAATCGAATCCAACTCAAATTCTTAAAATTAACTTCTAAAGGCAGAGCAGACAGGCTGCTGTTAGTGTTATCGTACCAGTAGGCGATACATTACTTAAGATTAGGAAAATCGATTTACTGATTCCAACAAACCTAAACATTGGTAAGTCCAACGGTAACATTAGATTAATCCAAACCCAAACCCTATCATTAATTAATAAATTAGCCTAATAAAAAAGAGGAAATGAATACCCTTCCTCTTAATGTATAACTATACATAGTTATTATAATGTAACATTAGCCTTTCTTAAATTTTAAAACTAACCCCTAATCTAACCCTAAACTAAACCCAAATAGGAATCTTAGCACTTCAATAAGCACATGAAAACTGTGCGGAAAGCCACGGCGCGCGGATGATCTTCATTAAAATAGTGGAAACTGAAAAAGTTCAATCAGCTGCGCCGGATGCAAACGATTATTTGGCGCAGGAAACGAAGACTTTGAAAGGTTTCCTATTTAATAAGTACATCAAATTATCTCTTTTGATCGGCGTAGTGGAAGAATTTGAATGAGTTCTTTTTCTGGTTGAAGCAAATATCTGGCGCAATGAGTTTGAATTTTTTAACCTAAACTACGGTCAGAAGTGGGCAGCGCCTTGCACAAGTCATAAAAGTTTCGCTGCTAGCGCACACGCAACTGCTCTAAAAATCTGGCACCACAAGCGTTTCTGCAAGCCTCAAAAAATAATTGCGCTGCAAGCGCCTGTGATTCGTTCTGAAAACAATAATTCTAAAGATGGATTTACAAAGGATCTGCATTTCGTCCGCTTTTGTCCATTTTCGTACTAATGTCGAGGTCAGTGTCTTCAGTTGGTGTCGAACCGTGATTATCATGGTTCTCACCAGCAGTTCAGATTTTTAATGCGCTCTGTGTCTTTGCAAGTAAGGCAACTTCGCAGCCACAGAATAAACGTTGCTCTGCATTGACAAAGATTTCATCACACGCTTTTACAGAAAACAACGCCTGAGCGCGCCTTAAGAACTCGCGCAGTCGGTGAGAACCACAATGACTGCGGTTCGACGCCAACTGAGGACACTTAGGACGCCAAAAATTTACGCCAACTGAGGACGCCAAAATTTACACTTATTACTTGTGTAAGCTAGACGCATCACCATTTCAGGATACACAACCAAAATGAAGGAAAAATAAAATTTAACAAAAAGTTTGTGGCACCAAAACGGGGTCCTTCAGAATTCAAGCTTTTCAACCATTGAAACAAGACATATGAAATTTTCAAAATAGGTAAATATAAAAGATAAAATCAGAATAGATAAATAAAATACCACTAATTTAAAGTGCCACAATTAGATAGCCTGTTTACATGTGCACTTTTTGGAACCAGTTCTTAGTTCTAGTGCCTGAATTTTGCTGAGTCACACACAAAAAAGGTTTTGTGTGTGACTCAGCAAACCTTTTTTGTGTGTGACTCAGCAAAATTCAGGCACTAGAACTAAGAACTGGCTCCCAAATGTGCACATGTAAACAGGCTAAAAGAGTTCTCCTCCAACGGGCCCTTCAAAAGTTTTAACCACTCAAGCTAGACAAATAAAATTTTCAAAATCGGTAGAAATATAATACGAAAAAAAGTGAGGATCTCGTACTATACGGGTGCTCCAATTGTGTTGGCACCTCCCCCCATTAACTACAAAAGCTAAACAAACTAAATCTATTGGATAAGTTAATATGAATCAAAGATTAAAGATAACAAATTAAATTGGCTACATTGAGGAAACCATGCCAAATGGGCTCCTTAAAATTTTAAAAACTTTATTACAAAGTACTCCAGCTAGACATAATCAAAGAGCACCGGTAGGCTAATATAAGAAAAACATAAAACATGCCAAACTTGGCAATACCATGTTGGACAATTAGCCCTTAAATGGACCTTCAAACTGTACGTTAAATTCTCACAATGAATTGGTAAAACAGAAAAGTAGAAGAGTAAAACTTACGGGATTACTGCAACATTTAACGCGTTGAAGTACTTAAGCTTAATGGCTCTGTTAGATTTAAGCAGTATGGCCGTTGGCCGAGTATCTTTACTAAACTGTCACTGATGACGTTGAAAAAATCTTCTACTTGCTCTTCAAAGTTTTTGAACAATTTTATAAATAAGCTTTTGCGCTGAATAATGGATGTAATTCAATATACTGTACAATATCTAATGTGTTGACCGTTGGGTCGCACTACTAAATAATAGCGTTCTCAGAATAAGAATAGTTGTAAAATGCGTGCTTATTTTTGGCCGTGTATAATTATGTTTGGCTGATGCAAAAAAGTCGCTGGAATTTTAAAGATCGCTTTAGGTTATTTCATAACAAAGAGAAAAACTGTTAGGACTCCTCATAGCTTTTTGATTGACGTTACTTGATTATTTTGATAACTTTTTGAGACCTTTAAGCTTTGAAAGCAAATAACCTCCAAGCTGTTAAAATAAACTAAAAAGAGCCCAATGAGCAGAGGTGGAGTCGAGGACACAAGGCTCGAGGCCAAGGCCAAGGACACAAAAAAAAATCCGAGGCCAAGGCCAAGGAAAGCCCTTCCGAGGACAGACCCTCTCGAGGCCAAGGACAGGAATGCTTGAGGCCAAGGCCAAGGACCAAGGACACAAGTGGAAGTGTTCTCCGAAAAAAAAAGTTCTTCAAAGAAATTTTTCAGGCGATCTCAAAAAAAAAATATCTTCAAAAAAATTTTTTCAGGCGTTCTCCAGTAAAAAACGTCTTCTAAAATTTTTTTCAGGCGTCCGACAAAATTTAAACAATTCAAAAAAAAGTGCTGTCCTCGAGCCAAGGACAGGGCAATTTTCGAGAACTTGAGGCCTCGAGGCCAAGGCCAAGGACTTGACCTTCAAGGCCAAGGCCAAGGACTTCAAAATGTGTCCTCGAGGACTCCACCTCTGCCAATGAGCAAAAGAAGTAGATGATTTTTGGTAAATATTTGTTTGACTTTGAACATTACACCTACTGTTCTGGAAAGTATAGAGTTGAGTAAATTATTCTAAGTTTTCAATGTGAAGTCATCGTAAAGTTAGACTCTGTAATATCACTTATAAATTTATAAGAATTTGATTTTTTGTTTCTAAATTTTGTTTGTGTACGACTGTACGTATCTTTTTCCATGCTAATTGCTGAGGCAGGCATTGTTTTATTTAGTTCTTTGATTTTGAGAAAAATTTGTTGAACTGTTCAAACATGTGCTGGTATAAAATTCTTCTTAAAAAATAATGTAGTGGGCTAGTAAGGGTGTAGATTTGATATTTAGGATAGTGTGTCAAATTTCTGGTTAAGATAATGTAAGTAGCAAAAATCAAAATCATAATGGCATTTTCAGATCAAAAGTTTTTGTTTCTGTGTTTCAATTGTAGCAAAAGGTTATTGTCGAAATATTTGTTTTAACGAGGGTTTTGTTTGTAAGCGCAATTTTAACAATTGCGCTGCTAATCGAAAATTCAACTGACCCCTTAAAAGTTGAAACGTGATCTGATAGATATTTATAGATACCTTTTCTAGACATTTAAATTTTGAAAGCCGTTAAACACAAACTTGACTAAGTTAATGGAACATTATGAAATTCGAAAGCAATGTATTTCAGATATGACTATCAACAACCATAAACGCGCTTAACGCAATTGTGAGTTCGTTAGTTCAGTAAAGTTAAATACTTTCGCGAAGTCCCCGGATATCGCTTGCGATATCATATTCTAGTTAAAATTTGCTTGGCTGAAGTGAGGCACAATCGACAATGCCTCACTTCGCATATTTAAAGCGGTGTTCCATGGCACGCCGTAGAGATAGCAATATTACACCGAAGAGTTTGGGCCAGTGGTGCCGATCTATATTGACCATTGGGGGGGGGGGGAATAATTTGCAATTTTAACACAATTTTGCCCTATTCTAAACACTGAGAGGATGAAGCTCAACCACTATTTTTCACGCAGGCAAATCAAAAGAAGACAAAAAAAGTCTTCACCGAAAATTAAAGAGTTTCTGTCCTCGAAATCCGAAACAAAGTGAAGACCAAAGAAAAAGTCCTGAGATCATCCAGCGCTAAGATGTGGACCATAGTTAAATTATTGGGGGGAATGCAGATGCAGACCATTGTCAAATAATTGGGGGGATGCTGTCAAATTATTGGGAGGGATATATCCCCCCATCCCCTTGGGTTTCGCACCCCTGGTTGGGGCGTTTTAATGCAAAAAACATAACATAAAAGCAGTGAATACACAAAAAAAGTGAAGATGATAAAAACTAATAAAGTTTTTGGTAAATGTTTTGATTTGTATGAAAACATTTTGTTTTAATTATGTACTTTATTTTTGTGTTCCTTGCAGGCGAGACACGGCCTCACCTGCCTCCCTGACCGCACGTCCTTGGTCTTTACCTAATGATAAAAGACGCTCAACACCTGCACTTAAAGGAATCGGGGTGTTAAATTCCACTAATAAATCTTCATGTGTTGGCAAGCGAATGAATTCAGAGTCATTGTTTTTTCTAGTGGCTTAGGAAATTGATTACTAGCTACAATGCATCTGCCAACCTTTTTACATGAAGCTTTGCAATGGTGTTCATGAAAAAAATCAACACCATTTCGTCATAAAATTATCACGGTTGTTATGAAGACTTTTATAAGGTGATACTATTCGTGATACAAGCTTCTGTGATGCAATAATCAATATTTATGATGAAATCGTGTTGAAAATTTTCATCAACACCATTGCAAAACCTCATGTAAAAAGATTGAGTGCTCCTGGAGCAGTAAGCATCACCATTTTCTGACGAATGGAACATGCTAAAAAATTGTCATGTTTTTGTTTAAACAAGTTACCGGTATATGGTTATACCGGCTAAACAGTAGTAACTAGCATATACCATCAATCCATCATCCCATATTTCCGACGCCATAAAACAGGTAAATGGAATATTGTGACCTCATAACGATAAAATTATTAACCTGTGCAAAAACTATTAATTTTTTTTACATGTGTTTATATCTTTTCCTGGATAAAAATGAAACTATACAGCATGAGAATATTTTGAATAAGCTTGTTTCTAATAAAGTTTTTAAATCTAGAAAAATAAATTTTATTTATAGGAATTTAGAAGAATTATTACCAATTTGCTGAAATATGTGATGATCAATAAATTTTTGCTTGACCCAAGTTTTATTTGGAAACTTATAGTAACGCACGTTAACCATAAAACAGCGCCTAATTTGCCCTCTCTTAACCCTAAGAAATAATGATATTAACATGTATCTTATTCGCAAGAGGTCGCTAACAGCTCGCGATGGTGCTCGTAACATTGCGAAGGCGCCAATTTGCAGATCTTAAAATACCGTACTGTATTTAAATTAAAAGGACCAAACTTTTCCAACGCTTTTTATTAAGGCGAAAACTTTTAGAGAAACTTAACTTAATTAAACTAAAAAAAAACAATTAAGAAATTCTATTTTTTACTTACAGTCAAATTCAGTCAGTGGTTTACCCACAGACTGATTCTGCTCCTTGCTCTAAGCCTGTTGAGTGCTTTGATGAGAAGTTTCAAGTTTAATATGAAATTAAGACAGGTTAATTTTGTGAAACCTTGATGATCAAATGCAACTGGAATAAAATTTAAAGGCAAGAGTGCTGTAAACATTCACAGGGAGACAAACAACTTCTTTTTTTATTGTCTGATTTGGATTTCTACACTACGACTGCGAAGTAACCAGACGGTCTTCAAGTCAAGCGGCCAAAACAAAATATTCTGCATGCTTTTTTTGTAATGAGTTGCTAGGATATGTTTGTAAACTTAATTTATTTTTGTAAACTTAAATTCCCCAGAAAAATTTCGAAGTTTAAGTGCAATGAAAGCTATTTTTGCTTTTCTGATTTTTCTTACGCAATATTTTTGCATCTGTACTTCGTATGAGATTGTTATCGATAAACAACTAATCGCCGACAGGCTAAATGATTACATCACCAGGTCACTGGGAGCGGAATACGTTCAGGTAAACGAAATGGTCTAATGATCTTAATGCTGAATTATACGGCCATTTCACAAAAAATCTCAGATCAAAAAAACAAGGCCTGTTTTAATACCCGTTTCAAATCTCTTGTCGTGGTCTTGCACTTTCTCTTTTTTCTAAATGGCGTTCAAGTAAAGTATATTTTTTTTGACTTGAATGTTGGAAAATCTTTAAAATGCTACTTCTTTATTTTTTAGCTTTTCAGGTATTATCGTTTTCAAGATATAACATAGTATAAAGTACCTTAAAATTATGGTGCTTTTCCACTGACGACATTTTGCTTGCGACTAGGTTCGACATGCAATTTGCTTTTTTGTTTTCGTTTAATTTCATTAAAGTCCAGGTGTAATGGTTGTACTATGAATGAAGTCATAGACCTAAGCAAAGGTTGAAACATTATTGTGGATTATTGTGTCATTGTTATTTTGTTGTAATTGTAATAGAAGTTTATTAGACAAAATATTAGTAAAAATAAACACTTCTATTTTTGCTTGTGATTATGAGCTGTTACGTACAGGGCTGCAATCGACATGAGCCCAAAAATAAGGACATGGGGCGGTAACCTTTTTATCCCGTGGGCCATGCCAGGCCCAGCAAGGTTCCAACGGGCCAACACCATTCCAGCGGACCAAAAACAAAGGTCTTCGCCTGAAAATTTGGCAATTTACAGCAGATTTAATGACGATGACCAAAAAAAAGTTTTCGCCTGAAAAAATAGGCATTTTTACTACCAATTTAATGGCGATGACTGAAAAAAAAGGTCCTCGCTTGAGAATTTGGCATTTTTTGCTAGAAATTGCCTATTCCGTAAGTTATTCCTTGCTGATTATTCGAATTGACCAATCTAAGTGCCCGGTATGAGAACCTCTACTCCTAAAATAATACAAAAAATTACGACACTAGTCAGAATAAGGACATTTCTTTGAAAACTACGACTAAAATATTTTTTGAGACACAGACCATCAAAATAAGGACCAATCCTGGAAATAAGTACGTTATGGCAGCCCTGGTTATGTATGATATAAGGATTGTTTTGGAAACAAAGCGTTAAAAAACACCTTTGGGACTTAAAAACATCAAAATTAATCAAATCTTTTTATTATACTCGCTTGTTTCCCCGAAGCGTGTAACGAGTTAGCAGGGCCAACCTATACGTCATAGCGCCTGCAGGTAACACAGCTACTTTTGAAGAAAGCGTTGCAGCAATGGCAAGCCGTAGGCAACACTGTGTCCGATTTGACCGGCCAGAAAATTTAAATCCAGATCTCTCGCAGCAGGGACGAACGCGTTATCGCTAGATCTCTGTCTTGGTCGATACATCGAAACTTGCAATGTTTTTTAATTTATTTTATTTCAATAACTACTTACAGCATTACACCATAAATTAAATCAAAACGTGTAAGCACACATATAGCAAGTTCTAAGACTATGTGATTAACCATTTTTCTTTTTTTCCTTTTTTTAGGATCAGATTTATAACTTGACAACTACTTACAAAAAATTGGACAGTGATAAAATTTTTGACGAGGTAGGAGACAATTGTAAATATCATATTAATACCGACGTAGCAATTACTACTAAACAGTAGACCTGGGTTCAATTTCTTGCTTGATTCAGAGCCGAAAAACTTTGAATTGCTATTAGCAACTACCTTGTTTGATATGTAGCATTAAAAAGAATTTGAATTATTGCTTCTTCAATTTTGAACAAACGTTGTGTAAAACGTTTATTGAAGGTAGCACTTTCACTTCTGCTGTGTACCGGTAGTAGCTTAGCATAGAAGCTGAATTAAATTTTGCTCTGATTTTAAAATTTTTTGTTTTTTTGATGCATTTAATCATGCACATTGACTTGCAGAATCAACAACAGTAGAAAAAATTGAACTCATAACTTTGACACAAAGAATACAGCGATTTGTAACTTATCTGCGCCGTCACAAGTCACACTTCAAAATATTAAATTTCTTTAGCTGCTCTTAGTGCTATTATGACGTGTTGTTGAATGGTTGTTTCTTGTTTCAATGTCTCCTACCGTAAATGTGTAAGGCTAAAAATTTCCCATACCTGTTTTCCCAGATAGTAAAATACTGTTTGCTTGCATCACTTGAAACAGTAGTACGAGTACTCAACAACGAAAGTTTTGTAAAGTTAACCTGCTTAGTGCTTACGGTTGTAGGGTTGGTGGTGGTAGTAGTGTACAATGCTATAGTGACTATCAAATAAAATCTTTCATTATTCATTGCTGTTTGGTGCAGTTGATTTAGATGACTGCATAATCTTTCGCTGCTTCCTGCCCGCGTACTTTTAACGTACGGTAAAAAATAAACTTGACTTGACCTCCCGCTCCAGAAACAAACGCGCGTTCCCCTTAAACCAAAATGGCCGCTCCTATAATGACTATCGTCAAGCTATTACAAATTTATGATGATAGTGGTGGTATAGTGGATGTTCTGAAAACTTCTGTTTCGTGCTGGCTGATTTCACTTGAAAGCTGTTTTTACGCGGCAAGCTAATTATGAGTCATAAATCAGTAGCTAGCACAAGGGGTAAAGAGCCATTGTATCTTATCCGAGTTTTCATTTTCACTAAATCTTTAATACAGCTGAGACGAACATTGGAAAAAGAACTGGCTGTTAGAGAGCAGGCGCTGCTTAATCTTCGAGCTGTTATCCAAGAAACTTACTATTCAGGAATGCCTAGAGGTGTACTTTGTTGCAAGGATCTCGACAACGGAGTTTATGACAAAAGATTCGAGGCTGTAGTGAGTTTAATATTGATGTAGCGTTGCGTAAATAGTGTGTAGTCCAGAAAAGAGTTAAAAACGAGTGTATTGAAGAACTACTGCTGGAGATCGGTTTCATTCAAGAAATGAGAACTACTTAAGGTAATCAAGAAGTGCCCCGAAATCTTGTTCCACTATTCCTTTTATCTTCGAAAATAGGTTTAATCCGTTTGACTCCGTACCATTGGCAACTGAATGACATTTTGAACTTTCTAGACATCAGAAAAGGATGACTTTTCAAAATTTCTTGCGGAAAAAGGAATTCGATGTTCGATATTCTCCAAGATATTTTGCTAAGTCATCTATTTCTGATCTCACGAAATTTCGAAGCGCAGGGTTACCAATGGGTGGACCCACGGAGTCATACGGATTAAACTTATTTTCGCAAATAAGGAGAACAGTGAAACAAGATTTGGGGCACTTTTTTATCACCTGAAGTAGTTCTTGTTTCCTCAATAAAACCAATCTCGAGCAATACCTCTTTAATCATACAAGTCATAGGTGTAGCCAGGATTTTTGATTGGGGGGGCCCAAACCACAAATCACATGCAATGACGTCATCAGAAACTTTGCAAAGGGAATTTTTTGTGGGGGCAAAGACATCGTAGAATGGAAGACCATAAGCAGTGGCCTGGTGTTGGCATTTAAAGAGGAGGTCGTTGAAGGGGGAGGGCGTAAAATCAATAGTTAAAATGAGAAAATGTCTAAATTGGGAGACGTGTTGGCTATTGGGTAAAAAAGTGTATCGTAATTCAGACAGGGAGTCTGGGGGCGGAGCCTCCAGCCACCGGAGGCTATGGGGTCTGGGGGCGAAGCCCCATGGGCGAAGCTATGGGCGAAGCTATGGGCGAAGCTATGGGGTCTGGGGGCGTAATTCAGACAGGGGGTCTGGGGGCGAAGACTGAGGGCGAAGCCCCCAGTCGCTGGTCGATTTTTCGTAATTTTTTGAAATCAAATAGCTGTTTTCACAACATTGAATCAAATTTCGCACGTGTTCAAAGCCATTAGAAAGTACTAGATTTTTATTTTTTAACATTTGAAAGCTAATTGAAAAAATTAAATTGTTCAATCTTCTTTTTGCTAGCAATTTAAGTCCAAACCACGTTTAAAATCTTGCATTTTGGGGTTAAATTTTGTAAGTGGTTTGGCCCAGGTAGGGGGAAGTAAAGTACATTGCCTCATGCAATATTTTAGCAGTAGATAACAATCCAGTCGAATATTTTTCTTAAAGATTATTGTTTTGTCATGAAAACAACCATTTGTAGGAGTACATATACGGCCAGGGAGCCCAAGCCCTCTCAATTCAAAAATTTGTTCAATGAGCATTCCCTTTACTGTAGCTAATTTTTTTCAAAAGTATTTTGTTGCATAAAAACTGGCGAGGTGGAGGTGAATTGTCATTAAAAAATGTACAATAGATAGTTACGCATACAAACCATGTAACTGCCCAGGCCGGATTTATATTGAGTTGGGCCCCTGGCACTATGGCATTTTTGCAATATTTTCCTACCAAATACAGAGGAAGAGCAAAAAAAAGTCTTACCATTTGAGCGCAGGGCCCCTGGCACTGTGCCATATGTTAAATCCGTTCCTGGTTATTGCATTACGTTCATAAAAAGGTTAGGTAAGAGCCTCAGTTAGCAACTTTTAGAATAAAAAACCTTAATTTCAGTCGAGTTATACGTTTAAATTGGTTGACAAACATTAAACTGGATCAATATTATTGTTGGGGGCCCGATTGGATTAGGAGCCAATTAAATATTATTGCAGGGGGCCAATTTAAATTGGTTGGTAAAACTTAAATTGAAGGGGCCCGGGCCCCCTGGATCAATATTATTGTTGGGGGCCCATTAAGATTGGGGGCCATTTAAATAGTATTGTAGGAGCCCATTTAAATTGGTTGGCAAAAATTAAATTTAGGAGACCCGGGCCACCTGGATCGATATTATTGTTGGGGGCCCATTTAAATTGGAGGCCATTTAAATATTATTGAAGGGGGTCAATTTAAATTTGTTGGTAAAAATTAAATTGAGGGGCCCGGGTTCCCTGAATCAATATTATTGTTAATTATTGCTGTACGCGTGTACTGTTATATACAAAGATGCTTAAAAAAAAACTGAAACTGAAGAAACAATAATCTTTTTTGTGACATTTTTATCATTGGTAGCATTTCAATTAGGGGGAGGGGGCCCTGGGTCCCCCCCTGGCTACGCCTATGATACAAGTTAGACTCTATATAGCATTATATTTAAACTGCAGACCATAAGCTGTGAGAACTACAACTTTTGTAAAACCTCTAGGCAGTCTTTTTGTCTTGCGACTCGGTAGAAGGGAGTCTTTCTGAAGAAGAATTTTAGATATTTTAGATAGGGATTAAAGATGTACCAAAATTTCAGTTTTGACCGGAATTTGGGTTTCATTTTCAGTTCCGTTTCAGGCCGTAAGTTGCATGATTTCGGCCAAACTTGCAAAATTTGGCCAACATTGCCCTTTTTATCACCAGCTTTGAGTTTAGGTTATTCAGTAATCATCTCCTTTGAGTTTGGTTGTAGCACATGCAGCTGGTATAGATTCCCTGAGACAATTACGACCCTAAGGGCATTCAAGTCGGAGGTTTTTATGATAGATCTTCAGACTAACTTCACCAAATTTGAGCTTTCTACGTCCTTCCATTTCCGAAACATAACAGCTTAGATTTCCGTTTCGAAAGTCTTTTTCTCCTTAGAAATTTTGCCGGGGTTGCCAATAAGAAAGAACATTTAAAAAAGTTATTGCAATTCAGTTCAATTTAATTTATAGTTAAACAATAAAAAGATTGTTGCAGTCACCTAAGCCAGCAGTCACAAAATCAATAATGCAGCAAAGTAGGCAATATGCTATGAAACAAAATGAAATAAACAGGACTATTTACAATACAAATATGTCACTTTCAAATTCGACTATTTTCAACTGCAATTTAATATTTTGACCTCTTAATTTACAACTTTTAAGTTTACTTTTTCAAATTACTTTTAGTCATGTTAGCATAAAAGGACCTTGTATGTGCCAGTTTGCTCCAAATTTTCATGTTAGATTACCTAATTCTTAATTTAGAGTTTTTCGGCGAAGTTGTCAATACGAGGTAAAGGGTCAGAAAATGTAAATTATTGCTGCTTTTCAAGTAAATGTAAACCTGTTTTCCACTTGTTAATCTTCCGTCACAATACTGACAAAATGACAACACTGTAGGAAGAGGAGAATTGTTCATTTTGAACTGTAAATCTTGAAAGTTGAAACGCGTAGAAAGTTCAAATTTGGTGAGAATGCATTTTTAGGCTTTTTCCAACAATTTAGTCAGCAGTGAAAAACTTGACTTGAATTACCTTTTTTGTGAAGGCGAACTAAGTAACATTATTTAGTAGATCATTATTTCAATTCTTTGGTGCCGGTATCGGTTTTTGTCTATTTAATCGTCTCCGGTGGTAAGGTGGTAATTTTTTAGGTAAACCTAAACCGCCACTGTGACGAAATTTCTCCTACATCTGATCCTCCAGACCAGCTCATATTTCTTCCTGAAGCTTTTGGGAAAGCGGCAGCAAAAAACCTGGAGTTACATCCAACAATCAAATATCAATATTTCGGTTCCGTACAAGGGGTGACAAGTATCTATCCTTCTTCCGGTAGAGAAGACTGCAGTTGGTATGAACCAAGAACAAAGTACGAAAATTAGAATCAAATCCCGCAGATTTTGGCGTTAGTTTTAGCAAAAGTAAAAATGAATCGTTTTGTTGCTGAAAGCGATCCCAAAATCAACGGACTCTAACGCCTCTTCAACAATGGAGTTCTAAAACATAAGTAGACTTGTATTTCCTTTGATTTCTTAATTCTCAAGATAGTTTTTTAGGTCTTCTGAAAACAAAACTAAAAAAAACAGGCTGGCTGAAAGTATGTTCAAATTCAACGGACTATGATGCATTTTTTTCAAATTTTTGACACCGACTTTTTGAGTTCATCAAGAATAAGAGTTTTAATTTTATTCTACGCAAGTATGCTGTATCCTTCGATGTCTCGAATCTTAAAAGGAGTGCGCTTCCAGTTATAGGGTTATGTGCACAAAGTAATTTCAGCCTTCTACGACTTTTTATTTCTGATATATGTCAATTCAAAACTAATTGATCTCCCCAACATGTTGTCAGTTAAAATTTTTCATCTTTTTTAAAATAATATTTAAGGTATTTTATTATTGAGGTATTTAGAACATATAGTTATAATTTTACTAAGAAAATTTTTTTTTAATTTTCAAAAAATGTTTGTTGAAACCTACTCCAAATAAAAAATTTGAACCCGAATGACTTTCAAAACACGAATATGCGTGTTTTTTCGAAGAACATTGGATACATGGCTCGTATATATGGTTTTTCTTTCTTTCTTTCTTTCTTTCTTTCTTTCTTTCTTCATAGCCCGCTTTTCCCTGAGGGTTGCGGGGGCAGCAGCTCGAGATTAAGCCGCCACACTTCACGGTCTTCGATCACATCCATCATTTCGCTTGGGTGAAGTCCCAAGCGATTTCATCCAAGATCCTCAATGGAATTTGGTCCATCTAGTTCTAGGTCGTCCAACTGGTCTTCTCCCATTTGCTTTTGCAAGTAAAACTTGTTTGGGGAGTCTTTCTTGAGGCATTCTGCTTACATGGCCAAACCATCTAAGCTGAGATATTTCAATTCGGAGAAGTAACAGCTCGACATTAAGAGATTTTCGAATCTCAGAGCTACGCACCGCGTTAAACATTCGATTCTTTGTAAAAACCTCATTTCGGACGCTGGCACTTGTGATCGCACTCTTGCGGTCATTACCCATGATTCATTGCCATAAGTGAGAATGGGGACAAAAACTGTTTTGAAAACGGAGAGGTTTGCCTTTTTTGACAAATCTCGTTTCGTGACAACCGAGTAGTGCAAAGCTGGCATTACTGTACTAGCCTTGTGTATTCGGGTATTCAGTTCTTCGTCTTGCCTTCCGTCACTCGTAAATGCAACCCCAAGGCACTTGAAGTTCTCTACCTGCTTCAGTGTCGCTTCATTCACTTGCAACATGTACTGATCAGGGTTTCTTGAAAGATGAAGTACCTCAGCTTTGGCCGTGCTTATTTTCATTCCGGCGTTGTCGAATGCATCTGTAAAGCTATTTAATGCGCGCTGGAGGCCAGATTCTGTGGAAGAAAGTAATACCAATCATCAGCGAATAGCAGACGACTAATTTTGCAATTTCCAATTGTGGCACACTCATCAGCTTGGCAGCATTTGTAGATCCAATTCATGTAAACAATGAAAAGGAAAGGTGACAAAACGCACCCTTGCCGGAGTCCAGCGCCTGCATAGAATGAATGGCTTTGATTGCTTGCCATTTACCCGAACGCAAACCTCCGGTCGACAGTAGACTGACTTAATGGCGCATGACAACTGACCATCAACGCCGTACTTCCGCAAAACCTTCCAAAGCTTATCCCGAGGAATTTGGTCAAATGCTTTTCCAAGATTGACAAAGCATGCAAAGAGATCTTTGTTATACTCCCAAGATTTCTCGAAGATTTGCTTCAGAGTGAAGATCTGATCCGTGGTGCTGCAACCCGATCGAAAACCGCCTTGGCCATCCTCCAGCTTTGATTCCACTATTTATCAGAATTGCCTTTCAAGGCATTTAGCATTTACTTTCCCTGGCAAACTGAGGAGTGATATCCCTCTGTAGTTTGTACATTGCTTGCGATCTCCTTTCATGAATATCGGAATAATCACACCTGTTTGCCAATCTCTGGGAGTTTTGCCAAACTTCCACGCAACTTGACACACTCGCGTTAACCAGAGAATTCCTTCTCCAGTCAGCGCTTTCAACATCTCGGGTCTGATTTCGTTTTCACCCGCAGCTTTTCCTGATTTTATTTCTTTGATTGCCGTTACCACTGCTGCTGCAGTGAAAACTTCCTCTTCCCCTAAATGTGTCACTTCGTGTGTGTTACGAGTTGATGCCTTTACAGGATTCAAACGATCTTCAAAGTATTCTCTCCATCGTGAAAGGATTTCATTCTTAGACCCAACCTGAAATTATTTCTCTATATATTGTTCTACATTGATTCATAATTATATTCTTATTACTTTACAGACCTTGGTACATTGAAACTGTCAATACCATTGGAAAAAATGTTGTATTTGTTATTGATGCCAGCGGCTCCATGGGTGACAAATATCGTGGTACCACTTTATTAAAACTAGCCAAAGAAGCGACAAAAATTCTAATCAACACCCTGAGCTCTTTTGATTTTGTAAGCTATATGTTATTTCATAATTTTTGTTGATCTCTTCACGCAGAGTAATTGTCCCACTTCCCCTGTATATGCTTCATTTGTGATCACGTTTTTTGTCATAACACTTTTTGTTATGAGAACAACTTTACAAGAACTCGAGGCTCAGTTTCGCTCAAAATTTAAGAGCAAATTAAGAACAACACTAGCGTCAGCATGAAAAAATAATTAAAAACGTAGGTTAGTACGATGCGTTTATAAGCAATCAGCCGAGGTTTTTTTTGGCTTTTGTATATTGCTATTGTTGATTTGTCTAACAGTCTAGTCATGATCGATTAATTACTTTTACCACGCACAAGAAGAAATTAGTGCCACTTTATTTTCAAGTAAAGTTAAGGACAAAATGAGGTTAAAATTAGAGTAAGTTTACGCTGGCCTTAACCCAAAATTTACTGGCTTTTATAAAAACATGTGTTCTTTATTATCAATTACCAAACAGTGAAATGGGGGATTGCTTTAAACAGGGAGGCTAGGAGGTCATTATTGTCACCTGGAAAACATTTTTGGCAGCCTAAAGCATTTTTACGCTTTTTAATTTTTCGTGCTATTGAGAACATTCTTTAAATTTCAAGAACTTCTACAAGTTGTTCAAAAAGACTTAATTATAAACCTATTCAAAAATGAAATAGTGAGGCGCAGTAGAGCTCACAAGAAACGTAACCGCTTTCACACCAATTAACAAATCGGCATTACATTACCGCACTTGACTAATAGCACTTGTTGGGCAGTACCCAACAGTCGCCTCGTCGATTGCTTCAATATTGGTGCAGCCTGAACTAGGGACTCGAAAATTTATCAATCGTATTGCATTCTTTACCCATAGTAGGTAGCAGATAGGTCGAAAACGGCTTAGTAATAACTAGGCCTTGCGAGAGAAATTTCGGGGCCGAGTACAAGGAAATACAAACGCGGTTTCGAGCAAAGAAATCCAGAAACCATAAACTGACTACAAAATAAAGGTGTTCGTCGGAGTTGGACGTGTTTTCTGTCAGATTTAAAGTGACGACCAGAAATGAAAATTTGCTGGATATAAAGACTTTTCTTATCGCGGACAAGACCTCAAGTTTTACCGGACTTCGTTCCCTATAGCACTGCTGGGTACTTGGTTGAGTTCAACATTCAAACCGTTCGGGGTTCCTAAATCCGAGCGGGTCTCCTCAAAATTGCTAGGCCTGGGTACTCCGTCTCCCCTTGCCCTTCTCTCTCAACGGCCGTGGTTATAACAGAAAAAAATAATGTTTAGTTTGCAGTCGTAGCGGTGGCTGATGATTATTGGACAGTGAGTAATTTCACTGATACCGAGAAGTGTTTTGATGACGTCTTGGCCCAGGTTACTGTAAGAAATGTGCGGGAAACTCTGGCTTTTTTGGACTTGATAGAATCAAGAGGTAAGATTCTTGTGTTAGGGCCCTATTAAAGAGAATAAGCATCTAGCCAGTTCCAGTAGATTACAATAGCTAAAATCGAAATATAATTTTTTAAATGTTTTGATCTCATTTTGGGCTGCGGTTACCAAGATATTTTACAAATACAATGAGATAACCACCCTAAAAAGTTTGGAAACCCTGAATCTGTTTTATCAGCCTAAAATTTCAGGAAAAAAGTCAAGGCTAAGTCAACTTGGGGTTTCCAAAAACTTTTAGGGTGATATCTTTTTCTATTTGTTGAATATCTTTGTAACTGCAGCCCCAAAATGAAAACAAAAAATTTCAAACATTTTATTTCAATTTAGCAATTGTAAACTACCAGAACTGGCAAATGCTTTACCCAAAAGCTGCAATGCTTAGGACAGACAAATTGTAATTAGGCTACATATTTTTTACCAAGTTGCCTTACCCAGGACATCCTGGTACATCGAAGGAGCTCTTCGGTTTTTTGGTTAAGCTGCCACCTGCTCACCCGTCTACCCGACACGGTGGAGGCTTCACAGTTCACCCTGTCCCTTTTCATTGCTGAACGTTAAGCAGGGAAGCTGAGAATACCAATTTTTATAGTCGTTGGTTTGACGCGACCGGAACTAGAAAACGAGGTTACCGTTTCAATCAAGAGCAGACGCTGTATCCACTAATTTCACCACTGGTCACGGTTTTTGAATCTGCAGGTTCCCAAAATACAATGCTGCTGTCAAGAATAGGCTCAGCCTACCGAGTTATTTTGGCAGGGTAGGCTCGTGCCAATTTCCAAACTATGCGATTGTCCGTACTGCCACTAATCTGCAAAGGGTCCACATTGAAATTTTTTCCAAAAATTGCACCAATCCACTTATATCAGGCCAAGAACTAGTCTAAATCTCGGTGAAAACCTTTTTTTTTTCTTTTTTTGATCATCATCTAATTTCAGGCCAAAAACTTATCCAAATCTCAGTGACGATCTTTTTTTACTTTTAGGTTTTTATCTATTTTCCGGCCAAAAACAGCCCAAATTTTCGCCCGCAGAAGACTCTTCCTTGCGATTTTTACCTATAATTCTTTGGCCAGATTTTGATTTAGAGCCTATACCCACCTCTTTTGACGGAGTTACCAGAGACTACCCACTTTCCATATATGAGAGCCGAACTACCTCTTTATTTAGGACGGCAGCACTGCCAAGAAACGTCCTTGGAATTTAAAGTTAAATTACAACAAAATAGGTCTTCACCAATTACGTTAGAATAGCCATTTTATCGCCATATGAATCAATAGCCATTTTATCGCCATATGAATCAAACTTCGCACGTTTTTAGAGCCATTGGAAAGAACTAAATTGCTAAACTCGGAAGTTATTTGCAAGAACTAAATTGCCTAGACCCTTCAGACCAGGGGCGTATTTAGGGGGGGCATTGGGTCCTGGCCCCCCCTTTGGGTTGCCAGGATAGTACATAATTAGCACAGAATAGTATGCAAAATTGCGGCATGGTCTCCCCCTATGTAAGTTGGGCAGAAGGTTTGAGCACACAAAGGGTAGGCGAAGACCTTTGGTTTTGGCCTGAACCTAATTTCGGGCAAAAAATCGGACTAAATTTGACTAAAAACCTTTTTTTTTTGGTCTTCACCTAATTTTGGACAGGAAAATGGGACTGATTTTGGGTGAAAAAATTCTTATCTTTGTTCTTCTCAAAATTTCTGAATTTTCTGGCCCCCCGTTCCCTTTTCAAAATCTTGCGTACGCTACTGCTTCAGACCCCTCTTTATTTGAAGTCAAAAACACGTTTAAACGCATTTATTTTGGGTTAAGTTTTCTGAGTGGTCTGGCTAAGAGGGGGGTTGAAGCCCCCTGCTTGCGCCACGGTGTCCAGTTAACCTTTTATGTTTTAATATTTGCTAGTTCCTTTTGAAAAAACTCCTAAAGTCTATGTCAGAAATGTGGATATAGCCTATAAAAGGAGTTTTTGAATGTTTTTTAGGTAAGTAATTTTTTGTAGGTGGAACATATTACCAAAGAGCGATGGATGTAGGTTTTCGGTATTTTGAAACCCTTTTTTTCGATCAAGGAGAAAAAAATACGACAACCGGAACTAACACAACCGGTAGACCTGTAACAAACCCAACCTCTACGTTGAGAACTAGTCCTTCTGCTGGGGTAACGGTAACTGATGAAACAGAAGGAAATACGTCAAGCAAATTTGACACAACCCCTAGATCTCTAACTAGCTTACGACCCTCATCAACAGATGGTTCTTCTGTGGCAACGATATCTAATGAAAATACAGCAAACAAGTCTCCAGGTTTAAAGCAGAACACTATCTCCAAAGGTTAGTCGGATCAACTTGTGTGGCTTCACACTTCAACACAGCCACAACCACAAGTAAATTTGGATTCATAGGTTTCTAAAGCGAGCTGGAGAATTGTCGTAGGTTGTTCAACCATAGACTCTTTATTAGTAGACTGGACACTGACAGTTTTGTCTTTTTTCATGGTTTATTTGTTCTAAAATATGCCGATTCGTCCGCTCAGTATGACTTTTTCTTCACGGTTTAGTGAGTTTTCACGTTCTACGAATATGTCTAGTCATATCAGTCGAATACGCGTGACCACAAAAAATCTTTGCAAGAAGAGCAACTTTTTTTTCTTCAGCGCTCTTCTGTTTTTCTCCGCGCGTCTGTTTCTAGTTTACGAAATAAAGAGTTTACGGTTCAACCGGGCCGGTCGACTGCATTGGGCCGCGTCATTTTTTGACCCGAGTGTTACTCTTGTTTTAATTATTCAATTTCAAAAGCGGATTATTTATAATCTAATAAATGCGTAAATACAGTACTGTATCAATATAGTCTACTAAATAGACTGACTAATCGCTATAAACTTTTTTTTATAAGAACAATATTGTAACACAAGGATATTCATAAGACCATTTACAAGAACAAGACAATAGTATTTTTGCTCAAAATATAGGAACAATAATTGTTTAAGAACTATTAAGAACTAAAATTATTAAGAACAATGTCAGGCAAAATGAAAAAATAATTAAGAACATTAGCGTGTACATCGCGTTTGTGAGTAATCAGCCAGTTTTCTTGGTATTATTTACAGTATATTACGACTTGTTGTCATGGTTGATTTAGCAATTAGTAATCATAATCATGATCTATGTCAAAAGAAACTTTTAGTCAAGCAAGAGTGAATTTGTGTCGTTTTATCTGTTAATTACGTTAAACCAAATTAAGAACAAATGATGCTGAAACTTCGTGAAAATTAAACAACAACCAGCTTCAACTCAAAATTTACTGGTTCTTGCATAAAAAATTGTAGCACATAGACTCTCAACATAAAGCGAAATCACACAGCATTAATATTCGGTTTGAAGTAAAAACTTTGCCAAAAAACACTACAAATTATAGTTGTGAGCTCCGGCAAAGGGATTTTATTTTTCAGCCTTCGGTTTAAGTTGCCACTCTATTTACTACTCAACATAGGAGGGGTCCACATCTTTGTTTTTACAAGTTTTTTCTCTTGCCTTTTTTGGTTTGTTCCAAACAAACAAACAAAAAAAAAGAAATGAAGAAATTGAAAATCGGGCTAAAGTGTCTGCAAATAAGCGGATTTGTAAAAGAGTACTAGCTGAGCAAGCTTGGCGTCCTTCGTGGCGGACTCCTGGGAAGTCAGAACGACTTCCACTAGCAGTTAGGTAGCAGATCAATGTTTTGCCACGAGGTGGCTGGGGGAATACCTTTGGTTCAGATATGCTGAGGGCTGCTGATGAGAGTTAAAAGCTCGAAACAGCGCTGTCCAGCTCTGTGCATCAGAGTACTAGCTGTTATTCACCATTTTGAACACCACCAAGAGTTATAATTACATTACCAAGTTACTTTGGCCGCGCTGACTAGAAGGGAAGAGCAAAAGGATTTGCGATCTTCGAGCTACATAGCCACTTGTCCACCATTGGGCTGTAGCCAGACTTGTTGTTTTGATAACTTTTAGTAATGGCTGGGTTAAACACATTGCGTTTTAATAACTTTCAGTGAAGACCAAAAAATATGGAAAAATTTGACAAAAATACGAGGAAATTTTGTTCAAATATAAGGTGTATATAGACTAATTGATTTCAATAAACTTTTTAGCGCCAATTAATGGAGGTTAATCATTTTGTTCATAATAAAAAATATTTTCTTCAGAAAATAAAAATTATAATGTATTTTGTATCGACAAAAAAGCTTTTTACGTTTTATTTCTAGAAAGCTTTGGTTAACAAAATACTAAACTTTAATCCCTCAAATGCTTCTTGTAGCTCAAGTACGCTTTTGCGTACCATCAGTTTGAACTGACGCTAGGAGGATACGAGTTAAGTTTCATTCAATTGATCAACTTTCATGAGCTAGCTAAAAAACGTACAGTTTAGTTTAGCCTACTGCAAGTTGCTACTAACTTTCTACCATGTTAATTGCTATCGAGCACATTTGGGTCATTTGTCAGGTCTATTGCTCACAAACGGTTGAATTATCTGTTAGATCTATTGCAGAGGTGGCAACAGATCCGGATCGGACCCGGATCTTACTGTTTTTTCGCGGATCCGGATCGGATCCGGAGTCAGTTTCATTAGAAGATGCGGATCCGGACCAGATTTGGATCTGAATTTGGCTTTGCCCCCCAAAAAAGTTGGGGACAAAATTAGCTCTACATTCTGCAAAGAACTTTTTTCCTTTTTGGTCTTCACCTGAATTTGGGCAGAAAAAATGCCCCAATTTTGAATAAGGACCTTTTTTGCTTTTCTTTGGGTTACTTTTGGTTTTCATTGATATGAACAAAGTGTAGATGTATACTGGTGGATCTGGATCTTAAAATTTAAAAGGTGACGGTTCCGGATCTCTTCTTGTTGGATCCGGATCGGTTCCGAATGGTTAAATTTGTGAAATCCGGCACCTTTGATCTATTGTTCATTAACAATTGAGTTTATTCTGCATTGGATAAGCGAGCTTTGATATTATAATATAGCAGCCGTTTTCTTAGTTACATTCGTGCTGAAATGCAAGGGGCAGTACTGCCCCCCCTACCCCTCCTGGTAAAAGGACGGGGAGGGCAGTACTGCCTCCCGGTTCCGGCACTATTGCTTTAGGTTTTACTTTTTTACTTCGTTTTAACCTTATTCTGACTGGAACAATATTACAGAGAAAGACGCTGGATATATCGATCCTAGGGACAAAGAAAACTTGATTATTTTTATATCGGATGGTTCACCTAATGACATGCCAGCAGAGATTTTACTGACCATCGAAAACCATCTTTTGAAGCTAGAAAATGCTGTACGAATAGTAACATTTGGCGTTGGTCAGCAAGGTACACTTTTCTTCTTTTGTAATAAGAACACAAGGGCGAGGCTCACTTTTGCTCAAAATTTCAATTTAAGAACAGATTCAGGAGTCGTATTATGCTACGCTTCGTAAGAGTTTATAACGTCGTAAGTTTTATTTGCTTTAAAGAGCTTACGACGTCGTAATCTTTGCGATGCGTTGCATAATGACCCCCAAATTTTAAAGTTTTCGCGACAGATTTGAAAGATGTTACTAAAAAAATAATAGCCGACTTTATTTTAACATATTCTATATATTTTAGAGACATTTCGATTAGTACGGTAACTCTGTCTAATGTAAATGTCAGTCTTAATAACAATTACTGCTAGACCCCCAGCCTCCGGCTATTTGAGGCTCTAACCTCATTAGCCTTCTTTTTGGCCCTATTGAACTGTGGTCCATCTTTGACCCATTCCCTTTTCAGAATTCCTGCTAACATTACTGCCCATACCCTAGAACTATATAATCGCTCCTTGCACATGTAATAACGCAAAGGTTTACGTTTGCGTGAGTAGCCTACATAATGTTTTTTGCGCATTTCAGATTTTTCGGTTCTGGAGTCAATGTCAAAAGCAAACCTACAAAAAGTAGGTAATTTAAAACAATTTTGTAGTAAAATTTATTATTGGTTAAAATTTGATGTATTTTTGGCTTCTACAGCAGTCTATAGTGTCCTCAAATGCCTAAAAGAATATTGTGGACTTATCTATAAAAATCACTAATCGAAAACTGACTTTTACTACTGGCATATAGGCATTGGCGCTATTCAAATTTTGCACGAATTGGATCTGCAACCTTAGCAATCGGTTTTGTCATTTTAGTGGTAACCGGCTTTATCGGGTTTGATCCCCCGTCGGGTCAAAAATAAACTATAAAAATTGTTATTTACAGCTTTCCTGCTTGACGTTCAGCAATAAAAGGGACAGTGTGAAGCCTCCACCGTGTAGGGTAGACAGGTGGGCAGGTGGCAGCTTGACTCGAAGACCGAAAGGTCTCTTTGCTGTCTCCTGGTCAAGACAACTAGGTGAATAAAATGTAATTACGACTACAGTAAAAAAAATCTCGAAACGGCTGTATTGCACCACTTAGGCCCGGTGCCAAAGTAGCATTACTGAGGGTGCATAAACAATTTTTGGGGGGCCCAAAAAGTATTTCTTTGAATTCGAGAATGTGGACCAAAAAACAAAAATCTTCATCGCGAAATTCCACGAATTCTGGGGAGTAGACCAGAAAAAAGAGATTTCATCTCGAAACATGCGCTGATTTCCACAAATTCTGGGCTAAAAGACCAAAAAAATAATGGGTCTTTATTGCAAAATCTGCGAAAAAACAGTTCTTGCTCACGAATTCTGAAGTGATAACCAGTAGTTTGGGAGTCTCAGGCCTCGAACTACACTCGAGTGGCACCGAGTCTGTTACTTTCTTTGGGGCAGAATCCTCGCTTGGGGGGCATAATTCTCGTTTGGGGGCACAAGCTGTGATTTAGGGGGCACGGCCCCGAAATGCTCCCCATGGCGCCAGGCCTGCCAATACTGCACATAAATAACTTTATCTGCTGGTGTACGTGAAAATTGAACTACATTTTTTTTGTTTGTTTACAGCCTGGCGATTTTTTGGCGTTTGACAGCTTCACTGCTATCACCAATAAACTGTCGTTTTATTTTCAAGAATATCAGGTCACACCAAACGTCAGTGATGAAGCAAATTGGACAAACCCGTATGCTGATGCAGTCGATGGCCGTAAGAGTTGTTATTGCATTGGATATTTATCTTTAAGTCACCGGACATCGTCAAACTCTAAATGTAAGACGATCCGTACACTTTTGATTGCGATGGCTGCTTCGTGCTTGGAGGAATCCGTACCTGCCTAGGTGTTTTATGTGATCCAAATAGATTTCATCAAATTCTTGCCAACTGACTTTAATGCTTGTTCGAAGCCACCAAACAGAAATAATCATCGTAAAGCATCTTATGCTAGGATGTAAAAACGTTACCAGGTTATGGACTGCGGATTGATTCAAGATCATGCGATCAGAGGCGTCATAAGAACAATGCCTTTGCCCTCTCGGCCACTTCTGCTGCGGTGAAAACTTCTTCTTCCTCTAAATGTGTCATTTCCTGTGTGTCACGAGTCGATGCCTTTACAGGATTTAAAAGATCTTCAAAGTATTCTGTCCATCGGGAAAAGATTTTATTCTTATCCGTTGGAATGTTACCTGCAGACATATGCGCAGCCAGGATTTTTGATTGGGGGGTGGGGGGGGGCAAACCACAAATTACATGTAATGACGTCATCAGAAGTTTTCAAAATCAGAACTTTTTTTGGGCAAAGATATAGTAAAATGGAAGATCAGAAGCCATGGCCTGGTTTGGCACTTAACCAGCATTTTGCTAAAGGAGAAGGCTTAACCAATATTTAAAAAGTGCAATTATCTAATTTGGAAGACGTGTCAAGTAAGCTAGTGTAACTCAAACGTATCCAGCCGCTGGGCTATTTTTTGTAATTTTTTGGGGGAAAAAAACTATTTTAATGCTTTTGGGTGACATTTCGCTCGTGTTCAGAGCCATTTGAAAGAACTAGATTTTTAACATTTAAAAGACAATTAAAAAACTTAAATTGTTCAATTCTCCTTTTACTTGCAATTTTAGTCCAAAGCACGTTTAAAATATTGCATTTTGGTGTTAAATTTTGTAAGTGATTAAGCCCAGATGAGAAAAGTAAGTTGCATTGCATTCTACAATTTAGCAGTAAATAATAACCCACTCGAAGATTTTTCTGAGAGATTTTTGTTTTGTCATGAAATCACCCAGTAATAGGAGTACATGTACAGCCAGGGGGCCCAGATCCCTTGAATTGAAATTCAATGATTTGTTTAATGAGCATTTCCCTAGCTAATTTTTTTATAAGTTAAAAGTACTGTATTTTGTGCGTAAAAAATGACTAGGTGGAGGTGAATTGTTATCGAAAAATGATACAATAGGTAGCTTCGCTTACTAACCATGTTATTTCCAGGCTGGATTTACATTGCGCAGAGCCCCTGGCACTTTGGGGATTTTTGCAACATCTTCCTGCCAAATATAGGTGAAGACCAAAAAAGTCTTACCATCTTAGCGCGGGGCCAACCTGGCACTGTGCCATATGGTAAATCCGGTTCTGGTTATTGCAATATGTTCATAAAAAAGTTAGATGAGGGCAAGGGTGCCGAAACCCGGAGGGGGGATATATCCCCTTAAAATAATTTGACTGCATCCCCCCCCGGAGTTTCAGTATGGTCTACATCTGCATCCCTCCAATAATTTGACTCTGGTGTGCATCTGAGCATAGGTGTCCACTTGAATTCGGGAAAAAAAGGGTTCCATTTTGGTGAAGACCTTTTTTTTTGGTCTTCACTTAATTTGCTCACCTGAACAAAATCATGGTCGAGGTTCATCCCCCCCAATGTTGAAAATAGGGCAAAATTGAGGCAAAATTAAATAATTATCCCCCCCAATGCTCAACAATGATCGGCACCCCTGGATGAGGGCCTCAGTTATCAAATTTTAGGACAAAAACCGTTAATTTCACCTGGGTTATGCATTTAAATTGATTGGCAAAATTTAATTTAGGGGCCCGGGCCCCCTGATCGTCAATACTATTGTTAATTACTGTTGTACACAAAAATACTAAAAGAAAATGAAACTGAAAGCACCATCCACTTTTTTTTCACACTTGTATCATTGATGACATTTCGATTGGAGTGGGCATGGCCCTTCCCCGGCTACGCCTATGCCTGCAGAATCCTTGATGGAGTACTGTACGTGACACTCGATCTTTCGCCACGTAAACGGCGGATAGTCTGCCAAAAAACTAAGTTTGCCAAAAAATGGTTGGAATCCAACCGACGACCAAACTCTTCCCATGACTTCTCCTGGATATCTTCACTGCCGAAGTTGCCGCTTTTTGCACCTCAGTGTACCGGGATTGCAAATCAGATGACGATATGTCCTGTAGCAAGGCCTTAAACGCATCTTTCTTTGCTCGAATAGCTTCTTTTACCTCTTGGTTACACTAAGGTGTTCTTTTCTCACTATCGCCCGCCACTCTAAGCCGTTTTCGCCCACAACTTTCAGCAGCTGGTGAAATGATCGCTGATCTGAACAGCAGCCATTCCTTCTCGATGTCCTCGGATACATCAGGAAGATGTCTGAACTTAGATGATATACGGGATGCAAAATATTTTCTTACTTCTTTGTCCTCCAAAGCTTTCCACTTCAGCCGGTAAGTCACAAACGACCTGTTGGATTTCCTGTTTGGCCAAGGTTTCGAAAGTCGCTAGGAACATACTACCAGATGGTGATCAGTTGACAATATTTAGTGGTTATAGAACAATTAATTAAGAATAGGTAATGCGCATGTAAAGTTGACTCTCTCTTTAGGAGAAGTTCTGTCAGCCAGCCTTCCCGTGTTTGTCAATCAAAAATTGATTGGAGTGGTGGCTCTCGATATCATTTTGCAGGATTTTCTCTCCGATGTCGGATTTTTACTTCCTAATTTGGAATCCTATTATTTCATCACCAACAGCAAATGTGAGCTCAATCTGTAGCTGATATCAGAATCTTAACTGTGCGCAAAAACGCTCGTGTGTATGAACCAGGCACTCTGTTTAACCATAGATTCTTTAATTAGTAGACTGGAAACTGACAATTTTGTTCTTTTTTTTAGTCACGCTTCACTTGTTCTTGGAATGTGTCGAATCAAATCAGCTGAATACGCGTGACTGCAAAAAACCTTTGCAACAAGAGCAATGTTTGTTTCTTTAATGCTCATCTCTTTTTTCTCCAAGCGTCTGTTTTTAGTCTACTAAATACAGAGTCTATGGTCCAATCAAGTAACCACACCAATGCAAAGCACTTTTTTTGGTTCTGTTTACAAGTCTTTCGTCAGGCTAGGCCACCACAATGGGTAGATTGCTTGGCCCAGTTGGAAATAAGTGTAAAGTGTCTTTTCCAAGGACACAACGAAGCATTGCCAGTTCGGGAATTGAACCAGCGGTCAGTAACCTTTCGATCACTAACCCGACGCTTTACCACTGAGCTATCACCGCCGCCGTCAATGAGGTTGAGTTGGAGTGAATATCATAAAATTCACCACATCATTATTGGAACGACCGACGCTCGCGTCGCGTGTTCCTCTGTTTTTACTCAGCCATTTTCCAACTAACGAGTGCGAAATTTCAGACTTTTGCTTATAACTCGAGAACGGTTGGGTCTAGCTACTTGAAATTTTGACAGCAGTTTGAGATTAATGAGTTGTATGTTTGTACACAATTTCGAGGCAATAGGTCACGTGAATTCGGTTTTATAACCCGAAAACCGCCCCGCAAGTTTGGCGTAAAAAGCGGTCTCAGTCAAAAACGGCTTAAGTACGGCAAAAATTATTTCATAGGGTTGTATGTCTCAAGATACCCTTTCATTCCAACCAACCCACTTTTGGCCGCGATGAGGTTTATTTCTTTTTTTTCCCTTTTTTTTCCTTTTTTTTTCCTTTTTTTTCTTCCTAATTTTTGTACGCTCTTCTTCTCCTAATCCACAACACATCGAAATCTAATTTTTGTGTAAAGTTGTTGAGCTGCAAATGCAATTTTTTCTCCCGAAATGTTTTGGGGCAACTCCCCCGGGAACCCCCCCCAAAATGGGGCGCCAAAAAATCAATTTTTTGAACAGCTTAAGCTAGGGTGGTAGTTGTTTTTGATATCAGTAGATATTCAACAGACAAATATTTTGACATAGTTTGGGGGTGCCATCCCCCCGGGGACCCCCCCAAATGGACCCCCAAAAAATCAATTTTTTGAACGGCTCAAGCTAGAGTTCTACTTTTTTTTGATATCAGGAGATATTTAACAGACAATTATTTTGACATAGTTTGGGGGTGCCACTTCCCTGGGAACCCCACCAAATGGACCCCCCAAAAATCAATTTTTTGAACGGCTCAACTTAGAGTGCCAGTGTATTATGATATCAGCAGATATTTAACAGACAAATATTTTGACATAGTTCTGGGGTGCCACCCCCCCCTGGGGACTCCCAAAATGGACCCCCCAAAAATCAATTTTTGAACGACTCAGGCTAGGGTGCCAGTGTTTTATGATTTCAAGAGATATTTAACTGACAAATATTTTGACGCTACTTTTCTGGAGGTTCCATAATCAGATATTTTTGAATAATTGCTGATTTTACGGTATAGACAAAAAGTACTTTTGAGCGTCACAGCATTAGCTGTGCGTCGGTCGTTCACTGGGTTTGCTGGCAAACTCCCATCTAGTAGCATTAGAATTTAAAATCTTAAAAGCAAAAAGTCTGTTCCATCTAGAAATGGGATCATCTTATTCTTGGGTATTACTTTCTACTATTGCGTTTAAAAAAGATAATAAATAATTAGATATTCCTTGCATATACTGTACAACTCGGGCCAGTCAAATCGGACGCATAGATGCCAATTAACGGCCCAGTCACCGCTGCGACATCTTTTTTTAAAGAAACTGTGTTGCTTCAAGGATATCTAGAAATTTCTGTGTTGACTGGAGGCGCAATTACGCGGAGATGGGCCCCGCCCGACTCGTTACACGCTTCCGCGTAATGTAGCAAGTATAATGAAATATTTTATTACTCTAGGTCTAGATAATTTAAGCTCATTGAGGGTCATCGCTCTTAAAATGAGATTATCAAAAATATTTTATTTGAATAAAATAACGCACTAGCATTCGAGTGAATTTCACTGATAAATAAGGCGTAAGCAGATTGCTGCACTTACTTCACAAAGGAATCATAAAAGACCAGCTTGTGGCAAGCGTGTCTCACTGGTCTCTGAGTCTGCGTTTCCCAAACACAGTAGACAAATCTTAACTTCTTGCTCATTATTAGCTCAAAATCATCAGACTGCGACAGCTTTTGATTTTTATTAGTTACCAGTAATAGTAGTAATCTTTTATTGCCTAGCAAAAACAAATACATCGCAAATTCAGCAAACATTTGTAGACCTGATTTAGCTCGACGAGAAGGAGCGAAAGACCAAGATAAAAACGTCGCTTAATCAAGCGATACGGTCGCCGAGTCTGCTCCTCCGCTTAGAAATAGTACAGAATTCAGCTGTAGAATTTCGACCATGAACGGGAAAATTTGTTTTTTGTAAATAGAAACATTTGTTTTAAATGACAAAAATTGGTAAAAAAAGAAAAAGGATAAAAAGAAAAACAAAAAACTCACACAGATATGCCTACACTTTAATATCTACACAAGTAATGCTTTCGCTTACAAACAGGTACGAGATTGCAAAATGTAAAGCTTTAGTATATCTGATGATGTTGTGTCATTGGAAGTTAAAAATTTATCTCTTATATGTCTTGGTAGACTATTCCAAATTTTAACACCAGAAATTTTAAGCGATTGATTAGTTTTTAACAACGATGTTCTTTGCACATAAACATATTTGAAAGAAGCACTTCGGGTCGAGTACGTTTGGTTAGAGAACAATTAATGTTTTAAAAATTGTTAATTGATTACCACAAAATACAGGCAATGTATTTAAATTGACTTTTGCCATAAATTTGGCAACTTCTAATTTGTAAATTCTATCGATATTCAGGACTTGCAGTTTTTCATGAAGTGGTTTTAGTTTAATTTTTTGTACCGAATTTGTTGCATAATGTTTTTATGATACGATCTTGTTTGACTTGCAGTTTGTGTTTAATGGTTTTGGAAGAATTTCCCCGGCAAATAATTGCAAATTGAAGATGAGATTATGCCAAACTTTAACAAACTGACATTAAAGCTGTTTGAGGCATTTACTTGCGTAATTTATAGATGGCACAAGAAGCACCCGATAATTTGGTATCAATGTGCTTGCTTCAAGTGAATTTGTTATCAAGAAATACTCCTAGATGTTTTTTTGTAATTGACATTCTTAATTAACAGTCGTTTATTTGTGAAAAATTTTTTCTTTGCTTTTAAATTGGTTTTATTAAATATTAGCATTTATTGACAATTGATTTCATTTAATCCAAACATTGATTTTTGGTAATTCACAATTTAACATAGTTCGCAAACATTTTACATTTTATGAGACAATGTCAAAACACTGTTATATGCATACAATGTTGTTTTGAAGTTCGAACAATTAAATTCAAACAGTTCAAACATTAATACAAATGAGAATTAGAATTGGGCCTAATACACACAGCCTTGGGGCTCTCCAATGTTTTTATCTAAAGCCGATAATGAATGGCCGTTTCCACTTACAAATTGTTTACGATTAGTGAGATAAGATCTAATTACATCATTGGCAACTCCCTTATTCTGTATTGCTCCAATCTAAATAGTAGTATTTTTTGATTACATGTGTCAAAGGCTTTTGCTAAGTCCAAAAATATTGCGCCGACACTATAATTATTATCCTCATCGTTGATGATTAGTTTGTGTAGATGTGCAATGACAAGGGTAGTCGAAAGATTTTCTCAAAATCCAAACTGCGTCGGAAGAAAAACATTGTACTTATTCCAAAAGTTTAAAAGTCTTCGTTTGATTATTGTTTCAAATATTTTGTTAAAAACAAAAAGAATTATCGTAGGACGGCAGTTTTTCAATTTAGTTTTGAAACCTCCTTTATGCAAAGGTGTGACCCGCGATATTTTTAGTTTATCCGAATAATGACCGCTCTCCAAGCATGAATTAAAAATACTAGTTAGAACAGGAGGTAGCTAGTGTTCAGCTGCCTTAATTAGCTTTGTAGGTATATCATCATACCTGAGTGCTTTCTTGGGATTTAGGTCTTTCATAATATTCACTATATTTGCAGATAAAATCATTTATCATCCACTTTTTGCTCAGCACCAAAGGAGCCGTCTGTTTGTTGACTCTACCTACTATGAACGCGATGAGGAGTATGATGAAATAATTGCAGATATCTATAGGTAAAAAATCGTTTCAATAATTTTAGAGACTTTATAGTAGTTGTTTTTTTAAGTATACTCTTATTCTTGATTCTGTTATTCTGGTAGTTTACTAACCTAAGCCTTCTATTTCTTGTTTCTTCCTTCATAGTATTTTTGCAAAGCTATCATTGAGAAGTTTTTGACAGTGCTGGCAATTTGCTTATTTTATCAAACAAAAATTTGGAACCGAAATTTTGAATGTGAGTTTTTTTCTCGAGAAAAAGTAACCAATAAGAAAAACCCAAAATCCATTAGTCCATTACTTCCAGCTTTTTTCACCCAAAAAACTGCTTGTTGTTTATTCCAGAAAAAAATTTTTTTTCTTGCCCATGTTTTTTTGATTATATGTAATGTAATGCAGGCTTTGAAATTGGATTCAAAAACATTTTGGTTTTATCGAAAATCAGGACTCAAAACGATTAGTGAAGAAGTTCTTCAGGGGTCTTCACTTGATTCTAGTTCTTTTTTTGGTCTTCTCAAAATTTACCCTAGTTTAGCGCTAGACGACATTTTGCTCACCCTAACGCTGACTAATTTAGGCTACTTGTTGTAAAATTTTTAATGTTAAGGCTATTTTAACTCCAGTCTTAAAGGGCTTTATGTCCGTGATTTTAAACATCATTAGACATGTCATAGCCATTTCTTTACTATGTTTAGAGAAAGAAAAGGATCCAAAACATTTTTGGGAAAGCGATACTCACCGCTGGGTGGCTCAAATTTTTATGGAACAAGATCAAAAACTCTTCTTTTAACTTATATTTGGGACAAAGTAAGAGCACTAAAAAGTATGATGGCATTGAGGAGTTGCTGCTAAGCTTGCTTTGGTCAAGCGGTAACGTGTTCGCCTCTGGAGTGGCAGGTCGAGGTTCAAATCTAGGGCCAGTCAAATCAGACACGGTGTTTCTGACGACTCGCCACCGCTGCAACATTTCTTCGAAAGAAGCTGTGTTGCCCACGAGCAATAGGCTCCGCAAACTCATTACACGCTCCGGCGTAATACAGCGAGTATAATGAAATATTTGATTTGATTACTTTTAAAAATTTGATATACAGTAATTGTCAGTGTTTTCAAAATTTATTCACTTATTAGTAATTTCTCTTTCCAGCTTATTTTATTTGGCAACACTGGAAACCTTTCAAAATATAGAAGATTTCAGTTAAAATTGATCCTAGTATTGTAGTTATCTAACTGTACAACGAGGATTAACTTTGATCCGAGGATTAGCAAAACTTGGGGGAAAGTTTAGATGAATGGCCGAGCGATTGCTATGATTAGAGTATAAAGTAAATCAAGAATGACCACTTTGAACTAGTGAAATTGGTTTATTTTAATCTAATAAGTTGAACGGTGTATAAAAAATTGATAATCCGAGAATCAAAGTAAATCCACGTTGGTGCAAATGGCCCACAGAGTGCTAAAACATTAAACTCCTAAACAGTAGCGTACGCAGGATTTTGAAAAGGGGGGGGGGGCAGAAACTTCAATTTGAGAGGAACATAGATCAGAATTTGAAATTGTCACACTCAAATTTCGTCCCATTTTTCGCACAAAATCACTCAAATTTCGAGCCCAAAGCCTGATGCCCAACTTGCAAAGGGGGGGCCATGCCTCAATTTTGCTCACTTTTCTATGCAATTTTGCAATCCTGGCGACCCAAGGGGGGGGGCCATGACCCAATGCCCCCCCCTAAATACGCCCCTGCTCCTAAAACAACTCAAAACAGTTAACAAAAAAATTGCAATCTTATAGAAACCGATTTAAAAACACTACTCACAGTAGATTACCACAGTATTAAAACATTAAAAATTAAAACTTATAAAACCTAATAGTAACAGCAGTATTTAAAATGTAGGGGGGTCGAGAGTTAAAATCCCCCCATCGACATTGAGCGTCCTCCGATCGAGATCTAAGCGTCCCCCCATCGAGGTTTAGTGCCTACCCCACCTAAAGTAAGCTTCCAACACATATAGACAAAAAAGTAGCCGGTTATTACAAGAAATCCAAATTTCCGGCCGAAGATAGTACGATTTTGCGGTAAAGACCTTTTGTTTTGCTCTTCACCCGAATTTAAGCGCAAAATTCGTACTAAAGGAAGAAAACATTGCATTTGGAGCAAATTTTTCTCCAGATTGCTGCAGGACTCCGCATGCGTAGGGTCATGGCTGCGGAAGCGTCCCCCATGCAATATTTTGTAGTTTAAATGTTGGGTAAATGTCTGTTTCACCCGTAAAGGGATCATCATCAGGGGTAAATCTAAACAATTTAAAAAGTAGACAATTAAAAAATTTAGTAAAGACACTACTCGTTTAACCTAAAGAAGCTACAAACTTATGAGTTAGAAAATAATTTTCGGTGACATGCCTAAGACAGTTTTTGTTGAATATTGTCGAGTTTGCCGTTTATTTATTCTTATAACTTTGATGCTTGTTGTTCCTAGTTTCTAGATCCTCATTTAGCTTAATACCTTTGAATAAATGGCGTTCGTGGAAAAGGTAAAGGCGTTTGGACCACTTTACTTTTCTTATAGAGATATTTTTTCAAAATGGGTCAGAAATTAAATGAAAAAGACGAGATTTGTAAAAAATGATTTGTTTTTTAGATTCCAAACTACCCTTTCACCGTCGTTCTGGTTACATACGGGAATGTTACTGCGGAATTTGTTGATGTTCAGCCAGTAGAGTCAGGCTCAATCCTTTTTTATTACTTTGATGTCACACCTCCCAAAACGTTTTGCTGGCATGCTCAGAACAGGGCGACGACTGGTAATTTTTTGTGGCTAAAGTTTTTGTTCACATGGCGACGCCTGGTAGTTTTTTGTGGCTAATTTTTTGTTAACGAAAGAATGATTGAGCTGCACTTCGAATTTACAGTTTGTGCACAATGATATAAGGATCACCAAAAAGTGAAATAAAATTAAACGATAAAAAATTTGAAAAACTCACAAATTAAGAAAGGAGAGTTGCAAATGCCGCAAAATGTAAAACCTAATTTTACTATTCTACGTTTTCATTTAGTTAATAAGTGTTGGTTTTTGAATTTCCACTTTTTCTAATTCTAATATAAAAAATGAAAAACTAAAATGATCCTTTTTAAAATGTTTCAATTTTTAACCGTCCCAACTTCGAACAAAAATGTTAAATGACAGACGCCTTTACATTTTCTTGATCTTTCGAACTCCTTCACCTGTATACAGACTTTTAAATGCCCCTTAGCTTGATCCCGGCTAAAGCAACTCAGTGAATCAAGATATAATTACAATTACAACTTTTCCATTTCAACAATCTACAACTTTACTGAGTTTTTCACTTTTTTCCGTTTTATAGTAAATTCTAATACAAAAAATGTATGAGCGAAACAAATACTAGAATGAAATTGTCCGGATGTGGAAAATTGTGATTACATTGTTATCCATCTACGAGGTGTGTTTGAAAAGTAACGGGACAGAGCAAGTGTGCAATGTGCACGCTGCACGAGCAACTTTTATCGCAGAGAAAAAAGCATTGCTTTCTATGATGTCACAATGTCTTATGGCTTCGAAAACCAAATTTCAGCATTCTGTGACAACTACATTCTTTTTCGCATGTTTTTCTGTCAAGGCAATTTCTTTGTGACCGTTTTGTGAAAATTTGATAAAATTAAGAATTTTTGGCTTTTTTTTTCTTTGGTGCGAAGGATGAGCGTCGAACAACGAATCAACTTGAAATTTCTTGTCCGTCTTGGAAAAACTCCGACTGAAGCACTAAAGTTGCTTCAAGAAGTCTATGGTGATGACACGATGTCAAGAACTCGGCTTTTTGAGTGGCACAGGAGGTTCAAAGAGGGAATAGAGGAGGTGGAAGATGATCACAGGAGTGGGAGGACATCCACAAGCAGAACAGATGACAATGTTGAGCCTGTGAGACGAAAGGTGCGGGGCGATTGCCGTCTTACTGTTAGAATGATAGCATGTGAGCTGGATATGAATAGTGAGAGGGTATGGAGGATCGTTACGGAAGATCTGGGGATGAGGAAGATGTATGCAAAAATGGTACCAAGGTTGCTGAATGAAGGACAAAAGGAGCGGCGTGTTCAAGTGTGTCAAGACATTTTGGAGCAACTCGAAACTGAACCCAACTCGCTGAAAAGAGTTGTTACTGGCGATGAGTCATGGATCTTCGAGTACGATCCACTCACCAAACGGCAGAGCCTTGAATGGAAGAGCGCATTGTCACCACGACCCAAAAATGCGAGGTTGTTCAAGTCCAAAACTAAAATGATGCTGATCGCTTTTTTTGATGTCTATGGAATTGTCCACGAAGAATTCTTACCACAAGACCAAACTATTAATCAGCACGTTGCAAAAACATCTTGCGACGTCTGATGCGCTCAGTGAGGGAGAAAAGAAGAGAACTGTGGGAAACGAAGTCATGGCTGCTTCATCATGACAATGCTCCAGCTATTAATGCCTTGAGAATTCGGGACTTTCTTACCAAAAATAACATTGCAGTACTGGAGCAACCACCCTACTCTCCAGATCTGGCCTTTTGTGACTTCTTTTTGTTTCCCAAACTCATGAAAGTCATCAAAGGAACTCATTTTCAAGATTCAGAAGCCATTAAAACAGCCTTGACGAGAGAGCTCCCAGCGATACGGAGGAATTCTTTCTGGAGTACGTGGAAGCGTGGCAGAGAAGATTGGAAAAGTGCATTTGGGCCCAAGGAGATTACTTTGAAGGCGACATGTTGCAAAATTTACTTGTTAAATAAAATAAAACATTTATAGACCCAGTCCCGTTACTTTTCAAACACATCTCGTAGTTACCTTGGCCAGGAGACAGCGGAGGGTCTTTTTGGTTTTCGAGTCAAGCTGCCACCTGCCCACCTATCTACCAGAACCACAGCACACGGTGGAAGCTTCACATTGTCCTGTTCAATGCTAAGCGTCAAGCAAGGATTAAGCTGTGAATACCATATTTCATACTCTTTGGTTTGACCTGAACGAGATTCAAACCCGACTCCACCGTTTTAGTAGCAGACGTTCTAACCACTTGATCACGGAAAAGTCAGAAGGAGTTAACCCGAGCTTTTTGCGGTCTAATTTGAGGAAGGAGAGTTTGTTCTTTTTTTGTGAATCGACATGAAGCAAAATAAGTTGCAAGCTTTCGATTAAGCCAGAGCGATAGAGCAATCAACGACCAATCAGTGGTCGAGTGGATAGAGCGTCTGCTACTGAAACGGTTGACTCGGGGTCGATTCCCGGTCGGGTCAACCAAAGACTATAAAAATTGGTATTCACAGCTTCCCTGCTTGACGTTCAGCAGTAAAAACAACAGTGTGAAGCCTCTACCGTGTGTGGTAGATAGGTGAGCAGGTTACATTTGACTCGAAAGCAGTTCCATTTTGATAGATTACACTGGTTTATGAATGAATGAAATGCCTGCTTTTCCACCAATTTTTTATCCCGTTGGTTGTCCTACATGGACGTTGCTTGACTGCTGCGCGTTGGCCACCGATTTGGTTAACAGTGCCGCGTATCAGTTGTTCCAAGTGCCTTAGTGATTTGGATGATGTTTTCTGGGTGTACAATCTGAGCAGTTGTTCGATATAGATTGAAGAGTGATCAATCTTAAATTGCGTTTTAGCTGGGGACGGTGTTGCTGACTTTTCTTTTTTTGTTCAGTATATTCCATAATTTTATTTCTGCTGACCCAAAAAACCGCAACAAGATTTTTTTTTAGTACCTGTAACACTTTTTTTTATCAACAGACAACTTTTTTAAAAGTGCATAATTAATTTTTTCATCAAAAAGTTGATCTTTACTCCTGTCACCGGTACTGATTATATATTGCTATTTGGCACAGTTGACGTAGGTGATCACATGGTCTTTTACTGCTTCCAGCCTGCTTTCTTTTAACGTATGTCAAAATAAATTTGACAGACTCGAAGACCAAAAGGTCCCTTCGCTGTCGCCTAACCAAGGTAACTGGGTGAATAAAATGTAACTGCAATTACATAATTATGTTGCCGTACGCGCTTATCACATATACTTATTACTTAATACAATAATTGTTTTTTTTTCTGCAGAGGCAAGTGCACTGTTCCTTCCAACAGCTGCATTTAATCGCTCTGCCTATGTTGTTACCGGTCAGGTCACAGCCGATGACATAGAGGACATTAAAAAGTATTTGGAGGGTGATCCCAACGCCGAAAATTATTTAGGTGTCAAAGTAAGTAAGGTCGTTTATTTTTAGCAAACTTACTTTGTCAAGCTGCCGCAAAAAAACATACACAAACACAAAAAAAAACTATTGTAAAACTGCACAAACCTTCAATTTTTTCTTTTTGTTAAGATTTAGACGAAAATCACTGGAGCTTTTATTTATGCGTTGTTGATGTGATACACTATTTTTTTTTATAAGAAGAATTTTATGAGAACACGAGCTCAAAATTTAAGAACAAATGAGGCTGAAAATTGGCAAAAAAATTAAGAACAACTAGCTTCAACCGAAAATTTGCTGGCTCTTGTCTCACCCATGCTTCATTCGGGGTAGAATGTTGTAAAAGGCGACTAATAATAGGTCCCTATCAGTGGTGGCCATCAGTGGACCAATTAAATGGATGGGCCCAAGGAGGCTGAAGTCTCTTCTCTTAGCCAAGTCAGTTGAAAAATTTAAGGCAAATATGCAAACTTTTAAAGGCCAAGGAGCTGAGCAAATTTAATTCTTTCAAATGGTTTCCAAACTTTAGGCTGCGTTTACTCTTAACTGCTTTCTATGGAGCGCCGTTTGTGTACCCTAATTTGTGCAATGTTTTTTTGCATATTTAATTAAATAGTCATCTTAATTAAATGTACAAAAACAAATATACAAAAAAAACACGTGCAAAAATAAATATGCAAAAGTTTTTGAATATTTATTACACCATAATTTGCGTAACGTTTTTTGCATATTTAATTAAATAGTCATTTTAATTAAATATACAAAAATATATGCTGCAGAATACACCATTGGAAAAATAAATCGACAAAAAATTGTTACACAAAAATCTTTTGCGCAAAAATTTTTGACACAAAAATTGCTGCTGCAAAAACAAATCCACAAAAATTTTTGTGGATTTATTTTTGCAACGTCATTTTATGCATCAAAATTATTTGCATTACAATTGTTTGTGTCACAAATATTTGTACATTTATTTTTGATAGCAAAGAAAGAACACACGCCGATATAAATGTGCAAAATTTTGTGACGCAAAAAATATTGATGCAAAATTTCTTGTTGCAAAAAAAACACGCGTGCAAAAATAAATCGTCAAAAATATTTGACAATTTGGTTCGTGTCCATAATAATAAAGGATTGGAATTATGCGGGAGGGAAGGTACGGTTAAATGAACGTTCATTTCCCAGCCCAGCGAAAGGTCTCATAAGCGGACTAGTACTTTACTATTGGCTGCCGTACATTTCGAAGCTTTCGTCTTAAAGTTCCAGTTTTATACCTTGCCGGTACCTTCCCACCCGCATAATTCCAATCCTTTATCATTATGGACACGAACTAAATAGTCAAATATTTTTGACGATTTATTTTTGCACGCGTGTTTTTTTGCAACAAGAAATTTTGCATCAACATTTTTTGCGTCGCAAAATTTTGCACATTTATATCGGCGTGTGTTCTTTCTTTGCTATCAAAAATAAATGTACAAATATTTGTGACACAAGCAATTGTAATGCAAAAAATTTTGATGCATAAAATGACGTTGCAAAAATAAATCCACAAAAATTTTTGTGGATTTGTTTTTGCAGCAGCAATTTTTGTGTCAAAAATTTTTGCGCAAAAGATTTTTGTGTAACAATTTTTTGTCGATTTATTTTTCCAACGGTGTATTTTGTGGCATATATTTTTGTATATTTAATTAAAATGACTATTTAATTAAATATGCAAAAAAACGTTACGCAAATTATGGTGTAATAAATATTCAAAAACTTTTGCATATTTATTTTTGCACGTGTTTTTTTTTGTATATTTGTTTTTGTACATTTAATTAAAATGACTATTTAATTAAATGTACAAAAAAACATTGCACAAATTAGGGTACACAAACGGCGCCCCATAGCTTTCGCGATCAGAAACGAAACTTCAGCCATGTGTAAACCAGCTTTCGCATAGTGAAAACAGGTTTGGCACTTTTATTTTTCGAGCGGTTTTCACTCCTGATTTCGCGATGCAAATTGTCAAACTTCTTGATGTAAATGCTTTGACAGAAAAACCTTGAGTGCATGATGTGTATTGTGCGGGATTACGGTAAGTCGCGAAAGCAGCTGCAGCGTTTGAATCGGGCAAGAACTCCTTAGTTTGGCTGCGACTTTATTTTTCCGTCATTCATCGCTCTTTTTTAATGCGCATTTCAGGTTTAAAAACCTGGAAAAATGCAAGTTTCAGAACTGAGTTTGAAAACTTATTTTTGCCACTTTTGATCATTCACACATGCGTAACATTTCGTTCCTGGTCGTCAAAACCGCTATGTGTAAACGACTTTTTTTTGTCATGTGTAAACGCGACAGGTTTGACAACCAGGTGCGAAACTTAGTTGTCAAACTATATGTAAACGCGGCCTAAGCAAGTTGCTTCAGATATTTCTGAAAAGGTGCGAAATGTCAACCGAATGACGTTAAAATGACAATCTTTTTTGAAAAATCCCCAAAATTGCCCTGCTGTCAGCGGCTAGGGGGCGGGAGCAGCGCTTCCAGACCTTAATCTGTATTTCTAATTACTGTATGCTTGAGATAAATCAGTTCGCTCAACTAGCCGCCAAATAGATTAATTTTTCTTAGTTTTTCCGAAAAGTTTTAGCTTTTGGTTCAAGCCGGGTTTTCCAGCTCTGATGGGGTTCAATGGTTCAATGTTTTTGCTATCCCATGCTCTCATCCACAAAAAACAATCGGGCTGCTACAGCAACAACAAGTGGTGCTCCACTTGTTGTTACTATATGTCTGATAGTTAGCCATGGGTACCCACTACCCTAGGTTCATCATTAACCCCTATTGTTCGCTCCAGTATTATTTTTCTTGTATAAAACAAACAACGAACGATTTTAGGAGCATTATATTGCTGATGCCGCAATCATCGGATACGCAGAAGATATTTGGAAAAATACAATCGCTGAAAATGAGGATTTGGGGGAAGACATATTGTGGCGTTACTTTTCGTCAACAAGTGGGGCACTGAGAATATTTCCTGGCGTAAATATCGACATACATTATAATCCTTTGACAAGACCATGGTAAAGAAAGTTATACGCTAGAGCGAGCTACCTACAGCTGTAAAGCGAGCGTTCTACTGTAAAGCGAGCTATACGTACAGCTCCGGAGTCAGTAGAGGTTATACTGAAGATCCAGGCTTAATTGGTTTAGATTCTAAAGTTGGTGGTGGGGACCGAACCCTCAAATTTATGGCAATCTGCCCAATTTAGAAGACCGAGCACAAGGCTACTCCCAAAAGTAATCAATCTAGCAAGTGAAACGGGAGATAGAAATCTAGCTTCACAACAACATGCAGTAAAACACATTAAGCATGCGCTCCAAACAACCGATTATGGGACTAGGCAAATTTAAACCAAACAAGGAAACCGGGGCAATTTTTCCCAACTGCTGTTCAGTACTCGAGTTTCGCTTAATTTCAAAGGTAATCAGCATGGCTTACTATAGCATGTTGTTGAGGAGCTAAATTTCTATCACACCTTTCACTTGTTGGTTACGATTAGTTCGATGAGTAAAAACAGAATTCACCAGAACAGAATTAATTGTTAAAGGTGCGTTTACTTCAGATGCGAAGCAACCAAAAATTGACGTCGTCGGCAATTTGCGAAAGGTGCATTTGCAACCAATTGCAAAAAATTTTGCAAGCGGTTGCTTAACTTCACTTCGACGAAATTGTTGATGAATGATTGCTCTATTTTGAGAAAGTGACGTGAGCAACCACTTGCGAAGTTTACCAGTTGGTAAAGACATGTTTTTGAAGAATTTTATCATTAGTGATGATTGTCGTTTTGGTCAGCTAGCCAAGCTGAAAAGCCTATAGATCAGAGGTATAGTCGAAGACTCAAGGTTCGGGTTCTATGCCAAAGAAAAAAATCCGAGGCCAAGGCCAAAGACAACCCTTCCGAGGACAGACCCTTTCGAGGCTAAGGACCAAAATGCTCGACGCAAAGACCAAGGACACGGGTGCGAGTGCTCTCCACCAAAAAAAGGTCTTCAAAAATTTTTTTCAGGTGATCTCCAAAAGAGCAAATTTGAAAATTTGCAAGTTTTCCGCGAAGATTCTGGCGTTTTCCAACAAAATTTTAACGGTTGAAAAAATAGCGCTGTCTTTGAGCCAAGGACAGGGCAATTTTCTAGGCCAAGGACTTCTAAACGTGTCCTCGAGGACGTCCTCCAAGCAAGGACGTTCTCGAGGACTCCACCTCTGCTATAGATATAATCAAAGCAGCGGTTTAAGGTGTGCTATTGGAAGTTATTGTCAAAGCTTATTATTTAATAGAAGTTTTTGATATTATTGTCGCTGATTGTTAAAATTTGACTGTTTTAAGAGTCCATCGAAATTATTTAGGCTTAACTTTTAAACAATATGAAGAACTATAAAATTTTTCCTTATCTTTCCCAATACGAACTATTATCTATTACTTTAGAGTTGTTTTTCTATAAGGTATCGGCAAATTATTGCCAACTTGGAATACAAACATGTTTTGACTCCGCCTTATTTTGATGCGGTTACTGGAACGCTGATAATGACTATTGGCCGGGGAATATTCAAGCAGAAGTGAGTCAAGTAGTTGTTGTTGCGGTGCTCATTTGGCTTGCTGTCACCAGATAGCGTCAAACGGTAACTATTGGATAATCTGCACGCTTTCTTTAATCGTCCATAAATCCGGTGAGACGGCCTATTAGGCATGTTTACCAAGAAGCCCGCTAGTAGGGGGCGTGGTTATGCGAGGTTACGAGGCAAAGTCTGCGGCTAATATAATGGGCATTCAAGTCAAGTTTTTTATTGTTAACCAAAATGGTGGGAAAAGCCTAAAATGCATTTTTACGAAATTTGAAGTTTCTACGTCTTCCTTTAGGATGGCAGTGGGGCACGGTACGTTCAAAATTAGAAAAAGGCGTACTTCAACAACTTACGGTACCATACTAACGTAACAAAAACAAATTTTGCATCCGTACCGTCCCTCCTTACTTGTAATCGGATGGTACGCTTTAAACTTATCGTACTTGAGTGCTGGTATGGTACGTAAGTAAAAAAAATATTGCTAATGTAGTCCAAAGCTCTCGTTTTCCGTGCTACAAAAAGGTTTAACTGCTAATAAATTTTTAAATAAGATTTATGAATATCGGCTTTGCCAAGTTTGGAGCTGTTCAACTCATGACGCCTCCAAACATGGTACGGTACGTTCAAACAGCGTACCAAAATACCTTATCCATACCTACATAAAAAGCGCATACCGTACAAGCTTACAGTACTTTTTAGCAAAAATTGAAGCGTACCGTAGTTACGTGCCGTACCGTATTGCCCTGCTTGGTCCTTCTGTTTTTAAGATTTTAACAACAAAGCATAAGAACACTTAAATTTCAAAATCCCAATTTTCCATGTCTTTTTATTGCTAATCGGATTCTTCTTTTTTTCCAAACAAAAAACAAAAAAATCTTTTGATGCCATAAAACTTTCATCAAACGGTATTCAACTGTTCGTTTATAGATAGTACCTCACTAATCGGCATTGTCACCGGCCATGTTTAATATGACATTTAATATGAAAGGACTTCTAAATATCCTGCTATGAATTGAAAATGCTTTAACGGTCTGACCAGAACCGTTGAGAAAAAATTCTGGGCCCGTTTACAGAACAAAAACGAAAAGAGTTTCACAACTGAATAGCTATTTTTTCTCCAATTTGGAATCAGTCCCTGCGCCACAGGGGGGCATTCCGGGGCCGTGCCCCCCCAAATGACTGCTTGTGCCCCCCCAAACGAAAATTGTGCCCCCCCAAGCGAGGACTGTGCCCCGAAGAAATTAACAGGCTCGTGGCTATTGAAGTGCAAATCGAGGCCTGAAACTCCCAAATTGGTGTTTACCTCCCGTATTTTCGTAATGTTTGTGGACTCATACCGCATTTCATTAAACTTTTGGGACGAAAACCTTTTTTCTTTTTTTTTTTTTTTGGTCTTCACTTAAGAATTCGTGAAAAATCGCAAGAATTTTGAGACGATAACCAGAATTTGTGAAAATTTTTGAACTGAAGACCTTTTTTTTTTGTCTTCACCTTGTTCGTTTGATTCACTCTGAAATAAATTTCTCGCTCCCCCGTGCCCCTCTCGAATTCACATAAATAAACTTCTCGTGCCCCCCAAAATTTATTTCTACTCCCCCCAGTCACGCTATCCTGGCGCCGGGCCTGTTTGGAATGAGGGAAACGGTTTTCATTTAACTTGGGTCAGTTTTTCTCACGCATTCAAGGTGAAGACGAAAAAAAGGTCCTGACTCCAACTTGACTGTGAGTTGCGCCTGGTCGCTGTTCCTCAACATTTTGTGATACTTTATAGCGCCACACTCCAGCAAAGTAATAAGTTAAAGTAAAAGCGGATACATTGATTCTTAGGTAAAACCGGGGAGTAGCTAGTAGGTTGTTCAACCGAGCCGGTCAACTGTATTGGGAATTGCAAAAACCGGATTTTACAATACTAATTGCTTCAGCTCAAGCTTTCAGCCCGTAATACCTCCTAAATCAGTGCGTACCCTCCAAAAAAGAAACCAGGCCTAGGCACTTCATATTTCTTTTCCCCTTCAACGGTCCTGAGTCTAACGAAAAATGTTTTGTAGGGGTGCTGATCAGGAGAGGGCAGATGTGTTTGGTGTAATGGTAATGGATGTATTGCATTCAAGATTTAACGCTTTATTTACGGAGACCTATCCGACATGCCACTTAACCAACTTGTACAGGTATGCAGCAAAAATTTTAAGTTTGTACTAGTAAGATTTTATCAAGAAAAGAATAGCCCAAGATCCAAACCACTAACTGTAAATGTTAACATACGTATATACTCTGTTTTTAAAGAGACGTCGCGGTAAAATATATACAAATACAAAAATTTCATTCTCGTTTTTATTCAATTAGTATAGGAGTTTTTTTTTAGCTATACCTCTCTACACATCATGCAGCTTTTGATATTGTTACTGTGCTTATTAGTTAAATAATTAGTTGCTGTATAGGCAATATTTGACTGTAAAACGGTTTTTGACACTATCTGCCACAAAGTAACGTTAAAAAAAAACATTATAAAGTAAGAGGTTCAGCGTATAAGGTTTATAAATAATGCTTGCTTTTTATTCATCCGACAGAAACCAGTTTTTTTGTCATCAAGAAATAGAAACTTGAATTTGGATACGATTAGGCTAACAATATTAATGTTACGTGAAACCCCAGGGCTTAGAACCTTGGACCACTAATATTTCCTATTTATGTCAACGATTTGCCCAATTCGATTAATTCAAACCACCTAAAAGGTGTAAAATATGTGATATAGATATGGAAATGCAGGTGTGTAACCAGAATTTTGCGCTAATGGAAAGAGGGCTTGAATTTAAAACCAAAGTCTGTGTGCTTTTTACCAAAGGAAATTTAAGGTCAAAGCCACCAGCCGCTTAGCGATTTTTCGGGAAAAAAGGCCATTTAACGCCATTTAGATGGAATTTCGCACGTTTATTGAGCAATTTGAAAAACTAAAAGCCTTTTGACAAAATAAAGTTTCCTAGTCCCTTCAGCTTTCCTGATCAAGTTCAGAGCACGATTAAAAATTTAAAACAATGCATACTTGGGGTTAAATTTTCTCAGGATTTGATGGCTTAGAAAAGGTGGCTTTAGGCTTCAACTCCTTACGCTTCCCCCCTGGTTACGCCACTGTGGTAATGTCAAATCATTGACTCTTTATTGAATGTAAATCATTGAATGGAAACTGACAGTTTTGTCGTTTTTGTCTTCACAGTTCATATTTCTAGAACATGCCGATTCGTCCAACCAGCGTGACTTTTTTTCTTCTTGGTTGACTCGCGCTAAGAATATGTCTAATCAAATCAGTTGAATACCCGTGACAGCAAAAAAAACTTCGCAGCAAGAGCAAACTTTTTTTTTTTCAGTGGTCTTCTATTTTTTTTCCACGCGTCAGTTTCCAGTCTACTGATAAAGAGTCTATGGTCTAATTATGTACTTGGACTTACTTCTGCAGGTGCTATATGATTAACACTGGTGGGTTTCTGATTATGGCCAGCCACTGGAAAAGAAACGATTGGTACCTAACAGATTATCGGGGCAGGCAAAACTTCCGAAAACATATCAGTGAGATAGAGCCGCAAATAACAGCTCTTCTCGTTGAAAAAAAGATTATGGAGGTTAAGAGATGTTCCGACACTGGCTTGGGAACTATACCAAGAACTTATATCGTAAGTTAAACTACAACAAAATAGTGCTTGTAGTAGTGTAATTTATCTAAAATCGTTGCAAAAATCTGTCTTACAAATTGCAACCACAATCTTATTTAGAGTGAAAAGTTTAAATCTAAGACCTTATGGAATTTAAAATTTACAAACTATTTACTAATACGTAACGTATACTAATAGCATTTTTAGCGAGCTACTATAGGCTTATGTTAAAGTAAATTTTTATTTCTTTATTCTCCTACGCAGCTGCAGCTAGAGTAAAAGACAGTATGCTAAAAGAGAATTCTCAAGTAAAAATGAATCATTGAGTGCATTCACAAAATCAGTCAACAATTCTTAAAAACTGCTAAATTAATTTAAAATTTCATAAAAATGATGAAATAATAAAATCAATTTCGATATCAAAGATCGTCGCGTCACTCGTCAGTTTCTTAAATTTTCTAATCTTCAGTTTTTTTTTCAAGAACTGACCGATTTGGTGAATGCACTCAATGTTTTATCATTCATGACCGAAGAAGCACAAAATCATCATTTTGTCTTCTTCGGTCAGGGTTTGATTCTCTGGATATTCTCTGGATATCCCATCTCAAAGTAAAAAAAACTACTCTGGTAAAACATTGAACATCCACAAAATAATAGAAAGTTTAAATCAAATCTTTCATTATACTCGCTGTATTACGCTGAAATGTGTAACGAGTTTTGGGGTCCATCTTCGCGTCATTGCCCTCAGGCAACACAGCTTCTTTCAAAGAAAAATCGCAGTGGTAGCAAACCGTTTGCAACTGTGTGTCCGATTCGACCGGCCAGAGATTTGAACCCCAGACTTCCCGCTCAAAAAACGATCGCATTACTATTCGACCTACTGGCCGGTATATTAGAGAGTAAATGCCAAACGTAAAACATCTTGAGAGTAAATTCTGTTGATTTGTTCTCCTTTAGATTAAAAAGACTGATTTTGAAAGCAATGTGTTTTCAACTTTTTACGACGCATATTATTTTCGTTTGATCAACCTGGAGTCAACCAATGCTTTAATTCTCGTACGGACTCTACCAACTGTTGATTGCCACCCTGGACAATTTGCATGTCTGTGCGATAACCAAGTACGAAAAATATTGACAAGCTTTAAAGGCAAATAGAAGCAATTCGAGCCCCATGTTTACAACCATCTTTTTTATCATTAAATCTTTATTAGCGCTTTAAATTTTTGCTCAAAATTGAGCTACGGTTTGATTTATCTTGTAACGCGGCCCATGGAGTTGATGAAGATGAAAGAGTCCGGAGGAGTGATTTGCTTGAGACTGTGCAAAGTAAGGGTGTCTTATACACTTCTTTAAAAAGTGTCAAATTAGACTTCCCAAAAGTGCCACGGGCCAGCAGCTCTTGATGGCACCTCTTTCTATGAGAACATCAAATCAAAACCGTTGGCCAACGTTAAAATCAAACTAGAAAAATAGCGAAACCGAAACAAAAAAAAAAGGTTTTCTAGGCGTATTTGAGGCATTGGAAAATATAAATATCTGAAAGAAATTTTAAGTCAGTAAGTGGGTGTAGACCGGGGCGCAGACCGGATATTCATAGCGGGCGGAAAATGGACAGCGCTCCGGACTTTGGACACCCCTTGAGTAGAGAACGCATTGGTAGTAAACTAATCACTAACCAGCTACATGTTATTATTGATTAGATGGTTAATGTGAATACCAAGTTCTTTTTCAGTTATGAAAGGTTGTTACAAGTTGGCTATCAAACAAAAGAAGCCAAAACTTTGAAGCATACCGTAGCATTTCTTTCACTCATAGTCCGCTTTCTTTGGAGTTATTGACGTTATTTTAAGCTCACCCTTTGCACCAATTATGACGTCACTTTATGTGGTTGTGTAATGCCTTATGGCACTTCTAAGTAGGAAAATGAAAACACTGAAAGCGTTGCAGCTACAAAGCTTGAACGTTGCAGCAGTTGTACGATTAATTGCAGTTTGCAGCAATGTGCATTGTGCAGTTGTGCAAATATTGCACAAAAACTTGGCTGGCGTGGCGTGTCGTGAAAAAATAAAGAAACTGTAACTCAAAGCGATGGAAATTCTTGATTGTGACATCACTATCCAATTATTACCAAACAGTGACTGTTTTACTCCTACATGTAGCAAAACAGCTGATCGTTTCGACGAGGTGTAGGTTCGTAATAGACCGTTTTACAATCACATCAATAAGACATATGTCAGTAAAACACGAGGAAATCTTTCTGTTCTCGCTCATTGGTATAATAAAATTAAAAAAAAAACAATGACAAACGTAAAAAAGAAACATTCCAAAATCCTCGCAATGTTTGTAAAAGTTGAAAATTCAAGACTGGTGGTTTCGATAATGTGGTGCTTTATTTTAGTTGTGCTATCCACCCGATATAGACCTGAATAATTGCCAGTGTCCGTGTCTCGAAAGGAATTGGAATTATAGTTATTGCACCAACTCATACAAGAATATTCGGTACGTTCAGTATGGCATTCTTTTTACTCTTGCTTTCTTTTCGATAATAATTTGCTTTCTACCCTAACTTATAATTGTACAATTTGTACGAAATAACACAATTGTACATGGGGTAGCCCAGGCCCGGCGCCAGAGTACTGAGAGCAGTGTGACAGGGGGGAGGGGAGGGAGGCGCAGTTAAGTTTTTCCTTCAAATTAGAGAGTGAAGACTAAAAAAAGTGTTTCGTCTTCATCCCAAATTTATCCTTTTGCGCACATTTTTCGCACGTTCATAGCCTGACAGGCCGCGACGGAATCTTAGGGTGCAGATCCCGGTTCTTGCCAACAAATTCAGGGGTGAAGACCAAAAAAAGTCTTCGGCGCGAAATCTTAGGCTTTGTCTTGGCATTCACTCGTGTTTTTCGTCTTGGAGCGAGATTTTACTCACGCTTGAGGGGGGCACTAGCAGTATTTTGAGGTGGCACAGGTCCCAAAATGCACTCCACTGGCACCGGGCCTGTTACTTTCTTTTGGGGCCCAATCCTAGCTTGCGGTGCACGTTTTTCGCTTGGGGGTCACAAGCAGTGATTTGGGGGGAACGGCCCCGAAATGCCTCCTCCCTGACACCGGGCTTGGGGTGGCCTACGCTCTGTGCGAAAATTTCTGGAAAAAGATACAGAGTAGAAGACTCTTGATTTTACAGTTATTTGAAGTTTGCTGATTAGCTCTAATGACTTTTTCAAATCGAATCAAATCATTGATTACACTCGTTGAAGCGTGCGACAATTGGCGAGACTCATCTTTATCTGTGGGCAACCCAACTTCCTTCGAAGAATTGTCACAGCAGTACCGAGCCGTTGGTAACGCTGTGCCTGATTTGAATTTGATTGGCCAGCCCGAGATTCGAATCTTTGACCTCTCGCTCCAAAGACGAACGCGTTTCCACTCAACCATCTGGCCATGCGATCTTTATGTTCTGATACGATAGTATTGTATAATCTTCAGTTTTTATATGTTCTTATCCTTACGTTGTAGCCTAATCTTTTGTGAAAGATTATTTTTGAGTTTTTAATTACGGTATCATATTCGTACAATAAGCTTTAGCTACGTAAGCCTACGTTTATTAAGTGAAACTATTTGATTCTTTTGCGTATAGGCATTAAGGTGTGTTATAGAATGCGTACTGTAACGTGCTTTTTCTCAGGTTAAATCCACCACCGTGTCATCCTGTGGCTAACGATAGAAGTGATACGGCCTTGGCGCGGTTTAGAGAAATTTCGGGACCTCCGCCAAATTTAAACGTTTGTTATACTTTGAACTTAGTGCCGGGTAAGGGATCATAATGTTTATGCTGATGAATAAATTGATGATGACAATGATTGACAATTACCAAATATGGGCAGAATCGACTACAAAAGCACAGCGGTTCTTTTTTGAAGCGTTACCGAAGTTACTTTTCAAAATTAGCTCTCAAATACCGGTACCGCAATACTTTTCAACAATTGCACCTACAGCACCGACGTAGTTTTTTCAGGAAATACCGGTATTTACGGTACTTTTGCGAAGCGCATTTTTTTCGTAAGAGTCAATAAAGTTTCAGTTGAGGCTGGCAGTTTTTTTTTGCGAAATTTCAACCTCACTTGTTCTTATATTTTAAGAACATTGATGTCAATTTTATCCAACACGTTTAAAAAATTATTTAATTCCAAATGCACTGTCTGTTTGAGTAAAATCTTTTATGCTTGCTTTGCAGCATCGTGAAATTGCAAAAAAATAAAAAAGCGTGCTTCTTTTCAACCTGAACGACAGCCAAAAAGCTCTCCAAAAATTTTGCGCCCTGGTCCTTGGATATAATGAGGCTCTTAACTTCCCACGCGGCTCTTAGCATGGGTTAATTTTTTGCATTACATGATTCATATAACCCTACTTTAAGCGAGCTATGTTGACGAACGCATTTTCCCCGAAGGGAGAGGGCAACCCTATTTAACTCCTAAACCAAAAATCAAGCGAACACTAAATTCGGAATGCGGGTTGGTGTTTACTAAAATTTTTTTTGAAAAATGAGTTTTGAGTTAATGACGTCATTATTGTGACGTTCAGACCATATTTTCGAAAAATGACGTCATTTTTGCGATGACATCAAAGGCGGTTCAAATTTTGATAATAAAATTTTGAAGTCAAGTTGGTTACGTCACACAAATGTCAAACTTTGACCGAAAAATGCTTAAATTTCGGAAAGTGACTTGGGCAAACCTCAAACTTGGAAAACATTCTGTTACCGTAGCAATTTCAATTTTTTAGGAATCATTTGTGAATAAGTTTCACTTAGAACAAAAGAACCAAAGCTGTCGTGAACGTTTTATTAAAAAAGAGACATTTCGACGGATTACTGAAGTCATTGTCTATCTTATTACAATAGGATATGCATAAGATTCATTCTATTTTCATAAGACTGACAATGACTTAAGTAATTAGTCGAATCGTATCTTTTTAAATAAAATGTTTACGACAGCTTTGGGTCTTTTATTCTTAGTGAAAATGTTTCTCAAAACCAATTTTTATGCTCCGTTTGTGAATAAATTTTACTCAAAGTCAAGTTGATTTGAAATAAAAATCTTTTTTCTGAAGAGATTTATCACGAAAAACCGAGGTGGGGCAAAAATGCCCCCCCTCCCGTGTAAAATAGTGTTAAACTGTTTTTTCTGAAGATATTAAAATTTTGGTTGTTGTTTTTATCTCACGGCCTACTTACAGAACTCGCTCAATTGTCATTGTATGTATGACTTGGGGTTTGTTGTGATGTCATTTGTCAATCGGTTTCAAATTAAACTGAAATTGGTTATTTTATAAAGACGACTTTCGGCCAAGCCAAATTATAGTCTGTGGTTGATCTCAGGATTTCGAAAAGTGCTCGATAACAAAGTTTGATACTGTGAAATCTACAGTGATTGCCAAATTTTATACCAAAAAAATATCCAAAATCTATAATGAAGAAAACTAGCTTTTAATTATACTTTCGTTTGAAAAACAGCGGTAAAATTTATCTGCTATAGGACGTACGCTGTTAATAAATTATGTGGATATATCAAATTACTGAAAAAAATTAGGATTTGTGATTCTACAGTAATTGAAATTACATTTTATTCTTCAAGTTGTCTTGACCAGGAGACAGCGAAGGAACATTTTGGTCTCTGAGTCAAGCTGCCATTTGTCTAGCACACACGGTGAGGGCTTCACTCTGTTCTTTTTAATGCTGATCGTCTAGCAGAAAAGCTGTGATTATCAATTTTTATAGTCTTTGGTTTGACCCGACCAGGAATCGAACTAGAGTCTACCGCTTCAGTAGCAGATGCTTTATCCTCTTGACCAGCACTGAACGGTTTTCAAGAAAGTTTAAGATTTTTAAGCCGAAAAAATGCAAACTTAATTCATGCAAGAATTCCTAACCGGGGAAAAATTTTACACTTGCAACTTGCAAGGGGAATGTTTGTATTTCAGGATTTGATTATAATGTGATGTAGTTTGAGCAATGAGCATGTTTGAATTGTTCGTTTAGTTCCGTAGGTTTTATTGTTTTATGTTGTTGGACGTCCAGCTGCTCTCTAAGTTGCTACGCTTTTATGCGCAGCACTCAAGTTGTAACCCATGTCGGACTTTCGGTTTTGGACTTCGTTCAGAACGGCAACCCTAATGACACGAGGCGTTGCTATGTAACAATGAGGAGTTGGCAAGACGTAAGTAAGGCAAAGACAGCAGTCTTTCTGCCTTTTTGATCTCATGCAAATAATGAGATTGTCGATCCACATCAGCATTTAAATCTGCTACAATTAAATATGGGCCAAAAACTGGCTCGTATAACGTAACTTAAAAGAGGTCACTAGGCGTTTTTTGTGACGTTATCACTTTACTTCGGCAATTTATGATTTGTTAGGTTCAAGAAACACACCTTTGTGCAAAATTTTTCTCCCTTATGGCGTCAACAATTTTACAACATTTTTTCAAAAATTGGACGTTATGTCACTAATTGTTCTGAAAATTTTTAGTAAACAACAGCCCACATTCCAAATTTGGTGTTCCATGACCACCGGTCAATAAAAATCTAGATGTTGTGCAACTTCTGGGACACGCTGTTATAGCAGAAAACTTTTTGCGGCTTTCTTCAAAAGTAAATAAACCAAAAAACTCTTTTTTTTTTCAACAAACTTAAATATTTTTTGCTTTTTTATATACAATTTGGCTTGGCCGGAGTTAGGCTTTAAGGATACCAATCTGTTTTGTTTTTTTTTTCAGAAAATTTTATGTTTGTTGCAGAATTCAAGTTTGTAGACAACAGCTTCACTGTCATATTCCAGTGCGTTGTAGCTTCGCTAGTCATAATTATCACTCTTATCTTTTACTTGGTTCGCAATCATCGCTTAAAGCTGAAGAACTTGGTCTTTGATGAAACAACTGGGGGCTTGAAACATAGACATTCTAAACTGGAATATCGTCACACCAGCATTACGTCTCTGGACGAAACAGTACGCCGCCAATTGCATCACACAGTTGGGACAAATCAAAAGACCCAAATTCCCCAACTGACAAAATTCGGAGCAAGCGGGGGAAAACAATTTCAGACCAGGGAAATGGATGACGGCTTTTTTAGGCATGGTAGTCTTAGTCGAAGTTTTGCAAAAAAACGTGCGAAGAAGCAAAAAAGGAGCTCAGAAGAGGATATGGTGAAGGAGGTGGGAAGTTCGGAGGAGATATTAGGCAAAAAAATCACTCCTTTTCGTCTTGGAAAAAGTTTGATTTGGCGGATTAAGCGGAACATTCGTGCATACGCAAGAAACGATACAGAGCAAAAGAAAAAAACTTTTGAATTATGGAGTTCTAAAAAGAATCTTGATGTAATTGACGATGACGACCAAGAATACTACACAACAAACTACGATCTTGTAAATGACAAGAAATCTGACAAGGAAGAAGGTGTTCATTCAAAGGCCCCATTGTTCAATAAAAGTGATAAATTTTAGCTTCGAAATCATCTTTTTCACCACAAACATAAGGCGTGTCTACTTTGAACGAAACAAAAAAAAACAACTCTTGTCTCAGGAAGACGATATGCAAATCAATCCTAGAACAATAAGTATTCGGCAGAATACTCACTTTTATCGTTCTTACCAGAATGCTGGTTGATGTATTAGGTGTTAAAGCTGCTTACACTGAAAACAATGCGACGCAAACGGCATCAGGGCGATTGCAATAAGCTTTTTTTTTTTTATAAAAACCAGTAAAGTTTGGTTGAGGTTGGCTGTTCTTGAAATTTCAAGACTTTTCATTCTCATTTGTTCCTCGTTTGATTTTGAATTTGGTTGAAAAGCAAAATTACAGAAATCCATTTTTGTTTATGATCATGATTCATGACTAGTTAGTAGTCTTTAGACAGAAATCCAAAATGGCAATATAAAAAGGGTAAGAAAGCTCTGCTGATTTACAAAATGCAGTACATTGCTCTGCAGTGGTATGCATTTTTAACCCGCGCTGTTCTTTTTTTTTTCGTTTAATTTGTTCTTAAAGTTTGGGAAAAAGAACTTGTGTTCTTATGAAATTTTGCTGTTAAATAAAAATACATTCGCATTGCTTTTTTTGTACGATACGTTTTCACACATGTACGCGTACATGTTCCTTTTGAATACACTTGCGCAACAAGCAAAAATTGAGTGAGTAAATGCGTTATGTTTATGTTCTTCCAATAGACTTTGAGCAAGAGACAAGAGTGTGTTTTTGTTTCCCGCTGGCCCTTGAAGAAAAATTTCGGACTCCAGAAATACGAGAGGGCCCCTTCAAGCAGGGCAATTGAGAGAAATTTCATGGCTGAAGACCAAACAAAAAGGTCTTCACAGCGATTTGGACCTAACTTTTACAGGATTTTGAGGTGAAAACCGATAAAAGTCTTCGCCGCAGTTAGGTCAAGCTTTCTCAAGATTTCAAGGTGAAGACCTAAAAAGGTCGATTTTCACCGGATTTTGGATCTGTTTTCCTCACAAGAAGGAAAAAAAGATCACTACTTCTACATTGACTTAATTTGGGTCTTAATCTTCGAGACAGCTTTAATCGTGTATCGTACTTGACGTAAGGAAAGGCGGGAAGGCAGGGGCTGATGAGGCTGGTAATGTAATTTTTCAAACGGGCTGCATCCGAATCTTAGCAATTTAGTTGTTTCAAAACGAACGATATTTGATCCGAATGGTGTTAAAAATGGCTCTTAGTTTTCCGAAAAATCACAAAAAAATTGCGCAGCGTCTATAGGGGCAAAGTCTGCTTGGTTAACGCTTGAGTATCACTGTTTTGCTCAGTATAACACCAAATTAAGATATTTTTCGAACAAAGTATTTTTATGCTGGGTTTAAGTCATCCTCTTCAACAAAATTCTGGTTGCGCACCTGATAACAGTAGCGTAGCTAGGGGGGGAGGGGGGGGCAAATGGTGCTATAGCGGTTGAAAGAAAGAAAGAAAGCGGTTCTACGAAAATAATTTCTCCGAATTAACATTGCAGCAAAACACGTTAGAACTAACACTAGGAAAGATTAAACCAGAAGAAATTCAACACTGGGAATTAAGCAACTTTCTGTAAACAGCAGGGAATGATAACCCATCATTTCTATTAAGTACTTGGAGCTTTTCGTTGATGTACCAACTTTCAGTGAAAAGACGCTTCGAGTAATCATGTTCCACTTTTAAAATTTTGACTTTAGACCAATCGATGATGTGATCATTTTCCATGGAATGCTGGCAAAGAGCTGATTTTTCGGGCCGTTGGAATTTTATTGCTCGTTGATGTTCCTTTATTCTAGATTTGAGGTCCCGTTTGGTTTGTCCGATGTAAACAAAAGGACAATTCTGACAGGGAACTTCGTAAACCAAGTTGGACTTTTCATTATGATTTATTTCATCTTTAAGGGAAGGGAGAAATCTGCCAATTGTCAAAAATGGTTTGAACGCCACTTGAAGACCGGTTTCCAGAAGTATTCGCTTGATTTTGTCCGATACACCTTTGATGTAGGGTAGGGTTGTGAATCCAGAAAAAGTTAATTGAGTACTAGCTGGCTTGTCGGTTTTACTCTTAGAAAAGGGATGGGTAAATCTAGCAGGGAAACCATTGAGGGTCAATGTTTTCTTGGTGAGATCAAAATGTGATTTGCGTTCAGATGGTTTTTGAACGTGGGAGTCGATTCGGTGATAAGGTTCTAGCAACAGTTAACTTATGGTGTAAAGGGTGGTGGGAGTCGAATTGTAGATAACGGTCGGTGTGGGTGGGTTTCTGGTAAATTGTGGTCCAGAGTTTGCTATTAACAGTACGCTTGACATAAACATCTAAAAACGCTAACGAGTTATTATCCTCCAATTCCAGTGCGAATTTAACATTGGGGGAAATAGAATTAATATGATGGTGAAAATCATCAATTACTGACGATTTGATTACACAAAACACATCATCAACATAACGTAGCCAAATTCTAGGGGGTTCTCGAAAAGTAGTGAGGGCTTGACGCTCAATGTGTTCCATGAAAATATTAGCTACCACCGGTGAAATACAAGTTCCCATAGGAACACCAAAAATTTGCCGATACAAAGAGTCGTTAAAAGAAAAAACAGTGGAATAGAGACACAGTTCAACACATTTTATGACATCACTAGCTATTAAGTTTGTACGCTCATGCAACAAATTATCAGACATGAGAATTGGAAATAATCGACAAAGTTTCAGGCACGGAAATAGATGTAAACAAGCTTACAACATCGAAAGAAACAAGACAAATGGAACACATTGAGCGTCAAGCCCTCACTACTTTTCGAGAACCCCCTAGAATTTGGCTACGTTATGTTGATGATGTGTTTTGTGTAATCAAATCGTCAGTAATTGATGATTTTCACCATCATATTAATTCTATTTCCCCCAATGTTAAATTCACACTGGAATTGGAGGATAATAACTCGTTAGCGTTTTTAGATGTTTATGTCAAGCGTACTGTTAATAACAAACTCTGGACCACAATTTACCAGAAACCCACTCACACCGACCGTTATCTACAATTCGACTCCCACCACCCTTTACACCATAAGTTAACTGTTGCTAGAACCTTATATCACCGAATCGACTCCCACATTCAAAAACCATCTGAACGCAAATCACATTTTGATCTCACCAAGAAAACATTGACCCTCAATGGTTTCCCTGCTAGATTTACCCATCCCTTTTCTAAGAGTAAAACCGACAAGCCAGCTAGTACTCAATTAACTTTTTCTGGATTCACAACCCTACCCTACATCAAAGGTGTATCGAACAAAATCAAGCGAATACTTCTGGAAACCGGTCTTCAAGTGGCGTTCAAACCATTTTTGACAATTGGCAGATTTCTCCCTTCCCTTAAAGATGAAATAAATCATAATGAAAAGTCCAACTTGGTTTACGAAGTTCCCTGTCAGAATTGTCCTTTTGTTTACATCAGACAAACCAAACGGGACCTCAAATCTAGAATAAAGGAACATCAACGAGCAATAAAATTCCAACGGCCCGAAAAATCAGCTCTTTGCCAGCATTCCATGGAAAATGATCACATCATCGATTGGTCTAAAGTCAAAATTTTAAAAGTGGAACATGATTACTCGAAGCGTCTTTTCACTGAAAGTTGGTACATCAACGAAAAGCTCCAAGTACTTAATAGAAATGATGGGTTATCATTCCCTGCTGTTTACAGAAAGTTGCTTAATTCCCAGTGTTGAATTTCTTCTGGTTTAATCTTTCCTAGTGTTAGTTCTAACGTGTTTTGCTGCAATGTTAATTCGGAGAAATTATTTTCATAGAACCGCTTTCTTTCATTTTTATACGCACCTTTACATTATCTGTATGACGTAGCCTATGGTAACAATGAATTTTATCGGAGCCTTATTTTGAATTTTTTCGCTAGTTATTCTACTGCAGCAATGTGTGGGATCGTTTTTCTGTTTTTTGCTATCAGAAGTTGATGGCGATTTGCCATCACTATTGATAGCAGTGCTCTGAAGAAGCTAGTTGTTTCTAACTAGCGAAACGTCAGTAATAAAGTTAGTCTTTTGAGTAGCACCTGTGTGATTTCTCAAAGCTAGCCTAGAACACCAGAGGAACCTCAGAAAAAACTTTTAACTTGAAATGCCTGGTGTACAACTCCATTACATTTTTAAGGATATTTTCGTTAAACGTTAAGCTATTGAAACGAAATTTGCAGGATAGTTAGTTAACAATACGAACCAAGTGTGGACAAACGTTAAATGTTGGGCTCCGGCTGCGAGCAAAACCTCAAGTATAACTAAAGGTTGTTTACGTAAGAAAATTTCCGATTTTTTTTCTTCTAAACGTACCACTTTGTGACGTCACAAGAAAGTGAGGTCAAAATTATAGCCAGTCGAAGCCCGAGCTTTGACGGTTCCATCGAGACTAATTCTGATCCCGTGCGAACTCTACAAAAAGAGATAGACCGCGATATATCTGGAGTAATGCAGAGGGGAAAAATGCTGCCTTCTAACGTTTAGGGGCGCAAAAAAGGATGAAGACGGTAACGTCGTCAAGCCAAGAAAACACACGTAAAATTTCAATACAATTCCTATTTTTTGGCGTTATCCTCGTCCGCTCACCATGTCACTACTATGACGTCAAAAAAAAACAGCTCTGCTTTTACCTCTCAAAAAATGCGGACACACGTCACAATGGTTTTTGCATTGAGTGATAGTACTGTATGATATTTATACTGTGATTTGGCCTTGTAAAAATTTTAGACAAGCGGTAACGCATTCGTTACTGGAGCGGGAGGTTTAAGGTTCAAAGTCCGCGCCAAATTGGTTGTGCAGAAAAGGCTTATTCTCTTACCACGATACCGCGGTTCCCATTACTGGTACTCTAAGATAATAGCACCAAAAATTTGTAAACTTAAATTGTTCCTTGCCAAATTTAATTACATATTTAAGTTTATACTCAGTCAAGCGTTTAAGCGGGAAAATTGTATAACGGTATAAGAGTTTTAGTTTGATTGTCTGTTCATGGACTCATTATTTCTGTTCGTTGATATGCAGCTAGGCCTACTGTATGCAGTTTTGCAGCTATGTAGACTTTGTTGTTGATTTTGCAGCTATATAGACTTTGTAGACTTTGTTGTTGTTGATTTGCCTCTAGAGGCAAAATAGCCCCATGTTATTTTGCCATTTGGAGGCAAAATAGTCCTAGCGGCTACCGGTATTTTGCTGCAAGTTTTAAAATAGCCCTAAGCCTAATGCTAACCCAAACCCTAACCCAAACTCTAATCCTAACCCTAATCCCAACTCTAGCCCTAACCCTAACACAAACCCTAACCCAAACAGAGGAAAAACACTACGGTATTTTGCCTCTAGAGGCAAAATAGCCACTTCCAAAAAAAAAAAAAAAGGAAGTTATCTGTGCAAAAAAGCTAGGGAAAAGGCCTTTTAAATCCCTAGATTTTCAATGCGACTTATGTGCGCGTCAACTCTAAATTAAACTTTTTTAACACAAAACTAATAGTGCGACCTTTTGGTGAATATATACGGTAGTTAGTTTATTCATTTTCATCCATAATTCCACCTTTGCTATCTCCCTATTAACTTCAAAGCTAAGTTTTATTGTAGAAGTGTTAGATATTGTTAGTACTGTATCATCAGCAAATAGTTTTGTTTTAAACCTGGAGCATTTTGGTAGATCATTTACGTATACTGTAAATAGCAGTGGGCCAAGGGTTGACCCTTGAGGTACGCCACAGCTTACTGGCGAAGCTTTCGATTTATGATTATTTACTACTGTATATTGTGTTCTATCGCTAAGATACCGGTAGCTTCTAAGGAGCTGAAGAGGCAGACTGCGAATACTGTACTTTTCTAATTTCTGTAGCAAAATACTGTGATTAACAGTATCAATTGCTTTTTTTAGATCTAAGAAGATAGCACAAGTGATTTTCTTTTGTTCAAGATTTTCAACTAAATCATCATAGAGTTGTAAGGCTAGTTTACAGGATTTGGGATAGACAAAAGAACAAAGGACGTAATGCAATATCTGATATAGCTAACCTTTATGATTTTTGCTCTGTAAAGCAACTTATTGCAGCATCGATGAACTGCAATAAAAGAACAATATTTTGCTACCTCTGACCCAGTTGACTACATTCTATGCCGCTATCCTATAAACCACGGTTATCAGGTAACCACTCCTAATTACATAGGCAAGGTTTGAAAGTGTTTGTCTGTAATTTCAACTTTTGAGTGATTTTAATTCCATTCCTCACAAAAATACCAAGCACTGACTAAGAAGTGCTGGAAAATTAAGGATGACACCTAAAACGGTACACTTTGAAAAAGTACTGACAATACTGATTGCGGAACCAAGAAAGTACCACGGTACCTCCCACCTTTGGAAATTACTAGTATCATCATTGCACACTCAGTACCGATATGCACTACCATATGCAGTGTCAGTCTTGATTAAGGCATTTGTTTGCAGTTGCAGCTGTGCTGGATCTGAGACTGTAGAGTTGAATCGGTCTATCAGTGAATCTAATATAGATAAGCAGTAAGGCTACACTGTAATGCTCAACTTAACAAGAGTAAAACTTTATAATCATTTGGCAGGCAGGCTTAGTAGGATAAGCTCAAAGCTGTAAGTCAGTTGTTGTCAACCTGTAATACGCATGCCAGATGTGGGCAAAGCACTACCTCTGCAATTGCAAAAGTTGCATTACACTTTGATTTTTGTTTTGAGACATTGCAAAAGCTGGGTTGCGGGCTAATATTTTAAAACTTTGTCGTGGATTAATTCCATTTTTTTGTGGTTAACAGGGCAATTTTATGCTTTAGAGTAATTTCTTTTCATTTCACTGCAATATTGTCAGATGCCAATCTTCTTTAGCAAATTACTAGCTCCTATGTTGTCTAAAAATGCAAAATTTGCATTGTGTTTTTTGAATTTGATTATGAAAGTTGGATTGCGGTTTGCCTTAGTACAAAAATACCGTTCCACAATTGCGTAGTTGTGTTGTGCTTCAGCTGAATTAAAAAGTTTGCTGTCGAAGTTGCGTTGCACTTCAGAAAATAAAAATTCAAATTGTGCAGTTTACTCTGCGTTTTTTGCAGTTTAGTGGTCAAACAAGTCGTCCTTTGTTACAAGGCATGGTACGGAATGGAAGACAATGTTTCCATATTCCATACTGGTAATTTTATTCCATTTCATTTTCATTCCATATTAAAAATCTTCCACTCCATATTTCTTCCATACTAAAATTTTTTCCATATTCCATTCCATACTTCCATACTAAAAAGGTCAGAGGTGTGTTTAGACTGTAAGTAAGGCGTAATCTATATAATTGTTTTTTGGCAGTGTATAGCGTACCTTTGTGAGTGGTCACTTTTGCAGGTAAGAGACCAGTAGTTGTTAAGATGTGCTTAACATTGCAAAGGTGCAAATTATGCATTGGGCTGCTTTCTGTCTAAATGTAGCTTAACATTACTTTAGAAGCAATTACTTTAGCTACAATTGTGCTTTAAAGGCTTTTTTGTTTGAGCAGTCATTTAACTAACTGTGTATGCTACTACATATATACGAATACTGTACAGGGCTGAAACATAGTTGAAAAGCTTGAGTGCATTAAAAACAAAATAAAACTAAAATTTCCATTTTTTTTTCTACAGTATGCATGTAGGTTAAATGTGTAAATACCTCTTCTTTGTATGTGCCTATGTGGCACGTTAGTTAAATCATAACAGTAAGGCAATGGCTATTGTAGTTTTGTACAACAATTCATGCATCTTGTCTCCTATTTGAAGCACTATCACACTGAGCTACCATAAAAATGCACTCAGCATCAAAATATCAACCAGCTAATCAAAAGGCAATAAATCAACCAGTATGCACAAGATTTAATGATTGCAAGTTTGTTATCACACCAACTATACAATTTGGCATAGTCAAACTGCAAAAAAACATTCTACAGAAATGCTTTTAGCTCCCAAGAAAACTACTCTTAAACAAGAAAAAAACAAAAAAAAACTCAGACCGGGATAGAAAAATAAATACAAATCTTTGTTATGATGGAAGAAAAAGTTTTATCACTTGGCAAATTGTTAATCTTGAAATAAAACTTAATTCAGTCAGATGTCAGCATCAATGGTGCAAATTGCTATGAGCATATGCTGTGTGATGTAATACCTACACTGTTTGGGGAATACACATGACTAAGTATCTGCTACAGTACTAAACTGTTTCAATCTAGTATTGTGGATGTTAACAGAGTCAATATTTATATATAAGTTGTAAAATACTTGCAATAATTGATGCATAAATTTGTATTGTTTGAATTCACATATATCATCAGTTTTTAAAAATTGTAAGGTACTGATACTACACGGTTTTGTAAGTGGGGTTTCGATGCCCTGTTGCTCTATTTCATCTTACTTGTCAACATTCTGAATGAGTTTTATCAGCTGTCGCCCATACAAAAATACCATTTTGTATTCTGCTGTATACATGCTATGATAGGCATGCAAAAGGTTTCTTCGTTAACATAATTGCATAAACTGTTGAAAATGCTAGAGAAGCGAGCAAGCTGATGAGGCATATGATGTATATGGGAAGACCAATTTAAAGTGCCATCTATGTTCCAGCCAAAATACTAAATTGTTAAGGAATGTGACATAGATTTATTTTAAGCGAATAATAAGATTTTCATACACCTTTTTTTGGTTGTTTAGTGTTTATGTATCAACAAATAATTTGTTTCTGAATAGTTTAAAGACAATTTGTATTTCTGAATCCAGTAATCAGCATGCTGAATTTGCTTGTTTACCTTCTTTCAAGTTCTTCCAAATTTTTATCAGCCAGCATCAAAAGAGTGTCATCATCAAATAGAGTTGGGTGGAATTGAGATAAACTGGGAATGTTTATGCATAACAGAAACAACAATAACCTTAAACATGATCACTTGTGGAATCCCACACCTAACAGGTCTTTTCCTTGACACAAAATTTGAAGCAACAGTACACTGAAATCTTCTCGTTAAGCAACCAAAATCAGTCAATCGCAAACTCAGCCAAAATATTTGTGTTTTGCATATGTCCATAAATGTGCACATTTTGTATACTAGGATGTATTTTTGATTGGCGAGATATTTAATGTTATAAATCATAGGCCTTTATTTTAACATTTTACCAGTTTAACTTTTTGCAACAAACTTTCATTAAAACTTTGCAATGTCATTTAATTGTATAATGTTTAGTTGTAAATGATAGTTTAGCATAGGCCTAATGTTCAAAGTTGACAATATGAATCGAAGTGTCTTCGTGCAACTTTGTTTTGCTATATCACTGACTACTTTTACAATGACTGCCTGTCAAAGCACTTCAAGAATTGAACTGAATCCAACCGCTTTTGAATTCAAGTTAAGAGAATTTGTTGATTTTTCATTAAAGCATACAGATGTTCAGGTTGGTCAAATTGCGTGAGGCGTTAAAGATTTTGATGTGTTTATAGCTAAATTTTGTAGCTTGTTCATGGTGTACTCATGTGGTATATATTATTACAGTAATGCTTGAACTACCAAATTCAGAACAATATAAATTGAGGACAAATTATGATTTTACCTATTTTGGAAATAAAGAATAGAATGCTTCTGAAACCTAAAATATTGTAACTGAATTTTTTTAAATAACTGGATTGCAAGTTTTTCTTTCAAATCAACAGCTATTCAAAAATTTTGGTAAGTATTTAGGGTGTTTTAGTTATTCAGCAGTCAGTGGTTTTAATGCTTAGTGAATGACCAAAAAACAAAACATGCAGGTTGCTGGGGTTTTAGTTTATTGTTTTTTTAATTTTACAGTCTGTGAATGAATCGATTCTGTTAATACAGCTTTGAGAAATGATCAAACACTTTCTGGATCTGAAAGCACCAGCTTACGCAACATTGAAAAAGTTTTGCATGTTATTAATTACAAGTTGTTGAAATTATCATAAATTGACCTACATATAATTGTTTAAACGTTGACCCAAAAATTTTAGCAAAAAAATAAATTCAGCTTAGGATCATGATAAATTTAATGGTAAGGTTTGCATTTACTAATACTTTCCTTTTGTGTAGATTCTCAATCAAGGTTAACTATATCTGAATCTCTGTGCTGCTATTGTTGCATATTTTTTGCATGATGTCTCTAGAACTCTTATGGAAGCATGCAAAACTACGCTCTGAATTAGGACCGCATAGCTTTTTGCTTCGGACATTACTGGAACTAGGTCTTGAATGCAGATTTGGAATCAAATCTATTTCAGATTTACCATTACATTCTAGCAGCTACAAACCAGAAGACTAGCAAAATTCTTGTATTTTCAGAATACTCAGAAAAGTATTCTACTCAATAAGGCCCTTGAACAAAGCAGCTCAATAGGGTTGAAATGAATCAATAAAAAACAATACAGCTAAAATACTGTAGAACTTATTTATTGAGACATTTCGATTGATTTCTTTAAACCATTGTCAATCTTAATAAATAGAAGTTACAGAAAAATCGCAGGGTTCAATCGTTTCGTACATTGTTACTTACCAAAGAAATTTCACAACAACACATAAGTTCAGAACGTTTGAATTTTGAAATCGAGGGATATTCGTATTCTCTGAAGCATAATGTAGAATGTATGTTGTGGTTGGAATAATATTGACTATGGTTCTATTTGAATAAGATTGACAATGCTATAAAGAAATTAACCGAAATGTATCAATAAATATGTTCTGCAGTTTTTAGGGTGTATTGTTTTTGATTAATTATTCAAGAAGTCTATTTGCCATGCTCCTGGGGATGAAAGGGTTTGTCGAATTATGTAACATCTTTTTGCCTTTGTTAAATCGTTTTTAAACAAGACCACATTTTTCACCCAACTATAACAGCTTTTGCTTTTCGAATTTCAGAAAACAAGTTTTAAAATATCGTATTTCCAAAATGAATAAACAAAACGATGGCTCCTTTCTGTGACCTAAGCACTATTTATACCTATTGCACTTAGAGGTGGGTTTAGCTAAATTTTTAGTGGAGTGCAGCTAAGAGAAGAATTTTATGAAGAATTATTGTACTTGAATAAATCATAAATTACAGTATTATTTATAAGTAATTCAAATATTTTAGACCCACTTTTGGAATGTTTACAATTCTAACAGAGGTAGACAGCCTCAACAACTAAACATTAGACAGGTAACAATCGTTACTGTATAATAAAGTGTTGTGGTTGATATTTTCATCAAAGTGGATATCAACTAAGAATTAACTTAATGCTCAGACAGACGGAACTGGACATCAAATCAAATATTTCATTATACTCGCTGTATTATGCCAAAGCGTGTAACGAGTTTGTGTGGTCCACCTCCGCGTTATTGTGCCTGTGGGAAACACAGCTTCTTTCGAAGATATGCCGCAGTGGTGGCAAGCTGTTTGCAACACTTCGTACGATTTGACCACTCTGAGACTTGAACCTCAGAGCTCTCACTTTAGAGCTGAAAACGTTACTGCTCGACCAACTGGCCGGTAAAACCTGAAATCTCACAACTTTAAACCACACCATCACAATCAAAAAAAGGTTTATTTTTGCAATGGCCCTGATTGCATGAGTGGGTTCAACCAGCTTTCAGGTTTCATTGCTGTGTGCTTGGTTAAAGCTCTTTGTGATGATTAGCTCCCAATATAAACCAGAAAACTGGAAAAGTGTCAATTCCTAAGTTGGTAGGAATTTAATCAAAAGATACCCGTAGCACCACTGTTGCTTTCTCATAACAGAAGGACAAAGATGCAGCATCTTTACCGCAAAGTTGTAGGGTTGTTATCATTTCTTTGTTGCCAATGAATGTTCAAAAATACAATGTATGGCACCAAAATATAAAAAAGTTGATTTTACAATTTATTATTCCAATTGCAATTTTCGGCACTGATTGCACGGCAGTTTTATTTAATTTGATTAAAAACTTAGAGCCTTATTTAATTTTTAAACGTTTTGGACATGGCTATGTCCTTCATCAGTAAAATTAAAATCTAAAACCGTAAAAACAATGTAAAAAACAGGTCTTGAATGAAAGCAGCCATTTTAATTTTACTGATGATGGACATAGTCAGTCCGAAACGTTTAAAAATTTTACTATTTTAAATAACGCTTTACTGTTTTTAATCAATTACAATTTTCTTCAATGGCTAATAAAACGGAATTGGTCTTTGTCGCTTGATGAGATCCTTGAGCATGGACGAAACGCATCGCGACGGCTCAAATCCATATATTGTCATTAAATCATTATTCATTTTGTGAAACAATGTCCCAAGTGTTCTTGTCATGAACCCCCTTAACTGAATAAAAAAAAGTTGATACAGTAGAATTTGTTTATTTTGTCAGTTCGCTTAATGCGACACATTTTCGTTAGCCCGGGCGGCAAAATTCTTATCTCTTACATGCATTCCAGTTCGTGTAATTCGCCATCGTCTAATTTGTCAGTTCGCATAATTCGTAACATTTTTGTATCCATGAGAAACTTTTTGTTCGGCTTATTCGTCATTTGCAGATTCGATTCAAATGTTCAAGAGATATTCGCAGCATTGTTTGTAACGGAATGATAGATTGATTCACGCAGTCTCAGTGGTTAGTTCAACACGGGTGAGATTTCAAACAAACAAACAAACAAACAGTCCTAATAGGATTAATAGTCTACAGCAGTGGTTCCCAACCTTTGATGGAATGTGGCCCCCTTCTAGAGTCTCTCAACTGCAGTGTCCCCTTGCGCAGCTGGAAAATTGGCTGTCGCCATATCAAACCGATTGAAGACCTAAGTTAAAGGTATTTTTCCCCGAATTTTGGTTGAAGGCAAAAAAAAAGGTCTTCTTCTCAAAATCAAAGGTATATCTTTCCCGAATTTTTGTTGAAAAACAAAACAAAAAAAGAAGGTCTTCATCTCAAACCCAAAGTATTTTTTCCAGAATTTTCTTTGAGGTATTTCCCAAAATTTTCATTCACATTCATGACCAAAATAGGTATTTTTTCGTCCAAAGCCCCGTGGCCCCCTACTTAATGTCCCGTGGCCCCCGGTTGGGAACCACTGGTCTACAGGAAAATCTCTTCGGAGCAACACAAAAACACGAAATCCAAGGCGCGTTTTAACTACAGAACATCATGGGTGGGTAAGTTAATGCAAAACGTTAGCTTCGTTAACCACTAGTCCGTTGACAAACTTCACACCTCCGTTAACGTTAATCCGTTATTTTTAGCTTTAATTTACGGAAGTTAATAAAGTCCGTTAATTCGTTAATATTTTGCGTGTAATTCACATTTCTTTTTATTTACTCCCTTCTAGAACACGTATTGACGCTGTTGAGCTGATTGTAAGGAAATATTTATTGCTATGGTGATCGTTTTGTGTTTTGGATGTCACGTTTTACGGTCTAATCTAATTTCAGGATAAAAAAAATAAGTTCAAATGCACTAGCGAAGCTGCGATCGGAAAATCTTTGGAAATTGTGATTAGCGATAATTAATGGACGTATGAGGCTGCAGCTTATTATTTGCCGCAAAAAAAAGCTTCTTGATTCGCTTTCTTCTATCAAACTCGTGCTAATACACAGCAAGTGTTACCAGTGCAAACTGGTTTGTACCGGTGCGATAAATGAATGGTGCAAGATATTAACGATAAAGACCTTAACGGAAGTTAACAGAACTTAACGGAAGTTAATTTAGACCGTTAACAGAGCTTAACGGAAGTTAATTTAGTCCGTTAACATGAAAAAACTTTTTAACGGATTAACGAGTTTATGAAAAAGTTAGCTTCGTTATTAACGATTAACGGACTTGTGCCCACCTATGCAGAACATTAACTATCAGCTGAGTGTTTAGAAGAGTTTAAACGGAGTACAGTAATTGGAGATTAATTGTAAAAAAAGAGCAACTACAGTTTGGATAGTTAGGATTAAGAGCAGTTGACGGTATAATTGCACTTTCTGCGTTTCATTTCAAGATTATTGTCAGAGCGAAGTCACAGAAAACCAATGTCAAATAAAAGATTTAAGTATGTAAGTTTATATTGCTTTATTTTCAGAAATAAACGTGCATTATATTCAACAAAATACGCAACAAACTGTCTTAACAGCAAAATAAGGGCCAAGTAAACTAGCCCTTACGTAGTTTTTACCTGTTCGCCGGATTTGTCACTTTTTTCTAATCCTCTTGAGGTGACGAATTAGGCAAATTCTACAGTAAGTATAATGTAATTACGCAGCCGGAAAGCAGGTTAGCTAGATTAAGTTTAAGTCACCATTATTATCTCCTGCGTTGTTAGTAAACGGTAGAAATAAATTATGACTGAGAGCAAGTCATTTTTTTGATCAAAGATGACTTTATTATAAGCTAGAAAAGTTTTGATCGTTTATATTATGTAAAAGGATATAACATACAGACAAGCTTGTTACTTATAACCACCAAACTACTATCAAACTCAGATTTTTCATCTTTTTGGTAATTGATGTTTTGTGCATGAGTTTGCTATCAACAATTAACTAAATTTAAACTAAAAATGACGTGATGGTTTCATGATAATTATTTACTGTAACTCTTTTGAAGCAAAAAAATTTTTCAACAAAATAGCTCTATTGAGTATGATTTTAAGTATTTTTATCGTACCCAAGTTTTACATGGGGCTTTAGAGGGAATGTTTCAACGAAGCATAAGACATTACATTTAACAAAATATCAGCAACAGAAATAAAGCCAAGACCAAGCTTAATTTAAAATTTTATGTTTTGATGCAATAAAACCATTTTAGCATGTTGTATGTTTTAGATTGTTTATTTAGGTTGCTAATGCTCTAGACAGAGAGTTTTCCAGTGCACGATCAGCACTGCGGGCACTGGTGAATTCAATCACGGAAACCTATAACAAAAGCGATCATACTTATGCACCTTGCTGTGATGATATTGGACTTCACTATGACCGAAGATTTTTTGCAGAAGTGAGGTGTTAAGTGAAAATCAAATCTTTCATTATTCTTGTTGTTTTACGCCGAAACATGTAATAAGTTTGTGGGGCCTTTGCATCATTGTGCTTGGGCAACACAGCTCTTTTCGAAGAACTATGGTAGCAGTGGGGAGCGATTGCAACTTTGTCTGATTTGAGCTTCAGACTTCTCGTTCTTTGAGACAAATTTGTACCGCTCGACTAACTAACTGGCTGATTTCATTTTGATTTTAAGTAAAATATCTTAGCAAATTTCCTACCAAATTTTACATTCAGTTAATTTCTGTTGTTATATGTAATTTTATTTCCGTACTTGTATTTAAACAGTTTAGCATTATGTGGAAAACACGAATCAAATGATCTTGAAAAATAAAAAAATCGATTTGAGAGATTTAAATTGCTTTAACACGACCCAATTTTATCACGATATTTCAATGCTACTCAACAACTTTGCAGATAAACAACAAACTAACTTCTGCCCCAACTGCCTATTGAAAAACGAATCATCTTTGTCACAAAAAGTGCTTTTCCCGAGGGTAACTAACTACACATCACCAGTTTGTAATCGAACTAAAGTGCGTACTTTTTAGTCATTAACTTAGTGTTCTGCAACAGATCTATTTCTATATCGCTTCGGCAATACTGTAAAGCTGGTTGCGGATTGTACCACAGTTACGGTACACTGGCCATATCATTTCTGTGCTGTCATTTAGGCATGAAACATTTAGTCGGGGCTGTTTGGGCATAGCCGCTGTGGCGCGCCTAAATATTTAGGTTTCAAGAAATACTGTGCCTAATCTTAGCTAAAATACGAGAAAGTTGCATGTCCAGTTGTGCATCGTCCAATCTTAGTTTTCTTCCATTTCAGGTTATGTTGGCAGATGCTTGTAGGCTCCTCCGTGTTTCAGCCAAACATCTCCATGGAGTGCAAAGTGTTGTTCACCAAGATTTTGCTGAAGAAGCAAGGAAGAATTTGGCTACTTTAGCAAATTTGCGTTGGCAATATTTTGGGTCCATTACTGGGGAGTATGTGATATATCCTGGAATCTGTATTGGTGATGATTATGACTTCCGCACGAGGTAGTATTAGGTCTGAGTTTCTTGTCGTTTTCTGGTAGTCTCAATAATTATTAATTGCATCTTGTTGTTACCATGCTGTGTGTAAGTTTTTCGTGGAGTGATACATTACTCATGATCAATTTAGCCTTTTTATTGCGATTGCAATTTAGAAAGTTGTTGAAGACACGCGAAATTTTTTTTTGAAATGGTCAAACAAATGAAAATCTAAAAGTATTTTGCAATACTTGATCCTGCTATTAAAGATACTTTTGCTCAACCTTGTCAATTTCATTTCAGTAATAAAATAAATGTTACTAAACTATAACACCGCATTAAACAAGGTTTACTTTTTGTGGATTTTTGTTTAGTCAATAAATATATATAGACAACTACTTTTCGCAATTTACGTGGTGCAATTTTTTGAAATACAGATTTAATTTTCATGTATGCCTGATCTTTAACGACGAAAAGCAGTAATTCAGCTAGCTGAACTACGTTTGATTTTTTTTCTAAATCTTTTGTTTATTTTAACTGAAAGAATAAGACTCTGGTAGGCAGGCATGTGTATGTAGAAGGATAAAGCATGAAAGAAGAGTAACTTTTAACTCGAAAATCAGCAGCATTGACTGATGAGCACGGTTGGGGTCTTTAATACCGGTAGTACAACAAGAAGAAATAGGTCTTTTTGAAAAATTCTTTGCAATACTAAGGCACTGCTGTGCTAATCAGTTTCAACTTTCAAGTGTTTTTTTTTTCAGGGACTGGTATTATCCACATTTCGAAAGGAGACCGTGGAATGCGGTGATTATTATTGATACAAGCAAGTCTATGGGAGAAATTGGTGTAAGACAAACTCTTCTTGAAGAAGCTAAAAAAGTTGCTCTAACTTTATTTACCCCCATGGGAATTGAAGACAGGGTATGAAAATTTATTATTATTATGATTTTTGTTTTGTTCTTTCCGAAATGATAACACCGATGAGCGATCGTACTTGGTAAGCATATCTTTTTAGCCGATGTGAAATGATGAAAACGGTATTTCTTTTTGCATATAAATTATATTATGGGTCGGGCAAGAGTTGAAACAAGGATTAATTCAGTGTTTTAATGCCTATTTTCACACAGTTTTGTTATTCGTAAATGGTTAAATGCATTTATTTTATGCATGTTTTTTTACTTTGAAGCGCATTTTTTTATTGGGGGAGTTAGAAGGATTTGCAATTTAAATTGTTTTGGTTACTGGTCCGGCGTAGATTTTGCAATCTCATTTGTATCTCAACAGTGCTATTTTGTAGGACCTTCGATTTTGATTTAAGTGCTTACAAATATTCAAAATGACTTGAATGGACAAAATTATTCACTTAGTTATAATTTTAACTATATTTGGCAAGTTGCTCAGGCCAGAAAACAGCAAAATGGTCTTTCGGTCTTTGAATCTGCATATCTGTCTAAAATACACATGGTGGAGGCTTCGTACCCAATCCTGAACGTCAAGCAGGGAAGCTGTACACGTTAATTTTTTATTGTGTCGATTTTAATCCAACTTAAAATCGAACCAAATACCATTTCAGTATCGGAAGGAAGAAGCAGACGCTTTATCTCCTTGGCCATTGATTTGTTAAGTTATAGTGTTGGTAAATGGTAAGCTGTAATTTGTATGCTAAATTTATGTGACCATTTTTGCCTAGGTTGCAGTGATTGCTTTTAGCAATAGACCCACAACACTTCGAATTCCTAAAGAAAATGATGGGGGATGTTTTGGTGCTGAACTTGCACTTTTTACTAACTGGGTTCGATCATCATTTACTAATCACATAAAGTCTCTCAGAGCAAAAGGTAATTTTTGTCCCAAATCGGTTTCCCGTGATGAGTTTACCAAGGTAAAAAATAAAACAGTCTGTATGGGTGTAGAATGTCAAAACATTTTCATGCGCCTAGAATGTGCACTATTATTGACTCATTGATACCTATTCGGTCTCTACTCAAGAGGAAGCAAAGATGGTCGTGTTTATTTGGATGAATCGTCGGCTTTTGCTTAGAAGTTGATCGTTATCCAAACTCTTCGGTTGACATTTAGCTTCTCATGCAAATTTGCTGCTTGCTTGAAGCCACCAAAAGAGATAATCATCGTAAAGTACTTTGTCCAAAGACACAGCAACGTGACCGGGGTGCGAGTTAAATCCATATATTCGATCAGGGTAGCCCTAAAAACGATGCCTTGACCCTTGTCCAGTGTCGAGAAAAACATCTACCGCATGTGTACTCTTAACTTAACTTGTGCGATCAACTTTTTTGAATATTAAATTTCAAGGCTAAGCACTGCGATTTTTGAAGCACAGAATCTGCACTATACAGTATACACGCATAAACTTGCAAGAACACACACATAATATCAGTCTTGTTCAATATGCTGTGAATTGCAATATGATTAAGTCACCATTCAGAATCTTTCATTTCACAATGTGTCCGTTTTTTCAAAGGTGGTTCTTTTCTTGCTCCTGCTATACGAAAAGCTTTGGAATATATAAACAAACCTATAAAATTTCCAAATCGAATCAGAGAATTATTGTTCAACAATAGTAAGTACTAGCTTCTTTTTGTCGCAAAGGTTTTTAGAAGAAGCTCGTTGTATAGAAACATGTCCACTTTCCATTGCGTATTAATGAATTGTCTATGAATCAGTGATGTAGTCGACGAATGGACGAAACCACACATATTTTCAAGATCGCTGTCAAATTGCTTGCACAGTTGGTTCAGCGGCAAGGAGTCGTCCTTGCGTATACATTACCGGGTTGGCGACGAGTTTAATTCCTTCCGTAGTAGCTGCTTATTTTCAAGCTAGGCCTGCTAAATAGAATACTTGAAGAGCTACTGCTCGAGATCGGTTTCATCGAAGAAATGAGAACTATACTTTAGGTAATAAAGAGGTACCGTACCCAAACCTTGTTCCAGAATTACCCTTATTCACAGAAATGGATTTAATCCGTTTCACTTCGTACCTTTGGCAACCCTGCGTTTCTAAGTTTCGTGACATCAGATAAGGATGACTTAGCAAATTTTTTTCAGAAAAAAGCCTCAAAAAAGCAACGCGATAGTCGTTGATCGAACATCGCGTTGTTTTATTGAGAAATTTTGCAAAGTCATCCTTTTCTGATAAGAAATATCGAATCGCAGGGTTGTCAACAGTCAACTATATTTGTTTTGCAATAAAATTTTAAAATGTGGTCTAAACTTTATGGACATCCTGTAGGTTTGTTTTGGAATATGAATCATAAAATGCGTTTAGATGATTATGTCGCAAAAGCGTATTACGACGCATCAAAGAGGGATCAAAAACACCAAAATTTAAGTAGTTGAAGCGATTTTGACAAACCTAAAAATTTTAGAAACTTCTTTTTACCCCAGCAATTTCAAAATTTTCGAGGTTTTTTGGAAATAAATTTAATTCAAGGTCAAGTTGGTTTGAAGTAAAAAGAGTTTTTCTGAAGGGTGTGAAGTGAACTCGAAAAAGCCGAAAGGGTTAAGCTGCATTTGGTCATTGAACTTTGGTCTCTAAATCGATTGACACCTCATGGAAAAAAAGGCTTCATGACCGTAAAAATTTTAAAAGTAATGGAAAGGCTCAAACGAATGAAGTATAATCGATCTTAAGACTAAGGTCTCAAGACTAAGACTGGTTTTTAAGAAACGTCACTGTTAATGAACCTTTTTTGTTGTAGGATCACGGGTCAATGTTTTCCATGTGATTACCGACGGTAAACTAGACGATATCACCGAAGCACAAGAGTTAATTAAAAATCAAAATGAAATTCTATCGCAGAAGTTGATTTTTTTGTTGTATGGGCTTAATTCAAAATGTAAGTGATTTGTGCTGTAAAATCGCATTTAAATAAGTTTTTTAATCATGCAAAAATATGAAAATTGGTTGAATTTTTTCACTTACACTTTTTTAGATGACTCAGTAAATTTTGGGTTGAAACTGGCTGTTCTTAAATTTTCACGAGTTTACAGCTTCGTTTGTTCTTAAATTTATTTGAGAATAAAATGACACTAACTCATTCTTGGTTATAAATCGTCTTTTGTTGATTATGGTAATGATTACTGTTAGACAAATCAACAATGCCATCATAAATAAAGCAAACAAAACTCTATTGATTACTTGCATACATACTCATTATATTGTCGTGTTCTACATTATTTTTTCATGCCAAAGGCTGGCATTGTTTTTATTTTAAGCAAAAATACCACGTGTTTTCATAAAAAAAAAGTGTAATAGTCTGCAGCTGTCGCACTTTTCTTTGGGATGAATCACGTTTACTTAGGAGTTCTTGAATAATCGAAACTTTAAGTTGAACATTTCTTTCCGAGATAGACTTTAGCCACTGAAGTGGCTATTTCTCATTAGCTGATTTTGAAATTTTGTTTTTTTGCATTGAAACGTTTTATTCTGAAAATTGATGAAGATTGAAGATTCTGAATAATTGATGGTCTGTTCAAATTTGCTATCGCCAAATTTGTTTCCTTGTTTTTAAACATCAAAACTCCAATTTCATTTCGCTATTATTTTTGTATAACTTATGATAGTTCTAATCGAACTATACGAGGCAGTCGGCTGATTGTAACAATTTACACATTCCTCATTACCGATTGTAACAATTTACAATAAATTACAGAGGTGTATCAAGTATCAGTAAGTCAAGATTTTGAATTGCATTCCCGCAGATATGAAGGCATCTTCGCACAAAAAATTCAAATCTTGCTACCAAAACGTTCTAATAGCTCCGTACAAGTATTGGCATCAACAGATTCTTTTACGCAGTTTGCAGGTTCTTTTTCATGACATTGGCAGGTCTCTGATTCGGCGATATGTCTAGGTACATGCTGTCTGATGACGGGTCGTAATTTTTGAAATCATCAAAATGTTACTACTCACTTAACTAAGTAATGTAATAAACAAAAAAACGTGGTTGCTTGACTCGATGACCGTAATGTATTTCGCAACTTCCCTGTCGCCTTCTTAAACGAACCCTAATTAATAATTTCTACTTGATGCTGTTACTGAGTGATGAAATTAATTTGTCTTGTTTGTAAAGTACCGTACGCAAAATATTTTACCCTCAGTACATCATTCATACAGTAGTTTTTTATACTTCAAACCCTTTGTTCAAGATGTGCAAACTATAAATAACGTAATCTTATCCATGCGATCCTTTCAGCACGGTATGTCAAACTGCTGAATTGCATGTCGCCACTATAGACTTCTTAGGAGTGTTGTAGTTATTTTTTGGGTTTGTTTTTCCGCTCATAAGTGTTGGTTAAATTTAAATGTTCGAATTTGAACACAATTTTGCGGTTAGTTCAAAATTTATTTCGGCAATTTTCATCATTGCAAGCATGTTTAGGTCTTGAATGCAAAATCCTGTCATATTTTTTCGGTCATTGTTAATTCATTTTCTGTCGTTTACCAAAACTTAAGTCAATGACCGACAAATTTGCCGAAAACAAAAAGTAATTTCTTTTAATTTCGAATGCTCTTGCTCACGAGGACCAATAGTGTTGTCGTTCAGAATCAAACCCAAGTCTCACAATCAGCAAGTTGCGAAATTTGATTAGTTTACTACTACTCTACAGCGGCTGCAAAATGTGTTATTTTTGTTGCAGCGCGCTCTGATTTAGAAAGAATTGCAAGTTATGTTGAAGGGCAAATGGTGGTAAGTTTGTGTACTGTATAAAGCTGTTACTTTGCGGCGAACCAAGAGAGTTCGTTGATGATTGCATAGTTGGATTGCAAACTACTAGTCAGGATACGTCGATATGCTTAAAGTAGCATGCTTTTGGAACTGTCAGGAAGGTTTTGAGTAAACGCTAATCAAATCTAATTTTATAGCACTAATTAGAAACCCTTGTGATTTTGTCTGCGGTTTAACTTCACTCAGTTTGACCGCGATTTTGGGACAGCTAAACCGGCCAAATTTGGAATGGCTGGGATTGTGCAATTTCAGAAAACTTCAGTTAAAATCGTCAACACATCTGGTGTGGATCTCAATGGACAACTTCTGGCCAATTATGAACAATACGCTAGACCATCGCCCAGGTATCATGTGGTGAAGACAATTCCATACCTTGATGAGTTTGGCTTAGGTATAATTAAATTGAAAGAGATTACAAAATTAGCCAATAGTATATGTTTACAAGTAGCGGATTGCAAGTTAATCAATAGATATGTTTATGCTTTTTTTGATTAAAAAACGTAAAGTATTAGTTAAAAAAGTAAAATTTTCAGACTTAGCTTACGCTACGTTTGCATACAGGTTTGGCAATTAGGTTTCGCTCCCGGTGGTGAAACCTGTCGCGTTTACACATGACAAAACAGTCGTTTACTCATACCGGTTTTGACGACGAGGAACGAAACCTTGCGCAAGTGGAAACGGTAAAAAGTAGCGAAAACCAGTTTTCAAACCTGCCTTTTTCGAGGTTTTGAAACCTGAAAGGCGTTAAAAGAAGTGCCAAAGCAACGTCGCAGGCAAAACAAAAGCAGTAACTGCGCTGCAGCTGTATTTGCAGATGTTATCGCGTTAAATTTTTCGGACTACCGGTAAGGTTTTGCTGAGTTTAATCAAGTAAAATGCCGTGCAGTCACTACCAAAGATTTATGTTTTCATCTAACGATAGTTGAAGAAATTCGCAAAAATAGAAAATTTACCGTTTTTAGGAATAAAATATTATAGCCATCGAGTCGAGCGAAGGGCGGGTAGTAGTCATCAGTAGTGACGGTATACCCACTTTTTGACTGGTGTGGATGTGACCATTTTCTTTACAGTAGACCACATCGTAGCGTGGGCCTCTAAGTTGTGACATTCTGTTTCACCATGCCCTGGTGCACAGCAAAGAACTGAGCGCTAGCAGTTCCAACCAACCAAAATTGAAAATTTTATTGGCAACTTTATTTTTTATTTAATACGATGTATCACGTCCTGTTTCCGTCATCTCTTGGCTCATACTTCAAAAGTGTGACCTGAGATGTAACAGAAGATGTACTTACTCGTGAATGTTATACTAAAAAAAAAATTGTCAAAATTCATGCAACTCCATGGCTTTACGGCGTCACGCCCACGATCATTAGAACAAGCTTTAAGGCTGAAGTGTGGAATGAAATAATGAGCCTGTCTCCCCGTCATTGTGTGAATGGACTACACACAGAAACAGCTCCTTCACGATGAAATGTGGCATATCTCAATAATGAACAAACGAAAACTGTGTGTTCGTTTTGAACGACCTTGAAATTGAGCCCGAAATTGCCCGTTTTCATGTCAAGCGCACTAACGCTTAACCAACAGGCTAGATTTCTCTTAAACATTAATTTATGCTGTAACCCTCCTCGTCCGTTATGCTTTTTACATTTTTAGGCCAGATTATTTCTCTCAGTGAGCCAGTTGTCATCAACAACCAGTTCGTAGGTGTGGCAGGAGTAGATTTCCGTCTTGCTACTGTTTTTAGATCAATAGTCAATTACAGGCCTAACGAATATTCCTATGCTTTTGTAATTAATGACGCAGGTAACAAATAGTAAGTTAGTTTGTCCACGTCCTGTGATTTTTATGTTTTAGAATTAGTGTGGTAAACAAAAAAATGCATGATTTGTAAAGTGAGCAAACGATTTAACTTCAAAATACAGTTTATAAACAGAAAGAACGAGAAAGACGATTGACTGAAACGTCCGTAACTTACGAACTCAAAACTGGATTGATCGAATTCTTTACCTTCGAGCGATAACGATATTTAAAGGCGGTGAATCATCCAGCCAATTACGGTGGTTTACAATAGCTAAAATTGAACTATAATTTTTGATATTTTTTGTTTTAATTTTGAGGCTGCAATTGCAAAGATATTCAACAAATACAAAAAGATATCCCCCGACAAAAAGTTTTTGGAAACTCTGAGCAGAGATGGAACCGGTCGGGTTGCCGGTCGGGTCGAGATTCTTCGACCGGCTGGTCAAGCCGGTTGAAAAACCGGTCAAATTCTCCTTTCTGGCAACTAAAAGACATCTAAGCACCAACCGAAATATATTTATAGATTTTATCATAAATAAAACTTTTTATAAAAAAACAGTATTAACAAACCACATTTTTCGAAAACACTTGTTGAATGGTTTCAAGCTGTGACTTATATGCTGTGACCATTAAGACATGCACATCCAGAGGCGTATTTGGTGTGGAAGAATTGTGCCATGCCCCCCACTTTGGGCCACGGCACAAAACAAAAAAGTGCAAAATATACGTTAAAATCACGTAATCAGATTCTACTAAAGGCATGTGGAAGAGGCTTGCGCTACCTGGCATTTTAGCATCATTTTAATCAGCTTAAGAGTGGAAGTGGCGCAGATTTCAGATTTTTCAGTACATGCTAAAATCTTGCCGCTTTGAAAAGCTTTTTTTCACTTAAATTTACTACAGTCTACACTGGGCAAGAAAGACATAGCTCTTATTTTTTTATATCTAACTATCCATGGTTTGTTCTGAAGAAGCAGCATTTCTACAAACTGCTTGGGCACAATATATTTCGAAAGTTTTCTAGCCAATGTTATAACAGTTTAGTGTTTTCAACGAAAATAATGGACGCGTTGCGTTCATCGGGATAGTTATTCATAACCACTTCGAACTACCAATAAGTTTATTTATTGGTTTGACGTTTTGCTTCCCAAACCCGGAAGCTTCTTCAGAACAATTTTCGGCAGTGCTGCCTTTGCAGTTACAAAAAGACAAAAATGAGAAAAAAATAACAGCAGAATATAGGTAACAGTAAAAACATACGAACATCACAATACTTGTCCTATTATACCCAAAAACATTAAAATGATGGAGCAATAACATTACATAAAATTGAAAATTATGTCACTAACAGCGTGAAAAAAAGGAATATTGAAAAATTATGTCGCTAACAGCGTGAAAAAAATTGATAATATTCATAACAACTAGGCTGCTTCACTAGCAGTTTGAGAAAGTATGAGAAGGATCTATTGCAAAACATTATGTACTGGAAAAGGTGTTTAGCTCCACTGAGATTTATATACGGACTGAACAATTAATATAAATCTCTGTGGAGCTAAAAACCTTTTCCAGTACATATTGTGTTGCAATAGATCCTTCTCATACTTTCTCAAACTGTTAGTGAAGCAGCCTAGTTGTTATGAATATTATTAATTTTTTTCACGCTGTTAGTGACATAATTTTCAATTTTATATAATGTTATTGCTCCATCGTTTAATGTTTTTGGGTATAATAGCGCAAGTATTGTGATGTTCGTATGTTTTTACTGCTACCTATCTTTTGCTGTTATTTTTTTCTCATTTATCTTTTTGTAACTGTAAAGGCAGCACTGCCGAAAAAAAGTTTAGTGTTAGCTGCTCGGCAGATTGCAAATAATCTGTCGCCAATAGCTAAAAAATTGTAACTTCAGTTTTTGGCCTTTCGCAAAATATCATTAGAAAGAACGTCTAATAATTTAGCTTGTGCCCTCCAGTGGTTTTTATGCTTATTTTAGTGCACGTTTTGCGCTGCTCAAAACAGGTTTTTCAAACCGAAACTTAACCAAAAAAGGTCTTAAAATTGAGTCATTTTTGCAAAAATTTTTTGCGTTGTTTTTCTGAGACCCCCGTCCAAAGTCACAAATTTTAGCACCTCACCCATGCCCCCTCCCCTTTTGAAAATTTTTCATTAAATACATTGAATAGTGAAGAAAAACCTTCTGTGAAAAAACCGGTTGACCGAGCCGGTCAGAAACCGGCCGGTCAACCGGAGATGATTTTGAAATTTACCGGTCGGGTCGGGTCGAGAAAATCCTGACCGGTTCCATCTCTGACTCTGAGTTTTGTTCTTCCCGCCTAAACTACAGTTCTCTAAACTATTAGGCCTACTGTGGTTTAGGCGGGAAGAACAAAACTTAGAGTTTCCAAAAGCTTTTTGTCGGGGGATATCTTTTTGTGTTTGTTGAATATCTTTGCAACCGCAGCCTCAAAATTAAAACATCAAAAATTATAGTTCAATTTTAGCTATTGTAAACCACCGTAATTGGCTGGATGATTCACCGCCTTTAATAACGATCCGATTAATCAACACATCTGATACGATGATCACGCTATGTGTGATAGCCAATTGTCATATTATTTTGGTTCACACAAAGAGTTTTAATATAAAATTCGTGTTTTCTTATATATGAATTAGATAAATGTCTGACTTAAACGAGGACTAAAGGTGAAATCAATGGGGTATCTAAAGTTAAGCCAGTCGCATAAGACTAGGCTAGCGTTGACTCCATCGTTTTTGACTTGACCGTTCCAGAGATATTCTACTTCAAACATGACGTCGGTGACTCTAATGTTATAAATTTTAATACTTTTTATTGGCAATCCTGTCGGTGATAAGCATTATTTTCCTAGCGACGCCTTCCCGATTCTATCCTAAAGCAACAATTAGACTAGGCTAGTGCTTAGAGTCGTTTCGCTGCACCCTAATCAGTTTGATCTTGTCAAGAGCATAGATACGAGCCGGAAAAAAGAGTAAACTACACGATAGCCTGGGTAACAAACGGCTAAGAACAAGCGAAAGTACGGCTAGTAGAGTTATTAGAGTAGGCTAGCAGGCCATTGTTTTCAACTTAGATAGAAAAGTTTATTCTAGGGTCACACAACACCTTAATCAAAGACGATAGGCCTACTCAAGTATTGGCGGTCTTATGATCGGACGAGTTTGTATTGTGTAGCCTAGCAATAAAAACTTTATTGCGAGGCTAGGATTTAGACTGAAATGTATCTGCCAGCTCGATTTTTACTGAAATCGCTAGACTACCTAAAAGTCTACTCTTTTTACCAGCTGAGATCTATTGTGCTGGTAAGATTAAACTGATTAGTGTGTAGCGAAATGACTCAATGCAGTAGCCTAATCGTTGCCTTAGATTAGAACTGGGAAGGCATTGCTAAGACGCTAATGCTAATCAACGACAGGGTTGCCAACAAAAAGTATTAAAATTTACAACATAAGAGTCACTGACGTCGTGTTTGAAGTAGAATATCTCTGCAACGGATGGGTCAAAAAGGATAAAGTCAACGCTAATCTAGTGTAATACGATTGGCCTTACTTTAGATACCCCATTGATTTCGCCATTACTCCTCGTTTAAGTTTCTCAATTCTTGGAAAGTTTTAGGATTTGAATCTTGTCCAGCAGAATCGTAGTTAAATCCCTGAAAGTTATAATTGTAGGAGGCCTAGATACCAACTTGTCTTTTATGCAGTGGTTTTTTAGTGAAGTAGCCATTTAATTATCAAGCACGTTGAACGCCCCTCTTCCCTGTCTCTTTTAAATGCTTCTAGTCCACCAAAAAACGTTAAAGCTGATTTTATAGTCTTGGTCGACTTTTCAGGAAAAGACTTTTGATCCATTAGATCGGTTTCATAAAATTATTCTTCTGCGGATATTTTTTAGGTTGGTTGGTTACTCATCCTATGCTTCCTATTAGTAATGAATTCTCTCATGTTTTTGTCGATGCTTTTGAACCAACTGGAGGTGACTTGGTAGATGTCATCAAAAGAGTTAGGTGAGAGATGTTTTGATATTCTCGTGGAAATTTGTGATTGGTCAGTTTTTTGTTAGACTCAGCAAACTATGTTATAAATTTTTCTATGACATCTAAGAGTTTTTGCTTGTCCACTTTTTAGTCTTGGTGCTTACCTGGCGCCAAATTGAAAAAACTCCAATTCAAGAAGAATTATTGTGCTAATCAAGGAGTTTCAGCGTCACCGAAGTGACTCCTAAAATCATGATTGCCGCGGTTCTTGTATAATTTGGCTTTGCCTGGCATGACTCAGCAATAATTTCAGGTCTCAGCAATAATATCATGACTCAGCAATATTGGCATGACTCAAGCAATAATGCCATGATTCGTCAATAATGCCATGACTCGGCAATAATGCCATGACTCAGCAATAATGCCATGACTCGGCAATAATGTCATTACTCGGCAATAATGTCACGACTCGGCGATAAGCTGGCACTGGAATCAAGAACCAGGTCTGATAAATGGACATGCCTTTACGCTCATTTAGTCTCGTGTGCTGTATGTTTTTGAGCCATTTGCTTACTTGAAGTAAACAAAAAGAATCTCAAATGTGGAACGAAAGAATAAGAAAACAAACATAAATAAAAAATAAGGGTAGATTTATGATTGTAACAAGTAGGAATGACTCTGCGGGACGGAGCCATCAAAACATTACATGTTATGACTCCACCTAATAAATGCTAAGAAGGAGAGTCGGTCATCGTTTATAGCTTTCCTTCCGTGACGTGGAGTCGAAATCGGTGTCTCGTTGAGGTTGGTGTCGGACTCGAATTTTGAGTTACGAATAGATTAACTTTCAAAAGTACCACGAAAAAAGGGGCCAAGCAGTTTACCCGTTGTGGTGGCCAAGTCGAAAGAATTGCAAACAGAACCAAAAAAGGTTCCTTTGCGTTGATGTGGTTAGACGGATGCAGAGCGCTTGGTTCATACGAAGGAACCTAAAAAAGTAAAATATTTTAAAACAAATCAGTTTGATCTTGTTAATGAACTAGTTGAAAAATCAACATCGGTATAGAAATTTAGAGCTGGAGTAGAAAAGTAGAATAAAGGAGATCTAGGAGGATGATATTTAGCCAATGTTGTACTTGATCATTGAATGACGTTCGGGTATAAAATCGAGAGGAAGAATATTTTAGTGGTTGCTGACAGATTAAATTGCTTCAGCGAGAAAGACTTGAAATGCTTCTTCTTGCAGAACGGATTCAGTTAGGCGTAGCGTAGTTAATGACAGTCACGTATATTCTCCTGGAAGCAGTGGAGACTATGGTATCGTAAAAACAGCAGAACAGTCGTCTAGGTATTCAGCAGAAAAGGTAAAAATTTTTAGTCGTTTTTTAAATTTACCAACAAGAAAAGCAGTACTTTTTCGTAATCTTAGCTTTTTGATGTTTATTTAAAATGTTTTTTGCGGGGCCCAGTTCCGCGTCATTGCACCTGCCGGCAACACAGCTCCTTACAAAGAGGTTAAAGCGGTAGTGAGCCGTTGGCAACACTGTGTTCAATTTGCCCGACTCAAGATTTGAACTTCATTCCTCCCGCTCCAGAGACGAACGCTTTCTGGATTGTCCAATTCAGCTGGGGTTCTGTGATGTAGCATATCTGCTGCACTATGCTCATCCACAGGAAAGAGCGGGGTGGTCACAACCATACACTATACCCTAGACCAACTGCAAGTATTAGATGTAAAACTTCCATGCAGCTAAGTCAATCATATTAGCAAAGGCGTCGTTTTTACGACAACCCTGATCGTATGGTTTGGGTTCAACCCGCACCCTGGTCACGTTACGTCCTTGGATAAGACGCTTTACGATGATTAACTCTGGTTGGTAGCTTCAAACAAGCAGCAAATTCAGTGGACAAAAATTCGAAGAAATCCCTAGGAACATTGATAACTGGAAACTCCTAAGCAAGTGCGGATTCGTCCTAGCACGTAGTAATCATTGCAATGAAAAGTGCGCGGATTATCTAATAGTTAGCGTCTGTCGCTGTCCGGCGACAGGATGATAATTATGCACTACAGCAGCAACAGTGGTAGTGGCTTGCAGTACAATTACTGTAATAATCTTCAGCTGTTCTAGTTATCTACTACATGCTTTAACCGAAAATGAAATGCTTTTGCTGGAGTTGGTGGAACTTAGCTAAAGTTAGTTTGGTTTTTTACAATTTTGTTTTAACTCGATTCAGCTCGTTCAAGCTGCTGGAATAAGTTGAGCAAAGTTAAAAAGGTACTATATGTGAACGAACAAACTAAAATACCTTCAAGTACATGTAACTCTACCAAAAGCTGTAAACGTGCCTTTAGTCTCAAACTGAAAGAAATTGTCGAATACTTTAATTATTAAGGGTGCCATTTGAATCTAGAATTTAAAGAGAAGTAGTAGAAAGCAAAACGTAATGCACGCTCCCGGGAAAAAAAAAATGTTTGATTTTGATGTTTCGATTGCATGTCTATGCCGCCTTGGTGTGGTAGTTAAATGATTGACCTGGAAATTTACCTGATTGCGGAAACAAGATTCGATTTTTGTCGAAAGCACTATTGATGTTTAGGAGAAAAGGCATCCAGAATTGATATTTAGGAGAAAGGGCATCTGGAATTGATATTTAGGAGAAAGGGCATCCGGAACTTGCAGTGCTGCAATGCTCCAAAAGAATTGTAGTGGCGATATGCGGTTGACTGTTGAATGAACGAAAGTTGCGCCACGCTTCAGAAATTAAAACGTTTAATTGCGCATCTTGCTCTGCCTTAGAATGGTTTAAAAATCGTTCCGTTTTGATGCGCTGCGATTTTAGCCCTAATCTTTGTTCAAACTCACCTTTGAAAAATGCTATTTAAGGATGTTGAATTGATCAACAAAATACAAACTTAAACTTTATCGTTTTGTTTCAGATACAAAGTATAGACTACTATTTGTTCACAGTAATTGGAGGCAGAAGTTACAAGTATAACCTGCCGAGCGGTTTACCGCGAGAATCTTTCTTCTTTCATGAGCTTAACCTCAACTCGCCGTCTAAACTAAAACTTTGCTCGCATTTGAAAACTTATGCCGTTGGTGGTAAGTTTGTTGTGTTCTTTCCTCGAGTTTTCCAAACTTTATTGGCAATTTTTCACGTTCATGCTTGTGAACCACATACACAAAGCACTCAAATTTTGGGGAGAAAAGCACAGCGTCTGTGAGTGTGCGTGCAAGTCTTCATCAGACTGCCACGCGATTGGTTGACTGCCAGAATCAATGAAAAATGGGCAATAAGTGTCTCTCCCAAGTAATCACTTGCAATTTGTAATTCCATCTTAATTTACCAAGTTATCTTGGCTATGAGATAGCGAAGGAACCTTTCGGACTTTGAGTTAAGCTGCCACTTGTCTACTACATAACGATGGCGGCTTCACACGGTCGTTTTGTATACTGAACGACAGGTAAGGAAGCTGTAAATACCAATTTTTATAGTCTTTGGTTTGATCCGACCGGGAATCAAACCCGAGTCTACCGCTTTAGTAGCAGAAGTTCTATCCACTCGACCACTGATCATTGCCAGTTTGGGAATTTATGGCTAACTTTGAATCTTTTCATTACCGTACTTATTAGGCGCACTTTCATGTGAGTTACGCTGCCAGTTTTGATTTTAAGTTGAAAAATCGCTTTTCCAGATCGTACTGGCATTTTTATCTCGCGACGAGCATTTAATGATTCCAACTTCGTCTTATTACAAGAATTTACAGCTCGAGACGTGACGAGAATTGAACAAATTTTGGAAACTGTCAGCACTAACGACTACCTTATAAATGTGCGTGAGTCTTTCGTTACTTCTCAGATGATTACGCGTTGAACCCAAAAGTGGCAATATTAATCGATATTAATCAATAATAACGTATAAAATGTTTGCAAAAATGGAAATGTCAAAATCAATTCAGATCAGACGCTATCAAAGCCTAGTCAAATCTTGGCAAGTGCGGTTTCCAAAACGTCAACAGTCTGCGCCTATGGAGAAGAAGAAACCCTAAGACACTTACTAGTGTACGTATGTACGTTGTGCAACTTCAGACTTGGCCCACATGCCCAAAAAATCTGGAGATAAAGTATGTGCCCCCAAGACGATTGAAGTGTTTACGACGACCCTGATCGCATGATTTGGGTTCAACCCACACCCTGGTCACGTTGTTGCGTCCTTGGATAAGACGCTTTACGATGATTATCTCTGGTTGGTAGCTTTGAACAAGCAGAGAATTTGCGTGGGAAGAAGTCAAATCGTCAATTGGATGGAGGTCAACTCCTAAGTGGGTGCGAATTCGCCCAAAATAAAATAGAGCCACCATCGTTTCCTCGTGAGCGGAAGATAAGTACAAAGCAATTAATATCGGTAGTACTGAAACAATAAACTGGGTTTGATTTTTTATCACTTCCAGCCAAAGACTTTATTATTGATATTTGCATCTTTTCCTGTATGATAAAGGATTAAAAGACTGTGCACTAGTGTGCAGTGTACAGGATGCAGCCTTCATAGTGTGTTGTGGCAAACCAATTCTAAGATTTTAAAGGTTTCTAAACTAGTTAATTAAAAGGAAATTCACGTCGAGAAAATTTTGCTCTGTTTTTTTTAAACAGTTTTGACAAATGCGTAGACCAACTTTACCAAGTTTAGACTTTCTACGACTTTCCGTTTACAACGTATGACAATTTAGATTTTCACTTAGAAATTTTAGCAAGGTTGCCAATTACAAAACAAAATTCCAAAAAGTTAGTGCATATTGGTAACTCTCAAGAAGTGTTTTTGGCAGTGTTGTTGTCAAAACAAAGTAAACAGTCATGTCACCATACTGTCCAAATGGCAGCACTGAATGACTGAAGTTAGAGAAAAATTGCTAACTTTGCAATATCTTGAAAACGGGAAAGAACGAAAGTTCAAATTTGGTGAGAATGCATTTTAGGCGTTTTTCAACATTTTGGTCAACTGTGAAAAAGTTGACTTGAAAGCCCCTTTTAAAATATTGCTAATCAGGACGACGCTAGACGAGATATAGTAGCTACGAATATTGTCGAAAGTCTATGGAAACAAACTGGGACGGATGATTCGATAAATTATGTAGCTTGGAGGTACATCGGCACCGAGTCCGGCATATACCGCATTTACCCTGCCACACAAGTCAGCTCCAATTTTGATCCTCGTTATCGAGGATGGTAAGTTTATTTGAGTGTATATTTTCGCCCAGAACTCTGCTCAAATTTTAAATTTGAAAATATTTTTTGGTCAGATTACCATGATCAGCTTTTATTTTAGCGTTAGTAAGCATTTTTTATATTTTCGGTATTTAGATTTTTTTTGTCATTTATTAAAAACTTAGATCATAAATGACCGAAAAAAAACAAACTTAAAGGTTGTACCTATCAGTAGCCTACTTGTTCACACCTGTATGTGATGGGATGCCTACTCTTTGAGTTGTGTGGAAATTTTTCGTTTTCTCCCTGGTTATCCATCTTAGCTGGGTTCTATTGTGCAACATTTGAATCGGTTGCATCATGCTCATCTATGAGATAGAGCCGGTAGCTACAGACAACCAACCGGAGGTCCTTTGTTTTCTCTCGGGCAAGATAACTCAATACAGCAGAATCCGTCTGTATCGACTTCGGATATATCGAAAGCTCGCCTATATCGACTGTTGTTGGTCCCGGAAAAATTTCTGTTTTTTTACGTGCATTTGACCTAGCCTATATCGTCAATTCGTCTATATCGACACTTTTTTTTCGTCCCCGGAGCGTTTTATTCTTATATGGAGACATTTGTAGCTCTTCTTTTCACTTCTGAACGTTTAATTTCCACTTGTGACTGTAGGTACATTAGCCTACTGTGTAACTGAGTCGTGAAAAGAAGGATGTTGGCAGTTGAAACCAACCTGGCGCGCATTGTGCGGTTGTTTAGTTTTGACCTATCAAAAGTTATGGACTCGATCTACTTTATACTAAATTACATTTTAAAACGGGCCATCATTGCGACTGTAGGCAGACAGAGAGTGCAGCAGAATAACTAATCTCCCATTCTAGAAAAAGTCTCCCATTCTAGAAAAAGTACAAAAATGGAGAAGTGGTACTGTACTACAAAGACAATGGCGAAACTTTTTTGCAAAAAGAAATGAAATAATACTGGCCTTAGTAAAATAGTGTTTTTCGGTATTAAGCGTCGTCTGCGTGCCTGTTGATACTGTTGAGTGTAGAATGTATGTGAAACTGCAATTACCTTTTGCGATTTTGCAAGTGTGGTCGTAGCCGAGTGTACGTCCTTGCTAGGCCTTTTCGCTGAGCTGAAATTGAATCTTAAAGGGCAAATTATATCGATCCGGCTATATTGACACTTCGCCAATATCGACACATTTTTCTTCATCCCCCTTGAAGTGTCAAATGTCAATCTAAACGAATTCTACGGTTGATAAAGGTGTAAATGCATTAACCAAAGTCCAACTTGAACGATGTTTTAATCCACTTCAAAAATTTGAAGACATGTTATCGAGGTTTAAACGAAGTGTTAAAATTGAAACTTGAGCTTTTCATAAATGTGTGCTCGTGATCAAATCGCTCCTAGACTTTTCATTATAATCCATCACTTTGTGTTTACTTAACTTGTTCTTGGGTGTACGTAATTATCAGAATCATTACTGAATCCATTGGTAATGACTGTCATTCAGTTTAAGGCTGGCATGGCTTAGCTGGCAATTTTCTTCAGCGTGTGGTTGACACTGGCTCTAGTCGAAGACTGAAAGTTTTGATTGAAATACCTAATAAATCAGTGAACTTGCTGTATTATTCGTCATTCTATTTGATATTTAAATCTTCCAATTTTCAATTCCAGGTACACCGTTGCTTCGGCTTTTCGCAACGCTACAGTAATGATACCTCCAGTGAAGCACAACGAAAGTGGGGCACCTCTAGTGACAGTTGCAGCTGCACTCTTTCAAAGGCGGTATGTAACTTGATTTTTCACGGAAAAAAGCCAGTTTATCAAACACTGCAAATTTGAAAAACATATAGAGCTTCCTAGAATTTTTTTATCGCTCGTTTTTTGTATATTGCTGGGACAGTTGCTCAAGATTGACCAGCCACCAATTCTAGGTTGTTTTTTTCGATTAAAATTTTCGGTCAAATGTTTGAATTTGTAAAGGTAGATTTTCGCAATATTCATTTTTTGTCCGCTTTCGTACGTTTTTGTTTCTCCATGAAGATGTATGCTCATTTTCGAGCGCGTTTTTATATGTACATATTCACACTAACCAGAGTTACATGCTGGACAAAAGTTTTCAAAAAAAAAATTGGTGAAGGAGTAAAGCACTATTTTAAAATATCACTCTCATCTTTCATACACAAAATTTTGATCAATATGCAACAGCCTTCGTATTTAGTGCGGATATGGAGTTTAACAAATGCTGGCGAAAAGGCGCATACTTTTTCATGGAGAAGCAAAAACATAAAAAAAACGGACGAAAAACGGATACTGTGTAAATTCACCTTAATATTTTGCTAGTGATTCCGTCAAACTTAAAGTCAGTTTTTGGAATTGCAAGCGCGGTTTTATAGGTCTGCCTTGAATGCAAAAATTTGCAAAGTATTTTTCCAATTTTTAATTCATTGTGACCGAAATGGCTGATTTTTTTCATTCACAACAAATTGGGTCAATATATAAAAAAACACAAAACCGAGTTCATCACGGTTCAACTTTTCGTGGACGAACTACTCGCATAAAAGCTTTTTATGTTTTAAGATTTTTTTTTGAGATTTTTGCCGGTTAATTCGTAAGAAAATTGATTGTGGTTACTGGTTGATATTGCTTTTCTGTCTACTGTCAGTAGAAACAGTAGAAAGTGATGGTGGCGTATTATTTTGGGCGACCTGCATTCTGTACCCATTAGGAATTGCCATCCAGCTTTTCCAGTATATTTTTTGATTTGTTTTAAATGCAGTTTGATGCTTGTTCGAAGGCACCTAGCAGAAGCCATTTGTAAAGCGTCTGATCCAAGGAAGCAACTACGTGCCCCAGGTGTAACTTAATTCCAGAATATGTGATCGGAGCAGTCAAAAATGCTGGCCAAAATTAACAAGAATGTAAAAAGAAGTTTAAATGGCTATCTTAAGAATGTTTTGATCAGGGAAAGAAGCGGGAATTATTCGAGAAAAACTCCCATATTTGGTGTAATGGGAATAGACTTCCTGCTCACATATGTACATTCTCTCTTTCTCAGCGTCTACCCCGAATGTACAAAAAGAGATACTTTCAAGTAATGCAGTATAATATTGTACATGTTTGACTGCCAAGTTGCTTTACCAGGAGAAACTGCCATCTGCCTATACCATAATTGATGAAGTGTGCAGTGTATATTTTTTTTCTGTCCATACTGAACACCAGACACGGCAGACAGGGAATGTTTTGTTGAATTTTATCAACTGCTGGGCTTCAAAATTGAATTTCACTATAATCGTTGAATCACACTTTGATACCGTATCATTGCGCTTGGGGTGCGCAGCCTTATAAAGCAGTTGTATCAAGGTGATACGTCGTTGGCTGAAAACTACGTCTGATTCAATCGGCCAGGAAAAAGATGTTTAGCCCCAAACCTCCCGTTCTAATGGAGAGAGCCTTAACTTTTCGATAAACTGGCCGTTTCTTTACGTAGTCTAAGGTACACTTTTTACTGCACTAGGTTCCTAAATGTAGTGATGCGGACTGCTTAATTCTGGATTTCAAAAATTCTTTTATTTCTATTAAAGTTGGGTGGGAAACAGAAATGCCGAATCAAACGTACTCTTTCTCTTAACCGAGATAAATGTTTTTTAAATCCAGAGAACGAATTGGATTTTATTCCCTGCTAAATCTTTTCATTAGCATGAGATACCATTTGCCACATGGTTTTAATTCTCGGAAAAAAAAAAGAATCACAACCGGCGTCAGAAAATGCACTTCTAGTTCATTGCAGATGCATAGTGGTAGATCATGGTGGCTTTGTTATTCTATCCGACGACTATATTAGTACAAATGAGTTCATCTCAGCAAAGCACATTGCTGATGTGGAGCCTCAAGTAACCAGTGTCTTGATGGCACACAATGTACTGCGTCGGATGAACTGTTCCAATGTAAAAACAGGAAAACTTCAGAGAATGTATAGGGTAAGACGAAATTGAATATCCTTATAAGAATTTTTTCCAATTTTGCGACTATCCTCCGACTACTGGCATTTTTTCAACAGTTTAATTAGTAATTACATTTTTATTTACCGAGTTACCTTATCCAAAAGCAGGATTTCAACTAGGGAAAAACAGTTTTCGCCCTCTCCTTTCCAAGGATTTTTACACTTTGAAGTTTACTGTTACAGAACAGTGTTAAAATACTACGAAATTAAAAATTTGCCTGCGTTAATGATGTTTTATTATGTTAAGCATTTCAAACTTATTCGCTTCTGTGGGCTATTTATTTTATAATTTAAAGACACGTGCACGATTGCCCATCCATCGAAATGGCATAAAAATTACTTTTTGAGCACCATTTGCAACCATTAGTTTTTTATGCCCCCCCCTGAATATCTCTCGTGCAGTAGTTGTGGCGCTGGCAAGGGGAGACAGCGACTTTCTAATTTTTGGCCACGTTTTCTAATTGTAATTACATTTTATTCATCAAGTTGCCTTGGCTAGGAGACAGCAAAGGGATTTTTCGGTCTTTTAGTCGAACTGCCACCTACTTACCGCACAACGGCGGAGGCTTCACACTGTCCCTTTAATTGCTGAACGTTAAGCAGGGAAGCTATGAATACCAATTTTTATAGTCTTTGGTTTGACCCGATCGGGAATCGAACCCGAGTCAACCGCTTCAGTAGCAGACGCTCTATCCACTCGACCACTGATCGGTTTCTTGTGGCGACTGAGGAACCTTGTGGCCTCTGACCCCAGCTGCTCTTTGTCTGTTACTCACGTGGAAACTACTGTCTTACTAATGCTGACGTCAAGCAAGGAAGCTATGAATATCAATTTTAAAACAAATTGGATTGAGCCGACTATTAAATCGAATCCAGTTGACTATTTTAGGGGCAATTGTTCTTACCGCTACTGAAAAAGATATTTTGTTTCAGTTCATTAAAAGTTATTTTGAATGAATCAGAATTAAGCTGGATGGCTGCCTCTTCTGAAATGAGATTTGGTACAACGGATCGTCACATCATGGAAGCCCAGTGATGTTCAAGAGAGCCCCGTAGATGTGTGGCCGTTTTTAAACTCCTCAAATAATGGTTTCCCCATCACCACACTGGCAGTCACTGTTAACAGGTACCAATCAGTCGCCATTTATGACCAGCTGGGTGGCCGGGGGCAATTCTTAATCCCTATGAACATGGGGTCGGCGCATGCATTCGTCAATTAAGTTATTTTTGATGCGTGTTGCAGATTTCTTCCAGTCAGAAAGTGTTTTGGGGAACTTTCGGACAAGGTTATTACGACTTTTTTGGCTTCAAGCTGCTACCAGTTCGCAATACGAATACGTTTCTAATCATACGTTCCGTAACTCAGAGCATTTGTGTCGAAGACTTTTACTGCACCTGTCCAATGGAGGTATGAAGTTTTATTAATCAACTACAGAGCAGCTGTGGTTGGCGACCACCTCGTTATCAGGATCACTTTGTGGTGGTCCCAATTAGGACCACTTCGATGCATTTCCATCGTAATAACGAGACCACCCCGTAAACCCAACTGCTTCATTACTGTGCCCCGGGTGTTCAGGTAACCGGAGTTCCACTGTGCTTACTTTTCTATGGTTTTTGCGCAGAAGTTTTATTTCAATCCATTCCGATTAGGTTGAAGTGGCACTCTTATTCCCAAAGGTGGGCACCAGTAGCATTTAACAACCTTTATTTTTGATCAAACGTTATCTCGAAGCTCTCCTCCACGGTTTCTGGTCATGATCAGATTGCTTATCTTTTCTCGAACACCTCCGGGAGCAGACACAACACTTCCACTGGTCTTGGTAATTTCAAACTTAGTTCTCTTGTTGGAATTGCCCAATCATCTTCCACATCATATAGCAGCAACAGCATACACTAGCTTTGAAAACTCACTTTTCCGGCCTCTTTGTCGCATCACTAACTCTTCTTACATTTTCATTCTCTATCGCGAGTGGAGCGAGAGGGAGTATTTGAGAGAGGCCGAGCGGCCAGGCCAGGGTTGGGGTGAACCAGCCAAAGATGAGTAGACGCAAAAAAGGACCGTTTGGCATGCAACCATACTGAAATTGTCGATACGCCTGTAGACAACTTCCATGGCTAGTTCTTCGGGGAGCTTGTTTCGCTGTTTTAACTCACCCGCGCCTGGGAAAGGACCACACCACCACATTAAGACAGCGGGACGTTGCTTTGGTCTGTAGACTTCACAATTTCACATCCTTAATGGCTGCTCTTATAGTCCGGTAGAAATACGACAAAATACATGCAAACCCGGAAAAAATTTATAATAAGCTGAAATTTGGCAGGGTGACTCAGAACCATGTCCTAAGCCACCAAAAAAAATCCCCATGTTTTGGACATGGGACTTCCCCCTTTTTTGGTCTTTAAAGTCTGCCATCTAGTGTCAAAGAGTCTTTACTGTTCAACACCTAATCCAAAGGTGATGGAAGAGCCATATTTTGAATCGTAATTGATTTTTAAATGCAGGTATAAACAAATTTATTTTAAAATTGATGACGTCATTGCCAAATTTTAAGTTTTGGAAAAATGACATAATCTGCATTGATGACTCAAATTGTGAATGAGAGTTACCTGTTTGGCTCCAAACCAAAAATTGCTTAAATCATAGTGATGACGTCACAAACATTTTTGATGACGTCATTTGTCAAGAGTTTTGATCATAAATTAGAAAAAGAGTGTTTGACCAAACGAAACATTACACCACTTTGAGAATATCAGCATCATCATCATCATTTTAATGTTTTAAGGCATCTTGGAGTCCTTGACCGAGGACTTTCATCGACCTCCTATACGCAATCCTTCTAAAAAAATAACTAGCGAAATTACATGTCAATTAATACGCAGTGCCGCAATTAAAACGCTGTTCTTAGGGGGTATAAATTGTTTCTGGGGGAGCCTAAATTTGTTTCTGGTGGGGCCAAAATTTTGGGTTGGTCTACGTGTGTCCGAGTTCTCTGTTGATTTCAAAAAAAAAAAAAGGTCATATCGCCAACTTGTTCTACTTATCTCCTAGTTTTCTGTCGGTTTCCAAAAAAAAGCCACCGTCTTGAAACTGCCGCTAGGAAAAGAGGAATTTGGGTGGGCATGCTGGGCATTTTAGGGGAGCGGAATTTTTGTTTAGGGGGGCGTCGCCCCATTTGCCTCTCAGTAGTTGCGGCCCTGTTAATATGAATATGTCCCGAGCACGATAATATATCCGGTAGGAACAGAATTTTTACCGTTTTGCAATGTCTGACAATATTATTATCTTACGCAAAATGCTTTGTTAGCATACTCTACAATCTGTGGTACTAAATCTATTATACAGTAGAATAGGCCTGGCATCAGAACTAAACTTATCTAATTAATTAGAATAACATTTGAACAAACTTATCGGATTAATCTAAAATAACACCTGATCATAAACTTATCTAATCAACCAAGATTCTTGAATTAACATCAGAACAAAATTTATTTAATTAATCTGTAATAACCACGCTAATATTTGACAATTTGCAGCCCTAATAATTTTTTATCCTTGCTAATGCTTGCATTTTAAACTAAATGTGCAGATTAACTTTAACTGCGCGAGGGAACTTTTGGATAAACATTCACAGGCTTTCTTGCTCTAACTGCAAAGTGCATGATTTTATTTTAATCCCATATTGGAAGGTTTAAGTTTTATCTGCTTACCAAAAAGTTTTTATTTAGGCAAATTGTATCAAACTACTGTACAAAGGTTAAGCGATAACAGGTTGAAGTCCTGCCGTTGTTCATGCAGCAGACCCCCAAAAAAAACTAAACAAAAAAACTAAGAATTGAAGTAGTTTTACGATTTTACTTTATTTATCGATGCAACAGCGGATACAAAAAAGCGCATTTTTTCACTTAGGACATACGAGAAAATCGCAGATTGCCTTTATTATTCAAACAAGCTTGCATAATAATATTTCCATTTTCGAATAATTATAATTACATTTTATTCATCAAGTTGCATTGGCCAGAAGACAGCGAAAGGACCTTACCTTTCGCTCTTCGAATCAAGCTGCCATCTGTCTACCATAGTATAGTGTGACAAAAAGAACAAATGAAATGCACAATTTGCAAAAACATACGAATAACTCCGCCTACACCCAACAATGATTGGTTTTTGAAAAAATAAGTGCTCCCTATTATAATTTATGTTAATTGACAATTGACACCAGTCACAACATACTGCTTGCTATCTTCAACCAACGAAAAAAAAGGCGCTGTATTGCGGCTTGCCAATACAAAGTTTCGTTCAATTGATTACTGTACTCACTGTTGTTATTATCGTTGGTAGAAAATAAGGATCTAAGCATTATGCAAGAATAACGCGATAGCGACCGACCAATTCCTTGTACGGTTGTCTCAATCAAATAAAGCAAATCTAAACGCGGTGTTCGCGGAAAAATGGTCATAACGAAATACAATGGGTTTATTTTTATTTCTATGGTATGCCCGCAAACAAAATTTGGTTCGCGCCGAAAACTGCATATAAAATGCTTCCAGAGCAAATTTTAGGCCCGACCGTAAAATCATGAACCTACGGGCATATTGTTAGTTTGTTTAAAACAACGGGCTGCTTGTACGCTGGTTAAGCGATCCGCCAAGCTTACCGAATTTCGGTTTAAAATAAACGAAAGACAAGCTTTTGCGCTCACGATTTTACGCGCAGTGTAGATCGGGGTTAAGCGGAGGGCTTCTGCGCGACTTTTTGCTCGCAATCAATCAGCGCACTCAATTTAGACTTCGACACAATTTGGCTGCGTCGCCGGACTCGCTGCTCTGATAGACAAACAAGAGCATTGTTCATAATCAACACAGCTATACGTTGTAATATGCAGACATAGAAATTGATCGACACAGATTCCTAAAAATAAATTAGCGAACTAATTACTGTATTAAAGATTTGACATTGCGCAGACTTAAATTGTTAGATTAATTCAAACCAGCCAATCGCGTTCCCCAACTTCAACTGAAAACAAAACTAGAATGTGACATCGCAAGCGATATCTGGGGACTTCGCGACAGTGCCTAACTTAATTGAACAATAGACTTTAAGTACTCTTTGAAACAACAACCCAATTGCATTAAAAGAGATACTGCTCTAGATTGGTTTTATTGAAGAAATGAGAACTACTACAAAGGTAATAAAGAGGTGCCACAAACCTTGTTTTACTACTTTCCTTCCTTGCGAAAATCGATTTAGTGCGTTTGGCTCCGTACCATTGGGCAACCCTGCGTTTGAAATTTTGTGACATCAGAAAACGTTTAATTAAAATTTCTTGCAAAACTAGGACCGCGATAATCGAACATCGCAATGCTTATTTTGCAATATTTTTTGAAACTAAAGAAAGCGATGTTCGATATCACTGAAGTGGAACATGCATAAATTCGAAAACCATGGACTGAATATCTGATTCATCAACAGCCAAGCCCGTCCAAACAGATAGGCCTACGGCTCGGAATCGGTTTTATTGAAGAAATAAGAACTACTTAATTAAAGGTATATAAAGAGGTGCCCAAACCTTATTTTACAGATGTGGAGTCGAGGACGCAACCTTCGAGGCCAAGGCTAAGGACAAACTTCTCGAGGACAGACCTTCTCGAGGCCAAGAACACAAGGCGCAAGCGTTCTCCCCCCCAAAAGAAGTTCCTTAAAATTTTTTTCAGGCGACCTCCATAAAAAAAATTCTTTCCAAATTTTCCGCGAGGTTTTAGTCGATTTCCCAAGTAAAGTAAAAAAAAGGTCATGTCCATGGCTCATTTTTAACGAAACAAAAAAAGTGCTGTCCTCGAGCCGAGGATAGCACATTTTCGAGGACTTGTGGGCTTCAAGGTCAAAGACTTCAAAATGTGTCGCCCTCGAAGACTCCATTTCTGCCACTAACAGAAGTGAAAACGTAAACGAACGACGCTATGAACTGCACCACATGTCTGTCAAGATAGCCCGCTCACTAAGTGTAGCAGATTTGTACAGCTACTGTTTATCTCTCGTCAGCTAGGTTAGGCTTCCCAACTCTTAAATGACCGCTGTGCTGCATTGAACATCTTGCAACAATATTCGTAGTCCATGATACTCACTTAAGAACCGAAAATGAAAAAGATGGCACATTATGAACTTAAATTTAGCATTAACAGGTATGTAGTTGACAGCTTTCAAAATTAGAAGTGAAAAAGAATTTATGTTCTACTGTACAGTTAACGTTACTTTTCTACATCTTATGGCCATTGGTACTCAAAACTACCATCCTTTAGTGGGCGCGCAAACTATCCTTTACTGCTAAAATATTACACAGGGCAGTGTGCTTTACTTCCTCCCACCTGGGCCAAATCACTTACAAAATTTAATCCTTAAGTGCAAGATTTTAAAGGAGAATTAAACAATTTCATTTTTTCAATTGGCTTGCAAATATTAAGACTAGTTCTTCAAATGGCTGGAAAAACGTGCAAAACGTGATTTAACGGCATCAAAATAGCTATTTTTTACAAAAAATCACGCAGCGGCTGGGGCGGAGTCCCCAAACCCTAGTCTGCGATACGTTTCACTAACACTAGTTTACTCAACGCGTCTCCAAGTTCAGACATTTCAACTTTTGATTCAAGCCCTCTCCTGTGAGCAAAATCCTGGTTACATGAAGAACCAGGCCACGGCTTCTGATCTTTCATTTTACATCTTTCTCCCATAAAAAGTTTCTCTTTCGAAAATTTATGATAAGGTCATTACAAGTGATTTGCGGTTTGTGCCCCCCCCCCCAATGTAAAATCCTGGCTACGTCTAATGGTACATACAACCTACTTGTGACAGAAAAGTACAGTTGTTTATTGCAGTTGATAAATTCATGTGTATGCTTTACTTTTACCAAAATATTAAACATAACCAAATTTACCAAATTATAGTTTCCGAAAATCGTACTAGTATTAGTCAGAAGGTACAGTAATATGGAAAAGGTAATTTAAACATCTTGAATTTTTTGCGACAAATACATCATTCCTTTCTAAACAAACACCACACATTGCCATTACACGTAAAATTTCGGCGTTAGGCAACAGCTGAAATACTATACAGTTGTAAACCTACTGAATAAGCGAAATAGTTATATCTTTTTGTTTGCAATGAGCACCAGCACGAAGTCAAACTAAATATTTTTGCCAAACTTGAACTCGAACTTTGTCGACCAAAGAAAGCAGAGTCTTAAAGGCACACCACTGTCATCTTTTTGCTAAAATAGGCTGAACACCTAGCCCTGGTAGGATGTTTTTTTCAGACGGGCAAAATCGCCTTTTCATGCAGGAGCGTCGGATTTCCCAATCAACTCAGAAAGTGGACATCTTAAACGATAACACAGTGTAGGCTACTGCAGTGAAACACTACGTCATTTACAAAAACTGCACTTTACATTATCACTGAAAAGACTTTGTAATGCTATCCGTTAACCAACCGTCAAGAAAAAAAATACTTTTTTTTACTAAGAAGCCCGACATAGATGCACAATCTATAACTTATACAATGTCAAGGTCTAAAATGAAAAACATGAGACAAATGCTTTTTACGTGCTTGTTTCGGAGCAGAAAAGGAGAGCCGCCCTCACAGAGGATTATAAAACACGACTAGTGGATAGTTGGGTATCAAATCAGCTGTGGTCGTTTGTGCAGTTATAGAGTACCAACTCCTAAAATTACTTGAAAATAGCCTTTTTTTTCCGGGTTCTAAATTAGTTTGCTGAGATTCCGTAGAGCAACATTCTATTCTACAAACGCTCTTAACTACAGGAAAAGGAGGGCAGTTTCAACAAACGAAATAAAAATGACATCAGAGCAGTGATACTACTCCTAAACCATAATGTAAATCGTAAACAATACACCGTTTCATTGTACTATTGTCACTTCACTGCAGTAAGTTTCCAGAGCCCACCGCCAAAAATCGACTGCTTTCACCTTATGGACAGTATAGACTTAAATCGTTTTTAACAAGCAATAATAAACGATACGGTAACTATTAGTTCCACATAACCACTTTAGCAAAGTTAGTTTAAGATGTTATATCTTCTAGTTTCACATAACTTTAAAGAATATTCTTGTTATGAAGCTGCACTAAATTGATGTCTTTGCTTGAAAATGCACTTGATTCTTTGCTGGTAGAAGCTGCATTTGCTTTTCCACGTGATGACTCGGCGTTTCTGATTCAATTGTCAGCTTTGAAAGTTTCTGTAATGTATAAACAAAATCAGGCTCTTGACAAGGATCAGCAATTTAACTAGAAAGCGTTTTATTTCGTTGCTTATTTATTGCAATATTGTTAATGAAGAAAGCTGTACATTGAGCAATGCCAGTTTACAGTTCAGTAATCATGATCTCTTTCGCAATGAACTGCCTCGAAGTGTTAGCCCACCATTTGCCAATAATCAAAACATTACAAAATAAGTAATTTTTGCTAGCACTAATTTTTTTTGAAATTAGGAACCACATCACTATCAGCAATGTGGAAGTGCCAGTTGGTGAATTGCTTCCACCTTCTTCGCTTCCACTTCCACAACCACATGATGACGTTACTTTTGCTTATAATATTTTGTCTTCAATATTTTTTGGCTGAGCAGATATGTCAAAATTAACGAGCCAAGTCAAGTGACCGCGACAAACAGACAGCGAACAAACTGACCAGGAACTAACGGTTTTGTCACAGTAATTTTGTCACAAAGTGAAGGTTTGGGCATAACGGCTTTGGGGATAATGAAATATTTTTATGATCGCCCTTCTCAGCCAATTAGTGTTATTTGGTTCGCGGTCAGTTGTCGCGGACCCAAAAATTACACTGTTTACATTACCATTATCTTAAAAACATAATATGAAACCAAAATATGTATCAGTAATTGGTTTTGTCATCACAAGGATCTCAGCATAGACATAGACAGGAATTCGAATTGGAAGCGGACCAAAAGTAAAATGTCCAATCACATGCTCATACCTTTCAGCTGATACTAATTTTTCTTACCGTTTAGTGCAAACTAAAAATAAGCGACAATTACGTAATGGGGTCTAGAGACGGATTTCCCAGGCTACGGCCAATGCTTATCTAGCAGTTTGGTAACCGGGAAACATATACAAGCCTAAAATCTTTAGTACCACGAACATTAACTCAATCCAAGATTAAACCTAACCTTCAATCAAACACAAATCCTAAATTCAAATCCAACATTGACTTTGAAGACATTTTTTAAAAAATGCCACCATTTCTCATCTTCATTTTATTATGCTCAAACAAAAAATAATCCCTTTATTTTGTGGCATAGAAATACTGTTAAAATAGCAACATTAAACTAATTGAAAAACAACAAATTTCAAAGTGTAATATCTTGAAAACGGAAAGCCGTAGAAACTTGAAATTTGGTGAGAATGAATTTTAGACATACAACATTTTGGTTAAGAATGAAAAACTTGACTTGAATGCTCTTTTACCTTTGAAGTTTCAAACGACCACATCTCCCCATCAATAAACGCTTTAAAAACACCACATGCATTAGCCAGAGAAAGCAACTCAGCAGCAATGTTAAAAAGCATAAAAAAGAATTCTGTTCTATGTAACTATTAGGCCAATTATAATCAGTAATTCAGCATTTTTATTGGTCGCACGTCGACTCAGTATTGAGTTTTTCATTGTTTAGAGGAAAATCGCCGATTTTTTGGACACACGCCGACTTACCAAAACCTAAAAGGAAACATTGATTCTGCTTACACTTTCCTTAACCGAACAAACCCTGTTAATTACCTAACAGCAAAAGTCAACATCCCTAACAAATAGCCCTCCAGATGCACCTCAAAAACCAAAATTTATTTAAAACTAAGGCCTACTACCATTCACCAAACCTTCAAGATCCAGCAAAGAAAGTAAGTAACGTAACTAAATTACAAACTTTTGACACACTCATCCAGCAACTATATCAGTGTTCTCTCTGCATTTTGGTGGGTCTGCATGCACCCCAAAACAAACAATTTTCTTCCAGCAAACAAAAACAATTCAAAAATGAGTCAGAGAGTGTCCAATAAAAATACTAATCCACTGATCAAAATCGCTTTAATGGGAGCATATACCTCCATTCAATTGCGAAAAGCCACAACCCACATTATGTTCACTGGTGAATACTGCCTTAACGACAACATATACCTCCATGCAATTGTGCAAGACCGCAACTCAATCATTTAAACTTTTTTCCTTTATCTTTAACAACTCTCCACTGAAGCCTAAAACAAAAACTCCATAAAACAATAACCTACAAGAAATATACAAACCATGATATAAAGCTGTGTTATAGACCAAATTTTGATTTCAAAAGTACAGTAATTCCACTTTGGGAAAAGTTCTATTGTCATTTTTGGTGATTACATCATTGCTATTTTATTTCTTTCAAGAAACAGGAGCAGAAGACCAAGCAGGCAGGTCTAAACAAAAACGCTCTCCCACAAAATACAGCAACAGATGGAATCTACCAGAAATCTACAACATTTCAACATCTAAAAAAAGCTATATCCAGCACCTTTCACCAACTAATTCATCATATAGTATAAAAATTTAAAGTAACTTTACACAATATCAGCATGCCTTCCATACAACTAAAATTATTCATAATTTTTTTGTTTGTTTTTTTTTAAGAGGTACAGTAATTTTTGGGTGAACCAGAAGCCCTTCAAGAACAAGGTTCAGCATTCAACAATGCCTGCTACTGCCAGGCGCATAGCTAAAAATTTGCAATGGGGGGTTGCTTTGGGGGCAAAGCTCCCACTGCCAGAGGCACGAAGATCTGGGGGCAGCACACCCAGCATTTGAAAATTTTGCATTTTTTTACTAAAATAACTCAATTTTTGGGCTATTTTAATAGAAATTAATGATTTAACAGCGTAACATAGAAATTAGAAGTGCATACATGATTAAACTGGTTGCATAAATGGGTTATGTGGGAGGTGGCTAATGTTAAAACTTAATTCTCTTGTTTACATCATAAAATCCTATAGTTCAATAAAACTCTCGCGGAGTAAACTATTTTGTCATAATTTATAAAGAAGAATAATTACGGGAGGGGGAATGATGGAAAAATATTTGAGAGATAAGATTGGTAATTAACTAATATTGAATAGCCCCCCAACCCCAGTTGATGAAACTGAAATAGATTTTTTTTACCATAAATAGATGAAATGAACTAATATTCCTCAGTGTATAATTTATTTGTTGATGAAACCTATTTTCAGCATTTTTACACTAGCGATCAAATTTGATTGCTTATTTTGGCCATTTTCCTAACTTTTTATTGATTTGTTAGTTTTATTTTTGACAAGTCATACCCCTCCTCTTGAATATATGTTTCAAAATATGCTTTAAACCTCTTTATCTCTTTTTAGTCCATTTCAGTGCAAAAAAGAAACAGTCTAAGAAGTGCTAAAAACGTGGTATTTCCTTATTCAGCATTTTCATCGACAGGCTAATGGGGAAGGCTTAACCTTCCCCTGGCTGCTGGCAGCTGCACTGGCAAAATTAACCCATGAAAAGACAATTTTTATGCCTAGAAAAACAACAAAGCACCGTATCAAATTGCAGCTTCACCAATAGATCTGTGATAGCGTAAGTTTTTGCAATTCTTTAAAGCTTTTGAAACACAGAGACTTTATGTTTCAGTAGCACAATGTTTTAAGCTGTCTCCATAAATTTTTATTCTGCAACTTTTTCTGATTTTACAAACAACTTTTATCAATTCTTGCGTAAAACATAAAAACTTGATTCCAAAAATATGCTTTGAAACTACAGTATTTCAGTTCAATTGCAGTATTCTCTAGGTGTTGGACAACAACAAGCTTTGTGACACATTGGCTGTGACTTAGTGTTCTCTATGATGGAATAATTCGTTAATATTGCAGAAGTTCAGCTACAACCCCAGAACTGTGGTAATACCACAGTGTCAGAACCAGGGTTGCAGAGTCATTGTAGGAAAGGTCTGGATCCAACTCCTACCCTATTGCTTTGAAGCATCCAACCATGTTTAAACTCTTTGTCCATAGGCCTAAATTTAACTTCTTACTTAAACTTTTGTTAAAAGTAAATGCAGCTTTTGTAAAAAATAAAGGAAACTTTTTCAGGATTTAGGGCAGCAAAAATTGCCTTACAAATAATTATCATATGCAAGTTCATAAAACCAACAAACGTATCTGGTAAATTGAAAAAAAGCGACAACAATATTATGATAAACCTACTAACCTGAATAAATTTGAAAGCAACTTAATTCTCATGATGATTGCAGTTTCACCTCAGGCAGTTGGGCATCTTCAAATTGATATATATTCCAACACAATTTCCAGAATCTAAAACAATAGAACTACTGCGATTAAATTATTTAATGCTTTGCGAATTATCTTGCACAACAATCCAGATAAAATTGCAACGTTATAATTTTTTCTGCCAGCAAATAGCAGATGTTGGAAGTAAACATTAAACAACTTTTGCATATTAACAGTAAATATCACTTGGCATGAATGAATTAACGATAATGGGAGTAACATTCTCAATTAATGATGGAAAATCAATACAAAACTAAAAATTAAATAAAAAGTTCACTAGCAGCCAGTAAAACCAAAATCTTAATGAAAACAAACAACCCTTCAAGGTTCTAAATTAAATTTTCAGTTCTCAAACTGTAGCAACTTCCAGTAACTGTAATTGAAACTCAATTCAAACCATGCATTTACCAGTTCACAGCTGACTCGAACCAAAGCAATGCCTAGCCAACCAAGTTTTGAATTTAACTACTCTACACTTCACCTGAAAAGCTCATTGTTTAAAAACGACTTATTTTAGCAGCTCCAAAACTAGAATATTTTATCACAATTTTTGCATGATTTAGTGGAATTAGAGCCTATGGTAGAATTTCAGCCTGATTTAGAAGAGGCAGAGAGGTGGAGTTCTTGACAACACATTTTGAAGAACTTGGTCTAGGCCATGAAGCCTATAAGTCCTCAAAATGTCCTGTCTGCAGCTGGAGGGCAACATCATTTTTTGATTGACTAAAAATGAAAATAATCAAACAAAATACAACGTAAACTTTAATCGACTATCAAGTTGTTTCCTTTCCTTATTTGAAAAAATAATAGAATGTAATAGCCAACCAAGCCAGGTCATACTGAAACTTATTTTAAATGGCATTGCTTGAAAGCTCTAATCAGACAAAGAGGGGGCAAAAAGCCTTTATAAAATTATAGCTTTTATTTCTGCTAATAGTTTTAGTGCAGGCAGTAGAAACTGCAAAGCACTAATGGGTCATTCCATGTCAAAACAGCAAATTTTCAGAAAAATTCCCACTTGACCCTCTCAGATTTTGCTAAAACTTCATCAAAATGGGTTTTTTGATGAATAATGAAGATTTGCAAAGTTTTAGCTTCGGGTCATTTTTTGTTCAAAAAATATGCCCCCCCAAATTTTGCCCCCCCCAGCTGCAAATTTTTTTTTGCATTTTCGCCCAATTTTGAGTCCTCATCTTTGGATTGAAGTTACTCAGATTGCTCAAAATTGGAATTTTTACAGACATTTTCCCACTAATTTCAGATATGGTTTTGAATTTTTGATACCGTATTTAAATTTTGAGTTACAGACCTTCAAAATTGCTCGTTTTTTGAAAAACATACTTTTTTACCCTTTTTTTGAGGGGGTATATCTTACATCGCAAATATTACAGCCTCATCAAACTTGCAATGCTTCTTAAGTATATATATGAGACTGTCATAAAACAATATGAAGGGGGTAGCTGCAATAGATTTTGGGTAATTAGGAATCAAATACGGCCCATTTTCTGAAAAAATCGAAATTGCGCCATCTTGTGAGCCCTGGTTGACAATGTGGGCAACATTTTAGAAATCTGAAATTTTGCACAAAGTTTGCTCACAGCCACAACTATATCATACGTGAATTTCAAGAATGTGTCTCAACTGTAAAGTAATACTCTAAGGTGGTAAACATTCACCTATTTCACTAAATTTGCTTGTGTAATTTCCCTAGCAACGGCCATAGCAACCATTTTTTCTGTGCATTAAGACGTTCCAAATTGACAAAAAAGTTATTTTGAATGAAAAATAGCAACTTCTTCAATGAAAACGTACAGTTTTCAATCAATTCTGATATTTAAATCTGTGCTCAATAGCAGAAAAATTCAGTGAATAGAACACCAAGGTAACATATTTTGCTCAAAAATAGCCTTTATCACTGTTTATTCAAGACACCAAGCCAACATTTCAACATTAGTCATGTTTCAGTGAGCGCACAGTACAGAACACATTGTACAGCAAAATATACTTGTATGCAATGTTTCAAAGCCTTGAAAAGCATCAAATTTCATACGATATGTATTTGCAATAAAAAGCAAATACCGCAACTAACAGATTTGAAGTTCTGCAGCTTTGAAGGCTCATACACTGTACAACAACCAATTCACTAAAATGCATAAAACGATCTTGTCAGTATTATGGTTAGTTAGCATTGCAGTTTATCATCAGTGATCATTGCATGTCAAGAAGTTACAGCACTTTTCATTTCAGCTAAAAAAATTAAAAAATACTGTGTATACCGGTATCTAGATAGTCTTGTAATAGACTTCTTTTTTTATAACAATAGTTTCATAAGAACACAAATTAAGAGCAATGCCAGGCTCAGCATCAAAAAAATAATCCAGAACAAGTGCTAGCACAACTTATTTGTGTAACCAGCAGTGTTTTCCTCGGCTTTTTTTTGCCATTGGTGATTTGTGATACAGTAGTCATGATCTATAACTACAGACAGAGCCCTTTTAACCAAGCGAAAATAAGTTTGAGTCAAGCACAAATAAGGCTGAAAACTTCCAAACATTTAAGAACAGTCATCCGCACCTAAAAATTCACAGGTTCTTATAAAAAAAATGTGTTATACCCCAAACACCATCACTTTAGAGATACTGATCCTTTTCATTCAAAGCAGGAATGAAGAACAGCTAACGAATTAAATTTGGACTGAGAGTTTCTGAGTCTGTTGAGCAATAAGCATGAAACTTAATACCATTAAAAAGAGGAAACTTCTTGAAAGGATAAAAATTACAGGGCATTGAAAAGAAAAATAATGCAATTCAGATCTGAAGAACTTAGTTTATAGTATCATTTACTTTAATTTTGAAGAACAGGTGCATCTACAACACACAAGATATCTTGAAATGGAACCCAGCGCTCGTTTCTTGCATCGTATTGCCATGACAAAATGCGGTTTTGATTGCAATGCATGAATTTAACGTAAAGATCTTTCTGCTAATCGCATCATTCCATGGTAATCCAAACATACCACCGTTGATCGTAATTGCATGCTATCTAGCGACCAAGTTGGAATTGTGCATCATTTTGAATTGGTACAATCTGGAAACAGCAAGGTGCATGTTTTTCAAATTCAAAAGAAAATTGGTAGCCAACAACATCCGAAGAAAGCCTTTTCATTTCCAGGACAGTTTCAGAAATAGGTATGAAACTGTGATGTGATCGAGTACCTGGGATAGTTTTACACCTGGCATAGCGCTCTTCATGTGCAAAATCTTGAAAATTCTTGGCAATATCCTTTTCATTGATGTACAGATATTTTATGCCAGCAATAGCCAAAGCAAACATGTGTTGTGAAGTTAAAATTTGACTTGTTACAGTTGCTTGTTAGCTTGTTTTTGATACTGGACGATTTTCCATGGCTAGTGACAAAAAATGCCACTCAGCATCAAGGTCATGATCTCTTCTATGGTGGCACAAATTCACCAATTTCTTGAAGTTATTGTATTGGCTTGCAGCGCCATTACTGAAATATACTACTGTACTTTGGAAACTGTTGGAAGCTTTTCTCGTATATAGATGAGCACACTATGGATAAATGTATGAACTGTTATGCTTCATGCTCTCAGATATGATGCAGATACTTAAACACTTGACTTCACCAACATCATTCTGGAAGTAAACAGAAAATTGGCGAAGGGTAGCTTGGCTGTTTTCCCAATGATATCCTTGGACAGCGTCTTGAACCAGAAAGCTATAACTTTCAGCAAAATCAAGAAGAGCAATAATTTCATTGCCATTGATTTGTTCTTTTTTTGTTTCAAAAAAGCTGATTGAGATTATACTGACGCTGTCTCTACAAACCAAAATTTTCACAAGTGGTTTCAATAAACTCAGCTACAGTATACTGCAAATCCAAAAGTTTTGTCCTATCAGTGTAAACCACTGGTTGACGATAATAGTATCTTCCAGGTTGACATCATTTTGATCAAAGGTCTGTTTCAATACATCCTTAAGTTCATCTTTTCCAGGCCATTGCAAACATTGCTGCATCACGTTGTTTCGATTTTACACACTGCAAACCATGATCATTAGAAAGTCTCGAAATGAAACTTTTTAAGGAAGACCACTGCGAAGAAGCTTTGCATTCTGATTGTTCGTACAAACACACACAGAATGCATACCCTTAGAGTTAACGGTTACACACCATTTGGTCGAAGTTCACAAAACTTTTAAAACCCAATTGAACCACTGTTGTTCCGTTGAAATTGTTCGTAAAGTTCGTTTAAGTTAACTAACAGAAGATAGTTTTGTTTTGGAATTTTTTCACTTCCATATTTAATTGATACAAACTCTTCACGTCTTGACATGCAATGATCACTGATGATAAACTGCAATGCTAACTAACCATAATACTGACAAGATTGTTTTATGCATTTTAGTGAATTGGTTGTTGTACAGTGTATGAGCCTTCAAAGCTGCAGAACTTCAAATCTGTTAGTTGCGGTATTTGCTTTTTATTGCAAATACATATCGTATGAAATTTGATGCTTTTCAAGGCTTTGAAACATTGCATACAAGTATATTTTGCTGTACAATGTGTTCTGTACTGTGCGCTCACTGAAACATGACTAATGTTGAAATGTTGGCTTGGTGTCTTGAATAAACAGTGATAAAGGCTATTTTTGAGCAAAATATGTTACCTTGGTGTTCTATTCACTGAATTTTTCTGCTATTGAGCACAGATTTAAATATCAGAATTGATTGAAAACTGTACGTTTTCATTGAAGAAGTTGCTATTTTTCATTCAAAATAACTTTTTTGTCAATTTGGAACGTCTTAATGCACAGAAAAAATGGTTGCTATGGCCGTTGCTAGGGAAATTACACAAGCAAATTTAGTGAAATAGGTGAATGTTTACCACCTTAGAGTATTACTTTACAGTTGAGACACATTCTTGAAATTCACGTATGATATAGTTGTGGCTGTGAGCAAACTTTGTGCAAAATTTCAGATTTCTAAAATGTTGCCCACATTGTCAACCAGGGCTCACAAGATGGCGCAATTTCGATTTTTTCAGAAAATGGGCCGTATTTGATTCCTAATTACCCAAAATCTATTGCAGCTACCCCCTTCATATTGTTTTATGACAGTCTCATATATATACTTAAGAAGCATTGCAAGTTTGATGAGGCTGTAATATTTGCGATGTAAGATATACCCCCTCAAAAAAAGGGTAAAAAAGTATGTTTTTCAAAAAACGAGCAATTTTGAAGGTCTGTAACTCAAAATTTAAATACGGTATCAAAAATTCAAAACCATATCTGAAATTAGTGGGAAAATGTCTGTAAAAATTCCAATTTTGAGCAATCTGAGTAACTTCAATCCAAAGATATGAGGACTCAAAATTGGGCGAAAATGCAAAAAAAAATTTGCAGCTGGGGGGGCAAAATTTGGGGGGGCATATTTTTTGAACAAAAAATGACCCGAAGCTAAAACTTTGCAAATCTTCATTATTCATCAAAAAACCCATTTTGATGAAGTTTTAGCAAAATCTGAGAGGGTCAAGTGGGAATTTTTCTGAAAATTTGCTGTTTTGACATGGAATGACCCTAATGCTATCCAGAGACATAACAAAGAATCCATGGGTCCGGAAACAAATTTGATTTGCTAATGCAAAAACATGACCAGTGCCTATTTTGTGTGTGAATTTAGAACAAAGTATGTGCATGATATTGAAATGTAATACTGCGTCAGTACTACCAGGGATGGCATACTAATATTATACTACAGTAAATATGTTAAGACTGGTATATGTTGATACAACTAACAAAACATATCTTGAAAATGACAACTTGTTCTGAAAATATCTGACCACAAACAATTTGCTTTGAGAAAAAACGAGCTACTCTAATCACTGGCAAGTAATGTAGGGGCAAAGCCACATGCTCTAAACAATTTGTGCGTTAAAAATCGTCACTAGGAATCCCAAATAACAAAGTATTAGATCACTGAAAATGCCGCATACAGAATTATAAAGAAATTAGGTGTGAAGTTAAATACAACTACGGTATAACAATTGTTCAAATGCCTGGAGAGATGTGCGATTGTGCACTGAACCTAATAAAATTTTTACACCACGTCATTATAAGTTGAATAGGCAAAGCTCCCAAGAAAAAATTGGTATAAAAAAAAAATTAATTGCTTATTATTTTTTTGGTTTGACGATTGTGGAGTGTGGACCCTCTGAAGGTGGGGTCGGAACTAATGTCTCCAACACCTTCCTTCTAAATAGAACCTTGCTGGGATCCTCAGGATATTTTTTGAAATTAAATACCTCATGTTAAATGTAACAAAGTGTCTTTTGGCAGCCTTAACATTTGCCATCATTTATTGATAGGCATTACATATGAAACAGGCTGTCAAGTCATTGAATTAAAATTAAAAATGACTGCTGAACATAAAATAATGACAACTTCCAAGTATAAACAATGACAATTTTCAAGTATAAATCCAAAAGACTGAACTGAAAAGCAGTCAAAAAAGCTCTTCGTGTAGTATTTGAGAAATTTTTAAGGTGAATTAAAAAAAAAAGATCTTCATGTAGGTTATGTGAGATTTTTTTGGATGATCTCCAAGAAAAAAAAAAGGTCTTCATTTCAATGGCTCACGATTTATTGCAATTTATCCGGTAAACTCAAAAAATGTCAGTAGATTATTTAAAAAATAATGAAACAATGACAACGGGTCCAAAATAATGAAAACTAATGAAATTGAAAAAATAATGAAAAAATGAAACAATGACACACTTGACAGCCTGTATGAAAAAGACATCACGAAATGTAAAGAAGAGATTGGCATAAAATTCGAGTTGGAAAATTGTGGAAAAACTGAAGTTCTTCTTACCTTAGCATTTAGGGTATTTTCTTTTCAAATTGCTTTAAAAATCTAAGTGTTTGTTCCTTTTTAAAGTCACAAAAATTGCTGGTTTTTCCAAAAATAAAAATAAAAACACTAATATTATTCAACATGGGGCATAAGGACTTTGCCCTTGCCCAAGAACTCCGCTTTTTTGTAATGACAAAAACTTGAGCTTACAAATTTACCCAGTACAGTATTTCAATTCATTTTAAAAACATAAATTTAAAGCATTTGCAGTACTTATTAGATAACAATTTTTTTAAATTTTATTGAAGGCAGTGGCTATTTTGCCTCTAGAGGCAAAATTGGTTGCAAACAGAGGTGAAGTCGATGATTGTAGGAATGGTCAAAAACCACGGACACAACTTTTTTGAATTATTTTGGGCAAATTTTTCATAATTTTAGGAAGTGGCTATTTTGCCTCTAGAAGCAAAATAATGTTTTTCCTCTGTTTGGGTTAGGGTTAAGGTTGGGATTAGAGTTAGGATTAGGGTTTGGGTTAGGATTTGGGCTATTTTGGCACTTGCGGCAAAATAGCCGTTAGGACTATTTTGCCTCCTAATGGCAAAATAACATGGGGCTATCTTGCCTCTAGAGGCAAAATAGTCACTGCCTAATTTTTAAATGCAAAAAGTGTTTAAGATATTGCATTTCATTAAGTTTTTGGTGATAATTTGAACATACTGTAGATTAGTAGTTTTTAAAAATAATCATGAATGTCATTTTGAAGTTTTACACATTATCAGCTGATGTTGATTATTTACCGTGCCGTAGCAGTATCCTGGCAATGCAACAAGGCCATAACCTGTAAATCTGAAGTGATGGATGAGTGGGATATACTAATACAGCTAAATTAAAAATTATTACCGTACCATATAAATTCAGAAATTGTGAATTTTAATGCCTTTAACCCTCTTTTTTAGTAGTTTTCGAAACACAAACCAACTTGTTTGGCTAAACAATTTGTTTTAATGAAGAAAAACACTATTTTGCCTTGAGAGACAAAATAGCCACTCCATAAAAATTTTGGAAAATTTGCCCAAAATAATTTAAAAAAGTTGTGTCCTTGGTCCTTGACCATTCCTATAATCATCGACTTTACCTCTGTTTGCAACCAGCAGCAATAATTTGGCTATGGAAGCTTTGTAACAATAATCATCATTCATTCACAATAATATACCGGTAGCGTCTATTTTGCCTCTCTGCTCTGGAGGCAAAATAGTCGGGTGTCGTTAAGTATTGTCGCTTTATTTGCGGCAGCTCTGCAATTTGTGTATGAGCGCAAGTGCGTTCTCTCCTCTTCGATCTATTCTAAGCTACTCCCCAGATCCACCCCTAATCCCAATGAGTGCACACATGCGAGGAGCAAGAGCATGCGCACGCTCATACACGAGTCATAGAGATTCCGAAATAATGTTGACGGCTCATACTTAACGACTCTATTTCTAACAACTCGACTAGGTGTTTTAAACATGCCCTGCAAAGTTGAGATTGCCATACCGGGACCACTATACACATATGGCCTACTAGCCAACTGTGGTACCTGTTTAGGGCAATTTGGCAATATACATTATACTGTATATCATTATCTTCACTTGGTTAGTAAGCCTCCCACTATTTTCTCGTTTTGTTTGTTTATTAGACATCAGTTGCCAGTACAGAGTACCTAACAGCATCAGGCATTACTGCCAGTGCCAGGCCTATGAGTCATATTATTGCACGTAAGGAGCAGCTTATGCTACTATCAACAACATAATGCTACCTTCTCCATCATTCCAGTCAGCAGCGTGGTCCAAAGGGTAAAGCCATGTTTTTTATGAAGATCCTACGTGCAAGATCTGGGGTTGCAAAATACAACTTAGTAATATTTTGGCACTACTGGGAAAATGGACACTTTGAACAAAATCAAGTCATTGCACAAACTCTACCAATACGAAACAGCATTTTCACCAGGCATATTAGTCAACATCATGCAATCATATTCTTGGTTCTACAATCGATAACATTAACATTACACCTACGCTATTCTAGTACAGTAGGCCTACCGTATGTGATAATACACCTACTACAGATGGTATATTTTACCAGTGTGCTTAGCCTATAGCCTAATAGCCAACTAAAACGAGTCATTTATTAATACTCTAAAAGGCCACAAACTTTTCTAAGTCTGAAATACTCAAATAGGTTCTCCCATCCTAAAAACCAACTTTACTGCGAATATTGCAGTATAATTACGGTAGGACTAATACTAGGCTAGCATCTCAGTGAGGTGCTCAAAACTAGAAAAGTTTTCAGAACAGCCTTAAAATTAAGTTTAAATTGTAGTGAAATCATGAAAAAAGAAAATGGGCAAAAATTAAAAAAATGATAAGAACAAAAATTTCAAGGATACAATTCCAAATTTCTCCAACTGAGAGCTTGCATAAAAACTTTTACAATTTCATCAAACTACCGTACATAAAGTTATGAAACAACCTTCATTGACAAAGTTTGCAATGGTGTTAATGAAAAAATTCAACAGCATTTCGTCATAAGTAGGTATTGACTTTTGCATAACTGAATCTTCCATCAGAAATATTACTACTAAATAAACTTCATAACGAAAATTTTCATAATATCCTTTCATGACAAAATGGTGTTCATTTTTTTATGAACACCACATGTAAAAACCTTGCGAGTACTACAACAAACAATGTGAGCGTGCAAAGACTGAGCTAGTGATGAAGAGGAGTACGGAGTAGCCAGAAAAAATAGAGGAACTTTTTTTATTTCACAATTCCATTCCTACGTTGTAGAAACCCTAAGGTTTCAAACTGAAAAAAGGAAATTTTGGGGAGATTGGTGCAATGCAACCCCCACAAAAATTATTATCTTTTGCTTTGGTCTATATCTAACTATTCTGAAACTGATGTTGGCTTGCCTTGATCAATAATGATGATTACAGAGGTTTGGATTTTGAAAAACCCATTGAGGAAATATTCGCCAATTGTGATACCCGAAATTTTACCAACAGTTTACTTTTTGTTTTATTGATCTATTCCGAAAATTTGATCTGCTTAAGTTGAGTGAAAAATTTTTTTTGAATTTTGTGTGCCTCATTTCAACCATTTTCCCTCATCGCAGCTTCCCCAATTTTTAATATGTTTTAGTCACCACCAATATCCACCAAATCTGATGAACAATTCAAAAGTTCAAAATTTTTCAGCTCCCATTTTAGGGGGAATCCCCGGACGTGACACCCCCATTTTCAGGCACACACCAGTTTGTTTCAAACTCTATACCACTCCATGATATCATCCATCTGCGTTTTGTGGTTTAAAAGGAGATAGTGATGGAAGAAAAACAAAGAAAAAAAAAAAGAAAAAAGACAAAAATAAGGAAAAATTTTATTCAAGACGGAATAAATGAACATGACCAATACAAAGGTACTGATTAGTGTTTTCAAAAACCACAAACTTTTTTCAAAGAATATCACTACTTACCGAGATATACCACTTTAAAATTTACCACTTTTTGTCCATTTTCCGCCTCAGAAATTTCGGTCACGTGACTGGGAGCCCTCATACTTGGTACGCAAACTCTTTATACCTCAACCCATGTTGTGTCCAAATTGCAACTTTCTACGTTGAGCATTTTTTTTTGTTAAAAGCGAAATAAAAAAATTTCGGCTCAAAAATAGCCGTTTGTTGTCGGTTTTAGGGTCCTCAAATCATTATCACGTGATCTTCGACCCCCAAAATTGGCTAGCATGATGCTTTGTAAACTTGTAATGTTGTGTTCAAATTTCAGTATTCCACATTTTGCCATTTTTGACTTATCATAAAATTAAAAAATTTTAATGCTCATCTATCAAAATGGCCGAGTAAAAACATAGGAACTACGCGCGCGCGCGAAGTCCCAATTAAAAGATCAAGCTGACATTGTAGTTTCGCTTTTGGTAATAAACTAAAACTTTTTGAGCCATAATATTTTGATTCCGTCATTTTTCAGATAAACGGATTCACTAAGCTGTTGGTATAAATGTAGGCCTACATAAAGCAGTTTGGACCAACTACGTCTGATATCTTAATCCATGTAAACGCAAAAAAAAGAAGGGCAGGTTAAATGCACGCAATCAAATGGCATGCGTATATTTATACACATAAATACGCGTGATCGGTAAAACGGACCTAATACCGTATAACAAAAAATCAATTTCGACGTTTACAATAAACGGAGAATCATTTTTTTAGAAAAGATTTGCTTTCCTTCTGCGATTAGTGTTTTTACCAAAGGCTTTGAAATAAAATATTCTTGAAATTTCTTAGGGTCGAAATACCATTCGACTATCGGTGACATTAAATTCGTGTACTGATACGCGTCAGATCTCGGCCGCCCGAATTCTCGCTGGTATCTGATTCTACTTGTTCCATTTTGGAAAATGAGGAGTTTTGAAACAAATGGATTGCGTTTTTTGGTGCGAAATCGCGCTGCTTTCTGCCACATTCGCATTCTCCCGCAAATGCAATGCGGTATGCTGACGAGACATTGTCATTCCACGACAGCATGATACAAGCTACGCAATGATCTTGTTTTACCAAAATTGATTTTTTGATAGTAACGCTTCATTTTCATTGCTCCGTTAAAAATGATTCACTTTGCCTTTTTTGCTGCAACTGTTCTTTCAATCCGAATATCTCGCAAACAATACAAGCAAGAGGGCTGAAATTTGTTGTAAAAGATAGAAAAGCTAATGACCTTAGAAAAAATTTTCAAAAAAATGCAAAAGTTTTGACGTTGTTCATTCGCAACTCTAGATAGAATTACACTTGAGTTTGAGCGCTTTTCAATTATCGCATTTTTTCACATTTTGTCTGTTAAATAATTTTTGCGAAATTGTGCACTTTAAAAAAGGGAGGGACTGGTCCCCCTAATCCCCTCTGGCTTTGCCGGTGTCTACTACAGCACACTTTTACTGACAGCACAGTTTTTGACTTTCAATCAACTGAATGCACGATAATATCGCCCAAGTAAGCTAATAACAAAAAAAAAATTTACAATGTTTCGTTTGATCAAATACTCTTTCAAATTGACGATCAAAACTCGTGACAGATGACGTCATCAAAAACGTTTGTGACGTCATCTCTTAGATTTAAGCAATTTTTGGTTTGCATCCAAAAACCTAACTCTCATTTCCAATTTGAGCCATCAATATGTCATTTTTTCAAAAACTTTGGAAATGACGTCACCAGCAATGACGTCATCAACTTTTTTTTTTAATCCTGAACTTCAAAACCAAATTTTAGTTAAAACTTGGCATTTTTACAACTTTTGGATTGGCTGTTGGATAGTAAAGGCTTTTTGACACTAGATGGCAGACTTTAAAGGCCGAAGGGAAGTCCCATGTCCAAAGCATAGGGATTATTTTTGGTGGCTCAAGACATGGTCCTGAGTCATCCATCATGCCAAATTTCAGCTTATTAAAATTTTTTCCGCGTTAAAGCTATTTCTACTGGACTATTATTAATGTTAGATGCAAAATTCATGGCTTATATTGCAGTGCTGCTTTACATTGCATATTTTTTGGGCATTCGTTCACATTACTGAGGAATAAAATAATACTTGATTTCATTATCTCCATTCTCTTGTTTTTTTCCAAATGTTTTTCGATTGATTAATTTTTGTTTGTTCGTCCGTCTCAAATTCCAGCAACTAATATTCCAATAATTAGGGTGAGGATTGTCTGGCATCATGGAAAGACCGCTACTGCGAATGTCCTTGTGCTTCATATGATGGGAATTTGGATCACTGTCAGAGGTCTTATAAAACGTAAGTTGACTGATCTGATGTTTAGATCTTAGTTACATGTATTGAAAAGCTTTAACTACGTGCCTTTTTATCGTATTCTAACGTGTTAAACTTTTTTTTGGGGGGGGACTTTTTGTCGTGCCGCTCCGGAAGTTTCTCCAACTATTTCAACCCCTCACTTTGAGAAAAAAGAACCATTCCTTTTTGAGGCGGTAGGACTTAAATTGCCCGTACGCTTAGCATAGTTTTGTTTTACTCTGTCCCTTAAATAGTGGTATATTGAATAAATCTACTCACTAATTAACTTCGAGTTTTAAATTGTTTGATGGAACCTGAACAGTGAACATGTTACTAACTTTTTTTTTAGATCCAATTCGTTTTGTCCTCCGGAGCCACCGGAATTGATTCCCCTATCTCACACTTTTGACTTAAGTGGACTACCGGAGTGCTACAACATTTCAATCGCACAATTTGCTTGTGAGTGAGGGACGTATTTAAGCTTTACTTTTCATATTACCGATCTGTTGGCCGCTCGGCAACCCCTTCATCTCTGGAGCGGGAAGTATGGGGTTCCAGTGTTGCCAACGACTCGCTACCGCTGCGACATTTTTTCGGAAGGAACTGTTGCCCGCGCACAATGACACGGAGATGGGGTTTCGCCAGCTCGTTACACGCTCAGCGTAATACAGCGAGTATAATAAAAACTTTGATGTACTTTTCAAATTCTAACATGCATATTAAAAAATATTGAATTTAAAAAATTGTACAAACAATAATATTATCGTCGAAATAAAAAGCAGGGAACTTAAACACTTTGAACAGATTGTAATTTTTATTAAATTGAATAGGATTTTCATTGAAATACCGTTACCTAAAAATAGTGGCGAAAAAGTACGGAATCTTTACTAGGCACAAAATTTTTCAACAGCCACCCTTTCATCGAAGTCCAAGCTTTTCTAAATCTGACAAGGAATTCAATCTTGCCAAAAACACAAGTAGCATCTGCAGGAATGGGTATCCAAAATTTAAGTGCTGTAGTCCTCCACAAGAAGTTTTGAGGCAAAGTTTTCCCTTCAATTCGTTTCAGTTACTGGCTACAATGAGGTGACTCTGGCAGTAATAATCATTAGCGCGAGTATCGGAGCTTTAGTGATGATGTGGGGAGCTTACAATAGCCGTAAGTTCGCTGGCACTTTCGAGGAATTACTAAATTACAGAAGACTAGTGAAGCAACAGGTACATGTTAATTTATTTTTATTTACATAATTTTTAATTTGAAAATTGTCAGCTTGTTCTGACAAGCTTTTAATGTATACCGGTTGAAGAGCAGTGGATTAGCTTGTAGTAGTAGCTTAATGGAAGACGATAATGTTTGTTGGGGTCCTGTAGTTCAGCCACATCCTAAATATCTCGAATTGAATGCAGAGGTTTACAAACTTTTCTACTATGAAAAAAACTTAAAAATTTTTTGTCCTACTATAAAAAAAAATTATTTGAATCTGCCTGACAAACTTTTTTTACTGCAGAAAATCGTCGAAAAATTTGCTCACGATTTGTATGCTCAATTCGCTGCGTCGAAGAAGGCAAAAAGGACCGTTTCATTGACGAAGATAAGTGCAGCGATGAGAAAACACTTCAAATAATGCTCTTTTTTTTCGGGCGGTTTGCCCCGCAGATACAAGTGATTCGCCGAGGCCTTTTTTTGACTGGACTAATTTGCAGATTGGTGCGAAAGAGCTGTTGGCTCGCGTGCTCTTTACTGTAAAATATCATATCCTCAATGGCAAGACAAGCGTTGTATTTTTTACGTTTGAATCTGCCAGGACTTGAGCTTCAGTCTTCGCTAAAAGTGGGACTTCAATAAATACGGAAAAATTGTGTTGAAATCTTCTACTTCTGTTGAACGTGGTTTCTTAACAGGGTAATTTTGCTCGGACAGCTACCATCAACCGTTTTTATTTTCACTCCATTGGAATTTTTGCAAGCGGGCCCACTGCACTTGTCACACGTCAGAGCAGGAGGCCCTGCACGATCCACGGACAATTAAATATAGGGCCCGCTGGCCCTCACTAGCTCGTACAGTGGAATATGCGTATAAGTATCTTTCCAAAGAAAACCACGACGCGTAGACAGCACAGGCCGGAGTCGAACCCTGGAATTAACAATCTTTCGATTACGAAGTAACCTCACGTTACTAACTCGATGCTCCAACCGAGCTATCGCCGCCGAGTTGAGTGCAAAATAGTAACAATTTGACTTTTCGTTTAAAACAAAAAAACAGACAAGGATGGCTGTACGGTACGCCTCAATTTTTGCTAAGTACGGTACGTTGGTGCGCGGTTTGAATTAGCGGACCGTACGTTTTATGTGCAACCTGCGGCCGTCAATGAAGATTAGTGCAACTGGGCATTAAAAAAATAGTGATGACAGTTTTGCGTGTATTGATAGCTGAAATACGCCCGTATTAAATATTGCATCCTCACGATTTTTCCGAGATCTTGAAAAAAAATATCCGGTATCGGTTCATAAAATGTACTATAATTTTTTCTAATCATTTATTTGTTAAGCGGTATTGTTAGTTGTGCAGTGAACCCTTTTTTGAAAACTTGACACTGTTTCCCTTCCGCCGCCTATGGAACAATTTTGATTAATTGCATTGCAATAACGCCTCTTGAATGGCGACACGTAAACAGGTTTCCGATACATTAAAATCAATTTGACCACGTAAACGTTACATACAGATCTTCGGTGTACAAAAGTCACTGGGGTAGCACCCTATTCGATGTCTTTGTTTTTAATAAAACTTAATTTTCACACACAAATAGTCACTTTTTTATCACTAAAGTATTCCTGAAGCATGAAAAATCACCTCTGGATGTTGCATTATTTTTTGTTCTCTTAACATTTTGACGGCCTTGAATAAAGTGTCGGCAATTCGGCATATAATGCTCAGCAGTTTTTAAGTTCAACATGTCATTCAGCTCAAGTAACCCCTGAAGCCAATGCTTACTAACGTCTTCGGTTCCATTCACCCTTATTAAAAAAGTTCATTTCATCTTAGATTCTACCGTGATGAAAATACGTTTATTTAAAAAAGCTGGGAGTATGAGGACGAGCTATCAAGGCTCAAAGATTTTGAATGAATTTTCAATAAAAATACCTCAGTTTTTAGATTATTTTTGTACTAATTGCGGTTTCGAGAAAGTATTTTTTAGCAGAAAGCGTGTTACCACAGTTACCAGAGGTGGAGTCGAGGACACAAGGCTCGAGGCCAAGGACACAAAAAAATTTCGAGGCCAAGTACACAGACACAAGTGTTTTCCAAAAAAAAGGTTTTCAAAAAATTTTTTCAAGAAATCTCATAAAAAAGGTGTTTAAAAATTTTTTTCAGGCGAAAAAGGTCTTTATAAAATTTTTTTCAGGCGATTTCCACTTGAGGAAAACAAAAAAGGTCTTCGCAAATTTTCTGCGAAGTTTCTGGCGCTTTCCAACAAAATTTCAACGGTTCAAAAAAATAGTGCTGTCCGAGGACAGGGCAATTTTCGAGGACTTGAAAATGTGTCCTCGAGGACTCCACCTCTGACAGTTACATTAACTTACCAGTTTCTTTTTTTTTTGGTTCACCCCTTTATACTGGTTCACCTTCACGGTTGAGCCATTCCCTCTTACGCTGTCTTAAGCTTATCTTTCGGTATAATACGAATCGAATATAAACAAAAAAGTACGTCAACATAGGTCGCATATGTCATTAATGGATCGGTACGGTTAAAGGTGCGAGGTAGTACTTAGTACGCAAATTCTGAACGTACCGTACTGCCATCCTTGCATAAACATCGATGGGATGTTTAAATACAAGAACCCTGCGAATTTTGTCGAGGTAAAAAATCGCAACGTTACAATAATAATTATGGTCTACAAAAGCACGCGATAGAATGGTATGTCAAAGTGGCGTTCAGCTTATAAAACACCGGCACTCCCAAGAATTGCAATCACCACCCATGAAAAAAATTCTACGTATATTTTCAACTGAAACGGCAGCCAAAAAATTCATCACAAGGCAGGATCAAAACAATGATGAAAATCAAATCGTTTGTTTTAACGCTTTATTACCTTGCAATTAAAGACCGATACATGAAAATTTCGAAAAGTTTTAAGGCAACAATTGTCAGAGCTAAACCATTCTCGAAACAACGAAAAGTTCAATCAGTAGGAAAAGGGAAATTTTCTTAGGTCTCCAACAAGCAGTGAATGAAAAAAATTCTCTAATCAGCCAACTTTGTCTTCTAAACTAAGTTTCGAAATACCGACATTGCTCGAAAAAATTCTACCATGATTTGACTTAGTCTTTTTCAAAAGGTGGGTCGAAAATAAGACAAAAATGCAAAATTTGAAAATGACTTTCAATAAAGTCGATTTCATTTTGCTTTCGCAATAAGCTTTTCGGACAGAACTCTTCAGTTGCGATCTCTGTCTGGTTTGGTATGTGGTGAGCAGGATCTTTTAAAGACCGAATGCAGTAAGGAGAAATGCACTCTGCAGTAAGGAGAAATGCATTCTGCAGTAAGAAGAAATGCACTGAAAAAATGCAAAAGGAAAATGAACGTTGTCCAAACTTTTCAAACTACTGCATAAAGGAAAGGTTGAAGGAATTCTTAACTAAAGAATAAATCGGCGAGCAGTAGGTAAAACTGTATTTGATGTTATATAAGGAGATGTGGGAGACTAAAAATGTTGCCATACCACGAAGAAATGGATAAGGGGAGCTGCTGAGCCAAAACATTTTTAACCCAAACGAGTACCTGGATGACTTGATGTTTTCCAACATATACAGCACAGCGTCGAAGAATTCATTTCCAACAAGATTTTTCGATAATACTGTACCTTGAATATCTATCACATAACAGCAGCGTTTTTGTTACAGTAATTTTGTTACACTTATTTACAAATCAAAGTTCAACATGTATCATACCAGAAAACTTTGGCAAAATAGTGTCTAATAGGGCCAAAATTTGGCTACAAAAAATTGGACGGACAATTTTTTTAGGTATATTTTTTCACAAAAACATAATTATAGATCTCGCTTAAAACAGCAACATCTAGTATAAAATACCCAACTCAATTCTTCAGAAGCTTCCTCTGTTCTCACCTTCCACTTGCCAGAACTACAACGTTTTGCTTTGGGGAAAAAATCAAACAACAATTGACGCCTCCGAATTGTCGGGGGCAAGAGTAATCAATCTCGCACAATTTTTGATCGCGTTTACTTGCAATTTTTTCTATTCAGAATATTCTATCAGTCATCCTATACTGCTTGCATTCTGTAATTTGCTTTTGGAAATTAACAAAACTTCAAGGTAAAAATTAACACGGAAAATTCTGAATGACCCAACATTCGTTAAAAGTTGAAGCGTAGTTAATGTCCTAACTGACAATGACAAGTTGATCATTACGCGCGTAAAGGAGGGGATGACATAGTAGGTATTTTATAGTCATATAGACATGGGAACATGTGCCTACGTGGGAGCTAGGGACTGAACGTCTCAACGTGGCATAAACGGGCAGTGAAAATAAAAAAGCATGTAACACAAGATGGGTAAGCCACTACGGAAACTGCCCGGAAGAAAGAAGATTAAAGGGCAAACCAAACATTAGTCCGTGCGATGGTTCAAAGTTCTAGTAGTACGAATTCGATCCGTTGCGTTGAGAAGCATTTTGGGACGCGGTTGAATAACTGTCGTACACAGCTGTGGTTGTCTTCGTAATGGGAACCGGACCGGCATAAGGAATACCACCACTAACTATAAAATAGTACAATTAAAATACAAGACAAAAGAAAGTAAAAACACCGACACAAGGTTATCGCAGTGTAATTGTGAGGCGGTAAAAGTTTAAAAAACCAACACAAGGTTATTGTAGGGAAATTGTGAGGGGGGTAAAGGTACTCCGGATCCCCAGCCCGTGCTGATTTAGGAGCCAGAACAGGTCAAGCTTGATCTGAAGCAAAAAAGATAAAAAGTAGAAAACGCGAATCGCTTTAAATTCGAGAGTGAAACAAGCCTAAGTTGAATGAAGACCTCTGGTCTTAAACGTACTTTTAGAAGAGAATCGGATCTAAATTGATGAGGGCTTTTTTTTGGACTTCACACTAAATGCGAAGAGGAAAAGAGCTGTTCGGTTGATGATTTTAACTTTCCTTTCGTTCTGTATCCGCTTACAGAATTTCTCTCTACGGCCACGGATTAACGCCAATACTTTTGTTCACTCTACTATATCAAGATACTTTTCAAATTACAAAGATGTTAGAGAGCGAGAAACCAAAAACACTTTCGTAGAAATTATAGCTTTAATAAACTTACAAAAAAGAAATACATGCAGTAAAAAAACAAAAAAATTGTAGGAAAAAATTAATACTGTATATTAAAAAATGCTAGTTTGAGAAAATGCAATATTTGTTTACGTTTCATAGGTTCACGATTAGCGTTTGAAAAAAACAAAAACGGCCTTAACTTTCAGGTAACACAAAGTTTTCTAAAAGTAAAAAATATCAGTTTAAAAATCACCCCAAAACCCAATATTACAAAAACAAGGCTTTACGGCTTGACACGGAGCCAAGCAGTTTACTAGCGCAGTCTAATAAAAAACTTGCAAACAGAACCTAAAAACAGATCTTTTAACGTTGGTGTGGTTAGACAAATGCAGAGTGCCTGGTTCTTACGTAAGGGATAAATGACTTTGACAAAATTAGCTTGAGTTTTTTAACGTTTAAATTTAATTACAATATGACTCAAAACACATCATAACAAAAAAAGGCAATTAGTTACTCACTTAAAGGCACTGTATTGCAATAAGCGTTTAATCCATTTTGATAACTGGCATTGCTTGTTTCATGATTCTAAACAAAACTTTCGGTATGAAAAAATAAGGCTTTTCCAATAGTAATTTTCTTTAAACGAAGCTTTTCAAATCGTCCGTCTGCCGATCAGTGGTCAAGTGAACAGAACTTCTGCAACTGAAACGGAAGACGTGGGTTCGATTCCCGGTCGGGTCAAACCAACGACGACAAAACTGGTATTCACACCTTCCCAGCTTGACGCTCAGCATTTCAAAAAGACAGGGTGAAGCCTCCACCATAACTCAAACATCAAAAGGTCCCTTCGCTGTCTCTTGGCCAAGACATCTTAGTAAATAAATATGAAATTACAATTTATTAAAGACCGAATATTTTCGGTAAAAAGGTCAGCATACAACCTGGTCATGAACTTTTATCGCTTGTTATCACAAAGCATATCGGGTGGTTGAATCGATGACCCAGGTCTCTTCGCAGCCTCCCAGTCCCCATTTTCGCACATAAATCTGTAGGTCAAATTCTTTTGACTCTGTTTTTTTTCGTAGGTATTTTAACGTGAGTGGAGACAAATGAACTTCTGTTATCTGCGCTCAAAGCGTAAAAAATGCTGCGAAGAAATCTTTGGTCGTTATATTTTATTGAAGTTAAGGCTTGCTGTTTCTGAATTTTCAGCCTATTTGTTCATGAATTTTATTGACTAACGTGACCCAAATTCATTGTTGCAAGCAAGGTTGATTGTCGTTTATTGTTGATCACAAATATTACATTTTCAGACAAATCAACAATAGGCAAAATAAAAAACGCTAAAACTACATTATTTTATTACGATACAGTATTAATTAAAAGGAAATTATTTTTGGTTTTTAAAATTCTGCCTGTACTCCTAAGTATTCCTTTTTCCCATTCGGAGGCTGGCATTGTGCTTCATTTGCGTTTGAAAGTCTGAGCAAAGACGAGCCTCGCGTTTCTATAAAATTGTTATGAATAATAGACTTTAACATTATGTAGGTACCTGATAGGTTTGATGGGCTTGTGAGGGCAAATTTGACTGATGAATTTGCTGGGGGCTCTGTGGGTTGGCAGAAGCTTGATAATTGCTACTTTGCTGCGGCTGTGCTGTTTGATTGCTATCCACATTGGTGCTGATATTGGCGTTGTATGGGTCAGAAGGCGAAGTAGCGTGGGATCCTAAAAACACAGAAAAATTATTTGAAACTAGAATGGATTTATTGCAATTAGAACTAATTTTACTGTAATTTTTGGCACTGCGCAAATTGGCCACCATCATCAATACTAAAAACCAGCTTAGCTTAAACGAAAAACAGTTTTTGTGCAAGAAAACCCAACATTTTGCCGCAACAAAAAAGCAAAACTGATTTCGAATATGAAGCCGCATTAGCTGGTATTCAAAAATTTTTAAGAAACAGTGGGTAATTTGACTACCATCAGCAGTGATACGTGCGTGGGTGACTTTTTGACGCGTGTGTCAAAACGTCTCAGCGTCAAATCGGCTGCGACAAAACGACTCAAGTCAAAAAGTTCTGATTCCGTCTAGTGCGCACTTTTTAGTGATCTGGAAATGGTATATTTTTCATGATGTAACATTCCGACGCTCTAATTCATAGAAGAGTTGAGTAATCCAGCCGAACGAAAAAGGATAACAAAAATGCAAAAGCAAACAGCAAAGGAAAAAAATTGATAAGAAACTGGCAACCAACTACCTGCTGGTGCAGATGGAGGCTGTCCGTTATAATGAAAGAAAGGATTTTTCAAATCTAATGTGTTCTCCGATTTGCATCCTGTTGCTTCAACAATGGCCTCAATATCTACATCGTAACTTTGCCTGCAAATACAATTTCCCTGATAAAACTTTTTTAGACTATGACACGTAGATCTCAGGAAATTCTAGTATTCCAGCAAATGATTAGCTTCGGTACAGCCAAGTTAAAATTATAAGACTGAAACGGTTGCTCAATGCTCATCGTCGTATTATGAATTAAAATCAGCGAAATATACCCTAAACAGTCAACCAGTCACAATAGAAAACTCAGAACAGGCAGCCATGAGTGAGTGGGTATTTATTCGCTGCTCTTATTAATTCTTTTTACTTTTTTGTTCATTTATTCTAGTTAATTTTTAAAAATTAACGTTAGGGGTTGGTTAGGATTAAGGCTAGGGTTAGAGTTAGAACTAGGATAACGTAACAACAATCTATCTTAATTTTACGGAACTTTATCTAACACAATACAAATCGTACCGTTTATTTGATCTCAAGACAACTTTTCCTAAGATAACTTCTCCGGCTTTAACGAAAAGCGGCGATCGTAACAAACAACGAACTTGGTACCAGTGGGTCAAAGCTTCTGATGGGGCGGTAGACAACCAAACTGTGGCCCTGAAAAAGCAAAATATGAAGCAAATTTGTCATTATTGATATTTACTGACGAAAACGATAATATTTCTTTCCAGGACCCACAAAAGACAACGAAAATACTTAGTTGGATCTGTGAGGCCCGACTGTGAGGTATTTGTGGAATTTCTCCGCACTCCGGATGCACTGGAGTTGCACAACCAAGGTAATTTGTGGTCTTCTTATTCATGCTGGCCTCCACTGATTGAAGTCAAAATTCGAGACTGTAATGTTAAACGCCAAGCAGAAAAGCTGTGAGATTTCAATTCGGTTTCAGCTAGCTCAAATTGCGGTTACAGCTATCTTCCTACCTAGAGCATCTAGCATGTAAATAAACTTCAGCTAATCTAGATTCAATTCAAGCATAGATCAAAAGCCTTGGGCTACGCTTGGCGTACAATTGTAAGCGTATCGGTGTAATCTGCGATTAATTCAAGGCACAATGCTTCGTAGCCGAGTCGTCAACGTACAATCTGTATTTATTTAAAACAAACGCTGGTATGACTGCAAATCATATCCTTCACACCAAGCGCCGTATCATGCCAAAGCGTGTATCGTACAACTAACCAAGGTTTTTTTCGCTTTTAAATTCAATCTTTAGTGAATGACTAAAAATAAATTAGGAAATTCGGTCACAATGACATAAAAAAATTTGCGTAGATTCAAGACCTAAATTCATACTTGCAACAACGAAAATGACCTAAATAAATTCCAAAATGACTAAAAATTCGGATATTTAACCAAAAAATCTAAATGAAAAATACATCCAGCATATAACGAATCGGAGGCTCATCACCGCGTCATTGCGCCTGAAAAACACATCTTCTTTCGATTTGACCACCCCGAAATTTACGCCTTAGACCTATTGTTTTAGAGACAAACGGGTTACCGCTAAACCAAGTAGCCGGTCTTTTAGTTTACACTAAGTCTTAAAAACCTACTTTTAAATCGATAAACGTTTTGCTTCATTACAACTCTAAAACACCTAATTTTGCGTAATTCAAGGGAAGTACGGGTACTGCTAAGTTACAGAGGAAACTACTCACGCGTTTCCAATGAAAGCCACGTCAAACCAAAAAGCAAGGCCATGCACAGTGCCGGAAGAATGAGCGACGAATCGAAGCGGGATTTCAATGCGATGCAAATCTTCTTCTTGAGCAGTCATAAAGTTGATTCTATGTTTAGTGCTCTTAGCAATCAGAATACGGACGTCAAACGTGTCTACAATTGGCTGCTTGAAATATTCTTCGACCTAAAATGACCAAACAATTGCATTTTAGAAGTAACAGGTTATGAAATTCTCCTTAAAAAAAAAACAATAAAAAAGGGGGAATAAAAAGCGAATTAGGGTTTAGTTGAGTTTCTAAAACTATTCATTTCCCTATTTCTTCAATCCTCCATGTTTTAAGTGAAAACACTGTCTAATAGCAGCATCATGTAACATTAATTTTTGTGCAATCTATGGTTTATAGCACGGTACACACATTATTGTTAAGAGATACATTTTAAGGTACAATGAGTAAGTTACACGACGACTGATCGCCAAACTGTTTGAACCAATTGACCGCGAACTATCCCTTGTGTTAGCGGTCAGTTGATTGTTTCAAGTTCTTTAACAAGCAGTTTTAAGAACCACTAATCCAGAGCTCAACGCCCCAAAGAAACACCATTAACCAGATCCCATGCTCTATTTTCAACCGGCTACTTCCAAAGCAAACCAAGCGAGAGCAGCGCTTTCAATAGAAATTAGTAAACTTTTTTGCCTCTACTCACCGCATCATCCCGTAATGGACTGAGATCCACACCATGAAACGATTGCTGATACCAGAAATTCGCTTTCGTAAATTGCTCTAGGTATAGCATCTCGTCACTAAACGGTGCGATATGCAAATCCCCAATCGTTGGAAACATTAAACCTGGTACGAAACAATAAACCATCTCAATGTAGTGCTTACATAGCTCAAAGCCTTAATAAGAACGTCTTAACGCACCGGTTTGACGCGAGACGATTCAATGCCGTCACGTTAGGGATGAGGCTAGAACTAAGAAATATCGCTTCGTGTCAAAATGTCTTCAAAGGAATTGGTGTAAAGGTTTAGGTGTTCCAAGGAACGCCCTGTCAATTAAATCTGATGCATAAAAACTTCTCGCGTCAAAAAGTCGCAGAACCCTTAAAACCTACTGCTGCAATTCTTATGCCAGTACTAACTAAACCGAAACGCCTTGAACTTGGGTTTCGCGGTTTTGCTTACTGCAGCACTCTACTAATCACTTTACACAGCAGAAAAAGGATCTGCCATTGAGGAGGTACACTTGGCTCAATTCCATGTTAGACCAAACCGAACACTCTTAAACAGCTGCAGTTTTAAGGTACAGCCAACGCAAAATGTCAAAATATGGAGTCATTACAGGATTTGGTAAATTTGGGTGAATCGGCCCAAAGATTCTCCCAATTCTATTTACTATATCACGTTTGAGTGCAAACAAAGCACCCAAGGAAAGGAAAACCTACAATCTAATTACTAACTCTATTGTTTAGAACTTCGAATGTTGCTATAGCACATACCTCAAATATAGCGTAAATACATGCTCACTTTACAGTTCGTTTCTTTTTACCGGGCATGCATATAGCTGATGCTGTGTCGTGCGAAAATACGTGCCAAATTACGAAAGAACCGTACAAATTATAAAGAGGGTTTATGTTACCGATGTTTTTCTGATGACATTTAAAATGATTGGCTGGCTCCTTTGTCCAAATTTTCGTTTTTAAAAATGATTGAAAACCGACATACCGTTTTGCTGTTTAAGAAACTTCTTCGCATGCAAAAATGTTTCTAACATTCTCTCGTTGAACAACATATATCCCATCGGTTCTGAGATAATGACATCCACTTTCTCAGGCAAGGATATTTCTTCGATTTTTCCTGGTACCACGATTATGCGACCTAAAAATGTTGGCTAAACTTTTAGAATCACTATATAGCTAAGTTTAAACAATTTAAGAAGTTGCAAACTACAGTTTCCACTGAAAATTTAAACTACTATCACGCTGGCAAATTAAATCTTGAGAAATAGTTTGAACGCTAATGATAGACTGTGCGTACGACTGTTCACAGTGTAGCTCGGAAAGTTGATGCTGAGTATGATTTCAAAGGTGTTCTTTAGTGCAATTACACTTTGTGAGTAGTTTATCATAAAACTACCTATTCAGTGCCACCATTAATCTCTTAATAATGAAGTTGTTTTAATACTTACCTGCATATTGGCTACTGCGAACTAACTTCCTCGTGTGATCTGCCATTGTACTTGCTTCCACTGCATACACCTTGCGTGCACCTGCTTGCATGGCAAAAAATGAGAGAATACCTGATCCTGCTCCGACATCAAGTACCACCTAAATATTGTTTGAAACAATAACTTGTACTCCGAAATAATATTTCGAAAATTGTTCATTCGAAGGTGGGAAAATTAGAATGTATGATTCAAAATTTTACTCAAACTATGTTACATTTTACACATTAAAATCCAATTGCAGGTTTTCGTTTAAAGTATCAAAAAAAATATTGCTACCATGAGATGTTGAAACCATTGAATGTGATCCAACAGAAAGGTAAGCAATTAATAAATGCAAGTAGGGTAAGTATTAATGGAGTTTACATACCTTGTCATGAAAATTTACATGATTTTGTAACATGGCTTTTTGATAAGTTCCAGTTCGGATATAATCCTGAAAATAACATTGAACCAAGCTAGACTAATCAATCTTAACAAAAATAATCCAAAATTTGAAAAAGTTTGATAACTTGACTGATTGCAAGGTTAGTTTAAAAATGTACCTTTTTCTTCATAGCAAATTGATCTGTATTTGTTACCTCAACGAGGACTGAAGGCAAAATCAATAGTAGTATCTACAGTTAAGGCAATTGTTCTAGATTAGATTGGCTTTGACTCCTTTCTTCTAGACCCAGCCATTCCTGAGATATTCTACTTCAAACGCTATGTCGCAGCCTCCCTAATTATAATTTTTATTGGCAACCCCGACGTTTCAATGCACTAGCCTAGCCCACCAAGGCCTATATCTTTTTTTAATAACTTATACAGAGGTTAAAAAGCTTCTGTGGCTTAGCCAAATTGCGACGTTTCCTTAGGACAGAACTAAGATGTCGTCGACAATGCTATCAATGTCAGGGTTGCCAATAAAATTTACAACTAGGGAGGCCCTATGTAGTGTTTGAATAAGAGTATACCTCTGAAACGGCTGGGTAAAGAAGGATGGAGTCAAAGCCAATCCAAACTAGAACGATTGCCTTAACTGTAGAAAGTAGATCCTCCTATTGATTTGGTCTTCAGGCCTCTTTTAAATCAAATCATTCGTTATACTCGCTCTACTACGTCGAAGCGTGCAATGAGTTTATGGGGCCCATCTCTGCGTCATTGTGCCTGCAAGCAACACAGCTCCTTTCGAAGAAATGCTGCAGAAGTGGCAGGCCATTGGCAACACTGTGTTTGATTGGATGGGCCCGAGATTTGAACCTCTCACCTCCTGCTCCAGGGACGAATGTATTACCGCTCGTCCAACTGGCCCTCTTTTAAATTAGCTAGAATTAAATTCGTTTGATGTTTTGCAAATATAACTATTAATGCAAGTAATATATGTTTAAGACAAACCATACTCTACTCAGACGATACGCAAGCTCAAAACCGTTAAACAAATCCAATTTGTCTAGGGAAGTTTCAAACTTTTTTCACGAGATATTTATACTAAACAAAGAATTGATCCTTCAATCAAGACACAAAACTGGATGATTGAGCTCCTAAACCAATTTTTAAAATACCGGGTTATAGAATAAAAAACTACTGAACTTAATTAAATATGTTTTAGATACTGTTCAGTGAGTACTCTACGCCTACAGAATGGATGCAAAAGAACAACAATAATAAATACATTCACCTGGCACATACCTGCATCATATTTTGTTGTTGCGACAAATATCCATAAAACTACCAAAAAAGTAATAATTTAATTCAGATAGAAAAAACGCACACCTAAAACAGATTTATACGCCTGACAAATGATGTAACCTCTAAAGTCATAGCTAGAATAACAAATTAATTCCAGATTTTTCTGAACAAATTTTTTGGTCAAGTTGAAACAAAGATAACTAAGCATAACAAAGCTATCTAGCACAACTATTGTTTTAGGCAAAAATAATCTAATGAATTTCTATCATAATTAACTCCAAAATGAAAAATATCTATTAATAACACTTCAAGCATGAGTGCACATTTGTACAATATAAAATAAAGCAAATTCCAGTACTGCATTTGGTTCAAAATTAAACGTGACATGTTTACCAATCACAAAGTTTATGGCCTCAAAATTCTAGTGCAATTCATCTTGGTAATGAATGCTGCAGCATTCAAGGTGATCCAAAAGTAACCCCTTATTTTAAAATGCATTCAATTTATTCAAATGCTGTATTAAGTTTCTCAATTTTTGTGTGTATGTTACTTAATGTGTGGCAATTAAATCTACGATCTTGTTTATTATCAGGTATGGTGTGGAATGACAAAAGTATGGTGTGCAATAATACGGTATGAGTGTGATATGACAGTGAATGGTATGACGGTATCGGTAGGACGATATCGGGATCTGTATCAGAATGACGGTATATGTGATAAATGATTACAGTATGCGTGGAATGATAACAGTAAGGTGTGAAATGGCTTTGGACAGAATTGTGGGTCCCTTCATGCTTCATGATACCATGAACGCCGAAAGATACCTCACTATGTTGAGAGATGAAGTTTGGCCAATTATCATTTATCAGTGCTTGAGACAATACGCATTGAAAATTTGATTTTTATGCAAGATAGAGCCCCTCCACACTTCGCTGTTGTTGTTTGTGAATGGCCGAATGCCCAATTTCCTGCAAAACCGATGGGTCGTCGTAGGCCGCACGAATGGCCAGCCAAAAGTCCTGACTTAACAGTTAACACCCTGCGACTTTTTTTGAAGAACAAGTTTACTCAACCAAACCAAGAAATTTGGAAGAACTTCAAGGGAGAATTCGTGAAGTTTTGACTTCCATCCCGCAAGAGCTTCTTGTAAAATTAGTTGATGCAATTCATGGTTGACTTTGAGAAGCTGGTGGCGAATGATGGTGCTCATTTTTAATTTTAAATAAAAGTCAGTACAGTAAACTTTCTTCTCAAACAAAAGTCCATGCAATTTGCTTTCCTCTCATGTAATTGGAGAAATTACACTTGAGAAATAAATTACAGTTATTTCAGAATAGGGAGTTACTTGCAGATCACCCTGTATATCAGAGCTTGTCTAATAAAAATCTTGATTTACCTGAAAATACTGAACAGCAGAAGATTCTTCAGTTCTCTGATCGAACACCGACTTCGCTTGATTGAAATCTACAAGGCTTTGAAATTTCTTCAGTTCTGCAAAAGATCACACATCACAATACTGCAAATCAAAAGATCACAAGTAACCACTAAATAGCCTAAGCACAGACGTAACTTATTCGTCCATCATCCAATGATTACAGAAAAAACCTAGAGGTCTACTTTTAATAACTTTGTGATGTCAACAGACCAACATATATCGCTGTTGAAGTTTAATTTTCTATCTCATTTTCTAACTGTCTCGAGATGTTGTCGCATTTGAGAAAAAAACCCAAAAAAACCATAAGTGGTTTTCAGCTAGATAAACACGTCATGCACAACCAGCTTTTGTTTTCCTCAAGTCAATTGAATTATGTACATAATTGTAACGAAAGGCAGCTAAATTTAAAACAAATGAATAGCTGCATAATTAAAACGCAGGACCAATGTGAAAGCAATAAGCTGAATCCGACTAAGAGTGCAAAACTACTATACTCGCCGTGTGATTGGCTTGGATGACAATAGTCTATTTGGTCATCTTACACACTGAATGAGTTAATGCTTGCAACAACCACAGCTCTTAATCTGTCCGGATTCTTTAAGATATAATATGATCATTATAAGATGTCACTGTATTGTTTGATTTTTTTTTTCTGCAACATGCTATCATCAGTCTTCAAGTCATATCATTAAGAGGCAGATGACACAAATTACCACATTGAAATTTCGATCCCACAACATACACTAACTCATTTACAAAAATTAAATCTTAGTCAGAAACCATTATCAATATCACTAATCAACAAGTATATAAGCCACTATGCTACTTACCACTAGAAGAAGAAAACTTAAGTAGAACACTGTCGTCGCCTTGCAAATGAATGAGAAATATCTCAGATCCAGCTCTACAGCACTCGCTTGTTGAAGTTAGTGAACACTTTAGGAGTACTTCTGCAAAAATAATTTCATGTTTATGAGATAGAAGTTAATGCAAAGATTAAATTTAAAACAGTTATCTGATCGTATGTTACTTTGCTTTACAAAGTGAGCAAAGATTAAAGATTTGCTCTACAAGTAAGAACTGAACATCGTATTACATTAATGATCAGGATAAGCTAATTTTATACTCTTAGTCAATGAAATCAAACTGACTTCTTCAAAATTTTGATGTTTTCTTTAGAGTTTTTAAAACAGTTAAAAAAAAAAGCATCACAAGCACTGAAATCCTAATCTTAACAATTTGAAAAGAAACAAATAAGAACAGGCTACTGTAACATCAAATTAAAAAAACAATAAACTAGCTCCAACCAAACTCCAGCCTGAATTTTAACCCTAACTGAAAACATAACCCAACTCTAATGTTAAACAAAAACCAAAGGGAAATGAGCGCTAACTATTTGATTGCTTCTTTCATTCCTTTTCACAACATTAGCCACTTGAAATCAAAAATAAATCACAACATAGGCAAAACAATATACTAATAAAAGCCAAATTAAACTGTACCAGCAACACTTTTCTTGAAAACAGCAACTTGTGCTTCTTGTGACATTCGACGAACTTCAACGCAAAATTGTTGATCAGCATCTTTAATTTTTGATGGGTTATTTAAGTATGACACTTTCACTTGTTCAAATTGTGTTACAGTACAGGCCATGATGATTTACAGACTTAAGCTAGATTTAGATGCCTATTGTAGGATAGGTAACCAACACACTTAAATTGTGAGATCAAACCTAATCTGCAAACAGGCCACAGAAGGATTAAGTTTTATTATAAAAATTTTAAGCCCATAGCACGATTTAAAATTAACGTTTGCTCTAGGCTAGCTGAAATCGCCAAAGGCAAGCTATTTTTCGGCTTTACTTACCTGACAAGCAAGTTAATACAATCAGCAACTTAAACCTCAATTGAGATTTTATTGAGATGCAAATTATCGTTTTTGTTACTACAAAACAAAATGCACGTAAAGAAAGCTACTGCTAGCTTCATTTTAGCGCAATCTAAACAAATATCCCTTTTTTCAATCGTCCGAACATCATTTATTGCAATTAACACCTCTTAATAGCATGCAGATTCATTTGATACTTAGTAGCATTTTGCAGCTTTTTTGGTAGAAAACATTATGTTTTTTTCATGAGAAAATTTTTTGAACACTTGCCTCGTAAATGCTCTTCAGATATCACACATTACCATGTACTGCTTGAAGACATTGTCAAAAATTTTGCAATCTTTTATTATTAGTATTGTGTTTAAAGATCTTTGTCTCTTCTATCTTTCACAAAAAAATTCAGTTTTCTAGCTGGTGTACTTTTCAAGATATTCGTAATTGAAAATGCATTTGCAGCAAAATGGCAACGTTAATCAATATTATTGTTAATGTAACAATTAAACTAAGGAAGTGGTCAATGTTATGTTACCTCATGCCCATAAAGAAACTAAGAAAGTAAAGAGTGGGCGCTTATTTACTTTTTTTATTTTTTAAATTAACATTAAGGTTTGGCTTAGATTTTGAGTTTGGGTTAGGGCTAGGATTATAGTTTGGGTTAGGTTTAGTTAGGGCTACGATAGTGATTTTCTTATTTTTACGTAACAACAACCGCTATCTTAAAACACCTACAATCAAGAAACCAATTGTTGTGTATTGCTATTGCATGATTGAGAAAAATTACCTTACCCATTTCATCACATTAAGACAACAATCATGCGCTAAAACTTGATTTTTTTGAAAATATGAGTATTTAAGCAAATTCAGCATTTTTGCCAAAAAGTACATTTTATGCATTTATTTCCAAACTAAAACAATCTCAAAATTCATTGTGTCGATTTGTTTTACACAAGTAAACAATTGATATCACTTTTCTGACAAGCAAGTTGCTGAAAAAGTTAATTTCAACCCCTGCAAAGTCTTACGGCTTAAACTAGCATCTTAGCAATGTAGGACAGAAGTGTAGCATATGCAGACTTTTGGTATGGTATGTAACCTCAAGATTTGCTGGAATCAGGTAATCAGAAATTACTGCGTATAAAAGGCTGAGAGTCAAGTCAGAAACCTGTGTAATTGTGCAGGGTGTTAGACCTACTAATAGCCTAATAACAATTAACATATCCACATAGCCAACCTAAAGCAGTAAACTGTTAAAGTACAGCCATCTGTGTAACCATTAACTTTATTTTTATCAGTCTATTAGCATTTTTGCTGGATGCAAGCTAATAACAATAATAAAAAGCAATTTGTCAGCCCTTTGAAATGAAATAGCAGGAAGCCAACATCTGAAAAAAGGGCACTTGTTACATAAGCAAGTCAAAAGCAGAAAACTAACATATACGAAATGCAAAATAAGACTGCTAAATAAGACCATGAAGACAAATGCACAGTTTAGTGTAAAGAATACTAATCAATATCAGGCACTTTGATAAAGGTCATATCAAAATAGATAGTTTTCAATTTAGTTTTAAACAATAAAACAGGTGAAATGCTGCTAATTTCATAAATATCACGAAACAAATCATTCCAAACAGTAATTGCAGCATGTGAAAAAATTGATTCAGATTTGTTGTAGTTTAATTGACTTGTTTTTTCCAAAAAAAGCTTTTGACAGTTACCACAAAACTCATAAGTAGTCAAAAATTTTGCTTTTTTTACACTTTAACTTACTCAGTTACTGCATCTGCCCACAACCTAGCATAAGAAAGTGGCTATTTTGCTTCTAAAGGCAAAACAGTATTTTCCCTCTATTTGGGTTAGGGTTGGGGCTATGGTCAGGATTAGGGTTAGGATAAGTGCTAGGGTTAGGGTAAGTGTTAGGGATAGGGCTATTTTGGTACCGGAGATAAAATATCGGAAGCGTTTAGGACTATTTTGCCTCCAAACAGCAAAATAACAAGGGGCTATTTCAGATTTTGCCTCTAGAGGCAAAATAGCCACTGCCTATAAAAAACAAAAAGACCTTAGATACATGATACCGATATGAAAACACCAATTTTTTGGTTACATCTTGACCTACCATTCAGCAAAATTCAAGTTTTGAACTTGATTGTTGATTGGAAAGCTCAAAGCTTTAAATCTAAAATAGACTAAGCCAGATATCAGATATTTGCAACCAACTCAAACTCATATGACCTACCGGTAGCTTACAGTACCAAACAAATTGAAATAGCAATAGCATTCAAGAGTTCAAATCAAATCTTTAATTATACTCGCAGTATAACTCCATAGGGTGTAGGCCAATGAGTTGGCGGGGCCCATCTCCGCGTCATTGTGCCCGAGCAACACGGGTTCTTTTTAAAAAATGTGGCAGTGGTAGTGAGCTGCTGGCAACACTGTGTACAATTTGACCAGACCAAGATTTTAACCCAAGACCTCTTGCTCCAGAGACAAACGCACTAGGCCTACCATTCGACCAACTGGCTGGTGCATTCCTACTTCAACAGTTCAACTTTAAGTGTTAGAAACTTAATTGTTAGGGATAGGGCTGTACCGCTGGGTGGAGTGAAAAAACTTTTATTTCAAATAGCACCACATCACTTATCTAGACATTTGGTAACTCACCCAAAACTAACTTTTGGCAAGTTTGGTGGGGTTGGCACGTGAACCCAGCCACCTACCAGAGGTCAAAGGTCACAAAAAGGTCAAATTATTAAAAATTGGTATATGTGCAAAACTAGGCATGGTAGAGAGTTGATATATAGCTTAAAATTTGCAGAATCATCATGTTTATATCTGGTCCAAGAGAACTTTTTGGTGTAAACCCACTTATTTTGGATAAATTTGAAAAAAATTTTTTTACATATTTAACAGGTAAAAATTAGGAATTTTTACAAAAATTTGGGTTTAAGAGCTCTGTTATGATGATTACAAGAAAATGTTTGGCTGCAGATGTAAACATAAAATCTTTTAAAGGTGGAGATGAAGACATCAAATGTATTGGCAAAAAGGAATTTCCTAAAGGTCAACTTCCTACCAAAAAAGATGTAATTGAGCAACTGCTTTGGGAAAAAACTTGGTGTAAAAAGGAAGTGGCAATGACAATTTCACAAGAAATTATTGACATTTGGCTGTTCTGTACCGTATATCCAACATCAAAACTATCTGTTCAAAAGACAGTATTGGAATTGGTAAATAATTTTAACAAGTTGGTTAAATACCCTAAGTTAAGCGAAGTCCATCATTCAAAGAAAAAGTAAAAAAATTCTCAAGAAATTCTAAAACACTTTTTGACGTATTTTGCTACCATGAGAAAAAATGAAGTAAAATTGAGAAATCCCTTCAATTAAAAATGACCAAATCAAAATATAAATTTTTTGAAGATCAACAAAGTCTTAGACAAGCCAAATAAGTGAAAATACAAGAAAAATCGACACACAGTGAACTAAGATTTCAACGGAGATACCATAGTGAACCGTCCAACAAGAAACAAAAATTGGATAAAACTCAAAATCATGAGCAATATTTTTATTTGGCTCAGTGTTGCAACAGATACAACATATGTGATAGAGCTGGTGCTGTCCTTGCAACTAGTGTGTTAATAGACCATGGCATAATTGAACCAAATGATACAAAATTAGTGATTGATAGGGGCAAATTACAAAGAGAGCAAATGTGTCACAGAGAAGAGAAAAGAAGAAAAAGAACTGTTTGGTAAAGTAGATGGAATATATGTCTATGGGAAAAAAAGATGCAACGTTAGTGTTGAAAGAAGTGGATGGAAAATACTCAAGAAAGGTCGAAATTGAAGAACACATTGTCATGTTTGGGCAACCAGGAGAATTTTATCTAATACATACTTCCCCTGATTCTGGAACTGGTTTACGCATTGCCACAAGCATTTATAATGAAATCAAAGACATCGACTTGGCCGATAAGCTCAATGTTATTGGAAGTGATGGAACTGCTGCTATGACAGGAGCTCATAATGGAGCTATTAGAAACCTCAAAGATTTGTTGCACAAACCTGTGCAATGGGTCATTTGCATAGGTGGGCACAAGTCCGTTAATCGTTAATAATGAAGCTAACTTTTTCATTAACTCGTTAATCCGTTAAAAATTTTTTTCATGTTAATGGACTAAATTAACTTCCGTTTAGTTCTGTTAACGGACTAAAGTAACTTCTGTTAATTTTGGTTAATTTCTGCTAAGGTTTCTATCGTTAATATCTTGCACCATTCATGCATCGAACCGGTACAAACCAATTTGCACAGGTAACACTTGTTGTGTATTAGCACAAGTTTTACAGAAGAAAGGAGCTCTTTTTTGAGGCAAATAATAAACTGCAGCCTCATACGTCTGTTAATTATCGCTGTTCACAATTTCCAAAGATTTTCCGATCGCAGCTTCGTTGTACATTTGAACTTATTTTTATCTTGAAATTAGATTAGACTGTAAAATGTAACTTCCAAAACACAAAAAGACCACCATACCAATAAATATTTAATTACAATCAGCTCAACAGCATCAATACGTGTTCTAGAAGCGAGTGAATAAAAAGAAATGTAAATTGCGCGCAAAATGTTAACGAATTAACGGACTTTATTAACTTCTGTTAATTAAAGCTAAAAATAACGGAGGTGTGAAGTTTGTTAACGGACTAGTGGTTAACGAAGCTAACGTTTGCACTAACTTGCCCACCTATGGTCTTTCGTCTTTTGCACTGTGTGGAACTGCCATTTTGTCATGTTTTTATGGATACTGATGGAATCACAACTTCTCCAGATAAACTTTCTGGGCCAATTAATTGCAATATTGCTGGATGTATGTCTGAGTGGGAGGTTAACAATTTCAAACCAGTCCGAAATCCAACTTTTCCCTATTTACCAAATCACATTGTGAATGACCTCAGCTCTGAGCAATATATACAATGCATACCGAATATGTTGGTGTGTCATACTAGGAGAAGTTGATGAAAATATCCAGTTTTAGGAAATCAGTCCATTATATCATGCTAGGTGGTTAACACTAGGTTTCCGAATTTTGTGATATTACATTTCTCAACCCAACCCTTCCAAGAACCTTACAGCTTTAGCAGAATTTTGTGTGCGAGTGTACTTTCCGTCATGGTTTCAAATCAAGTTAAATGTTCTATCACTGATGGTGCCCAAAATTTTCATTCCATGATTGAAAGAGTCAAGATATTTTCCAACAAAAAAATCCGAGATAGAGCACTTGAAATTTTGCAACAAAATTCATATTTTGCTTATCAAGAGAATGTGCTGCTTGGAATGCTAAGTGATCCTGATCTAGAAATTCGAGGTATAGCAATTAATAAAAATCTTAAAGCTTCGTGAAAAAGCTAATCAAGAAGCAGTTGATAAAGATTCTGCAATTCGAAGATTTGTTCTTCCTAAGATAAATTTAAAAGCAAAGCAATATCATCAAATGGTCAGTCTTGATGAAATTACAGAGCCTCCAGCCATTAGATATATGAATGAAAAGAGTTTGGTCCAGATATTGAGTAATCCATTGATATTGATGCACCCATGCCACAATCAAGTTGTTGAACGTCATGTGCAAATAGTCAGTGAAGCAGCATCTCAATTAACATCATTTGAAAAGAGAGATGGATTTATTCGACAGAAAATTCAATCCCGAAAGCTTTTGAAAAAATTTGATACAAAATCACAGTTTCCGACTGCGTAGCATGCAACAAAAAGTTTAGTGCATACATTTGAATCACGTATTACGAGCAAGTCAACTTTCTTTACATCATAGTAGCTTTGCTTGGCAACAGCGTTTACAATTTTTTAAGAAACTAACTCTATTTCTGAATGTGACCAGTTTTTTTTATGATTGTGTTCTAGCCAATCACTTGTCGACAATGAACATGTTATTTCAACGTGTAATAAGTGGATCGATAATGTTTGTATAGTCAATCCCAGTTGAACATGTGCAATTATGCATAAATTGCAACAAATTACACTCATTTTATCAAATCAAATAATTGAGCATCAATAATTGCAAATTTGGTTAATCTATGCTCAAACCTAAATGAGGTTTAAGTTATTCTTGTTTTTGCTGTGCATTTGACTTTTACAGCACATATTTTTGGTTTGCTTGTTTAACAAGTGGAGATTTTTCCAAGTTATAAATATTTGGCGCAAATTCGTAGTTTTCTCATAGCAAGATGTATATTGCAATTAGCTTTCTCATTGAGGATAAACACAATGAACACAAAGATGATATTATTCAGTTCACTTGTATTTATATTTCTGGCTGGTGTGTATTTGTAAATTTGTCCATTTGCTCAACTTCTATAAAACACCTCCATTAATTCACCCCCATTCAAAGTTTTGTTGCATCATACTCTAAGGGGGTCCCTATGTGGTGAATGTGAAGACTTGTGTAGCTAATAGAGGGCTATGAAGCCCAGTCCGCAGTCAGTACCAGAGTACAGGTTTTGTGAACTATGTGGCACGACAAGTTTGTGGATAGTATAGCACAGTACTGTTTAAAATGACTGTGGTTACAGTGCATTCACCATGTACAAAGTCAGCTCGTAATTGTAGGACTACAATCAATCATGGTCCAAATGATCATTAAGCTGCATTCACACTTGTCCACCAATAATCGGACTCAGGGTTGCCTACATAAACTTCAAAATGTTAAAACCATTTTAGATTTCGAAGTGACTTGGCGAATGGAACATTTGCGGTATTTTTTTTTCTTTGCGAATGGAGACATTGCCTTTTTCATACATTTGGTTTAAATATGACATTTTGTCGCATAGTTGGTGCAAACTGCGTAGTGTAATGGTTATAGTGCCTAGCTACTAATCATCGCACCCGGGTTCGACTCCCGCCGGAGGTGCAAATGCGTAGAATGGAAGAATACGCAAAAGAGACGGATATGGGAAGAATATACGTGAATCATTCTTTTTTTGCTTCAAAACCTTGTAGTACAGCTAGGGTTAGGGCAGCGATGCCAATCTGAGGGATAGCAATTCCCTGCAGCAGCTATTCATAACCTGCTCCAATCGCGAGGAAAAAAAATACCGCGGGTATTCTATTCGCAAAGTCACTTCCTTTAGATTTTTGTAAAGTTGCTTAATAAAAGAAAGATCTCCACATAAAATTTGATAATTGTTATGATGTACTTTTCTTAAAAGTGTGCAATGTGCATCTTCAACTAAATCTGAAATTGTTGTTACCTAAAAATTCTACCTGGCAACCCTGAGCCTGATTATCAGTCGATAATCGGACTAGTGTGAATGCAGCTTTACTGATACTGGTAGAATAATTTTGTGCTGTTGTTGACATGCAACTTTTTTACAACATACTAGTACTTTTGAAAATATGCTTGACTGACATTAACACTTACGGTCTTTGCTATTTATGCTGATACTCCGACTGCCTTGAGTTGCATTGCATTATAAACACTGTAGTTTATTGAAAAATACTTTCAAATGTGTTATAGATTTAAGATAATATTATATATTGGTTTTTGTTTAATATAGTACTTTCAAATTATCCATGCTACTTTTATATCCGCTATAGGCATACCAGTACATTATTGGATATGTGACTTAGCATGAAGTTTTTAAAGACCCATAATGATACCTTCATTTAACCTATCTCCCAACATTGAAACAGTAAGTGTGTATTCAAATGAAATTGCTTATATTTGTTGGAGTAATATGCAGTCACTGCTTCACACAACTTAATCAAATTTGGCATACACATGAGTATTGTTAACACAAAACTTTTGCATAATGGTTGACACTATAACTATATACTGTATCTTTTAATAACTGCACTTTCATGGCCACTTCTTTAGGAAAAACATATTTTTTTAAACAACTCCAAAATGGGTGGGTTTACACAAAAAGTTCTATTGGACCAGATATAAACATGATGATTCTGCAAATCTTAAGCGATATATCAACTCTCTACCATGCCTAGTTTTGCACATATACCATACCAATTTTTAATAATTTGACCTTTTAGTGACCTTTGACCTCTGGTAGGTGGGTGGGTTCAAGTGCCAACCCCACCAAACTTGCCAAAAGTTAGTTTTGGTTGAGTTGCCACATGTCTAGATGGGTGATGTGGTGCTATTTGAAATTAAAGTTTTTTCACTCCACTCTACCAATACAGTACTGTACTGGTATGTACGGGCAATTGATGCAAAGAATAAGCTGTACAATAGGTTATAAGCAGTGTTCCCTCTAACTTTTCACCTCCTGCAAAAATGCCAGAAATACTGCAAACGTTCTAAACTCAATGTGAAAATGCCGCAGCTCTTGAGGCGTCCTCGATCTGAGCAGAAAAAATTTTTGATCATCGCACTGACGGAGTCATCTTTTTGTCCTGTTTTAATGTGATCTCAAAAAAAAAGGTCCTCCATCTGAGTTCCGCAAGTTTTCTACGTGCTTAGCGCAACATACAAGAGCGTGGCGCTGTGAACCGCAGCTGTCTACAGTGTTTTGGGAGAAACAAACACGCCGGTTTTTGGCAGGAGAAAAAATGCCGGAATTTGCAAAAATTCAGTTCCAAAATGCTGGAAAAAATTTTGCACTTTTTTGCACTTATCGGGAACACTGGCTATAAGCTTTTTAATTTTTTCTGAATTCCCTCAGGCGCATCAAGCCATTAAAAATCTCAAAGAAATCACTCATGTTCTGCACTAGCCTGCTCTAAACCAATTGCATTTTTGTTGCAGTTGCATTTCATTTAATGACAAATAGCCTAATGTAGCCCCGAGTTCAAATTCAAGTTTGATTTATTATTTGTCACTATAAGATACAATAAATGATACACTACATAAAAATAGTTTATAATTAGCAAAGCAAAAACTAACTTTTTTCACGACCGGAGGCTGAAAGAGACCAGGTACCGGTAGTATTTTGGTGTTGTCGTACGTTTATCTAGTCAAGCTGAGCCCTACTTACTACTGAAATCTGATATTCAGCATGTTTGCCTAGTTATTAAATCAATTAAGTTTAGAGGCAATAATTATGCGTCTTTCTTAAGTTACAGGCTACTTTTTAGTCGAGTGCCTAGTCACAGAGCAGATAGGCCAATGTAGGAACTAAAATCCAGCCTAAACTTAAACTCTTCCAGTTAATATAGAGTGGAATAAAAATTTCAGTAGTCTTATGGTTATGGAAAAATCGACTCTCATTTCACTGCCTATCACGTTATCATGTGCACTGACCAAACATGTGGAGTGTGGACCAACGAAACTCGCTGCTCCGCTGCTCGGTTTGCTTGCTTGCTTTTCATGCAAAATACTGACTCCGTCTTTATTCAATTCTTAAGACTGTACTCCGACTCTCTGTGACTCTATGTTTCAACTTGTCGTTGTTCCAAATCACTGCTTCAATCCAAAATCTTGTTTTGATTTTAATCAAAGACGCTGAACAATAATTTTTTTAGATAATTTTTACTCTACCGATGTTCGATCTAAAGACAATTTCTTATATTATTTAACGGCATCTCGACCTTTTATTAGTTAATGAGAAAACATACTGCAAATTTCATAATAAGATGCAAGCACTCTCCAAACGCTTACATTCAACAAATTTTTGGCTCAGCACATGTTTTCTTGATTCTGATTTTTCAGTACATTACTCAAAATTACATTTTGGCTAAATTAGCACGCTTGTTTATGCTTTGTGTTGTGCCTGATAAATTTGTTTGTGTGTTTTTGTTTTTCGTGTTATTATGGACCTTTGTGGAGTCTGACACAAACAAATAAATAAATAAAAATAAACTATTAGTGTATTTCAGGGGTCTCTAACGTGTTGAACTAGTGGGCCACATTTAGTCCTAACATGGTTCCAGCGGGCCGCCACAAAAGAGAAAGGTCTTCGCCAGAAATTCAGGCCTTTTTCTGGACGAATTGATTGGGAAGACTAAAAAGAAAGGTCTTCGCCAGAAGCTCAAGCCTTTTTTCAGAGCAATCAGTGGCGAAGTCAAAAAAAAAGAACAGGTTTTTGCCAGAAATTCAGGCCTTTTTACAACCGCATTGATGGCAAAGACCACAAAAAAAGGTTTTCGCCTGGAGATGAGAGTCATTTCGGCGGTTTATTGCTGCATATCTGTAATTGAAAAAAAAAAAAAAGGTCACGGGCCGGATGGCAATAAAAGGTCGCGAGCCGGGTAAAATGCCTTGGCGGGCTGCATCCAGCCCGCGAGCCGTATAGGTTGCCGACCCCTGGTGTATTTATAGTTTTTAATGTTAGCGAAAACTGCCATCAGACCATAGACCCTTCATTCATAGACTGGAAACTGACAATTTTGTATTTTTTTTTTTCTCGGTTCATATTCTGTTCCAGAATACGCCGATTCGTCCAATCAGCGTGACTTTTTTCTTCACGGTTCACTTGTTTTACCAATACGTCCAATCAAATCATTCGTATATGCGTGACCGCAAAAAAAACCTTCGCAAGAAAAGAAAACTTTTTCTTCAAAGCTCTTCTGTTTTTCTCAGCGCGTCTGTTTCTAGACTACTAAATAAACAGTCTATGATCAGCAGAGGTGGAGTCGAGGACACAACGTTCGAGGCAAGGGGCCAAGGACTTCAAAATATGTCCTCAAGGCCAAGGACGTACTTAAGGACCCCACCTCTGATGATCTGACATTTATTGAAGCCAAATGTTTTTGGCATAAATTGCCAACGCCATAGGTGCTGCAAAAGAACGTACCGCATTAGAATGAGGAATTAGGATCGCTAAACAAGATAAGTGCTGGATGACCAATGAAGTAGTAGTAGTAGTAATATATACATGTATTTTATTTCTGGCAATTATACGAACGTAAAAAAATAACAGCTTTAAATAACCATTCGCTAGAAAAGGATCCAGCAACAAAATGATGTACGTTATTACATCCAAAAATAAAAGTGTAGCACAATAATACGCAAAAGTCATAGTCACTTCACTTAATGTCATTGATTGATCAAAGCCAACTACAAGTGCTGTTACAATGTAACTACAAACCGCCACAATTTATTGTGTTCAACAGTCCATTTTACCCAAATGAGGTTATTTGAAAGCTATTATAATTAAGTAAAATTTTATTCAAATAAAAAGCATCAATCATTAATTCAATCTCCACAAATCAAATAGAAATACATTTAATACTTTGAGTAGAATTATAACTTGCGTATGGTTTAGGACTTAAACATACTAGTTTGTTGGAAAAAAGATTATTGAATAAATTATAAAGCCTTAATTTAGTACCACAGCACGCAATTTAGTCTTGTTGCTGTTGTGGTGCATATTTTATCTTCCTCTAACCAAAAACCGTCCCACGCTAACTATAAGGATGTTCTGCACTTTTTTCATTACGATAACTACTTTGTGCGCTTGAAGAAATCCACGCCTGCTTCAAAGAGATATTGCTCGAAATCGATTTTATTCAGGGTTGGAAATATCGATTAGTAATCGATAATCGACGCTACATTCTTTGCTTTTCTGTTATCGATTATTGCAGACTATTTGCTTACAATTTTTTTTTATCGATTATCGCCTTTTCTATGCTTTTTGCTTACATGTTATCGATTGGTAGAATCTTTATACTTAACTTTTGTTCTTCTGGAGTCTGCCTAAGCTTTTATCGTTTCGTTTCTCTTATGCTATATTGCTCATATATGACTATCCTAAAGGTGTATTTTTTTATATCCTTTGTAGTACGGCAATTATAGTTTTTCCACTCACAAGTTTCAATTAATGGTCAATACAGCAAGAATTTTAGTGCATCCTAATGAAAAATAGAAATAAAAATTTTTGTTGGCATTTCGGGATCGATTACTACTCTTTAGTCTTTGCTTTTTGTATTGATATCGACTATTCTTTGCTTTGTGTGTGAATTATCGATATCGATTCGTCTTTGCTTTTAAACAGCATCGATTTCCAACCCTGGTTTTATTGAAGAAACGAGAACTTTTTGAGGTGATAAGGACGAGCCCCGATCCTTGTTCCACTATTCCTCTTATCATAGGTGGGCACAAGTCCGTTAATCGTTAATCCGTTAATAACGAAGCTAACTTTTTCATTAACTCGTTAATCCGTTAAAAAGTTTTTTCATGTTAACGGACTAAATTAACTTCCGTTAAGTTCTGTTAACGGACTAAATTAACTTCCGTTTAGTTTTGTTAACTTCTGTTAAGGTTTTTATCGTTAATATCTTGCACCATTCATTCATAGTACTGGTACAAACCAATTTGCACTGGCAACACTTGTAGCGTATAAGCACGAGTTTTATAGAAGAACACGAAGAAAGGAGCTCTTTTTTGTGGCAAATAATAAGCTGCAGCCTCGTAGGTCTATTAATTATCGCTGATCACAACTTCCAAAGATTTTCCGATCGTAGCTTCGTTAGTGCATTTGAACTTATTTCTATCTTGAAATTAGATTTGACTAAAAAATGTAACTCCCAATACACAAAAAGACTACCACAGCAATAAATACTCCCTTACAATCAGTTCAACAGCATCAATACATGTTCTAGAAGCGAGTGAATAAGAAAAAATGTAAATTATACGCAAAATGTTAACGAATTAACGGACTTCATTAACTTCCGTTAATTAAAGCTGAAAATAACGGATTAACGTTAACGGAGGTGTGAAGTTTGTTAACGGACTAGTGATTAACGAAGCTAACGTTTTGCATTAACTTGCCCACCTATGCCTCTTATCCTCGAAAATAAATTTAATCCATTATTTGTCTCCATACCGTTGGCAACCTTGCATTTCGAACTTTCGTGACATCAGTAAAGGTTGACTTTGCAAAATTTCTCGCAGAATATCGAATATTTGCAAAGTCATTCTTTTCTGATGTCACGAAGCTTCGAAACACAAGGTTTCACCCATGGTATGGAGTCACATTGATTAAATCTATTTTTGCGAGTTAAGGGGAATAGTAGAACAAGGTTTGGGGCACCTCTTTGTTACCTCAAGTAGTTCTCATTTAGCTAACGAGCGTAACCTCAGTTTGTTTTAAAGAAAAATTCCGTAAGCCCAGGCGTACCACCTTATCGGCGTACCACCTTACTAGCGTGAAATTGCCGGCGAAAAAAATTTAGTAAAAGAGCAGATTTTTTCAGCAGGTTCGCTCGTAAGCTCGACAGCTCACGATTTGCGTAAAATTTCAAAAACTGGTTTGCCACGTCTCGAGGTAGGTTAAAATTAGGTTCATAAGTTTTGTTGAAATAAACTTGATTTTCAAAAGTGAAATTATTCGTTTTGGTTTGATATAGCCAAATTTAACATGAAAATGGTCAGTTTGTGGCTTTATAAGAAAAAACTTGCAAAAAAGAGGCCTTAAAAGTAAATTAAGATAAATTATATTAAAGGGAGTGAAGCATCCAGCCGATAGTTTACAACAGTTAAAATTGAAATATAATTTTTGAAAATTTTTGTTCTCTTTTTGGCGTGTGGTTACAAAGATATTCAACAAATACAAAAAATACCCCCTACCCAACAAAGTTTTTGGAAACTCTGAGTTTGTTCTCCAAGTCTAAATTTTTAGAAAAAGGGAGAGTTTTACCAAAATTGGATAGGTCATGTGATGTTACTGGAAGAGTAAATATTATTTAGTCTCTTTTTTCCTGGAAGTTCAGGCTGAATAAGCAGATTCAGGTGGGGCTTCCAAAAATTGTATACAAGAAATTTCTCCTTGTATTTATTGAATATCTTTGTGATGCAGCCCCAAAATGAGAACAAAACATTTCAAAAATCATATTTCAGTTTTAGCTTTTGTAAACTATCGGAATTGGCTGAATGCTTCACTCTCATAGACGTAGCCAGGATTTTTGGTTGGGGGGCCAAAACCGTAAAGCAATGACGTCATCAGCAATGTTCGCAAGGAGGGATTTTTAATGGGACAAAAATATCTTAAAATGGAGGATCAGAAGCTGAGGCCAGGGTTGCTATGTAAGCAGGATTTTGCTAAAGGGGGGAGGACTTGAACCAAAACTTGAGTTTTCTAAACATTGTAAATTGGGAGACACAGCAAACAAACTACTGTACCTTAAACGTATCAAACACGGGGTCTGGAGGCGGAACCCCCAGCTGCTAGAGGCTATAGAGGTCTAGGGACAAAGCCCCCAGCCGCTGGGGAATTTTCGGTAATTTTTTTAGAAAACAGCTATTTTAGTGCCATTTGGGTTACATTTCGCACGGTTTCAGAGCCATTTGAAATAACTAAATCTTTAAGATTTTAAAGTAAGTAAAAAATTGGATTGTTCAGTCTTCCTTTTACTTACAGGTCAAATCCAAAACACGTTTAAAATCTTGTATTTTTAGGTTAAATTTTGTAAGTAACTTGGCCCAGGCGGGGGTAAGCAAGGTGCATTGCCATTTGCAATATTTTTGGTAGTAAACAATAATTCACTCCAAGATTCGCCTTGGATCTTTTTGTTTTATGATGAAAATAACCAGTTTTAGGAATACGTAAACGACAAGGGGATCCAGGCCCCCTAAATTCAAATTCAATAATTTGTTCAATAAGCATTTCCACTAGCTATTTTTTTTCAAAAGTATTTTGTCGCGTAAAAACTGGCAAAGTGAAGGTGGATTGATATTTAAAGTTGGTATAATATAGATGGATACTAGTCATGCCATGGCACTAAGTTTATAAAAAGGTTGAATGAGAGACTGAGGTTGCCACTTTTAGGACAAAAAAACCTGAACTTCTCCCGGTTAATACATTTTAATTGGTTAGCAAAATTTAGAATTGAGGAAGCCGGTACCTCATGGTCCTCAATATATCAATGTTATACTGTACTATGGAAAAATGCTAAAAGAAACTGAAAAAACAATAGGCTTTGCTGTCATTGTTTTAATCATTGGTGGCAATTCAATTGAGGGGGACCGGCCCCCCTGGGGTTCCCTTCTTGGCTACGCCTATGTTCAGCCCCTTTAAGTCTCCAATGATCCAATGTTTGTGTGGGTTACTTTACTTCGAATTCTTGTCCATCAAATTTCCTGCTTGTCAGAGGCCACCAAAAAGCAGAGATAGTCATCGTAACGCATTTTATCCAAGAACGCAAAAACGTGACCAGGGTCCGGGCTGAACCCAGATCATGCAAACAGGGTTGTCGTAAACACGACTACTTTTTCCTTTCGGCCACGCAGCCGAAAAGTTTTATGCAAATCAGAAGAGAAAAATAGCTCGCTGTGGAAACAAAATAAATTGCGTCACACAATCAATGTGTGTAGCCATAAACTGAAAGCATGTAACAGAAATATGTGACACTTTAAGTTAGTAAAACGTAGGCAATGAATAAGGATTTTATTGTCCAGTTGACTGTGGTTGCAGCGACTATGCGTTAGTTCAAAATCTTGTTAAATCAACCCAATTCTTCATGGGGTGTTTAGCTAACACATTTTACACTGGGGAGAGGGAAAAATGCCCCCCAATCTAATTTTTAAACCAAAAGTCATGGAAACACCAAAATTGGTATGCGGGGCGGTGTTCACCAAAAATCTTTAGAAAAATTGGTTCTGAGTTGATGACATGACGTCATCAAAGTGACGACACGGCCATCTTTTTGAAAAATGACGTCATTTTTGATGACATAATAGGCCAACGGGCAAACTGCGTCTCGCGGGTGTAAATTTCGTGGCTCTTGTATTGAATCGTAAAATTACAAAAAATTAAGATTATGCTTTATATATAATATGTTATCTCGTGTTTGAAATTGTTTTCATTTATCGATGTATTTTAAAGTGATAACACAAGTATATGTTTTCATAGCGCTGTCAACCAAGGTTATACCAACTGTGATGACAAATTGCAGTATAAGCACTTCAAAGCATTAAGAAAGAATAATTTTTCCGGAGTTGTAAAACACTTCAAAGAGTACAGTCAAGTGTAAATGTTGCCTTATAGGACAACAATCATTGTTTTTCAGTAGCCTAGCCAGGCCCCCCTCCCCACTGGCCTGTGGATCAAAATGCAAAATAAGGTAAATCCCACGTTTTTAGCACTTCTGAGACAATTTTCATTGGAATGGACTAAAAAGTGATTTAAAGCGTCTTTTGAAACATATATTTTGTGGGGTGTGGCTAATTTGTCAAAAATAAAACTCACAAATAAAACTCACAAATCAATAAAAACTTCGAAAAATGGCCAAAAATAAGCAATCGACTTTGATCGTTAATGTAAAAATGCTGAGCATAGGTTTCATCAACAAATATATTATAAACTCAGGAAGGAGGGGGACAATTCAGTATTAGTTAATTACTAATCACTTCTCCCAAATATCTTTCCATTAGACCTTCCCCAAATTATTTTTCTCCATAAATTATAGACTACTCCGTGTGAGGTTTATTGAACTATAGGATCTTATGGTTTACCAACATGCAAACAAAAGAACAAAAATTTTACCATTAGCCACTATCCACATAGCCCATTTATGCAACCAGTTTAAGCATGTTTGCACTGCCAATTTCTATGTCACGTTTTAAAAGCATTAATTTTTATCAAAATATCCCTAAAATTAAGTTATTTTAGCAAAAAAATGCATTTTTTTGTGACCGTACCATTTTAGCAAAAAAAAAACCACGTACCTCTAGCGGCTGGGGGCTTTGCCCCCAGGCCCCCAAAACATCCCTCCATTGCGAATTATTGTCTACGCATCTGGTGTTTTAATTGTCATTATCAGCACTTAAATTGTGAAATTTTGCATGGGGTGACGCTTTTGCAGCCCTGACCAAACGCATTTGGCCTGCGAAAGTACTTCAGTGACGTTAATGTAATTCCGTTACCCAAATGAGTGAAGACCAAAAAAAAAAGGTCTTTACCGGAAATTGAAATGTTTTTTTCTCCAAATTAGGTGAAGACCAAAAAAATAAGGTTTTCGTCGTAATTTGGGACTATATTTGGCCGGAAATTGGGATTTATTCGTGCTGGCTGACTCTTTTTCGTCTGAACATCCAGCGCCCAAATCTTGATGGAAAGACGCCTAAAACTCGATGGAAGGACGCTAAATCTCGACTGGGCACGCTAACTCTCGATGGGGTGCCGCGTCCCCCCGCTTTCCCCCTACAATTTAAGTACTGGTTATTATGTTATTTTGTGTAAACTGATTTTGCGGCTCGTTGACGTTTATGGTTTTCCGCAAGCGGCTCTTTCTTTGAACAAGTTTGCACACCCCTGTAATAGGCGGTTCAAATTCGTATCGGTACATTTAGATTTGGTTTTTAATACTGAATCATAAAATACCCAAGTCAAGTTGGTTACGTCGCAAAAACGTTTTTTGACGTCATTTAAGTCAAATATTGGCCAAAATTGCTTAGATTTCGGAAAGTTACTTCGTAAAACCCCAAACTTGGGAAACTCCCATACCTTGGCATTTAAAATTTTCAGGAGTTATTTGTCATTAAATTCGACTCAAAGTCAAATTAATTCGAAATAAAAATTTTTTTTCTGAAGGAATTTATCACGAAAGACACAAAAGAGGGGCAAAAAGCCCCCCAATTCTGTGTAGTGTGTAACATAGGGTTAAGATAATAATGAACACTTTCTGTGTGTATTACTCTACTTTTACGATCATCCATTTTCTCTACTTCACAGAATAGGTGTTTTCTTGTATGCAGTGTAACTCTGTCAGCAATTTCAAGAGACTGCGATAACCTTCAACAAAACCAAAACATAAAAAGATCAGGTCATTTAATGGCGTAAAATGCATAAATGCGATTTTGACATTTAATTGATTCGCGTAAGTATTCGAGCATTTTTTTGTAAAAACCACATAAAATTTACACAAAATTTAAAACCATATCTTGTCGGTTAAAAAACTGGCAATGGCGGCAGTGGTTATTTCCAAAAATAAAGTCAAATTTCAAGTACAAAAACAACATTCTACTAAATCTATAAGAGCATTATGTAATTGTCGAAAGAGCTTGGCTTTGGCGCGGTCTGGTAGAGGAAGAGATTATACAATTTATAGTAGCACGAGTGGCGTCGCTACACCACATCAAGAGCAATGTTACTTACGGTAGAATTAAAGATTTTCTGGGATATTGTCCACTTATCAAATTGTCCACTTGACAAAAAAGATATGCAATTTGCAGTTTCGGCTCATCCTTACTAAATTCTGTACCTTTCCGTCTACAACATGCGCCAAAGTTGTCTGGTTTCTAAGTAAATCTAATTGAAATTATCATTTTGACAATTAACTACAATTATACAAGTAGGTCTACTGCGAACTGTACTGAAAAAGATAAAAAGTGGATTGCTAATTCACTTTTAAGATTCATAAACAGCATGTATTTTGGAGCTATCCAAAAAGCTTAGGTCAACAAAATCGCAACATTTTCGAAACACCTTTTGGTTGGAGGAGGGTATGATCCCTTCATTGGTTATAGAGAAATAGCAAATAAATATAACAACAATTCAAGATCATTTTAAAACTTCTCATTAAAATAAACCATCAAAAGTGTGTCAAATGCGAATTCAAAATTTCGTTTTAGTATTCTCTATGATAGTACGCAACAAGCCAACAGTGCCATTCCATTGCATTAAAGCAATACTCCGCCAAACCCACTTTCCATGATACACTTTACAAGCAATTCCAGGCCATTTTTCAATCCATGAAACTTTTTTGCAAGCATTCAGAAAAAATTTTTATAGAATCTAGCAGGGATGAAAACTTGTGATCGTATTTACGAACTGTAATTGGCCTCAGCACCGCTTGATAAATTGTCGCAAGGAAAGAAGTCACAAACTTAATCTAATTAGAGAGAATCTCTTTTATGTTTTAACTCAACAATAAAGTGACGTCAAAACGATGTCACAAAAACGACGTTCATATCGCACACATACAACTATGGTAATTATAATACCCAGATTTCACATTGATTTTTTGATCTGGCCGATTTTCCCAAACAACAACAAAACAGAAAACATTCTCCAAAAACTCTTTTTAGCGCATGACGTGCTTCTTCAAAGCGTGAAAGCCTTAACTACTCACATAATGCACAATACAACAATTTCAAATTTAGAGCGCTAACTGGCGGTTAGCGATCGATCGAAGAGTTAACGTCCAACGCAACACCACTTTTCAAGCGCAAATTCATCCCTAACTTGTGATCCCAAGTTACACAGCATCTTCCTTTTCCTCAGTTTTCAAGCTCTCATATATGTCTCTTCATGTGAAGGGCAAGATGATCCGAACGACTGAACGCTCGCTCACACATGGAGCATTTGAAAGGTCTATGACCCGTGTGTTTCCTATAATGTCGAGTCAACTCGTCAGATCGAGCAAATCGCCAGCCGCATCCAGCCCAATTGCAATGATATGGCTTTTCACCTGCAGAACAAACAGAAATGAAAGCAAGCAAGTCATTTATTGTGTTATGATGTACATGACCTTGTTCAGAGCAAGTAATATACAGACTACCGCTACTGTAACGACATTACTGTCGAAGTGTAAATGAAATCAAAATGATTTCGGTTCAACACTAAACACGGAAAAGATCTACGCCATCATTAGATTAAGTGCTATATCCATTCACAAGTCATTTCAACAGAAAATGAACTGGCATTGGCTAGGAATCTGACTCCGTTTATTTTTATTTTCCAAAGTACAGTAAGTTATTTGTAGGAAACTGTCTTAAAAGCAAATTAACAAAAACCTACCAAAACTACCCGCTTTCAGCCAACATATCAAAGACGTAGCAACTTGGATACTATCTTGTTTTGGGGCCATTTAGATTCTACAAGACAAACTTAGAATACCCCTATAAACCAAAGACCTGTGTTTTTCTGCCAGATGCCTCAATTTGCATATTTAAGTTATTTACGCTGACTCTTATGAGCTGCACTGCAATTTGAGTTTGACAAACTTCAGCATAAATGCTGAAGAAGTCAATCACTCTTTTTCCAGCTAATATATTAGGCTTCTTACCTGTATGTGTTCTCATATGCGCCTTCAAGTGGGAGCTTTTTGTGTAGGTTTTTCCACATCCCATATATTCACAGGTGTGCAACGTGGCTTTGCGCCGAGTCCAATATCGCCGCCCGCTAGTTTTCTTCCCTTTTTCTGTTTGTTGAGTCGTCGTTTTTGCACAAGGTCGGTCATCTAGGACGGAATAGCACGTCCCAGATCTTGGATTTTCTAAGTGAGGAATTTCCTGGACAATTCATAAGTTGGGTTAGAAGCAAATCTCGTCATAAAACTTCCTTACAACATAAAACCAACCAAGTATTACGATGATGTAGCAGTTGATACTTCGCACTACAGTATTTTCTTGATCTTGGATTTTTATTGGACCCTCGGTAAATTACCGCTTCATAAGTTTTTCTGGGCCGAAACATAGTGAAGACCAAAATGCTAAAAGCATTCCTCGTTTTTTGAATCCAGAGCTAGTATCGGTGAAACTAAAATGGAGACCAAGAGGGTCCATATTTTATTATTTTACAAAGTTCTGCCAGACTGGTAAAACAGATCAGCTTCGCTTACGATTTTACATACAATACCAAAGATCTAAGTTTACAGTACACATAACACACGTTCCTACTGATAGCGATATCAATTTCGGTTTACTCATTTAACTCGTACCTTTTGCAATGCATATGCTTCGGGTGTTTGTCCATTGATAACAGAGTTTGTATTGTTGATAACTGCTTTTTCTTGATTTACCCAATTATGATGAGAAGGAAAATGAGACGAAATCGGAACTTGATGGAAATTGGGTTGATAACCCGAAATTTCTTGGGATAAATGAATTTGATCTCTTTGAGTGGTTGGAACTGCGTCGGGAATCGTAAAATTGGGTTCAATTTTAATTTTAGAAGCTAAAAGATTCTGATTGGTGTGGTATGTGTAATAGGTGTGATGGTGAATTGGCACAGAATATGGATAAGGTGAAGCGGAGTTATTATGCGGATACGGATGGCTCTGGACAGCCGATGGGTTTCCAGTGTAAAAAGAAGAATGTGAAGAAGCTAAGTAGTGGGGTGGGGGGCGAGAGAAACAAGTAGAAATTGGTAAACGATTAGTTTCAACGGAACATTGTTCTTCTTCAGGGCTTACTGGAGGAGTAACTAAGCCCCCAAAAGTCATTTGGGAACGACTTCGGTTGCAGTGGCTCATTTTGAATTCACTTTCTTTTTGTTCCATTTCAGTTGCAGCAAAAGGTTGGACTGCGCTTTGCTGTTTATTGTTTAATGGCAACTCTAGAGTTGTATATGGATTTTTCAAAGAGTAATTGAGAGGCTGGAAAGACGACTCCGAATCACTGACTGAGGGAGACTTTGTTTTAGGTCTAACGACTGGTTTCGTCTCCGGTTTTTCAAAGTTTTCCGAAAAGTTTCCAAAATATCCTAATTGCTTATCATTAAGGCCGTTTCCTTTTTGGGAAGTCGGGGTTTCTGGAATTAGAATATCGGAAGCTTCAGGATCACGTTTCGGAATAGGAGTGGAGGAGTTAAGAATTTCCTCTTCTCCGGAATTAAAATATTGTCCAGCGCTCACCATATTCAAAGTATTTGATACAGTTGAGTCGACATTTAAATGGTTTCGTCCGAATGTTTCTCCAATTGGAGCCAATTTCGAGACCAGCGGTTTTGTTGAAAAGCGAGTGACGCTTGAGTCCGAATAATCGTCACAACTGTCGCAGTCGCTAGCCGTAGTAGTGCCGGTGGAGTTCAAAAGTGTTTCAAAGCAGTCCCGGTTTTCTCCCCACAGATGTTCCAAATCCGCGAGGACATTTTCGTCCGCCTCGGAGTGCGACGTTTCAAGCGGAGTTGAAAAGTTAACTTGCGGAAAGGAAGACATTTCTTCTGCCACGGAAATGTCTAATTTGATCATTTCAATCGCAGAAAATGAGATTTAGCAACAAATTTACTAGTTTTAGAACTCTCCAAAATTCTTACAGCAATACAGCATCAAACCCCTACAGCAAAAAATAAGAATTTCAAAAAGTAAGTTAAAATCATAGGCTTTCTGTTTGGTTTTAAATTAAAAAAATTTACCAAATAGCTTTGCGAGGAAATAGATCAAGAAATATACGTGCTTTCTTTGTTGTCTTGCAATATATAGGCAATTTCAAGTTAATTGCGAAGCGAGAAGGTTTTGATTTCTTTTGTTGTGAAAAATTGGCGATAATTTAATTGGTCTCCAACTCGTGTTCACTGAGTTCTGCTGCATTATGACTCGTAGGAATTGTCTCCTCCGTCCTTTTCTTGTCCTATATTATCCGAGTGAGCAAAGAATGATCATGAAAAAACAACAAAAACATAAACATGCATTGCTGACTTTCTTCAACGCTGTTTCTTCAAGGTCGAGCTAAATAATTTTGCTACTTTGTTGCACTTGTGTTGGTGAGAAGTGTTAAATTAGTAACACATGACAGCATAAGACTGGCAAATATTTTCTTTATATTGCAATTGGTTTAAATATTGTCTTTTCTGAACTTCTTTGAATTTTTAAGAAAACACCAATACCTAACTGAGTCTCTTGCATCCATAACTTTATGTTTCATAAATCAATAAAATTAAGTCATTTTCTGCATTTTCAAAATTTGCTGTTATTCGTGGAAAATTACAAAGTTCTGCAATGCTTTAACGCTTGGCTATTGAAAATGCTCAATGATGACCAAATAAAATTTTAGTGCTGATAGCATATTCTGACTGATGCGTAAATCTTTCGATTTGGTTCTATTCGGTTTTAGAATTATGTAATTTACTTCGAGACACGTTTTGCTGAAGTGCCGAAAAATACGTTTCAAAGTTTGGTAATAAAGGCGTGTTTGAACGTTTTTCTTACAATTTCGAAGGACGCAATAACGTAAGAAAAAAAGTGACGCTCAGACTTACGCAACGTCAACTTTGCGTAGCAATTGCCGCGCCTCAATTGTTAAAACATTGAACTGCTAATAATAACTACTGCAAATGATGTCGATTCTTTGTTAAATTTCATTTCAAACGAGAAAAGGACTCATGGAATGCTTCTGGTTTCTTTGATCAAACAATTAATCTTTGTCGTGAAATCTCTTAATCCTATTGTTTGGTTAAAAGGTATCAAAAGTTCAAAAGCTCCACACCCATCAAAAATCTGACAACCGCATATTTTTGAAATAAGTTACCAATTTTTCTGCCGCTATTTGAAATGCGCAGCGAGTGGGTCATGTGAATACAATTCTCCACCAGTTATACTAAGCAGAAACATATGGGAAATTTTGACTCAAAACCTAATGCCCCCATTTTTAAAATTCATTCGACCATCGCTTTCCCATTTCAGATGGTGAAAGAACTTTTCCGAATAATAAAAAAGTCCGGATAGCATAAATATATTTATGAATGCAAGTAAAATAAAAAACCTATCAATCCTTAACGATTTATTATAGGTGCGACGATTTATATTAAAATATTAAGAAAGCTTTTTATTCTTGGTCCATGGCCTTTAATCTGCAGGTAAATCCCTCAGAGTTAGACTAAAAATACCAGATTTTCTACAAACGGTAGATTTTTCAGAAGCCCGGAATCAAATCTTTTTCCCGGACACTGTTCGGATAAAGGGAAATCCGAATGAACAAGGTCTGGTAAAATGGGAGTGGAGGGAATACAAATTTGATGACGACGACAACTGAGCCCTATCGACTCGCCGCGGGTTTGCAGAACAATAATAAATTGACCTCAATAGTTCCGGTTCAATGGCGAACCGATTTCAAACGAATACTTCCCAATGGAGGCGCAGCCAACGTGGTGGATTCATCACTGTACCGTAACTCCACAAATCGGCTGCGTGGAGTCGCAACCAAATTTGCTTTAGAGTTAAGTAAGAGAGGTTACTTAACATTGATTTTGTTTACCTAAAAAACCTGTCTTAATTTTTTATTCAAATACAGTACTATCATCGTCCAAAATTTTGGATTTCACGATTCTCCGCAAATAGTTTGTATAATCCGCCTACGCTTTACTAAGCAACGCATGATAGTTTGTCGCAATAAAACAAATAATCATTTGACTTAGATTTTACTAATCCAGACTTGACTTTAATCCAACCTACTTTCTCATTCTCAAAAGTCAACTTTAGTGACGTTTTCTCAGACCAATTGAAAGCTAGCGCCCTCAGTCACAGTCTGTCGTTTCGGGTTTGATTCTCCACGTAGCCAGGTGAGCTATACAAAAGCCAAAGATCTGTTAAGTATTTTTACTACCATAATCTGCTTTTTGAATACTTTTGATACCAATTTAGCCAACCAAACATTAGTTAAAAATTTTGAAGCAAAAAACAAATCCAAAACTATGCCCTTTTGTTTTAAGGCGACTTTCGAGTATTTACTATTACTAACCTAAGGAAATCAAGCGCAATAATACCAGAGGTGGAGTCCTCAAGGACACATTTTGAAGTCCTTGGCCTTGGCCTCGAAGGTCAAGCCTTGGCCTCGAGGCCTCTAGTCCTCGAAAATTGGCCTGTACTCGGCTCGAGGACAGCACTATTTTTTGAATTGTTAAAATTTTGTAGAGCGCCTGAAAAATTTTTTGAAAACGTTTGTTCGTGGAGATCGCCTTAAAAATTTTTGTGAAGACCTTTTTTTTTTTGGAGAGCACCTGCGCTTGTGTCCTTGGTCTTTGGCGTTGGCCTCGAGCATTCCTGTCCTTGGCCTCGAGAGTGTCTGTCCTCGGAAAGGCTGTTCTTGGCCTTGGCCTCGGATTTTTTTTGTGTCCTTGGCCTCGAGCCTTGTGTCCTCGACTCCACCTCTGATTAATACAGCCATTCTGCAAAACACTAATCTAACTCTTTGGGGAGTTTTTTCAATCTAACAAAAACTGACTACTTAAATTATTCCTAAAGTGAAATAGGCAGAACTAATTTAATAGTTAACAGAGACATCACATTTCACAATCCTATTAAAAACTGACTAGTTTCAGCTTTAGGTGGTTGGTGGAAAGAAGCATAATAACTGCCAAACGCGCGCAAATGCACTGAAGTCTTTGCAAAGTGCAGTAGCAGCTATGCTTTTCTCAAGCAAAGCAAAGCAAAACATTAGAGTGCAATTTTGAGGAAGTATTTTGTTTCCGTAAGTTTACTGCAGCATCAAAATAAGGAGAAAAATAATGAGACGTTGCAAATGTTGATATCAAATGTTTCTGCTCGAAATGGGAAAGACAAAACTTGATGTTAAAATTGCAAAAATGTATTTCATACCTTGCTGCAATAAAAGACCAAAATCGTACAAGATTCAAGAATATTTTAATCGTTCGCGAGTTTTCTGACCTAAAGGCTTCCGGCGCGAAAGCCTAGGGAAGAACCACTAGAACGATTAAAGCATTTAAAAAACGTCATAACATCACAAATAATAATTATTATTAAGATTTTAGGAATTGTAGGGTTGGCGGTCTTTGCTCGGTATATACACTCCTGTTACGCAGTAATAAGCAATCTTCACTGTATCCAGAATGCTGTGTCATACAACATATAAACCTTGCTCACATAGATCAAAAATCGTTTTCTGTACCTTGCAATTTTGTTATTTTGTTACTGCTTTATGACTCTCTTAGATTTCTTTCTGAATTTTATGTACTTGCTCACGTTTACGAATGTGTGAGAAAATTTTCCTCTTTTAGATTTTTGTCAGAATTTACAAAGTAAAAGCTGCCATGTCCATTAATCTTTTTATTATTCCAGGGTTTAACCGTTAGAATTTGAAAGCCATTTTCGCCATGCATCTTCTTATTGATGCGTTTGAATGTAAGATGAATTTCAATGACAAAACTTGAAAAAGTTTACTTGAGAGCTGTTCAAATATTTGGTAAATCAAAGAAAGCAAACGGTGGGTCGTAAAACGGATTGATCTCGGGCCCGTGCGTAGATATAGGTTCAAAAAGACAGATTATACCGAGAGATTTTGTCTATATGCACAATGTCGCCAAAAAGCCACGCAAGATATAAATGAGACCTTAACGGTTGCTATTTACGCTCTGAAAAAAGGAAAAAGAATGTTATTATTTTACGACTCTTTTTTGCAAGCTATAAGTTTATAGTGCCCTCTCACCAAATGTTAAGAGCGTGACTATTTGACTTGATAATATCCTGTTTGCTGGCGATTATAACCGAGGCTAAAGAACTAAAAGCATTAGTTTTTTGTATTCTTCCTCACTCATTTTTTAAAGTTTTCCATACCAGTGGCCCTATATTTTTTCAGTTATCTGCAAAATTAAAATTCATGTAATTAATCAAGCCATTTCTTACTTCGGGCTCGGCAATTTTCTTAAATATTTAAGCTATCTCAATTCAAGCTTTAAAAATTAGCTTTGGAGAGAATTCACCTGCAGTCTCATAGGCAGCATGCATCGTGCAGTCGTACAACAGCTTAAATCTGCTCGAAATTGAACAACCTTGACCGTAGTTTTCGTTTGGCAAGAAAGCAAATCTCCAAAAAAAAGCTATTATTTTCTCAAAATCGATTTAAAAATAGACTATTTATTTTAATTTTTACTCCGAATAAATGTTTATTGGCTTCATTTCTTAATTACATATCGCATAGGTGCCGGTATTACCTGCAATTTAAATATTAAACTGCCAGACATTATTTTAGTCAAGTTGCAATTATATGTCGCGAAATGGCAAGGGAGATTTTTTCGGTCGTACGAAATGACCACAATTTTAATTTTTCTAGGCTGCTAATTAAGATCAGGTCTAATTGTGTATTTGCAGTGGACAAAAGCAAATTTTTAACAACGGCTTTAAAAATTACAGTTTTCAACTACAGTTTTAAAGATTAGAGCGCATAATTGTAAATTTCCGGGAGGTCCCTTATACGAGGAGTTGGGGCCCGAATCATACACGATCTAATTTTTGCTGTAATCTTAAACCAAGATTATTTTACGCTTAAATATGGTAGCAATGAATGTTGAAAGAATTCATGTTCGCAAATGTATGTAGTAGCTTCAACGCTACAGAAGAGTTTCCGCCCCCACAAAAAAAAAAAGAAAAATTAAAACGATCGCCGCAAGAAGAAAAAATGATAATCCAACATTTGTGCAAGCGTTCTTGAAGACAAAAAAAAATTAGTCGTGTAATTGGATCGCGTAATAATGCAAAGCAAGTTTTCGTGGGATTTGTCTTTACGTTTGTTTCAATAAAGCAAAGTTAATTATATCTTTAAATTGCAGACCGAGATCGGAAAATATTTTTGCTAAAGTCATATTAACATGAGAATAATAAAGCGCTAAGATTCAGTCAGACTCTGAATCGCAAGGTTCAGAGTTCGGTTCCTACCGGTGTTGCCAATTTTGCAAATCCATGTACAATATACATATATAATTGATGTTGCAAAAATCTCTAAAACTAATCTAAAGTATGCTTAATTTATGCTAACCGGCCTGTTGGTCAAGTGGTGACGCGTTCGTCTCTGGAGCGGGAGGTCTGAGGTTTAAATCACGAGCCGGTCAAATTGGATACAGTGTTGTCAACGGCCTACCACTGCTGCGACGTTTTTGTGTTGCCCGCAGGTGCAATGAGGCGAAGATGGGCCCCGAAAACTCGTTACACGCTTTGGCGTAATGTACAGTGAGTATAATGAAACATTTGATTATTACATGCTGTTTTTTGTGCTTTCTTGAAGAGAAAAGCTTTGACCTTTTGCGCTTGATAAATTACTGAGGATAAGAAAGACAACACACTTTAAAAACTTACTTGAAGATGTCAAAAAATACGCACGCAATTCTTTTTTTTTTTTTGATTTCTTTGATTGGCATCAAACAGCATGTACAAGTCCTTTGTATACACAAATGCGTGTCAATTAGTGCTAGGTTTAGAAGACTGGTTTAAGAAAATAAAAAACTGTTTGATCATCACTCAAAATCTTAGTGTCTACGTAGAAAGATTATTAAACTTTACAAGTTTTCGAATATAATAGTGACAAAGGAATGATATAACATCGTTATTATTCAAAATCTTTGCTTGCCGTGAGAGTGAAACTTATCAAAAAAAATTATCTAAATGTTTATAAAAGCATTTTTGTATTTTTTTGCAAAAGGTTGAGTTAGGCTAATATTTGAACTCTCCCAACTTAAACTTTGCTCTATCGTCCAAACGACGGAAACATATTCCACGCTCTAGCGTCTATCAATGCGTCAGAAATCGATCAATTTTTCGCATATTGACAATTCGTAGCTCAAAGTCCCTTGAACTCTCAAAATTGAAAAGTTTGATCAAAGTTAATCGACCGTATCACAGTTCACAAAAGGTAGCCGCTTTTGACCTTAATATTCAAACGAATATAAAGCCAATAAAAAGGAAGACTAATATTTACCGAAAATGCTAAAAATTTCATATATATTTTTTGGAAAATTCACTACAAATTGGAAGAGACAGTTTCACCGGAAATTTTTATCTACTTTTTTTATTAATTCTAATCCAATTCTAACCCATACTCAAATCTTTACTCTAAAGCTATTCCTAACCCTAACCTAAATCTTAACTCAAACCCAAATTTTAACCCAAAAGCAAATAAAAAATGCGCAGATGGTTATTTCTCATATTCGTTTTATTCTCTTTTATCAAAAATTTTCGGTAAACTATTATTACTTCCAAACAATTTTTTGTTGGATCAGTCTATTGACCAGTTTGGGATAATCATGCTCGCATGCAGCACCTTGGCTTTTAGAAGAGTTGTTGAGTCTAATTCAAACATTGACTTACACTAAACGATGTCAAGAAGTCTTTAAAAAAAATTTATTGAGCACATTGACACCAGTGGCTTGCCACTGCAGCGACAACTCTTCGAGAGTAACTGAATAACTTTAACACAGCCGTACACTCTTCACCGGTGCTCGGTGAATGTACTGCAATTCGATTTTTTTAATAAAATTTGTAGAAAGGCTTTATTTCATCGGAAATACTATTAGTTTTTCATTAATTCTGAGTCGTATCTATGATCCAAACTCAAATCAATTTATTCCTGACCCAAACCCTAACTCTAACCGCGATGTTGACTCTTAACAAGCTTAAAAAGCAAATGAAAAATGCGCGCTAAATATTCCTCATTTTTGTTTTACTGACTTTAAAATTTTTCTGTGAAATAATCACTCCCTATTCTGTTGCTACGATTGGGAGAAGGTTTAATTGCTGCAAAGATTGCTTTCATCGGACAAACATTCAGCAGTTTTCTGAAAAGTCCCGAGTTCAATTCGCCGTGCGTTCTTTATTTATTTTTTCTCAAAACCTTGCATTAGAGTTAGGGTTTGGGCAGCGATGCCAGCCTGAGGGACAGCAAACCGAAGTGCTAAAAGAAGGGGCAGTCTTCGAACATATATCGACTTATTTCATTTACTTCAAAAACATAGCAAAAAAATTCCTTTAACAATCAAAATCTAAGTTGGTCTTTCTTCTCCAATCAACCATTAAACAGTAGATTAACGTGACAAAAAAAACAATAACAAAATTATTGGAATCAGTTGCGTAGACGGGCAGGGGTGGGGGCATTATGCCATGTCCCCAACCCTTTGGTATGTGAGAACCCTATATTGTATGTATTTTACTTCTAAAAATCAGTGATGCCCCCTCTTTTGGAAGCAGACCGGAAAGCAATGCAAGCCGTCCCGACGGATGGAACCTGAATGCGGCGAAAAACCAGCGAAAATTGCGGTTCTTCTGAAGTGAATAACTTTTTCCCCCTTTTTTGTCTTTACATTAAATCTGGTAAAAATGCAATTTCTCTGAGATGCAGACCTTTTTCTGGCCTTCACATTAATTTCGGAAAAAAGCCTCTAATCAGAAAATCCTGTCTGCGCTACTGATTGGAGTAGTTTGGTGGATTGTAATAAGTTCTTGAACGGCGAAACTACTAAGTTGCACCTTTTTGCTTATAGCACGAATCCACAACAAGTGATTTTTCGGATCAGCAATTTGACCTAAAATTTTGCAGAACAACAGGTACCAAAATATTTTGCTTTTACATTTTTTACTTTTCGTAGACATAATTCTTCAAAATTTTCCAGCACGTGGCTGTTTTAGGACCGTAGAAAAACAGCTTGTAGTAAAAAAAATAATGCTATAATTCGAACAAAACAACTCCAATTATCAAGTTAGCTTTGCTTGAGGCAAAGAAATATAATTTAATTGGCTGAGGTTTATTCCATGTAGGTTTAATTAGCAGTGAGAAGCTGTGATTATTTTAATCCATATTATTCAAGTTTTTTTCCCAGCAACGAAGGAGAAAAAGTGCTGATTTCGTAGCCTTCAAATCGGAGCTCGAAACCAGCGAACTCATATTAAAGCTTCTTTCCAAAAAGGTGAATGCTGACTGTGCAAGCGTTGACTCGGAAAGTCAGAGTTGTAAACGGGTCGACAAGTACAGGCCCGAACCCGCAAAGTAATTTCAAGCCAAAACCATGCTCGAAAAAACCCGAATGTCAAGTTTGCCCAAAAAATGTGAACGGTTATTGCTCGTAAGCGGTTAAAATAAAACTACTTACTACTGATCAATTGTAACATAATAATAATAACAATTGTGTAGTAGTAACTGAATGATGCTAAAATGATGTTGTCACTCAGTGTTTCAAAGTTATTTTAATTACGCTTTTTTAGCACCTAAAAGGGTAAAACAATAGGCAAGTAAATACGTCACGTTCGAAGTAAGCCTGATATTTTGTCAATCTTAAGCCCGAACCCGCTCCGAAAAGCCCGGCCCGACTTACAACGTTGAGAAAAGTGGCAGATTATCGAAAAAAGAAAACAGTTCGAAAATATATCTTCATGGCCAAACTTTTTTCCTAATTTAGACCAAGACTAAAAAAATTACTCAAACTAAATCTATAGACCCAAAATGAAAACCTACCCACAAAACACAGCCCCACATCTGTTTAGGGAAGTTTAATCACTACTGGCGTACTGAGATATTTCCCGAATTCTAGGTGAGCACAGCAATTTTCAAAGTCGAGTCAACCCTGGCATCCTTCTCTTTTTTTCCGATTTTGATTAATTTGAAAAAAAGATGTCAAGCGTTTGCAAGATGCTTGAAATCCAAAAAATACAACGAATAGTGTAGACTAGCTGTGGGTTCAGTCCCCGATGGATGTTTAAAGCAATTATTATTGCAGTATTTGTGAGACTTCCGTTATGACAGGAATAATTATGCAGTAACTTTTTAAGTACTATCATATGAACAAAATTTGGCCTATGCAAAATGATAGATTTAAAATTGACATTGCGAACGAAGTTCATGAAATTGGCGCGAACTATAAATCTATTGAAAACATTGTTCAGTTGGCCTAATTTCGAACGTAATTAGGCAATTATTTATTATTGTAATCCGGTACTGTTTTGTTTTACACGAAAGATTTTCAAAATCATCTGTGTGTGATCGTTTTAATTTAATTATATATCAAGAAATGTTAAAAAAACTATTCAATTTTGGTTTACGATGGATTGGAAAACAAACACGTAATGAAACAAAAATAAACATTGAGGCAGAAACGTGGTCTACTCATCAAAATTCAAACTCAGCCTAATTCGCCAACATTGTTAAAATTGCAAATTGATCACGGTTTAGCACAAAAATTTCGAAATCTAAGCAAGTTTTACGGCTTATGGCTAGCAACATCTTGTTTGGCAACCCACAAAGCACGTGACTTTAACCACAACCTTATGTTTATTTCACGCAATAAATACTCCATTGTTTTTTTATACAACATACTCCAAGTTTTATTGGCCTGGAGACAGCAAATGGATCTTGTGATCTTCGAGTGAAGCAGACAGCAGCATTACTCTTGCTAGAGATTCTACAGTCCTTTTTGCCTTCGTTAAGGAAGAAAATTATGAGTACCAATTTGAAAACCGTTAGTTTGATCCCATTTGGATTCAAACCTGGGTCAGCAGCTTTAACAGAGGAGAAACTTTCGTTGCAACGTTTCCGAGCTCTACTTATGGCTAGGTTTTGAACGTTTTGTTTACTCCAGTGGTTCCCAACTTTTTTATAACCGTGGCCCATGTTCATTTTGAAAATTTTCCATGGCCCTACTCTCAAAGTATTGCTCAATTGCAATTTTCCACTATCCTGAGCAGTAGCGTAGCCAAGATTTCGCAAAGGGGGGGGGGGGGCTTTTTTAGAAGCTTGAAACATCAGCAAACGAACTTGACCCAAATTTTCATCAGTCTTGAATTTGATTGAAACGGGTTTTCCGGCCGAAAACAGGTGATCTCAAAAAAAATAAAATAAAATAAACAGCTCATCGTGCAAATACGACTTTCTCAAACCAAACTGCTTTGTGGTCCACTGCAAAATACTTCTGTGGCCCACAGGTTGAAAACCACTGGTTCGCTCATTTAAATTATCTTTTATTGACACCATAAATCTTGCCGATAAGTGGGACGTGACATCGCGTTACGTCATCCTTGGAGCAGAGCCTTTTTGACTCTCCATTGAAGCCAAGTAATCTGCCGTTGTGTTGGTCTATCCTGACAAAAGACTTGCACCCCCCCTAAAAAAGACTGCTGGGCTAGACAGACGCAAAGTGCTTGGTTCATATCGCGTACAATCGTAATAAATACTCTACAGATACAGAAACGCATGCTGACAAAAGTGTCATTCAAAGAACGCCGTGAAAGTATATACAGCATTTAGTTACTAAAAGTAAGAAAAAAAAAAGATAAATGCAGCAATAAGCGAAAATTTAAAACTAAATGCTGCTGTGAAGTAGGTCCAAAAACAAAGGATAAACATGACTAAAACGAAGATCTGATCGAGATGCCACACCCAGTGCTTTTCAACAACGTCAATCTAGTAATCGTAATTATTGGTTGCTTCGTAACTGCCAATTATCTTGAAGATTACTGAGGGTACTTTTGGGTCGGCTGCAATGATACGTTTTAGAAAACGAAGAAATTTGTATTTTTCTGTATTCCTTATGCTCAGTCATAATCAATTAGATTGTGTGTAGTGCTTCACAATTTGTGATTTATTAAATTACAATAAAATATTTATATCAAATCTTCATTTAATTTACCTCGGCATACGAAATGATTAGCTGGCGGAGTCGTTTCGTTTCACTGCGCCTGGGTAACGCAGCCCCAGCCAAAGAAATGTTGCAGCAGTGACGAGCCGTTGGCAACATTGTGTCCAAATCGACCTCTCTGGGTGTGGAACCCCAGGCCTCTCATTCCAAAGATAAGCGTAATAACCGTTCGAACAAGTAACTGGTTTTTGTGTTCCATTTTGATGTTTTCATTTGGACTTACGTTGAAGTATTGGCCAAATTCGACCATATCATTATTACTGTTGTATGAATGCAGAGAATTTAAACGATTTTACATTATTATGTACTGTACAAAACTTAAAATCAAAAGGGCACTCAAGTCGAAAAAATTTTTGCTCGGTTTTCTCTCAAAAAACTTGACAGATATAAAGACTAACGTTACCAAATTTGAGCTTTCTACAACCTTCCGTTTCCAAAATATGACAATTTAGATTTCCCCATAGTAAAGCTTTACCCCCTTAGAAATTTTCCCAGGGTTGCCTAGAATGAACAAAATTTCAAAAAGTAACTCATGCTTGTAACTCTCGATAAGTGTTTTCGGCAGTGTTGTTGTCACAACAAAATAAAGGGTCAGAATTGTAAAAGTACTGTAAACTACAGCCAACCTTCCAAAAGTTAATCTTCTGTCACAATACTGACAAAATGACGACACTGAAGTAGGACGAAAATTATTGATTTTGGACTGTAATATCTCGAAAACGGCAAGACGTAGAAAGTTCAGATTTGGTGAGAATGTATTTTAGACTTTTCCCAACATTTTGGTCAACAGAGTAAAACGCGGCTAGAATGCCCTTTTAAGTTAACTGTCGCTAAAACGTCCAAAAACTTGAAAAAAAACCATTGGGCTACAAATTGAAAAAGTTATAGTTATTATCTTTTGGCCGTTGCAAATTTCGCTGGTGATGTAAAAATTTGTGTAATGAAACATTTACCTGATTTTGTGTCATAATCACTACTAGTTAATATTTGCATCCAGTGGCGCAACTGTGGGGCTAAGGGGGGTTTATCTCCCAGATTTCCCGCCTGTGATACGCTGGAGTTGCACAAGTTTGTTTAGCACGCTGCCCAATTGAGACATTTTTCAAACAATAACAAACATTTTTTTGAGGTTAATCCCCTACCCCTTTAACAAAATTGGGGTTCCGCGCCTGTTTGCATCAGGCAGTTTTGTTTTATGTATTGACAAAAGTCTCTTACATGAAACCTACATTGGCAAAGCCCAGTTCAAAACTGTTTGCGCTGTAGGGGAATCGAGCACAAGTAAATGCAACTTCATCGCAATATGCTTGCAGCTGCTCTTAAGGTGAAAAGTGAGGCGAACTGTTTTCAAAAACGTCTTGTAATATGGATCCATACATAAATATAGAAATCCACATTAACATGGATATGGTTTGATTAATTATGGTCGTAGTCGATATTGTAAATTTAGGGCAAATAACTCGATAAGAAGTTATTAGACGTTTGAGGCTCAAAAGTAACACTTCTGGCAAAACAAGCCTTCTAATTATTTAATCGCTAAAACAATAGCCAATTCACATAATAAGGGCTTTTGTAACATCAATTTCAAAATAACAATGGCAAAAATTAGGATTATAATAATCATTACAATTATTATTGGTTTGGGAATAATAATTTTGATACTCATAAACAACATGTCTCAGACGAACCATTTCCCAAGCTATAAATTTAGAACAAGTTAAATCAGCATTTAATAACTATGCATTTGAGTTATGAGTAATCTAACTCAGTAATTTAACGTTCTTAGATAGCTTGAGGTGCCAGTGCCGGTAATTCAAATAAAATTTAATAGAGTTACGTTTCTTCTTTTTATTATTCGCGCAGTATCGTTTTTGTTAACTTCTAGCCAAACTTTAAACACCAAATTTTTGGCTAAAAGTTGAGCTTCACATTCTTGCAGAAAAAAATAAGCAGAAAAAATTAACAAATGAATAAATTAAATGTTAGTTTTTCAAAATCTTGATAGGTTTCTCCATGCACTGTAACTTCTAACAAAAGGCAAAAGGAGTAGTGTAACGATGCGAGTTGAAATTTTTCCTAACTAAAATTTGAATGTCGTAGTACTGTAAATCTATGTATTTTACGTAAATACAGTAATACCCTTCTTTTTGAAGTTTTACTTGTAGTATTCCGGTAGATTGGGACCTACAAAAGAATTACCCAAACCCAACCCCATTTGAAACCATGGTATTGCAAAATATTTCCGACGGTTTAGATTTAAACGAGTAGTGTATTAAACTGATGCAACAAATTTCAAATACTAAAAGGCAGAGGTGGAGTCAAGGACACAACGTTCGAGGCCAAGGCTAAGGACTCAAAAAACATCCGAGGCCAAGGATCGACTTTTTGCGGACAGACCCTCTCGAGGCCAAGGACATGAATGGTCAAGGTTAAGGACCAAGGGCATATTTTTTCTAAACTATGGTTGGCAAATTTTCCATAATTTTTAAACGCAAAAATGTTTATAATATTGTATTTCGTTAAGTTTTTAATGATAATTCGAAAATAATAGTTTTTAGAAATAATAATGAATGGCATTTTGAAGTTTTACACGTTAGCAGCTGGTGTTGATAACGTTCCGTAGCGGTATCGTGGCAACGAAACAAGGCCATAACCCGTGAATGGGCAATATAGCTAAATTATAAACGTATAAAAATGGCCAATTAACCATATTGGTTGGTTAAACGATTTCTTTTTAAGGACTTTTTCAAACATTATTATTTAAAAAGTAGTATTGCAAATGCTGTAAATTTATATTTTTAAAATGAATTGAGGTACTGCACCGGGTGTATTTGTAAGCTTAAGTTTTTGGCATTAAAAAAGGGGGTTCTAGGCAGTGGCGGATCCAGAAAATTTTGGTGGGGGGGATGATAAAAATTTTAAGCACAAAACCTCAAAAATTCGGATGTGTTGTAACCAGGCACGTAGCCAGAAATTCGCAATGGAGCGGCTGTTTTAGGGGTCTGGGGGCTTGGCCCCCAGCGCTCAAAAATTTTGCGTTTTTTTGCAAAAATAATTTAATTTTATAGCTAGTTTGATAAAATAATGCTTTTAAAATGCGGCATAGAAATTGGCAGAGCAAACATGATTCAAGTGGTTGCATAAATGGCCTATGTGAGAGGTGGTTAATGGTAAAATTTGAGTTCTCTTATTTGGATGCTGGTAAATCATAAGCATAAAATCTTCTAGTTCAATAAAACTCACACCGATAAATTTGTTTCACCTATATTTTATAGAGAAAAATAATTGGAGAGGGGCTAATGGAAAGAGAATTGAGACAAGTGATTGGTAATTAACCAATACTGAATAGCCTCTCCACCCCATTACTGAATAGCCTCTCCACGTTTAGGCCTATAATATATTTGTTGATGAAACCCGTGTTCAAGTTTTTCACACAAGCAATCAAATTTTATTGCTTATTTTTGGTCCTTTTTTAAAGTTTTTTTTTTGATTCGTGAGTTTTATTTTTGATAAATTAGTCCCCCTTATGTTTCAAAAAATGCTTTAAATCACTTTTTGGTCTATTTCAGTGCGAAAAACAGTCTCAGATATGTGCTAAAAACGTGCTATTTTTTATTTTGCATTTTGGTTGACAGGCCAACGGAGGGGCTATAGCAGTGGTGCCGAAACAAGGAGGGGTTGGGGAGGATATATCCCTTAATATAATGACTGTATACCCCCCAACAATTTGAGTATGGTCTTCATCTGCATCCCCACCTATAATTTGACTCTGGTGTGCATCTGAGCGCAGGTCAGTACTTAAAAAAGTGTTCCATTTCTGGTGAAGACCTTTTTTTTTGGTCTTCACCTGAATTCGGGGAAAAAAAGTGTTCCATTTCTGGTGAACTCTTCACTTAATTTGCATAATTTGCTCACCTGAAAAAGTCTTGGTCGAGGTTCATCCCCCCAATGTTGAAATAGGGCAAAATTGGGGTAAAATTACAAATTTTCCCCCCAATGCTCAACAAAGATTTGCACCACTGGGCTTTAGCCCCCCTCCTGGCTACACTACTGCTTAGGATTAATGTTCTTGACCTCGCCTAATGCTCACTGTTTATAAGCCTAATATGTCACTTACGAAATAATGATTTGCATTGTGTAGGCTTTATCGCTGAAAAGTGCAAGTTGTAAATTTTGCTAATTCGGCGCTTCCAAATCAATCGCACCTGTAAAATACTAATTTCTGTTTTGTAAAAACTCGCTGTAAAAATTACATTTTTCTGTCCCTCCACTCACAGGGCTTTAGAAATTATATCGCAGTCACACAGCCTGTCGAAAATTCTCTGATTGTTTTTTTCAAATAAGTTTAATAATCATATGCTTGTTATGTTTACGCTGATGGGGGATGTATCCCCCCATCCGCCCCCATAACACCGCCACTGGTTGTGCTCCTATGCCTTAATCGCTGAAAAGTGCAAGTTGTGAGTTTTGCTGATTTGGCGCCTTCAAATCAATCGGACTTGTAAAAGACTAGTTTCTGTTTTGTAAAAACTTCGCTGCACAAATACTATTTTCTTTCACTTCCCTCCCCTTGGCTTTCAAATTATATTACAGTTACACGAGCTAAAGACTATTCACTGATTGATTTTTTTAAATAAGTCAAGTATTATTCATATGCACGTTATGTTTAGGCTGGTGGGGGGGGATGCATCCCCCCCATCCCCCCCCCCTAAATCCGCCACTGGTTCTAGGCGAGAGCAAAGTTCCCAAGTCCCACGTTGAAAAATATTAGTGATTTTTTTAATAGCAACTTTTGTGACTTCAAAGAAGATTACATACATAAATTTCAAAGGAATTTGAAAAGCAATTACCGTAAATGCTAAGTTAGAAAAATTTTAGTTTTCCCACAACTTTCCAACTCTAATTTTAAGTCAATCTTTTCCTAACATTTCATCTTATAAGATGTGTGTGCCACATCAAATACCTATTAATGAATGATCGCAAACGCTTAGGCAGCCAAAAGACACTTGTTAAATTAACATAGGGTTTTTAATTTCAAAAAATAACCTAAGGATCCCAACATGGTTGTATTAAGAAAGAAGGCATTGGAGAAATTCGCCCCGGGCCCCCCTTCATATGCTAAAAATCGTCGAAACGTAAAAATAATAAACCATTAATTGTTTCTAAAAATATCCAATTTTTTCGCCGTAGCTTCGCCTCTTCATCTTATGATGACGTGGTATTAAAATTTATTAAGTGCAGTGCGCATCTCTACAGGCATTCAAACAATCATTATACTGTAGTTATATTTATTTACTGTAACTTCTCGCTTAATTTTTTGAAGAAATACTGCTCGAAATAGGTTTTATCAAAGAAATTAGAACTGCTTGAGGTAATACAGAAGTGCCCCAAACCTTTTTCAACAATTTCCCTTATTCACGAAAATACGTTTTAATCCGCTTGACTCCTTACCATTTGCAACCCACATTTCATAATTTCGTGACATCACAAAAGGCGTACTGTAGATCAGGTACTGGTAGCCTAGGTCTAGAGTTCCAGTTGCAGTACCCAATTTTTCAGATTTGGTTATAGGCTACTCAGTACTTCATGCGGCCAGTTGGTAATTGCGTTTCTTAGTCTGCGAGAATTTTTGCAAAATCATCCTTTAGCAATGTCACACAATCGTGAAATGCAGGATTGCCAATGGTACGGAGTCAAACGGATTAAATCGTATTTTTGCGAATAAGGGGAATTGTGGAAAAAGATTAGGGCCTAGGGGTACCTCTCTATTACATCAAGTAGTTCTCATATCCTGAATAAAACCGATTTCGAGCAGAATCTCTTTTATAATTCTTCATGCAGCATTTTTTGTGATCCAATAGTTTGTTTTTTGGGAATCCAGAAGATTTCGAACACAAATTGCTCATTGGATGTGATTTTGCTCCCAGGACCGCTTGTCAGTGATTAGAGGTGATCTTTCTTTTATCTTTGCGCTCGCGTTGCGTCAAAAGAAGTTGTCGTTCTTAAGATACGTTTTGTTAGTTATATCGAGATATGCTACCATATTTGCTATGATATAATATCAAATTGCCATCCTTGGTAATACTGTTTTACAGTTCATTGTCACGCACATACTTTCTTCTAAATTCACACGCAGAATAGGCTCGTTCATGTTTTGGCATTAGCAACTCAAAATTGTTTGTCCGATCCTCCGGATTCCTTGTTAAAGTTCTGGATGGCTTTAGTGCTTTGCAGCTTGTACTGCACTACCGAAAGTATTAGCAGAAATAAAAACCACAATTTTCTACATGGCTTTTTGTCCCTTCATTATGCGATTAGAGTTTTCACACAATGCCATTTAAAGTAAGTTTCAATATGACTTGGCTTAATTGGCTATCACATTGTATTATTTTTCAAATAAGGAAAGGAAACGAATTAATAGACGAAAAGTTTATCCTGTCTTTTATTTGGTTATTTTTCTTTTAACCACTCAAAAACTAATGTTGTCCTCGAGCCGAGAACAAAAGATTTTCGAGGACTTATAGGCTTCGAGGTCAAGGCTAAGGCCAAGGACTTGAGCTTCGAAGCCAAGGCCAAGGACTTCAAAATGTGTTTTCGAGGACTTCACCTCTACTAAAAGGCAAATGACTAGAAAGCAGAGTCTGCAAAAAAAAAAAAATGATCAAAGTACAAAGCAATTTACAAAACACTTCACATAAGTCACGTTCATGTGGTCGTCTTACCAGAACGTTGTTAGCGTTTACGAATTTTGCAACGCGACACGAGCATACAACTGATTTTCTGGGAAACAATTGAAAAATATGCTGTGGTTAATTAATTAAGAGATCAAAACTACCAATTTGAAAATTTCTATTCGGGCACACTGCTGAAACAAGGGCGCGGATAATGTAAAACTTAAACCGCAAAGGATTTGATAAAAAATTACGGGTTACGAACAATTTTCTTGTAATATGTAGACCACGTTTATGAAGCCAATTACACTTCTGAGTGCATTGAACCAATGCGAGTTCGGATTGTTTTTTCGCTTTTAAAGAGAAACCAAAAGCAAAACACCAAAGGAAAAATTAAAAACAGTTAAACCATAGAGGTTAAACACATTGTTTTCTACAATGGGCATAATTATTTTAAAAAATAATAATTTTGCTAATTTTTATGATTTTTTTTCACTCGGCACCCCTTTCCAAAAATGAAGCAGCTAAGTCAGCTCACGAAACCAATTTTGTTTTATTGTCGAATATCGACAACTGGTAGTGCTTGTAATAAACTTAGCACAAAAAGACGTTCATTTTGTGATGGTAAACGTCAGATCCCCAAGATAATTGAAGAAACAAATCAAGAGATATTTTTTAAAAATCAATTTTGACTAGGCTATCAAACTTCAGTTTAGATATTTAGCTACTACGGTGCTTACTGACAGGCCTAACCAAAGCTCATAGAATTTTTTTGTGCTTTTGGTAGTTTGCTTGTCAACGCTGGTAGTTTAACGTCTTCAGCGAGATTCAAGGTCAAGTAAAATAGGCATAAACAATTTCGGTGTGGTTTTAAAAAATAACACCTTATCAAGCTAATGATATTGATGCAATTATATTACAGCTAAAACATTGTGCCAAATAGGTGTGGCTTTAACTAGCAAAATTACCACCTGAAACACCCAAATCTGCGACAGCAAAATCAGTAATAAACAGCTACGGTGAATTATTAGTTTACTTGATTTGTTTAATTTAATCAGACCCGAAGACAAGTTAATTTATGGTGCTACTGCAGCCTAATCTGACCTATCTGAGTGCATTTACTGATACTGTGAGTTCTCTGAATAGTTAGAGTAGAACGAATAATAATTTTTTTCAAGCAAGAGAAACGAAAAAGAGCAAATTAACCTCAATACATCTAGGTTGTTTTGACAAGAGTTAACATAAGAATTGGGTAAATAATGGTCGAGCAATAACTTGTTCTTGTCTAGAGCGGGAGGTTTGAGGTTCAAATCGCGGTCTGGTCAAATCGGACGCAGTGTTGCCAACGGCTCGCGACCACTGTGACGTTTCTTCAAAAGAAGCTGTGTTGTCCAAGGCGCAATGATGAGGAAATGGGCTGCTGCAAACTTGATACGCGCTTAGTCGTAATCTAACGAGTATAATGAAAGATTTGGTTTGAAATATATTTTGATTATTACTAAATCAGATTGCAGAGATAATTCCCCTAACGGACATTTTTTAAAGTATATTCTGTCTACTTTGGAATACAGAATGCGTTTCAAACCTCTCTAAAATGAAAAATATAACGAGAAATTATTACAGTTTAATGATGACAGCAAGCGTATTTCAGTTGAAACGTCGCATAAATTAAGTTTTTCTATTTGTGGATTTCTCATTTCCAGTCGCATATAAAAACGATTAAACGATGGACTTCTCTCTAAACTTTGAATCCTCGGACAAAAGGCAAAGATTTGTCAAGCGGTAGTATTGTTGTTCTTCTTTTGTAAGTGGGATTTTTGACTTTGGATAAGTTTGCTTGGGGTAAATAGCAAACTGTTTTACGTGCATTAAAGGCAGTTTTTTTATCCATAGCTCTTAAATCAAAAACAGACAGCAAACATACCAGGGCACCGATAATATTATTATATTATTATGATCCTTCGTTTTGGACGTCCCAAGATGATTAATAAGATTCTGTTATTTAAGTTGCCCCTCACAGCGACGAAAAACGTGTACGCAAGAGCTTTGCGTCTCCTTTGTTACGTACATTTACGCAGGTGCGTAAAACTTGACGCTCTAGTTTCCAACAAACAAAATATTGGCGTCGGAGAAATAATTGAAATAATAAAAATGTTCTATTTTTGGAGAGATTCTTCAGGGTTGGAGCCAGTTTGAAAAAAGTTACCTTTTTTTTAAAAGAACAATTTTATAAGAACACGAGGCTGATTTTTACTCAAATTTAACAACAAATTAAGAACAATGCCAGCCTTAGCAACAAAAAATAATATTAAGAACAATCGAAAAAGAATAAATTTCAAATCAAAAAAGAAACTAAATTCTGTACTGATTCGAAACAATGAAACTTGAGTGATTTTCTGGCATTTACAAATAAAATTACAACAATTTAGAGACTATAGAGTGCTGTTGAGCACTGTGCGGGCAACTAGAAATTTTTTGGCTTTTGTTCAAATAAAAATGCTCGTTTTTTCGCTTTCGCAATTTTACGATGCTGCAAAAAAACAGCAAAAGCAGCGTTTATTCAAGCAGACAAAACGCTGTGAATAAAACAATTTTACAAACATGGTTGTCATAATTGACATCGATGTTATCAAAACTTAAGAATTATTTAAGAACAAATGAGGCTGAAAATTAGCCAAAAATTAAGAACAACCAGCCTCAACTGAAAATTTACTAGTTCTTATAAAAAAAAAGTGTATTCAGTTATTTTGTTTTTTCCAAAAGCTTTTTTATTTGCAATAGTAAACTGTTTTGTACACATGAAAATCTGTTTACGCTAAAATTTCGATTCCGCCGCCAAGCACATTAGTTACATAAAATTGTCTATTACAGCAATAACAAAAGGCTTTCGGCATTAAAAAGCTTGCGATGAAATAAGAGCTTCATTTTACCCCCACTTTTATACCCATAGGGCCGGTCTACACTGCGCGTAAAATCGTGAGCGTACGAACGCATTCTTAGTTTATTTTAACCAACTGGCAGCTTGTACGCTGGTACGGCGGTACATAGGGCGGAGCAAAGTTCTGTTCAAAGTAAACTATAAATACGCACGCACGCTCACGATTTTACGCTCAAAGTAAACCGGACCTTAGCAAAACACAAAAAAGGTAAAGGTTTGGTGAGTTTAGGCCATTCAGTAACTGCGCTGAGGAGTTTTTCGCTATATACCGTTACTTCAAAATTTTAAAACTGACGTCATAACAACCTTTCGTGTGCATTTTCACAATTGCACGAGTGTTACGTCACAATCCGTATATAAGTTTTCAAGATGCGACCCTATTAACTTTTCATCAAAATTGCAGTCACAAAATTTTAGAACGGAAGAGACTATTTCAAGCAAAATTTCTATCTACTTTTTTATTATTTCTGACCTAAATCTAACCTAAACTCAAATCTTTGCTCTCAGACTAACCCCAAGCCTAACCTAAACTAAACTTTAACTCAAACCTTAATCTTTAACCGTTAAACAAGAAATTGAAAAATGCGCGGAAGAATATTTCTCGTTTCCTTTTATTTTCTTTAAATCAAAAATTTTCGGCGAAATAGTCACTCTCTTGTAAAAATATCATTTTTTTTATCGTAACTCATTAAGGAGAATGGGTTTAATTTAAAAAAAGCGCAACGTACAGTAAATGTCTAAAATTTTTCATGAATTGATTGGATTTGACAAATGATCTGTGTTGAAGAGAACTTTGTAGCAGACAGCTAGAAGAAAAGAGGTAAACAAAAACCTAACGGTAAGCCGCCGTATTAAAATGATCAATTTCAAAATAAGAATTTGTTACTCCGTCTTCGAAGCTTTGATTAAAGTGGCCATGTCAACCTGAACAAATATAGAAAAAACTTCGATAATCATTGTTTGGTTACATCTTGTGCTTTGCGTGCTTAAGTCGGGTTATGTTCCTGTCTTTGCGTCACTTTGATATGAGAACGTTATGCATACGAAAAGATATATTGCAGCAATTAGCTCATGATTATTTAGCTATGCCTAATGTAAGCCCAAATAAAGTCTACAAATTGCTTTTACCACTAAATAAGTATAGCAAAGTGCTAATATTTTTCTTTGTAACCCCACGTTGCTATAAAACAAATATTTTAATTATCTCTTAATTCGTTTGTAGTGTTGAACAATGAACAATCTAAATAAGCGGTCATGCGCCTAGCATTTAATGCAAATGAATTTTGGGTGTTGTGTCTGTTTTTTCTATCGTGCACGCGACAAAAACATTTTTTAATACATTTCCAAACATTTTTTTGTCATTTTTTATGTTTGAAATTGCATGTACACCAATAATTATAATTTCTTTTTAGACAAATTTAGGTGAATTTTAAGTTGCAGTCTTAAGCTACTGTAGACATTAAACTTTTGAAAATGAAATCTATAAGCGTTTGTTTTTGTTAGATATTAGGTCACTATTATAGGTTGGCAAAACGCAATCATTATCTATTAGCCCTCAATTACTAACTCATAAGCGAGAAAATGTTCTTAATTATTCAAACTGCCTATAAAAGTGACGTGGTCAAGCTATCTGGATCGTAGCAAGCGAGGTATTTGCAACTAATATGCTCATAAAACTGTAAGTCCACGTCTATTGCACTGTTATACTAACCATTTTCTCATATATCTGACCTAAATGCCTACTAATAACCAACGCAATAAATATTTTAACAATTGTTCTCAGAGGAGGGAATTACGACTCGCGCTTGGACGTGGACTGTACATGATTTGGCTATTTTCAACTTTTATGATTCTAATACCAATCAGTAGTTGACTGTCATGTAGCTACTTTTGTATTACTTTCCCCAAAAATATTTCGGTCTTCGAGTCAATTTACAACCCTCCTGCCATCCAAGTTAACACGTAAGGTGGAGGCTTTACGTTTTTTTTGTTTTTAATTGCCGAACTTCTAGCATAAAAGTTGCTTATAGCAGTTTTTACAACTTTTGGTTTAATTCTATGCAGGAATTCGAACCCAAGTTTACCGTTTCAGTAGCTGACACTCTATCCATTCGTTAACTCACTTATCAAATAAGTTTCATTATCTCTTTTACGACCGAGTTGTCTATGCACCCATGGTAAGCACCTTTAATTCACTGACAATAGGCCTAATAATAACTCTAAGCTTATTTGTAATCAATTAAAAAATTTTTAGGTTTGTAGAACAATAAGCCTTCGAAAGTGAGGTGTTTTTTGATGAAACAAAATGCCATAATAACTCTAATGTAGAATTTTTGCTTATAATGTAATGCAGTGTTTGTTTTCTGAATGTCTTAAATTCAAATTTTTGGTTGCAACATTTAATTAAAATTTTGACAAATTAAAAAATGCTTGGCAACACTCTGTTTTGAAAGTATTCTCAAAAGGTGTGCAAATCGTAGTTCTAAGCGAACTCTGTCCATACGCAGCTGATTAAATAAATTTGTTAACTCAAATAGATCAAAGAACATTGGCAAAGATCACGTTAAATTGTTAGCCAACTAAAACTAACGCAAATTGACCTTTAGCTAGGTTATTTTGTGTAGGTCATGACAGTGACCTATTAGTCTGGCGTGATGAAGACAAATTGGACGGATTTGGTCAGGTCATGTTTGGGTTAGGTTGATGCAAATGTTGGATTGGAGCTGACCGGCCTTTTGACTGTTGGTCCATAACCAGTAACGCAACTAGAGGTTTGTGTCTGAAGGAGGGTTTACTTTATAGGGGGCTCATTATTCTACAGCACAATTTACGAGGAGACCAAACAAAATTGTGCTTTACCAAAAATTTGGTGTTTTTTCCGTCGAAAACACGTGAAGTCTGCACAAAAGAAATAATATAAAGGTTCCCAGCAAAAAATCAGACTTGGGTCAAGAGCTATTTCCATCAAGTCGTTGCTCCTGGTGGGGGGAATTCCCGAGTAAGGGCCCCGGTCAGTTACGGCAGTGTACCTCCTCTCACAGGGAAGCGATGCAGACGCTTTTTTTTGACTAATTGCACACACTCGCTAGTTGGTTAAGTGGTAATACGTTCGTGCTTGGAACGGGAGATCTGAGGTTCAAATCGTAGCGCTACCAACGGCTTACCACCGCTGCTGCGACATTTCTTCGAAAAAAGCTGTGTTGCCCGGGCGCAATGACGCGGAAATGAGCCCCGCAAACTCGGTTACATGATTCGGCATAATACTAGAATGTAAAATAATTTGCTTATACATGCCCTCTTGGTAGTTGACAGTTATTTTAAGATTTTCCGTTGCGCTTTGTCCGAAGACACAAGCAGGATTTGAACAAAGATAATGCGGTTCTAGTCATCGTAAAAACGACGCTATTCCAACTGCCAGTTTTTTCGTAGATGTTACATGGTCATACGTATTTGTCATCGTTTGTTTAATTAACTGCTGTTTTGGGTTTTATTTCCCATTCGAAATTTTGATGATTAATGTGAATGCCCAACGTTATGGTACATTGATAAAACGTGTAACTAACGGAAGTTTTTGGAAGATCTTTACCGCCACCGTGTGATAGTCACAAATAAACTTTAAGGCTTGCTTACGGATTAGTGGTCGAGAGCGTGTGACTGAAAAGGCAAAAGCAGGATCGATTCCCGCTTGGGTCAAACCAAAGACAACAAAAAAAATTGGTGTTCACAGCTTCCATGTTTGACGTTCAGCAATAAAAAGAGATAAGGTGTGGCCTTCATCGCTTGTGGTGGGCAGGTGGCAACTGGACTCGATACCGAAAGGTCCTTCTTTATCTCCTGGCCAGGATAACTTGGTAAAAGTGATGTAACTGCAATTGCTTGCTTGTGATAAATTGAAACCAAATTTAACAGTACCCAAATCTAACGGTACTAATCACACAGCACTCTAGTTCTAAAAAATACTCGAAACCTAGTTTGTAATATCTATTATACTTGCATTTTGCAGTAAAAACATGCCGAATTCATGCATACTTTATATTGCGATCCAATAAATTTACACATTGAGTGTCAAACAGTATTTTTTACCATGCTTGTCACAACTATTGCAAAATAATAAGACCTAGCCCGGTCCACATTGCGCGTAAATCGTGAGCGTATCCTTTGTTTATTTTAACCAACTATAGTTTGTACGCCGGTAAGTCAATGCGCTGGGTGTACCAAATTTAAAAATAAACCAAGGATACACTCATTTGCTTACGATTTTACGCACAGTGTAGACCTAGCCTTAAACACAAAATATTTTATTGACGTGGGGATTCATAATTACTTAAGTCTTGCCTAGCTTAAACATTTTTTTGACATATATCAATCACGCAATAGATAAAATTCAACAACTAAAAACAGATTATTATTCAATGAAATTCACAAATAAGATGATCATCTTCACGCAATTTCGAAATGGAGCCGTGAAAATAGGCTTTAAAAGCGAACTTTTAAAACGATTAGTGAAAAAAAGATCACTAGTATTTGATATTGCAGCTTGTTTTAAATTAGGTAGACATTTTTCAAGCAAAATGGCGTTTTTGTGAATAAGGTAGAAGACTAAAATCACACACAAATACGCGACGATAAAAACACATTTTACAACACACACACAAAATAAGCAGCTAGTACAGAAAACAACACTAGAACCGAAAATTAAAATTACGAAACCTGAAAAAAAACGAGGGATTTTCGGGGTTAAAATTTTCTTCCCAAAATTAAGAAGCGACAAAAATATTCGCTAAAAAAGAAATAGGCACAAAACTAACTGAAAAATGACATTTCATAAGATAACAATCGCAGTGATAACACAGGTAAATAACGCAACTTGTACGTGAAAAGAAAGTACGCAGTTACCAAAAATGCCTGCATTTTCACTCATGTTCAAAACCTGAAAGCTACGGAATGGACTAGATTCTACCCACTGGCGGACTCCGTACGTTTCAAATCTTCCTCAGCTTCATCGACGTACTCCTCCATAGGAGGACACGTGCAAATGATGTTTTTGTCCCCATATACGTCATCGATTCGGCTTGTGGTTGGCCAAATTTTAGAGTCCGGTTTTAGAAAAGGCTGTTTGCAAAATATAAAAATAATTTATAGCATGAAAATTTATATGGATTACAAAACACTCAAAGTGCGTACTATGAAACGTTTTATAAGAGTTACGATGTCTCAAATTATATTTTTAAGACTTCGTACTCTTTCTAAACGTTTCATAATGACTCACACACCTAATACCCACCAATGTCTAGAACTTTCAGCTTTGAAACGCCCATAGATTGCGTATTCTCTTCTTCAGCAGAAAACTGTTAACCTAGAGCTAGCTTATTACTACCGAGAAAAAATACCTAAATATCGGCGCGGAAAAAACCACGTTGGGAAATGTCTATGTAGTTCCTAATCACCTTCTCTCACTGGACTAAAACTGCCATTAGAAATCTACTTGAACAGAAAATCTCTCAAAAAGTATTTACTAAAATATGCAACACATTACTCCGCAACTGTAATTATGCAAAAAATTTAATAAACACTTCTTAGAAAAATAACCTTTCCAGAGTATAGCATTACATATCATTGCGAAACTTTTGTTAATACATAAGTAAGTATAGCCTAACCGGTATAGAACACAGAAAGCTTGCTGCTTCGCCTCTATCATACCCGCAAAAAAAAAGTTTAAAATCGCAGCATGAGCAGCAGGCATACCCAGAAATCTGCTTCACCAGCCTACAAACTGCACTTGGTTAAAACAAGCAAGAAACGATACTAGACTTGCAGTTTGACTAAATGTATTAGAGGAGACCAGACAACGATATATTGGTCATAAGTAGGTCAAAATTAAAGGAACGTACCAAAGGAAAAGCCGCTTGTTGTCGAGAATAAGGCAAATCCCAAGTGTCGGATGAAACAAGTTCTAGCGTATGAGGAGCGTTTTTGAGCGGGTTGTGTTCCTTGTTCATATTTCCATTTTCAATTTCTTGGATCTCCCGCCGAATATCTAAATATAAACCCCAAACCAATATGCTTAAAAATCTTCGGTTTGACCCGAGCGGGGATCAACCTGAGTCCACTGACCTAGTACCAGACGTTATATTCACCACAGCAAATGGTGTCAGACGTCTCAAGACTCACCGATCAGAGCATCGCAATAACGGTCCAGTTCCTCTTTATCTTCACTCTCAGTTGGTTCAAGCATCAGTGTGTTGGTAACCGGCCACGACATTGTAGGCGCGTGGAAGCCGTAATCCTGAAAATATTACGTCACTCAAAATCCTTTTCGCAGTTTATTGAAATTACATCCTTTTTCTCCAAGTTGCCTTGACCAGGAGACAGCGAAGGGATCTTTCGATCTTCGAGTCAAGCTGCCACCTGTCTACCACACTCGCTGGAAGCTTCACACTGCCCTTTTTCTTGCTCTCAAAGAGGGAAGCTGTGAATACCAATTTCTAAAATCTTTGGTTTGAACGGAGCGGAATCGTACGGTTAAAACTTGGACGAGCATGCAAAGTCTTGTGGTATGGAAAATTGGCTTTCGTTAGGGCTACAGAGACTTAAATAGATAAGACATAAGTCGCAGGAAGTAATAACTTAATCATCAGCAGCGTGGCTGAATGGGTAAAGGCGTCGTTTTTACGACGACCCCGATCGCATGATCTTAGTTCAACTCACACCCTGGTAACGTTGTTGCGTCCTTGGATAAGATGCTTTACGATGATTATCTCTGCTTGGTGGCTTCGAACAAGCAGTAAATTCAGTGGACAAGAATTCTAAGAAATCCACAGGAACATTGGATTACTGGAAACTCCTAAGCAGGTGCGATTTTCTCCAAGCACGAAGTACTCATGCAACAAAAAGTGTGTGGATCGTCCAATAGTTAGCATCTGACGTTGTCCGGTGACACGAGGACAAATGAGCAATTACAACAACTTAGTAAGATACGCTAAAAACTGTCCACTGCGACAAAGAAGCTGACATTAAAATCCCTAATCATACGATAAAAACAGGAACTAAAATCAAAATTATCCACAATCGTGCACATCTACTTAAAAACGCTTGAGAGAACTGCAAGAAATTGGATAGGATTGTCTATTTTTTTTTTTTTTTCTTTTAAAAATTGCAAGATAAAAGCAATTATACTTTATTACATTACCTGCAGCCGCTTAGCTATGTCAACAGCTTCAATATTAGCAGTTTGCTTGAATGGTCTCGCGTCTAGAATAAACTCGTGGGCGCAGAAACCGTTTTTTCCCGTATATAAGATCTAAAAAATCGCAAGATATCTACTAGACATATGTTTGGGCTTTTTTTGTTGTTGGTCTGAACTCACGAACAGTTTTCAAAAGCGGAGTTCGATAGCAGCATGGGATGTCTATTTTGTCTGACCACTCACCGCGTATCACCATTTACCACTACTAATGGAAATCTTCAACCCGCGAAGCATTGTTGCAGCGGTGGCGAGCCGTTGGCAAGTCTGTCCGATGGGACCGGTCTGAGATTTAAACCTCCGACTCTCGCTCTACAGGAAAACGCAGTACCGCTCGACCAACAGGCCGGTTTTAGAAACTAATTTTCTTTCTTACAATTACACTTATCATCACACTTCAAAAAAATAGTTTAACTAAATCAAAATAATCAGAGGCCTTGTAGGTCGGCTACGAAACGAAGCGTTTTTAGCAAGAACATTACAATTTGTGCCTCATATCAATCATTTTTGCATAAGGGCAATCATTTACTCTTTTTGTACGCTTTGTTTTATACAATTTTGTGCAATGAAATCGCTCAACAACAAAAAAATTTTCTACCAAAATTCTCAGAATGATTAGAACACGAGAATTTAGGATTCGCTGGTGATACGCCAATGACTCTCATTGTTAAAAAAGTAAAGTGGTTTGTTTCTGACCTGAAAAGGTGGATGAATGTAAATTTTTTATCACTAAATGAGCAGAAAACCAATTTTGCTGAGTTTGTCTCATCTCGAAATGTGAATACTGAATAGGGTCATATCTACAATATTAGCTTTTTTAAAACTGAGCCATTGTCTCCTTGTATGTCAATTAAAACTTTAGGCGTGCTTTTTGGTAACAAGATAAATTTATCCGACCATTTTAATAAAGTGGTTTCGATATGTTACAGTAATCTCAGAAATTTGGGTAAAATAACATCCAAACTATCGGTAAAGCTCAAAATTCAGCTGGTTCATTCTATGATTTTGTGCCATCTGGACTATTGTACTGGTTTGTGTCACGGACTGCCAGACTGTATGTTGCGTGGGCTTACCAAAGTGTTGTATGCTGCTGTGCGCTTTATTTTTAGCTTTTAAGTATTTTCAACGACGCTATCATTAGTTACCATTTTTGAAGAAACTTCATTTTTGCCGATAAAGTATCGTATTAAGTTTAAAATTGTAAATTGCATTGCTGGTTTTTAAGTGTTTAAAGGATTGTGGTCCTGGTTGTTGTTAATTGCCCTGGGTAGATTAATTGCTCTGGGTAAGCTAACGGTTAATTGACAGTTAATTGCCCTGGGTAAGCCAGCTGCGGTTTATGATTTTCGTTAATTGCCCTGGGTAAGCCAGCTGCGGTTTATGATTTTCGTGAGAACTGCGATGTGCTTTTGCTGGAGAAAACTAGTCAATTAAATTACAACAAATCCGAATCAATTTTTTCACATGCTTCAGTTACAGTTTGGAATGATTTGCCTCTTCATATTCGGGAAAGTCGCAGCATTTTATCGTTCAAAACCAAATTGAAACCACGCTATTTTAATGTGGCCTTTATCAATGTGCCTGATATTAATTACTGTTTTTTAACACTGTACTGTCTTGAAGATCTTTTCTAAAAAGCCCCATTTTGCTTCTTGTATTTGTTAATTTTTTGCTTTTTCACCTGCTCAAGTAATAAGTGCCCCTTGGTCAGATGTTAGCTTCTTGCTATCTTATCTCAAGGGGTTGATAAATTGCTTATTACTATTATTATTATTATTAGATTTTAGAGTCTCGCAAAAGGGAACGCCTGATCTCGCAGACTCTAAAAAAAATGATCCTAAATTCTCGCGCTCCAAAAGATTTCGTAAGTTTTAGTTGGAAAATTCTTGGTATGCTAACGCTAAATGCATATAAATGTTTGTTTCAAACAGCTTTTAAAAGCTTAAAATGCGTATGCCAAAAACCATGTTGGACACAAATAATCTCGTAATTAACCTATTTTATTTACTGGCTAACCTTGTAATCGTTTTGCAATCTTTTAGCCATGTAGTTAGCATTTAAAATAGCGAGCTTTGACGCCTCTTCTAATCCATCAGGCCCCATCATCTAAAAACATTGACAGTTTAAGAAGACGGCAAAATAAATCGTCCAAACAAAGCAAAAATGACAGTTACACCATATGACACATACTGGCTATAACACAGTTCACATGATGTGTTTTAAAATTCGTTTTTTCATTTGTTGATCTCAACTCACTCACGGTTTCGGCCTTTCCACATTCAAGTTTCGAACAGAGGTTAAATGTTGCAAGCAGAACGATATGTCTTAACCAGTGACGGCAATCGCATAGATGACTTTCTGCGATATTTGTCACGAGAGAAAACTGCAATGCGATTTTGCGATGCAATGCAAAGTAAAACAAAAGATGGAATTTTTTTGCGATAATTTAAAATTTTTTCGACAGCTAGTTTGTGATTATTTTTGCGATTATCGATTTTTTTGATTAATTTTGAAATTATAGTTTGTGGCGTAAAATAATGCAAACTGACGCTCAGCCAGCACAAGACTTAAATTTAATTACACATTATAACTATGACGCAACACATGCCAAAACATTCTAAAACTTCCGCCCAAAATGCAACCAATGACGAAACAGAAGAAACCAACGGAAATAATAAAAAAATCGAAATAATTGCAAATCGCAGATTTTTTTGCGAAATTCTGTGAGGCGATAATGGGTGTGGATTCTTTTGCGTGTTTCGATACCATAAATTGATGTAATATTTTAGTAAACACGATTGCCATCACTGGTTTTAATCTAAATTACTTTTGAAGCATTGCAGCACTTTAATTTTAAATGCCTTTTCGGACAAATACTACGGTAATTTTGTTTTGGTTAGAATCGACTTAACTAATCGGCAACAAGTAGTGTGGAGGATAGAGCACCTGCTACTGAAACGGTAGATCAGGTTCAATTACCCGTCTGGTCAAACTAAATAAAGACGATGAAAATTAGTATTTAGAGCTTCTCTACTCGAAGTTCAGCCTTAAAACAGGACAGTGTAAACTGGTAAACCGATCAGCGTGTGTTCGAAACAGGTTACAGCTTGACTCGAAGACCGAAAGGTTTTTTGTAGTCTTTTGGCGGAGACAAATAAGCAAAAAAGGTTGTAACTACAATTGCTTAGAAGTAAAATGAGTGAGATTTTAAGTTTAACACGCAACCTTAAGCCAAATACCACTATACCCGCTACCAATTTGTTGGATGGCAATTAATCAAGACCTTCCATTACAAGTAACTCACTTTAATGTAAGTCCAAGATATAGGAAGAATGCATGCCGATCCCCATGGTGCTGCACTCACCACACCTAAGGGTTTGGTGCCTGGGTCGAGAGAAAGGGGTGGTGGAACAATGGGATGAGTGGGTAAAAACGGAACTAAGTGCTTTTTCACTCCAATTGGGCCCATTCCAGGTCCTCCGCCACCATGGGGGATACAAAACGTCTTGTGGAGGTTTAAATGGGAAACATCAGACCCGTAATCGCCAGGCCTGCAAAGGCCAACCTAAAACACATTAACTTTATATACATCAGTCTATAGCGGATACAGTTTCTGCTGCTTAATAGGCAGAGCTAGTTTCAATCAAAATTGGTATTCATAGCTTCCATGCTTGACGTTCAGCACGAAAAACGACAGTGCGAAGTGAAGCCTCCAGCGTGTGTAGTAGACACGGGGTAGCTTGACTCGAAGACAACAAGGTCATTTCGTTGTCTCCTGGCTGAGCGATTTAGCATATACAAATATAATTCCAATCTCTAAAAACTGTAAACACAGCCATATTCAAAATATAGCTCATTTACAGAGACGAAAATTCGAGTCATTGAGTGCATCTTGCAATGAACCAAGTCAAAGGAGCGCCAACATTAGAGATAGGGTTAGTTGACGGCCAGTTTGTTCGCGGTCAGTTGTCGTGGACCCATTTTGCAATCAACCTAATCAGATCAATGAACGTAACATAAATTTCGCAATTTTCCAATCAGATCCTTGAAATGAATTTTAAATCCACTAATCAAATGAAATAGAAATTAATTGCTAAAATCTAAGACCCGTTTCGAATCGTAATTAGCTTATTCCAAACCGTTTGGCCGAAAAACACCTCAGCTTGAATGGATAAGAAGCGGCTATCTATATCAACTAATCTCAAATTACTCGACAGAAGTATTTTTTGTCAACAAAACAACACTCCCAAATACTACTGCACAATGAGGTTTATTTAACACGAAATATAGGTTGCTATCTCAAAAATAGAACTTCACACAATAGCGTTATATAACCCCTTTAAAACAAAGTTGTGAATTTTTTTCAACCGTTAATACAGTACATAGCCCAAAGTCGACACAGTACATCGTATGTAAAGAAATTATAGTAAAATGTTAACTATCGGCAGCGTGACCGAGAGCGTCAAGGCGTCGTTTTCACAACGACCGTGATCGAATGATCTTGGTTCAACCCGCGCCTTACCGGTCACGTTGTTGCGTCCTTGGGAAAGAAGTTTTACGATGTTTATCTCTGCTTTAGTGGCTTCAAACAAGCAGCAAATTTACGTGGGAAGAAGTCAAAACGTCAATCGGAAAACTTAGAAAGAGGTTAACTCTTAACCGGATGCAAATTCGTTCATAATAAAAGCGCCATTGTCGCCTCCTCATGATTGGAGGATAAATACATGTATCAACCAATCAAAAATTAAGCAAGGTATTTATTTACCTGTGCGTTCATATTAGCACCATCGATATACACCTGGCCACCCAGTTTGTGGATTAGGTCACAAGTTTCTTGAATATCTTCTTCGAAGACCCCGTTTGTAGATGGGTAAGTTAACATGATGGCAGCTAGATTCTCTTCGTATTTGTGTGCCTAAAAAATGAGAAAAAAAACTAGAAATGTCGATGAAAAGAAGTTTATGATAAAGTAATAAAAAATAAATAAGAGATAACTAGGAAACAATATTTTTATAGTTTTTTCTATGTCCGACCTATAACTCCTCTACAGAGATCCAGAGCAATGATGTGGAATTGTTAGGGCCTTTTCAAGCGGTTTAAGGGGGCTTTTTCCCATCTTGAAAGGCTGTTGCCCGACCCTAAAAACCTGCTACCCCATTTTTAAGCCATTAGTTGATGTTATCCTGAAACTGGTGTTCCAAAGCACTTAAAACCTGTTATGTCTTACCCTGATTTTAGCCCGAAAAACAGTTTGACGTAGTGGATTTCTCAAATTTTACCCACTCTGATTCAAATCTTAAAAAAAGCAGAGGGAATCGGGATTACTGGATGTTTCACTTAAATAGCAGACACCCTATCTAGTAATCTGCTATGCAGCTTGATCAGAAAATTACCTACCAAGTCGTGCAGTTCCTTTATATCTATAGAGCCTTCCTTGTTCACTCGGACTGGTACCACCTTCAACCCACACATCTGAGCAGATGCTGGGTTCGTACCGTGGGCAGAAGTTGGGATCAAACAAACTGACCTTTGATGTTCGCCCCTGGATCTGAAATACGCTCGGATGGCAGCCAGACCAGTAAATTCACCCTGCGCACCGCTGGAAAATAAAACCGTTTTTTTCCAACAAAAACAGAAAAATATAAGCAAGATTTTAGAACTAACACAAAAGCTTTTTTTACACAAAACAAAAATTGTGAATTTAAAGAAATGGACTCTATGATGGGACGAATTTTCAAAACAAAACAAACCTTGGATCAAGGGTAAGATTATACTTATTCAAGGCAAGACAAATAAAATTGCTTGTATACTTTCTTTATTCTAAACACCGTCTCGTTCGATATTTCTGAAAAGGGAAAATGCTTTGAGGAAGCTACGAAATACGCATTACCTGTTTGGTTGGAAGCAGATGCGATCGTAACCAGTTATTTCGCACAAGTCTCGCTCCAATTCGCGGAAAAGTTCTTGATAACTGCAAGTAGCTAAGTATATAGGTCTTGCGTAATTATAGGTGGCTTAAAACTGTTTTAAAACCTTTTCTGTCCAATGGGTATTACGAAAACAATTGCAGTTGGAAAATCTAAGTGTCAAGATAAAAACTTAAGGACGCTACAGAGTAGGCCATGCTACTGCGGCCATCTTTGCTTGATAAAATGTATATTGAGATGGAAGGACTACAGAACTGAGCAGTAAGTACTAAACTAACCCCTAAACCACCTTTATTATACAGTACTGTTTCGGCATCAATTGAGCAAATTAGACACCCGGACTACAGCGATTTCGCCACATCATTCAAGGTAAAATTCTATTTTGCTCAACAGGTGTGGCCGATGGACTGTGTAAGTAATCGAGTGACTCTTTGGGCCGGCTTTGACACAACCACGCAGAAACTTTAAAAAAGTTACTTTTGTGATTTTAATCTCTGAAAATGACGTATCACAGCAATTATAATACGTATACCAAAGCTTTGTAGCGAGACAGTTTTACTCAACATTAGACATAGAATGAAAGATGAAAAATCAACTCAACCTACCCTCTAGCTTGATCAAGAGGAACGAACGGATGAATATTGGCAAATTCTCGCCACGATATAGGTTCCATTTCCGCTGTTGCGTTCAGTTTCATTGTGCAAGACCCCAGCGGGATCATTGAGTGCACTAATGAGACGTCTTTGTTCTCCAATTTCTTCATGTATCGATTTAAGTTTGTCTCCGAACGGTACCTTAAAAAATTTTAACGTCGGTAGTGGATAGATTGAAAGCTTAACCACATTAACAAAGCTAGGAAAACGCTACAAGCTTCGTCCAAGCGGATGACAAAAGTGGCCGAAAATGAAAAAGAACAGAAGAAAATTCAATCTTGAAACTGGAAAACTGAAAAACCTGCCACAGTTAGAACAGAGTGAATTTCGATTATGCGTTCAGTTTTGTCATCAAGCTTTCCTGCAAAAAATGCCCTTTTTTGCAACTAAGAGATTAACAGAACGAATAAAAAACAAGCAAGGATGGTTTCCAAGAAACCTAATCTCTTAACTCTTTACCAAATAAGATATTGGAATGTTTCACTAAAATTCGCTTATTGCTTCCAATTAAATATAACGAGTAATAACGTACAAGCAGTGTTTCCTCGGCAAACCGACGAGTGCCCAAATTTTCTTGAAACAAGTGTGCCCGAGGGCCACATTATGCAACTTTTCGAAACAGTTACGACATCGTAAGTTTTGTTTGTTTTAAAGAGCTTACGACGTCGTAATCCCTGCGATGTGTTGCCTAATGACCCCCCAAAGCTGTAAAAAAACGTATATTATGTGCCCTAAATTTCGTACCAATCCGGTATTAAAGTATACAAAATGATACATTTGCACAAATTTTTCTTCTTAAAGCTATGCTTATCTTGTTGCCAAAAACTATATCTCCTCGTTTCAACATATCACTGATTGGCTGACAAAAATCGGCATTTTGGGAACACTACGTACAAGTACAAAAATAAATGCAACAGAACGTTACCACTTACAAATGAAAAACGGGATGCGTGAGATAGGGAGTCTCTCTTTTAAACGGAGATTCGCTTAAATCTCCCTCTAATGTCCCACACATTTCAGCTGAAAGTTGAGCCTGCAAAGTAACATATCATGAGAAAGGCAAGTTTAAGTGCATTTGAGGGATACAATGAGTTTCGATGTAGTAAGTAAGTAAACCTATACAGAAAATTTCCTACTTTTGGTTCGGTGATTCATTGGAGAAAGAGAAACACTTTAATCCTTTATTAACCACTGTAACATATATGCTACAGCCATTGGCAGCACAGAGTACAAACTATTTTTTGACTTAGTATATCTTGCTTACTGTAGTTTGATGTCCTAAAAAGCAAACATGGGTTACAACGATTTCAAGTTATTGCTGTCATGCGACTTGCAAAATGACTACCTCAAGCTCTTCTATCATGCAGAAATTTTGGAAATGTTGTTTGGCAATTTTGAAAGCCTTGTCACAAAGACAAATTTTGCAATGATTGTTAGTTCGTGACAGCAATATACGAAGGTTATTTCAAAATGAATACATTTGTCATAACATGTTGACAAAGGGTTGTAATAAGTTATGCAATTTTCATGTAGCAGATCTGCCACGTTGGTTAATGAGGTAAAAATCAGAAAGAAAATTTTTTGCGAATTATTGCTTGGATTTACATTTTTGCCAAAATCGTTTAATTCAGGAATGCGGCCCGCGAGTGGTCTCACGAATTTAAGTTATTTTGGGGTAAATTAGAGAGTTTTTTTCACTCCATTCTAATTTCCGGAAGACATCAATTTCAGGCGAAGACCTTTTTTTTTGGTCTTCATCTTTATTTCCGGCAAAACGACATCAGTTTCTGGCGAAGATCTTTTATTTTTTTGTCTTCACCAACGCTCCAACGATATCTTTGACTGCGGCCCGTTTCTTCGTGCATTTAAGCCAATGCAGCCCGGCCCGTTTCTTCGTGCATTTAAGCCAATGCAGCCCGGCCCGCTCTTTAAAAGTTTGGATACCCCTGGTCCAAATGGTGATGTTTCCAGAAAATTAAAAAGTGGTTGTAGCATGATGCTGCTCTTACATCTTTATGTTCCAAGCTGTTCTAATCAGGGGGCAGTCATCTTCGCTATATTATGGTTGGGGCAATGTTATTGGACTTCAGGTAGAGTACCATCTGCTAAACTGTCTGTCGCAAATGGCGGAGGCTTTACACTATCCCATTAATCACCGAACTTCAAGGAGCTTCGAATACCATTTCATATTTTTTTGCTTCGCCCGACAACTTGCTTGAGAATGGAACCCAGGTTTACCGTTTTCGTGTAAATGCAGTATCTACCAAACCACGGATTGGTTAGTTTGATAAAAAAAAAGTTTGCATAAAAAAACTTTGAAAAACTTTGAACTATGATAAAAATCAAAATCAATAATTTTCATTATTTTGTTGCCACTATTACCCAATGCAGCATTTATGCTACATTTGTTATTTTGGAAGTATCGTCCCTCTGCCCCCCCTATCCCATTTTTTTTCAGTTTATATATCACTTTTTACACCTACAGTGGCATTATATCACAGAAACACATTTTTTAAGTAAGTATAACTACGTTTGGTTAATAAAGGGTTAACACAGATTGCGCTGTCATTTTGACCACATCCAATCAAGAGAAAAATGTATTGTAATTCAATATCTTACATGGAAAAAACCTAAGTAAAGAGAAAAAAAACGTAGAATAAAAATTTATACAAAATAATTGCGATAAAAAACTTGGATAAAATTTATACAAGATACCGAATACGCTATCGTGAAAATCGCGTATCGATTTTTAATACCAGGATTCGAAAAATGGTATATTTTTTAAATGCTGACTAAATTTGATTTCCGAAAGTAAAAATTATTTCAGGCGTTTGAAACTATACGCCTAACTGATTAAGATAGCGTTTAAAACTATAGGCCTAACAATGGGACCCACTCCAAATTGCTTAAGTTTGCCAAATCACTCGACGAAATGTTCTTAGTCATACTCAACACAAAACACTAACACGTGTTTTTCTTTGTTTGTTACGTAGCCAAATCTCATAGTCCGCATCAGGTAGCGACATGTTAAACTCTGTTACAGTTCCGTTTAAACTTTAAACAAAACTTCTATGACGTCATCAGGTTAAAACGACAAACTAGAGACTAACGCAATGATAAGTGGAAAGCCAGTACACAACATACCTAAAACTATCAAATAACTACTTAAATTGCATGATTTGGAGAGCAAATATAAAAAAATGTAGTTTTTGGTCGTTCTCTGCACTGATCACAAAACGAAAAAAATTGTCTAATGTTTCAAAAACAAACAAGAATATTGACAATAAATATTAACAGAATTATGTTCATTTTTGAGATCTCAAATGCGAGTCTACTCACTAGTTAGTCCAAAATTTAAGATGTTGATCAAATCATTAAAGAGTGTAATTAGTTTTAAAACTACGACGCATACTTCGTCAAGTTGAAGTACATTGATTACATCGTAAAATCGCACAAATCAGCCAATCTAATTCAAATATTACGCGAAGGTGAAAAACTTTATTTAAATACGTATTAGTTGGTTTAGAAGCTTGAGAGATTATGGTTGGCTAAGAAAACTGCGAAACTCAATGATGTCATCGGAAATTCAATGACGTAGAAAATAATCGCAAAATACAGTTTCGTTACCAAAATTCTCACAAAACCAAAACACGTCTGACGGATCGCAAAAAAAAAAAATTTTTGCTTCAGCAAACTAACAACCTAAATTCATTTACAATACATAACTGTGACAAAATAATAACAAAAAAGACTACAAAATAAAAAGTTAATGCGGTAAAGCGTCTGCTACTGGAATGGAAGACTCAGGTTCGAATCCCTGTCGGGTCAAACCAAAGATTATAAAAATTGGCATTCACAGTTCCCTTGCTTAAAATTTGTTCAGCAATAAAAAGATACAGTGTGAAGCCTCCAACGTGTGTAGTAGACTGGTGGCACTTGACTTTAACACCGAAAGGTCTTTTTACTGTCTCCTGCCTAAGGCAACTTTAGCAACTAAGAATAGAATTAAAACCACAAGTTATTAAACCGTTTTTTTGAGCTAAGATAAACAACCTCGGTAAACACTAAACTCTATTATCTTCGGCATCATAATAAAATTTTTCGTCGGTCATATTCACGTAGAATAAGACCTTCTGGCGATCGGGACATGAACATTGTGGAATGGTATTTTTTACTAATTTAGAAAATTGTGCAACTGTGACCCTGATAATCTTTCAGCACGTTTTAAACTTAAGAGAATTAGAAATGAGTAGTATTAATCTCATTAAATTGATTTGTCAAGCACAAAACGTCACAAATTAATCAGAAAATACGAGCTGTAGCGGAAATCGGACAAAACTAAATATCCTGCATCGAGGGAAGAAACTGTTTTCTGCAGTAATTATGACTATTTGTAAAAAAAAACAATAAATCGGAAAAAGTTGCGACTAATATCAAAAAAGAGCTATTTAACTTTTAAACTGTCAAGAAAAAAAGCAAAAACAAATTAAACGTTTTCACAAAAAGTGCTTTGGACTTTGGAGTATATAAAAATGCCTACAGAAAAAGGTTCAAAAGGGTTCTTAAAATGGTTGACTCACTTTAGTCACCCTTGGCTTTGCAACAAAAACCACGCTATAACCGCATTTTTTTGCATAACTTTCAAATACAAAAATAACCATTCGCAGAAACTCAAAAAACGTAAACAATATTTCTGCTAAGCCAGTGGAATCAACTGAGCTTAACAAACAAGCAAAACCTAAGAGTGACGTCACCCTTGTTTGTCAGAGCTTATTACGTAAGCTTATTGTGCGACAAAAACTAACTAAGGTGATTCAAAAGAGAATGGTTTAAGACGCAATAAACCTTTGTCAGCGCTAACGCGTTTGTCTCAGGAGCGGGAGGTTTGAGATTCAAATCTCAGGTCGGTCAAATCAGACAAAATGTGCCAACGGCTCGCCACCGCTGCGACCTTTCTTCACAAAGAGCTGTGTTGCCCGGGCGCAGTGACGCGGAAATGGGCCCCGCTAACTCGTACACGCTTCGGAGTAATATAATGAGTAAAATAAAAACTTGATTTGAGAGTAAAACCGTGTTTAATCTGAGCTTCAATTTTGAGTTCGCGAAGACTTCTTGTTTTTTCGATGTAAGTATTTGGCTTCACGAAGTTCGGTCAGGTGCGGTCGCTGAGACTGATCGAGTTTGCGCTTGAGTTCGAAATCTTTTCACTCCCAAGCAATTGTTTGCGCTTTGGTTCCAAGTTGAATTTAATGGCAAAAATGTTGAATTCACCCTAGCGCGTAAGAGTAGACATTGCAAGGACGTAAAATGTGTTTGGCCAGGTAAAAAAATTGTGTGCGATTTATTTTGCTTTTTAACGCAGTGTAATATTGAAAAAATTTATTTGAAAATTGCCAACTTTGAGTATTGTGTTGAACAGCAGGTTTTACGCCGAAATCAGTGACTTTAAGCCAATGTTTTGTCAGGGCTTTCATTTTACGCTGCTAAGTTGATAGATGAATCGGCTAAAATCCAAGTGTAAAAATAAGCATAAACAAGCAAAACAGGTAAGTCTGCACTTGAACCTAACACTTAAAAAACAAAAAAATTATCAATATTGCAATGGTTGTAGGTTTTTCGGCAGTCTTTATCGAACAACACGGTATTATTTTTGTCCAAGCATAAAAATTTAATGCCACAAGCAATATTATAAAATCGCTTGTTTGGTCTTCAATATCCTGTGCATGTCTTAACGTCTGACGTTGTGTCGCTACTTCCTTTTCCTGACTCTACAGTGCATGTTATTTTTGTGATAATATCCATTCGCTATTTTTGTAAATAAATAGATGAATGAATGAATATTAAAAAATGACGATATTTGCAAGAATAAGCAAAAATACAAAGAACATAGCTTGTTGAGGGGAAGTAACTTGTAAAGCACAGATGCAACCTGCCAAATGCTTTGTTACAATAGTAGGTTAAAAGCGTAGTAAAAAGTTACACTACAACCAACAGAAAAAATAAATAAAATTTGTACCGAATTTAAGGTCAAAATTTTTGTAGATTTGGAAGCCATTAACTCACCGAGGTTTTCTCGCAGCCAAAAACATACAGTAAATCGTCAAGGTCTTTTTCAGTGACAGTCTCGTCCAAAGCCACGCCGACCTAGTTAAAATATAATACGTCAGTGCTTGTTTACGGTAGAAACGACACGCCCTTTTCTGTCGACAAATAGGGGATCGTTGCTTAGGAAGTTTAGCCTTATCACGAAGACGTAAGCGTTTCTGCAGTCAGTTTTTTGACGGTTCTTAATTTTTTATGTGGTAATACGTCATCGCTTTTATAATTTAAAGTATCTTAGAACATGTACAATGTCTTCACAAAAAAACGGACCTTAATTGTTAGCTGTACTGATTGCTCTATAAATGAAATGACCAAAACTTATCGCACGCCATAGGCGTAAAAAGGATTTTTGTATGAGGGAGGGGCCCAAACCATAAATCACAAGCAATGACGTCATCAAAAATTTTCAAAAGAACTTGTTGTGGGACAAATATATTGTAGATTGGAAGTCGTGGTCCGTGTGTTGGCACATAACCACGAATTAGCTATAGGAAGAGAGCTTAAACCCCCCCAAAAAGTGTAAATTGTGAGACTTATTGAGCAAACTAGTGAAACGCATCACAGGTGGGGTGTCGGAACAAATCCCCCAGTCGCTGGGCGATTTTTTGCAATTTTTTTGGAAAAACTAGCTATTTTAATGCCATTGAATCACAATTCGCAAATGTTTAGAACCATTTGAAAGAAGTAGATTTTGAAGATTTGAAAGCCAATTGAAACAATTACACTGTTCAATCCTCCTTTTACTTACAATTTACGTCAGGGGTGCTCAACGTTTTTCACTCACTGGCCAGATTTGCTGTTCCAAAATTTACTTTGTGGAATTCTTCTTCTTCAAAAAAAAAGTTTTTTGCCCAAAATTAGGTGAAGCCCCCCCCCAAAAAAAGTTTTCACTAAGATTGGGTCGGTTTTTTACCCCTAATTAGGTGAACACCAAAAAAAAAGTCTTTAGCCCACCAATTCTGATGGATTTAGTGGTGTTCTCCAAAGACCCAATAAAATAAAAATCAAAGACTCGCATCTGTAACTCACAATATCGTGTCAGCGCGTAAGGACCAATCAACAAACCGATGTAGGAAGTTAAACGCGGGCCACTTCAAAACCTTGGCGGGCCACGTGTTGGACGCCCCTGATTTGAGTCCAAAGCACGTTTAAAATCTTGAATTTCGGAGTTAAAATTTGTAAGTTATTTGGTCCAGGTAGGGGAAAGCAAAGTACATTGCCTCGTACAATAATTTAGCAGTAAATAATAATCCACTCGAAGATTTTCGTTAGGGATTTTTATTTTTTCGAAATAACCAGTTGCAGGAGTACTGAGCGCGGGGCCCCTAGCTGGTACTGTGTCATGTTAAGGTAAATCCGGCCCTGGTTACTGCATTACGTTCATAGAAAGGTTAGATGAGAGCCTAAGATAGTAACTTTTAGTACAAAAACCCTTAATTTCTCCGGAGTTATACATTGAAATTGGTTAGAAAAAATTGAATTGAGGGAGCCAAAGGCCCTGGTTGTCAATACTGTTGTTACAAAAATGCTAAAAGAAAATAAAACTGAAGAAACAGTAGGCTTTTTTGTCACATTTTTATCAATGGTGACATTTCAAAAGGGGGTGGGGGCGGGGCCCCTGGTTGCGCCTATGTCGCACGCATTTTCAAGAGTAAAACAGACATGATAAATCTTCGTTAGAATCTTTATCAAAATTATTTGGAGTCGAGGAGATTGGAGATTCAGCTTCAGCAAAAAAGAGTCGATTAGTAAATACTACTTTTTCGAAACATTTACTCCTCAAAAAACTTTTTGACATGAATAAAGAACTTTGACTTACTCTCCCTTCGTTGTAAATTCTAAGATTTATTTTTTTCTCCCCCGATCTGCGATAAATGTCGTGCACACCCGAACAGAGATGGACTTTTAATGTATCAAAGAATGTAGAATGGACAAGAAAATGACCAGCTTGACGAATTCCTTTAAAAATACATTTTAATCTCTCTCTTGTTACTTAATATTAATAACAACAAAATGAGTAGTAGGATAAACTAAAAACATTAAGATACCAAAGTTCTTTTTAGCTAAACGTCTAGTTCTCCACATCTCGAAGATCTCCCAAGACAGAAAATTAACTTGAAATAGGCAGCCCACAGGGTCGTAAATTGGTAACCAATGGGTGCTCATCAGCGGTGGCAACGGGATGGTAATTTTTTTGGTTAGTGTGGAAACGGCCAATTCCCTTCCAGGATCTCCCACAGACCGCTGAGGCTCTATGGCGTGACATTTGAGTGCACCATGCTCTCATCTACAAAAAGACCGGGGTAATTCCAATCAACCATCTAGAACCAATACAAAGAGGTGATATCATGAAACAAGACGTCTACATCCGAAATCAACCAAAATCATAGGTTAAAACATACGTTCACCAACCATATGCTAGAATTAATGCGGCGTGATGAACACGAGTGGCTAGATGTTTAATTCCTTCTGGTCCGTGATAAACAGCGAACATAGCTGACATATTAGCAAGGAGGGCTTGTGCAGTACAGATGTTTGAGGTTGCTTTTGCACGACGAATATGCTGTTCTCTGGTCTGCAATGCTAACCGATAGACTTTTCTACCGTGGGCATCTCTGCAAAAAGTAAAGTAGCTTAGAGGCGTATTACATAAAAGTGCAAATATAAACGTAAAAAATACTCAACCAAGAATGGTTTTTAAGGCGAATTCAGCTTCAAGAAACTGGTGCCCTAAATCTTACTTGAACCCAAACCCTAATCCTTACCCTTAAAAACGTAAATGAAAAAATAACGGAGTATTCCTCAGCCTGTTTCACTTAAATTTTTCAGGTGAAAAAGTTATTTTTTAAGTTCTAAATCTAATCTTTGTTGTGTAGTACTTTCAAATGCAACCAAACTGGCGTTAACAGATTAATTTGGTACTGTACTGGGTAGGCACTTACAGAAGTTAAACCTAAAAAAGTTTATTCGCAATCAGAGATACCAAGAACATTCCGATTTCCAAAAGATTTTCTTTTTTCAAGGATGTGTTTAAATCACAGTTTTCAATTGAGGCAACAATGCAAAATCACGAAACTTATTAAGTCTTACCTTGTAACTCCCACCATGCGACCTGGCATGAGCCGAATTAGTTCTTGTTTGACTGCGAAAAATGCTGCGTGGGGGCCTCCGTAATTGAGGGGGACGCCAAATCGCTGGCTACTTCCCAGTGCTATGTCGCATCCGAGCTCGCCGGGCGATTTAATCAAAGCCAACGCGAGAAGATCGGTCGAACACGCAACCAAAGACTGAAACAAAAAACTATTTTCAGAACAGCGTTTGGCCTCAAACCTCCACCAGGTCAAGTGTTTACCGCATTTGCAAACTTGCAGCGGGACTAGGAGAGGTATGGGTGCTACGGGCACTCGATTAGGCTAATCAAATTGGGCGCAATATTGCCCAAAGCTCGACAACGCTGCGATTTGTTAAAACCGTTTTCTATAAAAACCCCAGTAGGTGCAATTAATATCGCACGTAGGTATAATAATGATTTTTATGTTTAGTTGGGATTGAACTGCCTAAGAGCATTATATAAACCAGTACTTTCTAGAGGTAAATAAACTATCCATTAACTTCAATTATTTAACTTGAAGTACACAAATTCTACCACAAAACGTTAAAATTCGGTACAAGATACTCAAATAACTCCTTCCAAAATTCCATAAATCTCCAATTGACAAGTCTACGTAGACACAGATGCATTACAATCAATGAACGAGATAAAATTCGGTGAACTAGGTAGAATACAAAGATATCAATTTTGAATGCAAACGTTTCAAACACTGAAAACATTACAAACAACGGGAACTGAAAAGTTATCAAAGTTTAGTTCTCTTAACCAATGGTGGGCAGTACCGAATTACTTTTGCACCGAATTACTTTGATTTTGCTAAATCGGTACTTTTTTCCAGTACTTTCTTATTTTCGATTCGATCGGTATTTTTTTGATTTCTTTTGGAGGGTAATAAGAAAAATTTTGGCGCGATAACGCAGTCACATCACGTGAAAAGTTCTAAACGTTTAAACAAAGTCGAAGTTTAGTTTCCTGCAGTTCAGTTGGCAGGCGTTAGAATTGTTAACGATAGACATTTGGCAGGCTGAGTTTGAATTGTTGGCAATAGCCAGTCATGTTGTTTAATTGTGATTTATCGAGATTTCGTGCAGGACCCGCTGGCAAAGCAAAGAATTGTCGTCTACGGTTTAACGAATAATAACCTAACTGTCACTCTTTCATATGGGAATTCATCGACAGCGTTGGATCTCTTTCACTTTAAGCCTCCTCTCTTAAAATGCAGTGTTAGATAAATTGATATTTTTAGTTTAAGACTAACTGAAAATGGCCATCAGGTTGAAACCGATTTGTGACAAATTATGATTTGTAATACTAATAACCATTAGTTTCATATGAATATATATATATATTTCTTGTCCATTGGCCACTATTCCTACCACTGTCTTGTTTCGCGAAGAAAAATTCTGCGAAAAGCAGCGCCTTAGCTGTTTTGTAAATTACTTGCTATTATGAACCTGGCGTCTCCTTTACAGCAATTTTATTCTTATGTTACAAAATTGGGCATAACGCTAAACTGTTTAAGGCATTGGGATTGTATATCGCTCATTTTCTTTGCTCTTTTGTTCGTTTAAACCGACCTTCTGCGTACATCTCAACCATTCCAATGCAGTGAAGACCCTTCAAATTTGGTTCGATTTCCAAGTCTCTATTTCAACTATGGGTAAACAGCACGACTCCAATCCATAGGGTCTTTCTTTCCCATGGACACTGCAACTCGATGCCAGATGGATTCGAGTTGAAAACTTCAACTACCTTTCGATTACAAGCCCGGCAGGCTAGCTACGAGCAATTTTTATTGTGGTAAGATTTGATTGTTGGTCGAATCCGTACCGCATCTGATTGGAGTCTTCAAGATTAAATTGATTTGTTTTGCTGCTGGTTTTGATTCCATCAAGAAACATTGCAAAGCGAAAGCTAAGAAATGTTTGAATGTGCTTTTCGTCTTCAACAAGTAGAAAAACTTTTTTGGAATCGTTTTTAAACTGTTAATATTTAAACTTCCCTTTGTATTTCCGTTTTAACTGTTTTAAAACTTATAAACGTAAGCTTGCATGAACCATTGCAAAGCTAAAGCTCATAAGTGTTTGAAATGTGTTTTTCGCCTTAACAACGAGCAAAACTTTTTTTGCCATTGTTTTAAGCTGTATTGGTTGTTAATATTTAAATGTCTCTTTTGTATTTCTGTTTTAACAGTTTAAAAACTTTTAAATGTAAGCTTGCATGTAATTTGCAAAACTTTGTAGAATCCCAAGATGCTTAATTTTGCACAAAGCACAACTAAAAATATCCTGAACGAAATCGCAACCTTGGCTGAATGAAGTTAAAGAGCTCTCTAAAAAACTTTCCACTCTGAAACCAACACGATTTTCTGGATATTTTTTCTAGATTGGGTTAAGTTTTGTGTTTTCGGGATATTATATTTTATTATAACCCTCGTTATAAACCAAGTTCTGTGTTTTTTTTTTAACCCTCGTTAAAAGTCACGGAGGGTCTTATTAAGTTATTAATTACCAAAACCACAAGATTTCTTTTCGAGATAATGGTTTTCAATTCTTGTGAGCAGACCGGGATAAGTACATGTACAGTACAAGTTCATACAGCACAGAAAATTTACTATTAATTCAAGTCTTGAAAGCAATAAAGAACCAAACATTTGCTTGGACGGTGACTTCACAGACGGAAACAGTGTTCTGTACTGTATAACCAAAGCTAAAGTCGAAATAACATTTTGAATTAAATTAGTTGGAAAATTAACGTAAGACGCAAATTCACTTGTTTCGTGAGCTATCGTTATATTGATCGTGTTGTCAGTTACCTATTTTAGCCCAAATTTCTAGTTCGATGCCAAGTAGACTCCAATAAAAAGACCACGTTTCCGTTAAAAATAGAATACGGTAGTTTCATACAACCAACAATTTAATATTAATCGGAAGATATAGATATCGAAATGCTAGTGGGTGACTGCCGGCGAAGAAAAACTCGAGTTTTATGCCGAACCGGATTTACAATATAATACGGCTGTAGCGGCGCGAACTACGATAGAATGTCGAATGGTCGGCCTTCTGGTCAATGTTCATTAAAATTTAAGTTTGCTCTTCTAGGAAAAAAATCTTTTGACCAACTTCAAAAAAAATTTAAAAGTAATTCGGTATTTTTGTTCCTGAGTACCGAATTACTTTTGAAGGCAAGTACCGAGTACCGACATCGAATTACTTTTGCACCGGTGCCCACCTTTTCTCTAAACTAATATTGGAATTTACCATTTTTAAGCGTAACATTGCAAGTTAGCATAGACAACGCCACTTCATAATGATTTGGAAACAGCAAACATCCCAAGTTTAGTGTTAAGTGCATTTGAGTGATTTACGAAATGGCTGGCATTCATGTTTAAGACCAAAAGTGCTTAACTGATGCTGATTTCCAGTCGACGATTATATAATTACTGTTGTGATTAATTAACAAGCCAATAACTTGAAACGTGGCAATTTGGAAAGCACAGGATATTACCTTGCTTAAACATGTGCATTGTGCAACGAGTAAACACGCGGCAAATACTGCATCAGGGTAACCTCTGACGTACACTAATTACAATTAACGTATTCTTTTGACCAAGCTGCATTGGCTGAAGACAGCAAAAGAGACTTCCGAATCAAGTTGGCATCATTCCACCAACCAAGATGCAATGCAAGGCCAGCAATGGCTATTTCAATTTTCGTAAAGGTAGTTTTGAGCAAGAACCAATGTGGAAGAGCAGTGATGCCCTAGTGGCTTAACCTAATACAACCGAATTCGATTTTCCGAAATAATCGACAATTTTGTAAAAATAATAATGTACTGAAGTCCGAAGAAACCTTGCTTGTGTAATGTGCACTCGATGACAAAGCGGAAAGAGTGCACAACCAAAAATTAGCACCAATCTACTAAGTCGTATTTACACTATGCTGGCAAATTACGAAAACTCGGCCTTTACCATAGCGATAGTAAGGTACTTAAACTAAATTTCGAAGGTTAGTAGATATTCGTTCGTTTTCAGAAAAACACGTATATGGCAGCGTACTTCCTGTTTTCTTAATTAGACCGGTTTTACTTTACGCTGAAACGTTACGGGCTAAACAAAATGTATTCGTGTTATACACTACCGAAATTCTTGCAACAATTTACACATTGAATTAGATCACCACAATATGCCAAAAAGCTTGCAAATTTCCGTTACGTCGAACAAGTTTCTGTTCTTTAAGAAAAAAATTCTTACTATAGAATTTATGTATACAAATTTTTGAAGAATGGCACGTGATTATGTACTTAATAAATACAACAATGCTAAATTGAAACAATCTGATATAAATAAGTAGCCAAGAAATTTTATAACACACCAAAATAATAGAGAGATGACTACAATTTGCTCCAAAGGTTAGGCACAGTGTCGCGTGTATCATTTACTTTCTGTTCTAAACACAGCTATAAGAAACAGAGTTGGGGTGCTATCAATGGAAACCGGATAACGAATGTATACAAACCATACCCCGTGTGTATGCGCGTTTTCAATCACATTTGTAAAATCGAAAACCCTTCCTTCTGTGTCTGGGTACTGCAGGAGTATTCCACTGAAATCTCGACAGCTGAAGTCCATACGGCTAAGTTTTTCAACGAAAACTTCGACGCCGATTAACCTAAAACAAGACAACAGTTTGTGGTATTTCTATTGCGTGCTAGTTTGCGATTAAGTCAATTTTTTGATTGGTCCTATTGTCACCAAGACCCGTAGACTACATCAGAAAGATCTTTTACTATGGAAATGCTTTTTGAACAACTACTGCAGCGCATATTATTTGCCACTTTGCATTGCCCAGTCAACAAAAAACCGCGCTACAGTTCTTCGAGTCAAGCAGCCACCAACCTAGGGATCGAGACTTTCAAACGAGAGGCGTTTTGACATTGCCACTGGCCAGGTTAAGGTTTCGCGCCAAAACGTCTTGGGTAGGAAAAAGACGGGCATCAATAATATCAATAATTCTTAAAAATAAAACCGGTCACATCCAAAAGTCGCGCACTCCCAGCCTATCACCTACGAAGGAAGCTCCAAATACGTCTTTTAAGTTTGATTTAGCACTGTTTTTTGATATTCTATGCCTTTGATCGCTTTTTGAGTTTCTTTTCAATTCTGAGAACAAGCTATTAAGGTAAACTTCTAAACGGACAAAAGCAGTTCTGATTAAAAACTGGAAAGGCAGCCCAACTTAATCAAATTTTACAATCTACTGTAGCTGCACCTCAAACTGTGGTAAAGTAGAAAAAATGCGCTTACTCTGCTCTAGTCCTCACAACTTCCAATGCCTGGCAATTAATGTTTTCATCAACATAGAATTTCCTTCTCTTGTTATGACGGAAACACAAAGATACAGCCTCGGCCGCTGCTGTAGCTTCATCAAGAAGAGAGGCATTTGCAACTTCCAATCCTAGAAAAGGACAAAATCATGATTAGAAAAGTTTAGTTCGATGATAAAAAGGAGCCATGGACGAAATAAAAAAATTGCGTATGAAACTGTAAAAACGGTCACAATCTTTAATCCTGGGTTCTCAAGAGCATCACTAGATTTTTGGGATCGAGCAGAAATCGGGCAGTATCTATTTGCTAGAGCAATTTTTCGGTCGCATCATCTTAACTAAAATCAATTGAATACTAAACGACTACAAGCATAAACGGCTACGAGACATATACCGAGACTCTTTCTGACATACAGCAATGAACGAAACGGAGTGAAGCCTCCATCGATTAAGTAGAAACTTAACTGCAAAACAACAAGGTCTCTTAGATTGTTTCCTGACCAAGGTAAGGTGGCATATCAACATGTATTATATTACAGTAGAATTTGTTTAATTCGTCAGTTCGCTAAATTCGTCATATTTTCGTAAGTCCCTGCGAAATTCTTATCTTTTACATGCATTTCAGTTCGACTAATTCGTCACATTTTTGTATCCCCGAGAAACTTTTTGTTCGGCTTATTCGTCATTTGCAGATTCCATTCAAAGTTCAAACGATATTCACAGCTTTGTTTGTAACTGCATGATGCTTTCACGCGGTCTCAGTGGTTAGTTCAACACGTGTGAAATTTCAAACCAAGAGTCGTAATCGGATCAATAGTCTACAGGTAAATCTCGCTGCAGCAACACAAAAGGATGAAGCGCGAGGCGCACTTTAACTGCAGACCATTTACTATCAGAGAGTCTAGAAAACTTTAAACGGACTACAGTAATTATACAGATCAAGTGTACAAAAGAGCAACTACAGTTTGAATAGTTAAAATTAAGAGTTAACGAAATAATTGCGCTTTCTGCGTTTCATTTTAGGATTATTGTCAAAGCGAAGTTGCTGAAAATCAATGTCAAAGATAAGATCTAATTACGTAAGCTTATATCGCTTTATATTCACCAATAAACGCGCATTATATTCATCAAAATACGTAACACAAGTAAGCAAGCCGTTATGGAGTTCCTACCAGTTCGCCTAATTCGTCACTTTTTTCTAATCCCCTTGAGGTGACGAATTAGGCAAATTCTACTGTACTTCAAATTATAAAAAATCTATGAAAATCTACCTGTCATTTCGACAACCATCGTTTGATAGTTCAACAAGCTCTCTAATCTTCCTTGCGCCAGTTCAGGTTGGTATGGAGTATAAGGTGTGGACCTAAATTACATCAGACTACTTCATTCACCATCCATGCACAGTGGGTGTGCCTTGCCACATTAACACCAAACACCCAATTTTAAAGTTCAGCTGAACCCTGCAACAGATCGACTGCTGCACCTCCTTGAAAAAAAGGGTTGAGCCGTTCTGAAGGACACATTAACGCATTGCCAGTTTGGTAATTGAACTTAAAGGCAATGTTGCAACCAGTTAGCTAATTTTTCATCACAAAATCAGCAAATTTATTGCATGCAAGAAACAACATTTTTGATTTATCAATTGTTTATCATAGAAAATCACCGAATTGTTAATAGAAGCAAGCATAACAAAACATATCAGAAAGCGCTCCCGGGAGCTACTGTTCTCACCAGCTTATATTCTTACAACATTTGGTTAGTCAAGTAAAGAATAAAAACACAACGAAATAAATTTAAAAAACTCCCAACAGATTTTCTATATAACTTTTAAGCTTTGTGCAGTTGGTGGCTTCATGCAAATAAATGCTGTGTGAGCTGGAATATTATTCAGTACTAATTGCATATGTCACTATTAAAAAACTTGAGTAACTTTGGTAGTAGTTTAATCGCATACTTAATTTAAAAATACTCTAATTGCATACCATCCTGGGCTTTCAAGCATATTTCTGACAATGGTGCGAGGGACTGAACAATTATAATAACCCATTCCTAGATATGATCTCCAATCACACCGGTTTTGCTTTGCAATCAAATTAAGTCTTTCGAGGATTTCATTTTCGCCTGAACATAACAGATGTACCAGTATAGCGACATTTCTGATAAATAGTAAAAAATGGACAGCATCAATAAGAAAAACAGTAAAAATACAACAGGTACTGGATTACTGTATATTGTGCGTAGTGAAGCAAGCAAATTCATTTTAACACATGTATGACAAACTTTGTTATCGTAAAAAATACATTTGAAAGCAAAATTTGGAACTAAATTTTCTAAAAAAATTTTTGTTGCATTTGATATATCACATATTTAACTCCAATAATAACAAAATTAACCCATTCTTTTTAAAGCTATAACATGCGAATTTTGGGGCTAACTAAACTTACCACAATTAAGACACGCCAAATCAACTGACCACGACAAAGTGACTGCAAACCAATGATTACCAGTGATGTTGCCACAAAGTGATTTTGTCACAAAGTGAGGGTTTAGGCAAGATAGTTCTGGGGATAGTAAATTATTTCTATGACCACCCTTCTCAGCCAATTGAGGTTAGTTGGTTCAAGGTCAGTTTGTTTGTGGTCAGCTTGATGCAATCAGTTGCCGTGGATCCCAATTAAGAGCATTTTCTGAATTAAATTTTTTAAAATGTTGCAAAATGCAGAATGTTTTCGTTTTAGGACCTTTGTTCAAATGACAAAATGGCTAAGCTTTACACAAATATACTTCAATACTATGGCTTTATTTAATAAACTGAAACAAGATATACAACAATATGCACATGAACTTACAGATTGAATCTTCTAAATCTAATTTCTTTGACAGACGAATTCCTGCTGGAACAGTCAGATTGATGAGTTCATCTAAATGCTGCAAAAATGTTCAGATTAATAAGTTGAACTGATAACAGAACCCGGTTATACCTAAACGGGCTCTTTCGTGTTGACCATAGGTGACCAATGACCACTGAAAAATGACTAAAATTCATAATAACAGGCTAAAAAAAACTTAAGGTGTTGTATTTACAATGACTCTGATTACATAATTTGGGTTGTACCTGCATCCTGGTCACGTTGTTGGGTCTTTGGATAAGATGTTTTACGATGATTATCTCTGCTTGGTATCTTTGAACAATCACCGTATTTAATGGACACAAAATTTAAAGAAATCCACTGGGACATTCAAAACATAGAAATTCCTAAGCGGGTATGGATTCTTCTATGCACAAAGTAGTCATTGCAGTAAAAAGTACACAGATCATCCAATAGTAAGTGTCTGACAATGTACAGTGACATAAAGATAAGCATGCTGTACAACAACCATTACGAGAATGCTACATAACCATTTCTGAAAAACTTATACCAAAGATGAGAAATTCAGATATCTTGATGCAAGTCTTCTCAAAAAAACAAATGTACAACATAAAAAACATCTGGCATAAAATCAGTAGCGTAGCCAGGGGGGGGGGCTCGAGCCCCCCCATTGACTTGTGAAGTATGCAAAATCGCATGTTTTTGGTGCTTTTGAGGCCGATTTTATGTGAAAAATGGAAAATAGCCCCCCCCCATTCGAAAACAGCCCCCCCTCAAACGTCTGAATTTGCGAAATTGGACGAAATATCAGTCTCAATTTTGGTGAAGACCTTTTTTTTTTTGGAGATCACCTAATTTTGGGCAGAAAAAACCTTCGAATTTCGGCCGAAAAATCACTCTGAGTTTTGGCGAAGACCTTTTTTTTTTTTTTTTTTTTTTATTTGGAGATTACCTAATTTTGGGCAGAAAAAACCTTCGAATTTCGGCCGAAAAATCACTCTGAGTTTTGGCGAAGACCTTTTTTTTTTTTTTTTTTTTTTATTTGGAGATTACCTAATTTTGGGCGGAAAAAAGCTTTGAATTTTCGAGCTTTCCGAGACATTTCGTCTCAAGTTTTGGACAAACCATCTGAAACTGATTCAAGATCAATGAAAATTCGAGTCAAGGTCGTTTGCACACTTCTCACTCTTTCAAAATAGCCCCCCCCTTTTCCAAATCCTGGCTACGCGCCTGCATAAAATATAATAATTACTTTTACTCCAATCAAATCCAGCATTTCTTTCTGTTGCTCTTCACTGGGTCCAATGTGTCTCTTTGAAAAGTTTTCATGCTTTGGGAATATTTCTCTCAAGTTCGACGCACATCGATGACATACTACCACATTAGATTTGTGATGTCGAATTCCATAGTTCATAAGCGTTGAAACTCGCTTAAAATGAAGCATTGTAAATGATTAAGTTATCTTGAAATTTTCCCAATAAGCGTTTCCAGTTGGTGACCACTTGACACAAAAAATTACCCAAGTACTGTACTTGCAATGGCTTTTATACACACATTATGCCTTCTTGCAAGGCCATTGCATTCCTAACACAATGCAATTGTATTGTAACTTAACTTATGAGATTTCGTTTTAGGTTAGGCCTATGCTTAACAAAATAACAAGACAAATATACAATACACCTGAACAAAAACAAAAAAAGTGATAGTGGTATAGTGAATTTCAGATTTGCAATTTGAGCTCAAGTTAATCTGGTAGCCTCATAATTACAAGAGTATAGCCAACTCTAAAGCTTACTGTCTGACTGTGCTGTATACACAACAGACATAGCGCAAGTAGTAGTGTTGTAGATTGGTAGGCCTAAGTAATAACACTAACTGCAAACTGGTGCACCATGGTCTAGAAATGGAAACCTAGGTAACCTAGCAAGTCCAGATTTGAATGAAATTTAAGCAATTTCTAGTATGGTACTGATTCAACAAAATATTTTATTTAATTGTTTTGTGTGCTTCTGGCATAAGGGCTACCAGCACGGAAGCCTAGAGAAGGGCTACCAAAACAGCAACTAAGCCTACTTAAGTCAAAAACAAGCAGTGCGAAAAAGTTTTTTAGCTACTTAGTCACTTGTTTTTACGTAGTCGCCGCTCTGGTGGCTCTTTTCTTGGGTTCCACCCTGGTAGCCTTTATGACGAGAAGCACACAAAATGATTAAATATTAACTCTGGCCTGCAAAGGTCAAAACATCACAATTCAAATTCTATTTCATTTATTTACAGGAATTTGTTACTGTATTAGGCATAGGTGGGCAAGTTAATGCAAAACGTTAGCTTCGTTAACCACTAGTCCGTTAACAAACTTCACACCTCCGTTAACGTTAATCCGTTATTTTCAGCTTTAATTAACGGAAGTTAATAAAGTCCGTTAATCCGTTAACATTTTGCGTGTAATTTACATTTCTTTTTAATCACTCGCTTCTAGAACACGTATTGACGCTGTTAAGCTAATTGTAAGGAAATATTTATTGCTATGGTGGTCTTTTTGTGTTTTGAAAGCTAGGTTTTACAGTCTCATCTAATTTCAATATAAAAACAAGTTCAAATGCACAACAAAGCTGCAAGATATTAACGATAAAAACCTTCACGGAAGTTAACAAAACTTAACGGAAGTTACTTTAGTTCGTTAACAGCACTTAACGGAAGTTAATTTAGTCCGTTAACATGAAAAAACTTTTTAACGGATTAACGAGTTAATGAAAAAGTTAGCTTCGTTATTAACGGATTAACGATTAACGGACTTGTGCCCACCTATGGTATTAGGCTATCCTATTTTGCATTCATAACGATTGATGAACTTTGTTGGTAGCCTACTTTTGTGCAGTGTATTAAGCTATACATACTGTAGCTTCTCGCTTTTGTGCCAAAATACACTATTGGTTCATCAACATAATTGATTTGACAGCAATCTGGCAATTTTAGGCTAGACGTGGCCTACTCGTAGCCCACTTATGATTTGTATATATTCTTCACTTGAAATATTACCAGTATGCCTACCTGAAGTAAATATGGGTGCATAATGTTGTCAACTTGAACTTTCAACTACCCAGAACTAAAATACGTTAGGCTAAATAAAACCTAGGCTATTGCTATTACACTAAAAAAAAGCATTTCTACAAGTCAGTCCCTAAAAAATTTTCAGTGAGCTGATTCACTCCCTTTCTTCAATGCAGAACAAACAAAAGAGACAGGGTGCTAATTTCCCACTTTAACCATTTTTCAACTCTGAGCCACAAACTTTTCGCAGGCCTACACTTTCGTGGACTAGTATCGCTGTAGACTATAGACTACTTGAATTCTAGGCAACTAATTTTACTGCAAAAATTCTGAAAAAGTTACCTTTATTTTTAACCGAAGTTGGACAAAAAAGTTGCATTTATTTTTAACGAAAGTTGCGGTAAAACGTTGCATTTAGGCCTATGCACAAGGGGTTTAAAGTTTTAACAACATCGATGGCTTGGAGCCTTCAAAGTTCCAGAGCCAGACCTCTTCTGCAATGGTTCAGCAGCCCTGGGTCTTACGCTAAGCCTACCAGTACGGTACTGGTTCTTTTAGGGTTGTAGCTGAACTTCTATAATACCTACCAACTGTCACATCATAGACAACATTTACACACAGCCAATCTGCAATGCGTCCAAAGCTCGTTGTTATACAATCCAGAGAAAACACCACAATTAAACTGAAATACTCAACCTTTTTACATGAGACTTTCAATGGTGTGCATGAAAAAAATCAATATCAACATCATTTCGTCATAAAAGATATCACGGTTGTTATGAACACTTTTATAAGGTAATACTATTCGCAATACAAGCTTCTGTGGTGCAATAAGCAAATGTTTACGGCGAAATGGTGTTGAAAATTTGCATCAACACCATTGCAAAACCTCATGTAAAAAGGTTGATACAAGAACAGAGTAAACTGAAATACTGCAGTTTCAAAGATTGTTTCTCAACTCACGCTTTTACATTTCGCGCAAAAATTGATAAACGTTATGTGTAAACTTGAAAAAAAAATTGCAAACAGTTACAAAATGAAATTGATGGAAACAGCTTAAAACATTGTACCACGTGAAGTCTGAGTGTTTGGAAAACTGTAAAAAAAAGTAGCAAAAACTTGCCGAACTGATCAGTTAACTAACTAACTAACTAGTCTATGCTAACTGCAACTGAAAACAGAGTGCTGTAAACTTCCAGTAACACACATCTAAACTTACTTTTCCCAAACGCAAAAAAAAAATTAAAAGTTTTAGTTCTCTATCGCCATCACTTGACCACACTTTTTGTGCTAACAAAACCATTGTCAGGATTTATTCACCAAAAACGCAACAATGCGCTCAGGTAGGAACAGCGAAAGACCAAAATGGTCACCAAGTCTACAAAACCTTTGTGAGACATACATGTATGAGACATGCCATGAGTATCAGAGCATGATAAAACCAAATCAGACGCCAATCACAAAAAGTTTTCCCCAAAAGGATCCGCTTAGGTTTCCATTTCCACCAAAAGGATCAGTTTGATAAAAGTATAAAAGACTAATAGACTTTTTTTAAAGTACATTTACAACAAGAAGGCGAACAAAAAGATAATAATTTAAAGATCTTCTTGATAACCGTGTTAGTATATTTTACAATATAACTGCAATGGATGATAGTGATGTGTCTTATGACAAGCTGATGTTGTTTATCTAATTTCTGCAAGCTTTCGTGAGAATTTTTGCCAGATTTGTGCCGTTAGCCTATTTATACGTATGTTTTGCAATTTGCTACTGCCTGACAAAGTGGTTTACATATCCATGAAAGCTTGCAGAAATAAAATTAAAAAATCAGTTACTCTTACCACAGACTTTTTATTAGTAGAATGGAAACCGAGTGCTTTGCTAACTTTTTTCTTCACGGTTTACTCGTTCTTTGATTATGTCCAATCAAGTCAGTCGAATACGCGTCGCCGCAAAAAAAACACCTTCGCACCAAGAGCAAACTTTTTTCTTCAATGCTCTTTTCTTTTTTGCCGCGCGTCTGTTTTTCGTCTACTAAATACTGAGTCTGAAGTCTTGCAGCACATAAATGTTATCCTTTTTCAAACAGATAATACTGTAGTTCATAACGTTCGAGTTTTGATTTTAAAGTGAGGTTTTAACATTAATGATTTTTATTAAATCCAAAAAATAAAACAATTTTGATGAACTATACCATCTATAATTTGAAAAGTTCCTTTACCACTTTGATCTCCAAAGAGCATAATATGAACTCATTTTAGTACATAAACTTTTAAAAACTTTTTTGTAACCGTACGTTTTTGCTACGGAACAACAAAAACAGTATTTGAAGGAGGAATCCGCAACTGCATAGAAATTTCCAGTGATCAAATGTTCCTGTGGATTTCTTCGAATTCTTATATCCACTGATTTCGGGCTTGTTCGAACCCATCAAGCAGGTCATCATCGTAACGTGACCAGGACGCGGGTACTGTATATTTATTCTACTTTCACCTTCTTTTACCCAGATCATGCCATCAGAGTTGTAAAAATAATGCTTTATTTGTCTTCTCGGCTACAGCTGCTGGATTTTATTGTGCGGTGTACGCTGCTTGCTTTGTATTACACTCAGTCCTTAAATTGTAGGGGGGACGCAAGGGGACGCGCCCCCCTATCGAGAGTTAGCGTCCCCCATCGAGATTTAGCGTCCCCCCATCGAGATTTAAGCGCGGGATGATCAGATGAAAAAGAGCCAGCCAGCACGAATAAATCCCACAAATTCCGGTCGAATATAGTCCCAAATTGCAGCGAAGACCTTTTCTTTTTTTTGGTCTTCACCTAATTTCGGGAAAAAACACTTCAATTTCTGAAGAAGACCTTTTTTTATGGCCTTCATTCAATTTCGGTGACGGAATTGCACAATTTTCACTGAAGTACTTTCGCATGCCAAATGCGTTTCGTCAAGGCTGCAAAAGCGTCCCCCCTTGCAAAATTTTACTATTTAAGTACTGATTACACTATTCTAAACTCGATTCCAATGTAGATAGCTAATTGTCGTTAGATAATATTCTGAAATTTTTGCTGAAAATTTGCATATATTTAGAAACAACGATATCAACAAAACGCAATTTTCCCAATTTCCACGCAAAACAAACAATAAGAATAACTAACGACTGATATTGCAATTGCATTTTTATTCGCCAAGTTGTGTTGATCAAAAGGCAAAAGGATCTTTCGTTCCTCGATTCAAGCAGCTGCCTGCTCAGTGCCCGCCCACCTTTCTAGTGTCTCCCACAACTGTCGTTTTCAATGCTGAATGTCAAGCATGTAAACTGTAAATATCAAAATTTGTAGACTGTGGTTTGACCCAGGGATGTGGAAGCAGTCAAATTTTAAGTGCTTCCGCTTCCAGCTCCTCTTGAAGTTTTATGCTTCCGAGTTCGCTTCCGCTTCCTCACCTTTGAAATTTTTTGCTTCCCCTTCCAGCTCCGGATAAAATTAGTCGCTTCCGATTTCGCTTCCGCTTCCAATTTCTTTTATCAAAGTGTTTCCGCTTCCACAAAAATTTAACCGCTTACTCTTCCACATCCGTGCAAAGTATGAAACAGCTAATTGTATTTAGTGTAACAAAAAAGCAGGCAACTTTATTTTGTAAGCTATTTTATTTAACTTGTGTTGTCGACAGGGCATGGTATGGAATGGAAGACGATTTTTCCATATTCCATACAGGCAATTTTCTTCCATTCCATTTCCGTTCCATACTAAAAATCTTCCATTCCATATTCCATTCCTTACTAAATTTTCTTCCATATTTCATTCCATACTTCCATACCAAAGAACTTTTAGACTGGAAGCAATGCAACGTATATTTTGCTGCTTTGCATGTTTGCAATGCTGTAAGCAACCACTCGTGAAGGTGCGTCAATAATACTACGATGCAACAACCGGTATCTGGTATGCATATTGCATGTGGTTTAATGCATAGGCGTAGCCAGGATTTTGGATTGGAGGGAGGGCTAAACCGTAAATCACATGCAATGACGTCATCAAAAATTTATGGGACAAAGAATGAAAGATCAAAAGCTGGAGGTCTGATTTAGCATGTAACCAGGGTTTGCTAAAGGGAAAAGACTAAAACCGCCAGTTAAAAAGTTTACTGACATATCAAAATTGGGAGACGTGGTGAGCAAATTATTGCAACTCAAACGTGTCACAGACGGGGCCTGGGGGCGGAGTCACCAGCCGCCGGAGGCTATGGGAGTCTGGGGGCAAACTCCCCCACCGCTAAGCGATTTTTGTAAGTTTCTGGGGAAAAATGGCTCTTTTAATGCCATTTGGATCACATTTCGCACGTTTTCAGAGCCATTTGAAAGAACAAAATTTTCGAGATTTGAAAGCCAATTGAACAAATCCCTTCCTTTACTTCAGATCAAGTCCAAAACACATTTAAAATCTTGCATTTTGAGGTTAAATTTTGTGACTTGGCCTGGTCAGGGGAATCAAGGTACATTGCTTTCTGCAACATTTTTAGCATTAAATCATTAACTCGAAGATTTGCCTTTGAAGATTTTTGTTTTGTCATGAAAATAACCAGTTTTAGGAATATGTACCACCAGGAGCCCAGGCACCCTCGATTCAACTGCAATAATTTGTTCTATAAGCGTTTCTCCTAGCTAAGTTTTTTTCAAAAGCATTTTGTCGCGTAAAAATCAATGAGATGGAGGTGGATTATTATGTGATAGGTGGTGAAGGTGGAATTTAAAGTTATTTCAAGTTGATACATTAGATACAATAAATGGCTACTAATCATGTTATTGAAATATAAAAGTTATCTGGGGGCCTAAAACATATTATTGCATAAACAAGTTAGATGAGGGCCTGAAATTGCACCTTTTAGAACAAAAACACTGAATTTCTCCCGGCTTGGACATTTAAATTGGTTGGCAAAAATTTAAATTGAGCGGGACCGGGCCCCCTGGTCGTCAACATTAAGTTATGCTTATTGCTGTTGTACGCATGTTCTGTTGCGCCCAAAAAATACTAAAAAATCTGAATAAATAGGCTTTGTGTCATCATTCTTACCATTGGTAGCATTTCAATTGGGGGGAGGCAGAGGGCCTAGGCCCCTTGGATACGCCTATGGTTTAATGATTACCGTACCAGTTTGCTCTCATATCAACTATAAAATTTGTCATAACCAAACTCTTAAAGAACATTTACCGTAATAAAAATATCAAGCTTTAACACCAAAAAGAATTATAGTAAGCTGAAAAACTAAAAATATAAATAAAATTATGCTGAAACGGGAATGAAATAGCAAATACCAGTTTTCGTGACGATGTAAGAAAACAAAATTTAGGACTTGGCAAATTGTCAATCTCAAAAAAACAAAACAAAAAAGCAAGTCAAACCTGTCAAAGTCGTCAACTACAACATCAATGCTGCAAATTAAAATGTACTTACACTGATGCAATACGTACACTGTTTGTGCCATGTAAACAACCAAAGTACCGCGATTTGTCGACAAATAATACGCGTAGGTATTGCAGTTGAGTACTTCTGTGACAATATTATTTATCATCACCCGACATCGGTATGTATTTTTCTGTAAATACAATGCACAAAATCTAGTATGGAATTGGTATGGAAGAATGGAAGATTGTCTTCCATTCCATTCGTGAAATCGTCCATTCCATTCCGTTCTGGCATCTTCCATATTCCATACCAAAATTTCCGTTCCAATCCATTCCATTTTCCATTCAATTCCATACCATGCCCTGGTTGTCGATTCTTTATTATTATTATTGTCACATTTTACCCCAACGGTTTTAGTCAGTTTGAAAATCCGGAAGCGACTGACTTTGAAAAAATTGCTTCCACTTCCAGCTCCTTTTCAACACTTTCGCTTCCGAGTTCGCTTCCGCTTCCAACCTCTTTCATCAAAGTGCTTCCGCTTTCACAAAAAATTAACCGCTTCCACCGCTTCCGCTCCCACATCCCTGGTTTGACCCGACCGCGAATCGAGCCTGTGTCTTCGGTTTCAGGAGCAAACGCTATATCCATTCGACCACTGATTAGTTCAATACTACCAATTGAAATTTTTCAATAAGCCGGCAATCTGAGATCATATCAAAAATCTTTGCACGAAAACAGTTTTTTCAAAAAATACGTAGAAAGATATAAAATCTTTGAAAAAAATCATTGTTTGTAACCTGTATAACTTTCGCATATCGTGGAAATAAAATGTAATGCAAAATTGGTCACAAAATTGTGATGAAAAATTGTATAAACTAAATGCATTACTTTTCTTGAATTTGCTGAAAATTTGTAGTGTAACTTATTATTGTATAGCCATTTTTTAAAATTTAACCGACTTTGCGTAAACATTGGCATTTTTCACGAAGGATTACTTAAAAACGTTTTTTATCGTATCTATAATTATGATTAACCACACAGTAACTGGACACTCCAAAATTTAAAAGCAGTTCTCAAAATGTCTGCAGTTAGGATTTCAAAGCGCGATAGCTTTGTCTCGGCGAAATGAAAAGACACTATTTCCCGTGATCAATTAAAATCTCAGCCGATAAAAACATGGCCAAAACAGCTGCCTTTCTTGGCACGCCATTGTGTATCATTAATTAAAATCGCAACAAATTATGCAAAAACAGACGTTTTTCGCATTCGAAAAATTTCAAAATGCAATGAAAATTATACTGTACAATGAACACTTGGACAGTGTTATACCTTCATTTCTTGGCTTAAACTCAAAAATAATCTTTCAGAAGATATTCAGCATCAAATCAAAAGCTACAGCATTGCGGAAAAATGATAGTAAATAAAAATGAAAGAGACAAAGAGACTCATTGGTTTGGAATTTGATTTTAAGAGATTACTTCCGGAAGAAGATGTTTGTTTCAGTGGTTCTAGCGTTGTTGAAGACGTCAGATTGACGTAAATGCCAGTAGAATCCCAGAAGTCACACATGTCACTGTGGTAATTTGTTTCTAAGAAAACTCCTGGGCGGAGTCTGATGTTGGTCCAGGGAGGAATGGATCCATCCTGAAGAAATTTTTTCATTTTGTTGTTTAAGATGACTAAGTCAAGAAAAAAAAGAAGCGTCCTTTTTTCGTAAAATATTGATAATGATGCGTGATTGGTTGAAAACTGATAATTAGAGGTGGGCAGTATACTTAATTACTTTGTACCAAATTACTTTTTCCGTACCGACACCTGTACCGACTTCGAATTCCTTTTAGCTTTGCTAATTAGGTACTTTTTCGGTACTTTTGTTTCTTTCAATTTTTTCAAAAGTTAAAATATTATTTAGCCCCACAACAATTCAGATGCAAAATAGATGATCACTCCGGTTTCTCAGCTGTTAAAATTCTGTTCTACTCAGCGTATTTTCTTTTGGTAAACGTTTGCAATATTTTATCAAGCAAGAGTAAACAATTTTTTTAAATCTCCAAATTCAGCAGATACGCGAACAGTCATTACAGCTTGATTGATTTTGCTGGCAGTAGCGTACGCAGGATTTTCGAAAGGGGGGCCAGAAAATTAGAAAATAATGAAGACCAAACGAAAACTTTCTCCTCTCAAAATCAGTTCGTTTTCCTGCCCAAAATTAGAAAAAATAAAAAAAAAGGTCTTCACTCAAAATTAGTCCGGTTTTTGGCCCAAAATTAGGTGAAGACCAAAAAACAAAAACAAAAAAACGGGTCTCAACCCAGATTCTGTCCTTCTGTGTGCTCAAACTTTCTGCCCAAGTTACAAAAACGGGGGGCCATGCCGCAATTTTGCATACTATTCTATGCTAATTATACTATCCTGGCGATCAAAGGGGGGCCTCTGCACCATGCCCCCCTAAATACGCCCCTGTTTGCTGGTCATCACAAAATTTAACATTTAAAATTTCTATAAAGTCAAAAAAGTACCGAGTACCACTAAAGCAATTCCGTACTTTTTGAAATGTGTATAACGAGTACGGTACCGAAAATTACTTTTGAAGTCGAATACCGATACCGACGTACTTTTGAAGTCCGATGCCCACCTCTGCTGATAACGCACTGTACGCGCCTGTATCTACAGTTACACTATTTTGGCAAAATTCAGTGCAAAAAAAGGCTACTACCCACTAGTGTAATCCCTAACAATAATATTGTGTCGTTTTTGCAAGCCTATGCGATTAAAATTTAATGAAAATCTTGAGTTAAATTTTGAGGAAAGAAATTGCTATCACAAAAAGCTATACTGGCTTTGCTTGCAGAGTTAATAAAGCAGTTAATGGGAGCAAAGCTGCCAAGTAGGGTTACTTGCGAAAAATAAGGAATCATCCAAAGCATATTTTCACTAAATTTCAGTTTTTTTACGAGTATTGTATCTAATTTAATCAAATCTTTAGTTATACTTGCTGTATTTCGCCGAAGCGTCTAACGAGTTTGCGGGGCCAATCTCTGCGCAACTGAGCCCGATCAACACAGCGTCCGATCAACACAGAGCCCAATCAACACAGCGGTGGCGAGTCGTTGGCAACACTATGTCCAATTTAGCCGGCCCGAGATATGAATCCCAGACCTACCGCTATAGAGACGAACGCGTTACCGTTTGAACAACTGAGATAAATTATTTCAAAGTAGAGATCTCCCCACAGTGCTGCCAGATAAAATATTACTTTTTCTAAAATAACGTTCAAAATATCTTTTCTTTTTGAAAACATCTGAATTCAAGGCTTCTGCAAGGAGTTCGAGTTGCAACAGGAATAATACTCTAAAAAGTTAGGTAGGATATCCTAATTCAAGAAAAATTAGATTTTAACTGGCAACACTGTTGAAGAGCTAAGCTTTGAAACGAAATATTTCAAAGCCGATTGGAAGAAAACCGAAATTTGGTGAGGATACGTATGCTTCAGATGAGAGTCTTGATCTTTTGCACATAACCTTAACTGGATGCTTCACTCAGTTTTAACGCAGTTGCTGAATACTGTATAACTAATAAGAGCCATAAACGCATTATTCTCACCATAGCAGCAGTGGCCTTATAAGGAGGCCACGTTCTGATATGATTATGCGGTTTTCCGTGATGAGCGAAATGGCCCCAAAACCGGTTCAGTATTTTTGACACTCTTGAACCGAGAGATGTCAAATTCAACCTGAAAAAACAAAAACAAAACAAAAACGAATAAATAGTATTTAAGTTTTTTTGATAATAAGAAGGATTGACAAGTTTGACGTCCTTCGTGGTCGACTCCTGGGAAATCATAACGACTTCCACTGGCAGTTAGGTGGCCAGATCAACCACCAACCCTGCAGCTACAAAGCAGCTCGAGTCATAAGATGCACAGAGCTGGACAGCGCTGTTTCGAGCTTTTAGCTCTCATCGGCAGCCCTTAGCTTCTCTAACAAAGTTATTCCCCAGCTGGACAAGACTCTTGGCCGAACTGGACAAACCTTAAGGGCTTGCACAGCGGCAGAGGGTTTGTAGGGAATAAACGATTTTTCACTTGTGGTACCACTTGTGGTACCAAAGCTCGAAACAGCGCTGTCCAGCTCTGTGCAATAAGAAGGATTTACATTATCTTATTCTGTCACTATTAACAGCTGTATAACATATTCCACTGAATTTTTGCAATGCCATTATAATAGTCAGATGTTTGAGGCACGCGGTGAAGATTTAGGCAGCAGAGCAACAAGGACAATGAATCAATACCATTACATTTTGCATATTTGAAAATTTTACGCAAAAAGGGTATTTGGGGAGTCACGTTTTTACAACATCCTCAGATTATTATTATATTATTATTAAAATTCAATTGTTTGTTCGTCGTAAACTGAATAAAAATAAACAAAATAGCTGAGTAATTTAACTAAAAATTTCTGACCGGAAACTGTAAAAGGGCCTACGAGGAGTCTTCGAGTCAAGCAGCCACCAACTTAAGATAAAATCTAAAAAGAGAGCAAAACGATAAATACTAAGTTTCAAAACTTTATTAGCATACTGAACTTACCCATGTCGGATGGAATTGAATAGATAAGCCAACTCCGCCGAATGGCTTGGAAATTTGCAAAATAAGTCAGCAAAAGGGTCTCCGTAAATTTTCTCGCAGTTGTACGCGTCTATGCGGTAATCAAAAACGTACAAAAATATGTTTGAATTTTTCGTTGCAGTATCAGCTGACAGTAATCTGTAATACAGGAGATGAATAAGTCTGTGGTTGATATTAGGCTGTCAAAAAGTGCTCTATCAACAAAGGGTTAGGACGAATATCACACCAGATCACTACAGTTCTGAAACAGTAAAAATCTAAAATCGTATAATACCTAATAATCTGTTTCAGCCATCAATAGGATTATTAGGAGTTTATCTCATTCAAATAGAATCAATTTGAATGGTACACCCCTGATGCCATTTATGGATGAAACAGACTGTTGGGTGTTATACAATTTTTGTTTTTATTGTTTTAAAACAGCTGAGGGAATCTGCTGTGATAAGAGATCAAAATAATCCATTCAAATCTTTCATTGTAATCGTTGTATTATGCCGAAGCGTGTAAGGAGTTTGTGGGGCCCATCTCCAAAGTTATTGCGCCCGCGGATAACAGAGCTCTTTTCGAAGAAATGTTGCGGCGGTGGCGAGCTGTTGGCAACACTGTGTTCGATTTGACCCGCCCGAGATTTGAGCCTGATACCTCCCGCTCTAGAGACGAACGGATTACCGCTAGACCAACTGGCCGATTATACCGAACGTGATAAGAGATAAATAAGAAAACACAATAAATAAATTAACAAAGAAACGAATAATTAAGCAATTAAATAGATGATACATTTGTCTTGTGCAAAACAATGCACAGTAGCCGAGACCTAACTCGACATAAGTTTTAATTCAGAAGAGCCAATTTAGAAAAAGGTTTTCGTTTTCTGAATTTTTTCAAATGGCGATTTTACATTCAAGTAATAAAATCCTTTGCCAATAATTTCGAGGTTGAATGCAAACATTTGGGTATTAGACTCTTAGAATTAATGAATTATCTTATCGCGAACAATTATACCGACAATCAATCTCTTAATTCAGAGCTGAAATTGACAATGACATTTGTAATTGCTAAAAAATGGCACATTAGCGTGCCAAAATTTGATTTCATCCATGAAAAATTGAGAAAAGATCTAAAACGATATTTATCAACGCCATTATTTCATATCTTAATCGCAGCGAATTTCAGTGAAAACTTTGTAAAAACAACCCAATAAAAAATGAAGATGTGTTTAACCTTACATTTATCCAGTCAATCTGAACAAGAATCTGGCCAAAATTCGATTCAAAGTTGTTTTTTTAAGTGATTACTCTCAAAACGAAACGAACACGATATATTTTATTGAAAATGCAAAGTGCTAAAATTCATTTTGTTCTTTAAACATTGATCAAACGTTTCAGCAAAGAAACTTATTTGTTTCGCAAATTCTATTTAATATTTTCTAAAAAGCAAAGTTTTCATTTTAAAATTAGTAGGCTACTGTATAATCTTCAAGAATTGCTTGACAAAATTGCAAAATTGGAAAAATTTCGGCATAATGTGACAAACTAAACTACTGCATTTTCTTTGACATCAAACTTCTTTCTACTTTATAGCAAAACTTAGTCAAAAAGTTTTAAACTTGCATAAAATAATAATTAATAAAAAAATATTGGCAACCATAGCATCAGCTGATTGGAATTCACGTCAAAGTTTGCGTGTCATGAAATTCTAGCGGAATGAGTTTTCAAGCTCAATTCGTCAGCCAACCTCAAGTTGGAAACCTGTGTTGTGACGTCATTTACCTCAAGGATCAGTTTATGGACACTCAAGTACAAATAAAAATCAAACAATCAGAGCCAAAGGTTCTTGAAAATAGAGCTTTTTAACGTCTCCAAGGAAAAAAATATTTTAATTATTCATACATCGCACGTGATTAATATGATTTCATGACGTCTCACGAAAAAAGTTTTATAGGTATGACTAGGATGGGTTGGTTTCGCGATACATCTCAAATTATTGACACTGTATGATACTTCCTGTACTGAAAGAGTTTTAAGAGTGTTTTCCATGTAGATGATCAACGGTTTCATTGGAAATCTTCATCCATTATCGTGCAATACGGTGACAAATAGTTGAGTAAAAAAGTTTATGCCCTCAAATAATTTTATCTTCTGCACATATTATGTTGGCTGATTTTAAGAAATTTGTATCAGTTTTTGTTAAATAAGCTACTCAAACAAGGATCAATTACTACTAGTTTCTTAAACTACTAATTGAAACTTAGAAAATTATATTTTATTAAAAGGCAAACAAACAGTAACAAATTGAACAACGTTTTGTTATAAAATTTGAAAAATTAAAAACTATGAATTAGTTTTTTCTAAAATTTAATTTAAGACTGACCTCGCAAGAGCTCTGGTTGGGCACACGAACAACATATCCGCAACTTCCTGAGCTAGCAAGTTTTTATAATTAGAATCTTGTGCGTTTCCAAATTTTTTCAGATACTTATTTGCCGCTTTTGATCCAAACTTGTTTCCAATATATTTGTTGCTCTCATCCTGAATACATAAACAAACAAAATATACAGATGAATAAATAAAATCAATTAACGTGATATACACTCGTTGTTTTTACGAAAGTTTAATTATCTTATAATGTTAGTGTATTTAGGCATATGGAGTGGTTTTTTCTTGGCTTTCAAAATTTTGTCAAGATTTCAAATATGAGAAAGAAAAGGATTATTTACTTTACGAATCAAAAATTTGATTATGTTTTGCAGAATAGGGCTTATCAGTACGTTTCAATAGACTGCAATGATTTCTGGTTAAGCTTAAATAATAGTGGAATTAAAATAAACGCTACACCGTATTTTGTTTAAGTTCTAAAAGCCCCAAATTAGGAAGAGACTATTGAAACTCAGAAGTAAGGACCTTCTTGTGGGTTCCATTTACTTTTGATTATCGATCCGATTTTGCACAAGGGTGTGGGATACTAAATAGGAAATATGGTAATTGCTTAACAATTGGAATAAGCTATATTAACAACATTTTTGAATGGGTCAATACAAAAGTCTTATTTAGACATTAAGTTTAGGTTCGTTAAAAATTTTGATTTTCGGCAAATTTGCCAAAAATAAATATTATCGAAGTTTGGCTATGTTCCGAAGCTAAAAAGTGGTTTGATTATTCAAAAATTTTACCATAAACTGCTGTTTTGTGATTCTTTCTTCTGTTGGGAGTTTCAGAAAAGCCATTTCATCAGAGGTTGTACCGATCATTATCTCTTTGTCGGGGTGCCTTTTTGAAAAATATTCAAAAGGCTGAAGAGAAAACTCAACCCCATCCAATAGAGGTCGATATGGCTCTTCTGAATCAGCGATGTTTGTCTGCGCATGGACGACAGCTTCATGCGATCGCATCAGGGTCTCGGGAGATGCTTCCCTAAAAATGATTCAATAAATGCTTGGGAGAGTCTTCGCAACTTGCGTTTGACTTCAGTCTTTAAGCTACATCCCTATAACTTTAGTTTTATGCTATAGATTTCGTCATACAGAGTGCACTGTATTTATCGTTTTGAAACAAATTTTGTGATGTTCAATGAAGGACTTCCAATGATATCTATCCTTTGGAACTTCACAACAAGATACTTTATTATTACAATATTTAAGAAAAAATTTTTGCTTTTATTCTTTTTTTTTTCTTAACACTTTCTCTAAGAATCTGTTAATTTATAATTGTTACGCAATATTTCGCAACGGCAAAATAAAACACCCTATGATCCCAAAGTTAGAAGGTAAAAAGACTAATTTCTTCGGCTATTTTTTTGATTCTGGTAAGTCTATGTGGATGCATTTTATTTTATGAATAATTGTTGAGCTCTTTTTTACAGTTTTATTCGTTTTGCATTAAAAAGAACGTTTTTAGCAATGGGTTGTTATAGCAGGGGTTGCCTAGCAGGGTGTTGCCTAAAATGAAAAAGCTATGCTGAATGTTAGCATTATCATGCTGTCAATCTGTTATGACAGTTTGCAGAGATAAATTTGGTATCGGTGAAGAATATTGAAATGACGATTTTTGCTGGTTTTATTAAAAATTGTCAAAAATAATAAGCAATTGTTCTCATCAATAGGTTTTCCCGTAGACTGGCAATTTTTGTTGCTTTTTTGTACAGTTTTAATGTCCTATCATATTTTTGATTAATTGCTAGGTCATTAATCTGCTTTTTAACAGCATTGATGGATGGGTGCTGTCCAAAATCGTGAAGAAAAGGGTTTGAATTTCCTGCCAGTTTCGTTTGGATCTCAGCCAGCAATGTTAAACTCGGCCTCTGTCTCTTACATTTGCACTTGTATGACACGGGTTCGATTCCTTGCCAATTCACGTAAAAACAACAAATCATTAAACAAATGACGGCAAGAAATTTGGCGAAAATCATTAAGTTCTTTATATGGTTTTGTATGGCAACAAGAGCAATTCTGTTACCGGTATTGAAGCAAAATCTATGCGGCATAAACCTAGAATCTAACAAGCGTGCCAATCTAAAATGCAGAATGGTATAAACCTCGATATGGTCATCATTTTATTAAGTTTTGAGCCTATCAACAGCTAACTTTTAAACTTGGCAATTTCGCAAAAAGATTGTTGCAAAATATGGTTTTAAATTTAAACAAAATGAACATGCTTTTTCTTGATCAAACAGAATTTTCGATATATTTTATCCATTTGGAAAAGACATATTTGTGAAGAACTACGATTACCAGAGCAATCGAATGGATTTTAATGATCAGAGAAGACACAATGCCCTTCGTTAGCCTGATTTTTACTGTTTTTATCTTTTGTTTGCTTCCGCAAATTCATAATTTAGTAAATTTAATTATCAGGGTAAGTCTGACCATAAGTATAGGCAAAAAGCTTTGAGAATTGAACGCTAAGCATTATTTTCAGCATTTTATATTTTTTGAAATTTCTACAGAGTGAATGAAAATTTTGTTGCTGAGCATAATATAGTTTCTATTTAATCCATAAAACATCGCGTAATATCTCTTCAAAACTTAAGAATTAGATTTCCATAGAAGAAATTTTAAAGTTAAATGCTGCATTACCCTATACCATGGATTGACTTCAATTAACTTAAATCCGCAGAAAAGTAAAATCTAAGGGGAAACATTGAAGAAATTCCATTGCCAGCAGATTATCATAATTAGGAATAAAATCTATATATAAGATACCTTTCTGAATTTCCACAAACATTTTCTACTCACAATAAACATTGTAGTCGACTCCCTCGGCAGTTCAAAGCAGAGAGAAGAGCTTCCGTGATTCGCAGAGCTTCCGCCCTGGTAGGATACTTGTAAGCTCCAGGGTTGCTTTGTATGGCTGCTCTTTTGAACAAAGGTTTGCTTTTGTTCGACATCAAATGAAGCGTAATCGATTGGGCACCAGCGCTCTCTCCAAATAAAGTGACCTAAACACTTTTATTGAGAAACGAGTTTGCTGTGGCCCATCTTCGCGTCATTGCTCTTTGGACCGTTCTTGCTTTGGCGCGTTTGAATATTAAAAAATCATAATGGTCGCAATTCGCATTATCACAGATTGAAAAGCTCTTTCAGAGCGAAAAAAATTTAAATAGCGATTATAACAAGAAATAAGAAAATCGCAATCACAGACGCTAATTTCTGGGTGCTGAATGCAGTCGCAATGCACATTTTGTAAAAGAACCTGAGGTAATAAACAGTACTTAAATTGTAAAATTTTGCTTGTGGGGACACTTTTGCAGCCTTGACTGAACCTTAATGAAGGTCAGGCGCTCAGCCAGGATTTCGCAAAGGTGGGGGCTTTTTTGGAAGTTTGATCCAACCGTAAACAAACTTGACCCAAATTTTCATTAGTCTTGAGTTGGATTGAGGCGATTTTTTAGAGAAAATTTTCTGGCCGAAATCAAAAATTTAAGGTTTTTTTCCGACCAAAAACCGGTGATGTCCAAAAAAAGGTCTTCGCCGACGTTTGAGGTGTTTTTTCGTCTGCATCACTGTTACCGCGGAAATCTCAATGGGGGGATGCCTAAATCTCGATGGGGGGACGCTCAATCTCAATGAGGGGACGCGTCCCCCCGTCCCCCCTACAATTTAAGTACTGGTAATAAATCATCTAGCCTTTATTTGATCACCCACCAAATCACAGAGAGAATAGTTATAATGCATAAAATTACCTTATGCTTATTTCCGCCGAAATTTCTGATATTGTCGTGAATCCATTTCAAAGCCAACTGCTGATCCTTAATTCCTTGATTTCCATCAAATCTTCTTCCGTCTTCTTCAAATGCAAGAAAACCCAAGGCATCTGTCAATTATGAACAAATTTTGTGATCACAGTAATACATTGAAACATGATGAAATGATAATTGATGGGCACGTTGGCTTCTCTAAAGGCCCAACCATACAAAATCCTTCTTTTGCGCTGGATGAAAATCTGAGAAAAATACCACTTAAAGAATGGGTACCGCGTCATCACACAAGTAACCACTGTTGAATATAGCAAGCAGCGTACGTGGATCACCTCTTATGCGACCACCAGGGTAAACGGCTACGTTATCATGATTCGAAGAAGCAGAGAGGGTTGATGATTTTTGCGTCTTCAAACGTATTGCATATTCTAAACTCGACAATTTTTCACAGGTGAAGTTAAATCCTGAAAATACATCTATTCTAGGTTTTTGCTGTAGATTAGCAGGCATTAAAAGCAAGTGCTGTGCTGTGCTGTTCGCGGTATCGCACTTTTGCACCTACAGTGGATCAGGTTCTATCGATTCTCATACTGTTCTATCGATTCTATGGATGGAATTGGTCGGTTGAGGTATTTTTACACCAGTGTGGGGGGGGGGTAATGCTGCTGCCATCGCAGTGACATATGTTATTTTTGTCAAATTTTGGAACATTTTCTTACTTAATCTGTAATTTATTGAAACGACGACAGTATTTGTTGTATTTGCTAAGAGTTGTCCATCAAATTGAGGCTCTGTTCCTGCTCCGAAAGTGAATCCGCCTCCGTGGATCCAAACCATAACCGGGAGTAAATCTCTGCCGTGATGTGGAAGGGATAGGTCAAATGCTGACGGAACATGGACATTCAAAACCAGACAGTCTTCCGAATACTGAAGCAAAAAAGGAAAAAAAAAAACTGTAAAATTGGTCATTGCAACTTTGATAAAAACAGAGGTAAAACTGACCAAAACCAACCAACCTAGCAAGCATTGCAATATATGATAGGCTTGCTACAATTCGCTGCAGTTTCTTTAAATCGTGCGAAAAAATATACAGACGACTATACGTTTTAAATTAGGATTAACATAATAGAATTTCTTTCCCCATGACGCTATATGCTAAGGCTTTACTTTTTCAATTTGTTTTCAGTTGAATCGTTAAAATTAACCTAGTAAAATTTTTTCCAGCCCAATCGACTTTGGGCCAAATTAACGCAAACGTGCATGTCTCAAATCAGAGGAGCTTTTTCTAATTTTTGAAAGTGACGTACATTTTGGTATCCTCAGTCTTCAGCTAATTTAATATTCTAATGTTTTCCTTTTGAAAGTAGAGTATATATATTGACTAGTTTGCCAAAAGATTAAATATTTTCCCCAACTTACTGTTTCACATTCTTTTTCAGAGTGGCATAAAACAGGGTATCCATAGCATCTTCGGAAATTTGGAATGGAACAGTTTAGTCTTCCTCCGTGGGAAACCGGTAGAGGAGGCTGAAACCTGAAAATATTTTGCAATCTTTCGAAAACCTTTATCTTTCAGTGATTGTTTTTAAACATTTGTTGCCGAAGAATTAACTCCGAAAGCGAAAAATAAGAGATAGTTTCAAAAAAGCAGAATCGTTTTGTGATCTGACACTGCCGACAACTTTAGCACTACTTGAGGTACCTCAACTATTTTGTAAACAAATTACCTTAAATGCCCAACTGGAGCCCGCCCATAGGGTATGCTGTAGAAAGCATAACTCTCCGAAAACGATCTTCCCACCACTGACCCAACGCTGGTGTTTACTTCCGGCATACTTCGATTAGGGTTTGCATTGCTGGATTTTGCCACAGCAACAACAAACAACAAAACTTGAGCACACGAAAAAGTTGTCATGTTTTTGACGAATTTCTTTGACGAATATTTCAACTGCAATAATCTTTCTGGAAAATACTACTAACCTAAAACGCATAAAATATCTGCAATACGAGAGAATTTTTTACTCAAGTTTTAAATTTTCTGCTTCGGAACAAAACTTTACTGTAATACCGTTTACGTAATTGTTAGTTCATATTGGACCCAAACGCGCATGGAAAATCTTATCCACTGATTTTGAACCTAGTTCGCAGACAGAATATCTCATTAATGTAACGGTCAGATTCATTAAGCTGGCGCTGAGCATTTGCATAAGCGACTAAGGCGAGACAGGCAATTATTTTGCAGAATTTTTACCACGCAGTAAGGGGAATATATTGCATTTTTTGCCAATGTCAATGGGTTTTCGAAATACTACACTTCAAACCATCAAGTTTTCAATAAATTCCTTATTATTCTTGGTTTTATTTTATTAGGTTAATAAACAACTTTATTTAATATCAATTTATTGCATACCACAAAACTAATAATGCAGAAAACGTTATGAGTTTTTGGCCATCTTTTTTTGGTAATCTTCAGTTAAATTCAATTCCAGCAAAAACAGAAATTTTAAAATCCGCAAAAACAAAACTAAATTCAATTAGCATCAATAACATTAATGTTTTGGTCGGTAAAAACAGTCGAAAACAGTGTATAAGCGTAAACAAATTCAAACCGTTAAATACAGTATAATTGTCTTGACATTTTCACAACATCGGGTATTGAAAAAAAAGAAAAAAAAAGAGTAAACTATTAGCGCAACTTGTGAGATAATGCTTCTAATACAAAAAACAAACATCTCAATATATGCTAAAACTTGCTTAATTTCTTACACGATACATTGCTAAGATTCAAGCAGATTTATTTCTTCGAGAGCATTTCTTGGCTTTTATAGTTTTTTCTCGCACATGTTTTGGCTGAGTTTTTATTAATTTGTAGGACAAGCAGACGACATGTTGCGTGGTGTTACGTCATTAAAGTTTGCTATAAAGTTTTTTGTGAATGATAATCCATCCAGCTTTTTTTTACTTGACCATATATGGCTCTAACGCATGCTCTACGACTGCAGTATGCTTTCTTTAACGGATATAAGATCTAGGGTTCAGCAGAATATTGTTTTAGCTAACAAGTTTATGATTCTATTTGAAATGAAGGTGGAACAAATCAGCAGCGCTTTTACAAAATCAATCAAATATTTTAAAATCATTACATCTAAAACTAATGCTAAAATCGATTTCGGTTTCAGAGGACCATAGTATGTGTGAATAAAATTAGAAAATTACAATTACAAGTAAAAACCGAGCGAAAAAACTACAGCAACTTCCGATGAAAACTTAGGAAATTAAATACTTAAATGACAATTTTTTTCAGATACTGGCGATTTTCTTTTGAGACCAAAATCGATTTTAGAATTAGTTTTTGATATAATGATTTTTAAATATTTGACTGATTTGGTGAAACCGTTGATTGTTCCACCATCTATGAATCGTATCTACAAAATGTCATCTGGAGCATTTTCTTTCTGGTTCGATTCTCTGTTTTTCCCCATCGATAACTATATTTGAAATCAAGATATTTTGGAATTTTTTTTGTTCAGTTGTTTTGTTTTTGTGGATTTGTTTATAGTTGCACATTTTGCTTAGACGCTAATTTTTTCTTATTTTTCCCAAAAAAAGTAAAAATAAAGAGATTTTAGTAATTCGTTGTACCATAAAAAAAGCTGCCCCAAAAATAAAAATAATAAAATCTAAAACCTTTTAGAGCCTATTCAATCCATGAAACAATTAAGGTTTATAGGTATTCAGCAATTTTTGGTACTCTGATATCAAATAACGTCTGCACTAAATTTGTCTCAAGCAGAAAGCATTTTTTAGTTTGGTGCGTACGGACAAATTTCATATTCGAAATACTGGGAGGGGCTGTAGATTGCGTAGTATCCCTACAACTTTTAAGTCTGTTAATTAATCGTGACATCATTTTGTGTTTTACCAATTATTATGTAAATTCAATAACACTATTTATCTGTAGATAGATATATTACATCATTAAAAAGACTCTGTGTAAAAACAACTGCAACAAAAGATTACATAATGCTTCCTTTTCAAATATTACATTGCAGAGTTAAACAGTATTATTTAAAGTTGTTTTGGTTGTTTAGAAATCTCACGACTAGGGGAAATTCGGCAAACGATTACGATGTTGCTTTAAATAGTAACCATTTTAAAGTTTTCTCTTGTTAAAATTTTACTAAATATTTATGTTTATCTAGATTCAAAGTATCACAGTGAACCCTCGTTTGTCGCGGGGGATACGTTCCAAAAATAACCCGCGATAGGTGAAATCCGCGAAGTAGTCAGCTTTATTTTTTACTGTTATTTTACAATGCAATACTGTACTGCAGAATAAAACAAAAAATATAACCTTTTTTAGGTCCAAAATGTGTTTAAGAAATAGAAATATTAACGTTTTTTTACAAATAACTATAATAGTTTAAAGAACGGTGTTGTAAAACAATATTTTTTTATTGTAATGAACTTTTAGACAACAGTAACGCCCCTAAGCCAATCAGAATTCACCGTAAAAAAAATCACTGTAAAAAATTCCGCGAAACAAGCGAAGCCGCGATAGGTGAAGCGCGATATAGCGAAGGATCACAGTAATCACAGTATGATCTGGTTTTTACTCAAGCATTTACTCAAGAAAGTGAAGAAAATTTTTTTCTGAGTTGGGTTATATCCACATGAAAACATTGTCAAACGTACAATAACTAATTCAATCTTGAAAGCAACGTGCAATTAGGGGAAGAGTAAATAAAAAGGTGAAATTTGTTTGTTTTTGTTTTGTCGCTAAACAAATTAACCATTTGACAGTCTTTGTCGCAAAACAAATTAACGTGTTCGTCTCTAGAGCGGGAGGTCTCAGGTTCAAGTCTCGGGCCGGTCAAATCGGATACAGTGTTGCCAACGACTCGCCACTGCGGAAATATTTTTTCGAAAGGAGCTGTGTTACCCGCGGGAGCAATGATGAGGAGATGGGCCCAGCAAACTCGTTGCACGCTTCGGCGTAATACCGGGAGTATAATGAAAGATTTTATTTTGATTTGACATTTAAAAACACAGCCTATTGTAACTTAACAGCGTCTCTTTCTGTCAATAAAAGCCGTATATGCACCATGGTGGACTAACTTTGATGTGAAGATTAACAAAACTTCAGGGAAAAAGTTAAGCAATTAGAGAGAAAATTAGTACTATGGTGATGAAGTAAGGGAAGAACAGCCAATTCAGTTTATTTTATTCTAAAAAGTTTATCGGTGTAGAACAAGAATTCTTATTCGGGGGTAAATTTACCCCCCCGGAGGTAAATTTTACCTACCGAGGGGGTATATTTGCTGAATTATAAATTCAAGCAAACTTCAGCTTTCAGTATTTACCATTGCGCCATAACAACTGGGTGAATTAGTGGAAAATCCGACGAAAATTGTGGGTTTCTGACCCTAAGACCTTTTTTTTGTACGGAGAACACCTCCAGAATCGGAGAAGTTGGTGGTTCCCCGGTCTGAAGGCTTTTTTTTGGAGATCACCACAAGACTTGTAGAAGTCTGTGGACCGCCAATAAAATGGGGGTAAATGATACTTTTTTTATTTGGCCAGGGGTAAAGGAGACGAAAAAGGTCAAAAACCCCCTGGTGTAGAATATAAAAAATTAATAATTTGCGGATTAAATTCAATCCACGTCGGTAAACACGACCCTAAGACTATAAATAACTGATTTTATATACATAATTTCGAAAACCGCACAGCGGCTAAAAACTTTGTGCAAGCAAGCGGAGTGGCCTTCACAATACCTACTGTATAAACATCATTCAAGACCCAATCCACAATACAAACTTAACTAATTTTTGTGCTTGATCTCAACTTAACGGCAAAGAAAGACAGCAGTGAATCATGGTAGGCCATGAGTAAATGTTAAAACACTGTAAATTATGCAATTAAAAATTCAGCAAAAACAACGTAAATAAATTAAATATGATTTTGCCAAATAAGATACGGAGCAATCAAAAATTTTAATGTGAAGTTGATTATCTGCCAATTAAAACTTTTTCTCATATCACAACATGGGTGTAACGAGTTTAAAAAATAAAATTTTCAAGCAAGAAAAAAAACAACAACACTTGACTTGATTAAAAAAATTATTATTTCATTCATTCATTCATTTTTTTATTCTTGACCACTACAAAAATAGCGAATGCATAATAACACAATAATAATACGTAGAGTCAGGAAATAAAAACGATAATTACATTAAAACACAACGCTAAATCTTTCAAGCAAAAATTTTCAGCAAAATAATTGAAGCCAAAAACGAAATAATTGAAAAATATGCGGAAGCACTTTCAAATCCGGATGTAGTCGTTTCCTCAGGGGCTGGAGTGGGTAACGTAAAATTGTGATAAAATCCAAGATCGTCCCAATAATCGCAGATGTCGGATCGGTACTTTTGTATCTGGTTACTGCCCGAACCAGTGATGTTAAGACTAGGCCATACGACAACTCGAGCTTCGGGCTGTAACATCAAAATAAGCGCTTAGTTTATATTCATGCATACGAATGAACGACGCACTCAGCGCCAGTTATAACTTTATCAAAACAATAAAGAAGCTTTTCGTTTTATTTTTTTTTCGTTACCACGACGTAAAATTTTTGTCCCCAACAGAAAATAAGCGTTTTTTTCCCAAAGCACAACAACGCAAGCGCAAATTAAAAGGCTCCTTAATCACATCATAACAGAAAATAAAGTTGTTTTTTTAATGGAAAATATTTTCCATTAAACAATACAAACTTCATATTATGTTATGATCTGATTAAACGGCCTTTGTCTTATGTGTTTTCGAGTCAAAAGTTTGAGACTAGATTTGTAAAATAATTTAGCGTCCCGCAATTTCGTATTTAAGAGAAGATTGAAGAGCATTATTTACACCACCTAAAGCTGTTGTTTTTGTAACGGAAACTTATCTGACGCGTTTGATGTGGGCGCTGTTGGAATGCTGTTATCATGAGTTTAATTCTTCAGAGCGCCCGAACAAGCCAATGGCCCACTAAAACAATACTAGACTTGAAAGAAAAACAAATAAAAAGCGAGTGTAACAACTTAAATAAGTGTGACAACTTAGTGGTAAATTATAAAAAGACAAACTTTCAAATGGTGAAATCGAGACTATAAGTAACGCAATGAAAACATTTACCCAAAATATGACTTCAATATAGCCCTGCCAAAACAATGCATTTGTTGTAGGTGTTCCTTGATGCGAAAAATTACCCCACAATTCATTCATCATGTCGGCAAGTGCCTGGGCTTTGTCGGTTAGTTGAAGACTGCAAAACATAAAACTCAATTGAACGAACTTCTAATTCCTCCATGACCATGAAACAAGGCTTCAAAAAATGCCATTGTTTCGGTAGTGTGGCTCAAAAGCTTGAGCATTGTTTTTACAAGATTTCTGATATCACAAACTGGGTTTAATTTCAACCTTACAATCGCTTTGTTGTTGTTGAGAGTAAAGGGCTCTAAGACAGATATCTCTTCGTAGTGGCTTAACTTGAAGGAGTAAAAAGTATTATTGAGAAGCCAAAAAACAATAATTGCTGAATTAATTTGGGTGATTTTTTTGTGTTTTTGAATTGAAAATGGTTTAAAACAACGAAACTAGTCCTATTCAAATAAGTTTCATTTAATTTTGTCTGTCATTTTTTGGATCAAACTTAGTGCTAAACCATATTTTGGCTTTAAAATTATGCAAAATTTCAAAATTGAATGTCTTCAATACAAAGCAGATGCAGATTTGTTCAAAAGATAGCGCCATCTTTGCTTTTCGTAAATTAGCATTACAGCATTTTAGCGTTTACATATTACATATTGCATACCGGTAAATTCTCAGCTTATGCGTGACAGAAAGTATGCTTGGACACACTGATTACTGCTTCAGTTAATCACCGATTCTAGATAAACTCGATTAATTAAAAATTTCTTACTCACTCCGTAGTTGGACCAGAATTAAATACGTAATATAGTTCAGCTGCATGGCTCGCATATTTGCACATTGTTAGACCTTCGACGCCAAGAATTTCATCACAATTCAGCGCCTCGACAGGATCATCAAACACATAGTGGTAAACGGAATAATTAGCAGGGTTAGTTGCAGAGTCAATAGCATCTTCCAAAAATCTACAAGAATACTTTGAGTAAAATTGCTAGGACAATAAGAGATAAGGTGCAGTACTGCAAAAGTACATATTTCATCCACAGTATAACGAGATAGTGTATTTATCATTAGCGGAGTAGCGGAAACAACTATACAATCAGGATCTTTAATTAATTTGCATTTTCTTTTATGTTTGAGGCTTCATTGAAAAAAACAGAAGATACCGCAAAAAACTAGACAAAAAAGGGTAAAAGAATATAATATGATTATTCATGTTCTTGTCAGAAAGCTTTGTTGAGATGATAAGCGATCCATGGCTTTTTGCTTAATTCTTACCTTTTTTTCAGGTCAAAAAGTAACGCATAAGACAAAAAAAAATGGTCAATAAAAAATCAATGTTAAAAGAAAAAAACTGCAAAGAGCTGTTTTTTTGGAATTGTTTCATTTCAAAATCAGCGACTATCTAGAAAACTAAAATACATTTTACCTTGCCAAGGCTCTGTTTGGACACACAAACATCATATCTGCAACTTCTTGAGCCAGAGTATCTGTGAAGTCAAAATCCGGGTCATCGGGATTGTGTATGTTTTCCATGTATTTTTCTGCAGCTAACGGTCCGTAGTATGGCCCGGCGTAATAAATATTTTGCTCCTAAAATTAAAACATCATCTTCTAAAAATAATATTCGAAGTCAAATCTTCATTAAATGCTCACTGTACCAGTACGTATTAAGTTACGCCAGAGCGTGTAACGGGTTTGCCAGACCCATTTCTGTTTGCGTCATTGCGCCCGGGTAACACAGCTGTTTGCAAAAAATTGCAGCGGTGGTGAGCCGTTGGCAACACTCTGTTCAATTTGACCGACCTGAGTTTAGAGTGTCAGAGCTTACGCTCCGAAGACGAGCGCGTTACGATTCGACCAACTGGCATGTTAAAAAGATAATGAAATGTTGGAAATCGATATACTGAAAATATCAAACTAAGCTAGGCTTACAACCCAGTCATACATCATGGTAGTTTCTATCAAAGCTTTAAAATCAAAATAATTCAAGATTTGTGCATCTATGTGAAGCGGTGAAACGAGAGGTGCTTTAACTCTTGTATTGTTGAAAGATTTCCAATCCGTGTTTTGTATTGATGTAAAATTTTTCTTGTTTGGATTATCAAATTTTGACTATATTAAGGCAAGGCAGCAACTTTGGTAGATTCAACATTTGTATTAAAACAAAACATATCGAACGTTTAAAGGCAACATAAATCTAGTACAGCTGACAAATAACGTACATTATATGAGGAAATACTTAAAATTATTATCTAACAAAATAAAAATGCCTTTCCAGTTTTGGAGCAAAGCAATCATACTAAAATTACAGTCAAACAAGCAACAGCATAAACTTTGTAACGTGAAATAAACCAATTCAGTTAAAATAACTTAATGGGTTAGTCAAGGTGTAGTAAAATAAAAAAAAAATCACGTCAAATCAAGGTAAGTACTAACTTTATGATACTATGACGTAATAGAAAATTTGGCAACTCAGAAAATACTAAGCAGAAAAGAGGCACCTTTAGAATAAAGTTGCTTATTTACCTTAGGATTTAGTTTTTTAATCAAAAGTGCTTCTTGAATTTTAGTTTCGTACTGCATGTGGCATGTTTTTAAAATCTGGAAAGAGTTTACGGTGTACTTTTCCTCACGGCAAATGGCACGCGCGTGTATGTGGTCTGAGGCGAATGTGGTCTTATACGTATGTGGTCTTACGCGTATGTGGTCTTATACGTATGTCTTATAATGCCCATGCACGTATGTGGTCAAGTGGCACATGCGCGTATAGAGTGCTATAAAAGACGACATACGCGCATGTGCCACTTGCCGTGAGGAAAAGTACACCGTAAACTCTTTCCAGATTTTAAAAACATGCCATATGCAGTACGAAACTAAAATTCAAGAAGCACTTTTGATTAAAAAACTAAATCCTAAGGTAAATAAGCAACTCTATGCTAAAGGTGCCTCTTCTCTGCTTAGTATTTTCTGAGTTGCCAAATTTTCTATTATGTCATAGTATCATAAAGTTAGTTCTTATCTTGATTTGACTTGATTTTCTCTTTATTTTACTACACCTTGACTAACCCCCATTAATAGTTGTTCTAACTGAATTGGTTTATTTCACGTTACAAAGTTTATGCTGTTGCTTGTTTGACGGTAATTTTAATATGATTGCTTTGCTCCAAAACTGGAAAGGCATTTTTATTTTGTTAGATAATAATTTTAAGTATTTCCTCATATAATGTACGTTATTTGTCAGCTATACTAGATTTATGTTGCCTTTATCCTTCTATTTTCTTTTGCAGATGTTTACGTATTTTTGTTTATAATATCCTGATGAGGGCTTGATTGTTTTAAGCCGAAAACGTTCGATATGTTTTGTTTTAATGAAAATGTTGAATCTACCAAAGTTGCTGCCTATTGCCTTAATATGGTATTGCAAATCCATCTCTTTGCCTAAGTTAAATTTTGACTTTATATCAAACAATTAGATACTCTATGGTCATAAACTTAAGGAAACCCAACTGTTACGAATATCAAAGCATAATGCCCTGATTTTGAAACGATTAATAAAAAGTGACTACAGACCAAAATTGGGACCCTTTTATTCCTTACTATGAATTTATCTTTTGTCATTGTTTCGTTTTCGAATTCTACTTTAATGGAAGCAGCTTCGTCTGAGGTAGTTCCAATGATGACTTTAAAATACGAGTCCAGCTTTGTGGATTGAAAATATTTCAGTGGCGGATCCGTAAATTCAATTCCGTCCAAAATAGGCCGATACGGCTGAGTACGATCAAAAAAGGTAACGCTAGAGTTTTCCACCACAAAATCATGAGCTTGCATAAGTTCTTTCGCAGTCGCGTTTCTGGAAAAAAAAAAGGAATTTGAAATAAAGATGTACCGAGAATTTTTAGGGGTGTTGCAAAATGAAAGTATCTTGAAGAACCAAAAAACCATTCTGCAAAAAGTTATTGAAATTATAAAAAATTTATATCTCAATATCACCTTGTCAGACCTACACTTAAAAAAAGCAATGCTAGCGATTTCGACAAAATTCACGTCACAAAATGTTTAAATTTAAGGTCAACATTTTAATGATGACATGAAAAGTTAGTTTGAGAAAGTATCATGAAGAATTTCTTTTTTTAGAAAACAAACAGCATTTTATAGAAATACAAAAAAATTAGTAAATAAAAAATAAAATAAAAACAAATAAATATAAAGATGAATTTTGTAAATTTGTTCTTGTTGTTGTGATAATTTATGGAGACCCTGTATTGCTATAGTAATATTACTAAATAATAATGCTTGACCTCTTTCTTTGTTTTCCTTTTTTTATATATTTTATAATGTTTTTTTAGTGTTTATACCGTAGACAATGTAATTTGTCTTCCCCACAATTTAAGTATGCCAAAAGAGCTTGTGTTTTGGCTTTGGCTTCATCTTTAGTCTGGTAATAAATAGCAGCTCTGTAGCTCTGGATAATGGCTTGTTTGAAAAACCGCCTGCTCGTGGACGACATCAAGTGCATGGTAACTGATTGACCTCCTGCGCTTTCTCCAAATATGGTAATCTAAATAATATTCTAGTAGTAAAACAAAACTGTTCATAAACCGTAATGTTAAAGCACAAAGTTATAATCAATTTTTACTAATTGGGATGGAGAGCATCTTAACTTTAAAAGTTCAAAATTAGTTAGTTTAGAAAATTCAAACTAATCTTTTAACATTACCAAAACAACGCTGGACAAAAATTGGCTGCGGAAGAGAATCTCTGATTCAGAATCCATTGTTTGTTTCCTTAGCTTATGACGTTGTGTCTTCAGTTTTCATCACAATCAAAAATTGATGGAATTGATTTTTAAAACTAGCTGTTTTGTGTTTTCAGAGTTCTGGAAAAATGCTAAATAACAGACTTAATAGTAGTAGTCAGAGCAATATCAAATATTTAGCGCACTACAGGTAAAAACATTATAAACTCTATAGTCTAAAAACCCTATAGTTCAATGTTTTTAATGATTTTTCTTGTGGTGTGCTAAAGATTTGATGCAATCGATTTTTAATCATAAAAACAAAGCACAAGTTTGTCAAAATCTTGCTGAGCATACCTTGTTTTTATCTCCACCAAAGTTTTCGATGTTATTATAAACCCATTCCAATGCCAATTGTTGATCTTTGATTCCTTGATTTCCACTGTAGCTGACTTCCTCATCTTCATAGACTAGACACCCCAGTGCATCTACAAAATATAGTTTAATTTCACATAAAGGAAAATTAATATTTGTTTGGCATCTTTGTACATAATTGAAATCAAGTTGAGAGATTTGAGTCGGTCTTATGCAATTAATGCTAATCAGCCACTCAAAAAAACTGATTTTTTAACAAAAAGATTATAATGTAAAAAAATGCACAATAGAAAAGTGTCAAAGTCTCCCATTTGTGGCCTAAAAATAACCAAATGCAAAACTTTAACAAATTATTGCAAAGCGTTTTCATTTTATCAGCTAATTGGCCGAGCCGCTAATATTATGTGCTCCTGCTCTAGCTAGAACCAAATGCAAAGATCTGATTCCTAATCACCTCTGTCATGAACAAGCCTGCTAACTCACAATACGCTTTTGATGCAATTTAGCGGATCTATAGACTGTATAATAAAGTTTTAGATTTTTTATTCAGAGCTTGTTGAAACTGGATAAGAACTTCCCGTCGATCAGTGGTCCAGTGGATAGAGCATCTGCTCTTGAAGCGGTAGACTCGGGTTCCATTCCCGGTCGGGTAAAACCAAAGATCATAAGAATTGATATTTACAGCTTCCTTGCTTGACGTTCAGCTCTTAAAGGGACAGAATGAAGCCTCCACCGTGTGTGATAGACGGGTGGGCAGATGGCAGCTTGACTCGAAGACCAAAAGGTTCCTTTGCTGTCGCCTGGTCAAGGCTACTTGGTGAATAAAATGTAATTACTATTATTCCTCCCCTGTGTCTGTCACACACGTTGGAAGATTAACGCTGTCTCTTTTGTTGCTGAACGTCAATCAGGAAAGCTGTGAAAATTAATTTTCATAAACTATTGATTCGACGTAATCGGGAGTCGACCTCGAGTCTTTCTTTTTTGTAAAGGACATTTTATTACTCGATTGCACAATTTCTGCAAAATTTACAAAAATGATAGAACTGGCTTTTTTTGTATATAGTCGATCGGTGGTCGACAGGATATAGAGCGCCTACTGCTGAAACAGTACTCTACGGTTCGATTCCCGGTCGGTTCAAACCAAAGACTATAAAATTTGGTGTTTACAGCTTCCTTGCTTGATGTTCAGCAATTATAGTGACAGTGTGAAACTTCCACCGTGTGTAATAGACAAGTGGGTAGATGGCAACTTGACTCGAAGATCAAAAGGTCCCTTCGCTGTCTCCCAACCAAGGTAACCTGGAAAATATAATGTAATTACTAGCGCAATTACCTAATCTGTAGTTGATTGCCACCACGATTGTATTTGTATTGTTTGCCAGATATCGACCGCCAAACTTCGGATCAGTACCAGAACCAAAACTAAACGCTCCTCCATGTATCCAAAACATAACTGGAAGCACAGGCTCAACTTCAGCTGATAAATCAACACTTGAAGGAACATTGATGTCGAGAAACAAGCAGTCTTCTGAATACTGAAACAGTGAAAAACAATAATGCTAAAAACTGTTTGCTCTTTTGTAAAGCTTTTGAAAAAAGCGCAAACAATAAGCTCCATCTTTTCTGCTTCGGGCTAATATTCATTAAAAATCTAAAATATTCTCCAAAGTTGACGAGTGCAGTTATGTACGAAGAAGTTTATGAAATTACTGTATTCAGGCATTTTAGTTGTTTTAGTTTTAAAGCAATCTATTCTGTACTGGAATATTTTCTCTTAGTTACACAAACTAAACTGATTTACAGTATGATTTCACAAAAGTTTCACTTCTATTGCATCGAAAAATGAGCACGCAAGATCTATGCTTCATCAAAATGCTGTCAATACGGTATCCTGCTGCTGTGTTGTTTATATTTTTTGTTTACATTGCTATTGAATTCATTTTCTTGGTTGAAGCTTTGCCAGTTTTCCCAACACCGGAGAAAAGTGGGGACGGAAGCGTTTGACTTTTTGGTTGAGTATGTGGCAGGACGGGGTGGTTCAAATCTGAAATGTCAAAAATCGATAATTTGGATCAAAGTCATACAGAAGTAGCATTATAGGATTACCGTTTCTATGTGATAGTTATGAATAAGATTGTGAAATATACCTATAAGTCAGATGAATTAATTGCTTTTATGATCACTCTTCATTAAGCACAGTTGCAATGCAATTCATGGACACGTGTTTGCTGCGTTTTTGAGTTCCAGACTTTTAAGTGAGCGCCCTGGCAACCATTAAAGTTTTCAACCAATTTTAAGCAAAGGTTATTCTACGAGCAATAGTGTGGGGGAAGAAAACAAATTGCATTGAAACCTGGAAAAAATAGTAACAAGCTGAAATTTGCATGAGAACCATGTTTTGAGCCACTGGAAAAAATCTTTATGGTTTGGGCCCGCGGCTTTCCCCATTTCCGCCTTTAAAGTATGCCACCAAGTGTTGTAGGTCTTAATGAGGTTACTTTCTGATAGAGCTGAGTTGTTGTTAATCAGCGTTTACTCAAGCAACTATTTGCTGAAAGATTGCAAAATTTTTTCACCAGCGGCGAAATATTGTACCCAGAAGTCACAAAACTATAGTGGTACTAATCAAATGATGAATGACATTACAGTTGCTGATTCACGTCATTACAAGAATATTACTATAATATTCTCCTTGAACAATCCAATCAAAAATTCTGGCTGCATTTACCCCTCGCTATTACTTGTATTACAATATAACTATCGCATGTTTTCGCTGCTATTACATATATTCGCCATTAGGCGCTTGTCCATAGCGTACGCCATAAAAAGCATGCGACTCGGAATGTGTTGTTCCTATCACCACACCGCTGGTAGTGTTTACTTCTGGGTGTTGCGACAATCCAGTTCTAGTGAGAACACAAATTAAGCTATAGATGTAGCAGACAATAATCATTTCTTAAAGGTTTCTATAGTACACTGTACTTCTCGCCGATTAGAAGATCATACCAGTTTCGGGAAGTTTTATACCTTTTAGTTATAAGTTCTATTAGTTATCACACGCGATATAAGCCTATGTGAATTAGCTTTTAGTCCTCCACCTATCGAATTTACAAGCTTGTACTAATTGCTCTTACTATATTAAAGTGTCAAAAACCGTTATAAAGTCTTCAAAGTGGTTTAGTAAATTTGAATAGATTTTAAACTGAACGAATATCCATTTCTGAGTAACACAAGACAATTTTGAAACACAAGTATTTACACGCACTTGCGGAATTTACAATGGCAGGGAATCAAACCCTTATCCTTGTGAATTTGTGTCCGATTCTCTACTTTGTTAATTGACTAACTTACAGGTTTTAAAACAAACTAACACCACTGCGCTACAACATCTGGCAAGCTTCTTTACTGCATGCTCTGCTGCTCTTGTTAAACTGCATATCCTAGGACAGTCGGCTACGTTTTCCCAAAATGCAGAGTGTTTCTTTGTAGCCAGTTCGAATTCAAGTCGCTGAAATGTTTAAGGGTGATGAGTTTGGCTTTAGGCGTTACACTTTGCAGCTTACACTTAACTACAGTTTACATTCAGCTGTAGGTTTGGCGGTGGTAAATCATTAACCAACTACGCAATGTTAAAAGAGGAAAATCCTTTTGGATTCCTTATCTTAGGACTTGTTTGTGCTTACTACTGAAAAGTAGTATTAGCTCGCAGAACGCCAATTTCTCTTTAAACATCGGAATAGTAGCGACATTGTGGTGCATTTCTCTTTGCAGAAAAATAATCACGCATAAATGCTCCTTTGCTCGTGTTAAAGTTCCCAAACAATAGTTGAGTGGGATTTATGTCATTTTGGAAACTTTTCTCGTGGTTTTTAAAATTGAAAAAGGAGCTTTTGATCCCGATGTTTAGAGTTTTATCAGGAATTTCTGATATTTCAGAATTTGCAGAAACAGCGACCGATCTATTGGCTGAAACGGAGCAATAGTCCCTAATAGCGAGGTAATTTGGGTTGTAAACCATTTTGGGTCTTTACTTGAATTTAGGTGTAGTTTAATTTCCACTTGTACATAACCTTTTGGGAATTTTTCCTGCGAAAACGCTATAATTTTGGGGAAATTTTAAGCTCTGGTTTGGGATTTTTGACCGTTTCTATCTAGAAACACTGGTCAGTAAATACAACTTTGACAATTTTGAAGCATTGGCCTGCAGCTCTAGACCGATAGCAAACACATCGAATTTTAGAGAGGGTAGCCTAATATCATTATACAGTGTCGGTTATCATGTTTTGTTTTATTTATTTGCAAAATCAAAAACGTCTTGTGTGCGGCAAATTAGAGAGGTGCTGGGGCGGCTTAAAAAGTGTTTGGAGATTTTTACAATTTTCCATGAAAAATACTTGTTTTAGGTTTTGTTTGTTTTAATGTCGCTTTTTCCATTGCCTACCTATGCATGCTGTCTATATGTTATCACCATGGTTACGTATATCACTTATTTTCTTATTGCGGTGGTCGATCAAGAACACACAAAAAAAGAATAAACAAATAAATAAAATTTTATGCTCCTGGAGACATACTGTATGTCAAAAATTCCCTCTTTCAGACACTTTAGTATTGCTTGGTCGGAATCAGCAAAGAAGCTTCTCTATACCAGTTTGTCACAAACCCACTACTGCATTTGTGTAATAAGATTGGTATTGAGGGCCTGCATCCCCTAATGCACGCCAGAAGTTAGTTTCAGAATCTTCCAAATTTTGAAACCAAAATATCTGGAGATTTACTTACATACGATGTAGACCGTAGGATTGAAAACATGTTAGCTAAGTTACGAAGTTTTTGAATAGAGGAAGAAGCTAAGTATTTGTTCTCATTCTTACTGCTTTTCTGAAGCTGAATTTGCAGATTGCCAAATGAAAACTTAAAACGGCATTCAAGTCAAGTTTTTTACTCTTGATCAAAATGTTGGGGGAAGCCTAAAATGCATTCTCACCAAATTTGAAGTTTCCAAGCCTTCCCGTTTTCAAGATATTGCATCAGTTCCAAATTAACAAAAACTTTTCCATTTACTTCAGTGTTGCCATTTTTTCAGTATTGTGACAGAAGGTTAACTTTTGGAAAGCTGGTGTACATTTATTGAAAAGCAGCTAAATTTACAGGTATAAAGCTTTTATTTGTTTTACAATAACTCTGCCGCAAAATATTTATTGAGAGTCAAGAACGTGCAGTAACTTTTTGAAATTCTATTTCTAATTGGAAACCCTCGAAAAATTTCTAAGGGGAAAAACCTTTCCAAAGGTAAATGTAATCTGTTATATCTTGTGAACAGAAAGTCGTAGAAAGCTCAAATTTGGTCAAGTTACTGTAGTTTTCAAATCGGTCAAACTTTTTGAGAGAAAATTGAGCAAAAAAATGTTCGACCTAAATGTCCTTTTAATGAACTACAACAGGGGTCGGCAATTTACGGCCCGCCATAGCATTTTACCCCGCCCGCGACCTTTCATTGTCATTCGGCCCGCGATCTTTTTTCATTGATAGATAGGCAGCATTAAACCGCCGAAATGATTCTCATCTTTTGGCGAAAACCCTTTTTTTGGTCTTTGTCATCAATTCAGCCGAAAAAAGGTCTGAATTTCTGACGAAGAGCTTTCTCTTTTGGTCCTCCGGAATGGTGACGGCCCGCTGGAACCTTGTTAGGACCGAATGTGACCACTAGTTCAAAAAGTTGCCAACCCCTGAACTACAATGAAAACTCAAAAGCACGTAGTATTCATTTAGATATAAAGCAAAGAACCAAAACTTGAGGAAACATTTTTTCTGGATGTTTCAAGACATTTCAAAACTCTTGACAAATTGCTGTTGCCTTAAACATATATCTGCTGGTAATGAGACTAGCAATGTCTTGAAACGTCCAGAAAAAAGAATGTTCGTTCACGTTTTGGCTGTTTTCTCTATAAGAAAAGCGAAATAAATTTTTATTCAAAAACCCTTAACAAAACTAGAAAAGACAAAAACAGTGCAATTGAAAAACAGATGGAAACGCTGACAAAGCCAGATGTCGTCATTTCATCAGGGGCCTGTGTGGATGACGTAATTTCGGGGGCCTGTATGGATGAAGTAAAATTGAAGTAAAATCCCAGATTGTCCCAGTAATCGCACATGTCGGATCGATATTCTTGTATTTGGTTGCTGCCCGCGGCTGTGATATTGAGACTTGGCCATATGACAATGCGACCATCATCCTGTAACACCAAAACAGCATTATCAACTGTAGTTTGTATTCATGCATTGGCATGAACGACGCACTCTGCGTCTGTTATAACCTTACCGAAACAATAAAGCAGCTTTTTGGGAGTTTTTGTGTTATTTTCTACGCCACCACGACGGAAAAACTTTTGTCCCCAACAGAAAATAGGCGTTTTTTCATTAAGGACACAAGAACGCAAGCGCAAATTAAATGGCCATTGCTTTATGTGTTTTGGTGTCAAAAGTTTGCGTCTAGGATTGCAAATTGTATCTTAGCGTTCTGCAATTTAGCACTGAAATGCATTAGTATTCCACGCGAGTTCGTTGTTTTGCCGCGGAAAGTTGTCTGGCACATTTGATTTGGGTCCGTTTGCAAGGACGATGTCATGAATTCAAATCTTCTGAGGAATTGGGCAAGTTAATGGCCTGGTAAATCAATACTAGAAAACACATAAAAAGCGAGAGTACAACTTAAATTATTATTTTCACATTTTAAATGGTGAAATAGAGACTATTAAGTAATGCAAGTTTTACCCAAAATAGGACTTCAATATAGCCGTGCCAAAACAAAGCATCTTTTGTAGGTTCCCCTTGATGAGAGAAATTTCCCCACAATTCATTCATCATGTCGGCAAGTGACTGGGCTTTGTCGGTAAGTTTGAGACTGAAAAACATAAAATTAAATTGCGAACGGCTAGTTACTCTGGTTCCTCCAGACCCATACAATGCAACTTGAAAAATGCTAATTGTCGGAACAGTGGTGGCCTTAGGAAAGGGGGGGGCCCTGTGCAAATTAAATAGGGGGGCCATTTTCTTTACACACTACTTTTACATGTTTTATCTGCACTTGCAATTAAGCGCAACAATGCATTTCCTAAATAACAAGACCAGAAGACCTATGCAATTGCAGCCCTAATTAAATCAAATGTTTGTTCATAAGTTCCTCTCATCTAGATTATCAACTCAATTAATAGCAGTAAATTAACGTAAACTTTCAGCAATTGCTTTCAGTATGCTTGTGTTATTACAGAATATGTTTGAGTACTTAGCAATAATGTTTGCATGCTTTATACTGCTTAGCATATGATATACTGTATACGTTAGTCGAAAACCTATTACTGCCAGTTGCTGAAAGCAGTTGAAAAAAACAAGTGGAAAAACGACTACCTGTGCCATAGGCGTAGCCAGGATTTTTGATTGGGGGGGGGGGGGCCAAAACCACAAATCACATGCAATAACGTCATCAGAAACTTCGAAAGAGGAATTTTTTGGTGGGGCAAAGATATCGTAGAATGGAAGATCAGAAGTCGTGGCCTTGTGTAGGCATGTAACTAGGAACTCGTTCAAGGAGAGAGCTTAAACCAATAGCCTAGTTAAAATGTGTAAATTGGGAGAGGTGCTTAAGTAAAGAAGTGTACTGTAATTCAAACGTATCACAGATGGGGGTCTGGGGGCGGAGCCTCCAGCCGCCCGAGGTTATGGGGGTCTGGGGGCGAAGCCCCCAGCCGCTTGACGATTTTTCGTAATTTTTTGGAAAAAAGTAGTTTTAATACCATTGGATCACATTTTGCACATTTTCAGAGCCATTTGAAAGTACTAGATTTTTAAAATTTGAAAGCCAATTGAAAAAATTAAGTTGTTTAGTCCACCTTTTGCTTGCAATTTAAGTCCAAAACACGTTTAAAATCTTGCATTTTGTGGTTAAATTTTATTAGTGATTTCGCCCAGGTAGGGGGAAGTAAAGTACATTCCCTCCTGCAATATTTTAGCAGTAAATAACAATTCAGTCGATTATTTTCTTTATAGATTATTGTTTTGTCTAGAAAACAACCAGTTATAGGAGTACATATACGGCCAGGGGCCCAGGCTCTCTCAATTCAAAAATTTGTTCAATGAGCATTCCCCTTACTGAAGCTAATTTTTTTCAAAAGTATTTTGTTGCATAAAAACTGGCGAGGTGGAGGTGAATTGTAATTGAAAATTGTACAATAGATAGTTATGCCTACAAACCATGTTATTGCCCGAGTCGGATTTACATTGAGTTGGGCCCCTGGCATTTGAGATTTTTGCAATATATTCGCGCCAAATACAGGTGAAGACCAAAAAAGTCTTATCTGAGTGCCTGGCTTTGTGCCATGTGTTAAATCTGTCCCTGGTTATTCCATTGCATTCATAAAAAGGTTAGATAAGAACCTCAGTTAGCAACTTTTAGGATAGATACGCTTAATTTCATTCGGGTTATACGTTTAAATTGGTTGGCAACATTAAATTGAAGGAGCCATGGCCCCCTGAAACAGTATTATTGTTGGGGGCCCATATAAATTAGAGGGCCATATAAAAATTCTTGTAGGGGGCCCCTTAAAATTGGTGGGCAAAAATTAAATTAAGGGGCCCTGGCCCCTGGATCGATATTGTTGTTGGGGGCCCTTTTAATTATTATTGTAGGGGGCCCATTTAAATTGGTTGGTAAAAATTAAATTGAGAGGGCTAGGGCCCCCTGGCTCAATACAATTGTTAATTACTGCTGTACGGGTGTACTGTTGTATGCAAAGATGCTAAAAGAAACTGAAGCTGAAGAAACAACAGTCTTTTTTGTGACATTTTTTTCATGGGTAGCATTTCAATTGGGGGGCCCCTGGGCCCCCCCTGGTTACGCATATGACCTCAGTAACCTAACAGTAGCAAGCAAAAAAAAAGAGTAGTAAGTTAAATTAACCAGTAAATTTTTATTATCTGTTTACTAAATCTGACTTAAAAGTTAAAAGTAATATTGTCTTGGAAAGGGAGATATGTGTAATAACACTTGGAACAAGTGCATCTTGAGGGAGGGGGTACATATGTAGTGACACTTAAAACAAATGCATAAACTTTTTATCATTATTTGCTATAGTTTTTCATAATCAAATTTTTCTGCGCGCGATAGGTCAAATGGGGGGCCCCCCAGACGTGGGGGGGCCCTGTGCATTTGCACACTTTGCACATTCCTAAGACCACTACTGTGTCGGAAGTGTGGCCGAAATTTTCGGTCAAAATTTTACGACAACCCTTATCTCATGATCCGCGTTCAATTCTCACTTAATTCGCAGTATTGGTTTATTGGGTAAAGCGCTTAAGACAAGTATCTCTATTACGTGGGTTGATTGAAGAAGTGGAAAATTTACAGTAATTAAGAAGATGTCAAATAATGGTTTAAAAGTAAACCAAAACCAGTCCTGTTCAAATATGTTTTGTTCAACTTTGGCTGTAATTTTTCTGATCAAACTTAGTACGAAACCAGCACAATATTTTCAGCTTTCTGTTTATGCAAAACTTCAAAAATGATTGCCTTCTTTTCAAATCGGGTGCGGATTCGTTCAAAAAACAATGCCATCTTTGCTTCTTAAAACAGTTAGCATTGGAGCATTTTAGTTATGTATAACCGGAAAATATTTTTAGCTCAGGCATAACGGAAAGTACGGCGAAGCACACTTATCCTTGCTTCAGTGATTCACAATCAAAGTTCATTTTTAAATAAACTCGTATAATTTTGTTGGAATTTGAGTTTGCGTACTGCATTCAACAGCAAAACTATTCAACGAGATATCGTCCATCCGACTTTGCGTTGGTCAAACTTTTGAAAAATCTTAAACTCATTTAAATTTTTGCTCATTGAAATAAAAATTAATATAATCAATTTTAACCCAGCAAAATTAGAAAAAAAACTAAGTGGAAAACGCTTTGGGTAAAATTAAGTTAAAAATTTTTTACTTACCCCGTACTTGGACCAGAATTAAAAACGTAATATAGCTCAGCTGCATGGCTCGCATATTTGCACATTGTTAGACCTTCGACGCCAAGAATTTCTTCACAATTCAGCGCGTCGACAGGATCATCAAACACATAGTGGTAAACGGCAAAATTAGTGGGGCTAAGGGTATAGTCAATAGCATCTTCCAAAAATCTAAAAGAATACTAAGAGTAAAGGCTATACTAGGACAAAAAGAGTTAAAGTGCAATACAACAAAAGTGCATTTTATTCACAGTATATTGAGATAGCGTATTTATCGTTAACGGAGGAGCGGAAACAACTACACAATCAGAATCTTTAATTTATTTGCATTAATGCCTGTAATTTTTTTGAAGTTTGAGGCTTCATTGAAAAAAAGCATAACATATTTCAAAAATAGACAAAAAAAAGGTAAAAGAAGATAATATGATTAATCATAAGTTAGTTGTGATCTTTTGACTTTACTGGCCAGAGCTTTTATAATTAATCGTTTGCGTGCTATCTGGCCTAAAGGCTACCAGCGCGGAAGCCTAAGGAAGAGTCACCAGAACGGCGACTGCTTAAAAGCAAGCATTGCGAAAAACTTGTCTTCCCGCAGGAATCGAACCTGCAGCCGGTAATCCAAAGGCTGCAGGTTCGATTCCTGCGGGAAGACAAGTTTTTCGCAATGCTTGCTTTTAAGCAGTCGCCGTTCTGGTGACTCTTCCTTAGGCTTCCGCGCTGGTAGCCTTTAGGCCAGATAGCACGCAAACGATTAATTATGATTAATCATGTTATTGTTGGAAAGCTTTGTTGAGATCATGAGTGATTAACGGCTTAGGCTGTTTGTTTAATTCTTCCTTGTTTTTTTTTGCTTTTTCAGGTCAAAAAGTAACGCATAAGACTAAAAAAATTGGTCAATAAAAAATCAATGCTAAATAAAAAATAACTGCAAAGAGCTGTTTTTCGGAATTGTTTTGTTTCAAAATCAGCGACTCTCAAAAAAACTAAAATATATTTTACCTTGCCAAGGCCCTGTTCGGACACACAAACATCATATCTGCAACTTCCTGAGCCAGAATATCGGTGAAGTCAAAATCCGGGTCATCGGGATTGTCTATGTTTTCCATGTATTTTTCTGCAGCAAACGGTCCGTAGTATGGCCCGGCGTAATAAATATTTTGCTCCTAAAATTAAAGTACCATTTTATGAAAATAATATTCGAAGTCAAATCTTCATTATATGCTCACTGTACCAATATGTATTAACTTACGCCAGAGCGTGTAACGGGTTTGCGAAACCCATTTCTGTTTGCGTCATTGCGCCCGGGCAACACAACTTCTTGCAAAAAAATTGCAGCGGTGGCGAGCCGTTGGCAACAGTGAAATTTGACCGATTTGACCGTTTGATGTTCAATTTGACCGATCAGAGAATAGATTCTCAGAGCTCACGCTCCAAAAACGAATGCGTTACCGTTCGACCAACTGGCATGTTAAAAACATCATAAAATGCTGCAAATATCAAACTAAGCTAGGCTTACAATCCAGTCATAAATACTGATAGTTAGTATCAAAGCCTTGAAGTTAGAATAATTCAAAACTTGTACATCTTCGCAAAACGGTGAAACGAGAGGTGCTCCAACTCTCGCATAGTAGAAAAGATTTCAAATCCGCGTTTTGTATTGATTCAAAATTTTTCTTGTTTGGATTATTAAATTTTGACTTTAAATCAAAAAATTAGATACTGTGTAATACTCATTAACTTAAGGAAACTCCACTATTACGATTGTCGAGGCATAACGCCCAGATTTTGAAAAGATTGATAAAAGTGACTGCAGGCCAAAATTGGGACCCTTTTATTCCTTACTATGAATTTATCTTTTGTCATAGTTTCGTTTTCGAATTCTACTTTAATGGAAGCAGCTTCGTCTGAGGTAGTTCCAATGATGACTTTTAAATCCGAGTCCAGCTTTGCGAATTGAAAATATTTCAGTGGCGGATCCGCAAATTCAGCTCCGTCCAAAATAGGCCGATACGGCTGAGTACGATCAAAGAAGGTAACACTAGAGTTTTCCGCCACAAAATCATGAGCTTGCATAAGTTCTTTCGCAGTCGCGTTTCTGGAAAAAAAAAGAAAATAAATGAAGATGTAATCAGAATTTTTATGGGTCTCACAAAATGAAAGCATCTTGCAGAGTTAAACTACAATTCTGCAAAGAATTATTGAAACTGAAGAAAAGTTTGTATCTCAATATCACCTTGTCAGACCTCAAATTAAAAGAAAAAGTTTTTGCTGGTGATTTCGACAAAATTCACGTCACAAAACATAATATTTGGCGTCATCCTTTTGATGGTGACTTGAAAAGTAGGTTGAGAAATTATCTTAAAGAATCTATTTTTTTAGAAAATAAACAGTATTTTATAGAAACATACAAAAATTTTAGTAAATTTTGTTTTTGTTGTAGTGATAATTTATGGTGAAGTCTCAAACACCAAAAAAATGCGGCCAGAATCGACACGCTTGAGTGATTTTCCGATTTTAAGTTTTTGTGATTCTTCCAAAGTTTTCGGAAAACGTAACAAAGGCATTTTGTAATAAACAACATGCAACAATGAATTAGTTTAGTGAATTCAAGTCGAGCAATTATCAAGAAATCACTCGAGCACGTCGATTCTGACTGCTTTTTTTGGTGTTCTAGACTTTACCATAATACATGGAGACCCTGTATTGTTATAGTAATGTTGCCAGAGACTAGTGCTTGGCCTGTTTTTCTTTTTTTTTATATATTTTTAAGTTTTTTGTTTTTTTTAGTGTGTATACCGTAGACAATGTAATTTGTCTTCTCCACAGTTTAGATATGCCAAAAGAGCTTGTGTTTTGGCCTTGGCTTCATCTTTAGTTTCATAATCAATAGCAGCCCTGTAGCTCTGGATAATGGCTTGTTTGAAAAACCGCCTGCTCGTGGACGACATCAAGTGCATGGTAACTGATTGACCATCTGCGCTTTCTCCAAATATGGTGATCTAAATAATATCTGAGAGGTAAAACGAAACGGTTGATAAACCGTAATGTTAAAGCACGAAGTTAAAATTAATTTTCACTAGTTGGGATCGAGGGCATCTCAATTTATGAAAAATTCAAAAATATTTAGTTTAGAAAATTTAGACTAATCTTTTAAAATTACAAAAAAAAAAACGCTGGATAAAAATCGCCGGCGGGAGAGAATTTCTGATTAAGAATCAAACGTTTATTTCTTTAAGTTATGACGCTGTGTCTTCTTTTCATTAATCAAAAATTGATGCAATTGACTTTAAACTAACTAATTCGTGTTTACAGTGTTCCTGAAAAGTGCTCAAGGACGGACTTAATAGTCAGAGCAGTATCAAATATTTAGTGCACTACAAATAAAAATACTTAAAACCCTATGGTCTAAAACCTCTATAGTTAAATGTTTTGATTTTTTTTTTTTTTGGTGTGTGCTAAATATTTGAAGCATTTGATTTTTAAATAAAAAAACAACACATAAGTTTGTCTAAATTATGCTGAGCATACCTTACTTTTATTTCCACCAAAGTTTTCAATGTTATCATAAACCCATTTTAATGCCAGTTGTTGATCTTTGATTCCTTGGTTCCCACTAAAGCTGACTTCTTCATCTTCATAAACTAGACAACCCAGTGCGTCTAGAAAATATAGTTTAATTTCACATGAAGAATAATTAGCATTCGTGTTGCATCTTTATATCATTTATAAATAAGTCGAGATATTTGAGGGGACGATTTTATGCAATTAATACCAACCAGTCACTCAGAAAAACTGATTTTTTAACTAAGGATTAATATGACAAAAAATGCATAACAGAAAAGTGTTAAAGTCGCACATTTATGGTCTATCAAAAAATAAGCGAAATGCAAAAGTTATTCGAATTATTGCAAAGCATTTTCATTTTATCAGCTAATTGGCCGTGCCACTAATACTATGTACTTCTACTCTTGCTAACCTAATAGAATCAAATCCAAAGGTTTGATTTTAATTCACCCCTGTCATGAACAAGCCTACTCGCTCGCAATACATTTTGATGCAATTTAGCGGAGCCACCGCAATAAAGTTTTGGACTTTTTATTCAAAACTTGTTGAAATTGGATTAGAACTTTTTAGTCGTAGAGTCAAGCTACCATCTGCCTTCCTCCCCAGCGTCTGCTCCACACGGTGGAAAATTCACGCTATCTCGTGTACTGCTGAACATCAATCAGGAAAGCTGTCAATATCAATTTTCATAGACTATTGATTCGACGTAATCGGGAACCGACCTCGAGTCTTTCTTTTTAGCAAAGGACATTTTATCACTCGATTATGCGATTACTGCAAAATTTACGAAAATGATAGGACTGGCTTTCTTTGTATCTTACCGATCAGTGGTCGAGTGGATAGAGCGCCTACTGCTGAAACCATAGTCACTAAATATTATATTAGTGACTATGCTGAAACGGTAAACTCCGGTTCCATTCCCGGCCGGTTCAAACCAAAGACTATAAAATTTGGTATTTACAGCTTCCTTGCTTGACCTTCAGCAATTATATAGTGACAGGGTAAAACCTCCACCGTGTGTGATAGACAGGTGGCAGCTTGACTCGATGACCAAAAGGTCCCTTCGCTGTCTGCTGACCAAGGCAACCTGGCGAAAGAAATGTAACTCAATTTGCAATCACCTAATCTGTAGTTGATTGCCACCACGATTGTATTTGTATTGTTTGCCAGATATCGACCGTCAAACTTCGGATCAGTACCAGAACCAAAACTGAACGCTCCTCCATGTATCCAAAACATAACTGGAAGCACAGGCTCAACTTCAGCTGATAAATCAACACTTGAAGGAACATTGATGTCGAGAAACAAGCAGTCTTCTGAATACTGAAACAGTGAAAAACAATAATGCTAAAAACTGTTCGCTCTTTTGTAAAGCTTTTACTGTAAAAAACGTGCAAACAATCAGCTCCATCTTTTCAGCGTGATGGTAATACTCGTTCAAAAATCAAAAATATTCCCCAAATTTGTTTAGTGCAGTACGTAAAAGTTTATGAAATTACTATGTATTCAGGCATTTTGGTTGTTTTAGTTTTAAAGCAATCTACTCTGTACTGGAATATTTTCGTTTAGTTATACGAACTACAATGATTTACAACATGATTTCACAAAAGTTTCACTTCTATTGCATCGAAAAATGAGCACTCAAGATCTATGCTTCATCAAAATGCTGTCAATACGGTATCCTGCTGCTGTTTTGTTTATATTTTTTGTTTACATTGCTATTGAATTCATTTTCTTGGTTGAAGCTTTGCCAGTTTTCCCAACACCGGAGAAAAGTGGGGACGGAAGCGTTTGACTTTTCGGTTGAGTATGTGGCAGGACGGGGTGGTTCAAATCTGAAATGTCGAAAATCGATAATTTGGAACAAAGTCATACAGAAGTAGCATTATAGGATTACTGTTTTTATGTGACAATTATGAATAAGATTGTTAAAATATACCCGTAAGTCAGATGAATTAATTGCTTTTATGATCATTCTTTATCGGACACATGTTGCGTACAGCGTTCAGTGGACAAAGCGATCTGAGATCCAGACTTTTAAGTAAGGGCCCTGGCAACCATTAAAGTTTTGAGCCACTTGAAGTAAAAGTTATTCCACCAGCATTAGTGTGGGGAATAAGACAAATTGCATTGAAACCCGAAAAAATAGTAACAAGCTGAAATTTGCACGAGAACCATGTTTTGAGCTATTGGAAAAAATCTTTATGGTTTGGGCCCGCGGCTTTCCCCATTTCCGCCTTTAAAGTATGCTGGTCTTAATGAGTTTGCTTTCTGATAGAGCTAAGTTGTTTTTAATCAGCGTTTACTCAAGCAACTATTTGTTAAAAGATAACAAAACTTTTTCACCAATCGCGAAATATTGTACCTAGATGGTACGAAAATTATAATGGTACTGATCATATGATGAATAGCATTACAGTTGCTGATTTCCATGATTAACAGGATATTACTAAAATATCTTCCTCCTCCAATCCAATCAAAAATTTTGGCTACATTTACCCCTCGCTATTACTTGTTTTTCAATATACAACTATCACATGCTTTCGCCGCTATTACCTATATTCGCCATCAGGCGCTTGTCCATAGCGTACTCCATAAAAAGCATGCGACTCGGAATGTGTTGTTCCTATCACCACACCGCTGGTGGTGTCTAATTCTGGGTTTTGCGACAATCCAGTTCCAGTGAGAGCACAAATCAAGATACAAATGTAGCTGATAATAATCATTTTTTAAAGCCTTCTTTAACCCTCTTTGATATCAACAATATTCCAAGGCAATAAATCTAAAAAAATTTAAATCAAAAATAAAACTAAACCGTTTTTAAGTGATATTTTTTGTGCGCTGTACTCGGGCACGGCGCCAGGATAGCGAGACTGGAGGGGGGGCAGAAATAAATTTTGGGGGGGCACGAGAAGTTTATTTATGTGAATTCGAGAGGGGCACGTGGGCACGAGAGATTTATTCCAGTGTAGATCAAACAAACAAAGTGAAGACCAAAAAAAAAGGGTCTTCAGCTCAATTCCACAATTATCGTCTCAAAATTCTTACGATTTTTCACGAATTCTTAAGTGAAAACCAAAAAAATGGTCTTTGTCCCAAAAGTTTTATAAAATCCGGCGTGAGTCCACAAAAATTACAAAAATATGTGCAAGAAAACACCAATTTGGGAGTCTCGGGCCTCGATTTACACTCCAATAGCCCCAAGCCTGTTAATTTCTTCGGGGCACAGTCCTCGCTTGGGGGGCCCAAGCAGTCATTTGGAGGGCACGGCCCCGGAATGCCCCCCCGTGGCGCCGGTCCTGGCTGTACTTCTCGCTGATTAGAAGATTATACCAGGTTCAGGGGTTTTATACTTTTTAGTTATGATTTCTAGAAGTGATTATCTTACGCGATATAAGCCTATGTGATTTAGCGTTTATAGTTCTCCACCTATCAAATTTGCAAACTTGTATCAATTGCTCTTACTATATTAAAGTATCAAAAAACCGTTATGAAGTCTTCAAAGTGGTCTAGTAAAATCCAAGCGTATAACGAGCTGGCGGGGCCCATATCCGCGTCATTGCCCTCGGACAACACAGCTACTTTAAAAGAACTGTCTCAGCGGTGGCGAGCCGTTAGCAACATTGTATCCGATTTGACCAGTCCGAGATATGAAGCTCGGACCTCCCGCTCCAGAAACGAAAGTGTTGCCGCTCGAACAACTTAGATAACTGTAACCGCTCAACTAACTTTTCTTTTTAACTAACACAGGACAATTTTTAAACACAGGTATTTACACGCACTCGCGGAATTTGCAATGCTGGCAGGAATCGAATCGTTATTCTTGCGAGATTGAGTTCGATTTCCTACCATGTTATGATGTTAATCAACTACTTACAGGTTTCAAAAAGAAACTAACAGGATGTATTTAGAGGGGGGGCATTGTGCCATGACCCCCCTTTTGGGGTGCCGGTATTGCATGAATATCTAAGAAAGTGCGCAAAATAATTGAGTCATGGCCCCATTCTTTGGAATTTAGGCAGAAAATCTGGATAGAAAAACGGGCTGAATCTGGGTGAAGACCTTTTTTTGCGGTCTTCACCTAAATCTGGCAGAAAAACGGCCTAATCTGAGTGAAGACCTTTTTTTCAGTCTTCATATTATTCTCAAATTTCCTCCTCCCCCCTTTCGAAAATCCTGCGTACGCCATTGGAAACTAATGCCACTGCGTTACAACTATTGGCTAGCTTCTTCACTGCTTGCTCTGCTGCTTTTATTACATATTCTAAGGACAGTCAGCTAAGTACATATTAGCAAAATGCATGGTGTTTGTAGTCCGTTCGAATCCAATGTCGCTGAAATTTTCAAGGCTAATGAGATTTGCTTGAGACGTTACACTTAAAAGCTTACACTTAACTACAGTATTACACTCAGCTGTCACGTTAGCGTTGGCAAATAATTAACAAAAAACGCATTGTTAAAAGAGGAAAATCTTTTTGGATCCTATTTACGATTTGTTTGTCCTTACATCGGAATAACAGCCACATTTTGGTGCATTTCGCTTTACAGAACCATAATCACGCGTAAATGTTCCTTTGCTCCTATACATGTTTACACACAATTGTTGTCTGGTTTGGGAATTTATGTCAATATGTAATTTTTTCTCGTGGTTTTAAAATTGAAAAAGGAGCTTTTGATCCCGATGTTTAAAATTTCGGATAATTTGGAATTTGCAGAAACAGCGACCGATCTAAGCGCTGAAGCGGAGGAATAGCCTCTAATAGGGAGTAAATTTGGGTTTCAAACTACTTTTGGTCTTCACTTGAATTGAAGTGTAATTTAATTTATGCTTAGACTTAACCTTTGGGAGATTGCTTCTCAAAAAAAGCACTACAATTTTGGGGAAATTTCAAGCGCTGGTTTGGGATTTTTGACCGTTTTTATCTGGAAACACTGATCATACATTTTTACGATCAATATCACTTTGAGAATTTTTGAGCATTGGCCTAGACTGATAGCAAAACATTGAATGTTAGAGAGGGTAGCCTAATATCATTTCAGGGTTGGTTATGAATTTTTTTCGGTCTTTTTTTTGTGCTAAATCAAAAACGTGCAGTAAGCGGCAAATTAGAGAGGTGCTGGGGCAGCCCAAAAAGTTTTCAGAGATTTTTGCTATTTTCCATGAAAAATACTTATTTTTTGGTTTTGCTTGTTTTAATGTCGCTTCTTTCATTGCCTGACTATGCATGCTGGAATGTGTTATCACCATGGTTACGTACTGTATGTCACTTATTTGTCCTTTGCGGTGGTCAATCAAGAACAGTAGCGTAGCCGGGGGAGGGGCTTGCCCTTATTTGGTCCAGAATAGTGGAGCGTTTTGGTTGCGGAGCTCACCCAAAGTCGGAGAAGACCTTTTTTTTTTATTTTGGACATTACCTGTTTTCGGCCGAAAAAACCGTTTGAATTTCTGATTTCGGCCGGAAAATCCGTCTCAATTTCAATGTAGACCTTTTTTTTAGAGATCACCTGTTTTCGGCCAAAAAAACCGCCTCAATCTGATTCAAGAGTAATGAAAATTTGGGTCAAGGTCGCTTACAGTTGTCTTAACCTTCCAAAAAAGCCCCCCCCCCTTTACGAAATCCTGGCTACGCGCCTGATCAAGAACACAAAAAAGAATAAACAAAAAAACAAAATTTTACTCTCCTGGAGTCATACTGTATGTCAAAAATTTCCTCTTTCAGACACTTTAGCATTCCTTGGTCGGAATATGGAAATAAGTTTCTCTATACCAGTCTGTCGCAAACCCACTGCTGCATTTATGTCATAAGATTGGTATTGAGGGCCTGCATCCCCTGATGTACGCCAGAAGCCAGTTTCAGAATCTTCCAAATTTTGAAACCAAAATATTTGGAGATTTACTTACATACGATGTATTTAGAAAACGTATTCAAAAAAATTTATTAAATGTTTGCTAAGTCACAAAGTTTGTGAATAAGACGCAAATTATACGTTCTCATTCTCACTGCTTTTCTAAAGCTGAATTTGCAGATTGTCAAATGCAAACTTAAAACGGCATTCAAGTCAAGTTTTTTACTCTTGACCAAAATGTTGGGGGAAGCCTAAAATGCATTCTCACCAAATTTGAAGTTTCCATGCCTTCCCGTTTTCAAAATATTGCATCAGTTCCAAATTAACAAAAACTTTTCCATTTACTTCAGTGTTGCAATTTTTTCAGTATTGTGACAGAAGATTAACTTTTGGAAAGCTTGCTTACATTTATTGAAAAGCAGCTAAACTTACAGTTATAAATGTTTACTTTGTTTTACTGTAACTTTGCCGCAAAACATTCATTGAGAATCATGAACAAGCAGTAACTTTTTGAAATTCTGTTTCTAATTGGCAACCCTGGAAAAAGTTTTAAAGAAAAAAAAAAACTTTCTAAAGGGCAATCTAATCTGTTATATCTTAGGAACGGAAAGTCATAGAAAGCTCAAATTTGGCGAAGTTGGTCTTCAGATCTGTCAAAATTTTTGAGAGAAAATTTAGAAAAAATATTTTTGACTGAATGCCTTAGTAACAAACTACAACAAAAACTTAAAAACACGTACTATTCATGTAGAATTATTAATTATCCGCATTTTAAAGCAAAATTACTTTGGAGCATAATGACCGGAATGTTTAACTAATCTCAATACAAAGCAAAGAGCCAAAAAGTGTACGAACATTTCTTTTCTGGACGTTTCAAGGCATTTTAAGACTCATGACAAGTTGCTGTTGCTTTAATCATTTATCTGCTGATGATGACTCTAGTAATGCTTTGAAACGTCCAGAAAAAATGTTCGCTCACGTTTGGCTCTTTGCTTTATAAGGAAAACAAAATTGGGAATTTTTATTCAAAAACCCTTAACAAAACTAGAAAAGGCAAAAGCAGTGCAATTGAAAAATACGTGGAAACACTGACAAAGCGAGAGGTCATCATTTCATCAGGGGCCTGTGTGGATGACGTAATTTCGGGGCCCTGTGTGGATGACGTAATTTTGGGGGCCTGTGTGGATGAAGTAAAATTGAAGTAAAATCCCAGATTGTCCCAGTAATCGCACATGTTGGTTCGATATTCTTGTATTTGGTTGCTGCCCGCGGCTGTGATATTGAGACTTGGCCATATGACAAACCGGAAGTCCTCCTCCTGCAAAATGCATTTTTTATGATTTTGTCGTATAAATATGTGTATTTAAAGCAGAGGTTGAAACCTTTTTGCAGTCACGGCCAAAAATAAACTAAACTGGATCTCAGCCCATAGTAAATTTTCAATAAAAATCTGGTTCGAAAAGCATGATTTTGGCGCATTTTGGTATCGTGACAGTTTGACGTATTATTTTCTGAGTTTGAATTCAGCGGAAACATTGCTTTTGATAAAACTAACAAGCAATAACTATCTACAAATTTGTTTTATGAGGAGAGACAAATATATACTCGCGTACATCACCGTCTGGAGCGGGCCTATCCAATCTGAACCGGTGGTTTGGAATAATACCGTTAGCGCTGCATTATTTTTGTTATCTTTTACCAAAATAATGGCCAATGTTGAATCGTTCAAGCAAAATTATGAAACCACATTGATTTATGTTCATTTCGTTAGCGTCTGACGTTATCCGATTACGGAAGGTTAAATACGCACTGCAACAGCAACAATTTTAAAATTATCTGAGGAAACAGCTAGGTGCATTAACTGGCTTTGTAACGCCTTCAAACACATCATGCGGCCACCAAATCTGCTTTCCTGCACCAATTAAAGGCGTGGGCGAAGCTCGGAAAGCAGTTTTAGCATTTCCTAGAAAAATGAGTGATTTTTAACCATTTTTTTGTTCTCGATTAAGCAATATGCGACACTTGGTGTTATCATTGCCCCCTGTACCCTCCCCCAATACCGCTATACAATGAGATATTTGATGTAATGCACTTGTACAAATCAAAGTTGGTCGAGCAGTTACGCGTTCGTCTATCGAGCAGGAGGTCTGAGGGAAGTCTGAGGGAGGTCTGACTCTTTGAGTGTCTTTTGAGTAGCACCTGAGTGATTTCTTGAAGCTAGCCTACAGCACCAGCAGAACTTCAAAAATTTCACTTACATGACATTTCTCATATGTATTTTTTTGTTGCCAGCGGTAGCCTGTTGTTTAGATAGAACAGTGGTTCTCAACCTTTTCACGACCTGGTACCACTTAGACACTTCGCGTTGTCAACGCGTACCACTTCTTGCACAACAACGAATTTGATCCGATTAGTAACATCTTCAAAATCGTTAAAATTTTTTGAAAATTATAAACTTTAAGGTTTTGTCCCCGAATTCAACTGAAGACCTACAAAAACAAGGTCTACTCCGCAGTTTGGAAAGGATTTTGCACCGCATATACCCCAGTTCTAAATTTTTTTTTTAACAGGCACCACGTGGATGACCTTGGCGTACCACTAATAGTACGCATACCACAGATAGAGAACCACTGAGATAGAATAACAAGACAATTAACCTGAGTCAATAAAATTGTTCTGAAACCGATGCTGATTAGTAAATAGCCCTAACTCGAATTAATTAAAGGCGAAAAATGTAGAAAAAGAAACAATTTATGGAAAAAAATTTAACCTGATATTGTAGAACTAATTTTAATACGGACGTTTCGGAGCTAGTCTGGTGTCATTGTCAAAGGTAGTAAGCTATACAAGTTGCTTCGTATGCTATACATAACGTCAACTGCTGCATGGCATGGAATCATAAACTGAAAAGTCCACTCTAAAATTATTTCTGCAACTTTGGCTTAAATTGAAATTAACATTGGCTTAAAATTTTTGTTACCGACTAATGAAAAATCCGATAATATCTTTTAGTTCTATTTTTGGTTAAATATCCTATTTTAAAGTTACTGCATACATCGTAACACAGTGCAGTTAAAAGAAGTTCTTGGCCCTGGAAACCGAACAGCTAATTGACCCCTTTAACTTCAGTGAGGAAAAAGCTCTTCCCTCAAATCGGGCCTGTTTTTCTCCCGAATGTAAAGTGAGATAAACTCCTTAAAATTTTACAATCTTAGCTTCAGATCAAGCTACCACCAACGAGGCTGCGAAGACCCACTAAATCAGTCCGGGGCACTCCGTCCCAATTGCCCTCCTCTTTACGACCGTCATAGTAAACTCGAACCATAGACTCTTTATTCAGTAGACTATAGAAACAGACGCGTGAAGAAAAAAGAGAAGAGTATTAAATATTAAAGTTTGCTATTGTTGCGAAGGTTTTTTTGCGGTGACGCGTAGTCAACCGATTTGATTGGACATATTCGTAGAACGAGTGAACCGTGAAGAAAAAAAAGGACGACTCGGCATATTTTAAAACAAATGAACCGTAAAGAAAAAAAAGACAAAACTGTCAGTTTCTAGTCTACTAATAAAAAGCTTTGTTTAAACAATTGGGTTAATTCCGACAACCTGGACAAAAAAATAATAATTAATGTGATGTATAGAAAATCAAAAGTGAACTTTTACCCAAAGTATACCATCAAAATAACCCTGCCAAAAAAGGATGTCTTTGGTTGGTACCCCTTGATGTGAAAAATTTCCCCACAATTCATTCATCAAGTCTGCTAGTGCTTGCCCTTTGTTTGTAAGTTGGACACTAAAAAACACGAAATTGTATTAAAAATTGGAAACAAGGAAAACAAGAAACAGAAATACATAAGCTTTTCTTAATGCCATCAGAGTTCTCAACAAACGTTCAGCAAACTTCTGCCGTCACGCATGAGTAATTATAAACAAGGTTGAAAGATCATAATTAAGTCAAGAATTTTCAGTACTTTTATTGGTCAACTCAATTAGCTTACATGACTGCATTTTCATGCACGAGTGCATTTTCACGCATGAGCAATACTACACATCATCATCGTCATCATTTTGCTCCAAGAGTGTACTTCCTACTTCTGGAGCCCAGCAGAGGTTCCCCGCACGCAGGGTAGAGTGCATCGATCCCACTAATATTCAAAAATCATGTTCTACCTAGAGTTAAAATATTGCAATTGGGCTAGAAAGAAGCCATTGAAACTTTTGGAAATTTTATTGGTATTTAGGGGTCCCACCGAGAGGTCAAAAATCTCAAAATTCGTAAAATTTTGAAAAACTCACAATAATCCTACAAATAGCAATTTTATGTGATCCTGTTGTTGACAAATGTATTTAGGATAAAATTTTGCACAATAATTAGAACTTTATTCCACGTTTTTGCACCAAGTATGAAGCAGCAATTAACCAAAATCATTGAACTGGAACAAAATTGCGACAGTGAATTAAAATGTAATTGCCCATAACTTCATTGCTGTAGTAACTAAAGTTTAGTAGACAAAGACATGGAGTTTTTGCAGTACATTTATCTACTGGAAAACTTTGCATATCTTGGAAGAAATACCGTATTGCATGAAGGCTCTCGGTTTATGCAACATTTGCAAGTTTATCATCGAAGTTTTTGCAAAAAAGTCTGGTTTGCGAAGTAAGGTACATTAAGCATTGCTTTGATGCTAATCTTCAAGTCTAATTCTACCTGTGTTATGCCTCAACTACCAGAGATGGAGTCGAGGACACAAGGCTCGAGGCCAAGGCCAAGGACACAAAAAAATTCCGAGGCCAAGGCCAAGGACAGCCCTTCCGAGGACAGACCCTCTCGAGGCCAAGAACAGGAATGCTCGAGTCCAAGGCCAAGAACCAAGGACACAGGCACAAGTGTTCTCCCTCCAAAAAAAGTCTTCAAAATTTTTTTCAAGCGTTCTCCAACTGAGGAAAACAAAAATGGGTCTTTGCAAATTTTCCACGAGGTTTCAGGCGTTTTCCAACAAAAATTCATCGGTTCAAAAAATAGTGCTGTTCTCAAGCCGAGGACAGGGCACTTTTCGAGGACTTGAGGCTTCGGGTCCAAGGTCAAGGACTTGACCTTCGAGGCGAAGGACTTCAAAATGTGTCCTCGGGGCAAGGACGTCCTCGAGGACTACACCTCTGCTTGCTACAAACTCTTCAACGAGCAGCAAACAAGTTTATTAAAATTATTTTTAAATTAAAATATTGCGAAAGCGTAAAAAATGTGATGTAACTAAATCACATATTAGCAATCAACCAAGTTTTGAAAATGAGTTAGCTTGCTTCATTTATCGATATGATCATGGCAAAGTGCCATTGGCTTGCCAGGTCTTACTAAAAGATTATTCCAAATGTTCCAAAGTTAAATTACGTCAAATCAGAAGCAACTCTAAATTCTTTCCTGCATATTGTCGAATCACTTTAACCCATTACAGCCCAGAATTATTTTTTCGTAGAAAAATTCTAATTTTATAAACTGGATGTGCTGTAGCGAAGCTAAATGTGATTTTCAAATTTTTTTCAAAAATTTTTTAGTTTATCTATGAAAATTTTGCTGGCAACATTTGTTGCCACTGGGATTTAACTATATCAAAGCCTGGAAAAATATAACACAAGAATAATTTTTTGAAGCAATTTATTACCATCACATGAAAACACAATGCTTTGCTTTTCCGTAAATCTTAAGCTTTGTGATACATTTTGAAGCACTGGACATGCAATGGAGCATCGCACTTCTCACACTTAACTGAGGATCTTCCTCCACAAACACGACATCTGGAGTAGCGAGTTGGAAGAGGAACTGGCCAAAGGTCTTTTCTGTCGAACCGGATAGCATTGGCAGTTGACTCGCTGTAGCTAATTTTGGGGCCCGGTCTGCTTCTTGGAGCACCACATTGTTTCAGAGCTTGCTGGGCAACCTCTCTTCGAAAGTTAAGAAGAGAAATGGAAGATCCCTTGATGGATTTGTACATTATCCAAGCGTTTACCACACAAGCGTCGATTGACCATGAGAAAAATGGCCACCACCATTTCTTGCTTCTTATTCTTATGCGATAATTGGCCACAAATTGATCGAAAAGGTCTACCCCGCCCATATTGCGGTTGTACGTGTGTACCATTTCGGGCATGGTAACGTCTATTGTCTTCTTCTGTTACCTTGACCATCTTGGTACCAACTTTGTTGATTCGGTGAGCGTGCAGTTGGAAGCAACGGAAACAACCGAATTGTCGCACCACCTTACCAGCATGTTTTTTCCATCCGATGCATAGGAGAAGGAACCTCTTCCTTTTTTCTCCAATTCTTTTTTGATTGAAGAGGAGTTTTTTCGCAACGATCAACCCGTATTGTTCCTGTTCCTCCAATCCCGTCTGCTTTCAACCGATCCAGCAAGGAGAGGGATGTGAACCAATTATCAAAGTATAATCTTGATCCCGCTGGTACATCACAGTATTGTACCAGAGTCAGAACAACGTTTCCTCCGAGACCATAAGACTCTTCTTCCAAATGAGTATCAGATCCGCAGTAGGGTTCAGCATGATATAGATAGCCTGCCGGAGATGCTAACGAAAACAATTTGAACCCAAACCTGATAGGTTTTCCTCTATTGAACTGTTTAGTGCTGTGCTTACCATAATATTTGATCATTGACTCGTCAATGCTGATATTTGGTTGGAGAGGAAGTTGCTTGAAAGTTTCATTGACTGCTTTGAACAAAGGTCGCACTTTGTAGTACCGGTCGGAATTTACCTTGCTGTTGTCGGCCAAGTGCAAAAACTGCATAATTTCGTCAAACCTATTTCTTCTCATTGAAGCAGATACGAGATCATTATGGACATCTGGTTCAACTGACCAATAAAGCCGACGATAAGGCACGGGGGTATAGCCGGAAAGAATAAGAATTCCTATAAAGGTTACCACTTCCTCTATGGTAACAACGAAATCAATTTTTCCGCGTTGTTGAGCATAAATCATAGTTTGCTGTGTTATTTCATTCACCAAATTCTTTGAAAAAAAAGAAAAGAAAGCATCCAATGGAGTGTTGATAGTTGCATTCAAATAACCCACGATGGACGGACCATAACCGCTTGCTGGCTCTGAAAGCTGTTCGGAAGGCAGAATTTTTTTACCCCAGTTTCTTGGCGCTTTCTTTATCCTCTTTGCTGGCTGCTGCTGTGCTTCAGGTGCTGGAACAGTGCAGGCAAGACTAGGCGTTTCTGCCTCAGCATTCAAAATGCGACGAGGTAAATGGATAAAGGTACCTGTTGCCTCATCATCAGACATATCTGAATCTTCATCTGTAATCCCACCTTTATCCGGTGGCAACACGACGACTTCAATTTCGTCGTCTTCGAGTTGAGAATCATCCAACTGATTTTCCTCCTGCGCTGACAGAACATCACTCAAAGTAAACCTACAACGAAAACAACATGTTGGTAATTCAGCTTTCATTTTAAGTAAAATGAACTACTTCTTAGGCTCGATTACCAAATAAAAGCAAAGAAAGGAAGTAAATATTTATATTTACAGTATTTATAAGCCTATAAAACTTCAAAATTTCACTAGGCTTGCAATAATAAAAAGCCAGAGAAAAGCTGCGTTTATCAGATCAGCGATATTTTCGCATTATTTTACTGTTCCTTGCTTATTTTATTTTGCCATTTATTGGCACGCGTTCCTGACAAAAACCACGCGATAATAAATTGTACAGAAGCAACAGAAAAGTTTTTATGGAGGAGTAGGCTATTCTTATGGAGGGGTTAGGTAATAGATTAGCATACTGTGCCTATTTAGTACTACTTAGTTTAGAATGCGAATCGTGCATTGCGGGTCCGATAAACGCAGTCACTATCATCGTCAAAACAATCTTGTACAAAAAAGTGGTTGGATATTCCAGCAGGTCTTAAAAATTTATAAATAATCTTTCGCTACATGGGACCAGGCAAATGCACAAAAATGATATCATTAATACCCAGTGGCAACAAATGTTGCCACCGTAAAAAATCTACATAAATCTTAGCCATTACACAAACAAAACTGCAAATTCACTCATATGCCAATAAAAGAAGAATATAGGAATATAATAACTGCTATCTATTTCAATTTTTATAAAACACATTAGCACAACTTACCTTGAAGTTTGAGCCATCCAAAAATTTTGCGTTTGGATCTCAAGAGTCTCTTTCTGTCGAAAATACTAACAACTAAATTTCAAATCAGCTAGCAGTAAACTGGCTTTCTGACAACAGAAACTGTCTGGCAAGAGATTTGTGACATAACAATTGAAAATAATTGGGTTAAGTAAATCGTTTCAGCAAATAAATAAAGGCGCATCCGTTGGCAACAATTGTTGCCACTGGGCTTTAATGGGTTAACAAAACAATTAATTAAGTATAAAGGGCCAGTGCTATGGAATAACTTCATCAATTAGAGAAGTAAAATCTTTAACCACATCCAAATCATTACTGCAAGATTTCTTGATAAAAAATAATTAACTATATAACGTTAAGCAAGCCTCACGTCTTCACCCTATACTGTTTACTCACTCCATAAGTCCATCCCTATACCCTGCCTTTGCGACCTTACCCTTTTCATTTCCTTTAACATGTTTTAAATGGTACATAGCTAATTTTAAATCTGCTAGTTTTTCATTATTTTTAACTATTTTGTGATTGCTACGTTAGGTTCAGCGATCATGCCTTGTCATTACTTTTTGAGTGTGACCAGGGGCGTATTTAGGGGGGGATCGATCATGGTGCCATGGCCCCCCTTTGGGTCGCAAGGATAGTATAATTAGCGTAGACCAGTATGCAAAAATTGCGGCATGGTCCCCCCCCCTTTGTAACTTGGGCAGAAAGTTTGAGCACACAAAGGGACAGAATGTGGGTGAAGACCTTTTTCTTTTTTTGGTCTTCACCTAATTTTGGGCCAAAAACCGGACTAATTTTGAGTGAAGACCTTTTTTTTTATGGTCTTCACCTAATTTTGGGCAGGAAAACGGACTGATTCTGAGTGGAGAATTTTTTTTTTTAGTCTTCATTATTTTCAAATTTCCTGCCCCCTTCCCTTTTCAAAAATCCTGCGTAAGGTACTTCTGGGGAGTACTCCTCGAACGGGTCCTTCAAAATTTTTAACTGCTCAAGCTAGACAAATAAAATTTTCAAGATAGGTAAAAATATAATACGAAAAAATTTGAGGATCTCGTACTATAAGGGTCCTCCAGTTATATTGACATTTCCCCCCATTAACTGCAAAAGCGAAACAAATTAAATCATCAGGATAGGTTAATATGAATCAAAGATTAAAAACAACAAACTCTGGTTGGCCACGTTGAGGAGACCAAGCCAAATGGGCCCATTAAAATTTTTGAGTTTTTTTACGAAGTACTCCAGTTGGACATATCAAGTTTTAAAAGTACCTGTAGCGGAACGCTAATATAAATAAAGATAAAGCATGCCAAACTTAGCAATGCCATGTTGGACTGTTCGCCTTAAATAGGCCTGCAAACTATTCAAAAAATTCTCACAATGAGTATTGGTATCACTAAAAAGTAGAAGAGTCAAACTTATGAGAATACTCAAACATTTAAGACGTTAAAGTACTTAAGCTTAATGCTTTTGTTAGATTTAAGCTGGATGGCGGAGTTTTTTTACTAAGCTGTCACTTGTGACGTTGAAATAATCTTCTACTTGCTCTTTAAAGTTTTTGATCAATTTAATTAAGAAAGCCTTTGTGCTGAATAATGGATGTAATACTGTAAATACAATTTACTGCACGGTACAATATCCAATATGTTGGCAGTTATGTTGCACCGCTAAACAGCGTTTTAAGAATAGAAATAGCTCCAAATTGCATGCATATTTCTGGCCGTGGTTAGTGTTATGTTAAGTTAGACTGATGTGATGAAGTCGTTGGAATCTTAAAGATCGCTCTGTGTTATTTCGTAATAAAGTGAAAAACTGTGAGGAACTCCTGATAGCTTTTTGATTGACGTTACTTGATAATTTTGATAACTTTGTGAGACCTTTGAACTTCGAGAGCGAATAACCTCATAGCTTTTTAAAATGAACTAAAAAGAGCGAAATGTGCAAAAGAAATAGAAAATTTTGGGTAAATAGTTGTTTGGCTTTAAACATTACACCTACGGTTCCGGAAGTATAGAGATGAGTAAATTGACATAAGTTTTCAGTGTGAAGTCATCGCAAAGTTAGACTCTGCAAAATCACTTATTAACTTATAAGAATTTAATTTTTTTGTTTTTGAAGTTTGTTTATGTAGGTATCTTTTCCCGTGCTGATTGCTAAAGGTGAGTTTACACAGTATCGGTTTTTCGTCCGTTTTTGTGCGATTTTTTACGTTTTTGCTTCTCCGTGAAAAAGTATGCGATTTTTCATCCGCATTTTTGTACGTCCATATCCGCACTAACCAGACAGTCACATACTGGACAAAAGTTTTCCGAAAAAGTTTTTTTGTAAAGGGGTATCTATTTTGAAATATTGCTCTTATCGTTCATACACAAAATTTTTGAACAAAATTTTTATCTATATACAATAGTCTATTTAGTGCGGATATGGACTTATAAAAATGCGGATGAAAAAGCGCATACTTTTTCAAGGAGAAGCAAAAACGTAAAAAAACGGACGAAAAACGTATACTGTGTAAATTCACCTTAAGGCAGGCATTGTTTTGATTTAGTTCTTCAATTTTGAAAAAAGTCAGTAGAACTGTTTTTACATGTGCTTGTATAAAGTTTTTCTTAAAAAAATATTGCAGTGGGTTAGTTGGGAGTGTAGATTTGATATATAGGATAGTGTGTCAAGTTTCTGGTTAAGATAATGTAAGTTACAAATCCGAAAATGATATTGGCAAAACGTTATTGTAGAAATATTTCCTTTAACAAGGGTTTCGTTTGTAACCACAATTTTAACAATCGCGGTGCGCTGCTAAGTGAAAATTGAACTAACTCGTTAAAGCTTGAACCGAGAACCAAGCAGAGTGGTAAAATTTTGATTGCCATTTTACAGACACCTTTAGGAGACATTTAAATTTTGAAAGCCGTTAGCCACAACCTGATCAAGTTAATGGAACATTATGAAATTCGAAAGAGATGTATTTTAGATCTGACATCAACACCAATAAATAAGCTTAATGTAATTGTGAAGTTCTTTAGTTCAGTATGGTTAAATATAGGCTACTTTCGCGAAGTCCCCGGATATCGCTTACGATATCATATTCTACTTTGAAGTTATATTACGCTAGTGGTTGCGCCGCGGTAAAAAGAATTTCAGTTAGTCTTGAGGCACACCAGCACCTTTGTTTTTGTTGAAAAAATTTGAATTTTATAAGCTTTGATAAATCTGAAAATCATAAATTTTAAAGCAAAATGTAAGTGAAACGAATTTCAGCGAGATAATTTTATATAGTTATTGTTGCTACGTTATAGATGTTATTGTTATGCAATACCACATTTCTCTAGCTCTGGAGTTAAAATATACAGTTTTATTTTTGAGTTTACGTGATGATGGCTAACACGGCATGGTAACTAAAAAAAGAGAACGTGCAGTTCTTAAAAGTTATTTTTTGCCATATGCTGGCGTAGAAACATACCAAAGCACAATATTAGGAGGCCGCTGGGATTTTATTATTTTTTAAATTTTATTTGCGCTAACAGTGATGCACAAAAAAACAGAGTCTAGCAAGGTAAGTTGCATGTAAAAGCAGCGGGTTTGTTCGTCTTAGTTTAAAAATTAAGACTGCAAATGGCATTCGTGCTTATTCGTGATAGGTTTTTTGACAAGTTGAATAAAATCATGTCCAAAACTCAAACGCCACATTTCCGTAAAAACATCAACCTAAGGAAATATTTAAGTAGTTATAAGTCACGTTTCAACAAAAACTCATGGACAGTTCTTTTGTTTTTTTTTTTTATTCTTCGGATTAATTATAATTCAGCTTTAACAAAATTTGAAAGGACAGCATTTTTACTGCCATACCATTCAAAAGAGAATTTGATTTTTGTTCTGAAAAATTAATTTTATACAAAACGATTGTTTGCGTGCATTGTGCAAGCATTAAGAGCAAACAAACAGCGATAGGTTTGAAAGTAGAACTTTACGAGCTGTTGACATTGCAGTTGAAGCGTAAGATAATCTCATTCATTTTAAGGAAACGGTTTAGAAAATATGTCTTTGTAGTTTTTTTATTCCGTTTTTATTTTACTTGATACTAGTATTTCATCAAACAAGAATGAAATATTTGAGTTTAAAGTACTAAAAGAGACTTTAAAAAAATCCTTTCAATTTTTTTCAAATTTGAGATGAAATCGTATATATACATCAATTTTTGTCTTGATAAATTGGCCAATAATGCACTTCAAATTATTGTAGAATCATATAAGATATTACTTGTAGAATTTTAGTATAGCTGAGCAGTATAAGATGTAGTTTTATAAGAAATTACATTTTAGAATAGCTGAAAAAGTTAAGAACTGATTGTGAAAATACTTTTGATTATTAAAATATTAAATTGCAGTATCGGCACTTCAATTTTTCAAAAAAAAAAAAAAAAAAAAAATCAAAGAATAACACATATCAGGGTATAGAATGCACAGACTATACGGTTTAATCAATTCATGGTTAGTGTTTTTGCTACTATCTGTAGCTGTATCATTGGAATCATAGGTTTGAAACGAATTGAATGAATCTACTTAAACTGATTGACAAATTTTTGAATTATTGTTTCTATTTCTAATAAAATTTGTTTGAAACGTTTGTCCAATATTTCCTCCTGAAGCTTTGTTAATTTACAGACAGTATTTAAACGACGTTGGTGTATTATAAAACTCTTAGTCTAACAAAAATTTTCTTAGGGCTGTATATCAGAGGTGGAGTCCTTCAGAACGTCCTTAGCCTCGAGGACATCCCCGACTCCCCGAGGACACATTTTGAAGTCCTTGGCCTTGGCCTCGAAGCCTACAAGTCCTCGAAAATGTCTTGTCCTCAGCTCGAGAACAGCATTATTTTTTGATTGGCCAAAAAGAAAAAAACAAAAAAAAACAAAACAAAAGACAACATATCTGAAAGTCAGTCAATTTGTTGTTTCTTTTCTTTGTTTGAAAAATGATACAATGTGATAGCCAACAAAGCCAAGTCATACTCAAATTTGTTTTAAATGGCCTTGAGTGAAAGCTCTAATCCGAGAATGAGGAAACAAAACGCATTGTAGGAAATTGTGATTTTTATTTCTGCTAATACTTCTGGTGCAGGCGGTACAAACTGCCTAGCGTTGAATCACCCAGAATCATAACAAGGAATCTTTGAGTTTAGACAAACCATTTTAAGTTGCAGATGCTAAAACACGACCGAGCCTATTCTGCAAATGAATTTAGAAGAAAGTATGATAATAATAAAGTATGATAATATGTGTATGATAATAAAATGTAACACGGTATTACCAGGGAAGCCATATTGATATATTACAGTAAATTTGTTAGTATATCTCGATATAACTAACATTCACTAAAACGTATCTTGAGAATGCCAACTTGTTCTAAAGATACCCAAGCGCAAAACATTTGTTTTGAGATAAGAATGAATAACTCTAATCACTGGCAAACGGTCTGGGAGGCAAAACCACTTCCACTAAACAATTTGTGTGTTGGAAATCGCCCCTAAGAATCCCAAATAACAAACTATTGGATCACAAAAAACGCTACTTGCAGGATTATTATGAAATTACAGCAAGGGTGAAATTAAGTATAACGATAAGTGTTTGAATGCCTGGATAATTTAACTAATTTTTTTAAGCTACCACAAACAATTGAGCGTTTTTAGAAAAAATTAATGGGTTATTATTTTGCGTTTCGACAATTGTAGACCTCTTGAAGGGGGGCACGGGGCAAATGTCTCCAATGCCTACCGTTTTAAAACCTGCTGGGATCCTCAGTTTTTTTGTAATTAAAATACCTTACCTTAACCCTATGTTACCCCACCTTTTTCAGTGTATTGACTCCTCAACGGCAGGTTTTCTGAAACCCACCGTAGCATTTGCCTGGATAATTACTCGAAAACTACCTAAGTTATAAACTTCAAAATTTTATTGCATATTAGAGCATTTACTCCTCTTTTAGTACAGTATTAACAACTTCGAAACTTATTTTAGAAAGGCAATGAAATATGCATTTTATTTAAGGTGGTCAAGTTTCTGAGTTCAAGCGCTTCGTTAATAAGCGTTGAAAAAGACTACATGGGAGTTTGCAAGCAAACTCAGTGAACTACCGACACATAGCTAATGCTGTGACGCTAAAAAGTACTTTTTGTCTACCGTAAAATCAGCAATTATTCAAAAATATCTGATTATGAAACCTCCAGAAAAGTAAAGTCAAAATATTTGTCAGTTAAATATCTCCTGATATCATAAAACACTGGCACCCTAGCTTGAGCCGTTCAAAAATTAATTTTTGATGGTCCATTTGGGGGGTCCCCGAGGGAGTGGCCCCCCCAAACTATGTCAAAATATTTGTCAGTTAAATATCTGCTGATATCAAAACAGACTGGCACCCCAAGTTGAGCCATTCAAAAAATTGATTTTCGGGGGGTCCCCGGGGGGTGGCACCCCCAAACTATGTCAAAATATTTGTCTGTTAAATATCTGCTGGTATCATAAAGCACTGGCACTTTAAGTTAAGTCGTTCAAAAAATTGATATTTGGGGGGTCCCTTAGGGGGGTCCCCGGGGAGATGGCATCCCCAAACTATGTCAAAGTATTTGTCTGTTAAATATCTACTGATATCAAAAAAAAGTAGAACTCTAGCTTGAGCAGTTCAAAAAATTGATTTTTGGGGGTCCATTTGGGGGGTTCCCAGGGGGATGGCACCCCCAAACTATGTCAAAATATTTGTCGGTTAAATATCTACTGATATCAAAAAAAAAGTAAAACTCTAGCTTGAGCCATTCAAAAAATTGATTTTTAGTGGTCCATTTGGGGGGTCCCCGGGGGATGGCCCACCCCAAACTATGTCAAAATATTTGTTTGTAAAGTATCTGCTGATATCACAAAACACTGGCACCCTAAGTTGAGCCGTTGAAGAAATCGATTTTTGGGGGGTTTATTTGGGGGAGTCCCCGAGAGGGTGGCCCTCCCAAACCATGTCAAAATATTTGTCTGTTAAATATCTGCTGGTATCATAATTGAATGGCTCAAGCTAGTGTGCCAGTGCTATGCACTGGCACTCTAGCTTGAGCCATTCAAAAAATTGATTTTCGGGGGGTCCCTTTGGGGGGGTCCCGGGGGGGAGTGGCACTCCCAAACAATGTCAAAGTATTTGTCTGTTAAATATCTGCTGATATCATAACAGACTGGCACCCTGAGTTGAGCCGTTCAAAAAATTGATATTTGGGGGAGTCCCCGGGGGAGTGGCCCCCAAACCAAGTCCAAATATTTGTTTGTTTAGTATCTGGTGATATCAAAACAAACTGGCACCCAAAGTTGAGCCATTTAAAAAATAGAATTTTGGGGGGTTCATTTGGGGGGTCCTGGGGGATGGCACTCCCAAACTATGTCAAAGTATTTGTCTGTTAAATATCTACTGATCTCAAAAAGAACTAGCACTCTAGCTTAAGCAGTTCAAAAAATGGATTTTTGGGGGCCCCATTTTGGGGGAGTTCCCGGTGGAGTTGCCCCAAAAATTTTCGGGAGAAAAAATTGCGCTTGCAGCTCAACAACTTTACACAAAACTTAGATTTCGATGTTTGGTGGTTTAGGAGAAGAAGAGCGTACAAAATTTAGGAAGAAAAAAAAGGAAAAAAAAAAAGAAAAAACCTCATTGCGGCCAAAAGTGGGGTGGTTGGGATGAAAGGGTATCTTAAGACATACAACTATATGAAATATTTTTGCCGTACTTAAGCCGATTTTGACTGAGACCGCTTTTTACGCCAAATTTGCGGGGCGGTTTTCGGGTTCTAAAACCGAAGTCACGTGACCTATTGCCTGGAAATTTGATGCAAACATACAACTCATTAATCTCAAACTGCTGTCAAAATTTCATGAAACTAGATCAAACCGTTCTTGAGTTATAAGCAAAAGTCTGAAATTTTGCACTCGTTAGTTGGAAAATTGCCGAGTAAAAACAAAGGAACACGCGACGCGAGCGTCGGTCGTTCCAACTAGGATAATGATGACGTACAATCACGCACAAGCGATCTGTAATGACATAACGAATGATACGTGGTTTGCTGCAAAGCGATCAGCTTTATTCACGTGAGTAGATATTTAGTGAAATTCTGTTCTAATTAGTAAAAAGTTTGTTTTGTAATTGTAACTTATAAGTGTTGGAACAGAGTTTTCGCAAAACCAAATACTTTTTTATGAATGCGCAAATTATCGCTCTAAAAATACAGCAGTGATAAGTTGCAAATTGACCTCACTTATTTGAAGTTTGGCCTATTTGTATATTATTTCGTACTTTTCACTCAGGCTTGAAAACAATTGAAACAAATGTTTGCAGCAAAAAAACAACAACTTGTTTTGCTGTGAAAAATCTACAATTTGACTTATGACCAGGCAAAATAATTTTTAACTTTGCAAATGCTTTGCAATAATTTTGTTTCTTTTCTAGTAATGTTGTGAGGAAGACGGTTATATAAACAAATCGTAAATCACTAAAACGTATTATTATTCGTACCCGTTACAATATTATTTGACCTTTTCGCCGAGCGTATTTGACCCTCACGATGACGATTGCAGTTTTTCTTAAAATGCTGGAAATTGGGATTGCCGCTTTTCTTTTTGCGCTTGAAATTTTGGCAACTTTGTAGTGTTTTCGTCAAAATTTGCTCAAATACCCGTGGCTCAAATTAATTTATACTAAATATTGGAATTTCTATCACTCAGTTCGATGTCACGTTACTGATAGCTCAAAGTATCAAGCAATTGGTAAGGTAACCTAAGTTCAAAAATTTATGGTGGTTTGATCTGTTCATTTTAAAGATCCAGCTCTAGCTCACTTCAAAAGGTAATTAAGCAATTAAGCAAATCAAAATCGGATCTGCTTTGCAAATTAGTTTGAAGATGCTTTACAAAACAAATTCATAATTTAGCAATAAAAATACAAATTAAAATTGAATCTCGAAGTATTCGGGAACAATAGGCAATTACTGTACAATTAGTTGCGAACAAACAAAAGAGCAGATTTACTGTTTGCACTGATTTTTTATACTCAGCCACGTATTCAGGGGCGCCGAGAGCCGAACGTAGGCCCAGGGCTAGCTGAAATATGACGGATTTCCGGTTTTCTGAAATGCAGTTAAGTCCAAATTATGACGTGATCTCCAAAAAAATAAAGGTCTTCACGGAAATTCTAACTGCTTTTTCGGTCAAAATTAGGTGATCTCCAAAAATAAAAAATAAAAAAAGGTCTTCACGGAAATTCTAACTGTTTTTTTGGTCAAAATTAAGTGATCTCCAAAAACAAAAAAAAGTTCTTCACCGAAATTTCGATGGGCCTCTTTCGAGCTCATGGGCCCCCCAAAGTCCATGGGCCCCGGGGTCATTGTTCCCCCCCCCCCGCCCCCCTTTCGGAGGCCCTGCACGTATTGATTGGTATTACTCAACTTAGGATTGAAGCACAGTTTGGCTGCCTTATGCACAGTTGGCCACACAAATTTCCACAGAGCTGCAAGCAAGGTCTTCAAAGAATGCGTTTTTTCACCCCTATTCAATTGCTTCTTATTGAGACCCAGCTTTCCTGTTGAAAATTACTTTAAAATATCTAGCACTTTTGTGCTTTGAACGTACTTTGCGCTTCCAAGAATCATTTAACCTTGGAGCCCTTAGCTCAAAATCAGTGATCAGCCTGTTAAAGAGACCCTCCTAGTGATACTGATTATACGCAGAAAAAAACCTTCCATCCTTAGGCGAGCCATTAATTATATGTCCCCCAATCTCCTTTGGACTCCATCAAGTTTACAACGATAACATCTTCATCTCTAACTGCAGTGGCTCTAGCTTATCCCACCTTAAATACGCCAAGAATCGATTACTCTCCCTTCTTCAGACGGGTATGTATGGGCCGATGGATTTGTCCTTCCCTCATTAGACTGGTGTCACTGTAGTGCCTGCCATATAATTCAAATACAATACCTTCAACTTTTTTTCTCTGCTGACCATTTGCCTTCAATTTTTCAGGTGAAACCCATTCCTTGGAGCTCGGGCTTGTCTGCTGTAGCAATCACAAGACAATTTGGCCGCTTTCAATTGTCCTTTTTCGGACTCGCAATCGGCTCTTTCCCTACTTTTAAAGGCCCCCCAACATCTCTGACTAAGACCAAGAAAATGTCTGGTTTCATGTCTCTTCACTTTCCAAAAGTTCCAATTTAACCTTTCAATGGGTCCCGGTCATTCTGGTATCCCTGAAAATAAGCATGCTGATTCTCTTCTGGAAGCGAGAGCTTTTCTGTCTACTGCGATAATACGTCCCTTGTCCCTCTTCCTGGCTATTGCCAAACCCGTTACATCCAGTATTACAAATGGAGACGTCACTTTTCCACATTTCCCCTCCCATTTCAACTGTGCAGTTCCTACAGTTTATCCTGGAGAATTGGTTCTCTCACTCCCCATTTGCTCTGAGCTTTTCGCCTTTGCTTCCAAGGTCAAAGCATTTTACTATTGTCGTAAGTCAGTCGTGAAAAAAGTTTTTCCTGCAGCACTTGTGGACACCTTCTACAGGACCCTAATCATCTCTTTCTTGTCTTGCCTCTGAGCCTCTATGCAAATCTAGCTTTGGCTCTGGTCAGGACCTGGCATGTGGCTTGATTGTTGGGTCTCTGCAAGGTTTCTTTACTTCTTTCTCCATCCTTCAGAAGGGGTTGGGTAGCACCACCACTCAATCAAGTCGCTTTAAAAATAAAAAAAAATGTAGTATGCTTTACAGATTGTAGAAAATAACCAGGCCACTGTTCCGAATATGAAGAAATGTACTTTTATGCAGCGATAACTTTTTTGTAAACGTTGTACTGATTAGAAAACGTATTGTACTGATTAGAAAGTATAGTACTGATTAGAAAACTAATTCTGATTGTACGGTACTCTTAAATGTTAAATACTTATTGTACTGATTAAAAAGTATTGTACTGATTAGAAAACTACCTATGTGCATATAATGGTGTTTGTTAAGCCAACTTGGAGATAACTGCGCCGCACCTAACAATCAAAATTTTGCTACAAAATTTTGTATGAGGCATTTTTTGGGACAATGGAAACTTTTCAGAGGGTCTGAAACACAAAAACATGTATTTTAAAATTTGACCCCAAACAAGGGACACGCTAGTGTCCATGCTTAGCGATACTAGCGCAATTCGGCTGAACTTTAGTGCAGTGCCAGAGTGATACTGCCAATACTGGTCTAAAATTCATTTCTGGTGATCTTGTTGTCAGACTTTGATCAGAGTAATCCGGGAAGAGGGTACGATGGAAAGTGTAGAAATTGCCCTCTAGTGTGGTTTGAAGGTTCGGGTGGGCTGCGGGGATAGGCTATGACTGAATTTAGATGCTGATGAAACACTAGTGTAATGGGAAAGCAGATACGTAAAGGAAGTGCTACCTCACAGCTGTGAAAGTAACCTTATTTTCAAATCTGCTATGTAACTTCTGAAAAAAAAATCATCACCACGGTTGTTTTTATCGTTATTTGGTAATTTTCACTATTACGCTTTACCTTGTGCAATGGCTAGTAGAATGCCTCATTGCTTATTTTGTTTCAATGTAATAAAATAGCGCTGGTTACTTCAAGCAGAGTCACTGAACTTTTTGACGTCTTTATGATCTCAAAGCGAGTTTCGTTCAACTTCAAATTTTTTGATTTTGGTAAATTTGGAGAGGCCAAATCTAATGAATTTTCCATAGGGAGACGCCAAATCTCCATGGGGGGACGCTAACTACTGAAAGGGGGACGCGTCCCTCCTACAATTTAAGTACTGGCTTCATTTCTATTTACCGTTTATGGCCTACTTTCATCACTACGATACCACAACGGTGGTAATCAACATCGGCTGCTAACGTTTAAAGCTTCAAAATGGCATTCGCTATTATTTTCAAAAACTTTTATTTTTGAATTATCATCGAAAGCTTAACAAAATGCAATATCTAAAGCACTTTCTCACTTAAAAATTGTGTAAACATTAAAGACCATATTATTGAAAAACTGTGTCCTCGGTCCTTGGCCATTTCTGTCTTTGGCCACGAGAGGGTCTGTCCTCGAAAAGTCACTCCTTAATTGGCCTTGACCTTGGATGTTTTTTTGAGTCTTTAGCCTTGGCCTCGAACGTTGTATCCTCGACTCCACCTGTGATGTATATATTTCATCTCGAAAAGTTTTGAATAAACTGCAATAGTTAGCAAAATTAATTGTTTTATAGTTTTTTTAGGCGTTGCACTAACAAACGTTAAAACCAAACAGAGGAAAGTGATGCATCAAGTTTCTTCTTTTGCTGCTGTTTTTTTGCTTCTGGCCCGTTTTGGGGCGGCTCAAGACTCACCGACAATCAACACCACAAGTGGAATGGTGATGGGGAGTACGGGTGATGTGGCCCATACATTCTACGGCATCAGATATGCAGAACCACCAATTGGAGATTTGAGGTAAGGACCATTGTTGGCAAAATACGTCGATCATTAACGATAACGACGCCTAATCGGCCCTACTTGCCCTAATAGCAATTAAACTTCACTTAGCTACAAAACTATTTACAGAGACGTTCAAAACCGTTGAAGGAAGGCAAAAAGGTTTTAGTATTGAAGCCCGAGGTGTTTTAAAGGACCTGCGCAGACTTAGGGCCCCATTCGGGTTAAAGCTTGATACCTTGAAATGTTGAGAAACGCCTCCCGATGTAACTCATTGCAAATTGTAGCAGCCTTTTTTTACTCTTCTCCTAAATCCTATGGGAAAATAGCTGTACGGTTGAGAAATATGTTTAATTATTTCTGTTTTCGCTACGTACCTCGTCCCGGAATTTACTCAACGGTCCTGGGGAGGACCTAAAAACGGTGTTTGTTTTAATTCCAGGTGATTATCCGCAAAGAGTGAAAACGCATTTGTCACAAAAAGTGTCCACTTTTCTAGCGCTGTGTTTGGTTCGATTTTGTTTTTTTGGTATTTTTTGTAAAATTGTAATTGCATATTTTATTTACCAAGTTGTCTTGCCCAGGAGAAAGCTTTGGGACATTTCGGTCGTCAAGTCAAGCTGCCACCTGCCGATTTGTCAACCATAAATGGTGGAGGCTTCACACTGTCACTTTTAATTGCTGAACGTCAAGCAGAGAAGCTGTGAATACCAATTTTTGTAGCTTGACCCGACCAAGAATTGAACCCATTGTTCTTAGTTCCTTTTTTTTCATTTTTGCAAAAAAACGAAAAATGAACCCAAAAAAATGGGCGTGGCATAATTAAAAGCGACAAGTTTATCCTGTTCCATCAAATCAAACAGTTTATCCTATCAGCTGCTTTAGGCCGGAGCGAGTAACAAGGTTTCGGGCAGTAGCGTAGCCAGGGGGGGCTCGAGCTCCCCCATTGGCTTGTGAAGTATGCAAAATCGCACGTTTTTGGTGCTTTTGAGGCCGATTTTTTGTGAAAAATTGAAAATAGCCCTCCCCCATAGGAAAACAGCCCCCCTCAAACGTTTAGATTTCCGAATTTGGTTGAAAGATCAGTCTCAATTTCGGTGAAGACCTTTTTTTTTTTTTTTTTTTGGAGACCACCTGAATTTGGGCCGAAAAAACGTTTGAATTTCCGAGTTTGGCCGAAAAATCAGTCTCAATTTCGGTGAAGACCTTTTTTTTTTTTGGAGACCACCTGATTTTGGGCGGAAAAACGTTTGAATTTCCGAGATTTCCGAGAAATTTCGTCTCAATTTCCGGACAAACTGTGTGAAACTGAATCAAGAACAATGAAAATTCGGGTCAAGGTCGTTTGCACTTTTCTCCTCTTTCAAAATAGCCCCCCCCCTTTTCCAAATCTTGGCTACGCGCCTGGTTTCGGGGCCCATCTCCAAGTCATTACTCTACATCTCAGCAACACAGCTTCTTTGGGAGAAACGTTGCAAAAAAACTTGTGAACGATATCAATCCGTTGGCAACATTGAGTTTGGTTTGATCGACATGGGATTTGAACCGCTAACTTACCGTTCCAAACACTTTACCGCTTGACCAATTTTCCGGTATGGAAACCGCATAAAATTTAAATGCCGCTACGAAAATTTAAAAAAGACTCTTTTGCTTGCTCTTAATCTTTTCAGAGATAAATATTTTAATGAAAAGATTCTCTTATATACAATTCGTATTTATACTCCATGAAAAGCTTAATGGCATATCACCGCATTGAAAAGAGGAGTGTCGTTTTTAACTTATTTTAATCAGACATGCTTTAGTGTTTTACTTTTATTTTTACGAGTAGTCAAATATTAAGTCAAATAATTTAGTCAAATGTGTTTTAGTCAAATTTTTAGTCATGCAATTTAGTCAAATATGTTTGACTACTTAGTCAAATATGATGTAATGTTTATCATATAGTGGAGAATCTTTTCATTAAAAATGTTTATCCCTGGAGACTCTTTTTCAAAGTTTTGTACCGGCATTTAAATTTTAAGCAGTTTCCATACCGAAAAGTTGGTCAAGCGGGAAAGTGTTTGGAACGGTAGGCTAATGGTTCAAATCCCATGCAGGCCAAATCAATCTCAGTGTTGCCTACGGCTTGACACGTTTTTCGCGACGTTTCTAAGGAGCTGTGTTGCTGAGCTGTTGAGTATAATGACGCGGAGATGGAAATGTTTAACTTGAATGTTAAACTTTTAGTCAAATATAAATTTGTTTCTTTGAAATTTTAAGATATTGCATGTAGACTAATTTATCGTAATAAACAAGCTTCTTGGCCATACTTTTGACCATATTAAACAAATACAGTAGAATTTTGCTAATTCGTCACCTCAAGGGAATTAGAAAAAAGTGACGAATAAGGCAATCTGGTAAAAACTCCATAACGGCTGGTTTACTTGGGCCTTATTTTGCAGTTAACGCAGTTTTTGACGTATATTGTTGAATATATTGCACGTTTATTGCTAAATATAAAGCGATGTAAGCTTACGTGCGATCTTTTATTTGACATTGTTTTTCTGTAACTTCGCCCTGACAATAATCCTAAAATGAAATGCAGAAAGCGCAATTATACCGTTAACTTTTAATCACAACTTTTCAAACTGTAGTTGCTCTTTTTTTACGCTTTAATCTTTATAATTACTGAACTCCATTTAAATTCTTGTGGACTCTCAGATGGTAGTTACTGTAATGCTCTGTAGGTAAAACGCACTTCGCACCTCGTTTTTTTTGCGTTGTTGCAGCAAGATTTTCCTGTTGACTATTAATCCGATAAGGACTTTTCTTTATTTGTTTGAGATTTCACACGTGTTGAGCTAACCACTGAGACTGTATGAACAAACCGTGAATATCGCTTGAACATTGAATCAAATCTGCAATTGACAAATAAGCCGAAAGTTTCTCGGGGATATAAAAATGTGGCGAATTATGCGAGATGACAAATTAAACGATGGCGAATTAGACGAACTGAAATGCATGCAAAAAATACGAACTTTGCCGGTACTGACGAAAATGTGACAAATTAGGTGAACTGACGTATTAAACGATGACGAATTAGACGAATTCTACTGTAGTAGCACATTTTTTGCTATTAACTATATTATATATTGATCTCCGGTTATGGAAAACAAATCTTAGCCGACACAAACAAATTGAACCGATAGGCCAATGCCCAGTAGTATCGACTCAGTGGTCTTGCTAGGGAATAGCAAAGACTGTCAGGTAGGAATAGGGTTGGTCTTCATGAGTAACTGACTGTTAACCTGCCTTCGATTGTATGCCTTGTCCCAAACTTAAACTTTTCGGCGAAACTTCTATATAGTACTTCACAGTACCGGTATACGTGCAACAGTGCATGAATGAGTCCAGGCGCGTAGCCAGGAATTCGCAATGGGGGAGCTGTACGGAGGGTCTGGGGGCGGAGCCCCTAGCCGCCGGAGGCTGGGGGTTTGGGGGCAGAGCCGAAAATTTTGCATTTTTTAGCAAAAATTACTTAATTTTTTGGCTATTTTGATAAAAAAATAATGCTTTTAAAACGTGGCTTAGAAACTGGCAGTGCAAACATGAATAAACTGTTTGCATAAATGTGATATTTGGGAGGTGGCTGATGGTAAAATTTTAGTTCTCTTAATTAAATGCTGGTAAATTATAAAATCGAATAGTTGAATAAAACTCACTCAGAGTAATCTATTTCGTATACAGTTTACAGAGAAAAACAATTGGAAGGGGGGGGGGGGGGGGCTATGAAAAGAAATTTGAGTGAAATTGGTAATCAACTAATACTGAATAGCCCCCCCTCCCTATTCCTTAGTTTATAGTATATTTGTTGATGACACCTATGTTTAGCATTTTTACGCAAGCGATCAAATTTGTTTGCGTATTTTTGACCATTTTTCAAAGTTTTCATTTATTGTTTGTTAGTTTTATTTTCAACAAATTAGCCCCCCACCAAACATATGTTTCAAAAGGTGTTTTAAATCACAATTTAGTTCACGCTAATGCATTTAACGGTCTCAAAAGTGCTAAAAACGTAGTGTTTTTCTCATTCTGCGTTTTGGTCGACATGCCAATGGGGGGGGGGGGGGGGGGGGCTATAGCCCCGCCCCCCTGGCTACGCTACTGAATGAGTCAAGCGTCCTCCAAAATCCAAAACATCTTTCTTCTTAAATCCATAGTATACTGTAGGCAAGTAGGTAAAACAAAATACCAATGTTATGACATTGCAAGTTAACTTTAAGCTTTCCAGAAATCTTCATTTTCCGCAAGCATAGCGAATTAATAAACTGTTTTCAGATTTATGCCCCCAATGCCAACAAGTTATTCCGATACTCCACTGAATGCAACACAACAGATATTTCGAAAATGTTGGCCAAGCATTGATCTAGTGGATTGTGCAAGTGATACAAATTGCACCGAAAATGTATGATAAACTTTTTATAAATATTGAATTTATTTTGTTTTTATTCAAAAAATTTGTATATTACGGTCTGTGTCAGCAGAGACGAAAATGCGATTTGTATGCTAGTCGTTATCGTTATCGTCTAATAGTCTGCATCTTTAACACTATTTTACACGGAGAGGAAGAGGGGGTTTGCATTTTTGCATCCCTTCTCGATTTGATTGTGATAAATCTCTCAAGAAAAATATTTTTATTTTAAATCAACTTGACTTTAAGTCAAAATTCGTTACAAGTAACTCCTGAAAATTTGAAGTTGCTAAGTTAACGGAAAGTTTTCCGATTTTTAAAGTTTTCAAAAATCTCTCTTTGAAATCTGAGCATTTTTTGGCAAATACTTTACGATAAAATAAATCATAAGATGAATTTGTGACGTAACTACTTTTACTTGAACATTTTATGATTCAATATCAAAAAGCAAATTTATCTACAATATTTAAACTGCATGTGATGTCATTGCCAAACGATGTCATTTTCAAAGAAATGGTCGTGACCTCTCAACATCAACTCAAAACCAATTTTTCTAAAAATTTTCGGCAAACACCAACCAGCATGCCAAATTTGGTGCTTCCATGACTTTTGATTTATGAGTTAGATAGAGGGGAAATTTTTCGCCCCTCTTCCGTTTAAAATTAAAACGCGTTTGTCAAATCGTGGTCACTAAGGTCAAATACCCAGGATGAAAACGGATAAACTGATAAACTGTGCAAAAAATTGAATTGTTTGAAAATGCAAGAATTAAGTACATGACAAGGCTGAGCAGACCGGAATGGCATCACAAAAGTAAGTAAGTAAGTAAGCGTTTATTTGTCAAAAGCCGAACTTGTCAGCTCAGATTCAAGCACAAAACCTTTGTTCAAACTTATGTATGTCATCAAATATTGCTACAGGTACCGTCTAGCTGCTGTATATAGCCAAACATTTAAAAGGGCATTCAGAACATTTTTATTTCAAAAATTTTGCTGAGAAAGCATGGTGAAACAACTTAGGCAATTTTTCAGAATGTTTTCGCCAGGGCATGGTATGGAATGGATCGGAAATTTCGGTATGGAATATGGAAGATGCCAGAATGGAATTGAATGGAAGATTTCAAGAATGGAATGGAAGACAAACTTCAATACTTCACTACCTATTCCATACTAAATCATGATCATGGCATTTACAGAAAAATATAAACGGATGGTGTTAACTAAAAATATGTGGTTTGTGGAAGCGATTAGCAGCTAATCACCTGTTGACAAATTAAGCTGTCGACAAATCAGAGTAATTCGGTCATGAGCATTGTGCAAACAGTGTAGGCATTGCATTATCAGATCATAGAACATGCTTATTGCAATTTGTAGATCAATTGATGCTGCTGGCTTATTTGTTGTTTTTAGTATGGCAATTAACCTAGAGCCATTGCTAAAGCAAATGCATTGAAGGGCACTCAAATGGACTGAACTTTTGCACATTACAACTGATCTTGTACGGCTGCAAATTATGCGCAATTTCAACATTCTGTAATTATCTCCAAAAAAGAAATAAGTAAGTCCGGTGGAGTTTCTTAGCCCTTTTACGGCCCAGAATCACTTGAAAAGTCTATCTGCAGCAGCAACTGCGGCGACCTAAACAACTTTGAGTGTGATCTATGAAAACAAAACAGCTGGTCTTTTAAAAAACGAAATAATCAATTTTGTTGGTCTACATTTCTTCTCTCCGACACACCCATAAACAAGCGTTCAACCAAAATTTTACTAAAGGAGGGGATTTGGAAGTTAAAATTTTTTTGTTTGAAAAATGCCTCGATTGGGTGGCGAGCTGAGAAAAGTGGTGCAACTCAGTCATCGCAAATAGACGGGGGTCTGGAGTGGAAGCCCCTATAGCTGGGTAATTTTCGAGAAAAAATAATTATTTCAACGCCATTTGGATCACATTTTGCACGTTTTTAAAGCTATTTGAAAAAATCAAATTGTCTGAGTTGCGTCGTCTGAGTTTCGAACGAATAATTGGAATTATATAATGTGCGTGCAATTAAACTAAATGTTAATTGCAGTGATTGCTCTAAAATAAAGCAAAGAAAAGCTTTCTTTATCTGCATTTTATTTTATTGTAGAAAACGCAGCATTAGCGTTTTCAAATAATCTTGTTTGCTTCATTGGCTGCATTCTGTCAGCTTGCCCGCGGGGCAAGTTAAGCCAAAAAATAACTTACTTGAGGCGATTTCAGCTTGCCTCAGGCAAGCTTTAATTTTGAATACTGTAATGTCTAGTTAGATACGATGCTTTAGCCTTCACCATTCAAGCATTCCTTCTAATAGGCTATATAGTAAGCAAGGATGGCATTACGAGATGGTACTAACAGAATTTGCGTACTACGTACCTCGCACTCTGAACCGTACCGTACCAGCGTACCGTACTTCAGTTCTATTTTTGAAGCGTACCGTACGTTCAATCAGTAGCGTAGCCATGGGGGGCTCGAGCCTCCCATTGGCCTAAAAAGTATGCAAAATATGACGTTTTTAGTGCTTTTGATGCCGATTTTTGCTCCAAAAATGAAAAGAACACCTTCCACTGGAATTCGCAATGAGAAGTTGTGAAGGACTTGCTGTGATGTGGACCAGAAGATTGGAGTTTTTTTTGGATATCACCTCAAATTGCTCCAAAAAACTGACTGGATTTTGGTGAAAACCTTTTCTTTTTGAAAATCATCTTATTTTGGTCGGCAAACTCGACTCAATCTGATCAACAGAGGTGGAGTCCTCGAGGACATCCTCGGCCTCGAGGACGTCCTCGAGGACACATTTTCAAGTCCTTGGCCACGAAGCCTCAAGTCCTCGAAAATTGCCCTGTCCTCGGCTCAAGGACAGCACTATTTTTTCAATGGCAAAAATTTTGCAGATCGGCTGAAAAATGTTTTTCTAGACCGTTTTTTTTGGAGATTGACGGAAAAAGAATTTTTAAGACCTTCTTTCTTAGGAAAACTCTTGCATTTGTGTCCTTGAATTTTGGCCTCGAGCACTCCTGTCCTTGGCCTTGGCCTCGGATTTTTTTTGTGTCCTTGGTCTTGTGTCCTCGACTCCACCTCTGCTGATCAAAGCTCGATTAAAATCTGGGTCAAGATCTTTTGATGTTTTTTCCAATCTCCAAAACAGACCCCCTCCCAATGCAAATTCCTGGCTACGCGCCTGCCTTCAATCAATCTAGCTAAACAACGATCCATTAATGACATATGCGACTTATGTTGACGTGTTTTTTGCTTATCTGATTCGTATTATAAGTTAAAAAGCATTGGCTTAAGAGTTACTGACGTGTTTTTTGCTTATATCTGATTCGTATTATAAGTTAATAAGCATTGGCTTAAGAGTTACTAGAACTTAATAACATAATGAACTAAAAAACTGCACAGCTTTATATGTCCATACTTCATTTAAGGCTGTCAAAATCTAATAAAATAAAAATAATGCAACATCTACAGGTGATTCTTATGCTTCAGTGGTTCAAAAGAAATGACAATTTGTGAGCGACATTTCAGCTTTTTTAAAGACACAGACATCGAATAGGTGGCTACCACAATGACATTTGTATTTTTTTTGTTCAGCAAAGATTTTTGTTCAGCAAAGATATCTGCATTTGTTTAGCTGGTCAAATTGATTTCAATGTATCGCAAACCTGTTTACGTGTTGCCATTCACGAGGCATTATTGCAATGCAATTTATTAGTACTTTTCTCCTCAATAATACAAAACCCGGCGCAATGTGCGAAAAGACTGGGATTTTTAAACCACTGCATACTTAGCTAAAGTGTCGCAGTTGTTTCCGTTCAAATTTTTTTTCAGTATATGACATGCCACGATAGTATTCGGCAGGGCCTCAGAGAGAAAAATTTTTAGGGTATGAAGGTTAATATCGCCCCCCCCCCCCAGCATCGGCGTAGCCAAGGGGGCCCAGGGGTCTGGGCCCCCCAATTGAAATGCTACCAATGATAAAAATGTCACAAAAAAGACTATTATTTCTTCAGTTTCAGTTTTATTTAGCATGTTCGCGTACAACAGTACACGCGTACAACAGCAATTAACAATAATATTAATTCAGGGGGTCCGGGCCCCCTCAATTTAATTTTTGCCAACCAATTTAAATGGGGCCCCTACAATCATATTTAAATGGCCCCCAATTTAAATGGGCCCCCAACAATGATATTGATCCAGGGGAACCAGACCCTTCAATTTAATTTGGCAAAGCAATTTAAATGGGCACCCTACAATAATATTTTAATGGCCCCTAATTTAAATGGGTCCCCAACAATAATATTGAGCCAGGGGGCCCAGGCTCCCACAATTAGTTTTTGCCAAACAATTTAAATGGGCCTCTACATTAACATTTACTTGGCCCCCAATTTAAATGGCCTCCAACAACAATATTGTTCCAGGAGGCCCGGACCCCCTCAATTTAATGTTTGCCAACCAATTTAAACCTATAACCCTATTGAAATTAAAAGTTTTTATCCTAAAAGTTGCTAGCTGGGCCCTCACTTAATGTATTTATAAACGTAATGCAGTAACCAGGGACGGATTAACATATGGCGCAGTGCCATGGGCCCCGCACTCAAATGGTAAGACTTTTTGTTTGGTCTTCACCTGCATTTGACAGCAAATATTGCAAAAATCCCAAAGTGCCAGGGGCACAATTCGATGTAAATCCGGCCCAAGCAATAACATGGTTTGTATGGGTAACTATCAATTGAACATTTTTGAACAACAATTCACCTCCGACTCGCTAGTTTTTATGCAACAAAATACTTTTGAAAAAAATTAGCTACAGTAAGGGGAATACTCATTGAACAAATTTTTGAATTGATAGGGCCCGGACCCCTTGGCCGTACATGTACTTCTAGAACTGATTGTTTTCATGACAAAACAATAATCTCTAAGAAAAATATTCGACTGGATTGGTATTTACTGCTAAAATATTGCAGGAGGCAATGTACTTTACTTGCTCTTACCTGGGCCAAATCACTTACAAAATTTAACCTCAAAATGCAAGATTTTAAACGTTTTTTGGACTTAAACTGCTAGCAAAAAGAAGACTGAACATATTAATTCTTTCAATTGGCTTTTATATGTTAAAAATCTAGTACTTTCAAGTGGCTCTGAATACGTGCGCAATGTGATCCAATGGTATTAAAACAGCTATTTTTTTCCAAAAATTACGAAAAATTGCCAAATGACTGGGGGCTTCTCCCCGAGACCCCCATCGCCTCCGGCGGCTGGGGGATTCGACCGCAGACCCCCGTCTGTGATACGTTTCAATTACTGTACACTTCTTTACTCAAACACGTCTCTCAATTTAGAGATTTTCGCGTTTTGACTATTGGTTTAAGCCCTCTCTTTGACCTAGTTTCTAGTTGCGTGCCAACACCAGGCCAAGGCTTCCAATCTTCCATTAAGCGTTATCTTTGCCCCCACAAAAAATCCTTTTTCGAAGTTTCTGATGACGTCATTACATGTGATTTGAGCCCCCCAAACAAAAATCCTGGCTACGCCTATGGGGGCCCACGCTGTTAAATCATTTTTTGTCGGTTGGGTGTAGATCTTTATTTAAAAGTGAGGGGATAACGATATTCGCATAGGACCTATGAAAAACACAACTAGACATAAACGGTTTAAATTCAGCTGGGGGGTCTGGGGTAGCGCACAGCGGGGTCCGGGGCAGAGCCCCAGAAACTTTAGTACTTTTTATGTTTCTCGAGGGTAAAATACAGCATTTGACCAACATCCCAACACTAAACTTGCTTAAGTTGACAAGCACAAAACGTGATATAAATGAAAGAAAATATGTGAAGTGGGGGATGATGACAATGACCCAACATTATACAATATAATGACTTCAATACTGCAAATCCAAATATTTCACTGATAAAAGTTTTAAGAAGTCATCTGCAATCATAGACTTCACAAACCCAAATACTTATTAAACTCATACAGATAGAGTGAGTTAGTTAATGATAGTAGCACAGTATATCACCTTTGACTCCGCTCTCTGAGGTTGAAATGCTTTTGGATCTCTGGTAATGTGGGCCCTCGTACATTGTTTTACCGTAGAATTAGGGCTCTCAAATCAGAGAAATGTAACAAAACGTTAATTTTGGTGAAAGTGTGTGGCTTTTGATACATTTTCCTCTTTTTTTAATCAAATCGGCCACTATTGGATGCCCTAAAGGAAGTGTAGCAAAAATAACGACCAATTACCAGTACTGAATAGGCTGACTGATATTTTTGCTGAAAGCAAGTTTGATTACGGTGTTATGGTGTGATACCAAAACTTAACGCGAAAACCTGAACTCTTAAAAGCCTAATGAGCGCGGGCCCCCCTAGGCCCGGCCCGGGTACGATGTACCCCCTGAACCCTCCTCTCGCAGGTCCTGGTACTAGGCTCCTAGCATCTACACTCTATAGGCAATAGTCATGACATCTCAATTGGCCATATTTGCAACTGTGCCTTGTGAAATCATACTACAATTGTAACGACAAATTAGGAGGCGATAATCATTACATGAGGATAGCCTAGACTAAGTGCAATTGTGCACGCCGGGCACAATCGGATAAATCTTCATTGATGGACGCACGTTGCACATAAAACGTACCGTATCAGATAGGCACGGTACGTTTACTAGCCAAATTCAAACAGCGTACCAACGTACCGTACCCGTACCATTACAAAAAAGGCGTGCAGAACCAGCGCACCGTACTTCTTAACAAAAATTGAGGCGTACCGTACTTACGTACCGCACCGCACTGCCATCCTTGATACTAAGCAACCCAATAGCCGAAACAGGCTATAGACTACTTCGCCTAAAGCACAAAACCTTACGTGATTGTAAATACTTTGCTAGCTCCTGGCGGCCAAAACTCTCTAGGAAAACATCTAAACTCTCTGAATTCAAGCAGCAGTTGTTCCACTAATATATTTACCTATACCTTCAGCACTCACCTAGCTCAAAGAAGTCCGGTACTTAGCAAGGCTCGAAACAGGAGAAATATACAAAACTGATTTATTGCGCAGTCTACTTGAAACAAGATGGTCGAAATTTAAATCCTAGAAAGAAAAACATGACATTTTTTCCCTCTGACTTTCTTAAGTTGCAAGATTTGCAATGGGGTCAAGTTGGTAAACTTATTTTTAAAGATTTTTCTCCATTTTTTAAAAATCGGGTTGAATGCCCTTCTAAAGCTGCGGTTTCAACGTTTCGTTTCCTATTCCATTAAACAAAATTTGTGGTGCTTGACTTGGGCTGAAACTTGAAAAAAATGTCAGTGGTTTGATGGGTTTAAAACGTCTTCTTTCTGGAGCCAGGCCCGTAGCCAGAAATTCGCAGTGGGGGGCTGCCTAAGGGGTCTGGGGGCGGAGCCCCCAGCGATCGAAAATTTTGCATTCTTTTGCAAAAGTAACTTAATTTTAGGGCTAATTTAGTACGAAATAATGCTTTTAAAACGTGGCATTGAAATTGGCAGCGCAATATGATTCAGCTGGTTGCATTAATGGACTATATGGAAGTGGCTAATAATAGCATTGCAGTTCTCTTGTTTACATGCTGGTAAACCATAAAATCCTATTATTCAGTAAAACTCACGCAGAGTAATCTATTTCGTCTATATTTTATAAAGAAAAATAATTCGGGGGAGGGGGGACTAATGGAAAGATATTTGAGAGAAGTGATTGGTAATTAACTAACACTGAATAGCCCCCCTCTCCTTATTCCTGAGTATATAATATATTTGTAGATAAAAATTATGTTTGGCGTTTTTACACTAGCGGTCAAATTTAATTGTCTGTTTTTGGGCATTTTTAAAAGTTTTCATTGATTTGTGACTTTAATTCTGGAAAATTAGCCCCCCCTTAATATATGTTTCAAAAGATGCTTTAAATGACTTTTTAGTCAATTCCAGCGAAAAAAAACAGTCTCAAAAGAGCTAAAAAAGTGTTATTTTCCTTATTCTGCATTTTGGTTGACCTGCCAATGGGGGGGGGGGGGGGGGGGCTATAGCCTCCCCCGCCTACCTTGGCTAAGCTACTGTAAGGAGCTGAAGCACATTTATAATTAACGACCGTTGTTTACGGTTACATCTTGTATCTGAACCAGCTGATTTGGAAACAAAACTAATTACATTAAAATAATTAAATTAAAATATTAAATTGCACTAAACCGCACTAAGTATTGAATTGTATTTCACCTTAATTTTCAAAAACAATTTTACCAGAACCTAGGCTTTTTTTGCTCCACACTTATGAACAAAAATCAAAAACAATAAACATTTAAGACAAATGTAAAAGAATAAATTGCAAGTCAAAAAAAGAAATTTAATTCAGTACTGAATCAAAACGAAATCTGTGATTGCATACTATACCTAAAAGCAGAAATGGAGCTATTCTAAAAAACCGAGTGTTGTTGCGCGCCGTGCAGGCAAGAGGCAAGTGAAAAATTTTTGGCAATCACTCAAGTTAAAAAGCTAGATTTTCTGCTTTACAATTTGCGATTCTGCAAAAAAAAGCGTTCGCTGCAGCTGTCTGCACAAGCAAACATAAGAAATTCAACGGTTCTACAAAAAAGTTCATAAATTTATCAAGTATGCTCTTTAAAATTTAGAAATAATTAAGAACAAATGAGATTTTAAGTTTGCACAAGATCGAACAGCCAGCTTCAACCTAAAATTTACTGGTATAGTCTTGCAAAAAATTAGTGTAGAATAAAAAGTGAGTACATGCGTAATTGGATAAAATTAAATTTGATTTTAGTATTCGGAAGACTGTCTGTTCCTAGACATTTATGTTCCATCAACTGTCGATTATTCTCGCGAAGTTCAACCTGAACTACCCATCATGTTTTGGATCCATGGCGGGGGCTTCGAAACAGGTTCTGCGTCAGAATTAATTTATGATTCTCGATGGATGGCAAACAAAACAAATACAATTGTTGTGTCTATCAACTACAGACTAGGTGGGTTTGTTAGTTTGTTTAAACTTTTCAATGGCAAAAAATACGAATATTTCAGCTGAGGGTGTATGTGGTTTTGTAACTGTAGAATTATTCTTAGCAACGTCTGTGTCTTTTTTTTTTTTGAAAAACAAGATTCGTGTCTTGATTAATTCAATGACCTTTTTCCTGCCGGTTAGGACTTTTTCTCGCGGCCGGTTTGACGCGAGAAGTTAGCGCCGCCGCCGGTTTCGCTTTAAAGGGTCAAAGGTGTTAAGGTTAAACCGGCCACGTTTACACCTCTCGTGTCAAACCGTTTGTGCAAAAATAGCTCCTGTCAAGTAGTAACAAACTTTCTTTACAGCGTACCCAGTAATCTAGATACCAGCTTATATTGTTTGCATTTCATATCGCAATTCATGCGTAGCAAATAGTGATAAAATTTTGATCTGCCGACGATAAACTGTTTTTTTTCTCCTGAGCAATTGCTAAGATTATAATTGTTATATTTTTTCGGAGGGGGGTATGAAGATTAAAGTCTGTTTGGGTTGCCTTTCAGCCCCCGGTCCTTGTAGCACAACCTATGACAATTTTGTGTGATTTAAAAGCGCTTCGCAAACTTAACAAACGAATTGAATTAGCAGAAAAAGTTGCAAATTTTCATGGAAATTTAATGAGCAGTACCTAGTCGTGAAATTGTACCCACAAACAAACAAACGACATTATTTCCCACTCATTGGTAATTTATATAGCTCCTACTTTACTTTATTATCTCGTATAGCTCCTACGTTGTTTTCTTGAGATTGAGCAGATCAGAGATGGAAACCGGTCGGGTCAACCGGCACCGGTCGGGTCGACCGGCCGGTCGGGTCGAGATTCTTCGACCGGCCGGTCAAGCCGGTTGAAATACCGGTCAAATTCGCCTTTCTTGCAACTAAAAGACATCGAAATACCAACCGAAATATACTTATATATTTCATCGTAAATAAAACTTTTTATAAAAAAACAGTATTAACAAACCTCACCTTTTGAAAACACTTGTTGAATGGTTTCAAGCTATAACTAATATGCTGCGACCATTAAGACATGCACATTCAGGGGCGTATTTAGGGTCGGAGTATTGTGCCATGCCCCCCTTTGGACCACGGCGCAAAGCAGAAAAGTGCAAAATATACGTTAAAAACGCGTAATCAGATCCTAATAAAGCATGCATGTGGAAGAGGCTTGCGCTGCCTGGCATTTTAGCATCATTTTAATCAGCTTAAGAGTAGAAGTGGCACAGATTTCAGATTTTTTAGTACATGCTAAAATCTTGCCGCTTTGAAAAGCTTTTTTCAACTTATATTTACCACTCTCTACATTGGGCCAGAAGCAGGGCATGGTATGGAATGGAATCGAAAATGGAATAGAATGGAACGGAAATTTCGTTATGGAATATGGAAGATGCCACAATGGAATGGAAGATTTCAAGAATGGAATGGAATAAAAGACAATCTTCCATACTTCTATACCAATTCCATACTAGATTTCGCTCATGGCATATACAGAAAAATGAATACCGGTAGTGATAACTAAAACTATGTAGAAGCGTCTCGCAGCTAATCATCTGTCAACAAATTAATACGGTAATTCGGTCATGAACATTTGAACATTGCGCTACCATTATAAGGACTGAAGGAATTGCATCATAATATCATAGAATATATTTTCATTGCAATTTGCAGCTGCATTGATGCTGACTGGCTTAACTTTTATTTTGAGAATGACAATTTGCTTAGTGACGTCGCCAGCGCAAACGAAGTTAAGGTGCACTAAAATAGGCAGAACTTTCGCACATTAAAACTGATCTTGCACGGCTGCAAATTATGCTCAATTTCCAGATTGTTCAATCATGTCGTAAAAAGAAACATGGATAAGTTCGGTGATGTTTTTTAGCTCCTTTCGCTTCCGCCCATAATCACGTGTAAAGTCTATCTGCAGCCGTGACTGCAACCTAAACAACTTTGAGTGTGCTTAAAAAAATACAAAATAGTTGGTCTTTCAAAAAACGAAATAAACTTTTTTGCTGGTCTGCACTTCTACTTTCCAACACACCCATAAACAGACGTGTAACCAAAATTTTGCTAAAGGAGGAGGCTTGTAAGTTAAAATTTTTTAATTCGAAAAATGCCTCGATTGGGTGGAGAGCTGAGCAAAGCGGTGCTACTAAATCATCTCATATAGACGGGGGTCTGGGGGCGATGCCACTGTCGCTGGGCGATTTTCTGATTTTTCCAGAAAAACTAACTATTTCAACGCCATTTGGATCACATTTCGCTTGTTTTTAAAGCTGTTTAAAGAATTAAATTGCTAAGACTTAGAAGCCAGTGGAAAAATTAAATTCCCCTGCCTATTCAGTCTTTACTTTACATACAGATTAATTCAAAAACACGTTTAAATGCTTTCATTTTAGGGTTAAAAATTTTTAGTGACTTGGCTGAGAGGGGGGCTAAGCCCCGTTGCCCTCGTAGTTGCGTCTCTACAGTATATCCGCAAACGCTTTGCAGTTTGTTGTGCATCCCGACCCATTGTTTGAGAAACAATGGCTTCGAGCTTAGAATACTTTGAATCGAATGCGATGCAACCGTTCATAGCTCTGAAATTGATATGACTAACCTGATTCCTTGATGGCCTTTCAGGTTCAGAGGTGTAAACATGGGATGTTAAATCTGGTGTTTGAAAATTGAACCACGAAACTTCCAGTATTTAAAAACTTCAATATACTTCCAATGTAGGTTACTTCAGTAAAGTAGGTAAGATTAAATGTTACTCGTTTTTGCATGATTGTCGATTTTCTGGTAACGTAATGCTCCAAAAAAATATTTTTAGTAAACCAAAATGGGGGGCAAGGCCCCCTTGGCCCATGATAGCGACGGCACTGAATTTGCAAAGTTAAAAAGAAATTTTTTTCCTTAGTTACAAAGATTTGTTTTGCTTTTCTATCCTCGATTGAACTTAATTCTTTATGTTTTTTGTTTTTTTTGCGTTTAAACTTTTTTTCGGTACTTGTGTAAAATGATTGTGCCAGTTTGGCTATGCCAAATTTCATAGTTGGTGTGGTTACAAACTTGCAATCATTGAACCCAGTGCATATCGGTCAACCTATTGCCTGTTGACTGCGTGGTTGATGTTTTCATGCTGAGTGAATATTTATGGTTGCTCGTTGCGATAGTCCTTCAAATATGGGATGAGATGCATTGTACCATACTGCTTACCTTCACGAGCGACAACTTACAAAGGTACGCTTAAGGTTGCAAAAATGCCATACAAATTACGCGTAGCTTCCGGTTTAAACATACATTGGTATGGAAGAATCGAATGGAATATGGAAGAAAATATTAATATGGAATGGAAGAAAATTTCCCGTATGGAATATGGAAAAATCGTCTTCCATTCCATTCCATACCATGCCCTGGCAAGAAAAACATAGCTCTTATTTTTTTATATCTAACTAGCCATGGCTTGTTCTGAAGTAACAGCATTTCTACTAACTGCTGGGGCACATTATATTTCGAATATTTTCTAACCAATGTCATAACAGTTTAGTGTTTGCTGCTCGGCAAATTGCAAATAATCTGTAACGAATAGCTAAAAAATTGTAACTTCATTTTTTGGCCTTTCGCATAATATCCTTAAAAAGAATGTCTAATAATTTAGCTTGTGCCCTCCAGTTCTTTTTATGCTTATTTTGTTCACGTTTTGAGCTGCTCAAAACAGGTCTTTCAAACCAAAACTAAACCAAAAAAGGTCTTAAAATTAAGTCATTTTTGCAAAAAACGCAAATTTTTTTTGCATTTTTTTCTGAGACCCCATCGCAAAGTCACAAATTTTAACACCTCACCCATGCCCCCCTTTGAAAATTTTTGATTAGATACATCGAACAGTGAACAAAAATTTTCTGTGAAAAAACCGGTCGACCGGGCCGGTCAGAAACCGGTCGACCGGCCGGTTGACCGGCAGGTCAACCGGCGATGATTTTGAAATTTACCGGTCGGGTCGGGTCGAGAAAATCCTGACCGGTTCCATTTCTGGAGCGGATAGTTTCGAAATTGTTTTTCAAGTTATTTTTTTATTAGGTCTCCTCAGAGGTGGGCAAAGCGTAATTAGAAACGCAAAGCGAACTTCCGCATTTCAATCTGTAATTTTGAAACATTGCGGAAGTTGCGTTACAGACTAAAATCTTTAAAATTTGTAGCGCTTTAATTGCGCTGCGCTGTCAAAATTTTTTTCGGTTAATAGCGCAATTCTGTGCATTGGTTTTAATGTTGCTCCATTTCGATCGTAATATTGATAAATGTCAGCCTTTTTTAGTAAATTGTTTACTCTTTTTTTGTCTAAAATCGCAAAAAATAGGTATTTGCATTGTGTCGTAAAATTTCAATTGCGGAAGTTAGGCTGCGCTTTAACTTGGTACGAAAATACCGTTCCGCAATTGCGAAATTGCGTTGCGCTTCAACTAAATCAAAACGTTCATTGCGAAAGTTGCGTTGCGCTTCAGAAATTAAAAAAACTAAATTGTGCATTTTGCGCTTCGCTTTTACAGATTGAAAAGATGGTTGCACATTGTTGCGCTGCGCTTTTGATACGCTATTTGCGATCAACTCTGGGCCAACTGCTAATATGAACGGAGTGATTGAGGGGTATACGTGTTTGCTTATCGATCATGTAACAAAATACAGTACGTAGTACTTAGGTCTTGGCCTTTTTTTTATAAGTACGGTTGTCAATGCTGAACTTTAAACAAGTGGATATTGCAAATATCAATTTTTATACATTGGAGACAGCAAAGGAACCTCACGGTCTTTGAGGCCAGCTGCCACCTGCCCAACTGTTAACCACAAACCGACAGTGTGGAGACTTCACACTCTCCTTTTAATGCTGAGCTCCAAGGAAGGAAGCTGTGAAATTATGAATATCGCAGTTGGTTATTTTCGTAGCCTTTGGTATTAACCCGGGGATTGAAGCCGAATCTACCGCTTCAATGTATTAGATGCTCTATTAGCTAAACCAGACCAACAAGCAATTACTGTACCACCATTCCAACTTGTAGGAAAAATCACAAGATTTTTTTTATTACCATTTTTGATAGGTTGCTTTGGTGGTCTTGTCTATTCCGAAGGCGAAGTCAGTTTTGACGGAAACCAAGGAATAAAGGATCAACAGCTTGCGCTAAAATGGGTTTATGACAATATTGAAAACTTTGGAGGAAATAATTCTCAGGTAAAAACAGATTATTGTTGATCATTAACTCTAAATACGGATTATTATGATTAATATTAGTTGTGATAATATTGTGCCAAATTTGGGGGTGAGTTGAACTGTAGGCCTATCTGTCTACAGTAGTATTGGTATCTGTATTTATTGTTAGTTAGCAAAATTCCATAGTGTTGTCACACCATTTGCAAAAGTTATTGCTTGCATTGACACATGATTATAACAAAGAAGATTTTGGAGGTGATATCTGCTTGTTTTTTCATGTAGAAACCGTCAATTTGCGTGAGTTGCGAAATCTGCGTTTTAGCATAATCTTCTTTTTGAAGGTAAACGTCACCACAGTTTTTTCTTTTCTTTGCAATTTTCGCAAAAGAACGAAAATGGACGTTAGCTGCTTTAGAAATCAAATTTTTTTGTATAAGGTGCAATATGCAAAGTACGCGTACAAAGCACAAACATTTAGTGATACTTGCGTTAAAATGGAAATTAGTTAAAATTTTGTGAAAACGCCGTTATTATTATTTATGTACCGGTTTATCGTAAAATTGAGACAAAAAGAATAAGTTCTTTGCCTTTAGATTACAATATTTGGAGAAAGTGCTGGGGCCCATTGTGTGGCTGTTCATTTGATGTCGTCCGAGAGCAGGCTCTTCTACAGCAAAGCAATACTCCAGAGTTTCGTAGCATCGATTAATTTTCAAACAAAAGAAGAAGCCCAACAAAAAGCAGTTGTTCTTTTGAACTACATAAATTGCACTGGAGATAATATTGAATGTCTAAGGTAAAAATTTTCAGTCAAAGTATGCTTCATTCCATAACACTCCAAGAATGCGGCTATGAATTAGAACTATTCCGTTCTTTCGCTTTAGTTTTTTATTTTTCTGGATGAAGTTTGTGGTTTTTAACTGTATGCTTTAACGCGTAGAATCTCAGCAAAGTGGTGGTAAACGAGGCAGAGACATGACATGACCATACTTTCATTTTGTTCTAGCCAGAGTTGCAAGTCGGGCCGGGCTTTTTGGGTCGGGTTCGGGCCGGGTTAGGGCCTAAAGTTGACAAAAATTTCGGGTTTAATTCGGGCCTGAGACGTACTTTTTGTCATAGGTGCACAAAAATATAATCAAAATAACTTGGCAATATTGCTAAATTTTTCAGACCTAACTTAACTTTCGTTTTTGTTTTCGGGGCATGATTTGGGCTTCAAACTAGTTTTCGGGCTCGGGCTGGGTTCAAGCCTAAACTAGTCAGCCCATTTACAACTCTAATTCAAGCATGAAAACTTCAACCACTATAGAGCCAAATTGGCCGAATGGGAAGCAATTGGGTTTTTTGATAAAATTTTCTCGTGCTGATTCTGTCATGCTGCATAGCCTTGAAAAACTAAATATTTTATAGCATTTCTTGTTTTCGAATTTTAGAAGTGCATCTGCTCTTGATCTGTTGAATACTAATGCGAAAGTGATAGAGTCACAAGGAGAAAAGCTCTTTGAGTCAGTGCAACCGTATCGGCCAATTCTAGACGGCGAAATTGTCACTCAGCCTCCCTTACAGTTTTTCCAATCCCAGTTGTGGAACACGGATAAAAAAATCGTAATGGGAATCACAGCAGAAGAAACCGCCGGTTTGAAATTGACAACCCCTAATGTAACCAAAGACGAGTTGTTTGTAAGTAGGATTTTTTTCAGTTTACGCTTTTAACAAAAGTTGCTAAATTCTATTTTGTTGAAGCTGAATATCGCCTTCAAAAAAACTGAAATATTTATTTAGCTAAAATTAAATTAGCACTTAAATTAAAGAAAACAGCTGCAGGCAAAAGTATTGGAGTTTCTAATAATGTATGAGATTTTAGAATAGAGTTGTCTCCATTGTTTTAGATCCAACTGTTTCAGAGATATTCTACATTAAACCAGTAAACCAGGCACGTAACCAGAACGGAATTTTGAGGGGGAGGCAAACGAAAGATTGGGAAGGCAATGGCTTCGCGCTGGGAACGATTTCCGAAAAACAATAAAAACGGTCTTCACAGAATGAAGAGCTGATTTTGCTTCCAAATTTACCGTGAAGAACAAAAAATAAAAAAAGGTTTTCACGGAGTTAGAAGCTGATTTTACACGCACTTGGCAGACTTAGGATATTTTGTTGCATCAAACTCATGTTTGTGAAATCATTTAGTCATTTGGGGAGGGCAAAGTACATTTTTTTTTGGGGGGGGCAAAGTAACGAATTTAAGTACTGCATATGCATCGGTTGCGTGAAATTTTGCTAAAAATGACGTTCAACTGAAATTATGTGGGGGGCAAAAAAAATTTCGGGGCCCCTGGCTACGTGCCTGCATTAAACAAACAATTACTTTTTACAAATTAATTTGGTAATACTAACGATCTCAGAGATACTGCTCAAAATCGGTTTTATTGAAGAAACGAGAACTTTTTGAAGTAATAAAGAGGTGCCTCAAACCGTATTTTACAATTCTGTTTATTCGCGAAAATACGATTTAATCCGTTTGACTCCAGACCATTGATAACCCGCATTTCGCAATTCAGTGACAACACAATTCGTATAATTTTGCAAAAATTCTGGCAGAATAAGAAACGTAATTACCAACTGGTAGCAGCGTGTAGTAGCCTAGCTATAACCAAATGTGAAAATTTGGCTGATGCTCCTCGAAACTGTAGACCTAGGCTACTAGTACTGAACTACAGCACGATTTTTGTAATGTCACAAAATTGCCAAATACAGGGTTGCCACAGGTACGAGTTCAAACGGATTAAATCGTGTTTTTGCGAATGAGAGGAATTGTGGAAAAACGGCTTGGGGCACCTCTTTATCACCTCATTTAGAAAACTCTGGGGGGTTAAAAAGCCTACTACATCCCAAATTGTCGCGAAAGCATTTGGGCTACCTAAGAATGAGGTAGAAGTGTGAAATTATTGTAAACTTTTGGTGATCTAGAATTGCTAATTATGGTCCTAAAATTGAAATGAACAAATTTACTATTTTCAAGTGTAATTTTGTGCAACTAAACTAATTTAAAAGAGAAGCTTTATGCATTTTAATTTCTTACGTTACTGAATCCGCACAATATGCTGTTACTATTTAGGAGTTTGCTAGCTCTTACATTGACCCATACTACGTTCCCATGGCGGTTCAGCACTACTTGAATGTAGCTGGAAATCCCAATGATACTAGCTACAACTATGCTGATATGCTCAGCAAATTAGTCGCCGATGTTTCATTTGTTTGTCCGAGTTATGCTCTTGCAAGGTAAAATTTTTTGTAATATTTTTGCCACAGTGGTTTTAGCAGTCGAGATTTTGGTTAGTTGGTTTGGGCTTTCTGACTTTTTTCTGTGGGTGGAAGTGGCAGAAATGCTATGTGGGAAAAAAAGTGGCTATTTACAGCCCATTCAAAAAGTGGACACCGCATTATCACCAGTGGCGGATTAAAGACACGCTTATAAAGAGCGCGAACTCAAACTACGCGGAAAACTAGGGAAAACCAGGCGATTTTCCGCCCTATTTGCTGTTCCAATAGAAAGCGGTTTTTTGCGCAAAAACCGCAATCTGTTTTATATTAAAACTCGATCATCTGCCTATGTAAATCATTGTAATGCACAAATTAATAATTATAAAGACGGTTGTTGGTCCCAGCGAATTCCACCATGTTGCAGAACAGAGTTGTAAACAGGCGCGTAGCCAGAAATTCGCAATGGGGGGGGGGCTGTTCGGAGGGTCTGGGGGCGGTCGCCGTGGCTGGGGGTTTGGGGGCAAAGCCCCCAGCTGCCGGACGCTGCAGGGTTGGAGGCAAAGCCCCCAGCCGCTGGAGGCGTGGGGGTCTGGGGGCAGAGTCCCCAGAGCTCAAAAATTTTGCATTTTTTTGCTAAAATAACTTCATTTTAGGGCTATTTTGATAAAAAAAATAATGCCTTTAAAACGTGGCTTAGACACTGGCAGTGTAAACAAGATTAAACTGGTGGCATAAATGGGCTATTTGGGAAGTGGCTAATGGTAAAATTTTAGTTCTCTTGTTTATGCTGGTAAATTATAAAATCGAATAGTTCAATAAAACTTACACGGAGTAATCCATTTCGTATGCAGTTTATAGACAAAAATAATTGGGGGGGGCTAATGAAAAGAGATTTGAAAAAAATGATTGGTAATTAACTAATACTGAATAGCCCCCCCCCCCCTATTCCTTAGTTTGTAGTATATTTGTTGATGACACCTATTTAAAGCATTTTTACACTTGCGATAAAATTTGATTGCTTATTTTTGACCATTTTTCAAAGTTTTCATTTATTTGTTGGTTTTATTTTTGACAAATTAGCCCCCCCCCCACCTAAAGATATGTTTCAAAAGATGTTTTAAATCACTATTTAGTCCACTTCAGTGTATAAAACAGTCTCAAAAGTGCTAAAAACATAGTGTTTTTCCCATTCTGCATTTTGGTCGACATGCCAATGGGGGGGCTATAGCTCCCCCGCCCCCCCTCCTGGCTACGCTACTGGTTGTAAATGGGCCGACTAGTTCAGGCCCGAACCCGAAAACTAGTTTGAAGCCCAAATCATGTCCGAAAAAATCCGAAAGTTACGTTAGGTCTGAAAAATTTAGCAATGTTTTCCGGTACTTTTAATTACATATTTGTGCACCTAAGACGAAAAGTACGTCTCAGGCCCGATTTAAGCCCGAAATTTTGGTCAACTTTAGGCCCGAACCCGACTCGAAAAGCCCGGCCCGACTTACAACTTTGTTGCAGAAGTTGTAGCCTAGTTATTTAAAATTTTGATCCTGATCAATTTTGAGAGTATTTTTGATTGATAACGACATTTAAAAAAACAACATTAAATACTGGAAAGCAATCACTTTTTCTATTTAATGCCATTTGAGAGAAGAGAACAACTCTTTAAATTTCATTAAAAAGGACGACTCTTTATTTTTTTAATGTCTTGACTAATTTTTTGCTATGCACTGTTTTTGTAAGAACAATTTAATAAAAACTCGAGCTAAATTAAAAAACACAAAAATGCTAACTTTTTATTTTTTACGGTACCGTATCGCATTAAAATCTAACCAGGTTTGAACAATCATAGCCAGGGGATATTGTACTGTTTTGTTCAATAATTTTGTTCAACTTGTTCAATAATTTGTTCAATTATATTGCAAATAATTGCACCATTTTTCAATAACGATTCATCTCCACCACGGCAGTTTTTCCGCACGAAATACTTTTTAAAAAATGCAAAGAGAAATGCTCATTGAACATATTATTGAATTTCAATTGAGGGGCCTGGGACCCCTGGCCGTACATGTACTCCTATAACTGATGAACTTCATGACAAAACTAAAATCTCGAAAGAAAATCGTTGAATGGATTATTATTTACTGCTAAAATATTGCACGAGGCAATGTGCCTTACTTTTTCCTGCACGGACCAAATCACTTACAATTAAAATTTTACATCATAATGCAAGATTTTAAACGTGTTTTGGACTTCAATTGCAAGTAAAAGGAGGATTGAACAATTAAATTTTTTCGATTGGCTTTCAAATGTTAAAAATGCAGTTCTTTCAAATGGCAGTGAACATGTGCAAAATGTGATCCAATGGCATTAAAATAGCTTTTTTCCCAAAAAACTGCAAAGATAGATATATGATTTGCCCCCAGACCTCCATAGCCACCGGCGGCTGAGGGCAAAGCCCCCAGACCTCCGTCTGTGATACGTTGGAGTACACTAGCTTACTCTACATGTCTCTTAAGTTAGACATTTGCGCTTGCTAACTATTAGTTTTTGCCCTCTCCCTTTACCAAAATCCTGGTTAAGTGCCAACAGGCTACGGCTTCAGATCTTCCATTTTACGATATCTTTGCCCCACAAAAAGTTCCTTTTTGAAACTTTTTGATGAGGTCATTGCATGCGATTTATGGTTTGCCCCCCCCAATCACAAATTCTGGCTACGCCTATGTTTGAACCAATTATTCGATCCTTTGTACCAACCACGCAAACACAAATTGCTTTTGGGAGTTTGACTTGCTCGTGCTTTTTCAGTCTAGGCCAACAGCCCACCATAATAGTTGACCAGTTTATGTTTATGACCAGACTCAAACCTAAATTCTGGTCGTAATTTCTTAAACTATAAAAACGCAAAATTAATGTATCCTGAACATATCTAAATTATTTTATACTAAAGTCTGTAGTGGGTAATACTGCACAAGAAAAAACGTTAATGGAGACCTGTAATGGCATTTGGAAAATATTTCAAAAATAGCGTTAATTTATTTTGAACCCAGCAGCATAAGCATGACTCTAAGAACCCATTCGCTTTCGAAAAATCGCAAATTTAGTATTCCATTGTCTTGGTGATTATGACGACAATGAGCCTTTACTTTTTTGGTGGGTGTTCAGTTTGGCTGGGTTTTGCCATAAGAGCGAGAAAGTGTCTAGAAAAAAGCGAATATAGAAACAGAAAACAGCTTTCGCGATCGGTCATGTTGCTGGCGAGTACTATCAGATCAAGTACGTGTAAACAATATCGGTTTCGCGAATGTAGGCAATACGGGCATAGTGTTTTTGGGGTGGCAAACGATAGGCCTGTATCGGCAGCTTATGCTTACCAGTACTGTCTGCTTAATACCGTATAGCCTACTGATACAGTAGTTTTACTCTGCCAATTTTTCGGCTATGACTTTTAACTGATGGGTGCCTTTATTTTTTTTTCCTGGCCATTTTTCCATTTTTTTCCTGGCCGCCAATGCAAAGTGAACATCTAAACTTTTCAACACTAAAGGCGCTAATGTATTTTCGATTGTTATATTTTGTTTTTCGTTAGGTTACCTTCATCGCTAGTTTTCGCTTTGCCGATATGAAATAACATAAACTACAAACCTGAAAGTGTATATCATATCAAGGCACGCTCGAAGTAGCGCGATGCCATTATGACGTCATAATAACCTGACAAATACGCTGATTTCAAGAGATTTCAGCGCGATTACTGATTGTAGACTAATGCAAGGTCTTTTCGAAGCAGTTGACAATATTTTACCAAGTCGACGTGATCGAGATGCTGTTGTGACATCACAATGTCTTCACAGTTTTTTGTATTTTGTATCAATGCTTGCCACTAAGCAGCGTTTTAGTGCTCGTATTGAATAAATAAAACTACAAACTTGAAAATGGTAAATATATTCGAAGTAGTCGTGACTGTATTATGACATCATAATGAAGTGACAAAAATGCATATTTGGATGACTCTTAACAAAGTTATTGATCATGAATTTCATCAATGTCTTTGTCTCTATTGAAAGTTTCATGTGTCAAGTCGAAGTGGCGTCTCCTCTCCCAAGATGTTTTTGTGACGTCACAATGAATTTACCGCTTAAGTAAATTTGTAAAGTTAAGTAAATTTGTAAATTTGATGCACACAGCTGGACAGCTTAAGTAAATTTGTAAAGTTAAGTAAATTTGTAAATTTGATGCACACAGCTGGACAGCGCTGTTTCGAGCTTTTAGCTCTCATCGGCAGCCCTCAGCTTCTCTAACAAAGTTATTCCCCAGCTGGACAAGACTCTTGGCCGAACTGGACAAACCTTAAGGGCTTCATCATCATCATCATCATTATCATATTTATTTATTTACCAAGTGACGTCATATCACAAGAAAAAAAACTGCAACTTCCTCTAGGTCTATCACCAAAGCATCGAAATATGCAATTCCTTTAAAACCAAACACACAAACTTGCAGAGTAAAAGCGATATTTAGTCACTTGGTGAGGAGACAGCGAAGGACCGAAAGGTCATCTAAGTCTACTGCCACCTCACCAAGTTAAAAAAAAACAGCTTCTAGATTTTCTCAGTCTGCTACTTTCTATGATAAAAAATTTTACGCAAAATTAAAACAAAATTAAAGCTAAGATATGTACATTTATTACAGAGTATACACAAAACTCACAGTCACCATGTAAAGAAAATGCAAGACAACATTAGAATTGTTCTAACTCTAAGCATACTAAAAAATTAAAAAAAAAATGCTGTAACTACAGAGTGGATAGAAATAAAATTAATAAAGTTCATAATGCTTATTTATGTTTCATAGAATTTAAAGTGGGCAATTGGAGTAAAAAAAAAACAAACCTCCTTGCTTTGTTTTGTATTGTTTGCCAATATGTCATTAGTACTGGTACAATTTCCAATACCAGTATATATCAACCTCAGTCAGTTATTGCAAAATTACTAATAATTCAAGAGCAAATCAAAATGAGAGATGACGTATTGTAATAAATGTGTGATAGATGAATGTACCAAACTCATGCTATTCAAGCAATAGTGTAGGTTATTAGGTTATTGTTGAACTCAAGCATAAATATGCAACTATGATTCCTGTAATTACTACTGCATTGCTGATAAAAAGCTGTTATTCTAGCTTTTATCGGTTTCATAGTTTGATAAAAAATGAGCTTTAACAGCTTTTTTAAATCTGTAGAATGAAACTTCTTTCATACTGCTTGGAATTTCATTCCAAACTTTAATTTCTGCGAATGATAGAGACTTTTGCTCTAATCTTGTTCTAGTTCTTGGAAGAAAGAAGTTGTTTTTGTGGCTCAATCTTGTCTTATGTGTATAGCAGTTTTTTATTAGGTTAAACTTATCTGAATTTGCAAAAGATAATACATTATCGTGAATTTTGTACTTTAGCTTTGCAGTTTCCAGAGAGTAAATATCCTTGAGTTTTAAGCATTTAGCTCGATAGAACAAAGGATTAGCATGCTCACGATATCCACTTCCAGTTAACAATCTGATGCTTCTTTTTTGCAGAATAAAGAGAGGTGCTAATGTTGATTTTGAAGCAGTCCCCCAACTACTTATGCAGTATTGTAGATGAGAGTATATGAGGCAGTGGTAAACAGATCTTAAGGTTTGCTCATCTACAAAGTGTTTTAATTGATTAAGGGCCCAAGATCCCCTTGCTACCTTTGAACATTGTTCCTTGATTTGTTGTTTCCAGTTTAGATTGTCGTCTATGAGAACACCTAGATACTTTATGTGATGTGATTGCTTGATTGGATTATTATCTATTGATACTTTGAGTTCAGGTTTATTTTGCTTTGTTGTCACTACCATAAACTCAGTTTTATTAAAGTTAATTAATAATTTATTCACCTTGAACCAATTGCTTACATTGACTAATTTATCATTAATATTTTGTTGCAGTGTTGAAACATTAGAATGGGAGAGAGTAAGGTTTGTATCATCTGCAAAAAGATGAATTGTGGAATTTGAGGCAAGTGGTAGATCATTGATATAAATATTAAATAACAACGGACCTAGAGTTGATCCCTGAGGAATATCGCAAATAACATCTCTTACCTTGGATTTATATTGATTTACGATTGTATACTGTTGACGGTCAGTCAGGTAACTTGCTAGTAACTGTAATGGTAATCCTCTAATTCCATACTTTTCTAGTTTTTTGATCAGTATTGTGTGATTGATGGTATCATATGCTTTTCTTAAATCTAAGAAAATAGAACATGTAATGAGCTTTTTATCCATATTGTCAAGTAGCTTATTGTAAATATCTAAAACAGCGTCATTTGTTGAGCAATTTTTCTTAAAACCATACTGGTTTGGACTAATCAAATTATTGCTTACAAAATAATTGTTTAGTTGATCAAGCAGACACTTTTCAAAAAGTTTGGCAAAAGGATTTAAAATAGAAATAGGGCGATAATTACTGCATAATTCTCTTTCGCCTTTTTTGAAAATTGGAACAAGTTCAGCGGTTTTTAACACTTTTGGAAAATATCCTGTTGATATGCATGCATTAAAAATGTTAGTTAGAACTGGAGCTATAGCAGAGCCTGACATTTTTATATACTTTGCAGGAATTCCATGTCTTCCTGTACTTTTTGATGGATTTATAGCTCTGATGTAATTTACTACTTCTCCTTCAACTATTGGTTCTAGAAAAAACGAATTGCAACTACTCTGAATCAAAGATGTGGCATTAAATTTGCCATCAATTATAGCTGGTGTTTCGATTGTAGACGCAAGGTTAACTCCTATCTCTATGAAATATTTATTGAACAAGTTACTGATGGCCTGTGGACCTTGTGCATTTCACTTTTGGAAGCATACATTTTATTAGGAATGTTATTTTTCTTCACATTTTTCAAGTGAATAATTTTATTTATAATATTCCAAAGCGACGAGGTGTCATGCTTATTATCATTCACTACATTTTTAATGTAAAGTCGTTTTGCATATTCCTTATTATGAGTCAGTTTATTTCTATAGACTTTGTATTGTGCCCATGTATTACTGTCATTTAATTTAAGGGCTCTTTTGTACAATAAATTTTTTTGCTGGATTGATGTAAGGATTCCTTTGGATAACCATGGTTTGTTTTTTTAGTTTTGTTTCTTTTCTGCTTTGTTTTCGTAATGGTGCATGTATGTTTAATGTCTTATGAAAAATGTCAATAAACTTTTCAGTGTAGTTGTCAATGCATTCCTCTTTGATATCACCTTATAGCTCCATTCCTTCAGCTAATTTGACGAGGAGCTAGTCGTGCAAAACTTATGCAGGGAGCCGCACTCAAGCGTAACGGTACGTCGCTTTCGTAAGCTAAAAAGCTGCTGCTACGTAATTGCTATCCCCTCAGACTGGCATTGCTGCCCTAACCCTAACCGTAATGCAAGGTTTTGAAGCAAAAAAAGATGATTACATGCTTCACCTTCGCCGTTCCTGCATACCTTACTACATTCGTTCAACTCATCTGCGAATCGAACCCAGTTACCGAGGGTCGAGAGCTAAGCGTTCTAACCATTCGACCACCCAGCTTGCAGCATTGTGGAGACAAAATGTCAGACTGGCAGTTCCTGCATACCTTACTACATTCGTTCAACTCATCTGCGAATCGAACCCAGTTACCGAGGGTCGAGAGCTAAGCGTTCTAACCATTCGACCACCCAGCTTGCAGCATTGTGGAGACAAAATGTCGTATTTAAACTAAATGTATGAGAAAAAGGCAATACAGGGTTACGCTTCAATGCGGCTGCCTACGTGACTTTTGCATGACTAGCTTCTACTGCTAATTTGTCTAGAAATTTTTCTACTTTAAAATTTTTTGTATACGAATTAAGGTGACAGTTGATTTTTCACTCTTGGGCAGGCTTAAATTAGAACACACCATTACTGGCAGGTGATCACTTACATCTTCCACCAGAATAAAACTTTTGTGTTCACCAACTACATTGTTTGTATAAACATGATTTAAAAGAGTTGAGCTTGTAGTGGTTATTCTTGTCGGGTGTGTAATTAAGGGAATGCAGCCTAAGCTATATGTTAAATTCATGAAATCTTTAATATTGATATCAGATTTACTTTTCAACAAATCTGCGTTGAAGTCTCCTCCGATATAATACATCAGTTTTCTACTATTCAATTTTTCAATGGTTGATTCAAAACTCTTGCAAAACTCGGATAATTTCTGTTTAGGGTGTCTGTAAATTACTCCCACTATACATTTTTTGTTATTCCCTAAGTCTAGTTGAATCCACATATCTTCACAGTTAGGAATGTTTAAATCAAACTCCTTGCAAATTGAAATTGATAAAGACTCCTTAATAAAAAATCCTACTCCTCCCCATCTTGTAGTTGTGCCTTTGTGGTAAAAAATGGTACCCACTTAACTTTGCATTGTATACCTGTAACAATTTAAGTTTGGTTTCACTTAAAGCAATGATATCAGGTAAGATATCATAATTTGTTAAAAGTTCATTCAATTTATCAACATTTGCATTTAAGCTTCTTATATTCCCGCAATAAAAAATTTACACTTTTTGTTAATAATATTGGCTTCGGCCTGTGAGCAGTATTTTGAGTCAACCAAACCAGAATTTAAATCATTTAGTAAGCTTTTTATCTTGTTGTCTACCTGTAAGCATTTAGCTGGGAAAAACAAATTATTTGTGTGATTAATATCAAAGTTTAGTTTGTCATCATTTCTCATTTCATTTAACAATTGCTTATCATCTAGGGTTTGAAAAGGAAACAATTCACTGTAACAATTTTGGAAGAGGTATGGTTCAGTAGAAGAACAAAGAGTGTGAAATTTAAGGGGACTAATGACTGTGCATTTGAGATGAATCCATCCACCACACATATCACACTGACTAGCACACTGATTCCTTTTACAAAGTCTTAAACATATTTCACATGGACATTTAACTGGCATTATCAAGCAGTCAAACCAATGAAAGATTCTACAGTAGTTAGACAAAATAGCAAATTTAGAATTAGCCAAAAAATACGCAGAAAAAGTTGTTTTGAATTTAAAATGAAAACAAGTGAAAAGTATCTTTCAATATACTGGTAATTATAAATGTAGACAGAAAGGTACAGAAAAAAAAAAAAAAAAAGTCAGATCCAAACTATGTACATAAAAATACAAAAAGTACAAATGTCAGATCCTGCTATGTAGGCACAAAACACCAAAAGAGTGCTGAGTGTCAGGTTGAAGTAGCCTTCTTATTCATACACCCAAGAGTTGTTAGCACAGCAATAATTGTTAAGTTCACCTTCTTTAAACCATAAAGCTATTTCTTTCTTTGCTGTTTCCACAGAGTCAGATCCATGACATATGTTTTTCCCAATGTCAATACAATAATCTCCACGAATTGTTCCAGGAAGAGAATCAACAGGGTTAGTCTCTTCAAGCATTTTACGATCAGTTTTAACTGCTCCTTTTCCTTCCCAAACCATTGCCACAACTGGCCCAGACAACATAAAATATATTTCCTTCCCAAACCAGACAACATAAATATATTTCCTTCCCAAACCATTGCTTGCACAGCGGCAGAGGCTTTCTAGGGAATACCACAAGTGAAAAATCGTTTATTCCCTAGAAAGCCTCTGCCGCTGTGCAAGCCCTTAAGGTTTGTCCAGTTCGGCCAAGAGTCTTGTCGAGCTGGGGAATAACTTTGTCAGAGAAGCTGAGGGCTGCCGATGAGAGCTAAAAGCTCGAAACAGCGCTGTCCAGCTCTGTGCATCTTATGACTCGAGCTGCTTTGTAGCTGCAGGGTTGGTGGTTGATCTGGCCACCTAACTGCCTGTGGAAGTCGTTATGATTTCCCTGGAGTCGACCACGAAGGACGTCAAACTTGTCGGGTATTGATGCACAGTTGAATAATTTAATTGTGCTGGCATTCACGAAATTAATTAACAAAACTGAAAGTCCAAAATTGACTGCAAGTAATCGGGACTCTATTGTGACATCACAATGTTGCTTAACAAATTTCTGGTTTTATGAGATGTTAGAACAATTTTTCATCATAAATCATGTCAAGATGTTCTATTGTTGCATCTCAAAGTTTTGCACCAGCAACCGAAGTGGTCGGGATGTTGTTATGATGTCATAACGAATTAGCGTTTTTCCAAAATTTATATCAATGCTTGCTGTTGAACAGCATTTTAGTGCTTGTATTGAAAAACTTAAAGTAACAAAACTTAAGGTGCTAAATCGGTTCGAAGTAGTCAGGAGAGTACTATGACATCATAATGAGGTAAACACATTGCCTATTCCAAGTGTTAGTTATATCACTTTTTGATATTTAACTATATTTAACTATATAATTATTCAATAATGTGATGTCATAATATAGCCACGAGTAATTCGATGCGATTTACCATTTTCAAGTTTTGCTGTTTCCTTTATTCAATACGAGAAATAAAACTTCTGGCAAGCATTAATACAAATTAAAAAAAAAACTGTCAATGCATTGATAAAAATTAGAATAGATATTTACATCAGAATCTTTTGAAACAAGCATATTTGTCACTTCATTGTGACGTCATAGTGCTGTCGCGACTGCTACTTCAAACTGATCTATCATTTTCAGGTTTGTTGTTTTCAGAGGTGGAGTCCTCGAGGACGTCCTTGGCCTCGAGGACGTCCTCGAGGACACATTTTGAAGTCCTTGGCCTTGGCCTTGGCCTCGAAGCCTCAAGTCCTTGGCCTTGGCCTTGGCCTCGAAGCCTTAGGTCCTCGAAAATTGCCCTGTCCTCGGCTCGAGGACAGCACTTTTTTTGAACCGTTGAAATTTTGTCGGAAAACGCCAGAAACCTTGCGGAAAATTTGTAAATACCTTTTTTATTTTCCGCAATTGGAGCATATAGGCTTAGCCAAGCGGGCATCCCCCCGAATTGCAATTTTACCAATGACAAAAATGTGACAAAAAAGCCTATTGTTTCTTCAGTTTCAATTTCTTTTTAGCGTTTTTCGCTTACACCAGTAGCGAACAGCAATATTGAAAACCAGGGCCCCCGGGACCCCCTCTAATCAATTTTTGCCAGCCACTTTAAACGTAAACCTGGAAGAAATGGATAGTTTTCGTCCTAAAAGTTGCTATCTCAGGATCACATCTAGCCTTTTTATGAACGTAATGCATTAACAAAGGCCGGATTAACCACAATATGGCGCAGTACCAGCTGAGGGCCCTGCGCTCAAATCTTGACTTTTTATGGTCTTCACCTACATTTGGCAGAAAGATGTTGCGAAAATCTGCAAAGTGCCAGGGGCCCAGCGCGATTGAAATCCGGCCCGGCAATAACATGGTCAGTAGCATGGCCAGGGAGGGGAGGCGGGATGGGCTATAGCCCCCCCATTGGCCTGTCAACCAAAATGCAGAATAAGAAAAACACCACGTTTTTAGCTCTTCTGAGACTGCCTTTTGCGCTGGAATTGACTAAAAAGTGATTAAAACCATTTTTTGAAACATATATTCAGAGGGGGGGCTAATTCGTCAAAAATTAAAGTCACCAATCAATGAAAACTTTTAAAAATGCCCAAAAATAAGCAATCAAATTTGATCGCTAGTGTAAAAACGCCAAACATAGGTTTTATCAGCAAATATATTATAAACTCAGCAATAAGGGGGGGGGGGGGGAGGGGTATTCAATGTTAGTCAATTACCAATCACTTCTCTCAAATATCTTTCCATTAGCCCCCCCCCCCCCCCGATTATTTTTCTTTATAAAATACAGACGAAATAGATTACTCCGTGAGAGTTTTATTGAATAATAGGATTTTATGATTTACCAGCATGTAAACAAGAGAACTGCAAAGTTTTCATTAGCCACTTCCCACATAGCCCGATAATGCAACCAGTAGAATCATGTTGCGCAGCTAAGTTCTATGCCACGTTTAAAAAGCATTATTTTTTATTAAAATAGCTCTGAAATTAGATTTCATTTTGCAAAAAAATGCAAAATTTGCGAGCGCTGGGGGCTCCGCCCCCAAACCCCCATGCCTCCTTCGGTTGGAGGCTTTGCCCCCAGACCCCCAAAACAGCCCCCCCATTGCGAATTTCTGGCTACGCGCCTGACACATGGTTAGTAAGCAAAACTACCCATCTATTGTACTATTTTTTAATAACAATTCATAAATTCACTTCCACCTCGCCAGTTTTTACGCACAAAATACTTTTTAAAAAAATTAGCCATGGAAAATGCTGATTGGACAAATCGTTGAACTTCAGTGGAGGGGGCCTGGGGCCCCTGGCCTAACATGCACTTCTATAACTGGTTATTTTCATGACAAAACGAAAATCTCTAAGGAAAATCTTCGGGGGGGTTTTCATTTAGTGCTAAAATTTTGCACGAGACAATGCACCTTACTTCCCCCTACCTGGAGCAAATCACGCACAATTAAACTTTAACACCAAAATGCAAAATGTTAAACGTGTTTTGAACTTAAATTGCAACTAGAAGGAGGATTAAACAATTTGATTTTTTTGATTGGCTTTTAAATGTCAAAAATCTAGTGCTTTTTAAATGGCTCTAAACATGTGCGAAGTGTGATTCAATGGCATTAAAATAGCTTTTTTTTTCCAAAAAATTACAAAAAATCGCCGAACAGCTGGAGGCTTTGCCCCCAGACCCCCTCTGTGATACGTTTGAGTTACTCTGGTTTCCTCAAAACGTCTCCAAAGTTAGATATTTGCACTTTTCGACTATATTAATTCAGGCTCTCTCCATTTGCAAAATCCTGGTTAAATGCCAACAAACAAATTTTTGGTGACGTCATTGCATGTGATTTGTGGTTTAGGCCTTCCCAATCAAAAATTCTGGCTACGCCTATAAATTGGAGAGTGCCTGAAAAAAATTTTTGAAGACCTTTTTTTGTGGAAAACACTTGCGGCTGTGTCCTTGGTCCTTGGCCTTGGCCTCGAGCATTCCTGTCCTTGGCCTCGAGAGTGTCTGTCCTTGGAAAGGCTGTCCTTGGCCTTGGCCTTGGCCTCGGATTTTTTTTGTGTCCTTGGCCTTGGCCTTGGCCTCGAGCCTTGTGTCCTCGACTCCACCTCTGGTTGTTTTGTCTATTTAATACGAGCGCTAAAAAGCTTCTTAAAAGTAAGCATTATTATAAAGAAACTCTCAATGAATTGTGACGTCACATTAAGGTCCCGACTCTCGATTAGTTCGACTCATTGCAAAACTTTCAGCCGCAACAAAATGACTTGCATCAATCTACTTCAATAATGGCACTGAAACCTCTAGATATTAGCGTATTTGTCAGATTGTTGTGACGTCATAATGGAATTTCGACTACGTCGAGTATGCTTCGCGCCGATACACCACTTTCAGGTTTGTAGTTTATTTTGTACAAAACCGACGAAGCAAAAGCTAGCCATGAAGGTAGCCTACCGAAAATCAAAATATTACATTTGAAAATACTATAGCGTCTCTAGTGTTGAAAAGTTTAGATGTTCACTTTACAATGAGTGGCGGCAACCAATCAAAAATCTTGGACAATGGAATCAATGGGAATTAAACTACTGTATCAGTAGGCTATACGGTATTAAGCAGACAGTACTGGTAAGCATAAGCTGCCGATACAGGCCTATCGTTTGCCACCCCAAAAACACTATACCAGTATTGCCTACATTCGCGAAACCGATATTGTTTACACGTACTTGATCTGATAGTACTCGCCAGCAACATGACCGATCGCGAAAGCTGTTTTCTGTTTCTATATTCGCTTTTTTGCTAGACACTTTCTCGCTCTTATGGCAAAACCCAGCCAAACTGAACACCCACCAAAAAAGTAAAGGCTCATTGTCGTCATAATCACCAAAACAATGGAACATTAAATTTGCGAGTTTTTGAAAGCGAATGGGTTCTTAGAGTCATGCTTATGCTGCAGGGTTCAAAATAAATTAACGCTATTTTTGAAATATTTTCCAAATGCCATTATAGCGCGCCTTTAAGGAACTAAAGCGACATTTCGATAAAAGTTGAGGTCCGTATTAGAGGGGATTTTGATCCTGGCTTCTCGCAAAGAGACCCCTGCTTCAAGAAGGTCTTCCAGCTAATGTTGAGTTAATTTCGATGACGTTTTCGTTGTATTTTTATTAAAAGCAAAATTCCTTTTGAAGGCCACGTGAATTTGGGTCTTAAGATTAGATAAAAATTAAAGGAAAAACTTTAAGATTTTGAAGGAGATATGTTTTCGATTTGCATGTTATTGTGTTTATTGTTGCTGAAAATTTAAATATCACGTTGACTCTCGAAACCGCACCTCACGCATTATGGTTCAGGCGTGACACAACTCCCTGTATGTATCAGTACCACAGTTTAACCTTGTAAACAGTTATTAACATTGCTGCAGTTTCATTTAGTAAAACAGAATCAAGAACATTTCATTAATTGTGCAACTATGTTGTAGACTATTGGTGTCGTCCATCGGAGAGGAGAAACTCCCGGTTTATGTTTATGTGTTTGACTCGGAAGTGAAGACTTCAAACTGCGAAGAAATTGCTGGAAGAACGCCAGGGGGTTTACCTGTCTGCTTTTATCCAGCTCATGCAGCGGAACTGCCGTACGTTTTCCATTCCGAAAATGCCACTGGGTAATTACAATATTTTCTATTTTTCAACGCTTTAATCAAGACTTTCCGACTCGTGCAGTAACTTACAGTAAAAAATGCAGTCTTATTTAAGTAGTAGTAGTAGTAGTAGTAAGAAATTTATTTGGCCTTAGCCACAGACAACATTGTTCAAACAAACATTCATGTAACATAACATTGGATAAGGCCAGGGAGCACCGAGGAACGTTACCGTTTTCGAGTCGAGATGCTCCCCGGCTCACATCATGAATTGCGAGTTGTAGTACAAGCAGCAGATACGGGCGTACGATTAAGCAAACGTTGCAATATACGGCAGAAAAAAGCAAAGTGATAAAACTGCTTGATTTAATTCGATTCGTATGGTATGAGATCAATAGCAATTAACAAGGTAGTGTCTGTACTTTTTTTTGAACGTAGTCCAGGAGAAATTTTTTATGTCAGATGGTATTAGTGACCAATGTTGTGGCCTCTAAACGATAATTGAGTTTTCGCCATTTGTTTAGATACTCTTGGTAAGAATAATTTGGTTGTTTTTGCTTGTCTCGTATTATATTTGTGCAAATCTTCAATTTTAGTAAAGAGAGATTGAATAATATTTGGTAACTTATTCCAATTTAGTTGGTACATAAACTTTCCTAATTCCAGTTGATAGATATCATGTAATTTAAGAAGTTTCAGTTGTTTGAAAAGCGGTGTAACATGGTCAAATTTCCGACTACCTGTAATTCAGGTATCAGATGAATAAATTGACTTTTAGATTACTATTGATCGTCTGAATAAGTTTGATAAAGTTAAAATACGTTATAACTTACAGATATATTTGGACTCCTGAGGGACAAATTCTGGCAGACGAAGTGATTCAATACTGGGGAAATTTCGCTAACACAGGAATGACCACTTCTGACCCTCATATCTGGCCACCGTATGAGGAAAGTGCGACTGTAAGTTTTGTAAACAACAAATCGAAAAATTTAACAAGAAAGATAGTATCTGAAAAAAGTAGCCTATCTATAGTAGTTTCGTATTAGGCTTGTTTTTAAAAGTTTTTAATAGGGCGGTAGTCGAGACCGATTCGTCCGAGGAGGAGACCGATTATTCTTGCCAGACCGAGACCGGTCTCGATTTTGCCGTCGAGACCTGCAATGTTCGAGATCGAGACCGGAAAAATAACGTCATCAATTTTTTTTTCGATTTTTTGAAAAAACTTTTTGGGGTTCATATTTCCTCTATAAGTTGGTTTTTGATTATGTAAATTGAATCAGATGACAAATTACTTTAGTCGAAGTGATTACTGCATCAAAACATCACGACGACGTCATTTTGTGTAGATTTTCACCAAAACTATTTTTGAAGAGTGCCTTCAACTGAACTTAATGTCTCTGACTCAAACATCGAAGCCTGATCACCTTTATTTTCTTCAGGAGTTACGTATCAATAAAATCGACTAAAACTGAAAGAAATTACAAAAAAATCGTAAAAAGCTTATTGTATATTTGAAGTACCGTATTACATGTAGCTTTAAAAATGTAGCCACCAGTTTTGACTTGGAGGGAATTTTTAAGCGCGCAACTACGATTGTGCTAAGAGGAGGCTGAAACAAAACAATACAATTTTTTACCCAAAAAATACCGTATTTTCCGGGGTATAAATCTACTCAGGAGATAAGTCGACCTAAATTTCTGGGCCTAAAAACCAGAGGTGGAGTCCTCGAGGACACATTTTGAAGTCCTTGGCCTTGGCCTCGAGGCCTCAAGTCCTCGAAAATTGGCCTGTCCTAGGCTCGAGGACAGCACGATTTTTTGGAATGTTAAAATTTTGTGGAGCGCTTGAAAAATTTTTTGGAAAACGTTTTTTAGTGGAGATCGCTTGAACAATTTTTGTGAAGACTTTTTTTTTTTTTTTTTTTGGAGATCGCCTGAAAAATTTTTGTGAAGACCTTTTTTTTTTTTTTTTTTTTTTGGAGAGCACTTGCGCTTTGTGTCCTTGGTCCTTGGCCTTGGCCTCGAGCATTCCTGTCCTTGACCTCGAGAGTGTCTGTCCTCGGAAAGGCTGCTTGGCCTTGGCCTCGGATTTTTTTTGTGTCCTTGGCCTTGGCCTCGAGCCTTGTGTCCTCGACTCCACCTCTGCTAAAAACTAGAATTTCAAGCTATACTCGCAGTATAAGTCGATCCCCTTTCTTCTAGACTAACAGTATTTGCCATACGATGACTTACAGATGCGGAAACGTTAGAACTGTTTAAATCGAACGATGAGGAAGATGAATTCGATAGATTTTAATCGTAGTGTAAATACGTAGTGTATATGTATAAATATTTCTCAATAAAAATAATTTTTCAATGTATCCTAAAAGTCTACTCGGCATATAAGTCGACCCTGATATTTAAACAAAAATTTTAGGGGTCAAAAATTCGACTTATACACCGGAAAATACGGTATCTAATCTTGAGTTGCAAACTCGATCAATTTTTATTCGAGTTCTAGTTCGACTTCGGTCTATTTTAGCAAGTTCAAGCTTGTGTTCGAAATTTTAATGTTTTTCGAGTTCAAGTTTGGCAAAAATATCAATGACTCTGCGCTACTGACAGCTCGACTGAATATTTGCCACAGCAAAATTAATGAAACTATAAATAATAATTTAAGAATTATCATAAATTATGTTGTGTAATATTCTGTTAAAAGTAAAATTTTTGAATTCATAAAATACGATAAAACATAGCGTACTTTTTTGTCACGAATAGACCCCAGTATTTTTTTAAAAACTACAATACTTTCTATGGGGCGCCGTTTGTGTACCCTAATTTGTGCAATCCTTTTTTGCATATTTAATTAAATAGTCGTTTTAATTAAATGCACAAAAATGAATACACAAAAAAAAACACGAGCAAAAATAAATATGCAAAAATTTTCGAGCATTTATAACTCCATAATTTGCGCAACGTTTTTTTGCATGTGTAGTTAAATAGTAATTTTAATTACATATACAAAAATAAATGCCGAAGAATACACCGCTGCAAAAATAAATAGACAAAAAATTGTTACACAAAAATTTTTTGCGCAAATATTTTTGACACAAAAATTGTTGTTGCAAAAATAAATCCACAAAAATGTTTGTGATTTTATTTTTGCAACATCATTTTTTGCATCAATATTTTTTGCATTACAATTGTTTGTGTCACAAATTTTTGTACATTTATTTTTAATAGCAAATAAACAACAAACGCCGAAATAAATGTGCAAAATTTTGTGACGCAAAAAAAAACGCGTGCAAAAATAAATCGTCAAAATATTTGACTATTTAGTTCGTGTCCAAAATGGTAAAGGGTTGAAATTATGCGGGCGGGAGCACCGGAAAGGTTAAAACTGGAACTTCAAGACGAAAGCTTCGGGAAATACGGTAGCCTCTAGTGAGGTACTAGCCCGCTTATGAGATTTCTCGTAGGGCTGGAAAATGAAGATTCATTCACCTGTACCTTTCGGCCTGCATAATTCCAACCCTTTGTCATTATGGACACGAACAAAATAGTCAAATATTTTGGACGATTTATTTTTGGATGCGTTTTTTTGTGACAAGAAATTTTGCATTAACAATTTTTACATTTTGCACATTTATTTCGGCTTCTTTGTGTTGTTTCTTTGCTATCAAAAATAAATGCACAAAAATTTGTGACACAAACAATTGTAATGCAAAAAATAGTGATGCAAAAATGATGTTGCAAAAATAAAACCACAAACATTTTTGTGCATTTATTTTTGCAACAACAATTTTTGTGTCAAAAATATTTGCGCAAAAAATTTTTGTGTAAGAAGTTTTTGTCCATTTATTTTTGCTACGGTGTATTCTGCGGCATTTATTTTTGTAGATTTAATTAAAATGACTTTTTGATTAAACATGCAAAAAAACTTTGCGCAAATTATGAAGTAATAAATGTTCAAAAATTTTTGCATAATTATTTTTGCACTTGTTTTTTTGTATATTTATTTTTGTGCATTTAATTAAAACGACTATTTAATTAAATACGCAAAAAAGCATTGCACAAATTAGGGTACACAAACGGCGCTCCATAACTTTCGCAAAGACTTCACACTTTTGCTTTGTGCTAGCATACATAATACAAAATTTTGTGAACAATTTTGAGGTGGTGCAGAATTTGAATATGACTTTCAATAAAGTCGATTTCATTTTGCTTACACAATAAGCTGAAAGAAAGAAAGAATTAAACTGCTTATCCATTTTATCCCCCTCCTTTACCTATACAGGTCAAGTCCAAGGCACGTTTCAATGCTTGCGTTCATGAATTGAATTTTCCTAGGTGATGTGACTAAAAAGAGTAGAGGTGAAGCCCTCTTTGCCCTCCTGTTTACGTCACTGGCCGTTTTACATTTAGTTTATGCATCATGAACAAACAAAATTTACCAATTTTGAAGTAGTTCGTTTGTTTGTTCACTATCGATAAAGAGACAAAATAATTATGTAGGTTATTATATATATCACTGTTATCGACAATCGGCAATAAAATAATATGCAGTTGATCTATTCTCTCTTTTTTTATAAGAATCAGTAAATTTTGGGTTATGACTGGCAGTTCTTAATATTTTGCCGATTTTCAGCTCATTTGTTTTTAAATTATTCTTAAATTTTGAGAGCAATGATGTCAATTTTAGCGACCATGTTTGTAGACTGTTTAATTCTCAATGCTCTGTTTGAGTAAAGGCATTTTTGCTGCTTTTGCTTCATTGTGGAAATGCTTTAACACAAAAACTTCGATCACATGATTTGCATTGTGACAGATGAAGAAGTCCATGGATTAAAGTATATGAGTCGCGAAAACAGCTTCGACGCTCAAATTGGGCAAAAATCTTCAGTTTTGCCTAAACTTTTTCTCATTTGTAAACGCGATAAGTTTAATTTTCAGGTGCGAAATCTTGTTGTGAAAGCTATATTGTTAATGCAGCATTAGCCTCTAACGAAACTATTTTATATTGCTTTCAAAAATTACCCGGTCTCGAGACCAATTTTAAGTTACGAGACCGAGACCACGATAGTTCGAGAACAGCAGGGACGATGATCTTGGTAGGGCATTGGGAGGTATAATTTGCAATTTTACCCTATTTTCAACATTGGAGGGGGATGAACCTCGACCACGATTTTGTTCAGGTGAGCATATTAACTGAAGACCAAAGCAAAAAAGGTCTTCACCAAAAAGGGAACACTTTTTTCCCCAAAGTCAAGTGAAGACAAAAAAAAAAACGGTCTTCACCAAAAATGAAACACTTTTTTTCCCCAAATTCAGGTGAAGACCAAAAAAAAAGGATTTCATCAAAAATAGAACACTTTTTTTCCCCGAATTCAAGTGGACACCTACGCTCAGATGCACACCAGAGTCAAATTATTGGGGGGATGCAGATATGTAGACCATACTCAAACTATTGGGGGGGATACAGTCAAACTATTAGGGGATCAGTCGCGTAGTCAGGATTACGCAAAAGGGGGGGGGGGCGTTTTTTGAAATTTGATTCAACTGTAAACAAACTTGACCCGAATTTTCATTAGTCTTGAATTGGATTGAGGCAAAACCAGGTGATCTCAAAAAAAAGGTCTTCGTCGAAATTCAGAATCTCCAAAAAAAAAAGGTATTCGCTGAAATTCAGAGCGTCTTTCCGTTCAAATTCAAGTGATCTCCAAAAAAAAAAGGTCTTCCCGAAATTCAGAGCGTTTTTTCTTCGTCCAAAATCAAGTGATCTCAAAAAAAAAAGGTCTTCATGTGCACTGACACCCACTTCTACTTGCCATCATCATCTCACGATCTTCTCCTGCTCTCATCCCAATTTCCTTTGGGGGGGCTGTTTTCGTTTTCAGAGCAAAAATCAGCCTCAAAACTGCTAAAAACATGCTATTTTACATAATTTTCAGGCCAATGGGGGGGCTATAGCACCATTTGCTCTCCCTAGCTACGATACTGGGAGGGATATATCCTAACCATCCCCTCCCTAGAACACCACTTTGGCACCCCTGGAGAACAGGATCGATACGAATGCAAAAGAGTCGGGACCGTGACTTCAAGAAATTGGTTTCGAGACCGAGTCCGGAGACCTACAGCCCCGCATTTAACAAAGTAGCCAATGAAAATCACGTTAAAAACAGCAGCATTTTATCTAATGTGATTGAGCCGGTTTTAAAATCTAGTCTTCATCATTAGCGTTTTTTTTGTAATTAAAGACTTATATATAGCTGAACTAAGCCGAAATGTGAAACGAGTTGATGGGGTCATCTTTGCTACGATCTTGCTGCCGTTAAACGATTTGTTTCCTTGGATTACGGATCACGCTCTAGTCGTTGACCGTGAGGTCTTTTTCGTGGTGTTTACAGTTATCCTCACGTTTTAAATTTGTGTTTTTTTATTTATGCTACACGAGCTTAATATTACATTTTACCCAAGGTGTATCCAGAGCTCATTTAATCTTGTTTTGCAATGTGATTGTGCTTGATGAGATAGAGGTAATGTTCTGTTTTGTTACCGGCCAGTTGGTCGAGCGGTAACGTGTTTGTCTCTGGAGCGGTAGGTCTTGAGGTTTAAATCACGGACCGGTTAAATCGGATACAGTGTTGCAAACGGCTCGCAACTGCTGCAACATTTCTTCGAAAGACGCTGTGGTGCTGGCTGGTGCACTAATGCGAAGATGGGCACTGCCAACTTGTTTCATGCTTCGGCGTAATGTAGCGAGTATAATCAAAAGTTTGATTTAATTTAGATTCCAAAACAAGTTTGAAAAGCAAAATGCTGCATACAAGATTTTACAGTTGGACGCAATAGTTTTATCAAGATGGTGTTTTTAGGCTAGCCCTGGAAACGTAATGTGGCCTTCTTTCCAAATTGCCTACAATGAAAGCATGGTGTTGGCAAACCATGATCGAGTATACTGCGATTTTTGGGACTCCGTTGGGATATACGTCAATCTGACGTCAACAACCACAACAGCGGAAACGATGACAACTTCGGGATTTACACCACTTCAGAGTTCAATTGTTTTGATATTTCCTTTTGCCTTTTTCGAGTTTATTTTTGAAGTGTATTATATGACTTAAAGCATGCATCTGCTGTACGGTAATAGATGTAATGTATTCAATCGATTAGTTTCTGTCACTTCCAAGATCAAAGGTTCAAATCTAGGGTCGGTCAAATCGGACAGTGTTGCTCAAGTCTCTCCACTGTTGCGACTTTTTTTAAGTCGCAACAGCGTTGCCCGCCGGCTCAATGACTCGGAGATGGGCCCTCACCAATCGTTACACACTTTAGTGCTATACAGCGATTATAACAATAAATTTGATTTGACTAAATCCGAAAGTTATAGCCATATATTTAGGCGTTAGCAAACTCAAATTTCAAAAACCTTTGTTTCTAGAAGAGTTTTTACCAGGCGCACCAGCAGGATTTTGCTATGGGAGGAGCTAGAGCATGAAGCTAAATTTTTTGCACGAACAAAGCAAAACATTTAATACTGTAAATAGAGAGTCGAGTAGACAGAGGCATCTCAGGAAAATCATCAACGGGAGTTTGAGGCCGAAGTTCCCGCCTTTGAACAACTTTAGTCATTGCAAATATCACTATAGTTTAATGCCATGTGGAAAAAAATTTTTGCGTGCTTTTAGAGCTACAAGATTTAAAAACGTTAGTTCTTTTTGTTTTCATTTATCGGTTTAGCCTAAAACTAGAGAAGTAAATGTTTTTTTTTTAATCTTGTTTTTTATTGAAAAAAAAACAAAAAAACACAGCATCTAAAAAAACATATTTTTTATTTTTGTTAATAAAATAATAAAAAAAAACATAAAAAAAAACAAAATAATAAAAAACATGTATTTTTTTCAAAAAAAAAAAAAATATATGGCACCTCCAAAAAACGTTTTTTTTTGCTAAATCAAGATTCTGCTTCATGTGTAGGTATAGTAGCGCAGTTTTATCGCCGCACTAGATACAAAGGACAAAAGATGACCAAAGCGTTGTGTTTTGCAATTTGTTATTATGTGCACATAGCTATGATAAATCGTCAAGCTTCAAGATTATTAACTAAGTTATTAATGTTCCATCGATTTCATGGAAGGCACTCCACTGTTTTAGTTGTAAGCAAACCAATCCTAGACAGTAAGCATTAATTTTTTCCGCGTATTTTACCACACCAATTATATTTCCTTCTAGTCAGCTCTTCAGAGTCGTACCGACTTCCTCGGTAACGATCTCTTGTCTGATTTGAAATGCATTGAGCACAGAGCAGTATCGTAATTCGTAACAGAAGAGTTTAGCCAAAAAAATTTTAACGAGAGAATATGAAGTTCTATTTACCGAAAATCAAAAATTCTGCACCACCTAAAACATGTTGAAACGCCAAAAATAGCTTTTTAAATTATTGCTTCTTGCTCGAGCTTTATGGAAGTGTGAAGTTCATCATGTTAGATGATTATGCATGCTGCGTGAATCTTTCTTTCTATATTGTAGCACGAGTGAAGTGTTTCACTTGAGAAACTCTAAAGCATTAATATTTGTTCTGCTTTCGCTTGGTCGTGAAGCTTTACGCACCGTGATACCCTTAAACAACATATCTATTTAACGAATTTAATAGAACAATTGAAAACACAGCCTTTCTTGCCAGTGCGACAACAAAATCAGCTTAACATTTGAAAACATCGCAACGATCAACATCAGCTAGGCCTACTGCAGCAACTGTTTTCAATGCTGAGTACAGTGTTAGAAAGAGAACGTATAGCGAAATAGTACAAAATTATGAACAGTGTACTATGTAAATAAAAGACAAACTTTTCATAGAATTGCAAACGTTGATATCACTGGAAAACCTTCAGATGTTCAAAAATGTTTAAAATTTAAAGCTTTACTCCAACAACCTGTTTTTTTGAAACAAAACTTTATCTAACATGCATATTTTGTATTATTTAGATTGGACAATTTCTGGTCCACTCCAAACATTATCTTTTTGTCTCTGGTATTTACTAAGCTACTGCCAGTCAGACTAGCTTTCACTAATAAAAGTGTTCCAAGTTACATTGGTGCATCTAAGCATTGGTTGAAACAGGAAAGCAATCCTAAGTCTAAGTCATTCAGTTACATTGGTGCAGCTAAGCGTTGGTGGAAAGCAATCGAATGTATAGGCAATTCAGTAAAATCTGCATCTTACCATTTTTTGCAATTATTTTACCATTGTTGTGATATTTTTGGTATTTCGAGCTGCACATGAAACGTGCTTCAACAAGCCACTAAATAAAAACCGAGCTTTCTTTAGCAAGTTGATGAATTAAAAGTTCAAATAGTTTTACAGCAAATGTCTTTTAGAAACTTTGAAAAACATACACTTGAAAGTTTTACCATACGCTTGAGATTTAACTTTCACTATCGATACTGTTCGAACAGTTTAAATTAATGAGTTCATTGGCTTTCAAAACACCTATTGCAGACTATTCGTCACTGCTGCTTTCTATCTCGATTGCATCTTAAGCAATTGGAACATGAACACTTTTCTCCGAGTCGCTGGTCATCGATGTCTGGGCGGCTCGACGTGAATGTTTAGATTGCTGACCAGTAGTGCGCTGTATGTTCTGAGAAACAAATACAAGTTGTGATGCTCTGTCATTGGTCAGTCGGTTGCGTTTGGCTGTGTGAATGCCACTGTAGCAGCTAAACGATCGCTCTACAGCTGCAGCAGTCGATGGTAATTTTAAAAGTCTACCAGCAATCTTACTTTAAAAGTCTACCAGCAAGGTAATTTTAAAACTTTAAAACCTTAGGTTGGTACAGTAACCGTTCCACCAAGAAACTGGAGAAATGTTTGCAACATTTTTCGACTAAAAAGGCATAGCATAGAACCCATCCTTAGCTGAATAAAGGACGCAATCTTGATAAACTTTTGTTGAATCTACAGTCAGTAACTCACTGGAGGAAAAAGCTTCAGCAAGGCCGCATAAAAATTCGATCGCTGCAAATTTTTCCTCAGATCCAAAAAATAAGCCGTCTTATAAATGATTTTGATGCAAAGTTCTTCTCTTTCAGCGAAAATGGTTGCAATCTTTTCCTGCTCTTGCAAAGAAAAAGGAACTAACTGAAGGTTGTCCCTGATGTTACATTGAACGTTTGAGTAAAGTTTGTACACTTCAGCCAAATTTGGAACATCTGCTTCCCAGGCACGTAGCCAGCCGGATATTTTTAGGGGGGCAAGAGCAATATTTGGGGGGGCAAATATTTTTTCATTTACTTATGTGATTATGAGGTTTGTAATCTGATGTATGTGCTTTGCTCTTTGCTATTCTTTTGAAACAAGACTATTATGTCTGTATCTGCTTGCAGTTTGTTAGGATGAATAGTAAATACCTTTAATGATAGATCACACGTGCACTTTGCATAAAACATGTTGAAGGGGGACTAAAGAGTTGTAGCTAAAGTGGTTTTGAAATGTTTGCTGATAAACAACAACAATTTTTAAGTAATATTCCGTGAACTTTTTTTGGCGATACTGAAAGTTTATTCTAACCATCCAGAACGACTTATAACTCGCAAGTGCCAATTATTGTTCTGCAGGCCTAAATTCGATAAAAACAATCTGCCAGTAAGAAATTAGCTGTTGTTGATTAGCCATTTTCAAATCCACCAAACTCTCAGACTTGGCAACAAAAATTTCCCGGAATGTTTCTTTGAAAATCTACAATTGGGGTAAATTATAAGTTTATAACAATTACTATGTATCAGGTAATTTTTATAGTGTACTACACTCTTTTTTTTTTTGTAAGAACAATTTTATAAGAACACGAGGCTCAATTTTGCTCAAAATTTAAGAACAAATTAAGAACATTATTGCCAGCCTCAGAATCAGGAAAAAAATTAAGAACAAAAATGCTGAAATTATTCTTGAACAAAAACTCTCAGCTGAATAGATGTAATGTTTCAAACTGCCACTCGTCTAAAGCAGCGAGTGACATGCTTTTGTGACCATCTGTACTTGCTAATCGGTAAGCGCCATGACTTGTTTGCTCAAAACTGATTATTTGTGATAGATGAGAGAAAAGTGTCAATCGGCGGTAATTTAGCAACTTCGGATGATTACATTTTCGCATAATTTAAGAACAAATTAAGAACAATTGAGGCTAAAAATCTGCAAAAACTTAAGAACAACCAGCCTCAGTCCGAAATTTACTGGTTCTTATAAAAAAAAAGAGTGTATATCAGGAAGCATTTGAAAAAACAAATTTTACTGCTCTTATTAGTACCCCATTAATGCTGACAGTGACACCAAGAAATAAACGTTGTAATACCACACTTGCACTTTTTTCGTCTATCTAACCACAGCTTTGCTCAAAAGTTAAAAAACATAGAAGTGAATATTACCTTTTTAAAGTTTAGCAATCTTATAGACCAGCTGGTAGCAATATATACGGTATAGCTACCAGTGTTCCCTCTAGGAATCGAAATTGGATTGGAACAGTGGGAAATTGTACAGATGGAAATTTTAACAAAATTTTACAGTTTTAGACAAATTTGACCATAATTTTGCATGGAAACCTGATTCTTGAAACAATAAACTAATATTCTGGACAAAAATTGTCAACTATTGGTATTAAATTCAACGTGATATGCCTAATCTAACTTCATGCCTTTTTTATAACTTATTGCCCAAACCTTTCTCAAGTTTCTCAATTTTCGCACCATATAGGGAACATGAAATAAATATTTATTAGACCAAAATCGGAACATAAAATGAGTAAACTGAAACAAAAAACGAAATCGATTGCGTTTTTTATTTTAGTTCCTACTCATTTTATATTTCGATTTTTGGTCTATTAGATATTCATTTCAAGAAAAGCCTGTCAAAAATCAACTCTTATATCGCCTTACATCACACGGGTCAGTTTCCTTAGCAAAATTGATGACCATATAGGGAACACTGGTAGCTCACTTCAACGACTACAATAAACGACGTCTTTTAGATTTTTTGAAATGATCCAAAATATTTTCTTTATTTAAGGTTTTGCTAAGTTCCCTTTCAATCGAATGCAGGGACAAGGCTGACAGTCTAATAGTACCCATGCGGGATCTTAGCCTGGTTTTAATACGCTTTACTGACGAAAACATTCGCTCAACTGTAACTGAGGTTTGCGGAATAGGGATCAGGATGTGCAAAAGTTTGTGCATATTCGGAAATATATTCTTTTGAGTAACGTCATATACATCAATTAAGGTAAAACGTGTGGCCTGTTCATGACGTTTTATAAAGTTTTTGAAGACATCGTGCTCTGCATCAGGTATAATCAAATCATAAACAGCAGCATATTTGAGAAGCTCTGCATCCATAAAATTGCTCTTTGATGGAAGGCATGCGTCCACTAATCTCATTATTTCATAGTTAGCATTGTCAAATCTGCTGCACAACTCTCCCGATATCTGACCACCGATTTGCCGAAGTAAAGTAAGCATGTCTTCTGCGGTAGTAATTTTGTTGTGTCCCACAGATGAGGTAAGGATGGTGGACTTCAATGATTCCGGAAGGCGATGCTGCCTGCTTGAACTGCGAGTGTCGAAACTGTTAACGTCATAGTTCTCCGCCATTTCGAGGCCCTGCTTTAGTGTTTCATGGTAATCAAAGCTATTGACATTGTCTTTCAGTTCGTCTACCAAGTTCACACACGACGACACCTCCAATGTTTTGCTTTGCAAGCATCTCGTTGCAAATTCGCTGTATTCGTAGAAACGAGCGAAAAAAACAAGAAGTACAACAAACTTCTTTGTTTGAATTGCTGTTAATAGTGATGAAGCTGACAATCTGGTTTCACTGTTTGGATCATCTTCAAAGAGCGCCAGGGTATCCAAAATGCAGCCGTATCTTTTAAGAAACTTTTGCACTTGATGAGCACGTGATGACCACCTTGTGTCACAAGCTTTGGTGAGTTCCAATGGTTGGGAATCCGGGTAGTGATGGCGTTGTACGTCAATAAAAGCTGCATGTCGTTTGGTTCCGCTAAAAAAACTGTACGTCAAATCTAAATGGTCAAAAAATTGTTTTACATTTTGATCAACTTTTGCTGCTTTTGCCAGAACAAGATTCAAACGATGAGCAGCGCAATGAAAATAATTTGCAAATGTATATCCAGATTTTTTTAGAAGGGCCTGGACGCCTCCATCTTTGCCAGCCATCACACTTGCTCCGTCATAACCTTGACCAACACAATTTTCAGGTGACAAGGTTAATGATTGCAACATATTTTGCAACTTCTCGGCGATGCTAATAGCGTCCATACTCTTCAACTCAACAAATCCGATAGCCCGCTCTCGTAAAGTTCCATCGTGAAGATAACGCAAAGAGACGCCTAGCAGTTCCTTTTTAGAAACATCCTTTACTTCATCAGCTAAAATGGAGTAATACTGAGCAGCGTGCACTTCCTGCTTAATTCGCTGTAACATTTCTTGCTTGGACGCCTCAAGTAGATCGTTTTGAATATCTGGACTAAGCATTTTTGCATTTTAGGGAAGTCGATCTAAACGCTCTTTGATGTTGGGATTGTAATGAGATAGCAAAGAAAAAAGTTCCAGAAAGTTACCACGATTCAGCGAATCAATGCTTTCGTCATCGCCGCGAAGAGGTATTTCTTGCTGAGCACAGAAGAGCAGTACATCCAAAACCGTCATCAAATGTGTTTTATTGTCATTGATCAGAGTCTCATCCCGAAAATTTGGGTCTAATTGTTGATCTATCCTACCTGCCTTTTTACTCAGATAATAAGATTTCCTTTTTTCGTCAGCCAATCGGTGAATATTGCTTTCATGATGCTTTTTGCATTTATCTCCAATTTTCTTCCAGTTGTTGAACCCTGTGGTTGTAAATGTTTCTTCTTGTTTAAAGTTGCTTGCAAAAAAACGGCATGTTTGGCAGTAAATTCGGTTTTTGGATACGCTGTATTCAATCCATTCGTATTTATTATACCAACTACTTGAAAATTTGCGACCGTTTGTGGAAGGAAAAGCTATGATTGGCTGCTTTGGTGGTAGATCTTTTGTAGACAAGTCGAGTTGCTCAACTTCTTCACTTTCGCTTTTGTCTTCATCGGAAAGATTAGTTTCTGTTGGCAACTGCTCATTTTGCTGAAGCTGAATGCTTTCTTCCGCATTATCTCGGTCACTGGGGGGTCGGGCGCGAAAGAAACTTGCTATGTTCTGAAACCTGGGGGTTAGTTTTCTTTTACTCATATCCTTAAAAGTTCTCCTTACTATCCAATTATTCAATACTAACTTGCAATTTCGCTAAAAATTTAATCTTATTTGAACCCCGTTAGCAATACCTGTAGGCCTATGTGTATTATAAACTTAAATAATTTATAGAACATTAGACTACCAATAGCCTACTTACTACCTATCACTTTTAGTATATTATCTATCACTTTTCGTGCATACTATCTATTACTTTTAGACTTTTGGTACATACTATCTATTACCTGTTACTAATACATAGGCTACTATCCATTACTACTATCTGTACTATCTATTATTACTTTTGAGTTAGTTGACCAACTGATTAGCACTTTACTCTAAGCTATTAATCATGCAGTTGTTTGTAGTCAATCCAAATGAGATGAAATTTGAGTGGTTTTATGGCGCTTTTCAACTACTATGGTTCCTACATAGCGCCAGGACTGAGTTTTTGATCACTATCGTCATTTTTTAGCACTGTTCAATTTTGATCACTGTCGTCATTTTTTAGCACTGTTCATTTCATCCACCACAGTCCGCGCTACATTTAATTGTCGAGCGTTTAGCAAGTGCAGCAGCAGATAACAATTTTGAAGTCTTTGGTATGAAAGACTGAGAATTAAACCTAGTCTACCAGCTTCTAAGGCGAACGCTCTAACAACTACTAGGCTACGAAGCTGGCAAAACTGCCTTATATTGGCGCCGCGTGATTGCCACGCTTTGAGAGCTTGAAATCCGTGAAGGTAACGCTTATTTATGATGTCACAATCCTTGTAAGCTCATATCGCGTCCGATCAACTTACACATGAAAATCAAACGCAATAATATGCAACCAGCAAATTTGGTTTTACTTTTATTCATATCAAACCCACTACGAGGTGAAATTACGTTTGGGGGGACAAAATAAAATTTTGGGGGGGCAACTGCCCCCCCAGGCCCCCCCGTGGCTACGTGCCTGCTGCTTCCAATTGAGTGATTGCTGAAGACAATGGTTTCAGTAAATTCACTACTGCTTAATTGACGTTCCAAAAATCATTATCTAAAATCGTCTTTTTCCCTTTTTTTGCCAAGATGCTTTTTTACTGATATTTTCGATACAGCAAGCTTTCGTAAGACAACCTTATTTTTTTGTGCACTCTACAAACAAGTGACCACAGATCCCCACCTTGTTTTACCCGGCAGTTTCAGAGCTATTGACTTTTTCATCTTTCTGCATGCTTTGCAGTAAATTCATCAGCATGTGCTTGCTTTTAAATTTTTTGACAATTTGTTTGGCCTGATGTTTAACTTTCTTTAATGTCTCCAATTTCATTAGATCACGAAAAATTAAATTCATGCTATGAGCAGCACAGCCATAACAAGTTAGTTCAGAATACTTTTCCCCCAACAGTTTCCAAGATTTTTTCATGTTGCTTGTATCATCTGATACCAAAGCTATAGGCATTTTGCGGCATTCTTATTTGACTTCGTCAATGACACCTGAAACTGCCTCTGCTATATATTCTCCAGTATGGCTTTGCATCTTAGTACGAATCGATTTCCAAAAAACAGACTGAGGCAGACTTAGCAAGAAGTTGATAATTGGCTCATGTCGAATGTTGCTCCATCCGTCGCACATTATTGCTACTGCATCACTTTCAGCAACTCTTATCAACATTTCTTTTCGAGTTTTTTCATACTCTGAAACTAGTAAGGGCTCAGGCACTTCATATCTACTTGGCACTACGTAAGTTGGTCTGATATCCTTAAAGAAAGCTTGCCAATGTGAATTTTCAACCATGCAAAATGGTGTGCCACTAACATACATTGCATGCGCCAGCAATGCATTTAGTTTTTCTTATTCGTTAGTGAACATTTTGTCAGCAAAGTGTACCAGAGTCGAGCGTGCGTCTATTTGCTTTGGTTTCTTTGGAATTGGTTTTGCAAAACTTGTGGAAAAATCAAACAGCCAATTTTCAATTTCAATTGCTTCATCACTGTCGCTTTCTGTTGTGCTGCTGGTTGAAACATGTAATTTAGCTAGATATTTGTCTTTGACCAATTTAGCACAAGAAAATAATGCATTTCTCAACATGAGTTTTAATTCTTGAACCATTTTTGACTTCAAGACAAATCAACTTCTTAAAGGCGGTGAATCATCCAGCCAATTCCAATGGTTTACAATAGCTAAAATTGAACTATAATTTTTGATATTTTTTGTTTTAATTTTGGGACTGCGGTTGCAAAGATATTCAACATATACAAAAAGATGTTCCCCCGAAAAAAGTTTTTTGAAACTCTGAGTTTTGTTCTTTCAGCCAAAACCACAGTAGGCCTCATAGTTTAGAGAACTGTGGTTTTGGTGAGAAGAACAAAACTCAGAGTTTCAAAAAACTTTTTTCGGGGTATATCTTTTTGCATTTGTTGAATATCTTTGCAACCGCAGCCCCAAAATTAAAACAAAAAATATCAAAAATTATAGTTCAATTTTAGCTGTTGTAAACCATCGTAATTGGCTGGATGATTCACTGCCTTTAATTATGACCGGCTTTGGATAATCAGAAATTGCCTGCATCTTTTCGGGTAGAAAAGCGAAGCCCTCTGATGTAATTTCGTGTCCGAGAAAAGACAGTTTGTGTTGACCTAAGTGTGTTTTTGATGGATTGATTGTTAGACCATATTTTTGCGAACGTGAAAACACCAGGTGCAAATGTAGTTCGTGTTCTTTTGAACTGCGAGAGAACACAATAATGTCATCAATGTAAGCGGCTGCAAAGTCGCTTAAAGGACATGAAATCCATTAATCTCATAAAAGTAGAAGTAGCATTACAAAGGCTCATAGGTAAAACTTTAAATTGAAAAAGCCTAATGGGGGTTGCGAATTTTCAAGAATTTTCGACAAGATTTATTCGCCAATAACCACGTTTCAGTCAATTTTGCTGAAAATCGTTGCACCTCCTAGTTCATCAAAAATAGATTCAATCCTTGGAAGGGAGTATCGATCCTTGATCGTAATGCGATTTAAATTTTTGAAATCCGTTACAACTCGATATCTAGTGTCACTCTGGAGCTTTAGGCACGAGGTGAATGGGACTAGCGAATTCACTATCGCTTACCTTGATTACGTCTTCGTCCAATAATTTCTCGATTTCTTTTTCAAGCCATCAAAGTTTTTCGGCCGACATTGGTCTGCAACGGGCGTGACAAGGATAACCGTCAACCTGTATATGATGTTCAATTGTTACTCTCTCAGCGATGCTTCTGTTGCGTGGCCTAGTTAAGTCAGGATACTCCTCCAAAATATGAGTAAATTTGCAATCGGCAACAAAAAGCACAGGCGCTTTTTCCACTGCTAAGTTTTTTTTTCTTTAGTCTTTGCGTTTATCAAAATGTGGTTGGGCAGAACGACCACAAGATTGTTTTGTTCCAAAAAATCAGCGCCAATTAAGTTGAAACTAATCTCAGCAGACAGAAATGTCCACTTGATTGTGCAATTCTTACTAAGCGTTAAATTCACTCACCCTGCGTCGAAATCTTCGATGCGTTTGCTGCAATCAGGAATTGCTCGCTCGGATAATTTGCAATTTCAAAAGAATTGCTTTTCACAATGCTTTGCTCACTACCTGTATCGATAATAAAAAATTCCATCGAATCATCGATGCTTGATCTTTTAAACACAAAACGTGGCTCGAGCTTTTCTCCAGAGCGGCCACTAGTGGTTTGGGGAAGCGTTCAAGTTTTTTGAAACAACTTTGTGCCGTTTGCAAGGGGGTTGACACTTATGTGCATTTGTGCCAAACGTATAGTGGTAATAGCATAAATTCTTAGATGAAGATTCATAATTTTTACCGGCTACGCTACTGTCAATCCAATTACGTCCACTCGGGTTTCTTCTAGCATAGGTCTTGTTTTTAGAGTAGTTTGATCATGTATTGAGTACGCTGTACTGGATAGGTTGAGATCTACCATCAGCATGTTGGTTTGTACCAGAGCATTTACCTAATTTTTCTTCAAGCAGCGAAATTTGTTTTTAAAGTACCGGTAGTGCATTTTCACATTGTGCTTCTAGAAGCGAGTTTTTACTGCTTAATTACCGCGTTAACAATGGGCTCAGCAGGGTTTTTGAGACAAAAACGGATGCAATACCTGAGTGTTGTTAACAAAACCTGCTACTCCGTCTGCTTCTCGCACTAGCTGTGGCAAGGGTTCAGTAAAACGAGCAGATAGTTGTAACTGCACTAAATACGGTAGTCGAGATATAAACAATGGTTTAAGGGCTTCGTCTGTCATGCAACTGCTGGGAAAAATTATTTGTAACTCTGCCAAAATTTCACTCGGCTTTTTAGTCATTTGGGACGGACAAGAAAACAGCTTAGTTACTTTGTGCTGAACAGAATCACAGAAAGTGATTTAAAAGCGGTGTTTTGACTAGCTCGTACGTGGTGCCGTTGTCATCAATTAAATCTTGAACAGCTAAAAGCGTTTTTTGGGTTAATCTTGACAAAAGCAAACCAGATTTTTGTGAATCAGGTTCAATTTGGTATTCATCAAATTTACGCTCCAATAAATTAACCCATACCTGCGGTTGTTCTTCCCAAAATTCTTGACATAATTTGTTTCCCATTGGAATTCCATGTTCACTAGTCTCAGCTGTGGTTGTCTTAATTCTTGTTGTTTCTGTCTAGGCATGTTCTTGAAAACGGGGTCACCACTTTCGCTATTCGACTTAGTTTATTTTAAAAACTTAAAACTAGAACTGAAAACTGTGCTTCTTATCGGTAACCTATGATCACAACTCTAAGAAATAGACTAACTGTGTTCTATTAACTGAAAACAGAGTTTTTAAGTAGCAAATAAAACTGTAAATCAAACTTTGAACTAAACGTTCAAAAATAAAGGAAACGGAGATTGAGTTCATAATCACCGCAAGTCCCGGGGCAAGCAAGACGTGCCGTGCGCATCACGTCTCACCAACCGGAGCGCTAGCAGAGACCACGAGTTCAAAACTCAACACAAGAATTGTAAACAAAATGAAAATGAAGCACAAGATAGCCACAGACTAGCTTCTCGTTGAAATGACATAGCTACTGTCGGAGTGCCGGGAGTAAATTTAAGGTAACTTCGAGTATAACGATATGAAAAGGCTCACTATACGTCACTGTAAGCATCGGGTATAAAAAACAAAGGCTTGGCATTGATGTTGTAGCTGCGAAAAATTATTAGCCGTAACAAAGCGGTTACGTACGATACAAACAGTCACAAACGCAATGAATACAAAGGCTAGCTATATACAATACAGCAGCACCAACATTACAAAACTGAGATTAATTACATACTGGTACACAGTAGCATAGGCAGGATATTGAAAAGGGGGGGGGGCAGAAACTTCAGAAAATTTGAGAAAAACATAGATCAGAATTTGAAATTGCCACACTCAAATTTCGTCCCATTTTTTGCCCCAAAACAGGTGAAGAGCAAAAAAAAAAGGTCTTCACTCAAATTTCGTCCCATTTTTCGCCCAAAATCACGTGAAGAGCAAAAAAAAAGGTCTTCACTCAAATTTCGTCCCATTTTTCGCCCAAAATCAGAGGTGAAGAGCAAAAACCAAAAAAAAAAAACCAAAAAAGGTCTTCACTCAAATTTCGTCCCATTTTTCGCCCAAAATCACGTGAAGAGCAAAAAAAAAGGTCTTCACTCAAATTTCGTCCCATTTTTCGCCCAAAATCAGGCGAAGAGCAAAAACCAAAAAAAAAAACAAAAAAAGATCTTTACTCAAATTTCGTCTCATTTTTCGCCCAATATCAGGTGATTTCGAGCCCAAAGCCTGATGCCCAACTTGCAAAGGGGGGGGGGGGGCACGCCTCAATTTTGCTCACTTTTCTATGCAATTTTGCAATCCTGGCGACCCAAAGGGGGGGCCATGGCCCAATGCCCCCCCCCCCTAAATACGCCCCTGCTGGTACAAATCTTAATGGTTATCTTCCAAGGTTAGACCGGAACTAACTTAACATCATGAAACTTAAACAACACCAAGAGTGAACAATAACAATGAACTCGATAAAAGCAAGGTAAGTACCTAAGAAACCCAGTGTAAGTAGGCTTAATGTATAAATGCATAGGCACGCTGTATGAAGATCAACAAAGTACTGCCAGCACATTCGAGCTATCAGGTACCGTGGCAGCAGTTCAGTAGAGTCGTCTGAGATAGGGCCAGTTAAACAATCCAGCAACAAAAAAGGGGCAAGTATGTACAGAATCACACTCATAACCAACAATAGTTTCAAGGCTAGCAACATCAAGATCATTTGGGACAGGTAATTTAACTCTGTGTTTTTCCTTACGAACTTTAGAACATGCATTTCCCTAGCCGATAACAAACATTAAATTCCACTACATAGCAACATAGCCTACTCAACTTTCATCAAAGCAACTTACCAATATTGTAGTAATCCAAAAATAAACAATTTCTGCAAATTCGACTTAAAACTTTCATTAAAAAACTACTCAAAACCAACCAGTAGCGTAGCCAGGGGGGAGGGCGGGGGGGCTGTAGCCCCCCCATTGGCCTGCTGACCAAAATGCAGAATAAGGAAAATAGCACGTTTTTATAGCACTTCTACGACTCTCTTTTGCACTGGATTAGACTAAAAAATGATTTAAAGCATAGTGTGAAACGTTTATTTGAGGGGGGGGGGCTAATGGACTGCCGACCAAAATGCAGAATAAGGAAATTACCACGTTTTTAGCATTTCTAAGAATGTCTTTTGCACTGGATTAGACTATTTTGAAACTTTTATTTAGGGGGGGCTGATGAACTGCCGACCAAAATGCAGAATTAGAAAAATACCACGTTTTTAGCCAGTAGCGTAGCCAGCGGGAGGGGCGGGGGGGCTATAGCCCCCCCCATTGACACGTCGACCAAAATGCTGAATGGGAAAAACACTACATTTTTAACACTTTGAGACTGTTTTATGCACTGGAGTGGACTAGATAGTGATTTAAAACATCTTTTGGAACATTTGTCCAGGAAGGGGGGCTAATTTGTCAAAAATAAAACCAACAAATAAATGAAACCTTTGATAAATGGTAAGAAATAAGCAATCAAATTTGATAGCAAGTGTAAAAATGCTGAACATAGGTGTCATCAACAAATATACTATAAACTAAGGAATAGGGGGGGGGCTATTCAGTATTTGTTAATTACCAATCATTTCTCTCAAATCTCTTTTCGATAGCCCCCTCCCCCCAATTATTTTTAAAAATAGATCACTCCGTGTGAGTTTTATTGATGTATTCGATTTTATAATTTACCAGCATCTAAACAAGAGAACTACATTTTACCACTAGCCAACTCCCAAATAGCCCATTTATGCTTCCAGTTTAATCTTGTTTACACTGCCAGTTTCTAAGCCACGTTTTAAAGGCATTATTTTTTAATCAAAATAGCTCTAAAATGAAGTTATTTTTGCAAAAACATGCAAAATTTTCGAGCGCTTGGGACTCCGCCTCCAGCGGCTGGGGGCTTCGCCCCCAAACCCCCAGCCTCTGGCAGCTGGAGGTTTTGCCCCCAGACCCCAATTGGCTTTCGGCGGCTGGGGGCTCTGCCCCCAGACCCCCCAAACAGCCCCCCCATTGCGAATTTCTGGTTACGCGCCTGAAACCAACCAATATTATACAACTAAACCACCCTAACTTAGTCCTAATCTAGAATGACCAAAAAATTCATATTCCCACAATGCGCTAGCGCAGTGTTTCCAATTTTCAGACAAAAACTTAAGTGGAGTAAAAGAAAGAAATCACGGCTGTCATATATGCGAGATAAAAATAAACAAGGGTAATGAAAACATTGCAGCTCTTAGATTTGAATTGAGGGGGTTCACGTAAACATGGTAATATTGAGAATAGGTCCAATGTTGTCTGGGCGAGCCAATAACGTTTTAAAAATTTTTCCTCACGTGAAGAAAGAAAATTCACCCCAATAAAGAACTGCAAATTTGATGTTTTATAGCGATGGCTTATAGTAGGTATTGCTAACTTATACCTGTTCACTTTAGATTAAATGCACCCAGTTTCCTTGGTTACTGTTCAAAGCAACTTGACGAGCTTTCAGATTTTTAGGCTATTTTTAGTAAAAGTACAGGCTGCACTTTTGGCTTATGTTTGCTGCATTAGTGCTTAGGCTCGGGTTGATTAGCTCACTAGTGAACATAAAATGAACAGTTTTGTATGAAGTATTGTAATGCTTGATTGTATCGCTTGACTAGGCTATTTCGGCCTGCTAGATAGGCTTAGTGCCTGTATCGAACACTATAAAAACTTACCATTCAGTACCCTACCAAACTAACCAACCTGCATTTGCTAAAAGTTATGGCTTGTGGAGACTTTCCCGCCGCCGCCAGCATATAAGGTCGAAACTTCGTCTTTTATACACCTGTTTTGAAACCGTATTACCTAACGCGTATCAAGTCACCATTTCAAAAGTTTAATAGTTATTGCCGCGCTTACTCATAAATGGTACCTAGCAGGGATCCCAGAGACTACCAAGGGCATGAACTTACGACCCACGTAGTCATGAAAAAATTCACACAGCATGCAATAAGCCTATGCTAACAAATTATTTAGTTTTTTTCCACGCCATGCAGCTTAGGAAATCGATGTCTGAAAGAAATTATTGTCTTTGCAATGGCGTTTGGGTGTGGCCAGTTATTGGCTTTAATAAGATAACAAAAAATATACCTTTTTTCTGTGCGTGCTTTAAAAATCACAAATTGCTTTGTTTTTATTCATTCAGTGAAATTTTTGAGATATACGTTTAACTTGTTGATGCTTTTACTAGCGCTGGCAACACATCTATTAAAAAAACCCGTCTACCCTGTCTACTCCGTCTTTGCCCGTCTTGCAAAATGCTTTTGATTGACTGTTTTCTTTGCTTGCAATAAAGTTGTACGTTGAGACTACAACTACTTTGTTTTACCGTCGAGGGAATTGGTGGGTTGGCAAATTGATCCACTTATCAATTTCCAAGATCTGAGTTCTCTAGCTCTGAACTATCCTACTTGCTATACGGTACTGTATTTAAGGTTATTTTTCGAAACGACACTGTTACATTTTCCATTCAATATTTTCTTTTTGGTTATGTTGTAAAAATATAGCTTTGCTTGTAAAATAATTTTCGCGTTGCAGCTAATTGTTTTGATAAGATAAGCTTTCCTTGTTAGCTCGATAATTGTTTCTGAGTCATAAGTTATGTCAAGTTTAGTCAAAAACCTCTGATAAAATTTTGCTTTGATAGCAAGTTTGGTATATCTTTGTAGAAAGCAGGCGCGTAGCCACATATTCGCAATGAGGGGAGGCTATTTTGGAGTTTGGAGGCGGAGTCCTCAGCCACCGCAGGCCAATGGGGGTCTAGGGGCAAAGCCCCCCGCCGCCCGAGGCACGGAAAACCAGCACTCGAAAATTTTGCATTTTTTTGAAAAATAACTTAATTTTAGAGCTAATTTAGTACAAAATAATGCTTTTAAAACGTGGCATTGAAATTGGCAGGGTAACTTAATTCAATTGGTTGCATTAATGGGCTATGTGGGAGGTGGCTAATGACAACACTGTAGTTCTCTTGTTTACATGCTGGTAAATCATAAAATCCTATTATTCAATAAAACTCACTCAGAGTAGTATATTTCGTCTATATTTTATAATGAGAAAAGTAATTGGGGGGGGGGCTAATGGAAAGATATTTGAGAGAAGTGGTTGGTAATTAACCAACACTGAATAGCCCCCCCTTATTCCTGAGATTATAATATATATGTTGATAAAACCTATGTTTGGCATTTTTACAGAAGCAATCAAATTTCATTGTTTATTTTTGGGCATTTTTTGAGTTTTCATTGATTTGTGACTTTAATTTTTAACAAATTCGCCCCTCCCCCTGAATATATGTTTCAAAAGATACTTTAACTCACTTTTTAGTCTATTCCAGTGCAAAAAAAAACAGTCTCAGTAGAGCTAAAAACGTGGTATTTTTCTTATTCTGCGTTTTGGTTGACAGGCCAATGGGGGGAGCTACAGCCCCCCCCCCCCCCCCCCCCCGCTCACCTGCCTACGCTACTGGTAGGGAGTAGATGTAAAAGTGTCTTTTGAGCAAACTTAAAAATCTCTTTGTTTGGGAGGCGTTGGCCAATTTTTCTTTTCTAGAAACAGTCGTGTGGATATGCTTGAGGTTGATTGTGAGGTTTGACGGATCTACTGGCTTTATTACATACACATGCAAAAAACAAAAAGGAAGTTAAAACCCCTCTATGTGCTGTCAGCATAGTCACTAATATTTATTGACTAAGCTGGCAGCTGTTGGAAAACCGCAATTGGTTTCCAACACTAAGTGTCCCACGTAGTGCAAGGACCTTCAGTCAAAATTCACAACCAATTGTTGGAAATAAGATTTTCTTGCGCGAAAATAAAACTGACGAGGCAAAAACTTACCGCGGTTCACTCTTCTAAGTAAAATAAATTAAAATTATCACCAGTAGCTTTAAAAGAAATCAACGTCCTGCTACTAACCATTTCAATAACAATTTGACACCTCCACGTGTACAACGAACCGAAGACTACACTAAGAACAGATTCTGGAGGCAATTTACAAAATTCCAAATTAAATTATTAATGGTTCCAACGTGTTGCAAAATAACGTGCAATTAAGTGCAAGGAAAATAGTGTGATTTGATGATTACACGCGAATTTGGTAACAATCAGTAAAGCAATTAAACGCGGCGGTTTCAAGCACCAAAGTTGAAGGTTCGGTTCTCTTAAAGATAAATAACATTATGCCCATACTTTAAAACAGCTGTGCTGGAACAGCAGCACATTATTTTTCTTTTATTGTAGGAATTTTTCAAAAAGGGGTTTTAACTACGGACAATGACCCCAGGGCCCATGGACTTTATGGGGCCCATAGGCTTCAGGAAGGCCGTTGACTTCAGCGGGACCAGCAGAGGGCCCATGAGCTCGAGATGGGGCCCAACGAAATGACAGTGAGAAATCGGCAAGTGAAGCCTGAAGATTTTTTTTTTGGAGAGCACCTATAATTTCGACCGGAAAAACCGTTAAATTTTTGGTGAAGACCTTTTTTTTGGAGATCACATGATTTTTTGGACCAAACTGCAGCATTTTCTCCGTCTATTTTGGATTTCACAAAATCGGAATTCCGTCATATTTGAGCTCGCCGCGGGCCTACTTTTGGTCCCCGGCGCCACTGGGCCCTACAGCAAGTTTGACATTAAAATGGCTGAAAAATTCTCAAGTTCAGCTAGAACAGGGGTGCACAATCTGTGGCCTTACGGCAGCATGTGACCGCACAAGGATTTTTTACGGACGTGAAATTGTACTTCAAAATGCACGTTGTGGCAGCCGTGCACTGATTAAAATGTTTTGCTGCGTTACTGTTAAGAAATAACTGTTAGGAACAGTTACAATTTGCTAACTGTACATTTAATTAAGACGATAATATGTTAGCGCTGTTTATTTACCAATGCGTAACTATTTGCTGCTTACACTTGGCTTAGCCGAGTCCTTTCCTGAAAGTTCCTAATCGATAGTTGCGCAACTTTTCAACGTCACAATTAGTTTGACTGGTTTATTCCCGAAACTTCATCTTTGTTACTTCGCAATTCCGCTGGTTTAATGCCGTGTACAAATTTCCGACTGTGTCGTCACAATGAGTTTTACGATTGTGACGAATTTTATGATTCTTACGAACGAGTTAGTTTTTCTTAAATTTTTCAGCATTGTTCCTTTCCCCTATAAATAACGTAAATAATCTTGACTTGGAGAATAGAAGTGAGAAAGAGAAGTTTTTACGGCAACATTTACGGCAGTTAAATTGTAAGGCTTAAAACGTAACTTCGTAAAACTCGTAAAAAATGACCTTAACTAGTGGCGGCTGTTAGTGCATTTGTGGTATTTTTTGCGCCAAGCAGTTGAGAAAAGGTTGTGTATCCCTGAGTTTGATCGACAAGAATAAACCAGTCTATCAATACATAGTTTCGTTTTCTTAGGTTGCGGTCTAAGGTCGTTGATCAATTATCAATAAAATTGTTGTCAATCAATTACAAATTACAATACAAGCAGGTTCTTCAATCTTTTACAAATAATTGTTTCTTCAATCAATTACAAATAATTGTTTCCCAGCAACTGTGATTAAATTTTAGAAAAAGCATTGGCGAGGAAGATTCCTAAAAGCCTCGTCGTGGGAAATTGCATTCGTCATCTGCTGCTTGCAAAACTTCGGTATAGAATTCACAACAGGTGTTTTCTTTCGCTGATACTTTTTCCGCAAAATATTTTGCCGATTTTTCAAAATTTTAAATTTTTCAATTGCGTATTTCAAAGAGTGGTTGCGAAATCCAATTATATAGAGAAAAACTATTTTTATAATTGACTTTCCAGAAATTTGCTACTCGTTCCCAAAAATCTTAAAATATTGCTCCGAAAAAATTTGATGCGTTACTTGCTAACTGTCTTACGTCTTACCGTTATTCAAAAACAAAAAACACCAAAAACTGTTATTGCAATAACCGAAGTGACAGCATCGGTATAGCTCTTAAATAATATACTTAGATGGTTCAATTTCTTTGAACAAAAACGTGATGATTTTTGTAGCATGCTCCAGTCGTCAGGCAGTGATGCTAATTGCTCCAGAAACATAAATGCATTGGTATAGCTGTTAAGAAAATAGAAGACATAAAGTCATAATCTTGATCAGCTTCTGGCTGTAAGAAAAAAATGACTACGGATGGGATTCGAACCCATGCCTGCAACAACCAGAGGTATATACTGGATTTGAAGTCGCAACAGTCCTTCAACGCAGGACAGGCGTTAGACCACTCCGCCACTATCAAGTAGTTATATGCGTTGAAACGAGCATGCTAACATTCACGGGGTGCACTGAAATTTGAACGATCACACTCGGGATCCGATGCTCGCCCTGTGCAGGTGACGAGTTCGTTAGATTGTTGATCAACATTTTACTCGTCAATATAATTCTTAGTAGATTCAATTTTTTTACACTAAATACATGATGATTTTTTTAGTATGTTCCATTCGTCAGAGCAGAGTGATACTATTTGCTCCAGGAGCATAGATGCATTGGAGCTAGTAATCGATTTCCTTGACGAGCCATTAGAAAAAAACAGTGACTCCGAAGTCGTTCGCTTGCCGTTACATGAAGACTTATTGGTGAAAATTAACACCTCCGATTCCTTTAAGTGGGGGTGTTGACTGTTGAGCGTCATTTTTCATTGTTCTTTGCCCAAAGCAAGCGGAGTTGAGCGATGCGCATTTTGAAATGCTTGTATTTTTGAAAAAAAATTAATATTTTTTTTGCCTTCTGTTTGGTAGTGTGCTTAATTTGTTTCGAATATTCGTTTCGTACAGTAACCTATATAGTGCAGTTTGAGCAATGAGTCAATCAGAATTATGCTTTTTGAGACTTCACAAGTTGATGATACTCTGCCAAGGTACGATGAAAGATGTTTTACCATAGGTGGGCAAGTTAATGCAAAACGTTAGCTTCGTTAACCACTAGTCCGTTAGCAAACTTCGTACCTCCGTTAAAGTTAATTCGTTATTTTCAGCTGAAACTAACGGAAGTTAATGAAGTCCGTTAATCCGTTAACATTTTGAGTATAATTTACGTATCTTTTCATTTACTCACTTTTAGAACACGCGTAATGACACTGTTGAGCTGACTGTAAGGAAATATTTATTGCTATGGTGGTCTTTTGTGTTTTGGAATTTACATTTTATAGTCTAATTTAATTTCAAGATAACGATAGGCTCATATGCAGCAACGAAGCTGCAATCGGAAAATTTTTGGAAATTGCAAATAGCGCTAATTAATAGACCTATGAGGCTGCAGGTTATTATTTGTCACAAAAAGCAATAGATGACAGTACTCGTTAATTGTTTGCATGGACGTCGATAGCCAAACGTGGGCCCGGGTTCAGCTCAAATATTGGGCACCTCCGGCTTTGTGAACTCTAAAAAGGAAGAGGAAAAAGCCACAATTTTCTACGGATTTAATGTAAATTCAATGCGAAAAAATGTCTTCCAGGCAAAATGCCACAATTTTCTCCAGATTTTGATGTGATTTCCAAAAAAAAAAAAGTTCTTCGAAGTTCCACAAACTGATTTGTCAGTGTCATTTCCATGGGCCCCCTAAACTCCATGGGCCCCGGGGCCATTTCTCCCCTCTCGGTGGCCCTGCGTAAAGGCTACCAGCGCGGAAATGAAGGGAGAGCCATTTTTTTGCATTGGTTGTTTTTAAGTAGTCGCCGTTCTGGTGGCTCTCCTTGGGCTTCCGCGCAGGTAGCCTTTAGGCCAGATGGTACGTAAACGATTAAAAAGCATTATGAAAACTGTTAAATAAAGACGATTGCTTACTCAGTGCCAAGACGCTATAACTCTAAGTTTTTATGCTTTCATGCTACAACAGCATCTAAAATTAACTATTTAAGCTATGGCTTGCAAAATCATTTCTAGACAGCGTCTAGATCCAACCTAACTCAAAGCTTAATCTTGACTCTTAAAAAAGCAGCTAAAAAAAAGCGATTGAATATTCGTCATTCATTCTCGTTTTAGTCCAATCACTAGCCACTGTACAGTAGGCCTACGTAGATTTAACGTTTTGAAACCATCTGTGGTCCGTGCATGCAAACACTTTCAAGTTTTTGGATGACATTAACATTTAGCTCAAAATAAACACTGTTTTTATGGCAATATTTTAGTACCAGTATCTACATTCTGTTCTTTCAATGGTCTATGGTTTGATTATATCGATTGCGCCGATTACGATCACATACTGTATACGCACGCATGTAATCGATTTTCCACTGCGATTATTTCACCTTTAATCAACGATTACATGGCTTCGCCAAAATTTAAAAATAATTTTTTGTAACAGCATTTACGAAGTCGGAATCTATCCTGCATTTCTGCGGCAATCCACTCTGCAATTCTCTTTTGCATTATCATAATAATCAGGCGCGTAGCCATGATTTGAAAAAGGGAGGGGCTTTTTTGAAAAAGTGAGAAAACTGCAAAAAAACCTTGACCCAAATTTTCATTGTTCTTGAATCAGAATCACAGGGTTTATCCGATTTTAGTCAATTTATTCTTAAAGGATTTTTCGGCCAAAATCGGAAATTCAAAGCCCAAGAACAGGTGATCTCCAAAAAAAAGGTCTTCACCGAAATCAAGACGGAGTTTTCGACCAAAATCGGAATTTCAAACGCTTTTTCAGCCCAAAAACAGGTGATCTCCAGAAAAAAAAGGTCTTCACCGAAATTAAGACGGAGTTTTCAACCAAAATCGGAATTTCAAACGCTTTTTCAGGCCGAATTACGACATTTATTCACAACTTCGGCACCGAATTTTCTTTGGGGGGGGCTGTTTTCATTTTTTCACCAAAAATCGGCCTCAAAAGCACCAAAAACGTGCGATTTTGCATACTTTGCAGGCCAATGGGGGGGCTCGAGCCCCCCCAGGCTACGCTACTGACAATGATTGTTATTAGGCTGTTATTAATAATGGCAATCATGCATGCCTTGCACTTGCAGTCAGTTCTGCAGTTGGTCAATGGTACCACTCCCAACAGTTTATACACTTAACATATGATCATTCACGCTTTTGTTTGGTACTGGAAGCCTAGCCTATAGCAGTTGCCAACAAGGCTTGATTATTTGCAATTCGAAGATTACGATCATTTGCAATTCGTAAATTACGATTTCTGATTACGATTGTTTGAAAACTGCTGAATCGATTACAAATTAGTGATTGTAGATTACGATAATAATCGAGATCATTTCTGCTATAGGTTAGGCTAACTAACTATCCTTGTCCACTTTCCTTGCTAACGTACTCTGCCATGCTAGTCACTTTCATCGTACCACCAATGACAGATTTTTCATGGGTGTATCATGGGCCTACCGCAGTTATATCGCAGTTCAACTCACCTAAGATCTCACACACTTTATACTTGCCTGATTAAAATTTTACTGGCAGCATTTCTCATTGCGCCTACTCATTTGATCCCGCGCTTGCTTTTTTTTTATCTTGCAGCTCTTTCGCGTTTTCTTGTATAAAACTCGCGCTAATTACGCAACAAGTGTTACCAGCGCAAATTGGTTTGTACCGGTAGTAGGCCGTTTGCTGTAAATTCTAGGACGCTTAAAAATCGAGTTTGTAAAAAAGTTTGAGTGGCAAAAAAATTTTGATGCAGATAGACTGTATTTCATCCTAGGAGGTTTATGTAAAAAGTTCTCCAAAAATTACCCTGCAGTTTTCGAGCAAATGGGGGGTAAAGTTGGAGGTTTTCAAAACTAAAAATTACATATTTTCCGCATAATGTGCAAATTTAAATCCTTTTATCATTTCTATTTGTTTATTTTGACAATTTTTCAGATGCGCAAATGTCTAGTTTGGTTTTAAAGTTAAATTAAGCAATCCTCCCCAGCGCTCTCTAGCACTACTAGCGGCAAAATGTTTCTTTTGTGTTTATTTAAGCTTTTGATAGTTTTCCCCTTAAATTTTCAGTGATTAACCATCGATAGAAGTGTACTTCATTTGTTTGAACGTACAAAAATGACATAAACTTTTCCGAAAGCACTGGGCTACAGATAAAATTCAAAATACATTTATTTTGGGGCCTTGTTTGACTAGAAAACAGTTAACAAAAATTAATAAAATTAACTACAAAAACAAACTTATTTCAAAGGCTTGTTAAATATTTAAAATAAGTATATCAACTTATAACTGCACAGATATAAACAGGATTTTTGATGAGGGTACTTTTGAAATGACGTAACCGGTCAAAGATGACGTCACAAAATAACGTAACGAATGAATGAAGCGTCACAATATAAATTGCAGTATGAAGTTTTAGTCAAAATTTTGCAAAACCACAATACTTTTTGAGTTGATGAAAAGCCAAATCGCATTTTTTGGTAAAAATCAATTTTTGACGGGTATGCTAGGTGAATTCTAACCCTAGGGTGCATCCGAAGCTAGTAGCAATTGAAGAATAAATTAGAACACTTTTGATTACTTAAGAAAGTGCAAAAAATAAAGCAAAATATGCTGGTTGCCAGTGATGTCTAAAGCTTCAACAATGCTTGGAGAAATCAAAACTTATTCTATAATATCACCGATCACATTAATACAAATTATTTTAATTGTCGTGGTCATCAATTATCACATTCAAGTTGCTCACTACGTGTTCGATATTTGAAGCAGACCTGGAGTCGAGGACACAATGTTCGAGGCCAAGGACTGAAAAAAAATTCGAGGCCAAAACCAAGGACCGACTTTTCAAGTGCAGACCCTCTCGAGGCCAAGGACAGGATTGGTCGAGGGCAAAGCCTAGGACAAAATTTTAAAAAAAGCTATGGTCGGCAAACTTTGAATGTTTTTAAGCGCGAAAGTGTAAGACATTGCATTTCGTTAAGTTTTTCATGATCATTTGAAAATGGTAGTTTCTAAAAATAACGAATATTATTTTGAAGTTTTATGCGTTAGCAGCAATTTTGATTACGTTCCATCGCGGTATCGTGGTAATAAAACAATTAAGACCGTTATGCGAAAAGAGAGTAACTAATTTCTGAACATGGAAACGGTCAATTTTAAGACCTTAACTTCATCAGTTAAAACCCCAGTGTAAACGTCCTCAGAGTGATTATGGATCTCTCATCCCCACCGTTTTAGTACTTTTTCCAAAACAACCTTTATTGTTTAAACGACTTCTTTTTGTAGATTTTTAAAAATGTTATCATAGTTTTTAAACATTGTGTAGCGACTACGATATTATTATCTAAAAGTATTGCAAAATAGAGTAAAATAATTTGTTTTTAAAATGAATTAAGGTACCGTATACAGTATTTGCAAGCTCACGTCCTTGGAAAAAACGGGGTCTGGGGGCGAGGGCAAAGTCCACATGCCTCCGTTGAACAATTTTAGTGAGTTTTTTAATAAAAAAATCAATTTTTGTGATTTTGAAAGAGGTGAAACAATTAAATTTTCAAAGCAATTTTAAAAAAGAAAATAGCGGTAACGTAAAAGTTAAGTTGAAAAACTTTAGTTTTATCACATTTTCCTCGATCCTAATTTTAATTAATCTTTTTTTTACACATGATATTTTTCTATAGCTCATTAATTGCCTATCCATGAATGAGGGCACGCGTTTCTGCCGCCAAACGTCACTTTGTAAAATTTAACATAAGGTATTTAATGGCAAAAATAACATGAGAATCTTGAGAGGGCTGTATCCAGAAGGAAGGCCTTGAAGAGATTTGCAATTTGTACGGGGTCGCCCTCCCCTTCTGAAGAGCTCACAGTTGTAGAAACGTAAAAATAATAAATCATTATTTTATTCGAAAAAGGCCCAAATTTTTCATGAAAGCTTCTCCTCATCTTAATGACGTCGTGTGAAAAACTGATTGACTGCAGCGCGCATCTTTCCAGCCATTCAAACAATTATAGTTATATTTAATTTCACGCTCACATTTTTAATTCCTCATGTAGCGTTTTTTTCTGATACAGTAAAGTTTATTATTTGTCGAGGACAGAGGTGGAATCGAGGACGCAACGTTCGAAGCCTAGGCCAATGATACGAAAAAATCCGAGACCAAGGCCAAGGACTGACTTCTCGAGGCCTAGAGCAGGAATGCTCAAGGCCAAGGACATGAGGCGCAGGTGTTCTCCCAAACAAAAAAAAAGGTCTTCGCGCCAGGAAATGCCAATTTCCAAGATAAAGTGAAAAAAGCTCATGGCCATGGATCATTTTCAACAATTTAATGTCCTCGGCCGAAAGCAGGGCATTTTCGAGGACTTGCAGGCTTTAAGGCCAAGGATTTAACCTTTGAGGCCAAAGCCAAGGACTTCAAAATGTGTCATCGAGGACTCCGCCTCTGTTGTTTAGGATTCTTAGCGGCGATTTTTAACGCAAAAATTGCTCAGCAAATGCGGCTTTTTCCCACATCACTAAACAGTGATAAGAGTGCTGCTCTTTCTTATTTCAAAAAAATCTTCGCGATTTTTGCTCGCATACATTCAGAACAAGGTGGATTTCTCAAGATAAGTTTTGTTAGCTATATCACGGATACACTAACATACTCTGTTTAATATGCTATCCCTAGTACAGGCGCGTAGGCAGAAATTCGCAATGAGGAGGGGCTGTTTTGGGGGTTTGGGAATGGAGCCCCCAGCCGCTGGAGGTCTAATGGGATCTGGGGGCCAAGCCCCCAGCCGCCGGAGGCACGGGAGTCTGGGGGCAGAGCCCCTAGCGCTCAATAATTTTGGATTTTTTTGCAAAAATAACGTAATTTTAGGGCTAACTTAATAAAAATAATGCTTTTAAAAAGTGGTATAGAAATTGGCAGTGCAACATGATTCAACTGGTTGCATTAGTGGGCTATGTGGGAGGTGGCTATTGATAACATTGCAGTTCTCCTGTTTACAAGCTGGTAAATCGTAAAATCCTATTATCTAATAAAAACCACACGGAGTAATCTATTTCGTCTATATTTTATAAAGGAAAATAATTGGGGGGAGGGGGGAGGCTAATGGAAAGATATCTGAGAGAAATGATTGGTAATTAATCAACACTGAATAGCCCCCCTCTCGTTTATTTCTGAGTTTATAACATATTTGTTAATAAAACCTATGTTTGGCGTTTTTACACTAGCGATCAAATTTGATTGTTTATTTTTGGGCATTTTTCAAAGTTTTTACTGATTTTTGACTTTAATTTTTGACAAATTAGCCTCTCCTGAAAATATGTTTTAAAAGATGCTCTAAATCACTTTTTAGTCCATTCCAGCGCAAAAAACAGTCCCAAAAGACCTAAAAACGTGGTATTTTTCTTATTCCACGTTTTGGTTGACAGGCCAATGGGGGAGGCTATAGGCCCCACACCCCCCGCTTCCCCCCTAGCTACGCTACTGCTGTGGTAATTGTCTTACTTTTCATTATCACGCACATATACTTTTTTCCGAGTCCATACTCAGATAAGCACGGTCATGAGTTGGCATTAGCAACTCAAAAATGTTTGCGTCAGGACCCCGGATCCCTTGTTATGGTTCTTGATGGTTTTAAGGCTTTGCGGTTTGTGCCACCCGCACCGGAAATATTAGCAGAAATAAGAATAACAATTCTACACTGCCTTTTGCCCCTCATTCTCCGATTAAAGCTTTCACACAATGACATTTAAAATAAGGTTTACTATGACTTGGCAATCACAATATATTATATTTTTCAAATAAGGAAGAAAAATGAATTGAAAAGCTAGAATTTTTGGTTATTTTTTGTGTGGTTATTTTCCTTTTCAACCAATCAAAAAATAATGCTGTCCTTGAGCCAAGAACAGGACATTTGTAGTTGTAGGCTTCAAAGCCAAGAACTTGAGCTTCGAGGCCAAGGACTTCAAAATGTGTCCTCGAGGACTCCACCTCTGATTTAAACTTTGTTAAACAGAGTGCTACTGGGCTAAAATTGAGATAGCGTTAAACAAAATCTCAAATGACAAGTCGCAGTGTCTTCATGGGAGTTGGGTCTAGAAGTACAAATCTATTCTATTTTATCTAGGAGCCTGCACAACAATGCTAGGTCTACAAATACAAATCTGCATTAGGCCTAGTTGTTTGAGAAACAATGCTAGGTCTACATGTTGTGAGCATTTTCAAATCTAAAAGTCTCAACCATTTTCGCAGCACTGTCATAAAATTACCACTGATACCTGAACACAGCAGTTTGCGACTATGTTCTGCTTGGCAGGTCATATAACTTTATTATCTCTGTACCAGTAACTACAGGCTATTTTAAAGTACTGTTTTGAAACGATGCTTCATAATTTCTGCCTGGCACGTCATATCACTTTTGGTTATACTGTGTAGACCTAGGTCTACTTTAAAGCGATGTTTCATCATGGATACTAGTATTTATTGCGGGTAATTTGCCAAAAATTTTTTTTTAAAACAAATTTAAGAACAAAATCCAACTATTGCACCCACTTAACCCAATTTAAGCTAACATAGTAGGAGGAAAACTAACCGTTAAATCAATGTGGCCTACCTCAGGATCTGATCCAAAGCAGTTTTTAAAAATTCGTCAAAGGGAAAGTTCCCAAGTAATTCTATTTTATGATTGGTCGATTCCGGTTGTCTGATTGTATTCATCCGCATTTTAGAAGCCAACTTTCAGGTCAAATTAAAAAAATACTGCCGGAAAATAAGTGGAGAACTTTTGCATGTGAGTTTGTGAGATGAAAATCAATGTATTTAAGCAAAAAATAAGTTGCCACTCAAATTTTTTACAAGGTGAACGCTAGAATTTACAGCAAACGGCCCATAGGATGAATGAATGGTGCACGAAATTAACGATGAAAACCTTATGTTAACGCAACTTAAAGCCACATTTACACGGGCGACTTTTTCGCGAGCGATTTTTTGATAAAAATGGATGTGGCAAAGTTGCATTTACTCAACGGCGGCTTTGATCATGATAATTGGGATCTTACTGATGGAAATAGTTGTCTTAAAGTGGTTTCATACCAATATTGTTATAATTGAAAACTTTAGAAGAGAATCGGTGTTGCGATAAAAAATCGCAGTGAGATCAGCTCCGATTTTACTTTAAAAAGGTTTAGAATATCACTATTGGAATGCAAACAACTTGCGACAGTCATTTTCAGCAGTAACGTTACTTTTATCACAATGAGAACCACAATCGAATATATGCAACTTTGCCACATCCATTTGTATCAAAAAATCGCACGCAAAAAAGTCGCCCGTGTAAATGCGGCTTAACGTAAGTTAATGAACCATTGTCGTTAAGTTAACGGGCATTTTAGCGGAAGTTAATTTAGTCCGTTAACATGAAAAAACTTTTTAACGGATTAACGAGTTGATGAAAAAGTTAGCTTCTTTGTAAACGGATTAACGATTAACGGACTTGTGCCCACCTATGTGTTTTACCATAGCGACCAAGAACAAGACAATATATCCTTACAACGCTAAAAGCCCTGGTTAAGATCAGCGTACTTTTGCTATGAACAGAAGTAAATTTTCCTTTCACGGAAAATGGTAAGAGCTCAGTTTGCCCAAAACATTGAAAATGAGTTTCATGCCAAAGAAGTACTCATTGCTCACTGAGATGGTAAGTTTTGGAAAACTTGACCCCAAAAAATATGTAAATCGCTTGCCGGTTCTTGTCTCGGGGTTGACTGTTAATCGGCTTCTGTACGTCTCAAATTAGCATTTGGAGCTGGTAAAGCTCTGACTATCATTTGATACAACGGACTGGACGTCGAAGTGGGACCTGATTCTAAATTCTAGTCAGTTATGTTATAAACTCTTTACCAAAATCGAAGAAGAGCTACATTTTCTGCTGCAAGCACTTTCTGATCATCAAAGTGCCTACCCAGGATGCTATAATTATAACTCGAACCCAACAAAACGAACATTGAGAATTTAAGTAATGTATTTTTCTGAATTACAGCAGTTTTTACCTAGCAAGTTGCTCATGAAAGCAAATTGAAACAATTGTAACTTGAGCCTACGTGTAAGATTATTGTATACGTGATACTCACTGCTTATTTTACACATTTATACCAACTATCCATGCAGTTGATAGCGTATAAGCATACTATATGCACTATGCAGTTCATTAACATAACATTGTTTATTCTTTTTGTCGCGCTTACAACACAGTTTCAATTGATATCATCACGAAAAAGCAAAAACAAACGGTTAGTAAAAAAGCAGCTCTAAAAATTTAGGTGATTCGGCGACAGGTAGGCTACGAAAAGCCCTCATCGGTCATCGAGTCAAAGCAGCCACCCTATATGTCCGCAATTCGAAGAGAATTGCAGAACGTCAAAAAACAAAAAAGAAAAACAAAATGCTATTTTTTTTTAAAAACTTTAAGTCTATTAATTGCTCGAGTAATATGCGACAACAGATGGTCAAGCTAGTAATCAGTTGTACAATTGTAAAAGATATTCTTTGAGTTTGACTTTAAAGGAATGTTTAGAAGATTTTGTATTTCCATGGGTATTAAGTACTGAGCCTCAGAGCATTAAAAAATTTTGCAAAAAATCACCCCTTTGTACCACCCCTAAACAACGATTAAAATGCACTAAACTTCACCAGGAGTGTTTTTTGGTGAAAAGGATCCAGTTCGTAAGCGAAGAGCTAAAGAAAATACAGCTTTTATTTTAACCCCTAAATAGGAGCCACCCAAATGGTTGCACACAATTGTTGTCAGATTTGGAAATTTATGTCAATTTGTAATTTTTCTCGTAATTTTTGAAATTGAAAGAGGAGCTTTTGATCCCGATGTTTGAAATTTTTGATGAGTTAGAATTTGCAGAAACAGAGACCGATCTATGCGCTGAAGCAGTGCAATAGCCTCTAATAGGGAGTTAATTGGGTTGCAAACCATTTTTGGTCATGACTTGATTTCAGATGTAATTTAATATTTCTACTTCGACTTAACCTTTGGAAGATTTCTTCTCAAAAAATACTATAATTTTGGGGAAGTTTTAAGCTCTGGTTAGGGATTTTTAACCGTTTTTATCTGGAAACACTGGTCATACATTTTTACAATCAATATCACTTTGAGAGTTTTCGAGCATTGGCTTAGACCAGGGTTTCTCAACCAGTGGGCCACATGAGATTTTGCGGTGGGTCTCAGAGCAATTCAAAAAATTGACTTCTTTGTTCAAAAAAGTCTTGTTACAGTTAAATCTATTGGAGAATTGACAAAAATCGGGGACTCTGATGCGATAATTTTGTTTTTGGAGATCAAGATAAAAATCGCTCTCTCAGAGGTGAAGACCTTTTTACCTATTTTTTCATTTTTGTTTTTTTTTTTGAGATCAGGGCAATCACTGGGCAAACAACGCTGACTCGAAAGTTAAAATCTTTTTTTGAGGCGGAGGACTACAGAGCTATGGTCTAACAACGGTGTTCACAAAGCAATGGGCCATGCAAACTTTCAAAAACGCAAAATGGGCCACGATTCGAAAAAGGTTGAGAATCACTGGCTAAAACCGATAGCAAAAACATTGAATTTTAGAGAGGGTAGCCTAATATCATTACATGGTCGATTGTCAATTTTTTCTGTTTTTTTTTTTTTGCTAGATCAAAAATGTGCAGCAAACGGCCAATTAGCGAGGTGCTGGGGCCGCCCAAAAAGTTTTCTGAGGTTTTTACAATTTATCATAAAAAATACTTGTTTTGGGGTTTTGTTTATTTTAGCGTCACTTCTTCGATTGCTTGACTATGCATGCTGTCTATGTGTAATCACTATGGTTACGTACATCACTTATTTGCTCATTGTGGTGGTCATTCAAGAATACACAAAAAAAGAATAAAAAAATAAATAAAATTTTACGCCCCTGGAGTCATACTGTATGTCAAAAATTCCCTCTTTCAAACATTTCAGCATACCTTGGTGGTCGGAATCAGCAAAGAGGCTTCTCTTCACCAATCTGTCACAAACCCACTGCTGCATAAAGTATGTGAATAAGATTGGTATTGAGGATCTATACTCCCTGACGCAAGCCAGAAGCCAGTTTCAGAATCTTCCAAATTTTGTAACCAAAATATTTGGAGATTTACTTGTATATGATGTATTGAGAAAATGTATTTCAAAAAATTTTCAAAATGCTTGCCAAGTCGCAAGGTCGTGAATAGAAGAAGACGCAAATTATACGTTCTCATTCCCACTGCTTTTCTAAAGCTGAATTTGCAGACTGTCAAATGAAAACTTAAAACAGCATTCAAGTCAAGTTATTTACTCTTGACCAAAATGTTGGGGTAAGCCTTAAGTGCATTCTCACCAAATTTGAAGTTTCCATGTCTTCCTGTTTTCAAGATAATGCATCAGTCCAAAATTAACAAAAACTTTTCCTCTTACTTTAGTGTTGCCATTTCGTCAGTATTGTGACAGAAGATTAACTTTGGAAAGCTGGCTTACATTCATTGAAAAGCAGCTAAAATTATAGTCATAAACCTTTACTTTGTTTTACAATAACCTTGCCGCATAACATTCATTGATAATCAGGAACGCGCAGTAACTGTTGAACATTAATTGTTTCTAATTGGCAACCCTGGAAAAATTTCTAAGGGAAAAGAACCTTTTAAAAGGGCGATTTAATCTGTTATATGTTATGAACGGAACGTCATAGAAAGCTCAAATTTGGTCAAGTTAGTCTTCAGATCTGTCAAAAACTTTTGAGAGAAAATTTAGCAAAAAAATTTCCAACTACATGTCCCTGTAACAAACTATTACAAAAACTTTAAAACACGTATTATTCATTTAGAATTTTTAATCACTAGCATTTTAAAATAAAATTACTTTGGAGCATAATAACCGCAACATTTAACTAATATCAATACAAAGCAAAGTGCCAAAACGTGTACGAGCATTTTTTTCTGGTCGTTTCAAGACATTGTAAGACTCATGACAAGTTGTTGTTGCTTTAATCGTTTATCTGCTGATGATGACACTACTAATGCATTGAAACGTCGAGAAAAAAGAATGTTCGCTCACGTTTGGCTCTTTGCTTTATAAGAAAAACGAAATCAATTTTTATTCAAAAACTCTTAACAAAACTAAAAAAGACAAAAACAGTGCAATTGAAAAACTGGTGGAAACGCTGACAAAGCCAGATGTCGTCATTTCATCGGGGGCCTGTGTGGATGACGTAATTTCGGGGTCCTGCGTGGATGAAGTAAAATTGAAGTAAAATCCCAGATTGTCCCAGTAATCGCACATGTCGCTTCGATATTTTTGAATTTGGTTGCTGCCCGCGGCTGTAATATTGAGACTTGGCCATATGACAAACCGGAAGTCGTCCTGCAAAACGCATTTTTTATGTTTTTGTCACATAAATATGTGCATTTAAAGCAGGGTTTGGAAACCTTTGGAGTAGTTACAGCCAAAAACAAACTTAACTAGGTCTCAGCCCATAGTAAACTTTCACTACAAATCTGGTTCCAAAAAAGTGTGATTTTAGCGCGTTATGGTATTGTGACAGTTTTACGTATTATTTTCTGAATTTGGATTCAGTAGAAACATTGCTTTTGGTAAAACTGACAAAGAGTAACTATCTAGAATTAATTTTTATGAGAAGAGACAAAGATACTCGCGTACATCACTGTCTGGGGCGGGCCCATCCAATCTGAACTGGTGGTTTGGAATATTACCGTTAGCGCTGCGTTATTTTTGTTATCTTTAACAAAATAATGGCCAATTTTAAATAGTTTAAGCAAAATTATGAAACCGTATTGCTTTATGTTCATTTCGTTAGTGTCTGACGCTGTCCGGTTACAGGAGGATAAATACGCACTGCAACAGCAACTACTGTATTTTAAAATTATTTGAAGAAACAGCTAACTGCATCAACTGGCTTTGTAACGCCTTCAAACACATCATGCGGCTTCCAAATCTGTTTTCCTGCACCAGTTAAAGGCGTGGGCGAAGCTCGGAAGGCAGTTTTAGCATTTCCTGGAAAAATGAGTGATTTTTAATCATTCTTTTGTTCTCGATTAAGCAATATGAGACACTTGGTGTTATCATTGCTGCCTGTACCCTCCCCCAATACCGCTATACCATGCGATTTGATGTAATGCACTTGCACAAATCAAAGTTGGTCGCGCGGTTACGCGTTCGTCTCTGGAGCGGGAGGTGTGAGGTTCAAATCTTAGGCCGGTCCAATTCGATACAGTGTTGCGAACAGCTTTCCAGCGCTGCGACATTTCTCCGAAAGAAGCTGTGTTGCCCTGGAGCAATGAGGCAAAGATTGGCCCCACCAACTTGTGACACACATTGGCGTAATACCGGGAGTATAATAAAAGAATTGATTTGATTTGTAGCGGTATACCAAGCGTTCCAATAAGAAATTTCTTAAGCTCTGCTGATGTGGTAGACTAGCTCCGAGAAATCACCTGAGTGGTTTCTCGAAGCTAGTCTACAACACCAGCAAAACTTCAGAAATTTCACTTATGTGAAATTTCACTTATATGACATTATTCACTTGTATGAAATTTCACTTGTTTGTTGTTTTTTTTTGTTGTCAGCGGTAGCCGGTTGTTCAGACAGAACAGTGGTTCTCAACCTTTTCACGACCGCGTACCACTTAGACACTTCGCGTTGTCAACGCGAACCGCTTCTTGCACAACAACGAATTCGATCCGATTCGTAACATCTTCCAATTCGTTAAAAGTTTTTGCAAATTATAAACTTAAAGGTTTTGTCCCCGAATTCGACTGAAGACCTACAAAAAAGAAGGTCTACTCCGCAGTTTGGAAGGGATTTTGTACCGCATATACCGTACCCCAGTTCTAAACTTTTTGTAAAACAAGCACCACCTGGATGACCTTGACATACCACTATTTGTACGCATACTGTACCACATAGAATAACCAGATAATTACCCTGAGTCAATAACATTGTTCTGAAACCGATGCTGATAAATAAATAACCCTAACTCAAATTAATTAAAAGCGAACGATGTAGAAGAAGAAAGAATATATGGAATAAAGATTTAACCTAATATTGTTGAACTAATTTCATTGCGGACGTTTCGGAGCTAATCTGGTGTCATTGTCAAAGGCAGTAAACTATACAAGTTGCTTAATTTGTATGCCATGCATAACGTCAAATGCTGCATGGCATGAAATCATAAACTGAAAAGTCCACACTAGAATTATTTCCGCAACTTTGGCTTAAAATTAAAATTAACAGTGGCTTAAAATTTTTGTTGCGGACTAATGAAAAATACGGTAATATCTTTTAGTTCTATGCTTGGTTAAATATCATATTTTAAAGTTACTGCATACATCGTACCACACAAGCAGTTAAGAGAAGTTCTGGGCCCTGGAAACCGAACAGCCAATTTATCCCTTAAACTTATGTGAGGAAAAAAGCTTCTCACTCAAATCGGGCCTGTTTTTCTCTCGAATTTAAAGTGAGATGAATTCCGTATAGTTTACAATCTTCAGATCAAACTTCCACCAACGAGGCTGCGAAGGCCCATTAAATCAGTCGTGGGTACTCCGTCCCAATTGCCCTCCTCTCTACGGCCCTCATAGCAAACTCGAATCATAGACTCTTTAATCAGTAGACTAGAAGCAGATGCGTAAAGAAAAAAGAGAAGAGTATTGAAGAAAAAAGTTTGCTCTTGTTGCAAAGGTTTTTTTGCGGTCACGCGTATTCGACCGATTTGATTGGACATATTCGTGGAACGAGTGAACCGTGAAGAAAAAAATTACTCTGATTGAACGAATCGGAATATTTTAAAACAAATGAACCGTGAAGATAAAAAGACAAAACTGTCAGTTTCCAGTCTAATAATAATAATTTATGTTTGAACTCTTGGGTTAACTCCGAAAACCTAAATAAAAAATAATACTCAATGTAAAGTATAGAAAATCAAAAGTGAACTTTTACCCAAAGTATACCATCAAAATAACCCTGCCAAAAAAGGATGTCTTTGGTTGGTACCCCTTGATGTGAAAAATTTCCCCACAATTCGTTCATCAAGTCTGCAAGTGCTTGCCCTTTGTTTGTAAGCTGAAGACTGAAAAACACGAGATTGTATTAAAAATTGGAAACAAGGAAAACTAGAAACACAAATACGAATACATAAGTTTTTCTTAATGCTATCGGAGTTCTCAACAAACGATTAGCAAGCTTTTGCCGTCACGCATGAGTAATTATAAACAACGTTGAAATGTCATAATTAAGTCAAGAATTTTTGGTAATTTTGTTGGTCAACTCAATTAGCCTTCATGACTGCATCTTCATGCATGAGTGCATCTTCACGCAAGAGCAATACTGCACATTATCATCATTTTGCCTCAGGATTGTGCTTCTTTCTATTTCTGGGGCCCAGCAGAGGTTCCCCGCATGCAGGGATCAGCTAGTTTTTGCAGTCTACTCGCCATCTTTCACGATCTAGTGCAATGTGCATCCAATCTTTGCAAAAACCTCTGGCAGTCATGTCACATTCTAGCACTTCTTTCCATTTTTTCGGTCTTCCTTTTTTTGTCCCATCAACTTCTTAGAGTATAGTGCCTTTACTGGGCCCCTTTCTTTATCCATTCTCTCCACATGCCCCAACCATCGCAAATTTTCTCTCTCAGAAACTCTTCCAATCTCTCTACTCCGGTCACTTTACGAATCTTTTCATTGTTCATTTTATCTTTCAAGATTTTCCCACATATCATTCGCAACATTCTCATTTCTGTGGTCTTCAGCCTACTTTCATCTTCCATTTTCAGTGCCCAACATTCAGCACCATAAGCTAAAGAACTTCTCACATTGCTTTTGTATAAGGAGCCTCTAACCTTCAATGATATGCTTCTTCCGCATATAACATTCGAAACCTCTTTAAATTTTTTCCAAGCCGACTAATCCGTGATGTTACAGTCCCTGAGGTGCTCCTTCCGTACTCATTACATCTCCAAGGTAAAAGAACCTGTTTACCACTTCTATGTTGTCTCCATCCAAAGTTATCATTTTATCTTCATCTTCAAATAGCACACCACGGATGCATTTTTTGCTAGTAAAATCCTTCTCTTGGGTTAAACTTCCATGAACTCCAGAACACCTCTTGTGCATGAGCAATACTGTACATACTGTACAATAGAGAAACAAAAGGGGGAAAAATAATAAGAAGAAAACAAGGCAAAATGATAAAAAATAAAAAGCGAACGAGTTTGTTCGAATCGCTTGCAGAGAACTCTAATGCCATGATATAATTCTTTATACGAAAATTTAATTGAGCGCGAACAATCGCAAATTCTACTGTTATTCGCTTACCCAGTCGTGGGACCTGAATTGAAGACGTAATACAATTCAGTTGCATGGCTGGCGTAATTGCATTGTGTCGTAGCTTCGAAACCAAGAATTTCGTCACAGTTTAGAGCGTCGACAGGGTCATCAAATACGTAATGAAAAACTTGAAAGTCAGGAATATCCAAATCAATTGCATTCACTAAATATCTGCAAAAAGTAATTTCCGTCTACAAGAAGGTCGATATCGTAACCTTTGCAACTACTCGTATTCTATGTAAGTATTGTATGTTTGTCAAAAGTTAGTAATTAATTAAATATTGGTTTTAAAGTTTATGTTCGCCTTCTATCATGCGCGACTTTTTTTTTGAAAAAAATTTTTTTTGAAAAACAAGTTGATTATTAAAAAAAAAAAAGTTATAATAAAAGCCTGCCTAAGATCAAACACGTCATCAATCACAAAAATCAAATTTTTGATCAGAGAAAACTTGATGTACAACGGATCATCAGAATTACCTTGCTAAGGCCCTGTTCGGACACACAAACATCATATCTGCAACTTCTTGAGCCAGAATATCAGTGAAGTCAAAATCGGGGTCGTCAGGATTGTCGATGCTTTCCATGTATTTTTCTGCAGCTAACGGTCCATAGTATGGCCCGGCATAGTAAATATTTTGTTCCTAGACAGTTTAATATTAGCAATAATAGCATTAGTTGAACACTGGAGTGGATAGTCTTGAATGTTTAATTTTTTGTCTATAACCTTCTGTTTGAGAAAGTGATGGTAAATCCGTAACAGTATCTTTCGGTCCAATCCGCGCTCGCTTAGAAGTTGATTATTTTCCAAGTTTTGAGAATGATTTTGACTTCTTTCAAAAAAAGTTTGTTGCTGTTTATTTAAATCAGGGTTGCAAGAGCGATGGAAACACTTAAATTTCGGAGAAAGCGGAAGCACTTTGATGAAAGAATTTGGAAGCGAAAACGAACTCGGAAGCGTATAACTTTTCAAAAAACTGGAAACGGAAGCAAAAAAATTGACTGCTTCAATAAACATGATGGTTTTTAAACCACAAACAACCACATACTCAAGGATGCAACTACGTAACTAACTATTAATCTGGCCTGTATTGGTTAAATTAAATAAGTGTAGACTTGTCAATATATAGTGTGATAGGCAAAAAAAGTGAAAACCGAAAAATTACCTAGCACTCAAATCATCCTCTTTATGGTTACGAATTACAAAACAATACCGGAGTTTTGACAAATTTCTCGACTTGTATTTTTACAATACCGGTACACTGCATGCATCCAATCGAATCTTGAAAGAAAGCAAGACACTTTTTGTTTGCAGTGCCAAAAAACCTGCTAACTTACTATGAATTTATCTTTTTTCATTGTTTCGTTTTCAAAATCTACTTTAATAGAAGCAGCTTCGTCTGAGGTAGTTCCAATAATGATTTTTAAATCTGATCCAAACTTTGCGGATTGAAAATATTTCAGTGGCGGATCCGTAAATTCGACCCCGTCCAAAATAGGCCGATACGGCTGAGTACGATCAAAGAAAGTAACGCTAGAGTTTTCCACCACAAAATCATGAGCTTTCACAAGTTCTTTTGCAGTCGCGTTTCTAAAAAAAAGCAATCAAACAAAGATGTACCGAGGATTTGTAGGGGTTTTATAAAATGAAAAAACCTTGAAGAGTCAAAAAACAATTCTACAAAAATTATTTAAATTGTAAATCTGCTGGATATGCATTTCTGAAAACAATTTTTCAATTTTGGCGTAAAAAATTGTAATTGTAATATAGGCTACAAACGCTGATGGCAGTGAGCAGGAACTTTTTAAAGGTTTTTTCCCTGCACCCTAAAATGGTGTTGCCACCCAAAATAGTTTGCTATCCACTTTGTTTAAGCCTCACCTTAAACATCGCAATTTATCTTCTCCACAATTAAGGTAATGCAAAAGAGCTTGTGTTTTGGCTTTGGCTTCATCTTTAGTCTGGTAATAAATAGCAGCTCTGTAGCTCTGGATAATCCCTTGTTTGAAAAACCGCCTGCTCGTGGGCGACATCAAGTGCATGGTAACTGATTGACCACCTGCGCTTTACCCAAATATTGTGATCTAAAAAAATCATTTGTTGATGACGAGAGGCAGACCTAGCTTCTGACGTAATGTCTTCCATTTACTTGATTTCAAGAAAAAAAAAGTCACAGAATAGAATATTAGGTTTACTCTATTAATTAGCATATAAACGAAGCATGTGCAATTTCAATGAGAAATTGGCGTTCTCCAGCTATTTTTATTATTCAGTACAGTTTGTCTCGACTAAACAAAGTAAGCACTTTGCCATGACTATTGATTTATAGTAGTAATAATTGGAGAACACCAATTTCTCATTAATTTTCGCCTACAGCTGCGGATGCGCACCCCCCACCCCACATGCGTTTTTGTACATATATAGTTCTTGAAAAATTTATTTACAGCAAAGTAAGCCTCTACATTAATTCTCTTTCATGGTATGGTTGTAAATAAATTCAGTTATCACTATTCGAAAGAAACGCTTTCATTTAACAGAGCGTAAATTAATTATTTTTCGATTTTCATTTATTACAGTAAAAAACACATATCACAAGATCGCCGTATCTGGCATATTTTGGCATAGTTGCTTTTAAACCCCCCGAAATAGAGGATAAAAGTCACCTTAGTTTTATCTCCACCGAAGTTTTCAATGTTTTCATAAACCCACATCAGAGCCAGTTGTTGATCTTTGATTCCTTGATTTCCGTTAATGCCGCCCCCTTCATCTTCATAAACCAAACATCCTAGTGCATCTAGACAATTTTTCAAGTTTTAAAAGGCATGAAAGACTTTATATCTTGGCGACGCTTGTTTACCATAAGTGATATAAAAGTTCTCAATTGAAGGGGGAGAAGCATCCAGCCAATTCCGGTAGTTTACATCAGTTAAAATCGAAATGTAATTTTTCAAATTTTTTGTTCGTATTTTGGGACTGCTGTTGCAAAGATATTCTACAAATACATAGAGATATCCCCACTAAAAAGTTTTTTTGGAAATCCTGAGTCTGTCCTTTCAACCAGAACTTCGAGGGAAAAAGAAAGATGGATTAATATTTATCTTCCAGTAACATCACGTGACCTATCCAGTTTTAGTAAACATCCTCCTTTTTCTGGCATTTTACCTTGTGAGAACAGACTCAGGGATACCAACAACTTTTTAGGAAGATATAACTTTGTATTGGTTGAATATCTTTGTAACTGCAGCCCCAAAATAAAAACAAAAAATTTCAAAATTATATTTTGATTTAGCTATTGTAAACTACCGGAATTGGCTGGATACTTGACCCCGTTCAAGAAAAGAAAATGTTTAATAAATTTTGGTACGAATACAACGTATCACAGAACAGAAACACTGGAGGCTCCTGAATGTGACATCATTATTAGTTGTTCCAAAACTATCAAACACTCTTATGCAGCAAAACAAGTAATCGTTTCGAGATTTGACATTTCAAAATATTCTAGCTTTGAAGAATGTAAAATACTAAAATTTAGTTTTTTTCTCATTTACCAATGCAAATAAAGGTCTAAAAAAAAGTAAACTTTTTTTTCCTTTCAGAATTCTTAGAGTATTCCGAAAAAAAGTTCAAAAAATAATGCTAGGCCTAGTTCTTTTAGTTTTGTTTGCTGCACTAGTTCAGTTTTAATGTTATCTCACCTAATCTGTAGTTGATTGCCACCACGATTGTATTTGTATTGTTTGCCAGATATCGACCGTCGTATTTTGGTTCGGTGGCGGAACCAAAACTGAACGCTCCTCCATGTATCCAAAACATAACTGGAAGTACAGGCTCAACTTCAGCTGACAGATCAACACTAGAAGGAACATTGATGTCGAGAAACAAGCAGTCTTCTGAATACTGAAACAATCAGTATTATAGGACAAAAGAGCTATTAATAATTTTTTTTCACAAATTCTCATATCTTGGCAGGCCCGGCGCCAGGATAGCGTGACTGGGGGGGGGGGGGGGCAGAAATAGTTTTGGGGGGGCACGAGAAGTTAATTCATGTGAATTCGAGAGGGGAACGGGGGCACGAGAATTTTATTCCAGTGAGTATCAAACAACGTGCAGACCCCAAAAAAAGGTCTTCAGTTCAAAACTTTCCACAAATTCTGGTTATCGTCTCAAAATTCTTGCGATTTTTCACGAATTCTTAAGTGCAGACCAAAAAAAAGGTCTTCGTCCCAAAAGTTTTATGAAATTCGATGTAAGTCCACAATAATTACAAAAATACGGACGGTAAACACCAATTCGGAAGTTTATTAGGCCTCGATTTGCACTCCAATAGCCCCGAGTCTGTTAATTTCTTCGGGGCACAGTCCTCGCTGGGGGGGCACAATTTTCGTTTTGGGGGGGGGCACAGCCCCGGAATACCCCCCCATGGCGCCGGGCCTGTATCTTGGAAACAGGTAGTAGTAAAAAATAAACGAAGAAATCCATTTCTTGCTTTTACTGACTTCCTGGAACTCAAGTGGTAATTTGAATAACCAAGGTATACAATTAGGCTAAAGTTTTCTTCAAATTTCTCAAAGAACATTTTTAACTTAATAAAAGTAAAGCTAAATATCTCCTCAAGAATTGCCCTGGACTTTAGTTTTGCTTGATACTAAAGATTTTCAGAAGAGATGACCTACAAACCAATTTGATTGTTTCAATTACACTAATTCATGTATACCAGTGGCATTACCTATCGACAGTGCTGCCTTGCTGAATAAATAGGTGGGGAGGCTCAGAAAGCTTAGTTCTAGGTAGGTTCCGGAAAATGTCTCATTTTAGACAATATTAACGGCGAAACGCCCAAAAAAGGTAACCACTGAGATTTTGTACAATATTCGGCCGTAATTTAGGTGAAGATCAAAAAAATAAAGGCCTTCACCGAGTTTTGGTCCAATTTTGGCCAAATTTCGGTGCATTATACCTTCACTAATCAGTGACAAGTAGAAAGATGCGCGTGGCTTCGGAGGTGAGAGCCAACCCAGCTTATTCTGCCAAATTAACTAGAGATAGGCCAAGGTCCGAGCCTACTCAGCCAAAACACCTGAGTAGACCGAGCCTATCCTCAGCGGCAGCAATGCCTATCCATCAATACTGTACATTTTCAGTGCATTCTCCTTCTTCGTTACAATTCGGCCATTTTTCCCAACATCGGCGAAAGGTTGGAACCGAAACATTTAACTTCTCAAAAGAGTATACCACACGTCGGGGAGGCCGAAACCTGAAAACAAAAAAAATAACAATTAAGGGCTTATTAATGACCCCAGTTTTTAAAATGGAACTAACACAGCATGAGCTAGCGTAGCCGAGAGGTAAAGGGCGTCGTTTTTGCGACGACCCTGATCGCATAATCTGGGTTCAACCCTCGCTTTGGTGATCACGCGGTTACGTTCTTGGATAATAGCAGTAGTAGTAGTTTATTGTCCCAAGGTAAACACACAAAAGTCAAAAATTACATTCGAAAGACAAGGAGCACCGAACAAATCTAAGGTTTTCTGGTCGAGATGCTCTTTGTTAACATAAGACGCTTTACGATGATATCTCTTCTTGGCATAGATGGACACTGCGCAAGTTAATGCAAAACGGTAGCTTCGTTAACCACTAGTCCGTTAACAAACTTCACACCTCCGTTAACGTTAATCCGTTAGTTTCAGCTTTATTTAACGAAAGTTAATAAAGTCCATTAATTCGATTTGCGGGTAATTTACTTTTTTTGTTATTCCCTCGCTTCTAGAACACGTATTGACGCTGTTGAGCTGATTGTAAAGAAAAATTTATTGCTATGGTGGTCTTTTCGTGTTTTGGAAGTTACACTTTACATTCTAATCTAATTTTAAGATAAAAATACGTTCAAATGCACTAACGAAGCTGCGATCGGAAAATTTTTGGAAATTACGAACAGCGATAATTAATACACCTATGAAGCTGCAGCTTATTATTTGCCACAAAAACGAGCTCCTTTCTTGGCTTTCTTCTATAAAACTCGTGCTAATATGCAACAAGTGTTACCAGTGCAAACTGGTTTGTACCGGTACGATGAATGAATGGTGTAAGATATTAACGATAAAAACCTTAACGGAGTTAACCGAACTTAACGGAAGTTAATTTAGTCTGTTAACATGAAAAAACTTTTTAACGGATTAACGACTTAATGAAAAAGCCGACTTGCGCCCACTTATGCTTCTTGATGGTTCCAACAAGCAGCGGATTCAGTGGAAAAGAATTCGAAGCAATTCACATGAACAATTGGGTTACTGGAAACTCCTAAGTTCTAAGCAGGTTTGGATTCCTCCAAAACACCAAGTAGTTACCGCAATGAAAAGCGTGCGTATCATCCAATAGTTAGCTATTGAATCTCTCCGGTGACAGGGGGAGAAATATGAAATTACTGTACAACAAGTAGTTAGAATAAATGACTAATGAGAGGGAATCGAACCCATGCCCGCATATCAATTGAAAGTATTTACCATGGTTCGACAAAAGGGTCATACTTAAACGCAAGGTAGGAGTATATGGAGACTACCAGTCGATAGACACCTCAGCCGTCGTATTTTCTGCAAATTTAAATGTTTTTCATTTTTCAGTACTACCGCAACCTTGGCTTAAATTGCAACTCGTACTATAACAAAGTGCTCATCAAATACGACTTAAAAAATAGATTTTACCTGAATTCATCTACCGGCGCTTCGGCGTATCGAATGCCATAGAAAGAATGCGATCCATCCGGGTGTGTCTTTCCTATCACAAAACCACTAGCGGTGTTTATTTCTGGGAATTGAGAGTATCCAAATCCACAGCAAGCACACAATAGAATAAAAACCTCAGCCGCGGCCACCATTTTAAGAAAATCACAGCTTTGGTTCTAATGAAACTGCAAATAATAAGTTAGAAATCAAACTCTTAAACGAAAAGAAAAACACAAATAATACAACGGGAACTTGTGTCAAGCACTGTATTTTGCTCATCAAAAGAAAGTTCAATGAAAATATTTTTTCCCTTTCTAGACCACTGCGAAAAGGCTACTCGAATGCTGACATTGCGGTCTCTGCCTTTAGCATGACTGTAACATTCTGAATGTACTTCGGTATATATGGTATACCTAAGCCTACCGTACGTCCCGCTTTAGCCGGAACAGTCCCGTTTTTGACGAGCTGTCCCGCCCCGTCGATTAAAATGTCCTGGTTACTCAGGATAATTAGAAATAATAACTTATTAATGTGTTAAACTTTGTTTAGTTGCGCATCGCCTCACTAGTTTAGAGAAAGATTTTTAGAATGATACGTCATGATATAATTGTATGTTGATTTAAAAGCAAACTGTATTACGCACAAGCAAAGTTATCAAAATGCCAAAAAGAAGCCGCAAGTTTTTCAAAGAATTAAAATTTTTTTTAATATTTGAATTCTTAAAAAGTGGTTTATCTTCTGAAAAATAATTTTGGTCTCAATAAATAATGCAGACTTAATTTTTGTGAGTTTAAAAATATTTACAAGATATTTCAATAAGATTTACATACGATAAAAGTTTCAGAAATTACTAAGGCTAAAGTCGAACTCAGGTCGTTTTGATTCGCACTGTCCCGTTTTTTTGTCATATTGATATATGGTAAGTCTAGGTATATCACCCGCACGCTAATTCTTCTGTAAATTCAGTGCCATTGCTACGGGGGGGCAGGGGAGGCCGTGCCCCCCTAACGGATGTTTGTGCTCCCCAATTTAGGTTTACTCAAAATGCTGTTTTCGGAACATCATTCAATGATAAGACAACACACAATGATGGAAAAAGGAATAATTACGTTCAAACATAATTCTCTTTGGGCGTTTTCTGGATTCTTCGCGAAATTGCTGGCAACCAACTGCTGTGTCACATGAATCTGACGCAATATTCCTTCTCATTAACACGCCTTTACGGATGTGTAGCAAAAGAGAGATGTAAGCCTGCACAATCGTTACTGGTACTTCGTTAGTAATTATGGCATAAACAGTACGTGACACATTTTTTTTTCGAAGACCAGCTGTTTCGATTTTTAGAGTACACTCAAGATTTTGGGGTCGTAGTCAGTGGCGCGACCAAGGTGAAGGGGCTTAAACCCTCTTAGCCAATTCACGTAGAAAATTTAACCTTAAAATCAGAGGTGGAGTCGTCGAGGACGTCTTTGGCCTCGAGGACGTCCTCAATGACACATTTTGAAGTCCTAGGCCTTGGTCTTGAAGATCAAGTTCTTGGCTTCGAAGCCTCAAGTCCTCGAAATTGCCCTGTCCTGGGCTCGAGAACAGCACTATTTTTTGAACTGTTGAAATTTTGTTGGAAAACGCCAGAAACCTCGCGGAAAATTTGCGAAGACCTTTTTTGTTTTCCTCAATCGGAGATCGCCAACAAAAAAAATTTTTTTTAAGACCTTTATCGCCTGAAATTTTTTTGAAGACCTTTTTTTTTGGAGAACACTTGCGCCTGTGTCCTTGGTTCTTGGCCTCGAGTATTCCTGTCGTTGGCCTCGAGAGGGTCTATCCTCGGAAGGGCTGTCGTTGACCTTGGCCTCGAATTTTTTTTTGTGTCCTTGGCTTCGAGCCTTGTATCCTCGACTCCACCTCTGCGTAAAATACGAGCGTTTAAACGTATGTAAAACTTGACGTGAAGTAGAAGGGGGGGTTTGAAGATGCTAAGCAATTTGATTGTTTGAAATTACTTCTGAATTTCTGCAATTTGAGTTATTCATACGGCTTCAAAAAGTGTAAAATGTGATTAAAAGGCGTTAAAATTGCTATTTTGGTTGCTGCAAAATCGCAAAAAAATTGTCCGACGGCTGGGGCTCCGCCCTAAATTTTTAGTGATTTTGCCCTGTCTGCGACACGCTTGAGTAACAGTAGTTTGTTTTGCACGGGGGCTAAATCAGGCAGTTTTGGGGCAAAAATTTTACTTTTGGTTCACTACTCTTAGCAAAATCTTGTTTGCACTTCTGGTAGCACTAACTGCTGTAGGTAGAATTTTCAAGCGACTATGGGCTGCAAACAAAACAAGCATGCAGTAGCGTACGCAGGATTTTGGAAAGGGGGGGGAGGGCCGGAAATTCAGAAAATTTGAGAATTACAAAGATCAGAATAAAAATTTTTCCACCCAGAATCAGTCCGGTTTTTCTGTCCAAAATCCGATAAAAAGCAAAAAAAAAGGTCTTCACTCAAATTTAGTCCGGTTTTTGCCCAAAATTGGGTGCAGGCCAAAAACAAAGGTCTTTGCTTACCGTTTGTGTGCTCAAACCTTCTGCCCAACTTACAAAAGGGGGGGGGGGGGCTTGCCGCAATTTTGCATACTATTCTGTGCTAATTATACTATCCTTGCGACTCAAAGGGGGGCCATGGCCCAATGGCCCCTCCCCTAAATACGCCCCTGAAAACAAGCTGAGAACGCTGCCGGCCTTATTTTAAAATTGCGTATGATTGTAGCATACGATCTGAAGATCAGTTTTTATATGCAAATTTTAGTGCCCCCCCACTTTTGGCTAGTGCCCCTCACTTCATTTACTCTGGCGACGGCATCAAGCCCGGCGCCACGGAGGGGGGGCATTCCGGGGCCGTGGCCCCCAAATGACTGCTTTTGCCCTCCCAAAACAAAAATTGTGCCCCCCCCCCAAACGAGGACTGTGCTCCGAAGAAATTAACGGGCTCGGGGCTATTGGAGTGCAAATCGAGGTCTAAGACCCCCAAATTGGAGTTTACCGTCCGTATTTTCGTAATTTTTGTGGACTCATACCGGATTTCATAAAACTTTTGGGACAAAGACCTTTTTTTTTGGTCTTCACTTAAGAATTCGTGAAAAATCCCAGGAATTTTGAGACGATAACCAAAATTTGTGGAAATCTTTGAAATGAAGACTTTTTTTTGTTTGGTCTTCACCTTGTTCGTTTGATCCACACTGGAATAAATTTCTCGTGCCCCCGTGCCCTTTTCGAATTCACATAAATAGACTTCTCGTGCCCCCCAAAAATTTATTTCTGCCCCCCCCCCCAGTCACGCTATCCTAGCGCCGGGCCTGGACGGTACTAAGTAAATTCAATAACATTACAAGATATAATCCCATGTTTCTTTTCAAGTTTAGCACAAATTCAACTGTAAATGAGGCTACTTAAAAAATATACAAAAAATATACGGTAACGAGAGGAACGAATACATCCCGCGTTCTCATCTTTTAAGCAAATAGTTGGTTAATTTTTTAGAACGTTTTAAAAAACCCTTTTTGCGCTTGCTTAAGAATTTTCTAGAACTGCCTTTGTCGTAACTTTAACTGTATTGTTGCCTTTAGACCTTTAATCTCATAATCTTTAAGACTGCAACTACTGCTCAAATTAGATAGTCTTCGACAGCACGTGTGATATGGTGTCTCAAATTTTTGGTGTGTTCTGTGGGGAATAATATTGTTATATTTATATCCAAAGTGCTGTGTGATTGTTGACATATGAAGGATAAGGCGCGTGGCGAGACAGGCTATTAGAAGCGGGTCTAGTCCTATTCAAATTGGAGTCAACAATACGTATACTTTTTGAATCCAACTGGTCCCACAACAACTGATCCAAACTGTAAATTACTGTACTTTGATGATGTCACTTTATGTTCAAAACAAAGTAAACTAATAAAGGCTGATTTCTTCTCTAAGCTAAACTGAAACCAGTAGGCTACTCTACATGCTGGTTATGTTAACGGTAGTATAAGCCTTTGTGTAGCTTATGAAGACCTTATGAAGTGTAAATAAGACCTTTTCAAGTAAGCCTACATCAACTAAACACAGACAGTTACTAACAAGGATGAAGACTTACAACACGAATTATTTTCAACTCGTTAGAATAATTAAGAAAAATTTAAATTTAGAAATTAACTGTAAATGATTCTTTAGTGCTTTTACCTAAAACTGACTTAACTTATGGTATTTTTGCTTGCACGTCTACCAAATAATATTCAACCAAAAATAGTTTCACTCAGCAATCAGCAGAAATTTGGTAATCTTGCTACTCTAAACATACTGGTAGATAATAATTAACAATAATGTCAAACATTCGTAAAGCGGCAAATTGTACTCAACTGCTGTGTATAGGCAACAGCATTCATTGAACGTCTGAATTTTACGAGTATAATGTTTAGAAAGGCTTTATTTCACTGGAAATTTTTATCTAGTTTTTTATTACCGGTAATTCTGACTCAAATCTAACCCGAACTCAAATGCTTACTCTAAAACTATTTCCAAATCTAACCCTAACCTAAACCCTAATCTTAACCCCTAAAAAAGCAAATGAAAAAAGCGCGGATGAATATTTCTCATTTTCGTTTCATTCTCTTTAACCTGAAAATTTTGGGTGAAATAGTCACTATCTAATATTTAATAACTTTTTTCACACCTTTTTTCTGATCTGCGAAATTCTGCAGTATCTTAGTTGGAATCTCTAAATCGTTATTCCATATGCTTGATTCCATATTAGAATTGGCATTTTCTTGCGTTTTATGGCCATGCATCTGGCACCTGTGGTGCTATATTTTACAATAATTGCGAAAATATGCTGTATGTTGTACAATACACTGCCGCAATTTGCCATTTTTTCACGAAGAGAAACGGAGAAAGTTGTCGATAATAACGTCAAATTCTGACACTTTGCCTGATATAAATCTTCGATTCCGTAACTGGCTATGCGTCGTTGTGTTATTGTGAAAGATACTTCACGTGTATTTGAGACTTCCACGACGCTTCGCGTCGGAAGTCCGTTTCTATGTTTTTTCCGTGCAAAATTAAGAATTCGGCAACCGGAGGTCGAAAATGCTAAAACTTTAAAACGGCTAAACGTAGAAACTTGACATTTAGAACTTAGATAAGGCACATATGAATTCTTCTTAGTGCAAATTTTGGGGCCAATCGTTCACGTGATACGGGTTTCCAAGCTAAAAACTAAAATGCCAATCGGACATTTAGACTGCGTTTACATACAGGTTTGACAATTAGGTTTCGCTCCTGGTTGTCAAACCTGTCGCGTTTACTCAAGACAAACAAAGTCGTTTACTCGTAGCGGTTTTGACGACAAGGAACGAAACTATGCGCAAGTTGAAACAATGAAAAGTAGTGAAAACCAGTTATCCAACCTGGTTTTCAAACCTACTTTTTTCGAGATTTTGAAACCTGAAAGGTATTAGAAAAAGTGCGAAAGCGACATCACAAGCAAAACAAAAGCACTAACTGCGCTGCAGCTGTATTTTCAGATGTTACCAGAGGTGGAGTCGAGGACACAAGGCTCGAGGCCAAGGCCAAGGACACAAAAAAAATCCGAGGCCAAGGCCAAGGCCAAGGACAGCCTTTCCGAGGACAGACACTCTCGAGGCCAAGGACAGGAATGCTCGAGGCCAAGGCCAAGGACCAAGGACACAAAGCGCAAGTGCTCTCCAAAAAAAAAAAAAAAAAAGGTCTTCACAAAAATTTTTCAGGCGATCTCCAAAAAAAAAAAAAAAAGAAAAAAAAAAAAAAAGGTCTTCACAAAAATTTTTCAAGCGATCTCCACGAAAAAACCCTTTCCAAAAAATTTTTCAACCGCTCCACAAAATTTTAACTTTCCAAAAAATAGTGCTGTCCTCGAGCCGAGGACAGGCCAATTTTCGAGGACTTGAGGCCTCGAGGCCAAGGCCAAGGCCAAGGACTTCTTCGAGGCCAAGGCCAAGGACTTCTGTCCTCGAGGACGTCCTCGAGGCCAAGGACGTCCTCGAGGACTCCACCTCTGGATGTTACCGCATCAAACACCTCAATCCCAAAAACGCAAAATAAAAATCATGTGATTGAGGTTTTCGTGTCAACAGCATTTACAGAAGAAATTTGACAACCTGAGACGCGAAACCCAGGCACGAAAACCGCTCGCAAATGAAACGTACGAAAACTGGTTTCTATGGAGCGCCGTTTGTGTACCCTAATTTGTGCAATGTTTTTTGCATATTTAATTAAATAGTCATTTTAATTAAATATGCAAAAATAAATATACAAAAAACACGTGCAATAATAAATATGCAAAAATTTTTGAATATTTATTACACTATAATTTGCGCAACGTTTTTTTGCATATTTAATTAAATAGTCATTTTAATCAAATATGCAAAAATATATGCCGCAGAATAAACCGTTGCATAAATAAATAGACAAAAATCTGTTGCACAAAAATTTTTTGCAGCAAAAATTTCTGACACAAAAACTGTTGTTGCAAAAATAAATCCACAAAAATTTTTGTGGATTTATCTTTCCAGCATCATTTTTTGCATCAAAATTTTTTGCATTACAATTGTTTGTGTCACAAATATTTGTACATTTATTGTTGATAGCAAAGAAACAACACACGCCGAAATAAATATGCAAAATTTTGTGACGCAAGAAATGTTGATGCAAATTTCTTGTCGCAAAGAAAACGCGTGCAAAAATAAATCGTCAAAAATATTTGACTATTTAGTTCTGGTCCATAATGATCAAGGGTTGGAATTATGCAGGCGGGAAGGTACAGGTGAATGAACCATCATTTCCTAGCCCAACGAGAGGTCTCATAAGCAGGCTAGCACCTTACTATAGCCGCCGTACTGCTTGAAGCTTTCGTCCTGAAGTTCCAGTTTTATACCTTGCTGGTACCTTCCCGCCCGCATAATTCCAACCCTTGATCATTATGGACCAGAACTAAATAGTCAAATATTTTTGACGATTTATTTTTGCACGCGTTTTCTTTGCGACAAGAAATTTGCATCAACATTTCTTGCGTCACAAAATTTTGCATATTTATTTCGGCGTGTGTTGTTTCTTTGCTATCAACAATCAATGTACAAATATTTGTGACATAAACAATTGTAATGCAAAAAATTTTGATGCAAAAAATGATGTTGGAAAGATAAATCCACAAAAATTTTTGTGGATTTATTTTTGCAACAACAGTTTTTGTGTTTTATTACGCAAATTATTGTGTTTTAAAGTTGTTTTATTGCGCAAATTATAGTGTAATAAATATTCAAAAATTTTTGCATATTTATTATTGCACGTGTTTTTTGTATATTTATTTTTGCATATTTAATTAAAATGACTATTTAATTAAATATGCAAAAAACATTGCACAAATTAGGGTACACAAACGGCGCCCCATAGGTTTCACGATGAGAAAACTCGTTTACACAAGGCTGAAGTTACATTCCTGATCACAAAAACCGCTATGTGTAAAAGCAGCCTTAAACAGTACTAGCTCGAAAACTAATCGCAGAAAGAGAATAAAATTTTCAAATTTGAAAGTGCCTGGGCATGTAGTTTCAGCTCTCAAAATCAAATTATGACGATTCCAATTCTTTTTATTTATTTATTTATTTAAGCAATTTTTTTTATTGATACAAAAACTACGAAATCACCAAAATAGAAACTTTAAATTTGGACAGATAATAAGTCTAAAAATGAAGTTGTGCACTTGCATTTTTGAAAGCGTGACGTCATATGGTTTGGGGCAGATGCACCTGAAACTTGTGAGAGCAAAGCTTATTAAGTGATTTTAGTCACCTACTTGCGTGTACTGCCGTGGCCTAGTGGTTAAAGGCGTCAGTGCTTGAAACCAAAGTGAGTGACTAGACGTGGGTTCAATTATTTAGTTGGCTATCGCTTTTATCAAACCAAGATTATACTGAATCTAGCATATTTAATTTTTTTCGATTCGGACAAAATCGTTTTTAATATTTTTTGTTTTGACACTAGATATGATCAGAAGTACTGAATCTAGCATATTTAATTTTTTTCGATTCGGACAAAATCGTTTTTAATATTTTTTTGTTTTGACACTAGATATGATCAGAAGGTTTCAGGTTTCATTATGTAGAAAGGCTACCCAAAAATCAATTTTTTTAACACCATAAGCTAGCGCGCTAGTTTTTTTTTGCTTTCAGTAGAAATTTAAAAGACAAATATATTGCCATAGTTTGAGAGTACCAACCTTCGAAATCCCCAAATGGACCCCCTAAAATCAATTTTTTGATGGCTTAAAGCTATGCAGCTACTTTTTTGATATCAGGAAACAATAAAGAGAAAAATATCTGGACAGAGTTTGGAAGTACCACACCTCCAGGAACCCTTCCAAACGGACCCAATCGGTTGAGCTAGGCCGCTAGTATTTTTTAGTATCAATAAATATTTAATTGAAAAATATTTAACGTAGTTGGGGGTACTAACCACCCGGAACCCCCAAATGGACCACCAAAAATCAATTTTTTTGACGGATTAAGCTAGGGTTCTAGTTGTTTTGATATCACAAAACATTCAAGAGACAAATAGTTGGATATAGCTTCAGGGTACCCCTTGGAAATCCCCAAACAAATCCCACAAAAATAAATTTTTCGAAAGGCTTAATATACGGCTCCAGCTTTTTTTTTCTAAAGGCATTACATGAAAGAAAACGCTGGATCTTCTTCGTGATCCAAGCATCATTTTAAATAAAGTTATAGCTTTTATTATGCTGCCTCTTCGACACGGCTGGAAAGCTGGCCAACACTGAACTCAAAATAGAGTTTCCTTTCGGTCAGCGAGACGGAATCTTGTGGTAAAAGAAAGTTCCTTGGAGCTTTCTCAATTCAATCTGCATATCGGCCAGCCCAACCATACAACTTTAGCTCTTTTAAGACAATTTCAGCCCTGCCTTAACCCTTTTGGCTACGGTTCCTTTCGTAAATATAAAAGTCTTTTAGAACCAAACGGTGAATTTGCTTGAAAAAGCATGATTGACATTTAAAATATACCAAAACCTAGAAAATTTTGAAGTATTGGATGCACCGTTTTTTTTTCGTTTCGAAATGAAATATTAGTGTAGAAATACTTGACATACAAAACTTCATTGATTGCTAGCTCAGGAATTTAGATTTATTAAAAAGTTGAAAAAATTCATACCCTAATGTGCACCACGTGTGCTGTTATGGCCTAGAGGTTAAAGTCGCCAGTGAATGAAACCTATGTGAGTTTCTACACTTGGGTTCAACTATCTGGTTGGCCATCGCTTTTCTCAAACCCAGATCACATTGAATCTGGTGTATTTAATTTTTTTTGTTTGCGACAAAATCGCTTTAAATATTTTTTGTTTTGGTACTAGATATGATCACAGAGTATCAGGTTTCATTCTCTGTGAGGTTCCTCCAAAAACCAATTTTTTTAACAGCTTAAGCGAGCGCGCTAGTTTTTTTGTAATATCAGTAGAAATTTAAAAGACAAATATTTTAACATGGTTGGGGAGTACCACCCCACCTCCCGGCCCGGAACCCCCCAAATGGACCCCAAAATCAATTTTTGAACAATTAAGTCAAGATGCTAGTTTTTTTTGATATGAAGAGATTATGAATTGAAAACTTTTTTGACATGGTCGGGGGGCTTCCACCACCCGGATCCTCCAAATGGACCCCCAAAAATCCATTTTTTAACGACTTAAGCTAGGGCGATATTTTTTTTTGATATCAGTAGGTATTTAACCGACAAATACTTGGACATAGTTTGGGGATACCACCCCTCTACAAACCCCAAAAATCAGTTTGCTGAACGGCTTAAGCTAAGGCTTTACTTTGTATTGATATTAGGAGATATTCAAGAGACAAAAATTTTGACATAGTTTGGGGGTACCACTCCTCTGGAACCTTCCCGAATGGATCCTGCAAAATCAATTTTTTGAACAACTTGAGTTCGGACGCTATTTTTTTTGGATATCAGTAAATATTTAAGGGAAAAATTTTTTTACCAAGTCTGGGGGCACCAAACCCCCGAAAACCCCCAAATGGACCTCTCCAAAAATCACTTTTTGAAAGCTAAACTTAACAAAAACTTTGAACCACCAAAGCTAGAAACTTTACGTTTGGATATACAGTATGATAAGTCTATGTATGAAGTTGTGTACCTGCATTTTTGGAAGCGCTACATCACGTGGTTTGGGGCAGACGCGCCAAAAACTTGTGATAATGAAACGTAAGTTTAATAATTGATTTTTGACGCGTATGTGCTGCTGTGGCCTAGTGGATAGAGGCGCCAGCATATGAAATCATTGTGATTGAGAAGACCTACATTGAACCATTCAGTTGGCCATCGCTTTTCTAATTTCTAAAACATGTTGAATCGCGCATATCTTTTGTTTGGTTAGCACACATCCTCTTTTAATATTTTTTATTTTGACATTAGATATGATCAGAGGGTTTCAGGTTACATTCTCTATGAAGACCCCCCAAAATCTTTTTTTAACGGCTTAAGCTAGGGTGCTAGTTTTTTGATATCAGTAAATATTTAACAGACAAATACTTGCACATAGTTTGGGGTACCCCCCAGAAATCACCTCATGAACCTTACAAAATCAATTTTTTGAACGGCTTAAGCTAAGGCTCCAGTTTTTCTTTAATATCAGTACATATTGAACGAGCAATTATTTTGATTTAATTTGGGGTATCATCCCCCTAGAACCCTCCCAAATGGACCCAAAAACATCATTTTTTTGAACGGCTTAAGCTAGGGCGCTAGTTTTTTTTTGATATGAAGAGATTATGAATTGAAAACTATTTTGACATGGTTGGGGAGCTTCAACCACCCGAATCCTCCAAATGAACCCCCCAAAAATCTATTTTTTAACGGCTTAAGCTAGGGCGATATTTTTTTTTGATAATAGTAGGTATTTAACCGACAAATACTTGGACATGTTTTGGTGATACCACCTCCCCCCCAGAAACCCCCAAACCCCCCAAACCCCGAAACATGTTAGGATCTCTAGTTTGAGACCTCAAACAGCGAAGTAAACCTTTCTAAAACATAAAACCCATTTTCATCAAATTTCAGCCTTCTACAATCTATCGTTTCTACGGTATTTCATTTCAAGTTTAAGATATCTCCACATCAGTGTTGCCAGTTAAACTTTCATCTTTTCTAAAATAGAGTTCAAGGAATCTTTCACAACTTGGTTTGAAAGCACTGAATGCAAGGCTTCAGCATGAATTAGTGATACTAATACAACAGAATAATTCGATTTCTAATATTACTGCACCAATTTATTTTATTTGCCGGAATAAATCGTCGAACTTGGCTCTATATTATTTCGCTTCTTATTTACTGTGCTGGTCTGCGCGTTATTGTGCTTTTTAATTTTTGAACGTCTTTTTTCAACGGTTTATTTCCAGCACTACGCGCAGCTCTTTTTGTTATTGCCGAGTTCTAGCGTTCACTCTTTTATTTCAATTGGGATTTAATAGCACTTCATAGGACGTTTTTTTTAGGTTTGTCACACGTCATCAACTACTTTACCTTCTTGCGTTGTTGGGGTTCAACTTCAATTATTTTTTTATCGTGCCTTTTTGTTCATTTATTTGGTTTATTTTATTTGAATTAAAACTATATTCTGGGCAATTGGTTTTTGAATTTGGAAAACAGCACAGACGGTGAAGGCTCAAGTTTCGAATCGACTGAGCCACTTAGGAATTTCTTGCAATAGTTACAGAGGGCGTCTGTAACCACTGGCGGATTTAGGGGGGGAATGCATCTCCCCTCACCAGCCTTAACACAACGTGCATATGAACAACACTTAAATTATTTAAAAAAAAGCAATCAGTGAATAGTCGTTTGCCCGTGTGACTGTGATATAATTTCAAAACCCAAGGGGAGGGGAGGTGCAAGAAAATAATATTTGTGCAGCGAGGTTTTTACAAAACAAAAATTTGTCTTTTACAGGTTCGATTGATTTGAAGGCGCCAAATCAGCAAAACTCACAACTTGCACTTTTCAGCGATAAAGGCATAGGAGCACAACCAGTGGCGGAGTAATGTGGGCGGATGGGGGAATACATACCCCATTAGCGTAAAAATGACGTACATATGGATATTAAACTTATTTGAACAAAAGCAATCAGTGAATTTTCGATAGGCCGTGTGACTGTGATATAATTTCTAAAGCCCTGTGAGGGGAGGGATCGAAAAATGTAATTTTTACAGCGAAGTTTTTACAAAACAGAAATTAGTCTTTTATGGATCCGATTGATTTAAAAGCGCCGAATTAGCAAAATTTACAACTTGCACTTTTCAGCCATAAAACCTAAACAATGCTAATCATTTCTTAAGTGACATATTAGGCTTATAAAAGGTGAGCATTTAGCGAGGTCAAGAACATTAATCCTAAGCAGTAGTGTAGCCAGGGGCGCGGGGGGGGGGGGGCTATATTCCCTCCATTGGCCTGTCAACCAAAATGCAAAATAAAAAATATCACGTTTTTAGCACTTCTGAGACTGTTTTTCGCACTGAAATAGACCAAAAAGTGATTTAAAGCATTTTTTTGAAACATATGCTTAAGAGGGGCTAATTTGTCAAAAACAAAACTCACAAATCAAAAAAAAAACTTTAAAAAATGACCAAAAATGAGCAATAAAATTTGATCGCTAGTGTAAAAAACTTGAACACGGGTTTCATCAGCAAATATATTATAGACCTAAACTCAGAAATGGGATGTAGAAGCTATTCAGTATTGATTAATTACCAATCACTTGTCTCAATTCTCTTTCCATTAGCCCCTCTCCAATTATTTTTCTCTATAAAATATAGATGAAACAAATTACTCCGTGTGAGTTTTGTTGAACCATAAGATTTTATGCTTATGATTTACCAGCATCCAAACAAAAGAACTAAAGTTTTACCATTAACCACCTCTCACATAGGCCATTTATGCAACCAGTTGAATCATGCTTGCACAGCCAGTTTCTATGCTGCGTTTTAAAAGCATTATTTCATCAAACTAGTTCTGAAATTAAATTATTTTTGCAAAAAAATGCAAAAATTTTGAGCGATAAGGGCTCCGCCACCACACCTCTAAAATAGCCGCTCCGTTGCGAATTTCTGGCTATGCTTCTGGTTACAACACATCCGAATTTTTGAGGTTTTGTGCTTAAAATTTTTATCATCCCCCCCCACCAAAATTTTCTGGATCCGCCACTGTCTGTAACACCAAGAAAATTAGATTTTAAAGGGCAACACTCTTTGGGGAGATCTCCCAAACTTTAAAATGAAATATCTCAGAAACAATACGGCCCGATCTACACTGAACGTAAAATCGTGAGCGTACGAGCGTATTCTTAGATTGTTTCTACGCTTACGATTTTACGCACAGTGTAGACCAAGCTTTACTCATAGAAAGCTTGAATTTGGTAAAGATGTGTTTCAGATTATTTTTAATTTTTTGAGCGTAACTCTGAAATTGGATGCTTCATATCCTTTAAAAGAGGTTTAAGGCAAATATAAATTGCTTGGTTAGCATGAATACTTTCAAAGATAATACTTTTGAAGATATAAATGAGCCTTTCAAAGATATACTTATAAGAACTCCACACTTGAGGCAGCAAGGGGTTATTTATATCGTCTTGGTTAGCGATTTCATGGCAATTGCATTGGTAGCTTCCACTTCTCGTCGCACTTCTCAATCGGGCTTTGGTAATCTGATCGTGCCAGAAGTTTAGCTTCAAAAATGATTGCTTCTTCAATTTAGCGACTATTTTGCAGACTCTTGGTATTGTCTGTTGGCGAGACGAAATTTCCCGTTAACATTTACAAATTCGATTCTCCAATACGAGCTGCGAATTGCGAACAAGGTTTGATTGATATAAGCGGTTTGCTTTCATCCCTCCCATGCTACAAAGCTCCTTTAAGTGTTTCATTCTGAAGAATCTACAGGGTAAGCAACATGAAAAAGTTCATGTTTGAAGGGAAATCTTTATTTATGGTTTGCTGGTCTATTTCCTGAAATTCTTCAAAAAGCAGTAACACAACTTGCACTAGCTAAAATAATGTTTAGTCAAGCAATACTTTTATTGCTTATTTAGTTGCTGATTTACTGGTTAGTGCGTTTGTAAAGTTGTAAACGGGTCTGCTGTACGATAAAGCCTAATCCCGATCTCGCGGCTTTAGCAAACGTAAGCAAATTGCAAACGTAAACGTATTTTCTAAAATATTTTTCGGAATTCGAGCGCAAAATGCAAAAACTAATCAAAAATTTTCCATGCTATTTCAAATTAGTGAAGTATTTGTAGACTCAAGATCAGTGCCGCCACCAGAGCAAATTTAGTGGTGGTGGGGGCACTAACCGAAAGTTGGGGGCACTAAAATGGACTAAATGTTTGCAGATTAAATTATCCTTTACGGTTACAAACTATGTGCAATTTTAAAAACTCTGTATTCAAATCTAAAAAAAAGACCTATTTGGCCGGCAGCGTTTCTTAGCTCTTTTTTCTGCGCCCCATATTCGCTTGAAAAATCTATCTGCAGCAGTGAGTGCGACCTAAACAATCTTGAGTGGGCTCTAAAAAAAAACATATACAGCTGGTCTTTTAACAAGAAAAAGTTGCAGTTTACCAAAGGGGAAGGGCTTGAACCAAGGTTAAAATGTTTTATTTGAATAAGTCTCAATTAGGTGGCGTGCTGAGCAAACTAGTGCAACTTAATCGTTCCTTAGACGGGAGTCTGAGGGCGCAGCCCCCAGACGCTTGGCAATTTTTATAATTTTTTTGGCAAGAAATAGCCTTTTCAGCACCATTTTGGTTACATTTCGAAAGTTTTCAAAGCTATTGTGAAAGAACTAGCCTAAATTGCTGAAATTTGAAAATCATTCGAAAGAATTAAATTTCCCATTCCCTTCAGCCTCATTACTTACAGATCAGGTCCAAAACATTCTTAACCGCAACTACTTGGGGGTTAATAAGCCCCCCGCCTCCCTGGTTGCGCCGCTGTTCACGTATTATTTATTTTATGTCATGATCACCAACCAAGAAACGATAGTGTAGGCCTTCATCTCTATTACCTGAAACATTCGTAAGCGTTTAGCGACCCGACCCATGGTTTGAGAAACACTAAGAGAATATCGAATCTGCACAAATGAAAACCTGTGCAGTAATGTGCACCATGTTAATGAAAATATGACGGATTATGGTATCAAAATTGTGCTACAGCAGTTGGGTGCCAGTAATTTCGCAAAAGATCGAGACAACGTGAGACAAGATTTATGTTGGAACGTTATTATTACTTTTACATCATTGTCTGTTGTGTTGAGGTTATACGTGACGTTACAAAAAAGTATTTTGAGTATACCGAAATGGGGGGCACAAGCAGCCGTTAGGGGGTCATGGCCCCCTGCCCCTCCGTAGCGACAGCACTGCCCAAGACTCGAAGGGTGGCGTTAGAGTTCTCTAGTAGAGTTTGCCTAACTCAAATCCTAATAGAGAACTCTCCCTGCATCTATAACCGTTTTTTAATCACAAAACTACTACCTTGATTATAGCCTTACGCCGTATTGACGTCACAGTATGAAAATTTGGTGTTTGTTGAGGCTGTGTATTTACTTGCTTCTTTCCATACTTCTCTATGCAATAAAGATATACTGTTCTAGATTGGTTTTATTTAAAAAATAAGAACTGCCGGTACTTGAGGTAAAAAAAAGGTGCCTCAAGTCTTGTTTCACCATTCCTTTTATCCACGAAAATAGATAAGTCCGTTTGACTGCGTACCATCTTTGACGTCATTGGTACCATTGACTGTTTCAAAATTTTGTGACATCAGAAAAAGTTGACTTTGCAAAATTACTTGCAAAATAAGCAACGCGATGTTCAAGTGTTCGATTTAGTGGTATCAGAAAAAAAAAAACTTTGCAAAATTTCTGCAAGAAACTTATTTGTCCAGTCATTCTATGTCTGCTGATGTTGCACAATTTCAAAACGCAGAGATGCCAATGGTATGGAGTGATCAAATTAAATATGTTTTTTGCAAATAAGAGCAATAGTGGAACAAAGTTTGGGGCACATCTTTATTATTTCACGTAGTTTTCATTTCTTTAATAATACCAATCTCAAACAGTGTTTCTTTAAAAAGCAAAGCCACAGTTGATACCGATTTGGAACTCTTTGACCAAGCAAGAATCGAATTCCGTATGTCAGCTGCCGAGAAAAATTTTCCAAAGCGCTAACAATAAAGGTTTAGAGTTTAGACGAAATTCTAATCATTAGGGCATTTCAGACCAATGGTAAAGCAGCAACCTGGTCTTCCTTTCGCAGAACTTCCCCACAAAGTACATTGCTGGAAAACGACACAAGTAAATTTTGCGAGTTTTGGGACTCAGTTGGAACAACAGATGTCACAGAAACTGTTTCCATGACAACTTCAGGATTTCATCCTCTTCAAAGTTCAAAAACTTTTATTTGGGCGTGGTTTTTTTATCATCAACTGTACTCAAATTAACGTAATAACTTTATTGACATTTCGTGGCAAAAAGTTTAATTTGAAGAGATGAATTTCAAACTCTTAACTTTTTGTTTGCACAATATTTTGATTAATCTTAACTTTTTTGAAGACGCTCTTGAATCTTAAAAATTATTTGCACTTGCACCGAAAATCTGTATGTTTGTTTTAATGTTTTATATTTTTCAAGATGACAGTCTCTCAAATTTGTCAATTGATAAAAATAAATTCTTGAAAAGAGAACGAATTGAACCACCACGTGAGTTTTAACCTCTTCGGCTCGATCTACAATGGGCGTAAAATCGTTAGCGTACGAGCGTTTCTTTAGTTTGCATTCACCAACTGGTAACTTTGGTAAAGCTGCATACGCCGGACGCGATAAATTTCTGTTTGAAATATACTAAAAATACGCTGGTATACGCTCACAATTTTTTGCCCAAACGTGTAGACCGCTAGACCGGGCGAGCCTAAAGTGGTTCATATTTAGTTTTTAACTCATTGGGTAGTTCATTTATTTTTTTACTTCTTTTCAAGTATTTTCATTGTTAGAGCTTATCGGTGTAGAAATTAAAACGCGATGCTTTGTATTTTATATGTTTTTTCATTTCAAAATTTTTGTAAGATGGTGTAAAAATATTATCTCAAAGTTTTTGCAAGCATTAGATAACCCAGCTGGAAAACCTAGAATAGTATATTGCTGTAGTGCAGGAGATCTAGATTAGCTAGGCTAATTTTGTGATTTAGCCGCACCATTAGCAGTCAAAAGAAGAACCGATTAATGAAGCGGAAAGTGGTGTTCTTTCAAATGGCGCATGCCGTAACATGTAAGTATTTGCCCTATGGCTTTTTTGTACGTAGTTTTGCTAGATGCAGTTATGTTAATATACGATGTTACAGCAAATTAAAACTAAATTTTGTGTGGCTCAACTATATTGTCACATTGCTTCACTACACGGTTTATTTTAATTCTTTTAATAAAATAATCTGAAAAGTCAAAAATTTTAGTAAAATATAGTATTTTTTCGTCGATTGAGGCAAGCTATTTCAAGTTGCATATTTGGAAAATATATTGTGCTACTGCTTACGCCAAGGTTACTGAAAGAAATTGATAACAAAAAGAATTTCAGATAGTTTTAAGGCACACCAGCACCTTTCTTTCTGTTGAAAAAATTGGTTTTATAAACTTCAGACGAATCTGAAATTTTCGAATTTTAAAGCAAAATTTAAGTGAGAGTAATTTTAAATTTCAATGGATGTTATAGTTTTTGTAACACTGCATTTCTCGAACTCTGGTGTTAAAAATTACATAATTTTATCTTCGAGTTTGCGTACAGGCGGCTAACACGGCATAGTAACTAAAAACAGAGAACATGTGTTCCTAAAATCCATTTTTTGCCTTATGCTGGCGTTCAAACATACCAAACCACAATATTTAGCGAGGCCTGGTACGCATCAAAATACAGATTTTAGCAAGGTATGTTGTAAAAGCAGCGAAGTTCGCCTTCGTTTTAAAAATTACGACAGCAAATAACATAGCTCTGATTCCCGACAGCTTTTTTGACAAGTTGAATCAAAATCATGCCCAAAACTCAAAAGCCACATTTCTTTTTAAACATCAGGCTAAGTAAATATTTAAGTAGTCATAAGTCAAGTCTCAACAAAGACTCATGGACAGTTTTTTTTTGCTTTTTTTTTCATTCTTTGGATTAATTATAATGGATTGAACTTCAACAAAACTTGAAGAAAAGACGGCATCATTTAGTACCATATCATTCAAAAGAGAATTTGACTTTTGTCATGAAAAATTAATTTTATAGAAAACGATTTTTTGTGTACAAGCAGTAAGAGCAAAAAACATCGACAGTTTTGAAAGTACAATTTTACGTACTGTTAACATTGCAGTTGACGCGAAACGTAATCTCGTTTATTTTAGAGAAAAGGTTCAGAAAATACAATAGTTTTTTGTAGTTATTTCATTCGGTTTTTATTTTATTTGATACTAGAATTTCATCAAAAATAATGGAAAATTTGAGTTCAAAATATTGAAAGGGACAATTTTTAAATAATCCTCCTTGAATATTTTTTTCAAATTTGAGTTGAAATCGTATTCACATCAATTTTTATATAAATAACTTGGTAAATAATGCACTTCAATTTATTGTAGAATTAAATAATGCATTACTTGCAGAATTTTAGTATTGTTGAGCAGTATAATTATATAAGTTTTTAACAATTACAGTTTAGAATAGCTGAAAAAGTTAAGAAATGATTGTGAAAATACTTTTGGCTATTAAAATTTTTAAATTGCAGTATCAGCACCGAAATTTTGAAAATGAAATAAAATAATCAAAAACTAACAAAAAATTGGGTATAAAATGCACCAGCTATACTTTTCAATCAAATCGTGATTATTGTTTTTGCTATTTTCTGTAGCTGTATCATTGAAATCATCGGTTTTATATAAATTGAATGAGTCATCTTAAATTGATAGACAAATCTTTAAATTATTGTTTTTATTTTTATGGAAATTTGTTTAAAACTTTTGTCCAATATTTCCGCCTGAAGTTTTGTTAATCCACCAACAGTATTTAATTGACGTTGGTGTATTAGACTCTTCGTCTAACAAAAATTTTCTTAGAACTGTCTATCTTTCATCTCGAAAAGTTTTGATTAAACTACAATAGTTAGCAAGATAAACTTTTAACAAAACTATTCATTTGTTGTTGTTCCAACGAACGTTAAAACTGAACAAGCGAAAATCATGCTTCAAGTTTGTTTTTCCACTGTTGTTTTTTTCGTTTTGGCCCGTTTTGGGGCGGCTCAAGACTCACCGACAATCAACACCACGAGTGGAATGGTGATGGGGAGCATGGGCGATGTAGCCCACACATTCTACGGCATCAGATATGCAGAACCACCAATAGGAGAGTTGAGGTAAGGATCATTATTTTCAATATACGTCGATCATTAACAATAGTGACTCCTTATTGGCGCTACTTGCTCTTATAACAATTACACTTCGTTCTGCTACGAAGCTATTTACAGTAAGGGTCAGACCCGTTGAAGGGGCAAAGGGATATTGAGTATAGAGATACCCGGGGTGTTTTGAAGGGCCTGCGCAGATTTAGGACCTCGCTCGGGTTGAAGTAAGAGGGGTTGAAGCTTGATTTCAACGAAAGACCAAATATCTTGAAATTATGAGGAACGCCACTCGGTGTAACTCACAGCTAATTGTGGCAGCCTTTTTTTATTCCTCTCCCTAAACCCGAGGAGAAAATAGCTGTACGGTTGAAAAATATTTATTTGTGTATTGGTTATGTACTCGGTTTCGAAATTTTCTAATTGGTCTTGGGGAGGACCTCAAAACGGTGTTTGCTTTTATTGCACGCAATTTTCCGCAAAGAGTAAAAACGCATTACTTACAAAAACTTTCCACTTTTCTCGCACTGTGTTCAATTCGACTTTTTTTGTTTGTAATTTTTTGCAATATTGTAGTTATATAGTTTATTTATCAAGTTGTCTTGTCCAAGAGACAGCAAAAGAACCTTCCGGTCTTCAAAGCAAGCTGCTACCTCCCCACTTGTCTTTCACAAACGGTGGAGGCTTCACTTTTTCCGTTCAACTGTTTGATCGTCAAGCAAGAAAGCTGCAAATACCAGTCATGTAGTTTGACCAGACCGGGAATCGAGGCCATTGTTTCTCAATTCTCTTTTTGTCGTTTTTTTTTTTCACTTTCGTAAACGAACCGAAAAAATAAATCTAATAAAATGACGTGGTATAATCAAGAGATACAGATTTATCCTGCTCTATCACAACAAATAGTTCATATTATTATTTGCTTTAGGCCGAAGCGAGTAACGAATTTGCGGTGCCCATCTCTGTGTCATTATACTCTACATCTTAGCAACACAATTTCTTTCGAAGAAAGGTCGCAAGAAACTTGTGAATGAAAAAACGTCGCAAAAACGTGTAAACGATATCAAGCCGTTGGCAACAACGTGTTCGATTTGATCAACTAGGGATTTGAACCCAAGACCTACCGTTTCAAATCCAAAAACTTTACCGCTTGACCAACTTTTCGGAATGGAAACTTCTAAAATTTAAATGCCGGAACAAAAATTTGAAAAAAAAGACTTTTTGAGCTTTAATCTTTTCAGGGAAAAACATTTTTACGGAAAAGATTTTCCAATAAAAGATTCATAGGTATACTCCATCAAAAGCCTAAATGGCACATTAACAGATCGAAAATGGGAGTGTCGTTTTTATTTACTTGTGCTTTAATGTTTAACTTTTAGTCAAATATAATTTTGTTCCTTTTGTAATATTAAGATATTGCATGCTGGCTAATTTATTTTACTGTACTCTATTAATCATAAACAAGCTTACTTATCTATGTTTTTTACCATATTAAACAAATATTTGCTTATTTCTTGCGTTAAAATATACTGATCACCTCCGGTTATAATATCGTTGTAGCTTTAAAATTTAGAAAAATACTGCATTGCCAAGCTGACAGCCGTTTTGCGAGCACAAATTCTTAGCCGGTACAAACAAACTGTCCCGATAGGCCAATAGTATCGATACAATGCTCTTGCTTGGAAATAGAAAAAACTGTCAAATAAGGATAGGCTTAGTCTGCATGAGTAACTGACTGTTTAAACCGTCTTCGACTGTATGCTTTGTCCCAAACTTGAGCTTCTTGGCGAAACTTCTATGCAGTTTTTGACAGTACTGGTATATGTGCGATTGCGCATATATGTGCCAAACGTCCTCCAAAGTCCAAAACACCTTTCTTCATCTACATACCGTAAACTAGTTGGTAAAGCAAAATGCCGATTTTAATGACATTGCAATTTTGACTTTAAACTTTCAGGAAATTTTCATTGTCCACAAGCATTGCGAAAAAATAAACTATTTTCAGATTTATGCCCCCTATGCCAGCAAGTTATTCCGATACTCCATTGAATGCAACACAACAGATGTTTCGAAGATGTTGGCAGAGCATTGAATTAGTCAATTGCACAAGTGATACGAACTGTACCGAAAATGTATGATAAACTTTTTTGGAATATTAAATTCATTTTGGTTTTGTTCAAAAATTTTGTACGTTGTAATCTGTGTCGGAAGATACGTGATTACAGTTTGTGTAGTTCTGTCGTTTTAGTCTGATCCAGAGATGGAACCGGTCAGGATTTTCTCGACCCGACCCGACCGGTAATTTTCAAAAGCACTGCCGGTTGACCGGTCAGTCGACCGGCCGGTCAACCGGTTTCTGACCGGCCCGGTCGACCGGTTTTTTTACAAAAAGATTTTGTTCACTGATCAATGTATCTAATGAAAAATTTTCAAAAGGGGGGGCATGTGTGAGGTGTTAAAATTTGTGACTTTGGACGGGGGTCTCAGAAAAAAAACGCAAAAAAACTGTTGCGTTTTTTGCAAAAATAACTCAATTTTAAGTCCGTTTTTGGTTAAGTTTCGGTTTGAATGTCAATGACCTGTTTTGAGCAGCGCAAAACGTGCACAAAATAAGAACAAAAAGCACTGAAGGGCACAAGCTAAATTATTAGACGTTCTTTCAAACGATATTATGCCAAAGGCCAAAAAATGAAGTTACAATTTTTTAGCTATTGGTGATACATTATTTGCAATTTGCCGAGCAGTAAACACTAAACTTTTTTTCGGCAGTGCTGCCTTTGCAGTTACAAAAAGATAAATCAGAACAAAATAATAGCAGAAGATAGGTAACAGTAAAAACATACGAACATCACAATACTTGTACTATTGCACCCAAAAACATTAAAATGCTAAAGCAATAACATTATATGTACTGAAAATTTTGTAACTAACAGCGTGAAAAAAGGAATACTGAAAAATTATGTCACTAACAGCGTGAAAAAAATTAATAATATAACAATTAGGCTGCTTCAACAACAGTTTGAGAAAGTATGGAAAGGATCTATTGCAAAACATTATATACTGAAAAAGCTTTTTAGCTCCACAGAGATTTATGTACGGATGGAACAATTAATATAAATCTCTGTGGAGCTAAAAAGCTTTTCCAGTACATAATGCTTTGCAATAGATCCTTTTCATACTTTCTCAAATTGTTGGTGAAGCAGCCTAGTTGTTATAAATATTATTAATTTTTTTCACGCTGTTTGTGACGTAATTTTGCGGTATTGTTTTTTTCACGCTGTTAGTGATATAATTTTCAATATTATATAATGTTATTGCTCCATCATTTTAATGTTTTTGGGTGTAATAGTACAAGTATTGTGATGTTCGTATGTTTTTATTGTTACCTATCTTCTGCTATTATTTTTTTCTGATTTATCTTTTTGTCACTGCAAACGCAGCACTGTCGAAAATTGTTCTGAAGAAGCTTCCCGAATTGGAAAGCGAAACGTCAAACCAATAAATAAACTCATCGGTAGTACGAAGTCGTCATGAAAAACTATCCCGATGAACGCAACGCGTCCGTTATTTTCATTGAAAACACTAAATTGTTATGTCATTGGCTAGAAAAATATTCGAAATATAATGTGCCCCAGCAGTTTGTAGAAATGCTGCTACTTCAGAACATGCCATGGTTAGTTAGATATAAAAAAAATAAGAGCTATGTCTTTCTTGCCCAGTGTAGAGTGTGGTAAATTTAAGTTGAAACAAGCTTTTCAAAGCGGCAAGATTTTAGCATGTAGTAAAAATATCTGAAATCTGCGCCACTTCTACCTTAAGCTGATTAAAATGGTGCTAAAATGCTAGGTAACGCAAGCCTCTTCCACATGCATACTTTATTATAATCTGATTACGCGATTTTAACGTATATTTTGCACTTTTTGCTTTGTGCCGTGGCCCAAAGTCGGGAGGCATGGCACAATACTCCCACCCTAAATACGTCCCTGGATGAGCATGTCTTAATGGTCACAGCATATTAGTCACAGCTTGAAACCATTCAAGAAGTGTTTTCGAAAGGTGTGGTTTGTTAATACTGATTTTTTATAAAAAGTTTTATGATAAAATATGTATATAAGTATATTTCGGTTGGTGCTTACATGTTTTTTAGTCGCCAGAAAGGAGAATTCGACCGGTTTTTCAACCGGCTTGACCGGCCGGTCGAAGAATCTCGACCCGACCGGCAACCCGACCGGTGCCGGTTGACCCGACCGGTTTCCATCTCTGGTCTGATCGTCTGCACTTTTAACCCTATTTTACAAGGGGAGGCATTTTTCCTTTCCTTCTCGTTTTTTTAATTGTCTTTAGAAACATTTTATTATTCAAATCAACTTGACTTCAAGTCGAAATTCATTACAAATACTCCTGAAAATTTAAAGTTGGTAAGGTATTTCCCGATTTTTGAGGTTTTTCAAAGTTACTTTCCCAAATCTAAGCATTTTTTGGAAAATATTCAGCTAAATTGACGTCATAAGATGTATTTGTGACGTAACTCCTTTTACTTGTGCATTTTATGACTCAGCATCAAAAACAAACATATGTACAAAATTTAAACCGCCTGTGACGTCACAAAAATGACGCCATTTTTCAAAAATATGGCCGTAACGTCACAACACTAACCTCATCAACTCAAAATCTATTTTTCTAAAAAATTTTGGTGAACACCAACCCGCTTGCCAAATTTGGTGTTTCCATGACTTTTGGTTTAGGAATGAGGTAAAGAGGGCATTTCTGATCCATCCCCTCGTTTAAAATGCGTTGGTCGAATATCCGAGTAAACTGGGTTAACAGTTAAACTCTGCAAAAATTTGAATTGTTTGCGAATTCGAGAATTGAGTCCACAACAAGGGTAAGCAGAGCGGAATAGTACCGCACAAGCTAAACTTTTCATCTGAAATTCAAGCACAAAACCGTTGTTCAAGCTTTATGTACATGTATTATAAGTTATACTGTTACAGGAACTGTCTAGCTACTGCACAGCCTAACATTTAAGCTTTAAAGCTGCAATTTCAACTTTTCGTCTCCTATTATATCAAAAAAATTTATGGTGCTTGACTCAGGCTGAAACTTGAAAAAATGATAGTGGTCTGATGGGTTTGAAACGGTTGCATTAAGGTGTTGAAACATATATTGAGCGACCGTTACTTACCGTCACATTTTGCGTGTGAACCAGCTGGATTGGAAACAAAACTAATTACATTAAAATAATTAAATTAAAAGATTAATTGCACTGAACTACACTAGAGGTTAAATTGCATTTGTTTCCACTTTTTTTTTAGGAACAATTTTACAAGAACACCTGGCTCTTTTTTGCTCCCCACTTAAGAACAAAAATCTAGAACAATAAATATTTAAGAACAAATGTAAAAGAATTGATTTCAAATTAAAAAAAGAAACTTAATTCGATACTGAATCAAAACGATATCTGTGATTTCCTCCTACTATTTGACTACTTGAAAGCAAAATTGCAACTATTCCGAAAGAATCGTTTTTTTTTCCACGCCGAGCAGGCAAGAGGCAACTGAGAAGTTTTTGGCAATCGTTTAAGTTCAAAAAGCTAGATTTTCGATGCTAGATATGCTTTACAATTTTCGATGCTGCAAAAAAGCTTTCACTGCTGTTTGCACAAGCAGACACAGCAAAAGAAATTCAACGGTTATGCAAAAATGTTCCATAAATTTATCATCCATGCTCTCTAAAATTTAGAAATAATTGAGAACAAATGAGATTTAACATTTGCACGATATTGAACAGTCACCTTTATTACAGCACGATCTTTACCTTAAGTTTATCAAGCTTCGAACCTTCGAGATTAGATTTTTGCTTTTCGCACACTGTTTTTCTAATTTGCATATAGTTACTTCCTGTGCGTCTTTCTTTTGCTCACACCTGGTAAAATCTGCAGAAGTGTTTGGAAGATGCGCAACTCCACAGCGTTTAATATCAATATTTGTGTTTTTCATTAAATTTTGTTATGGTGCTACTAGACCACCGCTGTTATGAAGCACCAATATTCACGATAATAATAAATAAATGAAACTTCGCCCAGTTTTAATTTGTTGTAGCCCGTTTTCAGTTATTAATCTATCACCCATTTAGTTCCGTGAATCAGTCTTAATTTTTGGGCAATGTGAGTAAGAAGTCTTTTTATGTTTCTGTTGTCAAGTTGAACTTGAATTAGATTTAAGTGTTTTCGCCAACCTGGTTACACTCAATGTATTCTGCTGGTTGATATATTTTAAATTTTTAGCTGACAAATACAAGCCTTTATTTGGAATTTGGTTTGCTTCTTGAGCAAAAGATCGACTATACCAGACATTGCCTAGAGCACAGACTTACTAATCAATTTATAACAACCTTCAACCCAAAATTTACTGGTATAGTTATGCAAAAAAAATAGTGCAGAAAAAAGTAAGTGCTTGCGTAATTGGACAAAATTAAATTTGATTTTAGTATTCGGAAGACTGTCTAATCCTAGACATTTATGTTCCATCAACTGTCAATTATTCCAGCGAAGTTCAAGCTGAACTCCCGGTCATGTTTTGGATCCATGGCGGGGGCTTCGAATTAGGTTCTGGGTCAGAATTGCTTTATGATGCTCGATGGATGGCAAACAAAACAAATACAATTGTGGTATCCATTAACTACAGACTAGGTGGGTGTGTTAATTTGTACCTTTTTATGGGCAAAAAGATGAATATTTTCAGCTAAAATTGTATGAGGTTTTGCAACAGCTGAATGATTTAGAAAAATCTCCGTTTCTTTTTCTTTTGAAAACATGATTAGTGTCTAGATTATTTCAATGACCTCCCTTTTGTAGCAAATCAAGGTTAAAACCGGCCATGTCTAAACCTCTCGCGTCAAACCATTCGTGAAAAACCTCTCGTGTCAACTCAGTAAAGTAATTATGAACTTTCTTCGCAGCGTATCCAGTTATCCAGGTATCAGCTTACATTGTTTGTACTTTGTACAAATATAGTGATAAAATTTTGGTCTCTGGACGATAAACCGTATTTTTTCTCCAGCGCAATTGCTAAGATTACAATTGTTTTATTTTTTCAAAGGGGAAGAGCAAGATTAAAATTTGTTTGGGTTGCCTTTCAGCCCCCGTCCCTTGTAGTATAAACTGTGGCAATTTTGTGTGATGTAAAATCGCTTCGCAAACGATTTGAATCAGCAGAAAAAGTCGCAAATCGCATGCAAATTTAATGATTAGTATCATTGCCGAGTAACCGTAATCACAAACAAACAAATGAGAGTATTTCCCACTTATTGGTAATTTATAGCTCGTACTTTGTTCTCTTGAGATCAAGCGGGTAGTTTCGGAATCTTTTTCAAATAATTTTTTATTACAGCTAATATCAGAGATACCCAAAATACGCCTAGATCGATTGAAGAGCATAATATGTATTTGCTTATCGATCATGTAATAAAATACGTGGTACCCAGGCCTTGATCTTTGTTTTATACGTGCTGCTGAAAACTTATTGCGTTTTTGTTCCACTGTTTACTGTGTTTGTTTACCTAGCTATCTTAACTAGATGATAGTAAAGTTGCTAGTAAGGTTGACCACACTTGTCCACTAGATGTTTTATATCATAGTCGGGGGAGACTTGTGTTTCAATGCTAAACTTTAAACAGAACGATAACGCGAATATCAATTTTTATTTATTGGAGACGCCAAAAGGAACCTCATGGTCTTTGGGGCAAGCTGCCACCTGTCCATAGGTGTAACCAGGATTTTTGATTGGGGGGGGGCAAACCACAAATCACATGTAATGACGTCATCAGAAATTTTCGAAAGAGGAACGAACTTTTTGTGGGACAAAGATGGTGTAGTTTGGAAGATCAGAAGCCGTGGCCTGTGTGTTTGCACCTAATCAGGATTTTGCTATAGGTAGAGGACTTAAACCTAAAAAAAAAAGTACAAATGTGTAAATTGGGAGATGCATTGGGTAAACTAGCGTAAATTAAACGTATCATAGACGGGGGTTTGGGGGCGGAGCTCCCAGCCGCCAAGGTCATAGTGGTCTGGGGACGGTGCCCCTAGCCGCTGGGCAATTTATTGTAAGTTTTTGTAAAAACTAGCTATTTTAATGCCATTGGATCAAAATTCGCATGTGTTTAGAGCCATTTGAAAGAATTTAATTTTTAACATTTGAAAGTCAATTGAAAAAATTAAATTATTCAATCCTCCTTTTACTTACAACTTAAGTACAAAACATGTTTAAAATCTTGCATTTTGAGGTTAAATTTTGTAAATTATTTGGCTCAGGTAGGGGAAAATAAGATACATTGCCTCGTATAATATTTTAGGAGTAAATAATAATCAAGTCGAAGATTTTCCTAAAGAGATTTTTGTTTTGTCATAAAAACAACCAGTTGTAGAAGTGCATGTACGACCAGGGGGTCCATGCCCCGCGATTTAAATTCAGTAATTTCTTCAATGACCTTTTCACCCAAGCTAACTTTTTTTCAAAAGTATTTTGTCGCATAAAAACTGTTGAGGTAGGAATGGATTGCTATTCAAAAATAGAACAATAAATGATTACGCTTACAAACCATGTTATAGCCCGGGCTGGATTTATATTGCGCGTGGCTTTTGGTACTTTGGAGATTTTCGCAGCATCTTCCTGCCAAATACAGGTGAAGACCAAAAAAAAGTCTCACCATCTGAGTGCGGGGCTCCTGGCACTGTGCATACAATGATAAAAAAAAAAACAACTTTCAATTTCTTCCAGGTTATACAACTAAATTGGTTGGCAAAAATTGAATTGAGGAGCTTGGTCGTCAATATTATTCGCAAAATGCTAAAAGAAAGCGTGGTATGCAATAAATGCTAAAAGAAACTGCAACAATAGAATTTTTGTCACATTTTTATCGCAGGTGACATTTCAATTGGGAGGGGCGGGCCCCCTAGTTACGCGTATGCACGAGCCCACTTGTATACCACTCACCCTCAGTGTGAAAACTTCACACTCTCCTTTCAATACTGAACTCCAAGGAGGGAAGCTGTTAAATTGTAAATATAAGTTGGTTATTTTCGTAGTCTTTGGTTTTAACCCCGTGATCGAAATCGAACCTACCGCTTCAAAGTACCAGATGTTTTATTTGCTAAACAAGACCAACAAGCAATTAGTGTTCTACCATTACAACATGTAAAAAAGAATGCAAGTTTTTTTAATAATCATCTCTGATAGGTTGCTTTGGTGGCCTTGTCTATTCCGAAGGAGAAGTTAGTTTTGACGGAAACCAAGGAATAAAGGATCAACAGCTCGCTCTAAAATGGGTTTATGACAACATTGAAAACTTTGGGGGAGATAATTCTCAGGTAAAAACAGATTGGTGTTTATAATTAACTCTGAATACGGATTGTTATATTTTGTACTAGTTCTAGTGAGGTTGTGCTAAATTTTGAGATGAAATGTTGAAATACTGTACGCTATATAGATTTCGGAATTTGTTTTTTGTTAGCAAAATTACCATAGAGTAAGTCTCATCATTTGCAGAAGTTAGTGCTTGCCTTAACGCATTATTAACATTAAAAAGGATTTTTGTAGATGTTATCTGTTGTTTTTTTCGTTTAGGGGACGTCAATTTGCGTAAGTTCCAAAATCTGCGTTTCAACATAATATTAAATGAACGTTAGCCGTATTACGAGTCAATTTTTTGTTTAAGCTACGATCATAGGTGGGCACAAATCGCTAATCCGCTATTCCGCTAATCAGCGAAGCTAACATTTCCATTAGCGGAATAGCGTTTCCGCTAACGTTCAAAAATGTTAACGGCTGGTTATCGAAGCTAATTTTTTTAGCCAATCCGCTAATCCGCTAGAAAAAATAGTTGCAACCGTAGTTTTGATAAAGCATATTCTAAAATTTACCACATTTAGCCGTTTTTGTATGGCATTGCCGCAAACATCGTGCTTCGATATGGTAATGCTTTTCTCCATAAATGGGCAAGTTAATGCAAAACGTTAGCTTCGTTAACCACTAGTCCGTTAACAAACTTCACACCTCCGTTAACGTTAATCCGTTATTTTCAGCTTTAATTAACGGAAGTTGATAAAGTCCGTTAATTCGTTAACATTTTGAGTGTAGTTTACATTTCTTCTTATTCACTCGCTTCTAGAACACGTATTGACGCTGTTGAGCTGATTGTAAGGAAATATTTATTGCTATGGTGGTCTTTTTGTGTTTTGGAAATTACACTTTACAGTCTAATCTAAGTTTAAGACAAAAATAAGTTCAAATGCACTAACGAAACTGCGATCGGAAAATCTTTGGAAATTGCAAACAGCGATAATTAATACACCTATGAGGCTGCAGCTTATTATTGGCCACAAAAAAGCGCTCCTTTCTTCGCTTCTATAAAACTCGTGCTAATACACAACTTAGTGTTAGCAGTGCATATTGGTTTGTACCGGTACTATGAATTAATGGTGCAAGATATTAACGATAAAGACCTTAACGGAAGTTAACAGAACTTAACGGAAGTTACTTTAGTCCGTTAACAGAACGAAGTTAATTTAGTCCGTTAACATGAAAAAACTTTTTAACGGATTAACGAGTTAATGAAAAAGTTAGCTTCATTATTAGCGGATTAACGATTAACGGACTTGTGCCCACCTATGCTTTTCTCGCGTTGGTAATCACTCCAGTCCATGACATCACAATCCTGGCCTTGCTCGATCGCGAGCCAATACGAGATTAAAATTTTGGAACCAGCATTTGGAAAAAGCGCGATAAAAATTGTTTATGTCATATTGAACTTCAGTTAGTTTATGTTGGCCAGCGGGCTGCCGCTCCCGACGGATTATCAATTCAGTAGAAAGCTCTTTCATTTATCATGCAGAGCGAGCATCCAGAAAGAGGGAGCAGGAAGATTAAAATATTGTATCAGGAAGCAAAGGTGCAGTTAAAGCCAGTTACAGACGTTGCATGCTTGCCTAGGTTTTTGAGGCCGAGCAGTAGGCTATACCCGTTGTGGTTACTTCTTTGTAGTCTGACTGAAGGGCCCAAAAACCGTGACAACACTTTGCTGTTGAATAAAGTTTTGGAACTTGGAAATTTCGGAGGGGCAATATGTTTAGATTTGGCTGATCGACTGAAAAACGCGATATTAAAATGATTTGTACTAATTACGAAATTGGTTTTTCGTTTTTTCCGTCTCGTATTGTACTTAATGGTTAATTAGCGGATTAACGAATTAGCGTTAGCTTCCGCAAACGAAAAATTTGTGTTATCGGATTAGCGTTAGCGAAACTAATCTTCTCAATTTACGGAATAGCTGTTAGCGAAGCTAATTTTTGAGTTAGCTGTACCCACCTATGACTACGATACATGAAAAGCATTCGTATAAACCACGAACATTTAGAGGTACTTGTGTTAAAATGGAAATTAGTTAAAATTTTGTGAAAACGCCCTAATGTACGGCTACATCGAAAATTGAGATAAAAGCAATTAATTCTTTGGCTTTAGATCACAATATTTGGAGAAAGTGCTGGGGCCCATTCTGTGGCAGTTCATTTGATGTCGTCCGAGAGCAGGCGCTTCTATAGCAAAGCCATACTCCAGAGTTTCGTAGCATCGATTAATTTTCAAACAAAAGAAGAAGCCCAACAAAAAGCTGTTGTTCTTTTGAACAACATCACTTGCACTGGAGATAAAATTGAATGCCTAAGGTAAAGCTTTTTCAGTCAAAGTAGGCTTTACTCTATAAAACTTCAAGAATGCGACTAAACAGTTAAAACTATTTCGTTCTTTCTTTTTTTTTTTTTTCTTTTTTTCTAGATGAAGCTTATGGTGTTTATTGAATGCTTCACCGCGTAGAATCTCAGCTATGCGCTGGGAAACCAGGTATAGAGACAGGGCGTTACCATACTTTCATTTAATTCAAGCATTAAAACGGCAACCAGTTGAGCCATTCTCGGCCAAGCGGAAAGCAAATCGATTTTTTTGATAAAATTTTATCTTGCTGATTCTGTCATCTGATTGGCCTGAAAATCTAAACATTTCATACCATTTCTTGTTTTCGAATTTTAGAAATGCATCTGCTCTCGAGCTGCTGAATACTAATGCGAAGGTGATTGAGTCACAAGGAGAAAGGTTCATTGAGTCATTTCAACCATACCGGCCAATTCTAGACGGCGAAATTGTCACTCAGCCTCCCTTACAGTTTTTCCAGTCCCAGATGTGGAACACGGATAAGAAAATCATACTGGGATTCACAGCAGAAGAAAGTGCCGGTCTCAAACTGATAACCCCTAATGTAACCAAAGAACAGTTGTTTGTAAGTAGAACTCTTCCTATTTTACTCTTTCAGCAAAAGTTACTAAATTCTATTTTGTTGGAGTTAAACATTGTCTTCAAAAACTGTAAAAGATTTTGCTAATACTAAATTAACACCCAAATTAAAGAAGACGGCTGCAGGCAAAAGTATCAAGGTTTGTAATAATTTATGAGATTTTAGATTAGAGTTGTCTCCATGACTCCATCCAGCGTTGGGCAAGTTAATGAGAGACGTTAACTTCGTTAAGCGTTCATTTACTAAAAATTTTTAAGCATTTTTTAGACTTAGTTAAAGTTAAATAGTTAACTGAAAAACAGAAGTAACGCAAGTTAAAGTTAAAAGTTAATTAGTTAATTTTATAAAAAAATTCAATATTACCTTACAGTTAATATCCAATAAAATGATTCCATGATTTCCATACGACATAAAAATTACTCATTCTGACTTCTTTTACTATGGTATTTACTACAATAATAAAAGATAGACAAAGTGAAAGCCTTTCTTTATTTTCATTTTTTGTTTCTATTATTCAGAGATTAGGACGCATGATGTAGCCTACAAATTTAACGGATTAACGTAAATATTAAAGTAGTTTAACTAAAGTTATAGTTAATAAGTTAACGCACAAAAGCTTTTTAACTTTTTAACTCGTAAATGAAAAACTTAACTTCATCATCAACGAATTAACGAGTTAATGCCCAACACTGTCTTCTCCATCGTTCTAGATCCAACTGTTTCAGAGATATTCTACATTAAACAAACCATGTTGAATAGAGTTTGAATTCAACCGACTCAAAAAGTGCTCGACAGCGTAGGCAAGAGCGAATATCATAACATAACACAGTACACTCAAAATTTTTTGACGTGTAGGCCCGCTGTGTTACGTTATGTTAAACAAATCCATTATAGTTTTCACGAATTTATTTGATAACAATAACGATCTTAATGGGCAACTCAAAAATTTTTACTGATATCGCTATATTTCAATTTAATCTGTTACTTTTGTTCAACTTGATGTGTAAGCGTATATACATGATTGCACTCAAGCTAGGCCGCAATCTACCTTGCTATATGCCCCGTTTTGCTTACTAAAATTGTCAGTATTATCAAAATGAAACCGGAGAAATTGATAATGTCTTTGAAGTAGAATGTCTCTGGAATAGTTGGTGAAAAATGATGGAGTGACTGCCATTCTAAAGGTGCGTTTACTCAGGCGCGAAGTGACTAAAATGTGACGTCATGGGCAACTTGCGAAAGATTGAAACTAGGGCTTCCATTTTCCTTGATATTCAGCATTCCGGAAAATGGGAAAAAGTTATAAAACTTTCTGGTATCCCGTAATTTTGAAGGGATCCCGGAAATTTTCTTTTCCGGGAAATTTGGAAATTCTCCGGATCTCGGGATAAATAATCAAACATAAACTTTCGCAGCATTTTTTAATTTTTTGAATATCTTAAGCGACTACTTACATTTTGATTCTACGTGGCCCTAGTCCATTTCAAAGGTTTTTCATTTAAAAGTTTGCTTGGCAACTGACAAGCTTCGATGTTTTTTGGGTTCGCATAACTTGCTTGTTGTTCATGTTTTTGAATAGTAATATTGAAAAATTATGTGTCGTTTTTGCTTGGAATGGGTGATCAAAGGAAGGCATTCTATTCATTTTCACTCGTTTGAAACATGTATGTCCTTTATGGCATACAAGGCTATGCGACAATGCTGCCACTGCAACGCAGTAAGAAGAATCATCAGTAATTGAACAGCTGATTAGTCTGGATTTGCACTGCAATGGGCGGTTTTGTTTTTTGTTATTTTCAAAAAATACGACGTCAAAAAGTGTCCCGGCCTTTCTGACAAGCCTCAAACGCAAAACCAGCAACCTTTTTGTTCTTACCATCCAACGGTCTAAACATAAAATGCCTTGGTTAGATGGTGCAGATTGTTACTTGGTTTGATTCTCAAGTTTGCCGTACCAATTTCGATTCTTTGCAAAGTAGCGCTTCGCTATTACTTTTGACGCTGAAACTGTAGCATATAAAAGCCCAAAAGCACTTGCAAAACCTGCCAGTAGGTTGCTAAAATGTATGAAAATTTTCCGAAATCACTACAGAAATTTCCGGGGAAACGGGAAATTGAAAAACCCCAAATTTTTTAGAAAATTTTTCGTCCCAGTCCCTGGAAAAAACCCTAGTTGCAACTGGTCGCGATTTTCGTAATTGGCCAATTTTGAGCAAGTGACTCGAGCGACCACTCGCGATGGTTGCCAACTTTCGCTTCCGGTATATACGCGCACTTGTTCCTAGTATTGCACAAATTTTAGACGTACATTAATTTTAACTTAAAGTTAAGCAATTACTGGAGCTACACAAATAAATCAAATCAAATCTTTCATTATACTCGTTGTAATACGCCAAAGCGTGTAACGAGTTGGCGGGGCCCATCTTCGCATCATTGCGCCCGGGCAACACAGCTTCTTTCAGAAATGTCGCAGCGGTGGCAAGCCGTTGGCAACACTGTGTTCAATTTGACCGGCCCGAGATTTGAACCTCAGACCTCCCGCTCCAGAGGCGAACGCGTTACCGCTCGACCAACTGGCCGGTGAGCTACACAAATAAATAAATAAAATAGAATGATCAAATTTTTGTTAATATTTTGTACTAATAGCAATACTTATCAAATCTAATCAAATCTTTTATTATACTGTATTACGCCGAAGCGTGTAACGAGTCTATGGGGCTTAACCCCATGTTATTGCGCCCTGGCAACACAGCTTTCTTCGAAGAAATGTTGCAGAGGTGGCGAGCCGTTGGCCTCCCGATCCAGAGACAAAAGTGTTACCGCTCAACCAACTGGCTGGTATAACGATATTTATCCAAATTTATTTGAAAAACTTTGCGGGATTAAAAAAGCCTTGAGCAGTTGTCTACTATACCCCGAATTGCCGCAAATGCATTTGGGCTATCTGCGCTGATTAGAAGCGAGGAATTATTGTAAACTTTGGTGGTCCAGAATTGACAATTATAACCTTAAAATTGAAGTGATTAAAGTTACTATTTCCAAAAATAATTTTGAGCAACTAACCTAATTTAAAACAGAAATTTTATGCATTTTAATTTTTTATGTTACTTAATCAGCAAAATACGTTGTTATTATTTAGGAGCTGGCTAGTTTATATGTCGACCCATACTACGGTCCTATGGCGGCCCAGTTCTACTTAGATGAAGCTGGAAGTCCCAATGATACTAGCTTTAACTATGCTGATATGCTCTCCCAATTAGTCGACGATTTTTCATTTGTTTGTCCGAATTATGCGCTTGCGAGGTAAAGATTTTTATAAATCTTTGGGCAATAATGTTTTTAACTGTGGAGATTTCGATAAGTTGGTTCAAACTTTCCGATTCTTTCTTGTGAATATAAGCAGTGGAAATGCTTCACTGCAAGACTCTAGCTTGGCGAGAGAGTCTGGGAGAAAAGTAAGCATTTCCAAAATCACTCAAAAACTTGGCACCACATCACCACACAAACTACCACCGCTGTAGATTACCCCGCTACTCTTCGGTTGCTTTTTACGACTTGTTGTTGTTGTTGTTGTTGTTGTTGTTGTAGCGCATATTTATCCTCCTGTCATCGGACAGCGTCAGACGCTAATTTGTTGGACAATCCGCACACTTTTCATTACTAGGACTACTTCGTGATTGGAGAAATCCGCACCTGCTTAGGAGTTTCCGATGATTTAATGTTCCCGTGGATTTCTTGGAACTCTTGTCCACTGAATTTGCTGCTTGTTCGAAGCCACCAAGCAGAGATAATCATCGTAAACCCTCTTATCCAAGGACGCAACAACGTGACCAGAGTGTGGGTTGAACCCAGATCATTCAATCAGGGTCGTCGTAAAAACGACGCTTTTACCCATTCGGCCACGCTGCCGACTTGCGGGTGCTGGGCCGGCGTAGCCAAAGTTTTCGAAAGTTTGGTCAAGCGCTTACCAGACTCGCCATTGAAATTAGGTTGGAGGTCTATTGGTTTCTGTTCCAAGGCCAGTTAAGCCGATCCTTGCAATGCTGTGACAAACTATGTCGTCCAAACAGGGCAATGCCTAGGAAATGTGCCTCGCTGATTCGCAAACACTTAACGAGTAGCACTGTAAGCAGTGCAAAATTTTTGTCAACGGGAGGTGTGCGAAGGATAGGTTAGCACGTTTGGACATGTCCCTTAGAATTAGAACCATTCATTCGGTCATATGTACAAACCACACAAACATAAAAGTGCGTTTGGGAGTTTGATTTACACGTGTTTCGTCAGTTTGGGCCATCAGCTCACCATATTTAGGACTAGACTAAAACCTAAATTCTAGTCGTCACCTATGTAGTTAACTAAAACGCAAAATTAATGTATCCAAAAATGTGCTAATTGATTATACTAGACTTAGAAGTAGGTAGTGCAGTATAAGAAAATACGGTGCGGAATTAAAACAACATTTCGACAAAAAGTGGGGTCTGTATTGGAGGAAAATTTGGTCCGGGGTTCTGCAAAGAGGCCCCTGCTTCAAGCAGGTCTCCCAAGTAATGTTGAATCAATTTCGATGACGTTCTTGTTTTTATCCCATCAAAAATTTTGGAGATCATATAAATTTGGATCTTAATTAGATTAGGAACAAGCAAAAAAAGACTTTTCCAACTGTTTTTGATAGAGTTATGCTTTCGATTTCTCGTTGTTGTGTGAAGTTTTGCTGTTCATAGTGCAAACCCGTATGACGCTATTAACATTTGCTATAGTTTTATTTAGCTAAACTGAATCATAAGCATTCCGGTAACTGTACGAGTTTGTTTTAGACTGTTAGTGTCGTCCATCGGAGCGGAGAAACTCCCGGTTTATGTTTATGTGTTTGACTCCAAAGTGAGGGCTTCAAACTGCGAAGAAATTGCTGGGAAAGCGCAAGGGGATCCATCTGTTTGCTTTTATCCATCTCATACAGCGGAACTGCCGTATGTTTTCCATTCGGAAAATGCCACAGGGTAATTACACTATTTTCTACGCTTCGCACAAACCTTTCCAACTCATAACTTACAGTAAAAAATTCTGTCTTATTAAAGCGTTTTTGAGTTTAACTTCTGGCATCAGATAAATGAACTGATCTTTAGATTAATGTTGACCGCCTGAATAATTGTAATGACTCAACATGTTATAACTTACAGATATATTTGGACTCCTGAGGGACAGATTCTGGCAGACGAAGTGATTCAATATTGGGGAGATTTTGCTAACACAGGAGTGGTTACTTCTAATCCTCATACCTGGCCACCGTATGAGGAAAGTGCGACTGTAAGTTTTGTAAATCACAAATCGAAAATTTTAATACAATATATGCCAAAAAAAAATAGCCTACTTATAGTGGTTTTGTATTAGAGGCATGTTTTTTGACTTTTTATTGCGATAAAAGTAAAATTTAGCTGAATCAAATGTGCTTTGAGCTAATCTTTGCACTGCAACAAAGGTAGCCTATGAAAATCATGTAAGATTTTTTTTAAAAAAGCAGCAGTTTATCCAATGTGATTGAGTCAATTTTAAAATCGAGCTTTATCATATACTCGCTTTTTTTTAAAGATGACATACTGGTTGAATTACGTCGAAATGTGACACGAGTTGAATGGGTCATCTTGGCATCTATCTCTTGCTGCTATTAATGATTTGATTCCTTGCAATACGGTTCACGTAAGAGTCGTTGACCGTGAGGTCCCTTCGTGGTCTTCAGAGTTATCCTCACATTTCAAATTTGTTTTAGACTTCGATACATTTTAACCAGTGTATATCCAGAGCTCATTTTATCTTGTTTTACAATATTGTACTTGATGATGACAAAAATAATGTTGAACCATTGTGTAAACTGTATCCAATTTTACCTAACTGGGAATTGAACCTCAAGCAAACTCGCTACGTTCGACCTACTGGTTGGTTTATAGCCGGTCTATCTTTTTTGTATTATTCATTTAAATATATGTAGTTCAGATTCTAAAATCAATTCGAAAAGCAAAATGCTGCGTATCAGCTTTTAGAGCTGGAGGCGATAATTTTATTCAAATGTTTTTTTAGGTTAGCACTGGAAACGTAATGTGGCCTTCCTTCCGAATTGCCTACAATGAAAGCATGGTGTTGGCAGATCATAATCGAGTATACTGCGATTTTTGGGACTCCGTTGGGATATACGTCAATCTGACGTCACCAACTACAACCGAGACGATGACCACTTCGGGATTTACACCGCTTCATAGTTCGATTGTATTGATATTTTCTTTTGCCCTTTTCAAGTTCATTTTTCAACTGTAATTTAACTTAACACATGCATCTGCTTTACGGTAATTGACGTATTGAATCGATTAGTTTCTGTAACTTCAATTTTTGTGGTGCCGTAATGAATGTGCTGCGCTTGCGACTAGTTTTATACTCTCAGCAACGATACGGAGATTTTGCCGAAATAAATCATCAGATATAGACATGTGCATTGTGCAATCTTTTCGATACATTGAAACGGAAATTTAGCAAGAACCGAATATAGGTTACTAATACGACCAAATCAGTCCCTCTCGAATTCCCACATTGTTGTTGCGGCGGGGCCTATTTATCCTGTTGTCACCGGACAGCGTCAGACGCTCACTATTGGACGATCTGTACACTTTTCATTGCTGTCACTACTTCGTGCTAGGAGGAATCCACACCAGCTTAAGTGTTTCAGTGATCCAATGTTCCTGTAGATTTCTTGTCCACTAAATTTGCTGCCTGTTCGAAGCCATTAAGCAGAGATAATCATCGCAAAACGTCTTTTCCAAGGACTCAACAACGTGACCTGGGTTCGGGTTGAACCAAGATCATGCGATCAGAGTCGTCGTAAAATTGCCGTGGTCGGAGCATAGACTCTTTAACAGTAGACTGGAAACTGACAGTTTTGATTTGTTTTCTTCACGGTTCATTTGTTCCAAAATATGTCGATTCGTCCAATCAGCGTAACCTTTTTCTTTGCGGTTCATTCGTTCTACGAATATGTCCAATCAAATTCGTCCAATACGCGTGACCGCAAAACCTTCGCAACAAAAGCAAACTTTTTTTCTTCAATCCTCTTCTCTTTTTCTCCGCGCGTCTATGTCTTGTCTACTGAAAGAGTCTATGGTCGAAGAACAGCAAAGGAACGTATAGTTTGCGCTTTTGAATCAAACTGCTACGTGTCTACTTGCTGTGAAGCTTCACGCAGTTAATTTTTATGTACAATTTTGGAAGTTTTTTATAGTTTGTTAGACCCTTCTGGGAATCGAATCCACTTCCATAATTTCGGTTCTCGTTGCTCCACTGAATGACACATATACTGTAATCTATAGCGAAATGTCGATTATATTTTCTTTGCCCAAGCAAATCAACATATCTGACTATTTATTCAACTTTATTCTAAGCACAATATCATTAAAATTAGTAAAATGTTAAACTAGCACAAAATTATTACAATTGAAAAAATAACAATAGAGTTTTAATACTCTTTACCTAGCACCACTTGAGGATCAATGAAGTAGTTCTGAAATAAAAAGTTTGATAGTAAAAATGGTCGTTTAAAATGGATGAGGTAAATTACACTCGAGTCGTTTATCGATCACTAATTGAATGAGGTGGATCGTTTTATTTCCTAGTCAGGTTCAAACTTAAAACAAAGATCAAGACTGATTCCAAATTAAGCGGTGCTAAACTTCACCGTTCTTTTTGATGTTCACCGATATCAAAAGATGCAGTAGCGTATTTGTATCGATCAAACACAGTCATCGTCAATTTAAACTAATATCAAGAATAACGAATTTATAAATAACGTGTCGGTAGCGTTAAGCGTAGTCAATGACCATTCATTGAATATTACAGTTACAGTATCATGAAAAAAGTTGCTGTGCCGTCTCTTATGCAAAAAGACTCGCAAATTTCATCAGTTCGGTAAATTCTTGTCGGTTTGCTTTTCTTCTGTTCATAAAAATTGCTGATCGCATATGATGAATTGGAAACGTTTCAAAGTTCTAAAAATATTATTTAACAAATTGGTAAGGGGTACCAAACCTTCAAATATATGGTGATATGCTACACTTTTTAGGGATTCGAGCCAGTGACGTAGCTAAAGGTGAGTACCCGGGGGAGCGGGCAAGCTTCTAGAGCACCTCCCAGGCAGAGTAATATTAGTATACTCCTACCGAAAGTATTTTACATTTCATCCCATATGTACTGCATACGCTGCTTATTTTATCCAGTTTTACAATATTATTATTGTGCTTGATGATGACAAAAATTACAATACAGTATGTTCTGTTTTCTGCAAAATCCTCTCCTATTTTTAGCTAAATCTGGATCCTTCTATTAGAACAAAGAAAGCCAAATTTCTACCAGCCCTTCTTTTTCAGAATTATTTAGTCTGATATTTACCATAATCTTTCTTCTTGTGCGTAACCTCGTTTTCGGTAACGTATTGAAATGATCGTCAGCATTTCGGAATACCGTTTTTATTACATCATTTGTGGAGTGATGAAGGGTCACTGCTAAATGTTTTTCATTCTCAAAAGGATCTAAATTTTTGTTTAATTGCGTACCGTATCATGAGTCTAAACAAGAATAAATCAGTAAGACCAGTGATACGCTATTACACAAAACAAAAAAAAAACACACACACAAGCAAAATTAGAACTACAATCAGTACTTAAATTGTAAAATTTTGCATGGGGGGACGCTTTTGTGGTCTTGACCAAACGCATTTGGCATGCGAAAGTTCTTTAGTGGAAATTATGTAATTCAATCGCCAAAATTGAATGAAGACCAAAAAACAAAAAAGTCTTCGCCGAAAATTGAAGTATTTTTCCCAAAAATCAGGTGAAGACCAAAAAAAAGATCTTCATCGCAATTTGGGATTATATTCGGCCGGAATTTGTAGGGTTTATCCGTGCTGGCTGGCTCTTTTTGGTCTGATCATCCAGCGCTCAAATCTCGATGGGGGGAAGCTGACTCTCGATGAGGGGACGCGTCCCCCCGCGTCCCCCCTACAATTTAAGTTCTGACTACAATACAGTACATTACAAATTTCGGCTGTTTCACATTCATCGACCTTTCAAGAGCAGACAACTTTCAATGTGATTTAGTCAAGCACTCAAAATAGATAGTAAGAAAAGATGCAGCGAAGCTGAAGCGGCGGGACATTTGGTGAGCCATTTTGGTAACTTGTAACACGCTTCGTGTAATTCAACGACTATGAAACATTGAAGATTGTCTGCAGCCAATGTAAGCAAGCCTTAGATAGTCAATGCAAAGTTCTTACTAGTGCTTTATTTTCTTCGTCATAAAAATAAGTGTCATAACCTTCAACCATATACCTCGAATTTCTTTCCGAAGGGCTTGGTGCGTTTATCTGGAAGCATGATTTGTGCAAATTGAAATCAAACAAAAACAAAAAACTGAGAAAAAATCAAGCAAGCGAATAACAGTACAATACGTTGCTTTTCAACACAAGTTTGATACACACCATGGCAAAGAAAGCTAGAACATTTATAACAATTACTTCGGTTGTAGTGAAACTGAGCGTGGAGCCTGTAAGATTGACACAGTGGCGTAAATGTATTCCCTTCCCCCCAAACTTAAACCAAAAAAATCAAAACTGTAAGGGCCGTCTATGTTAGAATGGTTTAAGGTAATTGGACGAAAAATAGCTGTTTATGGAAACACATGAGGTGGGCAGAACTTTATTTTAAACTATTATGTGTTAGATTCTCGGCTGCAAATTCGAAAAAATAGTTTTTCTGAACTCGAACTTGAACTCAAGTGCAACCGTTCGAGTCCGAGTTCAAATCAAATCTTTCATTGTACTCGCTGTAATACGCCGAAGCGTGTAACGAGTCGGCGGGGCCTATCTTCGCATCATTGCGCCCGAAAAACATAGCTTCTTTCGAAGAAATGTCGCAGCGGTGGCGAGTCGTTGGCAACACTGTGTTCAATTTGACCGGCCCGAGATTTGAACCTCAGACCTCCCGCTCCAGAGACGAACTGGACGGTTTCATTAAAAGTCCAAGTTCAATAAAAATAAATTCAAAGATAAAAACTTTGCAGGAAAGAAATATTTTTCGTGATGATGCTGCGTAAATTGAGAATGTGGTTCATTTATTCTTGGCCTTCGAGGCCAAGGCCAAAGACATCAAATTGTGTCCTTGAGGACGTCCTCGAGGCTAAGGACGTCCTTGAGGACTCCATCTCTGATTTTTCAACTTCTTTTGAAGCATTTTTATTGTTAGACTTATGGGTTTAGATATAAAAACGGGCTGCTTTGCATTTTACTCATTTGTTTGTTTATTTATTTTTTCATTTTACAGTTTTTGTAAATGGTGTTAAAAATATTTTCTCAAAGTTTTTGCGACCATTTGATTACCTTCTGGGAAACCTAAAATAAGATATAGCTCGTGTGCAGTAGGTCTAGCTTTGCATTTTGTGATCTGGATCAATTTTGTGATCTTTCTGCCAGCAATGGCAGTACGGTATGGTATACGTGGGTACAGTACCGTACGCTTCAATTTTTGCTAAGAAGTACGGTACGCGGGTACGGTATGGTTTAAGGTGCGATGTACGCTGTACGCAAATTCTGAACGTACCGTACTGTCATCCTTGCTCCGCACCTTTGGCAATCCTGCATTTCGCAATTTCGTGACATCACAAAAAGCAGGTTTTGCAAAATTTCTCGCAAACTAAGAAGCGTGATATTTGATGAGGATGGTAATAGTCAAGGATTCTACTTTAGCCATCGATTTCAATTCAAACTAAATTTATCAGTGACATTATACTAGTGATGTAATCTGCTGTATCAAAGTTAGGCCAGTTTTGATGATGTTTCTAGCCTATGAATAATATGAAATTTGAAGGCAAAAACGATTATACTGTAATTGATTACTGTCAGTGCTTAAATTGTAAAATTTTGCTTGGGGGGACGTTTTTGCAGTCTTGACCAAACGCATTTGGCATGCAAAAGTACTTTAGTGGAAATGAAGTATATCCGTCGCCGAAATTTAATGAAGACCAAAAAAAAAAGTCTTCGCCGAAAATTGAAGTGTTTTTTCCCAAAATCAGGTGAAGACCCAAAAAAAGGCTTTCACCGCACTTTGGCCGGAATTTGAAGGATTTATTCGTGCTGGCTGGCTCTTTTTCGTCTGATCATCCAGCGCTCACACCTCGATTGGGGGACGCTAAATCTCGATGGGAGGACGCTAACTCTCGATGAGGGGACGCGTACCCCGCATACCCCCTATACAGTTTAAATACTGATTACTAGCCTGTGATTACTATTGATTACTGTGATTACTAGCCTAAGTCTACAGGTAGCATTAACAGTAGCCAAGTTTTTAGATTTGGTTAGGCTACTCACTGCTACCAGTTGGTAATCGCGTTTCTTAGTCTTATACGAGAAATTTAGTAAAATCTGCCTTTTGTGATGTCACAAAATTACGAAATGCAGAGTTATCAATTGTACGGAGTCAAACGGATTAAATCGTATTTTTGCGAATATGGGGAGTTGTGAAAAAAGATTTGGGGCACCTCTCTATTTCATTTCTTCAATAAAACCGATTTTCAGCAGTATCTCTTTACGGAAGACCTGCACCGTTGTGTTGAAAAAATTTGATTTCATAAAATTTAGGCGAATCTGAAGATTATGATTTTAAAGCATTATTTACGTGAAACTAATCTTAAATTTCAACTTCGATATTACAGTTTTTGCAAAACTGCATTTCTCGAACTTTGGTGTTAAAATACTGTTTCATTTTCGAGTTTACGTGCGGGCAGCTAACACGGCGTGATTACTATAGAAAGAGAACTTGAGTTCTTAAAGTCTATTTTTTTGCCATGTAATGCTGGCTTTCAAGCATGCCAAAGCACAATATTTAGCGTGGCCTAGTACAGTATGCATCAAAATACAGGATTGGGCAAAAAAAATTGCACCCTTGGACAAAGTGTCACAACTTTTTTTTGGAATGAGATAACATTTAAAAATTTTTACCATTTCTTTACAACAATATATTGCGTAGCTGTGTAAATTTTATTACAAATTTCCTTAAAATAACAAAATTACTGGTGTTTAAATAGTGAGTATCACAAACAGCAATTGCATGAAAATTAACACGGCACAAATAGTAAGCGATTGTTCATTCGTTCAATATATTTCCATGTGTTGTCCGTTTTCTGCAATCACCAACCGCACACGAGGTCGAAACCCATCGATGGCATTATCATCGTGGAGCTTGGTATTTCAAAGTTATTATGATTTGAAAAAAGATTTGTTAGCATTCAGGCATTGTTACGTCACAATGAGTATGGAAAGGCCAATTATAAAAAAAAGTTACGTTACCTGCAAAAAAAACTTTGAACGCACTTTTGAAAAGAGAATGCAGTCTTCAATGTTTAAATAGACGTCATTTTATTTCTTCTTGGAATTTCATTGTAAAATTTTAAACAGCTACGCAATATATCGTTGTAAAAAAATGGTAAAAATTTTAAATTGTTATCTCTAAGCAAAAAAACGTTATGGCACTTTGTGTAAGGGTGCAATTTTTTTTTGGCCAACCCTGTACATAATTCAGCAAGGTATTCTATAAAAGCAGCAAAGTTCGGCTTCGTTTCAAAAATTACGACTGCAAATGACACTATGGTGATGATTCGTGATAGATTTTTTGGCACGTTGATTTTAAATCATGTCCAAAACTTCGAAGCCACACTTATTTGCAGACATCAAGCTACGTAAATATTTTAGTAATCATAAGTCAAGTCTCAGCAAAGACTCAGTAGACATTTTTGTTTGTTTTTTTTTCTTTGGATTAATTGTAATGGATTTTTGTAGTTATTTGGTTTGGTTTTGATTTTACTGAAAAGCTAGTATTTAATCAAAAATAATGGAAAATTTGAGTTCAAAGTATTGCAAGAGACAATTTTTAAAAAATCCGCTTCGAATTTTTTTGTAAATTCGAGATAAAATCGTACTCACATCAATTTTTGTACTAATAACTTGTCCAATAATGCAACGTAATGTCATTTATCAATGTATTTTAGTACTTGTAAAATTCAACTAGCTGAGCAGTATAATTATGCAATTTTATAAGAATTACAGTTTAGAATAACTAAAAAGGCTAAGAATTGATTGTAAATATACTTTTGGTTATTGATATTCCTAAATTGCAGTATCGGCTTCGCAATATTGCAAAAAATAAACAAAAAATAACAAACATTAGAGTATAAAACGCACCAACTACAGTAAAATACACCAACTAAACGGTTTAGTCAATTCATATTTACCGGTACTGTTTTTGCTATTTTCTATAGCTGTGTCAATTGTAACATCTATAGCTGTGTCATTAGTTTCAAATAAATTCAATTAGTTTTAGTCATCTTAAACTGGTAGCCTAATTTTTGAATTATTGTTCCTGTTGGAATGAACAGTTGTTTAAAACATTTGACCAATATTTTTTGCTGAAGTTTTGTTAATCTACATGCAGTATTTAATTGACGTTGAAATATTATACTCTTAGTCTGACAAAACATTTCTTAGAGCTGCTTATCTTTCATCTCGAAAATTTTTGAATAAACTACAATAGTTAGCAAATTTATTGTTTTTACAAAACTATATATTTGTAGTTGTCATAACGAAAGTTGAAACTGAACAGAGGAAAATCATGCATCAAGTTTGTTTTTCTGCTGTTGTTTTTTTGCTTCTAGCCCGTTTTGGGGCTGCTCAACACTCACCGACAATCAACACCACAAGTGGAATGGTGATGGGGAGCATGGGCGATGTAGCCCACACATTCTACGGCGTTAGATATGCAGAACCACCAATAGGAGAGTTGAGGTGAGAATCATTATTTTCAATATACGTCGATCTTTGACGATAGTGACTTCTTATTGGCGCTACTTGCTCTTATTGCAATTAAACTTCGGTTTGACACGAAACTATTTACGGGGAGGGTCAGAGCCGTCGAAGTTAGGCAAAGGGTATTGAGTACAAACAGTCTAGGAATTTTTTGGACGACCTGCGCAGATTTAGGACCCCGCTTGCTGGGTTGGAGCTTGATTTCAACCAAATACCAAATATCTTGAAATATTGAGGAACGCCACACGGCGTAACTGTTTTCCATGAATCCGAGAGGAAAATAGCTGTGCGGTCGAGAAATAATTATTTTTGTTTTCGTCATGTACCCGTTCCCGGAATTCTCTCAACGGTCCTGGGGAGAACCTCAAAACGGTGTTTGCTTTTACTTAACTTGATTTTCCGCAAAGAGTCAAAAAGAATAACTTGCAAAAAGCGTTCTCTTTTCTAGGACTGTGTTTGATTCAAATCAAGTCTTTCATTATACCAGAGGTGGGCAAAGCGCGATTAGAAGCGCAACTTCCGCAACCTCCGCAGTTGCGGAAGTTGCGTTGCGCTTTAATTTTTTATTTTGAAACAAGCCGGAAGTTGCGTTGCGAAATAAAGCCTTTAAAATTTGCAGCGCTTTAATTGCGCTGCGCTTTCAAATTTTTTTTCGGTTAATAGCGCAATTCTATACATTGACCGTAATTTTGTTCCATTTCGATCGAAATATTGATAAATGTAGGCCTTCTTTAGAAGTTTATTTACTCTTTTCGGTCAAAAATCGCAAAAAGTGCGGTATTTGCCCTGTGTTGTGAAATTTCAATTGCGGAAGTTAGGTTGTGCTTTAACTTGGTTCGAAAACGCCGTTCCGCAATTGCAGAATTGCGTTGCGCATCAACTGAATCAAAAAGCTCATTGAGAAAGTTGCGCTGCGCTTCAGAAATTAAAAAAAATAAATTGCGCAATTTGCGCTGCGCTTTTACTGGTTGAAAAGATCGTTGCGCTTTGTTGCGTTGCGCTTTTGATATAATGTTATTTGTGCCCACCTCTGCATTATACTGGTTGCAATACGCCGAAGCGTGTAACGAGTTGGCGGGGCCCAACTCCGCGTCATTGCGCCTGCGGGTAACACATCTCCTTTCGAAGAAACGTCGCAGCGGTGGCGAGCCGTTGGCAACACTGTGTCCGATTTGACCGGCCCGAGATTTAAACCTCAGACCTACCGCTTTAGAGACGAACGCGTTGTCGCTCGACCAACTGTCCGGTCCGATTTTGTTGTTTTTTTCTTTGTAATTTTTTGTAATAATGCGATTACATACATTGTTTACCTAGTTGTATTTTGTTTACCTAGTTGTCTTCGCCAGGAGACAGCAAAGGAACCTTTCAGTAGTCGAGTCGAGCAGCCACCTGTCCTTATGTCTACCACATACGGGGTAGGCACTGTCACTTTTAATTTCTGAATGTCATGCAGGGAAGCTGTGAACAGGGGTGCCGAAACCCGGGGGGGATATATACCCCCCAACAATTTGACTGTATCTCCCCCAATAGCTTGAGTATGGTCTACATCTGCATCCCCCCCCCCCCCCCCCCCCTTAATAATTCGACTCTGGTGTGCATCTGAGCGTAGGTGTCCACTTGAATTCGGTAAAAAAAAAAGGTTTCAGTTTTGTTGAAGACCTTTTTTTTGGTATTCACCTGAATTTGGGGAAAAAAGTGTTCTATTTTTGGTGAAGACCTTTTTTTTGGTCTTCATTTAATTTGCTCACCTGAACAAAATCGCGGTCAAGGTTCAACCCCCCCAATGTTGAAAATAGGGCAAAATTGGGTAAAAATGCAAATTATACCCCCCAATGCTCAACAAAGATCGGCACCCCTGGCTGTGAATATCAATTTTTGTAGCTTAACCGACTGAGAATCGAACCAATTGTTCTCAGTCCTTTTTTGACGTTCTTTTTTCATTGTTGTAAACAAATCAAAAAAATGAACCCAGAAAAGTGGACGTGAAACATCAAGAGTAACAGACTCATCTTGCTCCATCAAATCAAATAGTATTAGTTGATTATAGGCCGGAGCGAGTAACAAGTTTGCGGGCCCCATCTCCGCGTCATTACATCTCAGCACACAGCTCCTTTCGAAGAAACGTTGCTGGAAACTTGAGAACAATGTCAACCCGTTGGCAACACCGTGTTCGATTTGACCGACATGGAATTTGAACCGCTGACCTATCGTTTTAAACACTTTACCACTTGACCAACTTTCAGGTATGGAAACTTCTTAAAATTTACATGCCGGTACGAAAATTTGGAAAAGACTTTTGCTGTTAATCTTTTCAGGGATAAACATTTTTGATGAAAAGATGCTCTAATATTTGATTACTGTTTACTGTAAGTGTTTGTACTCCACCAAAAACCTAATGGGACATTACCAGATTAGAAATGAAAACGTCATTTTCATTTTCTTTTAGTCAAACATGCTTTAATGTTTAACTTTAAGTCAAATATAATTTTGCTCCTTTCATAATAGTAAAATATTGCTTGTAGGCAAATTCTTCTAACTGTACTCTATCAATCATAAACAAGCTTATCTATCTATATTTTTGAACAGTGTTTTTGTTGCGAACCAAACAAAGAGCATGCTTACGCTAAGTCAGTGCCTGTTTTTCTTTTGACATTGGCTTAATCTCAGTAACAGTGGAAACTATTGGCTATAGAGGAAACCAAACAATGATTCAATTTAAATTGATGCGCAATTCAATCATCCACCGAACATCAAAAAGAATCTCCAAAACATGATAGCAAGCCAGATCAGCTATAACGCCTGTGGTGATGAAGAATTTTGAAAAGCCGCGCCTTTATATAAAGGTGCGCTCAAAAATAGCCATATTGATAACCCGCTTATATATCAACCACCGTAGAAGAAAAACAAGAAGCGTAACAGGAAGTGCAACATACTCTGGTTCAGGCCATCTTACAACGAGCAAGTATGCACAAATATTGGCAGAAAGTTTCTGAATTTGACTGATAAGCGCTTTACTCCTCAAAATAAACTCGATAGGCTTTTCAACCGCAAAAAATAAAAGTAAGTTATTTCCGAGACCCAATGTTGGATCTGTAATCAACCGGAACAAAAATATTTTATGAAACTACAATAAAGTCAAAAATTCCTCACTACCTTCTATCTATTGCAACTTCGAAAATAAGGCTAATTATTCGCTTAAAGGTAAATGTTGCGTGAGCTCAGTGGTATACAAGGTTGTCTTGTCTACTGGTAATGGCGAGAAAGTTTACCATGGAAGTTGTTCTACCACCTTTAAGGCAAGATACTATAATCATACCCACTCGTTTCGAGATCATCAGAAACGCAACGCAACCGAACTCTCAAAGGCGTGTGGGAATGCAAGGACAACAACAAAACTCTATCAATGTCATGGCGCATCGTAAAACACGCAATACCATACGTGAGTGGGATCAAAAGGTGCCACCTCTGCCAAAACGAAAAGCTATCTATTCTGATGGCAGACCAAAGAAACGTGTTAAATAAAAGAATGGAATTTGTGTCGAAGTGTCGCCTCCGCAATAAACACCAACTCAGAAACTTAAACGAGGACTAAACACAAAATCAATGAGGGTATCTAAAGTTAGGCCAATCGCACAAGACTAGATTAGCGTTGACTCCATCCTTTTTGACCCATCCATTCTAGAGATACTCCACTTTAAACACGACGTCGGTGCCTCTAATGTTATAAATTTTTATTTTTATTTGCAACCCTGTCGTTGATAAGCATTAGCGTCTTAGCGACGCCTTACCAGTTCTAATCTAAAGCAACGATTAGCTTTGGGTCGTTTTGCTGCGCTCTAATCAGTTTGATCTTGTCAGCAGAATAGATCCGAACTAGAAAAAAAGAGCAGACTGTGCGATAGCCATGGATTGCCTTGGCAACAAACAGTCAGTCAGTCAGGGTCAGTTTATTCAGAACAAACGTCTAAGAACACGCGAAAGAAAGGCTAGTAGAGTTATTAGAGTAGGCTAGTAGGCATGTTTTCAACTTAGACGGAAAAGTTTATTCTAGGGTCACCAAATACCGTAAGCAAATACAATAAGCCTACTCAAGTGTTGGTAGTCTTATTATTATGATTGAGTTTGTACTGTGTAGCCTAGTAATATAAACGTTATTGCTAGACTAGACTAGGATTTAGACTGAAATGTAGGCTACTAAGGGCCAGCTTGTTTTTCTACTGAAATCGCTAGGCTACCGAACAGTCTACTCTTTTTACCAGCTCAGGTCCGTTGCGCTGATAAGATCAAACTGATTAGTGTGTAACGAAACGACTCAATGCAGTAGCCAATGTTTGTTTTAGGTTAAAACTTGGAAGGCGTCGACATCGCTAAGACGCTAATGGTTAACAACGACAGATTGCCAATAAAAATTATTAAAATCTATAACATTAAAGGCATCCATGTCGTGTTTGAAGTAGGATAACTCTGCAACGGATGGGGCAAAAAGGATGGAGTCAACACCAATCCTGTTTAATTCGATTTGCCTAACTTTAGATATCCCCATTGATTTTGCCTTTAGTCCTTCTTTAAAAGCTTAAACAATTTGCGACGCTTTGCGATTAATCTATCTAATTTTGATACGCCTAAATATCGCATCCTGTACTTTCGGCTACTGTATTCTAAAATTTCCTGGCAACAACAACAACAATATTATATAGTATTTGCGTTGCTTACATTTCCGCTGCACATTTCATATTACCACCACGTTTTGAACCAACGATCTGTTGTTTTGCAATATCTGTGTTCTTGTTACTGTCCTTTCTATAGCGTCATACTTAGTAAGTGGTTGAAGTTTTGTGCAAGCGCTTTCCAGCTTTGTCCGGCTTCACATACAGTCAATTACCCTTGACTGATAGTTATCAAACCAGCAGTATAAGTGCAGCATTGAGCTCAAGCCGTCTGACGTCGTGTAGTTGCACGTGATACTTTTAAATTTAACTAATAGTTATTAGGTACAGCGCAGCCAGCCCCAGTATGCTGAGCGTATCTTCTTCTAGGATGCCTTACTTTGTTATTTCTTCCTCTATTCCAGTGCCTTACCCCGCTGGCAGCTGCCTGGCTTTAATCGGTGCGCTTGCTTTTTGGGGCGGGGGCACCGGTTACTGCCACGGCCCCGCCGGCCCATTCGCGTTCTGGAATACGTAGAAATTGGCTAGTTGATTTACTTCTACTAATTCTTTAATCGCCCTGACGAGCTTTACACGGGCGACTTTTAGCTGCGAGAATCGACATTTTGCCTGTTTTCTTTCTCAAATCGCGTAGGTCACTTTTACACGGCGCAAAATTCACTTAAGATTTGTCTGCGCGATATCGCCACACACGCCTCCAAAAAAATCAAATTGCAGTAGTCTCTCACACGGGAGAGATTTTAACGCGATGCTCGCAAACGATTCAATTCGCAGATGTCACTTACACGTTGAGACTGCGTGCCAGTGATTTTCGCAAAATTGAGTCGGTGGAAGAGTCGCTATCGCACTGGTTCGCTTACACGGTGCAAAATAGTTTCAAAGCGTGGCTTGCTGGTTTTGAATTTGCAAAAGCCTACTGCCACGAAAACACTTCAAATGCGCGGCTTGTCAGCTTTTGCATTTGAAACAATCACGTTTCGGAATTTTGAAAAGAAAATGTATGAAGCCAACGCAAGCCTAAAACGAAATACAGGGAATACAGTTAAGCAGTAATGTCGTTAAAACTTACAATGAAAATGCTTGGTGAGAGAGAGATGAAGTAGCAGAGCACGGTGCTGCTCGTGCAAAATATGTGATACGTAAACGCTTGAAATTACTCGAAAAAGCTTATTTACTCTGTATCATTCTGAGTTGCAGGCCCGGCGCCACGGGGGGGCATTTCCGGGCCGTGCCCCCCAAACCACTGCTTGTGCCCCCCAAGCCAGAAGTGTGCTCCCAAAGCGAGAAGTGTGCCCCCCAAGTGAGGGTTGTGCCCGCCCCAAAAGAAAGTAACAGGCCCGGTGCCACTGGAGTGCATTTCGGGGCCTGAGCCCCCAAAAATACTGCCTGTGCCTCCGAAAGCGTGAGTTAAATTTCGTTCCAAGAAGAAAAACACGTGTGAACACACAGACTGAGCCTAAGATTTTGAGCCGAAGACCTTTTTTTTGTTTTTTGATCTTCAGTTTTGAAGATAAGGGTAAAATTGGTCTGTGCCCCCTCCAAATTTTTTCTGCCCCTCCCCCCCAGTCACGCTACTCTAGCGCCGGGCCTGCTGAGTTGGCTTGGATGGAGCAAAGTCAAGTGGGCATTAATGCTCATAATTTATTATAAAATTCTGTCATTTACCCGATTGGTCTTGGTTTTTCTCCACCGTATTTGGTAAAATAAAATATCGTATTTGGTAAAATAAAATCTCTGACTGTGTTTCTTGTTTGGTTGTACAATGTACATAGTATTTGGTAAAATAAAATAATAAAATTTATCAGCATTTTTGTGCAGTTAATTCTAAAAACACCTTTGAAATTACCTTTTCTCCGAGTATGTGTGACTGGACTAATTCATATTGTTCATTGAAGCATGAAGTGGGATTGTGGGTGAAGCTGACTTGATGAGCACTGCTCAGTGTTGAGCATTGGGTGGGATAATTTGCTAGTATACCCCCATTTTGCCCTATTTTCAACATTGGAAGGTTGAACCTCGACCAAGGCTTTTTTCAGGTGAGCAAATTAAGTGAAGACCAAAAAAAAAAAAAGGTCTTCACCAGAAATGGAACACTTTTTTTCCCCGAATTCACGTAGAGACCTGCCCTCAGATTCACACCAGAGTCGGATTATTGGAGGGGATGCAGATGAAGACCATACTCAAATTGTTGGGGGGGATAAAGTCAAATTATTGAGGGGGATATATCCCCCCACCCCCCGTGTTTTGGCGCCCCTGGCACTACTCCCTCGCTTTATCCACAGCATGCATTGACTGTGGTTTCGCGATCTACATCTTTTGCAGATGTCGTTGCGTGCCTCTTTGTGCATGCTGAAAAAATCAACTACAACTAATTATTTCCCTAATAGTGCACAAACATTTTGTATTTTATAGTTCTGTGCTGTGACATTATACGAAATGCTAATTGTTAAATTTTATTTTTGTTTTTACAAGTTTACTTTTCAAGTTTTTCTGCAGTGACATCAGGCGCCTTCCGTCGCTACAGAAGTACTGGCTCTTTTTTAATTAAACCAACATTCAAAAAATCCATATAGCACTATATAATATGTGTTTTCAAGCAATTTTGTTATGGAGCTACTAAACCACAGCTGTTACAAAGCACCAATATCCACAGTCATAAAATAAGCAGCGCGCGCATTTGCTAAACGCTAGGCAATTACAGCAAGTACAGTATAGTGCGGAGGATGAATTATTATGAACAGTGCAAAAATACGTCGACGACTTCATGTCAAAACTCACTTCTGGCGTAATCAAATGATGAAGCGCCATAAAACCACTCGAAATTGAGAACATGGTTTTATTAGAAACAGCATTTTTTTGGATAAATTTTTTATACAAGAAAAATTTTGTAAGAACACGAGGTTCATTTTTGCTCGTAATGTAATAACAAATTTGGAACAACACCAGTCTCAGCCAAGGGCGTCGGAAGAAAATTTTTCAGGGGGGCCAATAAGAAGAGCCAATATTAACTATCAAAAATGGAAAAATTTTTGAAATTTGGAAGGTTAAAAAGAGGGTGTGTGAAAGTCTAGGGGAGGCCATGGACCCTCCCTGCCCCCCCTTGCCGACGCCCATGGTCTCAGCAACAAAAAATAAAGAACAACCGAAAAATAAATTCCAAATCAAAAAAGAAACTAAATTCTGTACTGATTCAAAACAATAAACCTTGAGTGGTTTTCTGGTATTTACGAGCTAAATTGCAACAATTCTGAGACTATAGAGTGCTATTGCGCTTTGCGCCAGTAACAAAAAAACTTTTTGGCTCTCGTGCAAAAAAAACTTCGTGCTTGCTTTTTCGCTTTCCGCAATTTTACGATGCTGCAAAAGCAGCTAAAAAGGCGTTTACAAGCAGGCAGATCATTAGGAATTAACAAACATGGTCGCCATAATTGAAACAATGATCTTAAAATTTAAGACCAATTAAGAGCAACTGAAGCTCAGCATTGGCAAAAAATTAAGAACAGCCTGCCTCAACCCAAAATTTACTGATTCTTATACCAAAAGTGTACTTACGGTATTATCAAAGCAAAATACTATAAAGATACTGTTACCTGTAGTTAATTTATCATACATTTTACAAAGAATTAAAGTCCTGCTTGATTGGCTTCACAGTCATCAGCTCATGACTGCTGTGTCTGGCAGTAGATCAGTGCCAGCATGAACAAGGAAATTATTACTTCTCCGTTTAGACCAGTGCCAGCATCAACAAGGAAGTTATTACTTCTGCATTTCAAACTAATTTAATATCGAAATCAGCACAATTAATTACGGTGAAAGCACTACAGACTATTTTGCATTATGAACACAATATTTTATGAAGTAAATTTAGGATAATCGTAGCCAGCGACTCGCGAAGCATTTGTGCATCGCGCTATGCCTGGGCGACTCGTAAATTGCCTACGGTTTGCTATTTACATGAAGCCGCATTTACACGGGCGACTTTATTGCGTGCGAGTTTTTGATAAAAATGAATGTGGCAAAGGTGCATCTATTCAATAATGGTTCTCATTGTGATGAAAGTTATCTTACTGCTGAAAATGACTGTCTCAAGTTGCTTCCATTCCGATAGTGATATTCTAAACCTTTTTAAAACAAAATCGGAACTGATCTCACTGCGATTTTTTATCGCAGCACCGATTCTTTTCTAAAGTTTTCAATTATAACAGTATTGGTATGAAACCAACTTAAGACGATTATTTCCATCAGTAAGGTCCCAATTATCGTGATCAAAACCGCCGCTGAGTAAACGCAACTTTGCCAGATTCATTTTTATCAAAAAATCGCACGCAAAAAAGTCGCCCGAGCGACTTTGCGCTGGGACTCTCGAGACGTTGAAATCGACCTCGTGTAAGTGATCACGGGCGAGAACGATTCTTGCATCGAGTCGCATACAATATAATCGGCATCGCAAATCGGAGGTGTTACTTACACGGCGGCGATTCTTCTCAAACGCGATCGCGGCAAGCGAGTCTCGCCTCGTGTGAATAACCACCTGCGAGAGAGATTTTCGCGCATAAAAATTCTTCAAATCGCGTTGCAAAAAAGTCGCCCGTGTAAATGCGGCTTAAAGTTTACTGTTTGGATTTGCGCTCACCCCCCTGAAGAGCCTAACGGCGAAACATCCGGTTGGGGGCATTATTTTGACGATTTTATAGGTGGTTTTATTATTAGTATATTATTGACCGCACTAAAGAACTATTAGCTCATTTGTTGCGATAAACTGTATATTAATCTCTTCCGGTTTTAATATTGTTGTAGCAGCCAGGGGCGCAGCTAGCGTTTCAAGATTGAGGGGGCCCCAAACTTCAGCGGTAGAAAAACGTGTGCCTCTAAAAAATAAAAAATAAAAGGTCTTCGAGTATGGAAAGGGCTTGATTTCCGCGTATTTGGAGCATGACCTTGTAGACTTCGAAAGGGTGCTGGGCCCTGGGCAATAGGCCACTTCGTCCATTGGTTAATCTGGCTCTGAGGAGCGCTGTGTACTGCTGGTGTATAGTGGTTACTGGCAGAGGTGGAGTTTTCGAGGACGTCCTTGGCCTCGAGGACACATTTTGAAGTCCTTGGCCTTGGCCTCGAAGGTCAAGTCCTTGGCCTTGGCCTCGAAGCCTCAAATCCTCGAAAATTGCCCAGTCCTCAGCTCGAGGACAGCACTATTTTTTGAACAGTTGAAATTTCGTTGGAAAACGCCAGAAACCTCGCTGAAAATTTGCGAGCATTTTTTTGTTTTCCTCACTTGGAGCATAGGCGTAGCCAAGGGGAGGGGGACAGGGGTCCGCCCCCTCCCCAATTAAAATTTCACCAATGACAAAAATGTGACAAAAAAGCCTATAGTTTCTTCAGTTTCAGTTTCTTTTTAGCATTTTTCGCTTACAACAGTATAACTAACAACAATATTGAAGACCAGGGGCTCCGGGTCCCCCTCAATTCAATTTTTGCCAGCCAATTTAAACGTATAACCCGAAGAAAACGGGGAGTTTTTGTCCTAAAAGTTGCTATCTCAGGCCCACATCTAGCCTTTTTGTGAACGTAATGCATTAATCAGGGCCGGATTTACCATATAATGACGCAGTACCAGCAATAGCGTAGCCATGGGGGAGGCGGGGGCTATAGCCCCCCCCCCCCCCCATTGACCTGTCAATCAAAATGCAGAATAAGGAAAATACCACGTTTTTAGCTCTTTTGAGACTGTTTTTTTGTGCTGGAATTGACTAAAACGTCATTTAAAGCATCAGTTGAAACATATATTCAGGGGGGGGGCTAATTGTCAAAAATTAAAGTCACAAATCAATGAAAACTTTGAAAAAATGCCCAAAAATAAACAATCAAATCTGATCGCTAATGTAAAAACGCCAAACATAGGTTTTATCAACAAATATATCATAAACTCAGGAATAAGGGGAGGGGGGGCTATTCAGTGTTAGTTAATTACCAATCACTTCTCTCAAATATCATTCCATTAGCCCTTCCCCCAATTATTTTTCTTTATAAAATATAGACGAAATAGATTACTCCGTGTGAGTTTTACTGAATAATAGGATTTTATGGTTTACCAGCATGTAAACATAAAAACAAGAGAACTGCAATGTTATCATTAGCCACTTCTCATACAGCCCATTAATGCACCCAGTTGAATCATGTTGGGCTGCCAATTTCTATGCCACGTTCTGAAAGCATTATTTTTTATTAAAATAGCTCTATAATTAATTTCATTTTGCTAAAAAATGCAAAAATTTTGAGCGCTGGGGGCTCCGTGCCCAGCCCAGACCCTAACCCCCATTGGCCTCCGGCGACTGGGGGCCCTGCCCCCAGACCCCCAAAACAGCCCCCCATTGCGAATTTCTGGCTACGCGCCTGAGTACCAGCTAGGGACCCCGAGCTAAAATCGTAAGACTTCTTTTGGTCTTCACCTATTTTTGGCAGAAAGATGTTGCGAAAATCTCCAAAGTGCCAGGGGCCTAGCGCGAAGTAAATCCGGCCTGGCAATAACATGGTTAGTTGACGTAACCATCTATTTCAACATTTTTCAATAACAATTCAGTAATTCACCTACAACTTCGCCGGTTTTTATGCACAAAATACTTTTTTAAAAAATTAGCCATGGAAAATGCTGATTGAACGAATCATTGAACTTTAATTGAGGGGGCCTGGCCGAACATGTACTCCTATAACTGGTTATTGTCATGACAAAACAGAAATCTCTAACGAAAATCCTCGAGTGGTTTATTATTTACTGCTAAAACGTTGCAAGAGTCAATGCACCTTACTTTCCCCTACCTGGACCAGATCACTTACAATTAAATTTAACTCCAAAATGCAAGATGTTAAACGTGTTTTAAACTTGAATTGCAAGTAAAAGGAGTATTAAACGATTTGATTTTTTTTAATTGGCTTTCAAATGTCAAAAATCTAGTGCTTTTAAATGGCTCTGAACACTTGCAAAATGTGATTCAATGGCATTAAAATAGCTTTTTTTTTCCAAAAAATCGCCCAACGGCTGGGGGCTTCGCCCCCAGACCCCCAAAGCCTCCGGCGGCTGGGAGCCCCACCCCCAGATCCCCCGTCTGTGATACCTTTGAGTTACACTAACTTTCTCAACACGTTTCCAAAGTTAAATATTTTCGTTTTTGAACTATCAGTTTAAGCCCTCTCCCTTTGCAAAATCCTGGTTATGTGCCAACAGGCAACGATTTCAGATCTTCCATCCTACGATATGTTTGTCTCACAAAAACTTCCTCTTTGGAAAAATTTTGATGACGTCATTTCATGTGATTTGTGGTTTAGGCTTACCCAGTACTTAAATTGTAAAATTTTGCATGGGGGGACGCTTTTGCAGCCTAGACCAAACGCATTTGGCATGCGAAAGTACTTTAGGGAAGATTACGTAATTCCGTTGCCGAAATTGAACAAACACCAAAAAAAAAAAGAGTTCTTCGCCTAAAATTGAAGTGTTTTTTCGCCAAAATTAGGTAAAGACCAAAAAAAGGTCTTCGCCGGAAATTGAAGCGGCTTTTTGCTAAAATTAGGTGAAGAATTAGGTCTTTTTCGTTTGAACATCCAGCGCTCAAATCTCGTTGGGGGGACGCTAAATCTCGATGGGGGACGCGTCCCCCCTACAAGGGCTTACCCCAATCAAAAATTCTGGTTACGCCAATGAATTGGAAATCGCCTGAAAAAAATTTTTGAAGACCTTTTTTTTTTTTTGGAGAACACTTGCGCCTGTGTCCTTGGTCCTTGGCCTCGAGCATTCCTGTCCTTGGCCTCGAGCATTCCTGTCCTTGGCCTCGAGAGCGTCTGTCCTCGGAAAGGCTGTCCTTGGCCTTGGCCTCGGATTTTTTTTGTGTCCTTGGCCTTGGCCTCGAACCTTGTGTCCTCGACTCCACCTCTGGTTACTGGTTACGATACAACACCGCTAATTAAACAAAATGTCGTAATTGTGGTATGCATTCAAGTACAGTGGCGTCGCGTGGGAGGCGGCCCGCCCCGGGTCTCAACATTTTGGGGTGACACGGTTTTATGATACCAATCGAACAAAAAAAAACAGCAATGTGTTTAATATCATTGGAAATACTTAGCACACTGGAATGGACTAAAAATGATTTAAAGAATCTTTTGAAACATTTATTTAAGGGGGGGCGCTAAATTGTCAAGTATATAACTCACCAGTAACAACTTTTAAAAACTGCCAAAATTAAGCAATCAAATTTGATTGCTTGCTGAAACATGCTGAGCAGAGGTTTCATTTAAAAATCTACAATTTAAGCTAAGGAACAAAGGAATGGCTATTCAGCATTACTAATTACCAATCACACGGACTCAAATATTGTTCCAGTAGCCCCCCTCCACCAATAATAATTTTTCTCTATTAAAGATAGACGAAATGGATTACTCTTTGTGAGTTTTATTGAACTATAAGACTTTATGATTTCCGTTACCAGCTTGGAAATAAGAGAACTGAAATTTTAACATTAGCCATCTCCCACATAGTTGTTGCCCAGTTTAATCATGTTTTGCACTCCTAACTTCTATGCCACATTCCAAAAGCAATAATTTTTATCGAAATAGGCCTAAAATTTAAGTTATTTTTGCAAAAAAAATACAACATCTTTGAGCGCTGGGGGCTACGCCCCCAGACTCCCAAAACAGTTCCCCATTCAGTCGCGTAGCCAGGGGGAACAGCGGGGAAGCTGTAGCTCCCTCATTAGAGAGCCAATCACAATGCAGAATATCGAAAACACCACGTTTTCGCCACTTTTGAGACTGATTTTTGCACTGGAATAGACTAAAAAATAATCTAAACCATATTTTGCAACGTTCAACGGCCTTCGGATTCCAAAACCGTTCCAATTTCAGGTGAAGACTTTTTTTGGTCATCAATGAATTCGGAACAACAACCGTTCCAATTTTTGGTGAAGATCTTTTTTTGGGCCCCAGACCCCTTAACAGCCCTCCCCCACTGCAAATTTCTGGCTAAGCCCCTGCCCCAATTGCAGATTTCTGGCTACGCGCCTGAGTCTATATAATCATGTTTTTGCAATGCTAATTTTTATGCCATCAGAGTTCTCTCTCATGCCAAGCTTAAAAGCATTAATTTTTATCAAAATAAGCCTAAAATTAAGTAATTTTTGCAAAAAAAATAAAATTTGTCGAGTGCTGGGGATTCCGCCCCCAAACCCCCAGAAACAGCCCCTCCCCATTGCAGATTTCTGGCTACGGGCCTGATACTAAACGTGTGCTGCCGTACTTCCAAGTTTTAGAATTTTACAACGAGAAGTTGTTGAGCTAGCCAAACAATAACCGCTATCTACACTAATGAAGTAGTACCGCTATCTTTAAAATACAGTCTTTTGCAGACTACTATACATTTTAAAGGATGATCACGAAATTCCGCCCCGGGTGTCATCATCTTTAGCAATGCCTCTAGGATTGTTGCACCGCTTCAGCACCGCGCTGCTACAAGCAGCGTTCAATAAAAAAAAGTAAACAAATACGCAAAGCAATAATTTGCAGGTTAACAACAAGCATGCTATAATTGCCATTTAGGTTTTTTATGCCTTTTTTATGGATTGATTAGTGAATAGAAGCTGTTAATTGTCAGACGTCGGTAGCTCTCTAGCATAAGTTATGTCGAAAATATTGGGGGAACCGATTAACTTTTCCAAATATTGGGGGGAACCGGTCCACCGGGTCTCGGCCCTACCTGCGCCCCTGGTTGTAGCTTCAAAGTTTAGAAAAATACTGCATTACTAAGCAGACCGCCATTTTGCGAAAACAAATCTTAGCAGGCACAAACAAACTGACCCGATAGGTCAATAGAATTGGCGCAGCAAGTGCTTAGTTCGGTAATAGCAAAAACTGTTGAGTCTGCATTATTGTTAACCAGCCTTCGACTGTATGCCTTGTCCTACACTTTAACTTTTTGGCCAAAATTCCATACTTGACAGTACTGATACGCACATGAATGTGATAAACTTCCTCCAAAATCCAAACCCCGAAACATCTTCCTGAACAACGTGGTAAAGCGAAATGCGGATGTTCATGACATTGCAATTTAACTGTCTTTTCGTTTTTTAGAAATTTTCATTCTCCACAGCAAGTATTGCGAAAAAATAAACTTTTTTCAGATTTATGCCCCCTATGCCAGCAAGTTATTCCGATACTCCACTGAATGCAACACAACAAATGTTTCGACGATGTTGGCAAAGTATTTATATGCTCGATTGCACAAGTGATACAAATTGCACCGAAAATGTAGGTAAACTTTTTTGAATATTGAATTTATTTTGTTTTTGTTCAAAAATTTAGGGTATTATAATTTGTGTCAATAGAGACAAGATTGCAATTTGTATAATAATCGTTATCGTCTGCACTTTTAACCAGGGATGTGAAACAGTCAAGTTTTTAATGCTTCCACTTCCAGCTCCTCTTTAAGTTTTACGCTTCCGCTTTCTCACGTTTGGAATTTTTCGCTTCCACTTCCAGCTCCAGATAGAATTAGTCGCTTCCGCTTCCGGTTTCTTTCATCAAAGTGCTTCCGCTTCCACAAAAATTTAACTGCTTTCATCGCTTCCGCTTCTACATCCCTGTTTGTAACAGCTGCGACTGGCAAAGTACAAGGTTTCATAAACTACTGGCGACACTTCTAGGCTTACTTCGCAGTGCCACTTGCTAGTACGTGCAGCAGCCACAGCAAACTAAGAAGGAGCCTACCATAACCACATCGTGGCCACTGCTGGCCAAAGTGAAACCTCGAACTCTGGTGCCATGGCAGTATTGGTGGTATGCAGTGCCGTCGCTACGGGGGGGCCAGGGTAGCCGTACCCCATAATGACTGCTTGTGACCCCTCATTTTGGTTTACTCAAATTACTGTTTTTGGAGCATCACGTAACTGCAAGATAACAACAATGATGGTAAAAGGAGTAATTACGTTCAAACATAATTCTCCTTTGAAGTTTTCTGGATTCTTTGCGAAATTGCTGGCAACCAACTGCTGTACATAAATCTGACGTAATAATCCATCTTGTTAACATACCTTTACGTATGTGTCGCGGAAGAGAGAAGTAAGCCTGCAGAATCGTTACCGGTACTTCATTAGTGATCATGACATTAAACAATACGAGAAAACATTTTTTTCAAAGATTAGCTGTTTTGATTTTTAAAGTACACTCAAGATTTTGAGGCCGCGGTCTGTGGCGCAACCAGGGTGAAGGGTCTAAAGCTTCCTAAGCCAAGTCACTTAGAAATTTAACCTCAAAATACAAGCGTTTAAACGTATTTTAGACTTGATCTGAAGTAAGGGGGAGCTAAAGGGGCTAAGGAATTTATTTCTTCTTTAAAATAACTTCTGAATTTTAGCAATTTAGTAATTCGTATGACTTTAAGTGGCTGATAAAAGCATTGAAGCTTCTTTACAATTACTGGTAGAAAAAGCTGTCAAATCGTTTAAAGAAGAGTGCAATAAAAAAATTGAGGATCTAAAAACCGAACTATTGGAGGTGAAGCGCAGTCAAGATTTTATTTCATCTAAGTATGATAAATTGAAAGATGAGTATTCTAAACTTATAGAAAAGAATAAGAAACAAGATGCCGAAATCCAGAAGTTAAAAGCGGAATCAAATGAAATGAGTGCACAAGGTGCTAAAGAAGCATCTAAACTCGACGCACTCGAGCAATATGGTCGACGCCAAAACTTGGAAATAGTAGGCATTCCAGTTACCTCGAATGAAGATACCAATGCAATTGTGCAAGAAATTGCTGAATTATTGCAGGTAACAATTTCTTCTAAAGATATTTCTACTTCCCATCGCCTTCACACTAAGAGCAAGTCTAACCCTCCCCCTATAATTGTCCGCTTTGTTAATCGCGACGTTGAAACAGGATTTATAATAACCGCAAAAATGCTCGCAATGCTGATTTCACAAAGCTTTCAATCAACGGTGTGGAAAAAATTTTTATTAATGAAAATTTAACTTATCTTAAAAAGAAACTATTTTGGAAGTCTAAACAAAAAGCAAAGGAAGCTGGATTTAAGTTTTTTTGGACCATGAACGGTAATGTCTACGTAAGAAAATTAGAAGACGACAAGCCCATTCTAATCAAGAATGAACAAGACCTGGACCTTATTAAATGATTTTCATCTTAACTATAACCTATGACTTTTTTATGGTTATTCTGCATTGGTAGCCTTCAATTCTGATAGTACTGCTGCTGATGGCGTTTTTGACTCTTCAGATATCTTGAATGCTTGTGTAAGCTCGTTAACCCATAACTTTCATCCCTGTAAATACTATGAAATGGATAATCTCTCTTCCTTGCCATTTAATTCTAATTCGATTAGCATAATTCACATTAACATTCGTTCTCTACAAAAAAATTTTGATTCTTTGCAAGAATTTTTGTGTTTGCTTCCTACTATGCCAAAGATTATTTGTTTATCGGAATCCCGAATTAATCAAAAACCTTTAATTAATCTTGAGTTACCTAATTATAAACTTGAACATATTGATTCACCCACACCTGCTGGAGGGGTTGCAGTTTATGTGTCAAATGAATTACGCATTGAAATTGTTTCGAAACTTAATATGAACATTGATGGATGCGAGAATATGTGGATAAAATTATGTCACTTGGATATTATTTTTGGGGTTATTTATCGGCACCCCAAGAGCAATGCTAAACTTTTTGTAGATGAACTGAATAAAACATTAGAACAACTAAAAACAACTAAAGTTTACTTAATCGGTGATATAAATATTAACCTATTCTCAATCAACAATGCTAAATATGCTAGTGATTATGGTAATATGCTTGCAAGTAATGGCTATTTTCCTGTTATAACTCTTCCTACTCGCGTTAATGATGTGTCTTCTACTCTAATTGATCACCTCATAACTAATGATCACAAAAATTCTATTTTTCCTGGTATAATCAAAACTGATTTGACTGACCACTACCCTATATTTTGCTCTATTAATACATTTACCTTCTCCAACAAGCTAAACCAGCAAATGTATAAACGTGACTTATTAAATTTTACTGCGGAAAATTTTTGTGAAGATCTACATAAATCAATACTAAATTTTTTTCCTAAAGACAATGCAATTAATCCCAATAATTTAAATATGATATTTAATAATTTTATTAATATTGTCAAAACTGCAATTGACAATCACGCACCACTAAAAAAACTTTCTCGGAGGCAACGCAAACTAAAACTCAAACCGTGGATCACTCGTGGACTATTAATCTCTATCAAGCACAAACAAAAGTTGTATTTATCTCACTTCATTAACGGAAACACAGAAAAAAGAAACTCTTACAAAAAATATGCTAATAAACTAAATAAAATCAAGTTTAGTTCTAAACAAATGTATTATCAAGATGAGCTATATAAATCCAAAAACAATGCTTTTAAAACTTGGAAAGTCATTAAATCACTTCTTTCTTGCTCTCAAAATTCTTCAACTACACCTAATGAAATAAAATACAATGGTAACTTAATTACGGGCTCAGAAACCATTTCTGAGTCATTCAATAGTTATTTTTCCGAGGTAGGTCTAGACTTATCCGCAAAATTTAACCAGCATGATACCACCAGTTACAAAAAGTTTCTACCAAAATTTAATTCTTCCTCACTTTTTATTCAGCCTACTTCTGAAACTGAAGTCATACAATTAATACATTCTCTAAAAAACAAAAATTCGTGTGGCCCTGATGAGATTTCAGCAAAATTTGTAATTTTAGCTGCTGATATCCAAACTACTCCCCTTAAAATTCTATTTAATTACGCGTTTGAATTTGGCATATTTCCAGATTGCTTCAAAACTGCCAAAGTAATCCCGATTTACAAACAGGGTGATAAAACGGAAATGGGCAATTACCGTCCTATATCCATTCTTTCTACCTTCTCAAAAATTTTAGAAAAATTAATCTACAATAGAACCCAATCATTTTTAGAAAAACACTCTATCACCTTACCAACACAATATGGTTTTAGACCTGCTTATTCTACCTCACATGCAATGATTGACATTTTAACTTCAACCCTAGATAACATTAATGTCAATAAAAACACAGCTCTACTACTGCTAGACCTAAAGAAAGCTTTCGATACGGTGAATCATGACATATTGTTAAATAAAATGAATCACTATGGTATCAGAGGAAATGCAAATAACCTATTTGCTTCTTTCTTAGCAAACAGAAAACAATACGTATTTTTAAATCATACTCAATCTAACTACAGGTACATCAAATGCGGTGTTCCTCAAGGCTCGGTTCTTGGTCCTCTGCTCTTTACAATATACATCAATGACATAAGTAGTTCCACTAATTCTGCTCCTAGGCTGTACGCTGATGACACATGTCTTATTTTACAAGATGATAACATATCCAACTTAAAATACAAGATAAAAGGAGAAATTAATGCGGTGAACAAATGGATGATTGCCAATAAATTAACTTTAAACATGTCTAAGTCCAATGTCATTATTATAAACTCAAACAAAAACGGCAAGTGGTCTAAAAACTGTAATAATGAAGTTCTACCGATCATGATAGTGAAAAATGCTAAATATTTGGGTGTTACTTTTGACGAATCTCTTTCTTTTGATTGTCATATCAAAAACTTGATAAAAAGGTTATCGCGATCAGTTGGAATTCTAGCGAAGGTAAAACCGTTTTTAAACACTGATGCTTTATTAAATTTATATTATGCTATTTTTCACTCGCATCTGCAATATGGTTTAATTACTTGGAGCTCAACTTTTATTAGTTATTTAAAAAAATTAAGTACTTTACAAAATAAAGCCTGTCAAAATTGTTGGAGGAGGTAAATATTATGATCAAGAAACACAATTTTATGCAAAATTGCGCATCCTTAAATTAGTTGATATGGTCTTTTTTGAAAAAGCATTGTTTGTGTTTAAATTTAAAATGAAAATGCTACCAGATCAATTTAACAACTATCTCACTGAAGCGAGTCATGTATACGAAAAGTTTACCAGAGCATCCTACCAAAACAATTATTCTATTCCTCTTTTGAATACGTCAAAAGCTCAAAGATCTATAAAATATCAAGGTCCTCTGATTTGGAACGCATTGGATGCCGATTTAAAAACATGTAAGACATTGCAATCTTTCAAAGCAAAACTTAAAAACTTACTCTTGCAAAAATATGATCAAGAAACATAAGCTTAAATATTACCACTATTGTTTTTAGTTATTTTTTTACTTTTTTTTTTTTAACAATAAGAGATTCCTGTTTCTCCCCTTCTCCTTCTTTCTTCCCTTCTCCTCTCCGCCGCTATTGTTTGTTTGTTGGTGTGTTCTCAAAAAAAAAAAAAAAAAAAAAAAGATTAGGTATTACTGAACAAAAAGTAAAGCTTCAATTTCAATAGGTGGCTGCAGACACGAAGACTAAATCAGTCCCTTCGCAGTCTCCTTGTGCCTGTTTTGCCATAATTTTTACGTTGCTCTGGTTTATGCTGAATGTGTTCAATTTATTTTCATTTGCATTACTTTGTGGGTTTGTGCTGTTTATTTATAACAGGTAACAAAATAAAATAAAGTTCAGTTCAGTTCAGTTCAGTTTAAAACGTGCGAAGTGCGATTAAAATGATGTAAAAATTGCTTCATTTTGCTGCAAAATCACAAAAATTGCCCAGCGGCTGGGGGCTCCGTCTCCTGGCCCCCGTCCGCAGTCATTATCTTTAATGACTATGCCCCTGTTTGTGACACGCTTGATTGCATCAGTCTGTTTAGCACGGAGCCTAAATCAAACAATTTTGTGCAAAAAATTTACTTTTCGTTCACCCCTCTTGGCGAAATCCTGGTTGCGTGTCTGGTAGCATTCACTGCTGTAGATAAATTTTTCAGGCGGTTGTGGGCCGCAGACGAAACAAGGTAAGAAACGCTGCCGGCCTTGTAGGTCTTTCTTTTTTAGACATGAATACAGAATTGTTAAAATTGCGCAAATTGGTAGCCGTACAAGATCTGAAAATCAGTTTTTAATGCAAAAGTTCGATCTATTTTAAAGCCCCACCCCCACTCTCAGCTAGTGCCCCCTCCCTACGTTTGCTCTGGCGACGGCACTGGTGGTATATCACGTACATCACACCTACGATCTCTTGCAAAGAGGTTGTGCTCATGGCTCTTTAGGCGCGTAGCCAGGATTTCGCAAAGGGGGGGGGGGCTTTTTTGGAAGTTTGATACAACCGTAAACGAACTTGACCCAAATTTTCATTTGTTTTAAACAAAATTGAGGCGGTTTTTCTGTCAATTTTAGGTGATCTCAAAAAAAAGGTCTTCGCCGAAAATCGAAGGGTTTTTCTGCCCGAAAACAGGTGATCTCCAAAAGAAAAAAAAAAGATCTTCACCGACTTTGGGTGAGCTCCAAACCAAAAAAACTCCGCTATTCTGGTCCAAACAACAGCAAGCTCTTAACAACTTCGCCTCCCAAATCCCTTTTGAGGGGGGGCTGTTTTCATTTTTTGAGCAAAAACCGGCCTCAAAAGCACAAAAAACGTGCTATTTTGCATACTTTTCAGGCCAATGGGGGAGGGCTCGAGCCCCCCCTAGCTACGCTACTGTGGTTCTTTATCAATCACGATAATTTAAGGCAAAACAAACGTTAGAAATTATGGTAGTAACTAAAGTGGAAATTATGCACACGTAATGTACTTAGAAATAATATTATTATTGTTACATTTTACCCCAACGGTTGTAGCCAGTTTGAAAATCCGGAGGCCCTTGATTTTAAAGAAATTGCTTCCACTTCCAGCTCGTTTTCAATGCTTTCGCATTCGAGTTCGTTTCCGCTTCCAACCTCTTTCACCAAAGCGCTTCCGCTTCCACAAAAAATTTACCGCTTTCACCACTTCCGCTTCCAGCTTCCGCTTCTACATCCCTGATTTTAACCCTATTTTACACGGAAGGGGTGCATTTTTGTCCTTCACTCTCGTTTTTTTTGTGATAATTTTTTTCAGAAAAAGGATTTTCATTTCAAATCAACTTGACTTTAAATAAAAATTTATTACATATAACTCCCGAAAATTTAAAGTTGCGAAGGTAACGGGAAGTTTCCCGATTTTTCAGGTTTTCCGAAATCACGTTCCAAAATCTGAGCACTTTTTAGCCAATAATTCAGAAGTTACATATCAGATTTGGAACTTAAATTTTTTTCACAACTGTGAGGTAGCACTTCCTCACAAGTGAATAAAATTGATAAAAGTAAAAATCTTGTTGAAAAATTGGTTTTGAGTTGGTAATGGCATCATTGTGACCAGGCCTCAGAGAGAAATTTTTCCAGGGGGTACGAAGATCGATGCTGGGCCCCCAAAATTAAGTGAAGCACTTACAGATGAATCAAAAAAGACTTTCACTCAAATTTGGACCTATTTTTTGCCCAAAATCAGGTGAAGAGCAAAACAAAAAAAAAAAAAGTTCTTCACTCAAATTTGGACCTATTTTTTGCCCAAAATCAGGTGAAAGAGCAAAAAAAAAGGTCTTCACTCAAATTTGGTCCTTTAATTTGCCCAAAATCAGGGATGGACAAAGGGCAAGGAAGAAAAAAAATTTGACGCGACAACCTCAACTCTTCCGGACCCCCTAGACCCGGGCCCGGGTACGATGTACCCCCTGAACCCCCCTATCGTAGGCCCTGATTGTGACCTCACGGCCCTATTTTTGAAAAAGGACGTCAGTTTTGCCATGACGTCACAGGCAGTTCAAATCTTGCACGTGGGTTTGTCTTGTGATACTGAATCATAAAATACCCAAGTTAAGTTAGTTACGTCACAAAAACGTCTCATGACGTCATTTTAGTTAAGTATTGGCTAAAAATTTTTTTTCACAGCTGTGAGGTAGCACTTCCTCACAATTGAGGCCATAACAAGGGTAAGCAGAGCCGAATGGCATCACACAAGCCAAACTTTTTAATTCAGATTCAAGCACAAAAACTTTGTTTATTAAGCTTATGCGCGTTTTCAAATATCAAATACTGTTTCAGCTACTGTCTAGCTACTAGCACTGTATAGCCTTAGATTTATGCTTAACGCTGCGGTTTCAGCGTTTCGTTTTCCATTCCATCAAACAAAATTAATGGTGCTCGACTCAGGTAGAAATTTGAAAAAATGTTAGTGGTCTGATGGGTTCGTATCACGCAAAAAAATCGCAAATTTTCCGCGAAATTCAGGCCTTCTCCAAAAAAAAAAAAAAAAAAAGGAAAAGAAAAGTCTTCAAACTTCATAATTTTTCGCGAGGTCCTGGCGTGCTCCAAGACGAAAAAAATGGTCAAGATCTTATCCCATTTTCAACTAACCAAAAACTAGTGCTTTCCTCGGCCGAGGCATTTTCGAGGACTTGCAAGCTTCGAAGCCAAGGACTTGACCTTCGAGGCCAAGGCCAAGCACTTCAAACTGCGTCCTTGAGGACTCCGCCTCTTCTGCTTAGAAGTTTCCTGTGATCCAATGTTCCTGTGGATTTCTACGAATTTTTGTCCGCTGAATTTCATTAAATTTGATTTTAGTATTCGGAAGATTGTCTGTTCCTAGACATTTATGTTCCAATGTTCCATCAACTGTCGATTATTCTAGCGAAGTTCAACCTGAACTACCGGTCATGTTTTGGATCCATGGCGGGGGCTTCGAAGTAGGTTCTGCGTCAGAATTCCTTTATGATTCTCGATGGATGGCAAACAAAACTAATACAATCGTGGTGTCTATTAACTACAGACTAGGTGGGTTTGCTAATTTGTTTAAACTCTTTATTGGTAACAAAATGAATATTTTCAACTAAGATTGTATGAGGTTTTGTAACTGTAGATTTATTTCGAGAAAATTCAGTGTCCTTTTCTTTTGAAAACAAGATTCGTGTCTTGATTATTTTAATGACCTTTTTCTTTTGCAGCGGATCAGGGGTTTTCTACGCCACCGGTTCGGCGCGACAAGTTATCGCCGCCGCCGGTTGTGCGTTAAAATGTCGTAGGTGTTAAGGTTAACACCGGCCACGTCTAAACCTCTCGCGTTAACCGTTCGCGACAAAACCTCTCCTGTCAAGTAGTTAGGACTTGACTTTTTAAATACAAAATACTTGACTTTTTGGAATACTTTTCAAACAAATTATAAATTAAAAGTTACCAGCTGTGAATACTGATAATCATAATAAAATTTTTGAAGGATTTTCACAAACAATCCTTTCCACTATTAATATTCATGCTCCAAAGAAGAAATTATCTCGCAGACAACAAAGGTTACGAAATAAACTTTGGTTGACCAAAGCTATTTTGCTGTCAATTCGTAAACGACGTTTTATGTTCAAATCCCATTTTCTACTGTAGGCAATGATGGCCAAAAATCTTTTTTTCGAAAATATTCAAACAAACTAACTAAGATAATAGCTCTTGCCAAAAAATTATTTTATTCCTCGGTGTTAAACCAAAACAAACATAACCAGAAAAAATTTGGGAAATTATACAGTACGATCAATGCTTCCCTCGACATCTAAAAACACTTCATTATTTTTTGATTGTTTTAATGCAGAAAACATTGTTTACACGACCATTGACCCTAAGTCAATTCCAAACTCCTTTAATAAATTCCTTTGATACCATTCAACACTTCTCAAATTATTTATCCAATCGCGTTTCTGATTCAATTTTTTTGAAATCACCCAGCACTACAGAAATATCAGAAGTTATTCTTTCACTTAACAGGAACAAAGCTGTTGGTCATAATGACATTTCTGCTTATTTTCTCAAAGTTGCCTCAACCATCATCGCACCATACTTGCAATGCTTTTTTGAATTTTCCTTTCTTATGGCATATTTCCTGAAAACTGCTCACTTGCTAAAATCTCACCTCTTCCCAAAAAAGGAAATAAAACAAACCTAAGCAGCTATCGACCTATTTCGATACTAACTTGTTTTTCAAAAATTCTAGAACGTCTCATCTCTTATGAACTGTAAAACAGATTTCTGGAATTTTTCAAAAAACATAACGTTTTTCATAAATTACAATACGGATTTCAAAAACACAGAGCTACTAATCATGGGTGCTTGACATTATAACAACTACTTTTGAAAATATCAATCAAGGAAAATACCCAGGACTTATCTTTTTACATCTTCAAAAAGCTTTTGATTCAGTTTCACATAATATTTTGCTTAAAAGCTAGATCATAATGGCATTCGAGGATCCGCCCATAAACTTACTTTTTCTTTCTTACATCGAAAACAATATGTTTCAGTTGACGGGATACAATCTGAAATTCAATCTATTACTTAACATAGTAGCTCAAGGGTCAATACTTGGTCCACTTCTTTTTCTACTCTACATCAATGATCTAAACAATTCTGTCAATTGTCTTCTACATTGTTTGCTGACGAAACTTGCCTTTTAATAGATAGCCCAAATCTAGCATCATTAGAAACTGAAATGAATAAGGACTTGGCAAACGTTTACAAATAGTGCATCGCTAACAAATAAGTCTAAACCCATCAAAATCAAACCATCTTGTTATTCCTCCCAAACAAAACATACGAAGTCCCCATTTCACCTCATTCATTTATAACTTACCAATATTATCATGCGATAAAGCAAAATATTTAGGTATTTTTATTGATTCACACTTAAACTTCAACTCCCTCATAAAAAGTGTTGAAAATAAGATTGCTAGGTCGGTGGGCATTCTTTCAAAATTGAAATATTTTCTACTTCTCCTCTTAAATTATACTATGCTTTTATTCATCCTCATTTATTGCATGGTTTATCCATTTGAGGTTCTACCGATAAATCTTACTTTTCAAAATTACAAACTCTTTAAAACAAAGCTGTAAAAATCATTGGCGGTGGCAAATATTTGGACCATGCTACACCATTTTACTGTAAACTAAAGATCCTAAAAATTTCTGAATTATATAAACATGAAGTTGCCAGACTTGTATTTCACCATCAACGTCTCCCACCTTTACTGCCAAACGTTTTCACTAAAAGTAACCAAGTTTCTCAAAAGTGTACAAGATTATCAAGCACTGCCAATAATTCTACCTTATACATTCCTCTTTACAAAACAATCAGACTTCAAAAAAGCATCAAGTAACAAGGTGTTAAAATATGGAACGAAATTCCAATCAGCATTAACACCAAACAATCCTTCAAAAGCTTTAAAGTATCATGTAAAAATTATCTATTAAATATGTACTACTACGTGTTACAGAAACTTAATACACAGTATAAAACATTGGTACTGTAAATTGGGTGGAATTCATCACATGCTTCATGACAATGATATGTTTTTTTGTTAATTTACTACAGTTCAATTGTAATTGGGGTGGCTGCAGACTTTGAATACCGAGAGGTCAACTCACAGTCTCCCTTGCCAAATTAATTCCTTATTTTAATTGTTTGTTTACATTATGTTAATTTTGTGGCAAAAAAAACAAACTTGAACTTGAATTTGCTATGAACTTTCTTCAAAGCGTATCCAGTTATCCAGATATCTGCTTATATTGTTTGTATTTCATATCCACTTCGTGCGTAGTAAATGGTGATGAAATTTTGATCTGTGAACGATATACTGAATTTTTTCTCCAGAGCCAGTGGTGCCTTGTAATAAAAGCTGAAAAAGCTGCAGCATACTCTGCATCTGTTCGTTTTTCTTTTTTTATTCATCCTTTTTTAATTTTTGGAGGAAATTTTCAAAATTGCTGTCGTGACCGGTAATCAATTAATCACCCTTACCCTCTCCCTGCCTGACCGCAAAACTTATAAAATAATTGCATTTTTATAATTGTTTTGATAAAAAAAAGTTGGAAAATCTTGTGAAAAGAAGTTCACTTTGCAAGCTTTTATACCATATTAAAATTGAATGCCATGACGTCACAGCTAGTCTTTCTTCACTCTCTATTGTTATAAATGGACAAAAATAAGTTGCAGCCCAAGGAGCATTTTTATCTTATTGAGAAATGTAAACATGTATTTGTTGGAATGCAAGTTCGCGCTGATATTGAACATATCACGTCTAGTCCTGTTGGAGAATACTGCGTTTAGAGTACTGTAGAGTCGTGAATGAGTTGCTAAACTAGAACGTGACATCGCAAGTGATAATCCAGGAGCTTCGCGACAGTAGCCTATCCAACTTTTAATGGACTTCATTAAGCTTTAAAATAGTGACCCAATTGCTTAATGCGGTCGTTGGTAGTCAGATGAATAATTAATTTAAATGCGCCACTTTCTAATTTTGTTTCACTATAACTTTAACAACTTTGAGGCTATTCGCTTTTAACATTAAAATGTCTCGAAAAGTTGAAAAAATGAAGTAAGGTCATTTAATTAACTGCGACCCGGAGGTGGGCCCAGCAAACTCTTTACACGTTTCGGCGTAGTACAGCGAGGATAATGATTTAATTTGATCGATACAGCCAAAGCCATTTACACCATCCTTGGTCAAGTTAATATTGTAGATCTCAGCATTCAGCAATTCTTCTTGGTTAAAATACCTGTCTTAAATTATGTTTCGGCAATTAGTGTTTAATTAGGTCAGATCGAAGTTTTTTATCTCGGCATTTTTTTTAAAGAATTCCATCATCAAAGCAGAAACTAAAACTGCCAGCCTGCTACGAGCGATGTTATGTTAAACGCACATTTAAACAAAGATTTATTGCGTAGGAAAAGTAACATCTATAAAGGTTTTGAAACATGCGTCTTCAGTCTCTCGTCAATAATGTTGGCCAAATCTTGAATCAAACTTCCGACGTCAGGGATACCAATCGAAAGCAGTTGCGATATTACAATAGATGAGGCATAAATTTTGAATAATTACAAAGATGACTGCAAAGTAGACTCTTGTTGAGTTAACAAGCTCATTTTTGGTAGTATGTTCAGTTGCACTTTTTCGTCGCAGTTGAATTTACCTACGAAAAAGACGCAAATTTGCATGGAAATTTAATGGTCAGTACCATATAGCCGTGTAATCGTATCCACAAACAAACAAACGACAGTATTTCCCACTAATTGGTAATTTATAGCTCCTACTTTGTTCTCTTAAACTCAAGCGGGTAGTTTCCAACTTTTTTCAAATTATTTTGACTGTGATAGTCCACCTAGCTATCTTAGCCAGATGATAGTAAAGTTGCTAGAAAGGTTGACTGCACTTGTCCACTAGATGTCTTATATCACAGGGGGTGGAGACTTGTGTTTTAATGCTGAACTTTAAACAGGATAATATTGCAAATATCAATTTTTATGTATTGGAGACGACGAAGAAACCTCATCATCTTCGGGGCAAGTTGTCACCTGCCCACCTGTATACCACACACTGACAGAGTGGGGCTTCACACTCTCCTTCAAATGCTCAACTCCAAGGAGGGAAGCTGTGAAAGTGTGAATATCAGTTGGTTATTTTCGTAGTCTTTGGTTTTGACCCGGGAATTGAAACCGAATCTACCTTTTCAGCATACCAGATGCTTTATTCGCTTAACCAGGCTAACAACAAAATAAATAGTTAATAATTTAGTAATAATATTTTTGGCGTTTGCTGGTAGTCACCGTTCTGGTGACTTTTCCCTAGGCTTCCGCGCATGAAGCCTTTAGGCCAGATAGCACGCAAACAATTAAATATTAAAAGCTCTGGCAAGCAAACGTCACAAACATCACAACTAAATTATTATTAACATCATAGAGCAAGCATTAAGTTACTGCAGTAGCGTAGCCATGGGAGGCTGAGGGGCTACAGCCCTCCCACATTGGCATGCAGAGTATGCAAAACACCACGTTTTTAGCTGTTCTGATTCAGATTTTTGCCCTAAAAGCAAAAATAGCCCCCCCCCCCCCATTGGCATTGGCTTACAAAATATGTGTAATTTCACTTCGGTCTTGGAAGTGAGATCGGAAACAAATATTGATGGAAGCCTGGTTGAAGACCTTTTCTTTTTGTTTTTGGTCTTCACCTAATTTCAAGCTCAAAAACGGTCCAAATTTGAGTGAAGACCTAATTTTGGACACAAAACCGTTGTAGCTCGGTTTTACACCTCCGAAACAGCTCCCCCCTCCCGCCCCCCCATTGCAAACTCCTGGCTACTTGCTTGAGTTGCTGGGTTTAAATAGTCAAAATTAAGCATGCGAGGAGACATCCTCTCTAGCTCAAGTGGTAGTGCAGTGGATCGATAATCCAAAGGCTGCAGGTTCAAATCCTGCCGGAGGATAACATTTTCACATTGCTTATTTTAAGTAGTCGCCGTTCTGGTGACTCTTCCCTGGGATTCCGTGCTGGTATCCTTTACGCCAGATGCACGCAAACCCGCTTCCACCATTTCAACCTTGTAGAAAATAGCACAAGTTTATTTTAATATCATCTTTGGTAGGTTGTTTTGGTGGTCTTGTTTATTCCGAAGGAGAAGTTAGTTTTGATGGAAACCAAGGAATAAAAGATCAACAGCTCGCTCTAAAATGGGTTTATGACAACATTGAAAACTTTGGGGGAGATAATTCTCAGGTAAAAACAGATTGGTGTTGATCATTAACTCTAAATACAGATAATTATGTTTTACATGAGTTGATGTTTTGCCAAATTTTGGGGTGAAATGTTGAATTGTATCTATCTAGTATTGGTATCTGAATTTATTTTTTTGCAAACAAAATTATCATAGAGTTGTCACACCATTTGCAAAAGTTAGTGCTTGCGTTGACGCATGATTAATATCAAAAATATTTTTAGAGGTAGCATTTGTTTGTTTTTTTCGTGTACGAACCGTTAACTAGCTTTAGTTGTAAAATCTGGGTTTTAGCATAAAATTCTTTTCGGTATTAAACTTCAACGCAGTTTTTTTGCAATTTTCGCAAAAGTACCAAAATGGATGTTAGCTGTTTTGGAAGCCAACACTGTTGTATAAGCTACAATACATGCAAAGTACTCGTACAAAGCACGAACATTTAGGGGTATACTTTTGTTAAGATGGGAATTGGTTGAAATTTTATGAAAACGCCATAATATACTGTATATCGTAAAATTGAGTTAAAAGCAATAAGTTTTTTGCCTTTAGATTACAATATTTGGAGAAAGTGCTGGAGCCCTTTCTGTGGCTGTTCATTTGATGTCGTCCGAGAGCAGGCGCTTCTATAGCAAAGCCATACTCCAGAGTTTCGTAGCATCGATTAGTTTTCAAACAAAAGAAGAAGCCAAACAAAAAGCTGTTGTTCTTTTGAACAACATCAATTGCACCGGAGATAATATTGAATGCCTCAGGTAAAGCTTTTTCAGTTGAAGCAGGCTTTACCCTGTAAAACTCCAAGAATGCGGCTACAAAGTTGGAACTAGTTCGTTCTTTCGTTTTTGTTTTTTTCTACATGAAGCTTATGGTGTTTATTGAAAGCTTCACCATGTAGAATCTCAGCAATGTGCCAGGAAACGAAGTAGAGACGTGACCCTACTTTCATTCAATTCAAGTATCAAAACTGCAACCAGTTGGGGCCGTTCTCAGCCAAGTGGGAAGCAATTCGATTTTTTTGATAAAAATTTCTCTTGCTGATTTTTTCACGCTGCGTGACCTTGAAAAACTAAACATTGTATAGCATTTTTTGTTTTTGGATTTTAGAAATGCATCTGCTCTCGATCTGTTGAGTACTAATGCGAGGGTGATTGAGTCACAAGGAGAAAGTTTCTCTGAGTCATTACAACCATATCGGCCAATTCTAGACGGCGAAATTGTCACTCAGCCTCCCTTACAGTTTTTCCAGTCCCAGATGTGGAACACGGACAAGAAAATCACAATGGGATTCACAGCAGAAGAAAGTGCCGGTCTCAAACTGGCAATTCGTAATGTAACCAAAGACGAGTTGTTTGTAAGTAGAACTCTTTTCATTGTACTCTTTCAAAAAAAAGTTACTAAATTCTATTTTGTTGGAGTTAAACATCGTCTTCAAAAACTGTAAAAGATTTTGCTAAAACTAAATTCGAACTCAAATTAAAAAAGACAGCTGCAGGCAAAAGTAATGGGGTGTCTAACAGGGATGTGGAAGCGGAAGCGGTGGAAGAGGTAAATTTTTTGTGGAAGCAGAAGCACTTTGATGAAAGAGGTTGCAAGCAAAAGCGAACTCGGAAGCGAAAGTGTTGAAAAGGAGCTGGAAGCGGAAGCAATTTTTTCAAAATCAGGCTCTTCCGGATTTACCAGGGCATGGTGTGGAATGGAATGAATGGAGCGAAAATTTCGGTACGAATATGGAAGATGCCAGAATGGAATGAAATGGAAAATTTCAAGAATGGAGTGGAAGACAATTTTCCATATTTCCATACCAATTCCATACTAGATTTGGTGCATTGTATTTACAGAAAAATACATACCGATGTCGGGTGGTGATAAACAATATTGTCACAGAAGTATTCTACTTCAATATCTACGTGTATTATTTGTCGACAAATCGCGGTACTTTGGTTGTTTATATTGCGCAAACAGTGTACGTATTGCATTATTCTAAGTACAATGCAATTTGCAGCATTGATGTTATAGTTGGCGACTTTGACAGGTTTGACTTTTTTTTGGGGGGTTGACAAATTGCCAAGTCCTAAATTTTGTTTTCTTACATCGTTACGAAAACTCGTATTTGCTATTTCATTCCCATTTCAGCCTAATTATATTTATATTTTTAGTTTTTTAGCTTGTACAGTAACTCTTTTTGGTGTTGAAGCTTCGTTTTTCTATTACTGAAAATATGAAATCAAATCAACTTTTATTTGGAATGGTTCAACGCTTACACCATAACACATTTTGAATAGCACTAAGCATGCACAAAAAGGATAAAAACTGTGAAAGCACAAAAACCAAACCAGAAGACAGAGAAAATGACCATACGGTCTTCGAGTCGGTTGCCCCCTCGAAGCTGATATCAAACAAAAGCAAACAGTAAAAACAACGCAAATGACGATATATACAAAGTTGAAGCAAGTTGAAGAATTTAATTGCCCCATCCCTTCAGCAAAAAATTTAACCTGGAGTTTGGATTTTCTTGGGCAAATTATACACAAAATGTCAGCATTAATGTTGGAAAATTTTTACAGAGAAAGTGTGTAGAATCAAAATAGGGTTTTAGTGCAGAAGAACCATAGGAAAAAAAACATAAATGTTCTTTAGCAGCTTGGTTATAACAAATTCTATTGTTGATATGAAATCAAACTTGTACGGCAATCATTAAACCATAGGCGTAACCAGGGGGCCCAGGCCCTCGCCTACCCCCAATTGAAATTCTACCAATGATAAAGATGATCACACAAAGCCTAATTATTCAGTTTTTTTAGCATTTTTTGGCCACAACAGTACATGCGTACGACAGCCAATAGCAATAACTTAATATTGACAACCAGGGGGCCCAGGCCCTCTCAATTTAAATTTTTGCCAACCAATTTAAATGTCCAAGCCGGAAGAAATTCAGTGTTTTTGTTCTAAAAGGTGCAATCTCAGGCCACCATCTAACTGTTTTATGCACTAATATGTTTTAGGCCCCTAGCTAACTTTTATATTGCAATAACATGATTAGTAATCATTTATTGCATTAAATGTACCAACTTGAAATAACTAATTCTACCTTTACCACTCACCAACTTTAAATAACAATCCACCTCCATCTCGTCAGTTTTCAAGCGACAAAATGCTTTTGTAAAAAACTTAGCTAGGGGAAATGCTTATTGAACAAATTATTGAAGTTAAATCGAGGGTGCCTGGGCTCCTGGTTGTACATATCCCTAAAACTGGTTATTTTCGTGACAAAACAAAAATCTTCAAAGGCAAATCTTCGAGTGAATGATTTAATGCTAAAAATGTTGCAAAAAACCATGTACCTTGATTACCCTGACCAGGCCAAGTCACAAAATTTTACCTCAAAATGCAAGATTTTTAACGTGTTTTGGACTTATCCTGAAGTATAAAGGGAGGGATTTGTTCAATTGGCTTTCAAATCCCAAAAATTTTGTTCTTCAAATGGCTCTGAAAATGTGCGAAATGTGATCCAAATGGTATTAAAATAGCCATTTTTCCCAAAAACTTACAAAAAATCGCCCAGCGGCTGGGTGCTTCGCCTACAGACTCCTATAGCCTCCGGTGGTTGGTGGCTCTGCCCCCAGTCCCCGTCTGTGACACGTTTGAGTTGCACTAATTTGCTCACCACGTTTCCCAATTTTGTTAACAAAACTTATTAACGTGCGGTTTTATTCTTTTCCTTTTAGGAAATCCTGGTTCCGTGCTAAATTAGACTCCCAGCTTTTGATCTTTCATTCTTCGTTCCATAAAAAGTCTCTCTTTTTGAAAATTTCTGATGACGTCATTGCATGTGATTTACGGTTTAGACCTCCACTCCCAATCCAAATTCCTGGCTACGTCTATGCATTAAACCATGTGCAATATGCTTACCAGATACCGGTTGTTGCATCTTAGTATTGTTGATGCACCTTCACGAGCGGTTGCTTACAACATCGCTAAGATGGAAACCAACAAAATATACGTTGCATTGCTTCCAGTCTAAAATTTCTTTGGTATGGAAGTATGAAATGGAATATGGAAGAATATTTTAGTATGGAATGGAATATGGAATGGAAGATTTTTAGTATAAAATGGAAATGGAATATAAGAAAATTTCCAGTATGGAATATGGAAAAATCGTCTTCCATTCCATACCATGCTCTGTCGACAATACAAGTCAAATAAAATAGCTTACAAAGTAAACTTGCCTGTTTTTCGTTACACCAAATACAATTAGCTGTTTCATATTGAGCAGGGATGCGGAAGCTGGAAGCGGAAGCAGTGGAAGCGGTTAAATTTTTGTGGAAGCGGAAGCACTTTGCGGAAGCGAACTGGAAGCGGAAGCGAACCCGGAAGCAGCTAATTCTATCTGGAACTGGAAGGGGAAGCGAAAAATTCCAAACGTGAGAAAGCGGAAGCGAACTCGGAAGCACAAAAGTTCAAGAGGAGCTGGAAGCGGAAGCATTAAAACTTTGACTGCTTTCACATCCCTGGTTTCTAATAATATTTATAAAATTAGATTAGAGTGCTGTCTCCATCATTCTAGATCTAACTGTTTCAGAGATATTCTACATTAAAAAATTCTTAGTTTTCACGAATTTATTTAATAACACTGACGAACTTAATTGGCACCATTAAACTTTTTACTGATATTGCTTGATTTCAATTTAATCTGTTATTTCTGTTCAACTTGATCTGAAAGCTTATACATTATACACTTAAGCTACGCCACAATCAGCCATGCGTTATGTTCCGTACTATAGTTGTCAGTATTATCAAAATGAAACCGGGGAAAATTGATGATTTCTTTGAAGTAGAATATCTCTGGAACAGATGGTGAAAAACGTTGGAGTGACTGCTAATATAAAGCTGAGTTTACACCGAACGCGAAGCGACCAAAATATGACGTCATCAACAACCTACGAAAGGTCGCAACTAAACTCCCATTTTTCTGGAAAATCAGTTTCCCGTGGAAAAGAAAGTCAAAGATTGCAGAGATACACAGTCCCTACTTTAGTAACTTTGCAGCATCAGATTGAGCGTCTTTTTTCATCGACAAAGATTTCAGCAAAACTCAGCACACGCTTTTACGTAGAAAGCTGCCCTTGAGCGCGCGTTACGATTCTGGGCCAAATGACAAAAATTTCCTCGCTCGCATTGATAACGAAAATTTTTTAAGAAGCACTACCGAACGGAATACTCGCTAAACGCAAGAGGTTATTTTTGCACGTGCATCTGAAGCTCTGCGAGCTGGGTAACGTCATTTTGCTCGCTAAGTTGCTTGGATTGATCGAGAGATATAACTGGAGTAAAAAAACGTCTCATTTTGCTGGCCAACTTAACGAAGATTTTGAAGCACTCTTTAAACAACGTATGAGAAATTTTTTTTGGTCAGAAAGTTAATGGTAAAATGTCGAAAACTTCTAGCTAAAGCGAATTTTTGTTGAAAATTACTCAAAATGGTCTCCATGTTTGCTATTACACTGCAAAGAAAGCGAATTGCGTTGAGAACCGTTCGATGTGTCAACTGATAAAGAAATATTGAGTAGCGCCAGTTGACAAAATTGGCAATACACTCTTACTATAAGAACAATTTTTTAAGAACATGAAACTCGTTTTTGCTCAAAATTTAAGAAAAGTTAAAAACAATGTTAGCCTCGGCAGCAAAATACACCAAAAGTTAACGAAAAAAAAATTCAAATCAAAGAAAAGAAACTAAATTTTGTCCTGTTTCAAAACGGCAAAATTTCAGTGATTTGTTGTGTTTGCAAGCGAAATTGCAACTATTTCTAGAGTATAGAGCGTTGCTTGAGAATTTTTTTGGGCAGTCGTTGAACGACTGCTAAAAAAGTTTTACGATGCTGAAAAGCAGGAAAAAAGCCTTTTCTCAGTTCGACAGAGCATTAGAAATTAAACACTGTTGTAAACATGGTCGCTGAAATTGACATCGATGCTCTAAAAATTTTAAAAAAAAATCAAGAGCAAATGGGGCTTAAAATCGGCAAAAAAATTAAAAACAGCCAATTTCAACTCTAGATTTCCTGATTCCACAAAAAAAACAGTGTACTTCGACTTATTCACTTTTGAAAATTTTTGAAACCTATTGTTGCAGTTAACATAGAAGTATACATACCAACAACCTCAAGATCGCTTGAAGTCATTAAAAAAATTGTGGTATCGTGAAAGTTGTTCTTTTTTCTACATTGATCCTAAAATATAATTAAACTCTGTCGTTCATTAAATAATTATTATTTATGGAGGATTTTGCAAGCTAAGAATATTACCGCATGGCCCATAGTATTTTTTCCCATATCAATAATTGTTATGTTGCAAGTACATACAGTCATACCTACACAGTACGTTTGAACGCATTATTTTGAAGTAGAAATGCATCTGATGTCACAATGAGGTATTTATTACATGTAAACACAACATTTCGCTAAGAAATTCGAGGAAGCATTTTTAACGCATCTTAAACGAGACGGTTGAGAAATAGCATTTTGTCTACGAAGTTTTTTGCACGTTAACGCCTTTCAGCGAGCGAAAATGGCCTTTACGAGCTCGCTAACATGTTCTATCATGTTGGCCCTAGACTGCCAGTGAGGACCATATAATGACCGCGATTCGATTCCAACTGAGGACACTGAACACGACAATAGGAAGGCATTCTGTACCCATTTTCACTCGTTTGAAACATAAGTATGTCATTCATGGCCTGTGAGGCTACGCGACAATGTTGCTATTGCAGTGCAGTAAGAATGAATGGAACTGGAAAGTGACATCGCAAACGATATCAGGGGACTTCGCGAAAGTATCAAACCTTACTGAACCAAAGAACTTCACTCTCAATACAAGCGTTCCAATTGCGTAAAGCCGCGTTTATGGTTGTTGATAGTCATATCTGAAATACATCGCTTTCAAATTTCTTAATGTTCCACTAACTTGATCAGGTTTGAGGTTAACGGCTTTCAAAGTTTAAATGTCTAGAAAAACCAGCTATAAAATGTCAATCAAAAACTTTACAACTCTGCTTAGTTCCCGTTTCAACTTTTAGGGAGTTTGTTGCAATTTTCACTTAACAACGCAGCGCAATTGTTAAGATTGCGGTTATAAACAAAACCCTCGTTAAAAAAAATATCTCGACAGAAACCTTTCGCTCCGATTATAAAAACAGCAACGACATTCTACTAGAATTTAGAATTGGAACAAAACTTTTTGCTCTGAAAATGCTAATATGATTTTTGGATTTTGTACCTTACATTATCTTGACCAGAAATTTGACACACTATTCAAAATATCAAATCTACACGCTCAACTAGCCAACTGCAGTATTTTTTTTTTTAAGAAGAATTTTTGTATAAGCACATGTGGGAACAGTTTCGCTGATTTTTCTCAAAATTTAAGAACTGAATCGAAACAATGCCTGCCTTAGCATTCAGCATGGAAAAACATACAAACACAAGCAAAATTTAGAAACACAAAATTAAATTCTGATAAATTTATAAGTGATACTGCAGAGTCTCACTTTACGATGACTTCACAATGAAAACTCATATCAATTTATTTCACTCTATGCTTTCCAGAACCCTAAATGTAATGTTTGAAGTCAAACAACTATTTACCAAAAACTGTCCACATCTTTTGCGCTTTAGGCTCTTTTTGTTTTGACAGCTTTATGTTTACTCGTTCTCAAAGTTTAAAGGTCTCAAAAAATTATCAAAATAATCAATTAACGTCAATCAAAAACCTCATATAACAACGTTAAAACTCAGCACTTATTAGGAGGTTCTAACAGTTTTTCACTTTATTTTGAAATAGCTAACATTGAGTGATCCTTAAAATTCCAGCAACTTTTGAGCAAACTATTATTGCATCAGCCAAGCTTAGCACTAACCAGAGGCGTTGCTAAGGATTGTGACACCCGGGGCGGGAGTGCGTGGTGTCACCCTGTATGTGTGACGCACCCTTCATGATGTCACCCCTCTGTTAGTGACATTAGTGAAGACCAAAAAAAAAAGGGTTTCCGGCAAAAAATTCAGTGGATTTTTGGTGGTCCAAAAGCAATCGAAAACCAAAAAAAAGGTCTTCGCCAAAAATTCAGTGGCTTCTCGGTTCAAAAATAAAGGTTTTTTCGCCGAAACCTCTGTGGGTTTTCGCTGCCTATGTAAATTGAGAGCCAATAAATTGAAACAAAAAGTTTTCATCACTTACACATTATAAGATTGCGTCACCCCAAAATAGTGACACCCGGGGCGGGCCGCCCCCCCCCCCAGCGACGCCACTGACACTAACCACGGCCAAAATATGCGCGCATTTTACAGCCATTTCTATTCTGAGAACGCTATTTAGCAGTACGACCCAACGGCCAACATATTGGATATAATTGTACTGTAAATTGCATTACATCCATTACTCAGCACGAAAGCTTTCTTCATAACATTGTTCAAAGACGTTGAAGAGCTAGAAGAAGGTTTTCTTAACTTTACAGGTGACAATTTAGTAAAAAACTCGCCCATACTGCTTAAATCTAACAAAGCCACTAAGGTCAAGTACTTCAACGTCTTAAATGTTGAAGTAATCCTATAAGTCTAACTCCTCTAATTCTCTGTGATACCCACTCATTGTGAGAATTCATCTTATAGTTTTGAAGGTCCGTTTAAGAACTAATAGTCGGCATGGCATTCCCATGTTTTTCATGTTTTATCCTTTTTTTATATTAGCCTACCGGTATTTTTAAAATTAGATACATCTAATTGGAGTACCTGGTAGTTAAAGACTTTTAGGGGCCCATTTGGCATAGTTTTCTCAATTAGCCTGTTTACATGTGCACTTTTGGGAACCAGTTCTTAGTTCTAGTGCCTAAATTTTGTGTGTGACTCAGCAAAATTCAGGCACCAGAACAAACCTTTTTTGTGTGTGACTCAGCAAAATTCAGGCACCAGAACTAAGAATTGGTTCCCAAAAGTGCACATGTAAACAGGATAAATGTGGTCCAAGAAATTTTGTTACCTTTAATCTTTGATTTATATTAACCTATCCAATAGTCTTAATTTGTTAGCTTTTGTAGTTAATGGGGGGAGGCATCAACACAATTGGAGGATCCCTATATTACGGCATTTTCACGTGTCTTAAAAATTTCATTCTTCTTTAAGCTTGAGTGGTTACAAATTTTGAAGAACCCATTTGAGAAGGACTACTCAATTGTGGCACCAGAAATTAGTCATATCTTTATCTTTTCTTTATTTTCTGAAACTTTTATGTGTCTAACTTAAATGGCTGAAAAGTTTGAATTTTGAAGGACCTAATTGAGGGACCCCCATTATGGTACCCTCAAATTTTGTCATGGTATAACTTTCTGTTATATTTACCTATCGTGAGAATTTTGCGCGTCTAGCTACAGTGGATAAAAATGTTTAATTTTGGAAGCGCCGTTCGAAAAGGACCCCCCAATTGTGGTACCCCCACATTTTGTCAAATTGTATCTTTTCTTCACCTTTGCCTATCCTGAAATTTTGATGTGTCTAGCTTAAGCAATTGAAAACTTTAAACTTTGGCGTCCTTGTTCAACGGCCCTCCCTCATTTTGGTGCCCCCAAATTTTGTTATATTTTATCTTTCACATTATATTTAATTATTCTGAAAATTTCATCAGTTTAACGTAAGTGGTTAAAAAAGTTTGAATTTTGGCAGCCCCATTTGAGGAGGATCCCTCATTAAGGTACCCCCAAACTTTTTCAAATTTTATCTTTTGTTCATATTTTTCTACCCTGAAAATTTCATCAATCTAAAGTACGTTGTTAAACAGATTGATTTTTGGCGGCCGCGCTTGGGAGATCCTCTTATTTTGGCACCCCCAAATTTTGTCATATTTCATCTTTTTGTTCATACGTATTTGCCTATCTTGAGAATTTCATCAGTCTAACGTACGTGGTTAAAAAGTTGAAGTTTTAGCAACCCCGTTTGAGGGAGACCCCCTCATTTTTGTATCCGCAAAATATTTCAAATTTTATCTTTCTTTTGTATTTACTAATCTTAAAACTTCCATGTGCCTAGCTTAAAAGGTTAAGAAGTTTGAATTTTGGCTGCCCCGTTTGAGGGAGACCCCCATTGTGGCACCCCCGATTTCAGGTGAACACCAATAGTTTTGGATATTTATAATAGTTCATAATATGATGTATCTGTGTTTTGTGGTTTAAAAGTAGATAGTGATAGAAGAAAAAATAAGGAAAAAAAATAAGGAGAAATTTTATCCAAGATGGAATAAATGACCATGAGAAAGATGGTACTTAGTGTGTTCAAAAACCACAAACTTTTTTTCATCAATATTGGTATTTACCATGATGTACGGGTCAATATTGTCCAATTTTTTTGGTTTTCGGCCTCTGAAATTGCAATCACGTGACTGGGCGTCCCCAAACTTGGTACGCATACAGGGATACAGCCTCTATCTGCAACCAAGTCGTGTTCAAATTTCAGCGTTCCACGTTTAGCCATTTTATAGTTATAAGCAAACTAATAAATTTTCAAGACACAAATAACTGTGTTTTGTTGGTTTTAAGGTTGCTAAATCCCGATCACGTGACTTAGGGTCCTAAAAATCGGCATACATGAGGCTTTTAATTATTGTCATGTTATATCCAAAATTCACCTTTTTTTGTGTTATCGTTTTTTAGTTATAAGCAAATTAATACATTTCGATACTCATCTATCAAAATGGCTGAGTAAAAACAATAGGTCCTACGCGCTCGCGCGCCCGAAGTCCTAATAACTAATGACTGAACAGCTGGGGGGTCATTAAATGTTTTTTGTTATTTACCGAACATTCGTTATTCGTAATGATATTTCGTTATTCATATTCGTAAATCGTAATTCGCTATTCGTGTGCGCTATTTCGTTATTCATGTTCGTTATTCGTATTCGTTATTCATCTGCGTTATTCGAAGTTTGTTTTTTTTTCTAGTAACACTTTTTTGAGCTGTAAGGAATAACAAATTGAATGCTATTTCGTGCTCTGTTCGTAGCAGAAAAATTCATTCAAAAGAATGAAATCACTTCGTTAACTCTGTTTCGACTGTTTCGTAGTAATTGTGTCTAGGGATGGGCATTTCGGAATACCGAATCCAGAAGGATCCGAATCCCAAACTATCCGGAATCCAAATTGAAATATAAATCGGATAATTGGAACCGGTTTTAAACTAACGCAATTACGTTGGTAAAAAGAGTTTGCAGTTAATTCTCACATAAAAGTGTAGTGATTCATTTGCTCGGTAATTGGGACTTCGCGCGAGCGTGTAAGTACCTTTGTTTTTGTTTGCGAATTTTGGCAGATAAAGATTGATTTGCTTATAATTAGCAAACAGTAGAACCTAGAAAGTTGAAATTTGGACTCAACGTAAGATTTAACGATAGCGTCATGTGTGCCAATTTTTGGGATTCTAGATTACGTGATCGTGAATTGAGACACAAAAAAATACATACAAAAACTGCGAGTTTTGGCTTGAAAATTTATTAATTCGCCTTTAACTCAAAAACCACTTGACGTGCGAAGCTGAAATTTGGACACAATGTGGGTGCTTTTGAATGCTTTTTGCAAACCGAGCTTGGGGGCGCCCGTTCACGTAACCAAAATTTCACAGGCCGAAAATGGGGACAAAGTTGACGAATTTGAAACGATATATCTCGGTAAACACCGATATTGATGAAAAATGGTTTTAAGCACACTATCAACTACCTTTCTTTTGTTATGTCCGTTTACCCCAACTTGAATACTATTTTTCTTGTTTTGCATTTTTTTTCATCCGTTTTTCTTTTTCTTCTGCTGCTTTCTACTTTTAAACCGCCAAACGCTCTGTATTCAAAGTTAGAGGGATTAAAGATATCAGGGAGGACTTTGTGCGCAGAAATCGGGAGTACCAAATTGGGGGATCCCCCTCAATCGGGTCGTCCAAAATTTTGAACTTTTAAACTTTTATAGTTAGATGGATCAAATTTTCGCAATGGATAGATATTAAAAATAAACTAAATCTAACAAAAATTGGGGGTGCCACGATGGGGTTTCCCCCAAATGAGCCTTCCAAAATTCAAAGTTTTTAACCTTTTAAGCTAGACACATGAAATTTTTAAGGTAAGTGAATATAAAGAAAAGATAAAATTTGACAAAATTTGGAGATACCTAAATGGGGGGACCCCTCAAACGGGGCCGCCAAAATTCAAACTTTTCAACCACCCACGCTAGACAGATGAAATTGTCAGGGTAGGGAAATATGAAAAAAAGATAAAATTGGAGAAAACTGGGGGTATCAAAATTGGTGGTCCCCCTCAAACAAGGCTGCCAAAATTTTAGACTTTTAAACCATTACAGCTTGATGAATCAAATTTTCGGAATGGGTAGATATCAAAAATCAAATAAACCTAAAAAAATTTGGGGGTTCTAAATGGAGGTTCCCCCCAAACGGGGCCCTCCAAAGTTCAAACTTTTTAACCTTTCAAGCTGGACACATGAAATTTTTAAGGTAAATAAATATAAAGGAAAGATAAAATTTGACAAAATTTGGGGACACCGAAATAGGGGGTCCCTCTTAAACGGGGCCGCCAAAATTCTAACTTTTTAACCACACACGCTAGACACATCAAATTTTCAGGGTTGGCAAATATGAAAACATAACATTTGACAAAATTTGGGGATATCAAAATAGAGGTTTGCCCTCAAACAGGGCCACCAAAATTCAAACTTTCCAACTACTCACGTTAGACACATAAAATATTCCAGGTAGGCGAATATGAAGAAAAGTTTCTCTCAAACGGGGCCCTCCAAAATTCAAACTTTTTAACCTTTTAAGCTGGACACATGAAATGGTGGTACACAAATTCTCAGCTTACCCATTTGAAGCAACTTGCGTCAAAATACCTTTGCATTCGTGCAACATCAGCTTTTTCCGAAACGTGTTTCTCCAGTGCAAACTTGACTATGAGCGACTTAAGAATGCAACTAATAAGTGATGAACATTTAGAAGCACTCAATGACATGCACTGCAATAAAGTTCTGCTTTAATTAAGCAAATCGTTGAATAAACTTTTTCTGGACATCGGTGGTGGTTGACTGGTTGTTCACTTTTTTAGCAAATTAAGTTAATTTAAACCAGAATAGGATTCGGTTTTAGCTATTCGGAATAATTCTGGAATAGCCAACTATTCTGAAATGCCCATCCCTAATTGTGTCAGCTATAGTTCTAGCCGCTGCAATCGATAATTGGTTGGAATTGTTCTGCAACATACATTACAAATTATTCCATCTCTTCGACTGCTGTCAATTAATACGCTTCGGTCATTTATTTGTTAGAAAGAAAAAACGCTGGTATAAGTTTCAATAACTGAAGCCAGTTCTTCAAAAATAAACATGAAACAGCATGAGTGAAAGGGGTAAAGGGTCGAGCACGGAAACTTCGATATTTATCCATTTGATGATAAGAACTACTCTTTTTTCACTGAAGCGTGTAATTCTCAAAAACTGTTGATGCTGCAATAGCAAACTGTGGAACGAAAGTACTCAACCTATTAAGGCAGCTGGAACTTGAAAAAATTTAGGCGATTTGAAAACTTTATTGCTTATTCTTTTTTTTCTTTTTTTTTTTGAACCGCGATCAAATTTTATTTAGTAACATTGGTGACATATAGTTTTGTGATTGTTTATTAAATGCTTTTTGTATTCTTTCTTAAAGCATTTATAAGAATACTGTTCCAAAGTTTGCATCGTAAAAATTTGATCGAATTCTTACTGAGTTCAGTCTGAGTTAAGAAATAATTTAGCTTCAATTAACCGTATATTTGATGAATTTATTAATAGGCGTGTATATAGTAGGCTGCTAGGCTGTTATGTCGCAAATACGTTTCAGAAAATGCTTTTGTGTTATTAAAGGAGATAAACTTGCCCAATTCAAAGTTTGTTGTTATCAGCAGTTTTTATTTCGTTAAATTTTTGGTGTACCATATTATTGGCAAGAATATTCTTTCCAAAAAAATTTATCAATTTCTTGTCTAAGACAATAGAAACGTACCAAACGATAAAAACGTACCGGTATTTGCCTTTTCGCAACTTTTCATACTGATCGACAATGAAATATTGTTTCAAAACCAATAAAAATGGAGTTAACGAATGGTTTATAGAATTCAAAATATTTTCCAAAAAATGACGTACAGTATTATCGAATATTCGCTATTCCTCATTCATATAAATTGAACGTGTAATACGAAATAACCAATAACGAATAGCAAATAATACCAAATAACAAATAACGAAGAGCAAATAATACGAAATTACGAATAGCGAACATTCGATAGTAATGGAATTTTTTGGGATAATTTCCGAAAGGTTACTAACAGTCATTCGCTATAATCGCTATTTTTGGAGCAAGTAATATTTTTGCTATTTTCCGAATACTCAACATTAGATAAATAACGAAGAGCATGTAATGACCCCCTCATTAAGCTGGATTTGCACTGTAATGAGCAGTGTTTTTTGTTGTTGTTTTTTTTTCTGAAAACACGACGCCAAAAAATATCCCGGTCATTCTGTTATGCCTCGAACGGAAAGCTAGCAATGTGTTAATTGTCACCAGCAAAATATGTAAACATAGTTTGCCTTGGCAAATATTCGTGGCAGTGGGCCTAGAAGACAGTATGGTCTTCGTTGTGCAACTGCATATGCAAAGGAAGACTATTAACACAAATCCTCTTAAATATGACCTAGCTATTAATTATTTAATAATACTAATATAAACATTGTTTAGCAGCTAAATATAAACTTAGAAAAAGTGTCCAATTAACAATATTTATTACTTTTTCGTGTTTACTTTAGTTAATTCTAACTACTGTAAATGCTATTGACACATCATTTGAACTAACGTTGCCCGTAACCAATTTACTACATGTTTCGACTCAACAAAATAATGGTACGAATAATATGGTTATTGGTCATATGTATATTTGTGTATTTGGCTTGTTCTGCATGCTTTGCTGTGTTTGCGCTTAAATTTCTCTCTCTCTTATTATTCTTATTATTATTATTCTCGGTAGGTGGTGTAGATCGTTACTTAGTTTGATTTTCAAGTTTGGTCGTACCATTAGGCTACTAGTCTGATCCGTCTAAGATTGCGGGTTCTTACAGAGTAGCGTTTAGTTATTAATTTTGACGCTGAAACTGTAACACAATAAGCCCAAAAACACTTGCAAAACCTGCACAATTGGTAATGAAAATCTTTGAAAATTTTCCTGCATCCCGACACAAATTTCCTGGAAAACGAAAAATTGAAAGACACAAAATTTTACGGAAAATTTTCCGTTCCGCAGTCCCGGGAGGAAACCCTGTAGTTGCAACCGGTCGCAATCTTCGAGATTGGCCAATTTTGATCAAGTGACGCTAGCGACCACTTGCAAAGAGTGCCGACCTTCGCTTCGCGTCTGGTGTAAACACATTATTTAGTATTGCTCTAATTTTATCTTTAAGTTAAGCAATTACAGGATCTACATAAATAAATAGATAATAATAAAAACACGTATTAATTCGTTAAAATAATGCCCTCAACAGGCTGTGTTACCGTTAGGTTTCCGCCCAACGGCGAAACATTGCGCCTGCTGACAACACAGCTTCTTTCGAAAAAATGTCGCAGGGGTGGTGAGCTGTTGGCAATATTGTGTCCGATTTGACCGGTCCGAGATTTGAACTTTAGACCTCTCGCTACAGAGACAAATGCGTTACCGCTCGACCAACTGGCGGTAGAGCAATATTTATTTAAACTTATTTAGAAAACTCTGCGGGATTTAAAAAAATCTTTAGCAGTTGCCGCCAAGGCATTTGAGCTATCTGAATTGGTAGGAGTGTGAACTTATATTAGCTTTTGGTGGTACAAAATTGACAATTATGGCCTTGAAATTGATATGAATTTACTTTTTTCAAGCGTAATTTTGTGCAATTAAACTAATTTAAAAGAAAAACTTTATGCATTTTAATTTCTTACGCAATGAATCCGAAAAATGTGCTGTTATTGTTTAGAAGCTGGCCAGTTTGTACGTGGACCCATACTACGGTGTTAAAGCGGCCGAGCACTACTTGAATGTATCAGGAAATCCGGATGATATTAACTACAACTATGTTGATATGCTCTACCAATTATTGGACGATTTTTTATTTGTTTGTCCGAATTATGCACTTGCGAGGTAAAGGTTTTTTTTATAAATATTTTCCCCTCAATATTTTTGGCAGTCGAGATTTCGGTTTGTTGTTGTTGTTGTTGTTGTTGTTGTGCATTACTATACTTTTGTCACCGGAGAGCATCAGACGCTAACTATTGCACGATCCGCACACTTTTCTTTGCAATGACTACTTTGTGATTGGAGGAATCCGCAACTGCTTAGGAGTTTCCACTGATCCAATGTTGCTGTGAATTTCTTCGAATATTTTTGTTTACTAAATTTGCTGCTTGCTTGAAGCCCCCAGCAGAGATAATCATCGCAAACCGTTTTATCCAGGGACACAACAATGTGAGCAAGGGTGCGGATTGAATCCGGATCATTCGATTAGGGTCGTCGTAAAAATGACGCCTTTAACCTCTTGGCCACGCTGCCGACTTTCCAGTTCTTTCCTGTGAATGGGAGCAGCGGAAATGCTACACTTCAAAACTCTAGCTTGGCAAGAGAGTCTGGGAGAAATGTAACCATTTCCAAAATTACTCAAGAAGTGGAATCCGCATCACCGCAAAGACAGCCACCGCTGTTGAGTACTTCTCTTCTCTTTCTTCTTTCATTATACTCGCTATAATCTGCCTAAGCGTGTAACGAGTTGGCGGGGCTCATCTCCGCGTCATTGCGCCCGGGCAACACAGCTCCTTTCGAAGAAAAGTTGTAGCATTTGCGAGCCGTTGACAACACTGTGTCCGATTTGACCAGCCCGAGATTTGAACCTCAGATCTCCCTCTCCAGAGACGAACGCGTTACCGCTCGACCATCAAAATTGGTGGCTTTCAACAATTGCTGGGCTAGCGTGTAGTTAAAGTTTTCGAAATTTTGGTCAAGCGATTACCAGAGGCGCCTTTGGAATTAAGTTAGAGGTCTGTAGGTTTCTTCTCCAAGGCCAGTCAAGCCGACCCTTGCAATGCTGTGACAAACTATGTCGCCTAAACAGGCAATGACTCGGAAATGTGCTCGCTGATTCGCAAACACTTAAAAGGGCATCCAACCCGAATTTTGAAAAATTGCGAAAAAATCTTTAAAATATGTCTACCAACATGATCCCATTGCGATTTTTGCAACTCATCCGGTTAAGAAAGTCTAAGAGAAAAAAATTCATGTTTTCCCCTTAGAATCCAAATTTCGGCCATCTTGTTTTAAGTAGATTGCGCAATAAATCAGTTTGTATCTTCTATTCCGAGTCTTGCTAAGTACCGGGCTTCTTAGAACTAGGTGAGTGCTGAAGGTATAGCTAAATAAATTAGTGGAACAGCTACTGTTTGAATTCAGAGAGGTTAGATGCTTTCCTAGTCTGCTTTGTCCGCCAAGTGCTCGCTAAGTAGTTGGAATAAGATAAGGCTTTAGGCGCAGTAGCCAATTGCAGGTTGTAACTATTGCTTCATATAGATAGCCTATTCGAAAAAATTCTTGCCTGTTGAAGGCTAAGACATCGTAGCTGACAAGATATTAAATTAAGATTCTAGTTTTTAGTGAGTCAGTAAGTTTTATGCGATTATTGCGCGATTGGTTTATAGGCCTAAAGATCGGATTAAAGCCAGTTAGTTTTTCCCGTAAATATGAAATTGCAAACTTCAGTGCAATGCATTTTGGTTAGCATTTTTTGTTTAGGTTTGTTACTGTTATCAACAGGTACGTACGAAGCCACTTCCTCCACAGCTGCTAATGTAGTCAGTCATTTAGAACGATTTTGACCTACGTCCTTTCAGTTTGGTAATGTTCAGAAAGCGTTTCTTCCAGACCCGGCGCCTTGGGAGGCATACCGGGGCCGTGCCCCCCAAATGACTGCTTGTGCGCACCCAAACGAGAATTGTGCCCCCCCAAGCGAGGACTGTGTCTCGAAGAAATTAACAGGCTCGGGGCTACTGGAGTGCAAATCGAGGCCCAAATTGGTGTTTGCCACCGGAATTTTTATAATTTTTGTGGACTGATACCGGATTTGATGTCATATTTGGGATGAAGACCTTTTTTTTTGAGATCACCTGTTTTTGGCCGGAAAAACCGCTTAACTTCACGATTTCGGCCAGAAAATCCCTTAGAATTTCAGTAAAGACCTTTTTTTGGAGAAAACCTGCTTTTGGGCGGAAAAAAACGCTTAAATTCCTGATTTTGGCTGGAAAATCCCTTTGAATCTTTGGTCTTCACCTTGTTCATTTGATCCAGACTGGGATGAATTTCTTGTGCCCCCGTGCCCCTCTCCAATTCACATAAATAAACATCTTGTGCCCCCCAAAATTTATTTCTGCCCCCCCCCCCCCCCCAGCCAAGCTATCCTGGCGCCGGGCCTGGTTTCTTCTTAGTGTAAGGGGAAAAATAATTGCGAATATCTTACGATTTCTTGGCCGAAGAGAATCAAAATTGGTGCGAAAAAATTTTTTTAAATTGCCAAAATTGTTTCACTATGGTTTCACAGGAAAAATTTTTAAACAAAAACGTCCTGAATGACCTTTTAACGAGTAACATTGTGAGCAGTGCAAATTTTTTGTCTGTAGGAGGTGTGCGAAGGATAGGTTAGCACGTTTGGACGCATCTTTTAGAATTAGAGCCATTCATGCGATCATGTGTACGAACCACTTGAACACAAAAGTGCTTTTGGAAGTTTGCTTTGCACGTGCTTTGTTAGGCTGGGCTGCTAGCCCACCATAGTAGTTGACCAGTTTTAAGTTTAGGACCAGACTTAATCTTGAATTCTAGTCGTAAGGTCTAAAATTAAAATACAAAATTAATGTACTTTATCCTAAAAACATGTAAATTGTGTATACTAATCTCTGAAGTGGGTCGTAGCAAGGAAATATACGTTGCAGAATTAAAGCAGCCTTTCGACGAAAAATGAGATTTGGATTGCGGGGAAATTTGATCCGGGCTTCCGCAAAGAGGCCCCTGCTTTAAAAAGGTCTCCCAGTTATTGTTGGATTTATTTCGATGACGTTTTTGCTTATCTTTCCATCAAAAATATCGGAGGTGACATAAATTTGGATATTAATTAGATGAAGAGCAAACGAAAAAGATTTTTCCAGCTGTTTTTGATAGAAATAGACTTTCGATTTCACGTTTTTATGTGAATTTTTGTTGTTTGTCTAAAATCACGTTGACTCTCAAAACCACGCCTTACGCGTCATGATTCAAAGCTTGGCAAAAGCTCCCGGTTTACATTTGCGCCTCGCGTTTACTGTACAAACCTGTATGAAGGTAATAACATTTGCTACAGTTTTATTTAGTAAAACTGAATCGTGAGCATTTCGGTGACTGCACGACTGTGTTTTAGACTGTTGGTGTCGTCCATTGGAGCAGAGAAACTACCGGTTTATGTTTATGTGTTTGACTCCGAAGTGAGGGCTTCGAACTGCGAAGAAATTGCTGGAAAAGCGCAAGGAATTACGGCTGTCTGCTTTTATCCAATTCATACAGCGGAACTGCCGTATGTTTTCCATTCCGAAAATGCCACTGGGTAATAATAGTATTTTCTACGCTTTGATCAAGCTTTTCCGACTCGAAACTTTCTGTAAAAAATACCGTCTTAAGCGGCTTTTACCGATCACGCGTATTTGCCGGCGGAAATGCGCGTGTCATTTGACTGCATGCATTTCGATTTTTTTTCTTGTTTTGCAGTTACATTCGAAAAGATATCACGCGTATTTCCGCTGGAAAATATGCGGGATCGGTAAAAGCCGTTTTGTTGCAGCGTTTTAAAGTTTAGCTCCTCTAGTATCAGATGAATAAATTGATCTTTAGATCATATTCCGTTAGAAATACTGTAGCTTCTACCCGGAAAAAATTTATGATAAGCTGAAATTTGGCACGAAGACTCAGGACCATGCTTTAAGCCACCAAAAAATCCCCATGGTTTGGACATGGGATTTCCCCCTTTTTCGGCCTTCAAAGTCTGCCATCTAGTGTCTCTGAGCCTTTACTGTCCAACAGCCAATCCAAAAGTTGTGGAAGGGGCCAGTTTTGAATAATAGTTGGTTTTCAAGTGCAGGTATAAAAAATTTCCTTTGAAATTGATGACGTCATTGTTGGTGACGTCATTTCCAAAGTTTTTGAAAAAAAGGCGTAGTTATGGCTCGATTTGTAAATGAGAGTTCGGTTTTTGGTTCCAAATAAAAAATTGCTTAAACCAAAGTGATGACGTCACAAACGTTTTTGATGACGTCATTTGTAACGAGTTTTGACTGTAAATTTGAAAGAGTGTTTGACCAAACAAAACACTGCAAAGTTTTGTTTTTTTTTATTAGCTTTAACCTTTGGAGAATTATATTGTGAATTCAGTCGATTGAAAGTCAAAAACTGTATTGTCAGTAAAACTCTGGTGTAGTAATTAATCAGATAAAATTTAGACCTCCCAAGAGACAGTGGTGGGCAATAACGAATTACTATAGTAACGAATTACTTTTTTAGTAATTTTTTGCAGTAATGACACTACTTTTTTAAAAAAGTAACTTTTTTGGTAATTTTATTACTTTTTTAGAGGTGTCATAATTACTAATTACAAATTACTTTGTAAATGTTACCATCAAGTAGAAACACTTGACTGCTTATTTTATACCTTCCGCTAATCAAAAAAGTTGTTTCTGTTGAGAATGACGCAGGCGCCTTATGTCTTTGGGTGCTAGAATTGTTTATACGAAGGGTATATAAAAAGTTTTAAGTACTTGTTTTCTGGGATTGCCAGGGTGTCATACTGATTGAATACCTTCAGATGGGCCACACTGTGACTGGACAGCATTATTTTGGACAACTGAAGCGTCTAAGGGAAGCAATCAAAGAAAAAGCCAGGAAAGCTCACCAGAGAAGTCCTCTTCCACCAAGACTATGCACCAGCTCATAATCTCCGTGGTTGCAATGGCAACAATTCACGATTGCGGATTTGAACTTGTCCCCCATCCACCTTATTCGCCAGACCTGGCCCCCTCCGACTTTCATCTTTTCCTACAAATGATAAAAACTTTAAGGCTGGTTGCCATTTTGCCAGCGATGATGACGTCATAGCTGCAGCCAAGGAGTTTCTTGAGTCCCAAACAAAAGAGGTCTTTTACACTGGGATAAAAGTGCTTCAGCAACGATGGAGCAAGTGTTCAGCCCTTGAATGGAGCCATGTTGAAAAACAAATAATTACAAATCTCTAATTTCTTTAAGTTTTGCTGATGCTTAAAACTTTTCATACACACCTCGTACATGCAGTGCTAGTTTCGTCTGAGCAATCGATCATTGAAAAAGCTCATAAGGATGAAACAAAAGCGCAATAACAAGAAAAAATATACGGTCAAGTTTTATTCCTCTGGTTTCAAGGAGGAGACTTCGGTGGCGGAATTTTGTTGCCTGTTTGCTTAATTATAAACATGCCCAGGGTTTGTTTACAAACGTTTTGTTTTGTATCTTTGATTGACAGACATCGATCTGAATAATCTACCGTATTTTTTTGGGTTAACATTATTATGTACCTTCGCATAGTATCAAATTTCGATGTTGTGCAATAGCCGAAGGTAGGTATTGCAATGCCCTATTCATTCATGCGCCAATGGGTAAAATTTTAGTCATAGCTGCTACATCAACACAAAAAAAGAACAGTATTTTGTCCAAAACAGTATTTTTAAACATTTTGAGCAAAAAAATTTTTTGGACAAAAGCTGAAAACTACGGACTTTTTCCAAACAATTTCAAAAAAAAAAATAAACGCATAATAAACACAGAAAAATTTGCAAAAAGCTAATAAAATCACCAACCACCTCTTTATAAACTTTTACAATATTTGTAGTAACTAAAGAGAGGTGATACCAGTAGGCGGGACCAAATTTACATAGCGCCGGACCCTTTACCCCATTTTCTGCCAACAAAATTTTTGACCAAGAAAAAGAGTTTCCCCACCGCTTAGGAGTTGCATTTTCCGTCGAAACTAGAGCGAAAACAACCTAAAAAAGTCTTCGCCGCCCAAGGGTCGCAATATTGCTTCAGGCCCAGTGCCATCATCCACTCTTTATTAGTAAACCAGAAACAAACGCGTGGAGAAAAGGACAAGAGCATTGAAGCAAAAAGTTTGCTCTTGCGAAGTTTTTTGAGGTCACGCGTATTCGACAGATTTGATTGGACATATCGTAGAACGAGTGAACTGTGAAGAAAAAAGTCACGCGGATTGGACGAATTGGCATATTCTAGAACAAATAAACCGTAAGGAAAACGACAAACTGTTAGTTTTCAGCTTATTGATATTGTGCCATTTTTTCGCACGGTAAATTTGGCTCCGCCTCTAGGTAACAAGATAATAGATTGAAAAAATACTACTGGAATATGATAGATCAAATCATACCTTTCATTGTATACTCGCCGAAGCGTGTAACGAATTGTCGGGACCCATCTCAGTCATTTCGCCTGGGCAAAACAGCTTCTTTCGAAGAATTGTGGCAAAGATGGCGAGCCGTTGGCAACACTGTGTCTGATTTCACCGGCCCGAGATTTGAACCTCGGACCTCTCGCTCCAGAGACAAACGCGTCACCGCTCGACCAACAAATAGATCAATCACAAAGAATTTTTTCAATTTTTTATCGTGATGGTACTTTTATGAGAGAATTACTTCAAGTGTGTTATTTACATTATTAGCGTATATTTAGCGACTTATTGTAAATTATTTATCAAAACCTGAGCGAGTGCAATAAATTAGGAGTTAATTACAGCATTAAATTTTTATTGCTCGAATTTGCTTCTTGAATCATATCGTATGCGTGATCTGGCTTCAGCGCTTTAGGAGCCGCAGTAGCCGGCTTATTATGATATGCGGGGGCCCCGAGAGCCAAACGTGGGCCCGGGTTCAGCTCAAATATTAAGCATCTACGGCTTTGTGTACTTCAAAACAGAAGAGGAAAATGCCACAATTTTCTCAGGATTTTGATGTTATCTCAAAAAAAGAAAAAGGTTTTCAAGGCAAAATGCCACAATTTTTTCCGGATTTTGATGTGATCTTCGAAAAAAAAAGCTCTTCGATCTTCCACAAACCGATTAGTCGGTGTTATTTCCATGGGCCCTCTGATGGGCCCCCTAAAATCCATGGGCTCCGGGTTCATTGTCCCCCTTGCCCCCCCCTCTCGGTGGCTCTGATAATATGACCTTGACCTTAGAAACAAAAAACCCGAAATTCAAAACCCGCTTAGTTTTAAAACAATTTTGTACTCACTCAGACCATGGTATCCATGCTCAGGCGTGATACAGTAATCAAAATAATATTGGTGAGCACTGAGCTGTATCGAAAAGGCAGCATAATAAAAGCTATAATTTTATTATGATACTTCGATCACGGACGAAACCCAAGTTTTTTTTTCGTTTACTGCCATTAGAAATAGTGCTGAAGAGTCATTTTGGCTGAATTTTTCATTAAACGTAATTTGCAACGAAAAATTACTGATTACTTTTTCGGAGAGGTAACGAATACGGAATTTTATTACTTTTTACAGTAATTTTTGGTGACCTAGTGTCATTTACTTTTATATAGTAATTTGCCCACCACTGCCAATAGAGGATTAAAATAAAACAATGCATTTTGAAGTTTGATCAAAAAAAGCCCTTGAATGTTTATCGAAAAGATCCCACGCGCAGTTAAAGTTAATCTGCAATTTTAGTTTAAGATGCAAGCTTTAGCAACGTTAAAAAATATTATTAAGGCGGCAAATTGTCAAATATTATCGTGGTTATTATAGATTAAGATGATAATATTGTCAGACATCGCAATAATATCGCAAATACGCAAAATAATGCCTGATAATAATATTGTCGGTCATTATTTTGAGTAAGATAGCAATATTGCCAGATATTGCAAAGCGGTAGAAATTTTGTTCTTATTTGATATATTATCGTGCTTGCGCATATTCGCATCAATTTATCTATAATTATCCAAGTTATTATTTTTTAGAATCATTGCATATTGGAGGATGAGGCAACACCTCGGTCAATGACTCGAAGGTGCCTTGAGACCTCATAATGATGATAATGCCGATATTCCCAAACTGCTGCAATGTTTCGTTTGATCAAACGCTCTTTTTCAAATTTATGATCAAAGCTCTTGACAGATGACGTCATCAAAAACGTTTGTAACGTCATCACTTTGAGTTAAACAATTTTTGGTTTGGAGCCAAAAACCTAACTCTCTCATTCACAATTTGAGTCATTAATACAAAGTACGTCATTTTTGAAAAACAAAAACTTGGCAATGACGTCATCACAATGACTTCATAAATTTCAAAGTAAATTTGTTTATACGTGCACTTGAAAATCAATTCCTATTCAAAATTTGGTCCTTCCACAATAGGGTGGAGTGAAAAAAATTTTTTTTGTGAATCGAAAAAAGGGTATTGTTCTCAAATCCTGGTAAATGGTCTAAAACTTGCTTAAAATTTGTTTTTGGGGGGTTGCCCCCATTTTCCATCCGGAAACCCCCCAAATGTAATCGCAAGTGTGGGCGTGGGGGGTAATTCACATATCTCGGTAACCATTGGTCGTAGAGCAATGGTATATCGCTCAAAATCTGCAAAAACACCATGTTCCTATCTGTGCTAAGAAGAAAGTTTTCTCTATTTTTGACACAAAAAAAGTTACAGCCGAAAAACAAAAAATATATGGCCATTTTTTGTTAACTTATTGGAAAATTCTCCTACGTGTAAGCGCGGTCATTTAACTGTGATCTGCAAAACTAATTTCTCTCACTCGATTGACACTTTGATATGTTCAACCAATAAATGGACGAATGGTAACTTCTACTCTTGCTGAGAGTTAAAATTTTACATTAGATAACAGCTTATAGTACAAAAACGATGAAAAACCAACACACAGTTTTGTTAAAATTTCCAGAAAGAGAATTAGTTATAACAATTGATTCAAATTAGCTGGACATATACCACAAAAGAAAGTCACTGAAATGCAACAAAATAAAATCACAATTAAGTAACATAGTAGCCATGTAGCAGTAGCAACAGCGTAGCAAGGAGCAATTTGAGCATGGCTTCGACGATATTAATAATTTGTAAATTTGTGCACAACCTTGTAAGAATCCATCCTAAGTTTTCCGAAAACTAACTTTTGGTAATTAATTTCCATCTGGGTAGTGCACTATCAGCTATAATAGCCAGAAGTGGGCTGATGGACCGATGGTTTTGGTTTATTAACTATGAGATGAAATTTGACTCTAGTATGTTATGGACAAAAGCAACGGCGATTTAGAGATTTATTAGCCATAAACAAACTACTGTAGTTAGTATTTTTGGGTCCACGACTTTTCGGCGCGGACCTTTTCTGCGCCACCTATTTCGTTGTCGTTCCTTTTTTGCGCAGACCTTTTCGGCACCAATTTGGTGCTCTTCGACAGTTTAGTTATTCTTTTTTTTTCGTTTCTCTTTGTCTTTGGAGCCTTTATTCTACTCACTCTTCAGCGAAAGAAGCATCGACACAATCTTATCTTGAAATCGAGTTTATTTTATTTGCTAAATTTTCAAAAGTTAACGTTAACCAAAGCTTGAGCACCTCCAAATTTAAAAAAAAGTGTCACAATTCTTAAATTGCGACACTTTTTTTTTTGACATATTAACGCAAAAGCATTTTACAATATTAATGCTTTCGGGTTTGGTTTTAAATTAAAAAACACGCAGATATGTATCATTACCGAAGCATGCACCAGTAATATTATTGTTGCAATTCAATTACAACTGTTGGTTTTTATTGTGTTCAAGAAGTCCTACTAACCTATAATTTTAGAATTGCCCAAAACGAAAAAAAAAAAGAAAAGAATAAATAACTGAACTGTCAAAGAGCATTAAATTGGTGTCGAGAAGGTCTACGCAAAAAAGGACGAGCGCTGAAAAGGGCCAGTGCAGAAACAGGTGGCACAGAAAAGGTCAGCGCCGAAATAGTTGCGCAAAAAAGACGTGATCCCGTATTTTTAGCAATTTTTTGCTATATCAATATCCTTCAATAAATACACTTTGATTTAAACTGGAAAAAATTGTAACGCAAAAGGCTGGGTGGTGTCAAAACTGACTTCACGATTAAATAATACAATACGAAATACATGGCTGTGTTTGGCAGCCAGACAATGCGATGTCAACCTCATAAGGTATAGTTGTGACAAATTTGAGAAGTTTGGTGCTGTGGTGCACCTATGTGGTAAAATAAAAACCTCAGAGCGAAAACAACTGTTTTGAGGTCATTTTTGACCCACCCGGCCTTTAGAGGTCACGCAAAAATATTGGTCCACTAAAACACTTATTTAAACTGCTTTTTGGTGTCAATAGTGTACATAAGTTTGCAAGATTTTATTTTTTGGCGAATCACTCCATTTCGTCTATCAAATCCTGCAACTTGTGCAGTGCACAAATTTACAAATTTTTAATATCGTCGAAGCCATGCTCAAATTGCTCTTTGGTACTTTGTTACTATACTGCTACATGGCTACTATGCTAATTAATTGTGATTTTATTTTGTTATATTTCAGAGTATTCTTACAAGGTTGTGCACAAATTTACAAATTATTAATATCGTCGAAGCTATGCTCAAATTGCTCTTTGCTACGCTACTGCTACTGCTACATGGCTACTATGTTACTTAATTGTGATTTTATTTTGTTGCATTTCAGTGACTTTTTTTTCTGATATGTGTCCAGCTAATTTGAAGCAGTTGTTATTACTCATTCGCTTTCTGGAAATTTTAACAAAACTGTGTGTTGATTTTTCATCGTTTTTGTACTATAAGCTGTTATCTAATGTAAAATTTTAACTCTCAGCAAGAGTAGAAGTTACCATTCGTCCATTTATTGGTTGAACATATCAAAGTGTCAATCGAGTGAGAGAAATTAGTTTTGCAGATCACAGTTAAATGACCGCGCTTACACGTAGGAGAATTTTCCAATAAGTTAACAAAAAATGGCCATATATTTTTTGTTTTTCGGCTGTAACTTTTTTTGTGTCAAAAATAGAGAAAACTTTCTTCTTAGCACAGATAGGAACATGGTGTTTTTGCAGATTTTGAGCGATATACCATTGCTCTACGACCAATGGTTACCGAGATATGTGAATTACCCCCCACGCCCACACTTGCGATTACATTTGGGGGGTTTCCGGATGGAAAATGGGGGCAACCTCCCAAAAACAAATTTTAAGCAAGTTTTAGACCATTTACCAGGATTTGAGAACAATACCCTTTTTTCGATTCACAAAAAAATTTTTTTTCACTCCACCCAATTCCATAACTTTTGGATTGGCTGTTGGACAGTAAAGGTTCTTTGACCCTAGATGGCAGGCTTTAAAGACCAAAAAGGGAGAAGTCCCAAGCCCAAACCATGGTTTGTTTTTTTTTGGTAGCTCAGGACATGGTCCTGAGTCATCGTGCCAAATTTTAGCTTATTATAATTTTTTTCTGGATTTCAATGCATTTTGTATTTTTACCGGACTACTAATATTGATCGCCTGAATAATTTTAATGAAGTTAACATGCAATAACTTTTAGACTTATTTGGACTCCTGAAGGACAGATTCTGGCAGACGAAGTGATTCAATACTGGGGAGATTTTGCTTACACAGGAGTGGCCACTTCTGACCCTCATATCTGGCCACCATATCAGGAAAGTGCAACTGTAAGTTTTGTAAATAACAAATTGAAAGTTTTAATTAGAAAGATATATACTGAAAAAAGTAGCCAACCGCTATAAGTAATTTCGCTATAGGCACATTTTTTAACTTTTTTATTGCCATAAAAGCAAAATTTAGCAAACGAAAATGTTTTTCAAAACAGCAGCGGCATTTTGTCTAGTGTGATAATGTCACTTTTAACATCGAATCTTCATCAAACTTGCTATTTTTTTTAATTATAAGATGCGTACTAACTGAAATGCGCCGAAATGTGTAACTAATTGAGAGGAACATCTTCGCATCGATCTTGCTGCTATTAAGTGATTTGATTGGCCTGCTGTTCTAGCGGTAACGCATTCGTCTCTGGAGCGGGAGGTCTGAGGTTCAAATCTTTGGCCTGTCAAATCCGACGCAGTGTTGCCAACGGCTCGCTACTGCTGTAGCATTTCTTCGAAAAGAGTTGAATTGCCCGAACGCAGGGACGCGGATTGGCCCCCCAAACTCGATGCACACGTCGGCGTAATACAACGAGTATAATGAAAGATTTTATTGCTCGCAATACGGTTCCCGTTAGAGTCGTTGACCTTGAGGTCCTTTCGTAGTGTTTCCAGTTATACTCCCATTTCAGATTTGTGTTGTTTTATGCTACTAGCTTAATACTGTGTTACATTTTGCCCTGGGTATACATCCAGAGCTTATTTCATCTCGTTTAGCAATATTATTGTGCTTGGTGATGACAAAAATAATGCTCAGTTTTGTTTGAAGGAAAGTCGCGGCGGTAACGAACCGTAAGGTAAAATAAAATGTATAGTAACCGATCAGTGGTCGAGTTGATAGAGCGTCTGCTACTGAAACGGTAGAGTCGGGTTCGATTCCCGGTCAGGTCAAACCAAAGGCAATTAAAAGTTAGTAATTACAGCTTCTCTGCTTGATGTTCAGCAATTAAAGGGATAGTATGAAACCTCCTTCGTGTATGGTATACAGGTAACAGCTTGGCTCGAAAACCGAAAGGTCCCATCGCTGTCTCCTGGCCTAGGCAACTTGGTGAATAAAATGTAATTACGATTAACCTGACCAGGTATGGAACTTCGGGCAAATTCGCTACCGCTCGACCTAATATTATTGCAGAACTATCTTGATTCATTTAAATATTTGTTGTTTAGATTCTAAAACCAGTTTGAAAAGCAAAATCCTGCATATTAGCTTTTAGAGCTGGACGCCATAATTTTATAGAGATGTTTTCTTAGGTTAACACTGGAAACGTAATGTGGCCTTCCTTCCGAATTGCATACAATGATAGCATGGTGTTGGCAGATCATAATCGAGTATACTGCGATTTTTGGGACTCCGTTGGGAAATACTTCAATCTGACGTCATCAACCACAAGTGCAGAGACGATGACAACTTCGGGATTTACACCGCTTCATAGTTCGATTGTCTTGATGTTTTCTTTTGCCGTTTTCAAGTTCATTTTTCAACTGTAATCATTTGACTTAACGCATGCATCTGCTGTACGGTAATTGACGTATTGAATCAATTAGTTTCTGTAACTTCAATTTTTGTGGAGCCGTAATGAATGTGCTGCGTTTGCGACTAGTTTTATACACTCAGCAACGATACGGAGATTTTGACGAAATAAATCATGAAGTAGACATGCGCGATCTTTATAGCTAACTAATACAACAAAATTAGTACCTCTCGAATTCCCACATTGTTGTTGTGGTGGTGCCTATTCATCCTCGTGTCATCGGACAGCGTCAGACGCCTACTATTGGATGATCCGCTCACTTTTCGTTGCAATGACTACTTCGTGTTTGGAGAAATCGGCACCAGCTTAAGTGTTTTAGCGATCCAATGTTCCTGTGGATTTCTTGTTCACAAAATTTCCTGCTTGTTCGAAGCCACCGAGCAGAGATAATTATCATAAAACATCTTATCCTAAGACGCAATAACGTGACCAGGGTGCGGGTTGAACAAGATCATGCGATCGGGATCGTCGTAAAATTGCCGTGGTCGAAGAACAGCGAAGAAATGTGGTTCGCGCTTCTGAATTAAGCTACTACGTATCGACTATACGAGGTGAAGCTCCACACCGTTCATTTTTATGCTCAATTTTGGAAGGTTTTTGTAGTTTGCTAGACCCTCCTGGGAATCGAATCCACTTCCATATTTTCGGTATTTGTTGCTTTACCGAATGACTCATATTGTAATCTATAGCGAAGTGCCGGCTTTATTTTCTTTCCCGTACGCAAATCAACATATCTGACTATGTGACTATGGTTATTCAACTTTATTTTGAGTACAGTATCATTAAAATTAATGAAAGGTAAAAATAGCACAAAAATTAAAAATAATTATTTTAGTAAGTAAAAATAGCTCAAAAATTACGAATTAATTTTAATTAATTTTTTCAGTACATTGTTCTTAATACAGCACAAAAATTATTACCGAAGATTTTTTTTTGAAAAATAACGAAGGCGCTTGTATTCTTCACCAAGCAATACTTGAGGATCAAAGAAGAGATTCTGAAACAAAAAGTTTGATAGTAAAACTGGTCTGTAAAAATGGTTAAGGTAAATACACTGAAGTCATTTATCGATCACTTATGGTTAAATGAGGTGAATCGTCCCATTTCCCAGTCCGGCTAAAACTTGTAACAAAGGTCAAAACTGATTCCGAATCAAACGGAACTAAAATTCAGTGTTGTTTTTGATGTACGCGTTCAGAATCAAAAAGTGCCGTAGCTTATTTGTATCGATCAACATTATTATCATCAATTTTCGACTCAAAATTAGGAATAAAAAACCTAAAAATAACGTGTCGGTAGCGTTAAGCGTAGTCAATAATTATTCATTGAACAATACAATTACAGTATCATGAAAAAATTTGCTGGGCCGTCTCTTAGGCAAAAAGACTCGCGAATTCTATCAATTCGGTAAATTATTATCGGGTTGCTTATCTTCTATGCCTAAAAATTGCTGATCGCCAATAATAAAATGTGAATGTTTCAAAGTTCGAAAAGTATCACTTAACCAATTTGGCAAGGGGTACCAAATCTTCAAATTTATGGTGATTTGCACTTTTTAGGGAATCGAGCCGGTGGCGTAACTAAAGGTTTGTGCCTGGGGTAGAAGGCAAGCTTTTAGAGCTCCCCTTCGGCAGAGTAATATTAGTATAACTTATTACAATCGAGAGTATAATTTACATTTCATTCCGAGTGTACTGAAGAATACGATGCGTATTTTATCTCGACTTACAATATTATTATTGTTCTTGATGATTACGAACAATAATATTTTGTTCCGTTTTCTGATAAATCCACCCCTATTTTTAGCTAAATCTGGATCCTTCTATTAAAACAACAAAGATAGCCAGATTTATACCAGCTGTAATTATTACACACAATATAAAGCCTTAAAACGAGCAAAAGGCATAATTTCAAAATTTTGTGTCCTGTGTGTTCCCTAAACCAAATTGTAATCCGTTTTACTGGCGTTTTCAACCAGATGCAGTTCCAATTTTAAGGCAAAACGGATACATCAAAACTATCACCAGTTGTATGTTATTACGCAAAACCAAAAAAACACAAGCAAAATAAGGACTACACAATTTCGGCTGTTTCACATTCATCGACATTTCAAGCGCAGACAACTTTCAAGCGATTAAGTCAAGCACTCAAAATACATAGCACGAAAAGATGAAGTGAAGCTGAAACTACTCTGCATTTGATGAGCCATTTTGCGAAAAGTCAAAAGTCACCTACTCTCGAAAAATCTCTCTTCATACAGGGTAGCGTTTTAGTTGGTCATTGTATCATATTAAAAATATTACAACATAAATCTTACTTTACGTGATTGCGACTTGTATATGCATATTGCGTTATTTGCATAGTCAAATTCTTCTTCTTCTTTCTTCATTGCCCGCTTTTCCGTGAGGGTTGCTGGGGCAGTAGCTCAAGATCGAGCCGCCACACCTCACGGTCTTCCATCACCTCCATCATTTTGCTTGGGCGAAGTCCCAAGCGATTCCATCCAACATCCTCAATGTAATCGGTCCATCTAGTTCTAGGTCGTCCAACTGGTCTTCTCCCATTTACTTTGGCAAGCAAAGCTTGTTTGGGGAGTCTTTCTTGAGGTATTCTGCTTACATGGCCAAACCATCTAAGCTGAGATCTTTCGATTCGGAGAAGTAACGGCTCGATGTTAAGAGATTTTCGAATCTCAGAGCTACGCACCTTGTTAAACAGTGTAACTCCTTCGATTCTTCGTAAAAACCTCATTTCGGACGCTTGCACTTGTGATCGCACTCTTTCGGTCATTACCCAAGATTCATGACCATAAGTGAGAATGGGGACAAAAACTGTTTTGAAAATTGAGAGCTTTGCCTTTTTCGACAATTCTCGTTTCATGACAACCGAGTAGTGCAAAGCTCGCATTACTGCACTAGCCTTGCCTATTCGGGTATCGAGTTCTTCGTCTTGCCTTCCGTCACTCGTAAATGCAACACCAAGATACTTGAACTTCTCTACCTGCTTCAGTGTCGCTCCATTCACTTGTAATACGCACTGATCAGGGTTTCTTGAAAGATGAAGTACCTCAGTTTTGGCCGTGCTTATTTTCATTCCGGCGGTGTTGCATGCATCTGCAAAGTTATTTAATGCGCGCTGAAAGCAGAACCAAATCATCAGGGAATAGCATACGACTGATTTTGCAATTTCCAATCGTGGCACACTCGTCAGCTTGGCTGCATTTGCGGATCCAATTCATGTAAACAATAAAGAGAAGAGGCGACAAAACGCACCCTTGCCGGAGTCCAACGCCCAGTTGGAACGGCTTTGATTGCTTGCCATTTACCCGAATACAAACCTCCGGTCGGCAGTGGCATGACTTAATGGTACGTTACAACTGACCATCAACGCCATACTCCCGCAAAACCTTCCAAAGTTTTTCCCGAGGAACTCAGTCATATGCTTTTTCAAGATCGACAAAGCATGCAAAGAGCTCTTGGCCGTACTTCCAAGATTTCTCGAAGATTTGCTTCAGAGTGAAGATTTGGTCCGAGGTGCTGCGACCCGGACAAAAACCGCACTGACTATTTTTCAGTTTTGATTTCACTATTTCTCGGCATTTCCTTTCAAGGTATTTGGCATATGCTTTTCCTGGCAATCCGAGGAGTGGTATCCCTTTGTATGTTTGTACATTGCTTGCGATCTCCTTTCTTGAATATCGGAATAATCACACTTGTTTGCCAATCTCTGGAACTTTTGCCAAACGTCCACGCAACTTGACACACTCGCGTTAACCACAGAATTCCTTCTCCAGTCAGCGCTTTCAACATCTCGGGTCTGATTTCATATTTACGTGAAACTAATTTTAAATTTTAACATCGATGTTATATAGTTATAGCAAAAGTGCATTTCTCGAACTCTGGTGTTAAAATACAGTTTTATTCTGAAGTTTGTATAACTTACTGGTGGCTGATACGGCATGGTAACTATAGAAAGAAAACTTGAGTTCTTAAAGTCTATTTTTTGCCATATGCTGGCGTTAAAACATACCAAACCACAATATTTAGCGAGGCCAATAAGCATGCACCTAAGTACGGAATTTACAAGCAAAGTATGTTATAAAATCAGTTAAGTTTGGCTTCGTTTCAAAAATTACGACTGCAAATGACAATATCATGATGATTCGTGATAGAATTTTTGAAAAGTTGCATTAAAATCGTGTCCAAAATTCAAAAGCCGCATTTCTTTGCAGACATCAAGCGTAATCATAAGTCAAGTCTCAACAAAGACTCACTAGACAGTTTTTTTTGTTTTTTTTTTAATTGTTTCGATAAATTTTAAAGGATTCAGCTTGAACAAAACTTGAAGAAAGGACGGCGGCACCTTTATTACCATATCACTTAAAAGAGAATTTGATTTTTGTAATGAAAAATTAGTTTTATTGAAATCGATTTTTGTGCAAGCAGTAAAAGCAAACAAACAGCGATAGTTTTGAAAGTATAACTTTACGTACTGTTAACTTTGCAGTTGACGCGAAATGTAATCTCATTTATTTTAGGGAAAAGGTTCAGAAAATATGTCTTTTTGTATTTATTTGGTTCGGTTTTTATTTTACTTGATATCACTATTTTATCAAAAATAATAGAAAATTTGGGTTCAAAGTACTGAAAGGAACAATTTTTAAAAAATCTTCTTTGAATTTATTTTCAAATTTGAGATGAAAGCGTATTCACATCAATTTTTATGTTGATAACTTGGCCAATAATGCAATTTAAAATTATTGACCAACGTAATACTTGTAGAATTTTAGTAGCTGAGCAGTATAATAAGCAATTTTACAAAAATTTTAGCTTAGAATAGCTGAAAAAATTAAGAACTGATTATAAAAATACTTTTTGGCTATGGAAATTCCTAAATTGCACTATTGGCACCGCAATGTTGCAAAAAATAAACAAATGTAACAAATATCAGGGTAGAATACACCAATTACGGTTCAGTCAATTCGTCATTTTTATTGTTTTTGCTATATTCTGTAGCTGTATCATCAAAATCAAAACTTTTAAATAAATTCAATTAGTCATCTTAAACCGGTAGCCTAATTTTTGAATTATTGTTCCTATTTGTATGGAAATTTGTTTAAAACGTTTGTCTAATATTTCCTCCTGCAGTTTTGTTAATCCGTATACAGTATTTAATTGACGTTGGCTTATTAGTCTGACAAAAATTTTCTTAGAGCTGTTTATTTTTCATGTCGAAAATTTTTGAATAAACCACAATAGTTAGCTAGTTTCATTGTTTTTACAAAACTACATTTGTAGTTGTCCCAATGAACGTTGAAACCGAACAAGCGAAAATCATGCATCAAGTTTGTTTTTCTGCTGTTGTTTTTTTACTTCTAGCCCGTTTTGGGGCTGCTCAACACTCACCGACAATCAACACCACAAGTGGAATGGTGATGGGAAGCATGGGCGATGTAGCCCACACATTCTACGGCATTAGATATGCAGAACCACCAACAGGAGAGTTGAGGTAAGGGTCATTATTTTCAATTATACGTCGATCATTAACTATAGTGACGCCTAATTGACGCTACTTGCTCTTATAGCAATAAAACTTCGTTTTGACGCGAAACTATTTACAGGGAGGGTCAGAGTCGTTGAAGGAAGGCTAAGGAATATTGAGTATAGGGAGGCCCGCGATTTTTCGGACGATCTGCTCAGATTTAGGACCTTGCTTGCTGGGTTGAAGCTTGATTTCAACCAAATGCCAAATATCTTGAAATGATGAGGAACGCCACCCGGTGTAACTATTTTTCCTGAATCCGCCGCGAGAATAGCTGCATTGTTGGGAAATATTTATTCTTGTTTTCGTTATGTCCCGTTCCCAGAATTCTCTCAACGGTCCTGGGGAGAACCTCAAAACGGTGTTTGCTTTTTTTCCACATGATTTTCCGCAAAGAGTAAAAAAGCATAACTTACAAAACGCTTTCACTTTTCTAGCGCTGTGTTCGTTTCGATTTTGTCTGTTTTTTTGGTAATTTTTTGTAATATTGCAATTACATATTTTATTTACCAAGTTGTCTTGGCCAGGAGACAGCGAAGGAACCTTTCGGTCATCGAGTCAAGCTACCACCTGTCCACATGTCTACCACACACGGTGGAAGCACTGTCACTTTTAATTGCTGAACGTCAAACACGGAAGCTATGAATATCAATTATTTCAGTTAGACCCGACTGGGAATCGAACAAGTTGTTCTCAGCTCTATTTTTGTCGTTCTTTTTTCATTTTCGTAAATGAACCGAAAAAATAAACCCAGAAAAGTGGACGTGAAACATCAAGAGTAACAGACTTATCCTGTTTCATCAAATCAAATGGTTGATAACATTAGTTGATATAGGCCGGAGCGAGAAACAAGTTTGAGGGCCCCATCTCCGCGTCAATACATCTCAGCAACACAGCTCCGTTTGAAGAAACGTATAGCAAGAAACTTGTGAACGATGTCAAGTCGTTGGCAACACTGCGTTCGATTTGACCGACATGGAATTTGAACAGCTGACCTATCGTTCCAAACACTTTACCGACTTTCCGGTATGAAAACTTTTTGAAACTTAAATGCCGGTATACCAAAATTTGAAATAGACTATTTTGCGGGTAAATTTTTCAGGGATAAACACTCTTGATGAAAAGATTTTCCATTATAAGATTACTTTTTATACTCCACCAAAAGCCTAATGGGACATCACCAGATTGAAAATGGGAGTGACATTTTTTTTTCTGCAAATATGCTTTAATATTTTGTTTTGTTCCTTTTATAATATTAAGATATTGCTTGTAGACTAATTCATCTTACTGTACTCTATCAATCATAAACAGTAGGTTGTCCCTTATTTTGACATTTTGAAAAGTTTCACCTCTGAGCCTTTCAAATGGTTTTGTTTCATGAAAAAATAATACGTATGAAATTTTTAACTTTTTAAATGAAGTTTAAAGATGGCGCAAAGTGTTTTAAGTTTGAATGGGTATTTCTATGCAGGAATACGACCACTATTAACAGCAATATACTATTGCTGCATAGTGATCTTAACACGCATAACAATAGTTTTTATTAAAATCTTCTGAAAGTTGACTAAGGAACTGCAGTAACATATCGGTTACGACATACAGTAGTTATGTGCAGTTTTCAATGTTTGCATCATCAACCAGTTTTTCAAGAAAAGCAGCCTCTTTACCTAAGATGGCTAGTCTTGTGTGGTATCTTACAGAGGATATAAATGGATATAAATTGGCTTAGCCTGTTTTTTTTTGTTTTGTTTTTTTCAACTGAGGATTTACAACTGAACGAACTTAATAAGAACGGAGAGGAGAGGGTAACTGGAAAGTGAGCTCGCGCTCTTCTAGTCTCCAGCCACCCGCGTATGTGTCGAAGCAGGCGGCCTGCAGCCGTAATCGAACTCGGGACGCAGTATTGCTTACGCAATAATCAGCGCTCAGTTCCGCTCGGCCATACTCCTGACTTTCATCGTAACGTTAATTTAACTGCAAAATCTGCAATGGTAAAAGTTTCAGAGAATGTTGAAGAAGATGAACCATTGTCATAGACTCGAGTGGATATGACCAACATAAAAAACAAAACACGTGTTGAGTGTGTCACCAAAAACACTAGAAGGTTAATATATCTGACCAACCACTTAGAAATTCTCCACAGAGCTGAAAGCAAGGTTTTTAGAGGATGCCTCTCTTCCAGCTATATCTTATTGCTTCTTATTGAAACCCAATTTTTCCTGTTGAAAATTACTTTAAAACACCAAGCACTTTCATACTTTGAACATGCTTAGCGCCTTTTCCCAGAATCACTTAGCCTCAGCGCCCTTGGCTCAAAATCAGCAATCAGCCGGTTGAAGAAGAAACCCTCTTGGTGATTATATTGCTTTTCCGCGGGAGAAACCCTTCTATCTTTGCGCGACCCATTAACCACCGTATATATCCCCCAATCCCCTTTGGAATCCAATGAAGTTTACAATATCATCTTCCATACCTAACTGCAGTGGCCCTAGCTTACCCCATCATGAATATGCCAAGAGTTGATTACTCTACCTTCCTCCTGCAGACGCGTATGTATTAGCTGATAGATCTGTCCTTTCGCTCATTAGACGGATGGCACTGGAGTGTATGCAATTTTATAAAGAAGATTCATAATGAGGTCAATCTGCAAAGAGGACGAACGATCGGTTTTTAAGAAGATTCATAATGAGATGAATAGTTTTTCTGCAGGTTATTGTACTGATTAGTAAACTGCCTATGTGCATATAATGGTGTTTGTTAAGCCAACTTTGAGATCACTGCGCCACCTCTAAAAATCAGAATTTTGCTACAAAACTTTGTATTAGGCAGTTTTTGGTACAATGGAAACTTTTGAGAGGGTCAGACGCACAAAAATGTGTATTTTTAAATTTCACCCCAAATAAGAGACACCCTAAAAAACAAGCTCACCTATTTATATTTTTGACCAGTGTTTTTCTTGCGAACCAAACAAAGAACTCAATTACACTAGGTCAGAGCCTGTTTTTCTTTTCTTAACATTAACCTTAATCTCAACATAGCGGAAAATATTGGCCTTACAGGAAACCAAACGATGATTCAATTTACATAGATTTGCTATCCAATCATCCACCGAGTATCAGAAGGAATCTTCCAAACATTATAGCAACCCGAATCAGCTGTAACGCCTGTGGTGGTGAAGAATTTCAAAAAGCCACGCCTTTTTATCAAGATGCGCTCAAAAATAGCCATTTTGATAACCCGCTTATATATCAACTACCTGAGAAGAAAAACAAGAAGTGTAGCTGGAAGCGCTCCATGCTCAGGTTCAGTATATCTTACAACGAGCAAATATGCACAAACGTCGGCAGAAAGTCCCTGAATTTGATTGATAAGCATTTCCCACCTCTAAGTAAACTCCACAAGCTTTTCAACCAAAAAAACATAAAACTAAGTTATTCCCGCACACCCAATTTTGAATCTATAATCAACCGGCATAACAAAAATATTTTAAGAAACTACAACGAAGTCAAAAATTCCTCACCATCTCCTAGCTATTGTAACTCCAAGATAAGCTTGATTGCCGCTTAAAGGTAAATGCTACATAAGCTCAGTAATATGCAAGGCAGAGGTGGAGTCCTCGAGGACGTCCTTGGCCCCTCGAGAACGTCCTCGAGGACACATTTTGAAGTCCTTGGCCTTGGCCTCGAAGGTCAAGTCCTTGGCCTTGGCCTCGAGGCCTCAAGTCCTCGAAAATTGGCCTGTCCTCGGCTCGAGGACAGCACTATTTTTTGAAATGTTAAAATTTTGTGGAGCGCTTGAAAAATTTTTTGGAAAACGTTTTTTCGTGGAGATCGCTTGAAAAATTTTTGTGAAGATCTTTTTTTTTTGAGATCGCCTGAAAAATTTTTGTGAAGACCTTTTTTTTTTTTCGGAGAGCACTTGCGCTTGTGTCCTTGGTCCTTGGCCTTGGCCTCGAGCATTCCTGTCCTTGGCCTCGAGAGTGTCTGTCCTCGGAAAGGCTGACCTTGGCCTTGGCCTTGGCCTCGGATTTTTTTTGTGTCCTTGGCCTCGAGCCTTGTGTCCTCGACTCCACCTCTGATGCAAGGTTGTCTTTTCTACTAGTCATGGCGAGAAAGTTTGCTATGGAAGTTGTTCTACCACCTTCAAGGCAAGATGATATAATCATGCCTACTCGTTTTGATATCATCGGAAAAGCAATGTAACCGAACTCTCAAAGGCAGTGAGGGTCGTGGGAATGCAAGGACAATAACAAAACTCCATCAACATCAGTAGCGTAGCCAGGGGGGCAGGGGGGCTATAGCCCCCCCCTCCCTTTGGCACGTCAATCAAAATGCAGAATAAGACAAATACCACGTTTTTAGCACTTTTGAGACTGTTTTATGCTCTGGAATGGATTCAAATAATGATTTAAAGCATCTTTTGAAACATATATTTAGAGAGTGGGGCTAATTTGTCAAAAATACAACTCACAAATACATAAAAACTTTGAAAAATGGCCAAAAATAAGCAATCAAATTCGATCGCTAGTGTGAAAATGCTAAACATAGGTGTCATCAACAAACATACTATAAACTTCGAAATAGGGGGGAGCCGTTCAGTATTAGTTAATTACCAATCATTCTTCGCAAATCTCTTTTTAATAGACCTCCCCCCAATTATTTTTCTCTATAAACTGTGGACAAAATAGATTACTCCATGTGAGTTTTATTAGACTATATAATTTTATGATTTGCCAGCATCTAAATACGAGAATTAAAATTTTACCATTAGCTACTTCCCAAATAGCCCATTTATGCAACCAGTTTAATTATGTTTGCACTGCCAATTTCTAAATCACGTTTTAAAAGCATTATTTTTTTTATCTAAATAGCCCTAAAATTAAGTTATTTTCCAAAAAAATGCAAACTTTTCGAGCGCTGGGGACTCCGCCCCCAGACCCCCGTGCCTCCGGCGGCTGGGGGGCGAAACCCCCATTAGCCTCCAGCGGCTGGGAGCTTCGCCTCCAAACCCCAAATACACAGCCCCCCCTATTGCGAATTTTTGGCTACGCGCCTGATCAACATCATGGTCATTGTAAAACATGCAATACTGTACTTGAGTAGGGCTAAAAGGTGCCACCTCTGCCAAAATGAAAAGCTATCTATTCTGATGGCAGAGCGAAGAAACCTGTAAAATAAGAAAACCGAACTTGAGTCGAAGTGTCGCCACCGCAATAAACACAAACTCAGAAACTTAAACAAAGACTAAAAGCAAAATCAATAAGGGGATCTTGACCTTTATTTTACAGAGTATAGTTTTCGTGTTCAAATGTATTTAATTTTTGCATACATGCGTTTCTTAACCGGTAAATAACGTAAATACTAATTTTTAAAACTATATCTTGCTCCGGAAGTGAATTACGTCGTGTTCTATTTGTGGAACACTAGCGGGTTACCGTACGCAAAATTGCAGCATTTATTAATTTGCACTTCAGTAAGAGTTCCGTTTTCGTGCTAAACCTTGTAAACTCAATCTGCAATTGTATTCATTGTTATTTAGGCTTTGGGGCATCTTCATTGCTGGGTATGATACTCTTCACAACATAACTTGGTACGCTCTGCATGCAAGCGCAACCAGAATTTTGCTTAGGGGAGGAGGGCGCGTGTATCCAAAGTTGAAATTTTTTTGTCGGAAAATGCCTCAAAGGGGTGCGTGCTGAGTAAACCAGGGCAACCCAACTTGTCATATGCGGGGGGACTGGGCTCAGATTCCCCAGCTTCCTGAAACCATGGAAATCTGGGGTCTAAGTTCCAGCCGTTGGGCGATTTTTGTAATGTTTTGGCAAAAATAGCCATCTTCACCCCATTTAGATTTTATTTTACACATTTTTATATACAGAGTCAAATGTTCCTTGTATCGAAAAAACTGCCAAACAAAAATAAGTGCAGCAATAAAGCAGCATCCCATTTTATGACGACATTTGAGATACATTTATTGGGTTGTAACATGAAATTTAGACTAGCCCGAAACTGGAAGTAAGTTACAATCAGCAGTTCTGGGTATGGGATCACGACCAGTAGCGTACGCTAGAATTTTGAAAGGGGGGGACCAGGCGCGTAGCCAGAAATTTGAAAAGAGAGATAAAAACCAGATGAGAAAGATCAAGACCAAAAAAAAAAGTTTTTTACTCAGATTCAGCTTGTTTTTCTGCCCAGATTTAAGTGAAGACCAAAAAAAAAGATCTTCACTGAGATTCAGTCCGTTTTTCTGCCCAGATTTTTAGCCCAAAGTCGAAAAGGGGGTTTCCATGGCTCAATTTTGCGTACTATTCTGAGGTATTCATACATTACTGGCAACCCAAAGGGGGGGACATGCACAATGTCCCCCCCCCCCTAAATACGCCCCTGGTCACCACCTCTCATGTTCTTGTGTTGCGACGGCAGAATAGATCCGAGCTGGAAAAAAAGAGTAAAGGGTACGATAGCCTAGGTCAGAGATGAAAACCGGTCGGGTTGCCGGTCGGGTCGAGATTCTTCGACCAGCCGGTCAAGCCGGTTGAAATACCGGTCAAATTGTCCTTTCTTGCAACTGAAAGAAATCTAAGCACCAACCGAAATACACTTATGTATTTTATCATAAATAAAACTTTTTATAAAAAAACAGTATTAACTAACTACAACTTTTGAAAACACTTGTTGAATGGTTTCAAGCTGAGACTAATATGCTGTGACCATTAAGACATGCACATCCAGGGGCGTGTTTAGGGGAGGGGGCTTTGTGTCATGCTCCCTCCCCCCTTTAGGGCCACGGCACAAAGCAAAAAAGTGCAAAATATACGTAAAATCGCGTAATCAGATTCTAATAAAGCATGCATGTGGAAGAGGCATAGGTGGGCACAAGTCCGTTAATCGTTAATCCGTTATTAACGAAGCTAACTTTTTCATTAACTCGTTAATCCGTTGAAACGTTTTTTTATGGTAACGAACTAAATTACCTTCCGTTAAGTTATGTTAACTTCCGTTAAGGTTTTTATCGTTAATATCGTGCATCATTCATAAGCTGCAGCCATATAAGTATATTAATTATCGTTGTTAGCAATTTCCAGAGATTTTTCGATCACAACTTCGTTAGTGCATTTGAACCTATTTTTATCTTGAAATTATATTAGACAGTAAAATGTAATTTCCAAAACACAAAAAGACCACCATAGCGATAAATATTTCCTTACAATCAGCCAGTGCCGTCGCCGGAGCAAACGAAGGGAGGGGGCACTAGCCAAAAGCGGGGGGGAGCACTAAAATAAACTGAACTATTTGCGTATAAAAACTAATAATCAGATCTTATATAGCTACAAATATGGGCAATTTTAAAACAAGGCCGGCAGCGTTTTTTAGCTCTTTTTGTCTTCGGCCCATAATCAAGTTGAAAAGTCTATCTGCAGCAATGAATGCTACCAAACGTTCAACCATGATTTTGCTAAGAAGGTGTGAACCAAAAGTTGTTTTTTTTTGCCCCAAAATTGCCTGATTTATCCCCCGTGCTGAACGAAGTGATGCAGCTCAAGTGTGTCGCAGACGGAGCATAGTCTCTAAATATTTAGTGACTGTGGACAGGGGCCTAAGAGCGGAGCCCCCAGCCGCTGGGCAATTTTTGTGTGTTTTGCAGCAAAAAGTAGCGATTTTAACGCCATTTTAATTACATTTCACACTTTTTGAAGCCATATGAATAACTAACTTGCTAAAATTTAGAAGTCATTTCACAGAATTAAATTGCTTATCCCCTTCCCTTTCTTACTTTGGGTCAAGTTTAAAGTACGTTTAAACGCTCGTATTTTGAGGTTAAATTTTCTAAGTAACTTGGCTAAGGGGGCTTAAGCCCTTTCACCCTGGTTGCGCCACTGACTTCGACCTCTAAATCTTACGTGTGCTCTATATATTAAAACAACTGGTCTTTGAAAAGTGTTTTTACGTATTGATTCATGCCATAATCACTAACTAAGTACCGCTAACGATTCTTCAGGCTGACATCTCTCTTCCGCGACACATCCGTAAAGGCGTGTTTGTAAGACGGGTTACTGCGTCAGATTTATGTACAGCAGTTGGTTACCAGCAATTTCCAAAGAATAGAGAAAATGTCAAAGAAGAATTGTGTTTAAACGTAATTATTCCTTTTTGCATCATTGTCTGTTGTTTTGTCGTTATGTGATGTTCCAAAAACGCATTTTGAGTACACCAAAATGGGGGGCACAAACAGCTGTTAGGGGGAGCACGGCCCCCCCCAGGCCCCCCCCCCCCCACCCATAGCGAGGGCACAGCAATCAGCTCAACAGCGTCAATACGTGTTCTAGAAGCGAGCAAATAAAAAGAAATGTAAATTACACGCAAAATATTAACGAATTAACGGACTTTACTAACTTCCGTTATTTAAAGCTAAAATAACGGAGTAACGTTAACGGAGGTGTAAAGTTTGTTAACGGACTAGTGGTTAACGTAGCTAACGTTTTGTATTAACTTGCCCACCTATGGAAAAAGGCTTACGCTGCCAGGCATTTTAGCATCATCTTAATCAGCTTAAGAGTAGAAGTGGCGCAGATTTCAGATTTTTTGTACATGCTAAAATCTTGCCGCTTTGAAAAGCTTTTTACAACTTAAATTTACCACACTCTGCACTGGGCAAGAAAGACATAGCTCTTATTTTTGTTTATCTAACTAGCCATGGCTTGTTCTGAAGTAGCAGCATTTCCACAAACTGCTGGGTCACATTATATTTCGAATATTTTCTAGCCAATGTCATAACGGTTTAGTGAATGCTGCTCGGCAAATTGCAAATAACCTGTCACCAATAGCTAAAAAATTGTAACTTCTTTTTTTTGGCCTTTCGCATAATATCATTAGAAAGAACGTCTAATAATTTAGCTTTTGCCCTTCAGCTCTTTTTATGAGTATTTTGTGCACGTTTTGCGCTGCTCAAAACAGGTTTTTCAAACCGAAATTTAACCTGAAAAGGTCTTAAAATTGGGTCATTTTTTCCGAGCCCCCTCCAAAGTCACAAATTTTAACACCTCACCCATCCCCCCCCCCCCGTTTGAAAATTTTTCGTTAGATACATTGAACAGTGAACAAAAACCTTCTGTAAAAAACCGGTCGACCGGGCCGGTCAAAAACCGGTCAAATTAACGGTTGGTCAACCGGCGATGACTTTGAAATTTACCGGTCGGGTCGGGTGGAGAAAATCCTGACCGGTTCCATCTCTGGCCTAGGTAGCAAACGTCTAAGAACAAGCGAAAGTAAGACTAGTAGAGTTATTACAGTAGGCAAGAAAACGCTATTGTTTTCAACTTAGATGGAAAAGTGTATTCTAAGATCGCAAAATACCGCAAGCAAATACAACAGGCCCGCTCATATTTGGTAGTGTTATTATCAGATATGAGTTTGCATAGGCGTAGCCAGGGGGGGACCAGGGGGCCCGGCTCCCCCCGCCCCCCCAATTAAAATACCACCAATGATAAAAATTACGACAACGTAGGCTAGCGCTGTTTAGTTGGAGTTTTTTTTTTTTTTTTTCAGCAATAACGCACATAACAGTAATTAACAATAACATTAATGACGATGAGGGTCAACCAGGGGGCCCCTAAACTAACAACTATGGGGCCCAAACCAACAACTAGGGGACTACGGGGCCCCTAAGTGATAACCAAAGGGCCCTAGGGCCCCTAACTGACAACCAGGGGGCCCCAGGGCCCCTAACTAATAACCAGGGGCCTCGGGGCCCCTAATCGACAACCGGGGGCTCCGGTGCCCCAAACTGACAATCAGAGGGTCCCATGGCCCCTAAATATCAACCAGGGGGCCCTTAACTGACAACCAGGGGCCCTGGGGACCCTAACTAACAACAAGGGGGTCCCTAAATGACTACCAGGGGGCCCCGGGGACCTTGAGTGACAACCAGGGGGACCCCAACTGACAACCAAGGGGCCCCGGAGCTCCTAACTGACAACCAGGAGGCCCCGGGGACCTTGACTGATAACCGGGGGGCCCATAACTGACAACCAGGAGGCCCCGGGGACCTTGACTGATAACCAGGGGGCCCATAACTGACAACCAGGAGGCCTCGAGGCCCCTAACTGACGACCAGGGGGCCCCGGGGCTTTTAACTGACACACAGGGAGCCCCAGAGTCCCTGGCTAACTACTAAGGGTCCCGGGTCAGAAGCCTCTTAATTCAAATTCATTACAATTTATATGCAAAACCTGATAGAAATCTAAGAGTTTTGTCCTAAAAGTTGCAACCTCAAGCCTTCGTTTAATGTTATTATGAACTCAATGCTATAACATAGGCGGTAAAGCAAATCCCCCAATTGAAATACTACCAATGATAAATAGATATAATGAGAGCATAGCCAGTATCTTGTGCTTGTCCGGAATTGCAGTTTCTTTAATTTAGGATTTACGCGTGCAAAAGTAAGTAATAATAATGACGACCACGTGTCCACGTCATAACAATGTAATGCAATTCTTGTACGTTTCAAAAAACTGTCAAGTGACTTGACCCAAGTCCTCCACGCTTTGGGAAAAAAGTTATTTTAATTTTGCTTTGAATTTTTTTTTATGAAAGAACTTTAGGGCGCGATCTTATCTCAAAATCATAGGCGAAGCCAGGGGGTGGCCCAGAGGGACCGGGTCCCCTCAATCGAAATGCCACCAATGACACAAATTTGACAAAAAAAGCCTTGTTTCTTCATTTTCAGTTTCTTTTAGCATCTTTGCGTACAAACAGTACACGCGCGCAACAGTAATTAACAATAAATAACATTGATGTCCAAGGGGCCCGGCGCACCTTCTTATTTCGATTTTTTCCAACAAATTTAAACGTATAACCAGGGTGAAATCAAGGGTTTTTGTCCTAAAAGTTGCTACCTCAGGCCCTCATCTAAACTTTTTATGGACGTAATGCAATAACCAGTGCCGGATTTGCCATATGGCGCAGTGCCAATGCCCCGCCCTTAGATAGTAGCATGTTTTTGGTCTTCACTTATATTTGGCAGGAAGATGTTGCGAAAACCTCCATAGTGCCAGAGGCACTGCGCAATGTAAATCCGGCCCGGGAATAGCATATTTAGTAAGCGTAACCATCTATTGGACCATTTTTCAATAACGATTCACCTTCACCTCGCCAGTTTTTACGCACAAAATACTTTTAAAAAAAGTAGCTAAGAAAATGCTCATTGAACAAATTATTAAATTTGAATTGAGGGGTCCTGGGTTCCCTGGCCGTACATGTATTCCTACAACTGCTTAACTTCATAAAACGAAATTATTTGAGTGGATTATTATTTACTGCTAAAATATTGCAGAAGGCAATGTGCCTTACTTCCCACTACATGGTCCAAATCACTTACAATTAAAATTTTACTCCATAATGCAAGATTTTAAACGTGTTTTGAAATTTAATTTCAAGTAAAAGGAGGATTGAACAATCAAAATTTTTCGATTGGCTTTCAATGTTAAAAATCTAGTTCTTTCAAATGGTTGTGAACACGTGCGAAATGTGATCTAAAGGCATTAAAAGGACTTTTTTTTCCAAAAACGTACAAAAATCGCCCAGCGGCTGGGGGCTTTGCCCCCAGACCCCCATAGCCACCGGCGGCTGGGGGATCCGCAACCAGACCCCCGTCTGTGATACGTTTGAATACACTAGCTTTCTTAACACGTCTCCTAAGTTAAACAGTTCCGCTTTTTAACTATTAGTTCTCGCCCTCTCCCTTTACCAAAATCCTGGTTAAGTGACAACAGATCACGACTTCATATCTTCCATTCTACGATATCTTTGCCCTACAAAAAGTTCCTTTTTTGAAAATTTCTGATGACGTCATTGCATGTGATTTGTGATTTGGGCCCCCCCAATCAAAAATCCTGGCTACGCCTATGTGAGTTTGTACTGTGTAGCCTAGTAATAAAAACCTTATTGCTAGACTAGGTTATGATTTACAGTAGACTGAAATATATCTTTCAGCTAGATTTTTACTGAAATCGCTTGGCTACCGAACAGTCCACTTTTTTTTACCAGCTCGGATCGGTTGTGCTGATAAGATCAAACTAATTAGGGCGTGGCGAAACGACTCAATGCCGTCGCCAATTGTTGCTTCAGGTTAGAACTGGGAAGACGTCAACGGCAGGGTTGCCAATAAAAATTGTTAAAATTTACAACTATAGCCACTAGGGCATAAGTATGGTAGTAGGCGGGATCCTGCAATAGGATAACTCAGTTTGAGCTAAAGCAACGATGATGTAATATTATTTCACCTATCGACCCATATAAATTGACCAGTTAATTCTTCTGCTTGCGACTTGCTAAGCATCATCAAGTCCGGCGGAAATTTCAATCATCGAGGTCGCATTATTATAATTATCATAAAGTGGCATGGCTAGGGGGGAGGCAGCGGCCCGCCCGGGGTGATACCATTTTGGGGCGACAACATTTGAGGTGACACCATATTATGATGTGATACCACAACTCAACTGATTTGTGGTGAAGACCTTCTTTTTTCATTTTGTTTGGTCTCCAACCTCATTTGCACCGAAAACCCAATAACTATACGGTAAAGGCTTTCTTTCTTTTTTTTTTTTTTTTGGTCTTCACCTATTTCTGGACCGAAAAATGGTGACACCAACAAATCTCGCTCCGGATGCCACTACCCTTAGCAATGCCTCTGTTATCATAATATAGCAACAAAGATAACGAATTCCGTGTACCAATCAGACAGCGATGTTTGTGAAGAACAGCTGGCAAGCCTCAGGATTAGAACCTCCCAAACCTTTAAAATCTTACATTGGCATCCCTGCAGGGACGTCAAACCAAACTACTACATTAGTTTGTTATCTTTTTGGTATCTTCCAAACCACCAAAATCCTACATAACATTAGAGCACAGACGTCGTGTTTGAAGTAGAATATCTATGCAACGGATGGGTAAAAAAAGATGGAGTCGACACCAATCGAGTTTAATTCGATTAGCCTAACTTTAGATATCCCCATTGATTTTGCCTTTAGTCCTTGTTTAAAAGCTTAAACAATTTGCGACGCTTTGCGATTAATCAGTCTAATTTTCATAAGCCTAATTACCGCATCACGTACTTTCAGCTACTGTATTCTAAAATTTCTTGGCCATAACAACAACAATATTATATAGTATTTGCGTTGTTTACATTTCAGCTGTACACTTCATGTTACCACCACGATTCGAACCAATAATTTGTTGTTTTGTAGTACCCGTGCATGTCCTTTCTATAGCGTTATACTTAGTTGGCGGTTGAAGTTTTGTGCAAGCGCTTTCCAGCTTTGTCGGGCTTCAGATATAGTCTTCTAGCCTTGACTGATAGTTATCAGACCAGTATAAGTGCAGCATTGAGCTCTAGCAGTTGGATGCCATGTAGGAGCAAGAGATACTTTTGAATTTAAGTGGTTATTAGGTAAAATGTAGCCAGCCTCAGCATGCTGCGCGTATCCTCTTCTAAGATACCTTACTTTGTTATTTGTCCCTCTATTCCAGTGCCTTACCCCGCTGGCAGCTGCCTGGGGGTAATCGGCGCTCTTGCTTTTTAAAGGTGGGGGTGCCGGTTATTTCCACGGCCCCGTTCGCGTACTGGAATACGTAGGAATCGGCTACGGTTGGTTAACTTCTACTAATTCTTTAATTGCCCAGACTCTACTTAGAGTTCACTGCTTAGGTTTGCTGTCACCCCCCTGAAAAGCCTAACGGCGAAACAGCCTGTTGGGGGCATTATTTTAACGATTTTATAGGTTTTTTTATTGTTATTATATTTTGACCATATTAAACAAATACTAGCTTGTTTCTTGCGATAAACTTTGTAGTGATCTCCTCCGGTTATAATATCGCCTTAGCCAGTGGTGCCGATCTATGTTGAGCATTGGGGGGAATAATTTGTTATGTTACCCCTATTTTGCCCTATTTGCAACATTGGGGGGATGAAGCTCGACCACTATTTTTTCACATGAGCAAATTAACTAAAGACCAAAAAAATAAAAAAAAGTCTTCACGAAAACTTGAAGAGATTTTTCCCCGAAATCAAGTGAAGGGCAAACAATACAGCCCAGAGATCAACCAACGCTCAATTGCAGACCTTAGTTAAATTATTGGGGGGATGCAGTCAAATTATTGGCGGGTATATCCCCCAATCCCTCCCGGGTTTCGCCACCTCTGGCCGCAGTAGCGTAGCTACGGGTGGGCGGGGGGCTAAAGCCTCCCCCCCATTGGTATGTCGATCAAAATGCAGAATAAGAAAAAAAGCACGTTTTTAGCACTTTTGGGACTGTTGTATGCATTGGAATGGACTAAATAGTGATTTAAAACATCTTTTTAAACATATATTCACAGAGAGGGGCTACTTTGTCAAATTACAACTCACAAATCAATGAAAACTTTGAAAAATGGCCAAAAATAAGCAATCAAATTTGATCGCTAGTGTGAAAATGATAAACCAACAAATATACTATAAACTTAGAAATAGGGGGAGCTATCCAGTATTAGTTAATTACCAATCATTCCTCTCAAATCTCCTTTCATTAGCCCCCCCCCAATTTTTTTTCTGTATGAACTGTAGACGAAATACAGTAGATTATTCCATGTAAGTTTTATTGAACTTATACGAGTTTATAATTTACCAGCATTTAAATAAGAACTACAAAAACCACCAAGGGAACCACAAGGGTACCAGAGATATCGCACCTCCGGACGGGGAACCATAGCAAATCAATGGAAAAAGAAAAAAACAACGTCGATCAACAGGAATGTCCATGATCACAACATCACAGGAATTGCACTGGTGAGCATCCGCGACCGGTTTCGTCCTTGCTCAAGGGACTCATCAGGCGGAAGAACAACGAGAAAACCAAATTAAGCAATGCAGCGACGGAGAACAGAACTTGCAAACCGACATCATGCATAGGCATCACGCCAAGCGAGTGTTCCTTGTCAAAAAAACAAAGCTATAGGGACACCAAGTAGACTATCAAGAACTACAAAAAAACCTCCGTTGTGGTTTTTGTAGTGGTTTTTTGTAGTTCTTGATAGTCTACTTGGGGTCCCTATAGCTTTGTTTTTTTGACAAGGAACACTCGCTTGGCGTGATGCCTATGCATGATGTCGGTTTGCAAGTTCTGTTCTCCGTCGCTGCATTGCTTAATTTGGTTTTCTCGTTGTTCTTCCGCCTGATGAGTCCCTTGAGCAAGGACGAAACCGGTCGCGGATGCTCACCAGTGCAATTCCTGTGATGTTGTGATCATGGACATTCCTGTTGATCGACGTTGTTTTTTTTCCTTTTCCATTTAAATAAGAGCACTAAAATTTTACCATTAGCTACTTCCCAAATAGCCCGTTTATGCAACCAGTTTAATCATGTTTACACTGCCAATTTCTATGCCACGTTTTAAAAGAATTATTTTTTTATCAAAATAGCCCTAAAATTAAGTTATTTTCCAAAAAAATGCAAAATTTTTGAGCGCTTGCTGGGGGCTCCGCCCCCACACCCCCAAAACAGCCCCTCCATTGCAAATTCCTGGCTACGCGCCTGCCTGCCCGTAGCATTAAAGTTTAGAAAATTACTGTATCACAAAGCAGACCGCCATTTTGCGAAAACAAATCTTAGCAGACACAAACAAACTGACCCGATAGGTCAATAGAATTGGCGCAGCAAGTGCTTTAGTTCAGGAATAGCAAAAACTGGTGAGTCTGCATTATTGTTAACCAGCCTTCGACTGTATGCCTTGTCCAACACTTTAACTTTTCGGCCAAAATTCTATACTTGACAGTACTGATATGAGCATGAATGTGGCAAACATCCTCCAAAATCCAAACCCCGAAACATCTTTCTTCTTAAATTTACATACTGTGAACAACTTGGTAAAGCGAAATGCCAATTTTAATGACATTGCAATTTATCTGTCTTGAAGCTTTCTAGAAATTTTCATTCTCCACAGCAAGCATTCCAAAAAAAATAAACTTTTTTCAGATTTATGCCCCCTACGCCAGCAAGTTATTCCGATACTCCATTAAATGCAACACAACAGATATTTCGACAATGTTGGCAAAGCATTGATTTGGTCGATTGCGCAAGTGATACAAATTGCACCGAAAATGTAAGTGAATTTTTTTGAATATTAAATTTATTTTGTTTTTGTTCAAAAATTTAGTGTATTATAATCTGTGTCAGTAGAGACGAGATTGCAATTTGAATAGTAATTGCTATCGTCTGTACTTTCAACCCTATTTTACACGGGAAGTGGGGCATTTTTGCCCCCGCTCTTGGTTTTTTTGTGATAAATTTTTTAGAAAAAAGATTTTGTTTAAAATCAACTTGACTTTAAGTCAAAATTTATAACAAATAATTCCTGAAAATTTTAAGTTGCTAAGGTAACGGAAAGTTTCCCGATTTTTGAGGTTTTCCCGAAGTCACATTCCGAAATCTGAGCATTTTTTGGCCAATACTTACTAAAACGACGTCATGAGACGTTTTTGTGACGTAACTAACTTTACTTGGGTATTTTATGATTCAATATCACAAGACAAACCTATGTGCAAGATTTGAACCGCCTGTGATGTCATCACAAGACTGATGTTCTTTTCCAAAAATATGGCCTTGAGGTCACAATGATGCCATCACCAACTCAAAATCAATTTTTCAAAAGATTTTGGTGAACATCAACCCGCATAAAAATTTGGTGTTCCCATCACTTTTGATCAAGGAGTTAGATGTAGGGGGTATTTTTCCCCTCCTCCTACATGTGAAATGTGTTGGCCAAATCCCCGTCGTTAACTTTTAAACTCGGCAAAAAATTGAATTGTTTGCGAATGCGAGAATTGAGTTCATAACAAGCTTAAGCAGAGCCGAATGGCATCACACAAGCTACACTTTTTATTTCAGATTCAAGCACAAAAACTTTGTTTGAACTTATGTGCGTTTTCAAATCAAATCAAATCAAAAATCTTTCATTATACTCGCTGGATTACGCCGAATTAAGCGTGTAACGAGTTGGCGGGCCCATCTCCGCGTCATTGCGCCCGGGCAACACAGCTCCTTTCGAAGAAATGTCGCAGCGGTGGCGAGCCGTTGGCAACACTGTGTCTGATTTGACCAGCCCGAGATTTGAATCTCAGACCTCCCGCTCCAGAGACGAACGCATTACCGCTCGTCAAACATCATATATTGTTTCAGTTACTGTCTAGCTACTAGCACTGTATAGCCTTAGATTTACGCTTAACGCTGCGGTTTCAACTTTTCGTTTTCCTTTCCATCAAACAAAATTAATGGTGCTTGACTCAAGCAGAGATTTGAAAAAATGTTAGTTGTCTGATGGGTTTGTACCACGCAAAAAAATCGCAAATTTTCCGCGAAATTCAGGCGTTCTCCGAAAAAAAAAAAAAGAAAAAGAAAAAAAAGGTCACGACTTTGGCCCATTTTCAACAAATCAATCAAAAACTAGTGCTGTCCTCGGCCGAGGCAGAGTTGTAAGTCGGGCCGGGCTTTTCGAGTCGGTTCGGGTTCGGGCCTAAAGTTGACAAAAACTTCGGGCTAAATTCGGGCCTGAGACGTACTTTTTCTGTTAGATGCACAAAAATAAAATCAAAAAAATTTTGCAACATTGCTAAATTTTTCAGACCTAACTTAACTTTCGGGTTTTTTCGGGCATGAATCGGGTTTTTTCGGGTCGGGTTTGGGCTTCAAATTAGTTTTCGGGTTCGGGCCGGGTTCGGGCTTATATTTTCGGGTTCGGGCCTGAACTGGTCGGCCCGTTTAAAACTCTGGGCCGAAGGAGAGGGTATTTTCGAGGATTTGCAGGCTTCGAGGCCAAGGACTTGACCTTCAAGGCCATGGGCTTCAAATTGTGTCCTCGAGGAATCCGCATCGGCTGCTAAGGAGTTTTCTGTGATCCAATGTTTCTGAGTATTTCTACAAATTTTTGCCCGCTGAATTTATTAAATTTTGTTTTAGTATTCGGAAGACTGTCTGTTCCTAGACATTTATGTTCCATCAACTGTCGATTATTCTGGCGAAGTTCAACCTGAACTCCCGGTCATGTTTTGGATCCATGGCGGGGGCTTCGAAATAGGTTCTGCGTCAGAATTGCTTTATGATTCTCGATGGATGGCAAACAAAACAAATACAATTGTGGTGTGTATTAACTACAGACTAGGTGGGTTTGTTAATTTGTTTAAACTTTTTAGTGGCAGAAGATGAATATTTTCAGCTAAGATTGTATGAGGTTTTGCCACTGCTGAATTATTTAGAAAAACCTCCGAGTCTTATTCTTTTAAAAACAAGATTCGTGTCTTGATTATTTTAATGACCTTCCTTTTGCAGCGAATCAGGACTTTTTAACGCGACCGGTTTGCTGCGAGAAGTTATCGCCGTCGCCGGTTTTGCGTTAAAATGTCGTGTGTCAAGGTTAATACCGGCCATGTCTAAACCTCTCGCGTCAAACCGTTCGTGAAAAACCTCTCGTGTCAACTTAGTCACGTAGTTATGAACTTTCTTCGCAGCGTATCCAGTTATCCAGGTATCAGCTTATATTATTTGTGTTTCATATCGCAATTCGTGCGTAGTAAGTAGTGATAAAATTTTGATCTGCGTACGATAAACTGTTTTTTTCTCCAGAGCTAGGGGTGCCTGGTAATGAAAGCAAAAAAAGCTGCAGCATAACTTGCATCTGTTCCTTTTTCTTTTTTATTAACATTTTTTTTATTTTTGGAGAATTTTTTTAGAATGCTGTGGTGACCGGTAATTAATTAATCACCCTTACCTCCTCCCCGCTGGACCGTAAAAATTAGAAAATGATTGCATTTTTATAACTGTTTTATTTGAAAAAAAGTTGGAAACTCTTTAGAAAACCTGTTCACTACGCAGTTTTTATAACAAATTAAAATTTAATGCCATAACGTCACAAATAGTTTTTCTTCACTCTCTATGGTGATAAATGGACAAAAATAAGCTGCAGCTCAAGGAGCATTTTTGGCTTGTTGAGATATGTAAAAATGTGTTCTTTGGAATGCAAGTTCGCGCTGGTACTGAACAAATCACATCTTGTCCTGTTGTAGAATACTGCGGTTAGTGTAGAGTCGTGAAAGAGTATATGCTAAACTAGAACGTGACATCGCAAGCGATATCCAGGAACTTCGTGACAATATCCAACTTTTAATGAACTTCATTAAGCTTTAAAATAGCGACTCAATTACTTTAAATGAATTTGTAAGTATGTGGTCGTTGATAGTCAGATGAATAATTTAAATGCGCCCCTTTCAAATTTTTTTTCACTCTAAGTCAGTGGTTATTCGCCTTTAATATTTAAATGTCTCAAAAATTTGAAATAATGAAGCAACGTCATTTAATTAACTGCGACGCGGAGGTGGGCCCAGCAAACTCTTTACACGTTTCGGCGTAGTGCAGCGAGTATAATGATTTAATTTGATTGATACAGCCAAAGCCATTTACACCATCCTTGGTCAAGTTAATATTGCAGATCAGCAATTTTTCGCGATTAAAATACCTGTCGAAAATTATGTTTCGGCAATTAGCGTAAATTAGGTCAGATCGAAGTTTTTACCTCGACATTTTTTTTAAAGAATTCCATCATCAAAGCAGCATCTAAAACTGCCAGCCTGCTACGAGCGATGTTATGTTAAACGCATATTTAAATAAAGATTTAATGTATAGGTGAAGTAATATCTACGAGGGTTTTAAAAAATGTGTCTTAAGTCGCATGCCAATAATGTTGGCCAAATCTTGAATTAAACTTTCGACGTCAGTGATACCAATCGAAAGCAGTCGAGACATTGCAACAGATGAGGCATAAATTTTGAATAATTACAAAGATAACTGCGAAGTGTAGATTACTGTTGAGTTAAAAAGTTCATTTTTAGTAGTACGTTCAGTTGCACTGTTTCCTCGCAGTTGACTTTACCTATGCAGTTAACTTTTTAGGGACCAAATTTTTTATATAATTTGCATCTTACCCTTTAAAAATGGTCACGAGCCGCCACTGTTCAAAGCAATTGCTAAGATTATAATTGTCCTATTTTTTCGGAGAACAGCAGGATTAAAGTTTGTTTGGGTTGCCTTTCAGCCCCCTGTTCTTCTAGCACAACCTGTGGTAATATTTGTGTGATTTAATATCCCTTTTCAAACTTGACAAACGATTTGAATCAGCAGAAAAAGTTCGCAAAGCACATGGAAATTTAATGATCAGTATCATTGCTGTGTAATCGTATCCACAAACAAGCAAAGGATAATATTTCCCACTAACTGGTAATTCATAGCTCCTGCCAGTTGATCGAGCGGTAACGCGTTCGTCTCTGGCACGGGAGGTCTGAGGTCCAAATCTCGTGCCGGTCAAATCAGACACAGTGTTGCCACGGCTTGCCACCGCTGCGATATTTTTTTGAACGGAGCTGTGTTGCCCGAGCGTAATGATGCGGAGATGGGCCCCGCTAACTCATTACATGCTTCGGCGTAGAACACCGAGTATAATGGAAGATTTGACTTGATACTTTGTTCTCTTGAAATCAAGCGGGTAGTCTTCAGTTTGTTTTTTTTTCAAATTATTTTTACTGTGTTGTCTACCCAGCTATCTTAGCCAGATGTCAGTAAAGTTACTAGGAAGGTTGACCGCACTTGCTCACAGGATGTGCGATCACAGTCGGTGGAGAATTGTGTTTTAATGCTGAACTTTAAACAGGATAATATTGAGAATATCCATTTTTATAATATTTGAGACGTCGCAGAAACTTTATGATCTTTAGGGCAAGCTGCCACCTGCCCAACTGTATATCACACATCGACAGAGTGGAGGCTTCACACTCTCCTTTAAATGCTCTACTGGAAAGAGGAAAGCTGTGAAACTGTGACGATTAGTTTGTTATTTTCGTAGTCTTTGGTTTTGAGCCAGGAATTGCAACCGAATCTACCGTTTCAACGTACTACATGTTTATTCTCTTAATCAGGTCAACAACAAATAGTGTTCCACCATTCAACCTTGTGGAAAATAGCATAAGTTTTTTTAATACCATCTTTGATAGGTTGTTTTGGTGGTCTTGTTTATTCCGAAGGCGAAGTTAGTTTTGACGGAAACCAAGGAGTAAAGGATCAACAGCTCGCTCTAAAATGGGTTTATGACAATATTGTAAACTTTGGGGGAGATAATTCTCAGGTAAAAACAGATTGGTGTTGATCATTAACTTTGAATAAGCATTGTTATGTTTTACATGAGTTCTAATGATGTTGTACCAAACTTTGGGGTGAAAATGTTGAATCGTATCTATCTAGTATTGGTATCTGAATTTATTTTTTGTAAGCCATATTACCATAGAGTTGTCACACCACTTGCAAAAGTTAGTTCTCGCCTTGACACATGATTAATACCAAGGAAGATTTTTAGAGGTGGTGGTATGTACGAACCGTCAACTTGCATGAGTTGCAAAATCTGCATTTTAGCATAAAATTCTTTTTGATGCTGAACATCACCGCAGTTTTTTGCAATTTTCGCAAAAGTACGAAAATGGATGTTAGCTGTTTTAGAAGTCAACGCCGTTGTATAAGCTACAATACGCGCAAAGCATTCGTACAAACCACGAACATTTTAGTGGTACTTTTGTTAAAATGCGAATTGGTAAAAATTTTGTGAAAACACCGTAATGTACTGAGATAAAAGCAATAAGTTTTTTGCCTTTAGATTACAATATTTGGAGAAAGTGCTGGGGCCCATTCTGTGGCTGTTCATTTGATGTCGTCCGAGAGCAGGCGCTTCTACAGCAAAGCCATACTCCAGAGTTTCGTAGCATCGATTAATTTTCAAACAAAAGAAGAAGCCCAACAAAAAGCTGTTGTTCTTTTAAACAATATCACTTGCACCGGAGATAATATTGAATGCCTCAGGTAAAGCTTTTTCAGTTGAAGCAGGCTTTACTCTGTAAAACTCCAAGAATGCGGCTACAAAGTCGGAACTAGTTCGTTCTTTCGTTTTTGTTTTTTTCTACATGAAGCTTAAGGTGTTTAATTGGATGCTTCACATAGTCGAATCTCAGCAATGTGCCAGGAAACGAGGTAGAGACGTGACCATATTTTCATTCAATTCAAGTATCAAAACTGCAACCACTTGGGGCCGTTCTCAGCCAAGTGGGAAGCAATGGGTCTTTTTCAAAAGATTTCTCTAACTGATTCTGCTGCGTGGCCTTCAAAGACTAAATATTTTATAGCATTTCTTGTTTTCGAATTTTAGAAATGCATCTGCTCTCGAGCTGTTGAGTACTAATGCGAGGGTGGTTGAGTCACTAGGAGAAAGGCTCTCTGAGTTATTACAACCATATCGCCCGATTCTAGACGGCGAAATTGTCACTCAGCCTCCGTTGCAGTTTTTCCAGTCTCAGATGTGGAACACGGACAAGAAAATCATACTGGGATTCGCAGCAGAAGAAACTGCCAGTCTCAAACTGATAACCCCTAATGTAACGAAAGACCAGTTGTTTGTAAGTAGAACTCTTTTCATTTTATTCTTTCAACAAAAGTTACTAAATTCTATTTTGTTGAAGTTAAACATCGCCTTCAAACACTGTAAAAGATTTTGCAAATACTAAATTAGCACCCTAGTAAAAGAACACAGCTGCAGGCAAAACTATTGAAGTTTTTAATAATTTTTGAAATTTCAGATTAGAGTTGTCTCCATCGTTCTAGATCCAACTGCTTTAGACTTATTCTACATTAAACAAATCATGATGAGTGGAGTTTGAATTCAACCGATTCAAAAAGTGCTCGACAGCATAAGCAACAGCGAATGTCATAACATAACACAGGACACGTCAAAATTTTTTGACGTGTACTTTGTTGTGTTATGTTAAACAAATCATTCGAGGGTTCACGATCTTATTTCATAACAGTGACGAATTTAATGGGCAACTCTAAAGTTTTTACTGAAATCGAAATATTTCAATTTAATCAGTTATTTCTGTTCAACTTGATCTGTAAGTATATACATTATTGCACTCAACCTGGGCCACAGTCAGCCATGCGTTATGTCCGTGCTTACTTAAATTGTCAGTATTATCAAAACGAAACCGGAGAAAATTGATAATTTCTTTGAATTAGAATAACTCTGGAACAGTAAGTTGGTGAAAAACGATAGTGTGATTGCCAATCTAAAGGTGCGTTTACACCGGACGCGAAGCGACCATAATGTGACGTCATCGACAACTAAAAAAGGTTGCAACTAGGGTTTCCATTTTCCTTGATATTCAGCTTTCCGGGAAACGGGAAAAAATTAAGCAATTTCTTGGTATCTCGTAATTTTGACGGGGACGTGGAAATTTCGGAAATTTCCGGAAATTCGGAAATTCTCCGGATCTCGTGATAAATTAATCAAACATAAACTTTCGCGGCATTTTTTTTTCAAGTATAGTGAACGACTGTTTACATTTTGATCCTGCGTAGACCTTGTCCTTTTCAAAGCTTTTCATTTACAAGTTTGTGAGGCAACCAGGCGCGTAGCCAGGATTTGGAAAAGGGGGGCTGTTTTGAAAGAGTGAGAAAAGTGCAAACGACCTTGACCCAAATTTTTATTGTTCTTGAATCAGTTTCACACGGTTTGTCCGAAACTTGAGACGAGATTTGTGGGAAAGCTCAGAATTTCAAAGGTTTTTTCCGCCCAAAATCAGGTGGTCTCCAAAAAAAAGAGGTCTTCACCGAACTTGAGACTGATTTTTCGGCCAAATCCGGAAATTCAAACGTTTGAGGGGGGCTGTTTTCCTGTGGGGGGGGCTATTTTCAATTTTTCACAAAAAATCGGCCTCAAAAGCACCAAAAACGTGCGATTTTGCATACTTCACAAGCCAATGGGGGGAATCGAGCCCCCCGCCCCCCCCCCCTGGCTACGCTACTGGTGGCAGCTAACAATCTTCGATGTTTTTTAGGTTCGCATAACTTACGTGTTGTTTATGTTTTTGAAAAATTTTTAGAATTATGTCTCGCTTTTGCTTGGAAAGGGTGATTAAAGGAAGGCATTCTGTATGCATTTTCACTCGTTTGAAACGTGTATGTCTTGGTATCTTTGGACCTTGCAGAAAAACACTTTCTGAAAATCATTTGCCAGAAAAACATTTCCCTGAAAGTTCTTTTTCCTGAATTAGCATTTGTCAGAAATCAGACTTGCCAGAATGATCACTTGCCTGAAATTACATCTGCCAGAATGATCACTTGCCAGAAATTACATTTCCCCAAAAACTTATTTCCCAGAATTTACACTGGTCAGAATTTACATTTGGCAGAAGTTACATTCCCTGAAATCATTTTTTGCGAAAACTGTATGTTTTACCCGGAAATTCATTTTCTAAAACCTAGTTTTCGTTCAAAAAATTATGCTGTATTTTTGCTATTTATTTCTTATATGCAGTTTAATTAGAACAGACTTTTCGTTGATATCGATTGACGTAACATTTAGCTTACTGAATGAGAGATATAACCAGTACTTAAACTGTAAAATTTTGCATGGGGGGACGCTTACGCAGCTTTGACCAAACGTATTCGGAATGCGAATGAAATTTAGAGGAAATTATGCTTCAAGTTCAACTTCTGTCCCCGAATTTAATTGAAGACCCAAAAAAAAAGGTCTTCACGGAGAACTAAAGGGTTTTTGTCCTCTAAATCGAGAGAAGATCAAAAAAAATCTTCACCGCAATTTGGTTCTATGTTTGACCGAAATTTGGGGTTTATTGGTGCTGACAGCAACTTTTTTCGTCTGATCATCCTGACCGCTTCCTCTCAATGGAGAGATCGCTGAAATCCCGTTAGGGGGGACGCTAAAATCTCGATTGGGGGACGCCAACGCGTCCCCCCCCCCTACAATTTAAGTGCTGGATAAAACTTACAGTAACTTGTTTTATTTGCTTATTTGGTTATATTTCGAGCGTAATGAAATCTAACAATTAAAAATCGATGCAAGCATATAAATATTATCTTATTATATTCAGATCACTGAGCAGGGGTGCCGAAACCCGGGGGGGATATATCCCCCCAATAATTTGAGTATGGTCTACATCTGCATACCCTCCAATATTTTGACTCTGGTGTGCATCTGAGCCCAGGTCTCCACCTGAATTCGGGGAAAAAAAGTGTTCCATTCAGTAGCGTAGCCAGGGGGGGGCGGGGGGGCTATAGCCCTTCCCCCATTGGCCTGTCAACCAAAATGCAGAATAAGGAAAATACCACGTTTTTATCTTCTCTGAGACCATGGCCGTAGGAGCTCAATATGATTTGGGGGCACCAAACTTTTGCACGAAAAATGACTTGATGCATTGAGTTTTGCACGAAAAATCAATCGGTTTTTCTGTCCAGATTAGGAGGTGCTCTCCAAAAAAAAAGGTCTTCACTGAAATTGAGACGGTTTTTCGCCACTGGTGTGCCTACATAAAACAACTGTTTGCCCGAATTTTTGACGTTTTGAACCAAATGGGGGAGCGACCGCCTCCCCAGCCCCCCCCCGCCTCCTACGGCTATGTCTGAGACTGTTGTTTGTGCTGGAATGGACTAAAGAGTGATTTAAAGCATCTTTTGAAACATATATTCAGGGGGGCTAATTTGTCAAAAATAAAAGTCACATATCAATCGAAACTTCGAAAAATGCCCAAAAATAAGCATTGAAATTTGATCGCAAATGTAAAAATGCCAAACATAAGTTTTATCAACAAATGTATTATTAGCTCAAAAATAAGGGGGAAGGGGGGGGCTATTCAGTATTAGTTAATTACCCATCACTTCTCTCAAATATCTTTCCGTTAGCCCCCCCAATAATTTTTCTTTATTAAATATAAACGAAATACATTACTCCGAGTGAGTTTTATTGAATAACAGAATTTTGTGATTTACCAGAATGTAAACAAGAAAACTACAATGGTATCATTAGCCACCTCCCACATAGCCCATTAATGCAACCAGTTGAATCATGTTACGCTGCCAATTTCTATGCTACGTTAAACATTTTGTATTAAAATAGCTCTAAAATTAAGCTATTTTTGCAAAAAAATGCAAAATTTTTGAGCGCTGGGGGCTCCGCCCCCAAACCCAAAAATTAGCCCCCCCCCCCATTGCGAATTTCTGGCTAGGCGCCTGGTTCCATTTTTGGTGAAGACCTTTTTTTTGGTCTTCACCTGAATTCGGGGAAAAAAAGTGTTCCATTTTTGGTGAAGACCTTTTTTTTGCTCTTCACTTAATTTGCTCCCCTGAACAAAATGGTGGTCGAGGTTCATCCCCCCAATGTTAAAAATAGGGCAAAATTGGGGTAAAATTGCAAATTATCCCCCCCAATGCTCAACAAAGATTTGCACCCCTGTCACTGAGGCGAAGAAAGATAATTTTAACCCGCAGGTTACACTTTCTTTTATAAGAACCACTAAACTGGCGTTGGGTCAGGCTGTTCTTAACTTTTTGTGAATTTCCAACCTCTTTTATTCTCAAAAAATTTTCAGAACATTGATGTCAATGTTTGCGACCAAGTTTGTATATGTGTTTAATTACGAATGCTTTGTCAGCCGGCCCAAAGGCTTTTCGCTCCTTTTGCAGAGTCGTAAAATTGCAAAAGCGAGCTTTTCAACCTGAATGGCAATCAAAACCAAGGATGGCAGTACGGTACGGTACGTTCAGAATTTGCGTACTGCGTACCTCGCACTTTGAACCGTACCGTACCAGCGTACCGCATTCAGTTCAATTTTTGAAGCGTACCGTACCCGGACCATCACAAAAAAGGCGTACCGTACCAGCGTACCATACTTCATAGCAAAAATTGAGGCATACCGTACCGCACTGCTATCCTTGCTTGTAACTACTCGCAACTTGAACTGATTTTGAAATCACTAGCCTATAAATCAGCGATCTCAATTCACACATTTAGCGTCGGCTTCAGCTGTCTTTTGTCTCTGCATACAAAAAGCCGGCGCAATGTGCGAAAAAAACTGGAATTTTTAAACCACTGCGTATTCAGCTAAAGTCTCGCAGTTGTTTTCGTTCCAATTTTCTCTTCAATATATGACATGCCACGATACTCCTAGCTCCAAACATCTATAGCAGTGGTGCTCAACCTTTTTTTGGTCCAGAGCCAAATTTTAAAGCTCAAAGTTGACAGGAGCCGCAACCAAATAAACGAAAATTTTCAATTAGTTTCGTGCAACTGCTGCAAGTTTTTATTTTTCAGGTCATTGAGATGTTTTACCAGCCCATAGTAGTTAGCTTCATCACAGTACTGTGCTGAGCTGAAAGTGTTACGTCATAGCATTAAATCCTGATTTGCTGTATTGCATTTTCGAATTTTTGATTTGTTTGCCTTCACGCAAAGAGCGCGGTCTGCAGGCATTTTTGCAGCTGTTGCGTTTAGACTGGACGCGAAGCAACGCGAAGCGAAGGTTGGCGACCTTCGCGAGTGGTCGATTACGTCACTCGCGAAGGTTGCCAACCTTTGCGAGAGGTTGCTAATCTTCGCGACTGGTCGCTTCATAGGCTAATTTCAATAACTTACTTTTAAAATGTATTCAATGAGCAGAAAGCTTTGTGTACTTTATTATTGAAGAGCTATTATAGTAATCACAGGTTCTGTTTCGTCATAGAGCGCTGGAATTACCGGTAAAACGAAAATGAGTGTATATTGTGTTATTACGCAATAACCGTGAAGAAGAGTCTAGACTAATAGCTCAGGTTACAAAACAATCTTGAGAAAAAAGTTTGTAAAGTATAAGTGAAAAACGAAGTACAGTAGATCGAATTTGGTAATGAAAAGACTAGTCTTTTCTTCAAAAACGTAGTAGTACCATAGTAGCCTACTTAGACTATTTACTAGCTATCAATGATATGTTTAGATCCTTCAACTGAAAAGTTGTCATAATCTGTCTTGACGATGACAGTTCTGGGTTTTGATGCAGAAACGCAAAAAGCTGGTAGCAGATGTCAAAAGTTCTCTTTAGGTGTTTACTCAGTTAACAAATCCTTAAACGCTTCCACCATCCATGTCTCATTATGGTAGTGGTAGATCAACCGGTAGCTTGTAGAGTGTAAACCAATAGGCTAGTCTACAGGTACCGTACATTTAAAGCATAAACTACGTTGTTTTTTTGATGTGATGTTTCTTTTTCAGGCAAGCATGTTATGATACCTGTAGTAAGCTTAAACAGTTGTTGGTATGTGTCATTTAGTGCTGTTTATGAAGACTCCCAATGTTAACGCTATGAGTGAAAATGAAAGCTGGATTTGTCATCAGTTATGTAGTGGATTTTTTGCTTATTGTGCAATGGATTGCTGTGTTGATTTGCTGGAGGAAGCAAAAAAACATTGCAGTTTTTGCATGATTTGACACTATCATCGAAGGACAAGAATTTAGCACAGTAATACTAGCAGTTGCTTTGAGGAAAAGTCAGCTTCTAAAACTAAGTTTGGTGTTTTACTCGCTAGCGGAGCGCTTATCGATATTTAGTGCGAAGTTAAATGCTTTTGAGAACATTTTATTAGTTTGCATTTTCTCGCGGTACCAGTAGGCTACGTTGCGACGGTCGCGTTTACCTCAAAGGGCTTCGCTCCAAACCACCGTTTGTAAGACATAGACAAATTAATAGCTGTAAGGTCAAGCCCCCTCTAAGCAAGTTTTTGGTTATGCCCCTGATAAAAAAAAACATTTAGGTTTTTTTATGTGAAAATTGTTACTCAAGCATCTGAATAAAAGTGTTGTTAGTTCTCACATTTTCATGTAACTGACGCTTCCTTCCCCAGTCCAATTATTTTCATTGTAAATGCTTTATCAAGTTTTTTGTTTAGTGGTGACTAATGAGAATGAACAATATTAATGAACTTGCTTGGCGGGTACTTCTCTACCAATAATTGTAACTTCAGCAAAAAAATAGAACTCACTTTCTACTGGTTAGATATATATTGGCGTTCTAGTTCATCTAAATACACTGACTGTAATTGTAATGATTGAACTTCAGACTTAAAATTGTTTACTTTGTCACTTTATTCACCATGTAAAGCAGTAAAAATTTGAAGAGACAGTAAAAATGTTTTGAAATTCACAAACAACTAAATTCAGATATTACACAAAGACACAGTAAATGAATATTTAACACATTTGACACTTCTATTTTCATCACATAGAACTGGAGTGAAAAATCACTACCACCAGACCACAATATTCATGATTATAAAACTTGGGGTAGTCCAAAACCATTGCTTCCAGTTCAACTTGATCATTGTCACAAACCTTCAGAATCAAGAAGACTTTTAAGAGGACATTCAGAAGAAAAAATTTCATGTTTGTAGCTATTCAAAGAAGTGACTACTAATTAGGCCAATCCAAAAGTTCATCGAAATTTTTCGATTTTTTGTATCTTTCTAGCTCTATTGTATGTAGCAGTGTAGCTTGAAACCAATTCTAAATACAGTTTTATTCACCAAGTTGGCTTGGTCAAGCAGACAGTGAAAAAACTTTCGCGAGTTTTCCTGTATTCAAGGAATTGTTCAATTGTTAACAAACAATGGGTTAAAACACTATCAACACATTCAAAACTAGCCTGTTGGTGGGTTATTTTATATTCTGAAAAAAACAACATTATGTTAGTTTAAGTTTACTTTAAGACAAAAAAGCAAAAGCTGCTCAGCCAAAAGAACCACTGAACTGATACAATAGCTTCTGCTATGCTGCCCAGAAAAAAAAGTTTTGTTTTAAAAGCTAGATGTCGAGGGGCTAGGCCTACTGCTTTGTTGCATTCATTATAATGAAGCTTTGAGATCCAGCATAGCTATGAAAAATCACTCTAGGATTTACAGCCTTAGCTGTCTAGATCCGAATTAACTTGGCTAGCCTAGGGCTATCGCAAATCTAACTTTTCCAACAACCTACTCTTTGGACTGACAAATAGGCGCTAAACCATACAAATATACTATTTACATTATTTTCTAGCAAACTGCGATTGTAAAAATCCAATCAGTGATTTAGTAGGTTATCTTACTACAGCCTGCAAGCAAGCGCTGTTGCGCAACTGCTTGCGAAGGTTGCAACCGGTTGCAACCTTTCGCTAGCTTTCGCGAGCTGTCGATGACGTCAAATTTTGGTTGCTTCGCGTCGCTTCGCGTCCAGTCTAAACGCACCCTTAGCTCGAAACTTGTTACAAATCGCTGAATTTTGTACGTGTTTAAATTTGCATATAATTAAGTTTCTTTCTTTCTTTATGCGCGACGCATGAAGAAGGCAAACTTTGCAATTCTCGACTGTGATGGCAAGTGTTCTTCAAATCATTCTTCTTTTTTATGACCTGATGGTCAGCCCCTTAAAATGACGTTAGTTATGTTTGGTACATTTTGTTAAAGTGCATTTTGGGTTAAGCCAGCTGGGCTTTATTAATTATTTTTTCTTTAGCTCGCCGGTTTTCAAATTTATTTTTAAACCGTGCTGTAGCGTGGTATAGTTACTTATTTGTTTCATTTTTGTTTCTGAATAAAGAAGAATTCGATCTACGGCAGCACGCGTCCTGTAAGAATCCCAGGCGAACTTAGTCTTGTTTTTTTGGAGTTCGTTACAGAAAGCAAAAACTAAATATCACAAAATTTAAAAAAAATCAATATTACAGCATCAGCACAGTTGTCGAATGGGATTTTGCTACGGGGGGAGTTGAACTTAAGACTGAAACTTGTCTACGTCTCACATAGACAGGGGTCTGGGGGCCGCAGAGCAATTTTTATCATTTTTCGAAAAAATTGCCATTTTAACGCAATTTAGATGGCATTTTGGACATTTGTAGAGCCATCTGAAACTAAAAAAACTAAAGGCTAGTATTTGGAAACCCATTGACAGAAGTAAATTTATCAGCCTCTTCAGCTCCCTTACTTTCTGTTAAAGCTCAAGCTTAAGTTAAAAAGCATGCATATTTGAGTTTAAGTGACCTGGTAAAACGGGCTTCATCCCCAGTGGCGCAACCAGGTCAAGTCACTTAGAACATTTACCCCAAAATACAAGCGTTTAAATGCGTTTTGGACTTGACCTGTAACTAAAGAGGGGCTGAAGATGCTGGGCAATTTTATTAGGTCAAGACTTTTGAAATTTAGTTGTTTTTTTTTCAAATGGCTTAAAAAACGTGCAAATTGTGATTCTAACGGTGCTAAAACGGGAAGTTTTGCTGAAAAATTGCAAAAATTCCTCATGTTCGGTTTTACAGGTCGCACGGCTGTACGCAGTTTAGCCCTTTTAAACCCCTTTGATTTTGCTACTACATTAGCCAAGTATTTTACAACTTTAGTCCTACAACCTATCGAAAGACCAAGTTAGGTCTTCCTTTCATCCGTTTTGAATAAATAAGAATGAAACTTTTAATTCGGAATGAGAACGAAGCTAAGAAACCAAGCTAAAGCGCTAACACTAACATCTAGTAACTTCCAAGTAGAATTGTGTAATCATATCCTCGTCTATTGGCTGAAGTAACGCTCATATCCAAACAATAAAAAATTAAACCAAATTTATTGCTGTAATAGTAATGGTGTTACTATTGAAATGAAGAATAGTTCAATAAAATTCACACAAACAGCGCAAAACAGATTGATTTTCTGACGGTTAAGAAGAGCCGGAGAGAGGTTATCCAAGAGCCGCAGTTGAGAAACACTGATCTATGGGCAAAGTTATGACATCACAATTGGCCATACTTGTGACTGTGACTTGTGACATCATAATACAATTATATTGGTACAATATTGGTTCAATTAACAAAATTATTGCGTCTGCATCTGAAAACTCATTGGTATGTGAAATGTTCAAAGTTTTACTTCTACGATTATAATCGTATTGTTTAATGCTGTAACACTAAAGATAATTGTTGTGCATGTCTTAAATGATGCTATATTGGGAGGTTCCGCTACGTACATACACACTAAGTAAATGAATTTTGTGGGTCTAAACATTGTTAACTTCATAATTAAATGCACATTGTTACGATGCAAGAGTAGAAATGTCATTTTCCAGTATGAATTTTTTGTGCTTGCATGTCAATAAAATTATTTATAAGAATTGCATTTTCAGAAACCATTAAATCGTTTATCAGTACTCCGTTTTTCACCGCTTCGATCGTTTGCATTGAAGTTGGAATTAAAATTTGAATCTGGTTAAACGCGTTAATGATTGAGGAGCAGATGCAATTAAAAAAGGCGTACCATTACAAAATAGGCGTACCGTACCAACATACCGTACCCGCACCACTACAAAAAAGCGTACCGTATCGGCGTACTGTACTTCTTACGAAAAATTGATGCGTACGGTACCGCACCGTGCCGTAACGTACTGTCACCCTTCGGCAAAACATCGTGAGTTGCCACTGCAGTGCGCAATAGTACTTTATAATTTCGAAATTGTTGCAATTTTGCTTGCAAGCACTAGAAAATCACTACAATTTCATTGTTTTAAATCAGTATGGAATTTAGTTTCTAGTGAAATTTATTCTTTTTCGCTTGTTTTTTTTTTTTTTTTTGCAGCTGCTCCGTTATTCTTAACTGTGTTTCTAACTTGTTTTTAAAGTTTGAGCAAAAATGTTCCTCGTGCTTTTATGAAATTGTTCTTGTTTTTGCAGCGAAAACTTTGAAAAGTTGTTGTTGCAAAGCTTCCCAAAACTACATCAAAAACAAAGCCAGCAAAATAACACTTTTGCATTTCGTGGCAAAATTTTCTCGCTCAAGCATGCAAATCACAAAAAAGCAGCAATGACGTTAATTTACGCCATTAATTTTATAAGGTTTCCGATTAAATCTACAAAAAAGCCACTCCTGCAGACAGCTCATTACGATGTCAATTTCCGTCATATGCATTTCGTACGATTTAGAACATTCCATTTGTAAGATGAAAAGTTGGTAGAGAAATGAGCGATTCCTGCAGGCTGCAGGTAACGTCGCAATTGAAACGAAAGAGCAATGCTCCAACAAAAACAGTCCGCTTTAGGCCCGGTCTACACTGCCCGTCAAATCGTGAGCGTACGAGCGTATTCTTAGTTGATTTTAACCAACTGGCAGCTTGTTCGCTAACAAGGTGCTACGCCGGCGTACCGAATTTCTGTTTAAAATAAACAAAAATATACGCTCGTAAGCTCACAATTTTGCGCTCAGCCCCTATAGCCTTAGAATGAACAGCGTATAGAGTGGTGTTGTCGAGATTGTCGATGCGGAGGTAACTGGATCATATTGGACTACAACTAGGTTAAAAATTCGAATTTCCTCCCGTCGCGAATTCTCTGGTTTGGCTGTTTTTTGACCGGAGAATTTTAAGTAGATAGTTGTTTGCAAGTTGCAACCACTTTCCTGCCAATTTTTCTAATAAAAAATTTCACCGATTTTCACATAAATGGTGTCAGTGAAACATATTATTTTTTTTCATCAAATAATTTTGCCCACAAGGCGTGTCATGTGTACTTCAAATCAAAATGACAGTTCCGACCTTTGTTTTGAATTTTAGATACTATGTAAATACCGTAATATTATTGAAAGGTGTAGTCTCAAAACCAATCAAAATATCACGTGATATTTTTTTCCGAAGAAAATAATAAAAAAATTCCGCCTAGGCTTTTTTACTCGCATTTTCCCATTTATTCTTTGAAGTTTGCCGTATTTTTACTAGTGTAAATTCTTGAAAAGAAGTTCTTTGGGAGATGCAAATTCGCCCAAATGTGAATTCTGGCAAGAATAAATTCTGGAAAATAAGTTTTTGTGGAAATGTGATTTCTGGCAATTGTACTTTCTGCCAAATGAGCCTTCGGGCTAATGGAATTTCTGGCGAGTGCAGATTCAAGAAAATGTCATTTCTGGAAGAGCACGTACAGGGAAGTGTAACTTCTCGTACGTGCACGTTCAGGGAAATGTATATTTGTGATAATATAGTTTCGGTCAAGTGTTTTTTGTAGAAAATGTGATTTCTAGAAGTTTTTCGGGGAGGTGTATCGGATCCGTATGTCCTTTATGGCACGTAAGGCTATGCGACAATGTTGCCACTGCAGCCCAGTAAAAGGAATCACTAGTGACTGAACACCTGAAACCTGGACTTGCACTGTAATGAGCGGTGTTTTTTTGTTTTCTCAAAAAACACGATGCCAAAAAGTGTCCCATTTATTCTGACCAGCCTCAAACGTAAAACCAGCCACCTATTAGTTCTTACCAGCCGACGGTCTAAACATAGATTGCCTAAGCAGATGGTGCAGATTAGCTTGATTCTCAGGTTTGGTCGTGCCAATTCCGCATCCTTACAGAGTAACGAATCACGCTAACAATTTTTACGCCGAAACTGTAACAGAGAAAAGCCCAAAAGCACTTGCAAAACTGCACAATTGGTTATTACAAAAATGCACGAAAATTTTCCGAGATCCCTTCACAAATTTTCCGGGAAACGGGAAATTGTAAACGGAAAACTGAAAAGCCCCAAATTTTCCTAAAAATTTTCCGTCCCAGTCCCGGGTAAAAAACCTTGTAGTTGCAACCGGTCGCAGGCGCGTAGCCAGAAATTCGCAATGGGGGGGCTGATTTGGGTGACTAAGAGCGGAGCCCCCAGCGCTTGAAAATTATGCATTTTTTTGCTAAAATGACTTAATTTTAGGGTTATTTTGATAAAAAAATAATGCTTTTAAAACGGGGCATAGAAATTGTCAGTGCAAACATGATTAAACTGGTTGCATAAATGGGCTATTTGGGAGGTGGCTAAGGGTAAAATTTTAGTTATCTTATTTAGATACTGGTAAATTATAAAATCGAATGGTTCAATAAAACTTACACGGAGTAATTTAGTTTACACACAGTTTATAGAGAAAAATAAATGGGGGAGGGCTAATAAAAGAGATTTAAGAGAAATTGGTAATTAACTAATACTGAATAGCCCCAAACTCTATTCTTTAGTTTATAGTATATTTGTTGAATGACATCTATGTTTAGCATTTTTACACTTGTGATCAAATTTGATTGTTTATTTTTGACCATTTTTCAAAGTTTCCATTTGCTTGTTAGTTTTATTTTTGACAAAGCAGCTCCCCCTGTTTCAAATAATGTTTTAAATCACTATTCAGTCCACTCCAGTGCATAAAACAGTCTCATAAGTGCTAAAAACGTAGTGTTTTTCCCATTTTGCATTTTGGTCGACATGTCAATGGGGGGGGGCTATAGGCTCGCACCCCCTGGCTACGCTACTGACCGGTCGCAATTTTCGCGATTAGCCAATTTTCAGCTAGTGACGTGAGCGATTTTACTCGCAAAGGCTGCTAACTTCGCGTCCGGTATATAAACGCGCACTAAATACTAGCACTGCACTAATTTTGGACATCGATTAATTTTATCTTAAAGTTACACAATTACTAGAGTTACAAAAATACACAAATAAATAAAGATGATCAGATTTTTGTGAGTAATTTGCACAATTAGCAATACTTATCAAATTTAATCAAATCTTTTGTCATACTGTATTTCGCCAAAGTGTGTAACGAGTTTATGGGGCCCATCTCTGCGTCATTGCGTACGGGCAAAACGGCTTTCTCCAAAGAAATGTTGCAGAGGTGAAGAGCCGTTGAGCTCCCATTCCTAAGACAAACGCGTTACCGCTCAACCAACTGTCCGGTATAACGATATTTATCCAAATTTATTTTTAAAACTTCGCGGGGTTAAAAAAGTCTTTAGCAGTTGCCGACTACATCCCAAATTGCCGCTAATGCATTAATTGCTAATGCATTAATTGGGCTATCTGAGCTGGTTAGAAGTGCGAAATTGATATAAACTTTGGTGGTCCAGAATTGACAATCATAACCTTAAAATTGAAATGATTAAATTTACTATTTCCAAAAACATTTCTGTGCAACTTAACTAATTTAAAAGAGAAAGTTTAGGCATTTTAATTTTTTTGTGTCACTGAATCCGCAAAACACGCTGTTGTTATGTAGGAGCTGGCTAGTTTATTCTTTGACCCACCCTATGGTCCTATGGCGGCCCAGCACTACCTAGATATAGCTGGAAATCCCAATGATACTAGCTACAACTATGCTGATATGATCTCCCAAATAGTCACCGATTTTTCATTTGTTTGCCCGAATTATGCACTTGCGAGGTAAGGATTTATTTTAATCTTTTGGCAACAATATTTTTAACTGTCGAGATTTCGGTTCGTTGGTTCGAACTTTCCGATTCTTCTGAATGTGAGCTGCGGAAACGCTACGCTCCAAAACTCTAGCTTGACAAGAGAGTCCTGGAGAATAGAAACTATTTCCAAAACCTTTAAAAAAATTGACACCGCATCACCACACAAACGGCCACCGTTGTTGAGTACCCAGCTACTCTTTGATTCCTTTCTCGACTTGCGGGTGCTGGGCGAGTGTAGCCAAGTTTTTGAAAGCGTGTTTGGTCCAGCGCTTACCGGACACGCCATTGGAATTTGGTTAGAAGTTTATAGGTTTCTGTTTCAAGTCTAGTCAAGCCGATCCTTGCAATGCTGTGACAAACTATGTCGCCCAAACAGGGCAATGCCTTGGAAATGTGCCTCGCTAATTCGCAAACACTTAACGAGTAACATGGTAAGTGCAGCTTCAAAAATTTTGTCTACGGGAGGTGTGCGAAGGATAAGTTAGCACGTTTGGACGTGTCCCTTAGAATTAGCACCATTCATTCCTTCATGTGTACAAACCACACAAACATAAAAGGGTGTTTGGGAGTTTGATTTGCACGTGCTTTTTCAGCTTGGGCCATCAGCCAACCACAAAAGTTGACCAGTTTCAGTTAAGAACCAGACCTAAACCTAAATTCTTGTCGTCAACTCTATAATTAGAACTCAAAATTAATGTATCCTAAAAACATGTAAATCGTTTATGCTAAACTTCGTAGTGAGTAGCACTGCTAAGAAAATACGTTGCGGAATTAAAGCAGCATTTCGACGAGAACTGGGATCTGTATCAGAGGGAAATTTGATCCGGGCTTCCGCGAAGAAGCTACTGCTTCAAGCAGGTCTCTCAGCTAACGTTGAGTATATTTTGATAATGTTCTTGCTTGTATTTCCATCAAAAGTTTCGGGGGCCGCATAAATTTAGATCTCAATTAGATAAAGACCAAATGAAAAAGACTTTTCCAGCTGGTTTTTTGGTTTAAAATATATGCTTTCCATTTCACGTTGTTGTGTGAATTTTTGCTGTTCGTCTAAAATCACGTTGACTCTCAAAACCACGCCCCCCGCGTCATGATTCAAGCCTAGCGAAAGCTCCCTGTTTGTATCTGCTCCATGCGTTCATAGTACAAACTTGAATGAAGCCATTAACATTTGCTGCACTTTAATGTAGTAAAACTGAATCGTTAGCATTCGGGTAACTGTACGACTGTGTTTTAGACTGTTAGTGTCGTCCATTGGAGCGGAGAAACTCCCGGTTTATGTTTATGTGTTTGACTCTAAAGTGAGGACTTCAAACTGCGAAGAAATTGTCGGAAAAACTATAGGGGATCCATCTGTTTGCTTTTATCCATCTCATACAGCGGAACTGCCGTATGTTTTCCATTCGGAAAATGCCACAGGGTAATTAGAGTCACAAACCTTTCCGGCTCGTAACCTACAGTAAAAAATATTGTCTTATTAAAGCGTTTTTGAGTTCAGCTTCAGACATCAAAGAAATAAATTGACGTTTAGATTAATATTGATCGCCTGAATAATTCGAGTAAACTTAGCATGCTACCAAAGGCGAGGCCAAGATTTTTGGTTGGGAGGGCTCAAAACCACAAATCGGATGCTGTGACGTCATCAGAATTTTTCATAAGAGGAACTTTTTGTGGGACTAAGATAACGTCAAATCGACGATCAGAATCCGTGGCCTGTGTGTTGGCTTTCAACCAGGATTTTGCTCAAGTGGAAGGCCTGAAACAAAAAGTAAAAAAGTGGTAACGTTGGGAGACGTGTGTGAGTGAAGTAGTGTAACTCCAGTGGATCATAATCGGGGTCTGAGGACGAAGCCCCCTGATGCTGCTGCGCGAATTTTTTGTAATTTTTTTGAAAAATTAAGCTATTTTAATGCCATTGGATCACATTTCGCACGTGTTCAGAGGCGTAAAAAAACTGAATTTTTAACATTTGAAAGCCAGTTGAAAAAATTAAATTCTTCAATCCTTCTTTCACTTGCAATTTAAGTCCAAAACACATTCGAAATCTTGCATTTTGATGCTAAATTTTGTAAGTAATTTGACCAAGATAAGGGAAGTAAGATACATTGCCTCCAGCAATATTTTAGCAGTAAATAATAATCCACTCTAAGATTTTCCTTAAAAAATTTTTGACTTGTCATGAAAATTACCAGTTTAGGAGTACTAGTACGACAAGGGGGACTCGGCTCCCTCAATTTAAATCCAATAATTTATTCAATAAGCATTTCCCTTAGCTAATTTTTTTTTTTTTTCAAAAGTATCTTTTCGTGTAAAAACTGGCAAGGTGGAGGTAAATAGTTATTGAAAAATGGTACAATAGATGGTTAAGCCTGCTTCCAATGTATTTGTTACGCCTACCAACCTATTTACCTGGGGCAGATTTTCATTGCGCGGAGCCTGTGGCACTTGAGGAATTTCGCTACATCTTTCTGTCAAATATAGGTGAAGACCAAAAAAAGTTTTGACATCAGAGCGCGGGGCCCCTCGCTTTGTGCCATGTGGTAAATCCGCCCCTGGTTATTACGTTACGTTCATACAAAGATTACATGAGGGCCTAAGATAGCAACGTTTATATCAAAAACCCTAAATTTCACCCGGTTTATACATTTAAATTGATTCGCAAAAATTGAATTGAGGGGGCCCGAGTCCCCTGATATTGTTGTTTATTATACTATTTTACGCGTGTACTGTTGTACGCCAAAATGCTTAAGAGAAGCTGAAACTGTAGAAACAATAGGCATTTTTGTCACATTTTATCATTGGTAACGTTTCAATTGGGGGTCGAGCGTGCTCCCTAGATTCCCCTGGCTACGCGTAAGAGTGGAGGTGAATTGTTATTGAAAAATGGTACACTAGATGGTTACGCTTACTTACCATGTTATTGACCGGATTCACGTTGCGTGGGGCCCCTGGCACTTTCGAGATTTTAGCAAAACCTTCTTGCCAAATATAGGCGAAGACCAGAAAAAAAAAGTCTTACCATCTGAGAGCGGGGCTACTGACACTGTGCCGTATGGTAAATCCGCTCCTGGTTATTGCATTACGTTCATAAAAAGGTCAGCTGAGGACCTGAAATAGCAAGTTTTAGGACAAAAACCGTTAGTTTCACTAGCGTGGCGCGTATAAGTTAGTAGGCAAAAATTGAATTGAGGGGGCCCAGGCTTCCTGGTCGTCAATATTATTGTTAATTACTGTTGTACGCAAAAAAAGCTAAAAGAAACTGAAACTAAAGAAACAACAGGTTTCCGTCACACTTTTATCATTGGTGGCATTTCATTTGCCCGCCTATGCATCCTATAACTTACATGCTATAACTTACAGATATATTTGGACTCCTGAGGGACAGATTCTTGCAGACGAAGTGATTCAATACTGGGGAAATTTTGCTAACACAGGAATGACCACTTCTGACCCTCATACCTGGCCACCGTATGAGGAAAGTGCGACTGTAAGTTTAGTAAAAGAAGATATATACTGAAAAGAGTAGCTTATATCTTTAATAGTTTTGCTTTAGGCATATTTTTTTACCTTTTTTTATAGCCATAAAAGTAAAATTTAGCTAAACAAAAATGCTTTGTGCTAATCTTTACACTGCAGCAAGTATAGCCTATAAAAATTATGTAAGATTTTTTTTAATACAGCAGCAGTTTATGTAATGTGATAAGGCCACTTTTTAAAATCGAGTCTTCATTATACTTGCTATTTTTTTCAATTCTGAGAGGATGACGCCGAAATGTGCAACGAGTTGAGGGAGTCATCTTCGCAACGATCTTGCTGCTATTAAATGATTTGATTGCTTGCAATAACGTTCCCGTTAGAGTCGTTGACCGTGAGGTCACTTCACGGTGCTTCCAGTTACGCTCACATTTCAAATTTGTGGTTTTTTGTCTATGCTACTTGCTCAATAATACATTTGACCTTATGTTTATCCAGAGCTCATTTTATCTTGTTTTACAATATTGTGCTTGATGATAACAAAAAAATGTTCGGTTTTTCTTGAAAGAAGAGTCGCAACGGTTACGAACCGTTGTATGAATGTATCCAATTTAACCTAGCTGGGAACTAAACCTGGGGCAAACTCATTACTGTTCGACCTACTGGTTGGTTTATTGCTGGTCTATCTTGATTCATTTAAATATATGTCGTTCAGATTCTAAAACCAGTTTGAAAAGCAAAATGCAGCATATTAGCTTTTGGAGCTGGAAGCGATGATTTTCCCGAGATGCTTTTTTAGGTTAGCACTGGAAACGCATTGTGGCCTTCCTTCCGAATTGCCTACAATGAAAGCATGGTTTTGGCAGATCATAATCGAGTATACTGTGATTTTTGGGACTCCGTTGGGATATACGTCAATCTGACGTCATCAAACCACAACTGAGACGATGACAACTTCGGGATTTACAGCGCTTTAGAGTTCGATGATCTTGATATTTTCTTTTGCACTTTTCAAGTTCATTTTTCAAGAGTAATTTGACTTACTGCATGCATCTGCCGTACGGTAATTGACGTATTGAATCGATTAGTTTCTGTAACTTCAATTTTTGAGATGCCGTAATGAGTGTGCTGCGTTTGCAACTTGTATTATAAACCCAGCAACGATGAGATATTAACGAAATAAATCATCAAGCAGACATGCGCGATCTTAGTAGCTTACCAATATGACAAATTCCCACATTGCTGTTTTAATGGTGCCTATTTAAAAGGCAGATCCTGTTAAAAGGGCATTCACATCGCAAATTTTTTTGCTCGATTTTTTCTCAAAAAATTTTCACAGATCTGAATACCAACTTCACCAAATTTGAGCTGTCTACGACCATCCGTAGCTGAGATATAGCAGGTTAGATTTCCCCTCAAAAAGGCGCTTTTCTCTTTGAAATTTTGCCACGGTTGCCAATTAGAAACAAAATTTCAAAAAGTTACTTCATGTTCTTGATTCTTCTAGAATATTTTGCGGCAAAGTTATTGTAATACAAAGTACAGGTTTAGAACTGTAAAATTAGGCGCTTTTCAATAAATGTAAGCCAACTTTTCCAAAGTTAACGTTCTGCCACAATACTGATAAAACGACAACACTATAGCAAGTCGAAAACGGCTTAATTTTGAACTGCAATATCTTGATAACGGGAATGAGTAAAAACTTCAAATTTGGTGGGAATGCATTTTTGGCACATTCCAATATTTTGGGCAAGAGTGAAAAACTTGACTTAAATGCCCTTTTGATCTGTCACCGGACAGCGTCAAACGATTACTATTGGACGATCCACACTCTTTTCATTGCTGTGACTACTTCGTGCTTTGAGGAATCCGCACTAAAGTGTTTTCAGTGATCCAAAGTTCCTGTAGATTTCTTGTCTACTAAATTCACTGCCTGTTCGAAGCTACCAAGTAGAGATAACAATCCTAAAGCATCTTATCCAAGGACGCAGCAACGTGACCAGGGTGCAGGTTGAACCAAGATCAAGCAATTAGAGTCGTAAAATCGCTGAGATCAGAAAACAGCGAAGAATCTTGGTTTGCGCTTTTTGAACCAAGCAGTTACGTGCCGCCTACAGGCGGTGACGCTCCACTGTCCACACCGTTTTTTTTATGCTCAATTTGGGAAGTTCTTTTATAGTTTGTTAGACCCTTCTGGGAATCGAAACCACTCCCATAGTTTCGGTACTCGTTGCTCCACCGAATGACTCATAAATTATAAAATCTATAGCAAAGTGGCGGTTTTATTTTCTTTTTCCAACGTAAATTAACATAGCTGACTAGTTATTCAATTTTATTTCAGCACAGTATCATCAAAATAAAAATGTAAAAATAGCACAAAATTATTACAAAAGAATTTTGTTGGAAAAATAACGATGACGTTTGTACTCTTCACCAAGCAACACTTGAGGATCAAAGAAGTGGTTCTGAAATATAAAGTTTGATAGTAAAACTGGGTGGTAAAAAATTGCTGAGGTAAATACAGTCAAGTCATTTGTCGCTCACTAGTTAGTTAAATGGGGTAGATCGTCTCATTTCCGAGTAAGGTTAAAACTTAAGGCTAAAGCTGATTACGAATTAAACGGAACCAAAATTCACAATTCTTTTTGATGTACGCGTTCGGTATCAAAAGATGCAGTAGCGCACTTGTAACGATCAAACACATCATCAATTTTAGATTTAAAATCAATCTTCTACTCTTAAAAATTGCTGACCGCCAATAATAAAATGTGAATGTTCTAAAGTTCGAAAAATACCATTTAACCAATTGGTAAGAGAACTAACCTTCGAATTCATGGTGATCTGCACTTTTTAAGGGAATCGAGGCAGTGGGGTAACTAGAGGTTTGAGCCTGGGGGAGAAGGCAACCTTCTCGAGCCCCTCCCCCCCAGGCAGAGTAATATTAGTATATTACGAGTACTCGTACTATCGAGACTACCGTAATTTACATTTCATCCCGAGTGTACTACTTACCAGCGCTTGTTTTAGATCGTTTTACAATATAACTACTGTACTTGATGATAACAAAAAATAACTATTTTCTGCTAAATCCGCCCCCATTTTCAACTAAATTTGGATCCTTCAATTGAAACAAAGAGAGCCAGATTTCTGCCATTTCTTCTTTTTCGGTATTATTTGAGCATATATTTACCATAATATCTCTTCTAGTGCGTAACTTCGTCTTCGGTAACATATTGAAATGATCGTAAGCGTTTCGGAATACCGTTTTTATTACATCATTTGTGGAGTGATGAAGGGTCACTGCTAAATTTCTTTCATTCTCAAAAGGATCTAAAATCGTTATCCAATCGCGCACCGTATTATGAGTCTGAAACAAAAATAAAACAGTAATTTTTAAACAAAATGGCTTCTAACAAAACTTAGAGGTTCATTATAGCCAAAACAGAACAGCAAAACATGGCATTTTGCGAAATTCTCGTAGCATGTTCAAAGATCACCACATGTGTTTTGTTTATTGGAAAAATAATCACAAGATCCCGCAGTTTGATCCTGAGACGAGATCAACTGTAATTATTACACACAATTTAAAACCTTAAAACGAGCAAAAGGCATAATTTCAAAATTGTTTCAAAAGTGTTCCCTACCCCAATTTTTAATCAGTTTTACTGGCGTATGAATCAGATACATTTCCAATTTTAAGGCAAAACAAATACATCAAAGCTAAGACCAACACGGAATGCTTTTACGCAAAACAAAACAAAAAACACAAGAAAATTAGGACTACACAATTTCGGCTGTTTCATATTCATCGACATTACAAGAGCAGACAACTTTCAAGCGATTAAGTCAAGCACTCAAAATATATCGCAAGAAAAGATAGAGCAAAGCTGAAGCGGCTGGGCAGAGGACACTTGGTGAGCCATTTTGTGAAAAGTCAAAAGTGATCTAGTTCCGAAAAATCTCTCTTCATGCAGGGTAGCATTTTATTTGGTTATTAAATCATATTAAAATATTACAACATCAATCTTACTTTAGGAGATTGCAACTTGTGTATGCATATTGAGTTATTTGCATAGTCAAATTCAAAAGCATAATATTGCAGTAATCCAACAAACAACTCGGAAATGCTTTGCTGATTTTTACCAAAAGCATGCCATTGTTCCGCCTGAAAATTAGCTTCAACTTATTATCAAATTTTGATAATTAAATACCATCCACACTTAAATTACAGTCAAATCGCAAACAAAAACAGAAAGCAGATTGATTAATGATTCCGGCTAGGTGGTCAAATGGTAACACGTTTACACCTAGAACTGAAAGGTATAGGGTTCAATTCTCAGGTAAGTTAAGTAAGCCATTGCATTGCCAACGGCTCGCCACCGCTGTTACATTTCTAGAAAAGAAGCTGCGTTGCTCAAGCGCAATTGACGCAAAGATGGGTCCGTTAACTCGTCACAAGCTGCGGACAAATCAGCAAGTATGAAACACTGAACATTGCCTGCAGCCAACGCAAGCAAGCTACAAACAGTCAAAACAGAGTGCTTACCAGTGCTTTATTATCTTTGTCATAAAAATACGTGTCATAACCTTCAACCAAATATTTCGAATTTCTTTTCAAAGGGCTTGGTGCGTTTATCTGAAAGCATGATTTGTGCAAAATGAAATTAAAAGATACAAAACCTGAAAATCAAAAAAGCGAATAACATTCATAGTTTAGTACACTGCATTCTCAACACGAGTTTGATATATACGATGGCAAAGAAAGCTAGAACATTTATAACAATTACAACGGCCATAGTGAAGCTTAGCGTGGAGCCTAAGACTGACACAATGGCCTAAATGTATTCTCAACCCCCAAAACTAAAGAAAATAATCAACACTATAAGGGTGGTATAAGGTATTTTGGACAAAAAATAGCGTTTTATGACATCACATAAGGTGGACAAACCATTAAATTATTATGCGTTAAATTCAGGGCTGTAAACTCAAAAAAATAATTTTTCTGAACTCGAATAAAAACTGTTCAAATTCATTAAAAATAAGTTTAAAGACAAAAAAATTGTTGGAAAGAAATACTTTTTGTTGATCATTTCACGCAAACTGAAAATGTTGGTCATTTAATTATGCCATAGCACCTAGAAAACCAGCATGCATACTGGACTTAGTATTTTTGTCAGCGTGAACTAGAACTCAAAAAACTTGATGACTTTGCCGAACTTAAACTCGAAAAAATAAAATTAGAGAACTCGAACTTGCTAAAATAGGCTGAACTTGAATAAAAATCGATTAAGTTTGCAGCCCAGGTTAGATTCAAAACCCTTTTAAAAACCAAAGAGAAACTAGCAAAATGCATTTCTGAATTGTCTTAAAGATAAAAGAACCTTTTTGCTCCGCTAGCAGTAAATAGTAAAATGATGAAAGAAGCTTCTTTAACTGATTAATGACATTCTAAGCAAAATTAAACTCATCAAGTAACTATGTCACTACAAAATGGCAATGCACTTAATGCGCCAAGGCAACTGCTATGGCATTCGGCTCATAGTCCGTCTTGAATTTGAAGGCCACTTAACTTCCACCAATTTGAAGGAATTTGAAGGCCACAATTCTGAGGATTCATTTGGGGTAACCCTGTCGCCCATACACCTACAACTTATATATGGCATTTCTGTGCCAGCAACTTCACATTTTTAGGAAATACTCCTCGATTACACTATGATGGTATGTTTTCAAAAAATACAAAACAACTATCTGAGATTTTTTGGTACTTGATGTTGTGCATGATCAGTTGTCTCTCAAAATTCATAGTAAAGCTTGAATTATTAAACATACCTCTTGTAAAATGGGCAAAACAGGCACCTCTAGTTGTTGAAGATAATGTATCGCCATGAGAGAATAAGCATAAGACGATAAAAATTTGAGATGAGCATTTGCAATTTTGCATCTCTTGGTTAAATATTTTAATGCAAACACCACAAATTTGCACTTTTCACTGATGTTAGAATAACGATATAACATTAGTGAATTTCGCAGAGCCTGTAAAAGCAACGTTAAGAAATTTACGGCAAAAAATTCAATTTTTTTTCATCAATGTCACATAGCACAGTCACAAAGCAAACAATTTATGTAAAAAAAGCATAAAAAATTAGTCAAGCGGAATGCTTTATATCCTGCCTAGGATTTTTGAATATTACAATGCAATCAACTCGGCCATTTAGTAAATGGCAGTTACATCACAATATACTTACAATGGCATTTCGAAAGGAAAGATCTCCTGTAAATCCACTTGGTTTGTGCTTGAACTTAACAAGAGGAACTCGACATTTAATCTGTTTCACTTGAGTAAATTCTGGGTGCAGCAGCAATAAAGCCTGAAATTAATATAGAGATACTAAAGAAACAACTTCATGCAGTAATCCGTAAATACGTTTTACTCACTATACAAAAATAAGATTTATTTAACATCCAACAACCAGCCAAAGTTAAAATACTATAAAATAAAATAAAAAGCAAATGATTTTGGCACCAAAAAGGGCCACATCAGTCTTATTTGAGGGATTCTATTTGAATAAGACTAGCTAGGTTAGGGTTAAGGTTTGATTGAAATGCCACACAATTAAACACAGTTAATTCATCTGAGTGTAACTGACTTTTTAATACAAAATATCAATGGAACTTACATGTGCTGTATTCTTTGAGATACCTTTTACATAATAATCCAAATCTGAATGTCGAAATCCAAAGCCATTAGTGGTGGAGCCAAATGAAAAAACATGAATATCATCTGAAAATGAAGGGCAAGACTTCCGAAAATGATGTTGTAATTCCAGCTGTATGGATTTACGCTTCTTCAAATCTGAATCTGTCATTTTGTTGAATTCTGAAAAGCAAACACCCCAAAACTAGAACATTTAAAGGCATAAAAATGAAATTGAGTACCGTATCAAAATATTAAGCACACTACAAATAAAAACCCTACATGTGCAGGCTGTTTCACCCCTAATGACAGGCTCACAGCCAGAAATCTGCGATAAAGGGGAATTATTTTGGGAGTCTGAAGCCCCCCGCGATCAAATATTTTGTATTTTTTGCAAAAATAATTTAATTTTAGGCTTATTTTAATAAAAATTGATGCTTTTGAATAGTGGCATGGAAATTAGCACTGCAGAAGATGATTAAACTAGTTGCATAAATGTGCTACATGGGAGGTGGCTAATAGTAAAATTTCAGTTCTCTTATTTCAAGCTCACAAATCATAAAATCCTATCTGCTATAGTTCAATAAAACTAACAAGGTAGAATGAGTAATCTATTCGTATTTTGTCTACATGTTATAGCTGAGATAATTGGGGGGGGGGCTAATGAAACAAGATTTGAGAGAAGGGATTGGAAATTAATTAATACTATAAAGTCCCTTCCCCCATTCCTGACCTTACACAGTAGGCTATATCTTTTGATGAAACCTTATCTTTAGCATTTATCAATAAGCAATCAAATTCCATAGCTCATTTTTGGCCATTTTTCAAATGTTTGACTGATTTTTGAGTTTAATTTCAGATTTTTGACAAATTAGCCCCCCTTAAATAAATGTTTCAAAAGATGCTTTGTTTTTACATCATTTTTGAGTTTATTTCAATGCAAAAGACAGTCTTAGAACTGCTAAAAATATGGTATATATTTTTCTTATTCGGCATTTTAATTGGCAAGCCAATGGGAGGGCCCACATCTGGCTACGCTACTGCTTAATGAGATCTTCAGAGGTTAGTTTAATCAAATAGAATGATCTTGTTTAAGGTGAAACAGCCCTGCAGACTGTCAGACAGGAGGGTTTATTATTCATTTATCTGTACTGGGAGTTGTACCTATGTACTACGTAACCACTGAGACAATTTTTATCCGCAAACCAGCATTTTTATCTGTTATTGGGTGCCAACTCATTTTTGGATTTTTTATTGATGCTATAGGAAAATCGGCAATTTTTTGGGTGCACATTGACTTACGAAAACCTAAGAAGGAACAGTAGCCATTGACACCAGTATTATCACAAAGTGATTGTCCTACAGTGACTACATGACAGATGACATTCTGAAGCCAGAAAAGGCCTACAGTATCTGCCAATCGTACTATTATACTACTGCATTATAAAACTAAAGCATTGACTGAGAACAGCAGTCATTAAACTATTCTACTATTCCCAGAGCTATGTGGCCCCAATCATCACTTTGGGTCAAAATCACTATGACAAAATCACTTCAGACTTTGTTACAAGATCACTAGTAACAGAAGGAACACTGTTTGATACAGCTCAGACTAATTCAATTGAGCACTTTTCAAAAACACTACGAGCACAAAGCAGTTTAAAAACAAAATTGCTACCGGTAATGTAAAATTAGTGATGGCACTTGGTTAATGGTTGAACACTAAACTCAGAACTGTCAATGTCATACTGACGAAGAGCAGAACAAAGCCTGGCCAGTACTCATGCTCTGTGATATAGTGACACATTAGTAGTGCAAAGCATCAGCATAGTTTGTATAGTGTATGCAAAGCTGAAATTGCAGAGGCTCCAGTTCTATCCCGGATCTTGCATCGTCAGATCTTAATATATCTATAATTATTTGATTACAACCAGGGATAGCAGGATACCGTTAGCACATTACAGACAGCGGGATGCCATCAGCGCACTATCTGCAAAATTAAATGAGATGACATTCAGAGTTATACAATATTTTACTATCCCTGAAGCTATACTGCCTCACGACCAATAGAATCCTCACTTCAATTACTAAACTAGACAAAGATGTACTAAACTTTGATACCGGTACTATGTTTTTAACTGAGAATCAAACCTAGAATCTCTAGTAGGAGTAGTAGCCCACTGCTGTGTTCCCTCTAACTTTATGGCTAATCGGCGAGTGCCCAAATTTTCTCTAAACAATTGTGCCCAAAGCTCAGTGCCCTAAATTTTGTACCAATCCAGTATTAAAGTATACCAAATGTCATATTTCCACAAATTTGTCGAATTTTCTTGAAGCTATGTTTACTATATTGCCAAAAATTATTTGCCTTTGCTCCAACAAATCGCCGATTCGCTGAAAAAAACAGGCTTAGTGGGAACACTGGCCCACTGTGTGCTGTATGTAGCTTGTGAAGTACTGCATAACTACAATTCAGAATTGATAACCACTCAACAGTCACCAACACAAGATTTGGCTGCTAATGCAAGTTAATGCAGGTACCGATATCAGGTATAGGCTACAACTGTACTGTAGCCTACGCCCTACAGCTGACAATGTAACTAACTTTTCAAGCAAAAGTTATAGGCCTAGTGGTATTGTCGTGGTAAGCTACAGTACCGATACCGGTATGCAGGGCATGGTATGGAATGAAAGATGATTTTTCCATATTCCATACTGGCAATTTTCTTCCATTCCATTTCCATTTCATACTAAAAATCTTCCATTCCATACTAAAATTTTCTTCCATATTTTATTACATACTTCCATACCAAAGAATTGCTGGACTGCAAGCAATGCAATGTATATTTTGCACCTTTGAAATGTTGTAAGCAACCACTCATAAAGGTGCGTGTAACAATACAAAGATGCAACAACAGGTATCTGGTATGCACATTGCACATGATTTAATGCATAGGTGTAGCCAGGAGTTTGGAATAGGGGGCCAAACCACAAATCACATGCAATGACGTCATCAAAAATTTTCGAAAAAAGGACATTTTTATGGGTCAAAAAATGAAAAATCAGAAGCTGGGGGTCTGGTTTGGCACGTAACTAGGATTTTGCTAAGGGAAGGACTAAAACTGCAAGTTAAAAAGTTTTACTAATATATCAAAATTGGGAGACGTGGTGCAGGGTGAGCAAATTAGTGCAGCACAAACACATCACAAACGGGGACCTAGAGGCAAAGCCCCCAGTCGCTGGGCAATTTTTTGCTATTTTTTGGAAAAAAAAGCTCTTTTATTGCCATTTGGAATACATTTCGCTCGTTTTCAGAGCCATTTGAAACCACAAAATTTTTGAGATTTGAAAGCCAATTGAAAAAATTCCTCACTTTACTTCAGGTCAACTCCAAAACACGTTCAAAATTTTGCATTTTGGGGTTAAACTTTGTAAATGACTTGGCCCAGGTTAGGGGAATCACGATACATTGCCTTCTATAATATGTTTAGCATTAAATAATACTTCAATCGATGATTTTGCCTTGAGAGATTTTTGTTTTGTCATGAAAATAACCAGTTTTAGGAATACATGTACGACAGGGGGCTAGGCGCCCTCAATTCATACCGTATTCAATAATTTCTTCGACGAGCATTTCTTCTCACAAGGTTTTTTTTCAAAAGTATTATGTTGTGTGAAAACTGGCAAGGTGGAGATGGATTTTAAAGTTGGTAGGTGGTGGAGGTAGATTTTAAAATTATTTAAAGTTGGTACCTTAGATGCAATAGATCGTTGCTAATCAAGTTATTGCAATACAAAAGTTTGATGGGGGGCCTAATACTTATTATTACATAAAAACGTTAGATGAGAGCCTGAAATTGCACTTTTTAGAAAAACAACACTGCATTTATCCCGACTTGTACATTTAAATTGCTTGGCAAAGATTTAACTTGAAGGGCCCGTGCCCAATGTTCCCTACAAGCGCAAAAAAGTGCGAAAAGTGCGAAATTTTTTCCGGCATTTTTGCACTGAAATTTTGCGAATTCCGGCGTTTTTTCTTCCGCCAAAAACTGGCGTTTTTGTTTCCCGGCAAAAACCGTAGACAGCCGCGGTTCACGGCGCCTCGCTCTGGTATGTCGCAGAAATCGCGGAGAAAAGTTGGAGAACTCAGACGAAGGACTTTTTTTTTTTTTTTTGGAGATCAACATAAAATTGGAGAAAAAGATGCCTCCATCGGCGTGATGACCTTTTTTTTTTTTTTTTTTTTTTGAGATCACATTGCAACTGGACAAAAATGATGAGAAAATTTTCGGCATTTTCATATTGAGTTCAGAACGTTCGCACTATTTCCGGCATTTTTGCAGAAGGTGAAAACTTAGAGGGAACACTGCCCGTGCCCCTTGGTTGTCAATACTAATATTATTGCTAATTGCTGTTGTACATGTGACTGTTGCACTCAAAAAATGCTAAAAGATACTGAAACTTAACAAACAATAGTCTTTGTGTCATCATTTTTATTATTGGTAGCATTTCAATTAGGAGGGCGGGCACCCTGAGCTCCCCTAGTTACACCTACGGTTTTATGATTACTGGACAAGTTTGCTCTCACATCAATTATATACTTTGGCATAACCAAACTGCTAAAGAACAATTACCGTAATAGAAATACCAAGCAGCTTTAACACCAAAAAGAATTATATACTATCGGTATACGTTTGAAAACTAAAAATAAAATTAAGCTGAAACAAGGATGAAATAGCAAATATGAATTTTTGTAAGGATGGAAGAAAAGAAAAGTACAACTTGGCAAATTGTCAATCTCGAAATAAATAAAAAAAAAACGGAAGTGACTTGGAGAATGGAACACTCACGGTACTTTTTTTCCTCGCGAATGGAGCAAGCGCTATGAATAGCTACTGCAGGGAATTGCTATCCCCTCAGACTGGCATCACTGCCCTAACCCTAACTGTAATGAAAGGTTTTGAAGCAAAAAAAGGTTGATTACCGTGTATTCTTCCCATATCCGTTTACTCCACGTATTCTTCCATTTTACGCAATCGCACCTCTGCCAGGAGTCGAACCCGGGTGCGTCGGTTTGCAGTTAGGTGCTCTAACCACTATGCTACGCAGCTTGTACCAACTAAGTGACAAAATGTCGTATTTAAACTAAATGTATGAAAAAGGCAATGTCTCCATTCGCGAGGAAAAAAAATACCGCGAATGTTCCATTCGCCAAGTCACTTCGAAAAAAAACAAGTCAAACCTGTCAAAGTCGTCAACTATCGTATAACATCAATGCTGCAAATTCCAATCTACCGAACCGAGCCTAGTTACTACCGTCAACCGGGGCGACTTTGAACGCCAGGGTGACTTTGAACACTTTACTAAACCAAACTTTGTTTTCAGTTAAATACTTTTCAAGACCAAGAGCGGTCTCTTACTAGGTCAGTGTTTGAACTTTGATAGATTTTTTTTCTTTTTTGCCCGACTAGCACAAGGTCACGTGACAATGACGTCATCATTTCAACAAAATAATTCTCAAAAATAGGGCGATTTAATGCACCATTACTATTGACATATAGATCCTCAAGTCAGGTCAATTAGCAATAGACGATTGCAGGCTCGAAACCATGAGAATGTGATCAGCAGTTTACCGCCCTCACCACTCTGCCACGCGTTTTTTTCATATTTTTAAGGTGGAGTGCCAATTTAAAAGAAATTGGGAACGGAGTGTGACTTTAATTAGGCTTCTAAGCCGTAGTGAGAGTTGGTAGTAGAATGAGCAACTATTTTTGCTCTCTGGGAATATCAAAATATGTGATTAGGCTACGCTTATCCAGGTTATTGAGCAATATGACAATTGGTTAGAATTTTTTGACGAAGTGTTTTTTTGTATCGGAGTATTTCAGAGCTGAGTGTTGTTGTAAAATTTCGGAGTCGGAGTCAGTTAAACAATTTCGGAGAGGACCCGGAGTGGAAAAATTAGCCACTCCACAACGTTCTAATTCAAAGGCATTTCAGGCGAAGGCTACTTTTTGCTTGTAAGTGAAGGTTTAAGTGCAAGTTGGTAGGTGTTCAAAGTCGCCCCAGGGACCGGGGCGACTTTGAACGCTTTTTGAGATAGAATATATGGCTTATGAGAGCGAATTATTTTTTTTGTTATGACAGTTCTAGTTGCTGAGGCCATAAGTGTTATGTTCAGCCTATAAGCTCTTTTCTTGCTTAAACCTGGCGGAAGTGACAAGTAAAAATGATTCAAAATCGTTCAAAGTCGCCCCGGTTGACGGTATGATGCAATGCGTACACTGTCTGCGCAATAAACGCAACCAAAGTACCGCGATTTGTTGACAAATCATATGCGTAGATATTGAAGTGGAATATGGTACCTCCCCAACAATACTATTTAGGCTATCAATATCACTACCCGACATCCGTATATGTTTTTCTGTAAATGCAATGCACAAAAACTAGTATGGAATTGGTATGTAAGATTGTCTTCCATTCCATTCTTAAAATCTTCCATTCCATTCTGGCATCTTCTATATTCCAGACAAAAATTTCCGTTCCATTCCATTCAATGCCCTGCCAGTAGGTGTAATAATGCCACAAAAAAGACGCACATCAGCACTTAGCTAGCCTATACAATACCGGTATACTGCCTAGAATATGGTTTGCATCGTCACTAGGAATCAGACTGGGCAATATCTTGGATTATTGGTGCCTACGCATTGATAGTCTATAGGCCTACCTTCTGCCTGTCTGCCCTAGAGCAGAGAGTAATGCTACAGGATCAGAACAGGCAATCTGCATTACCTTGATTTGCAATAACAAACTACCATATCAGCAATAAAACTTACCATAGCTATCAATGCATGCTTTTTGAATCAGACGATCAAGTTTGGAATTACTTTTGCAATTGAGGTTGCAAGTATTGGCAGCATTGCTGAAACGAAAGCGACTAAAAACCGACAAGTGCATGCACTGCGAAAGTTCAGCTAGATCAGTGCTACAGTAGGCTAGATTTATGGCTGTAAAACTTTCTATCAAGTTTAATTACTGATTAACAGTCTAGACTCTAGTGTACAGTATGTCAGCTTCAAAAGTTAGACAATTGCGAGTTGCGACCAAGGTTAGCGCCAATTTGGCGCAAAGAACATAAAACAAGCTTTGGCGCGGCGCGAAGGTACTCAAAAACATAAATTATAGCATGGATAATTGGAAACTCCCCAATATTTAGGATTCGTAGGAGTGAAGCTTTTTTTCAGATATTAAGACGCAGAGCAAGGAAAACGTGAGAATAAATTGGCGTGCTCTTTGCGCTTTGATTGGCGTGGCGTAAAAACAATTAAGTGCATTTAAAAACGGCAAAATTTATGTACAATCTATCTAATATTTAGAAATGCAAAATTTATGTAGCTCTTCCCACACAAAAACTTCCAAATCTATACAATCAATATTTCACATTCACTAAAACAGTACATAAGTACAACACATGACGCACTAGTTGCAGCAACTTTTTTTTATTTACGTGCTATAAACTCCAATGCTGCAAAAAAGGTATTGCAATTTAGTATTGCCCAAATTTAGAATAGTTTGTAACCGAAGTGGAAAGATTTTTCTTTTCGTAAATTTAAAGACAGAGGTGGAGCCGAGGACGCACGGCTTGAGGCCAAGGACACAAAAAAATTCAAGGCCAAGGACAGTCCTTCCGAGAACGGACCATCTCGAAGTCAAGGACAGGAATTCTCAAGACTAAAGCCAAGGACCAAGGACAAAAATCTTTTAGGTGATCTCAAAAAATAATAATAATAATAAGGTCTTCAAAAAATTTTTTTGGCGATCTCCGAAAAAGAAAAAAAAAGGTCTTCGCAAATTTTTCTCGAGGTTTCTGGCGTTTTCCAACAAAATTTTTACGATTTAAAAAATAAGGCTGTCCTCGGCAGAGAACAGGCCAATTGAGGTTTTGAGGCCAACGCCAAGAACTTGACCTTCGAGGCCAAGGCCAAGAACTTTAAAATGTCCTCGAGGCCAAGGACGTCTTTGAAGACTCCACCTCTGTTTAAAGAAGCAGTTAAAGCTAATCTCATCTTAACGTACAAATAAAATTAGGCATGTTTTTCTAATTTTTCATATAGATCTATTGCTAAAAATAACCCTTTTGTTTGCGATTGCGTAAAAATCTAAATCTGACAAAGCAGCATATTTTAATAAGTTATTTGCATTTGGGGGAGAGGGAGGTGGGTAAATTAGCAGAAACGATATCTTTTCTTCTGTATAATTTTTTTTTTTTTTGAAAAAAAAGCAGTTATAATTGCAAGGCAGGCCCGGCGCCCCGGGGGGCATTCCGGTCCCGTGCCCCCCAAATGACTGCTTGTTCCCCCCAAACGAAAATTGTGTCCCCCCCCCCCCCAAGCGAGGAGTGTGTCTGAAAAAATAAACAGGCTCGGGGCTACTGGAGTGCAAATCGAGGCCCAAATTGGTGTTTGCCACCAGTATTTTCGTAAGTTTTGTGGATTGCCACGGGATTTCATGATATTTTTGGGATGAAGACCTTTTTTTTTGAAAATCTCCTGTATTTGGCCGGAAAAAACGTTTGAATTTCTGATTTCGGCCGGAAACCCCTTAGAATTTTAGTGAAGACCTTTCTTCTTTTTTTGTTTTTTCTTTTCTTTTTGGAGATCACCTGTTTTCGGCTGGAAAAAACGTTTGAATTTCTGATTTCAGTCGAAAAAGCCCTCTGAATTTTTGGTCTTCAACTTGTTCATTTGATTCAGACTGGGATAAATTTCTTGTGCCCCCGTGCCCCTCTCGAATTTACATAAATAAACTTCTCGTGCCCCCCCAAAAAAATTTATTTCTGCCCCCCAGTCACGCTATTCTGGCGCCGGGCCTGTTGCAAGGATTGTTTTGAAATAGTGTATGGCATAAAAAATGAATACTATACTTTAAATGGTAGTTTGAAGCCTAAATCCATTGATACTGTGTTGGCTATAATGAGAAAATAAGATTGTTCTAGTGTTTTACTCAGTACTTAAACTGTAAAATTTTGTATGGGGGTACGCTTTTGCAACCTTAACCAAACACATTCAGAAAGCGGCTGAAATTTAGGCAGGGGCGTCGCCAGCTTCGCGAGATCGGGGGGCAAAATTAAAATCAGGGGGGCAAAGGTTTTCGCCGAAATGCGAAGGCTGTTTCTTTTCCGACCAAAAGCAGGTGATCTCCAAAAAAAAAAAAAAAAAAAAAGGTCTTCGCCGAAATCCGCAGGCTTTTTCTGGCCGAAATCGTAAATTTTAACGTTTTTTCAACCCAAAAACACCAACTTCTTCCTCCCAAAAAAATACCGTGGAGGGGGCAAGAAAACAATCGGGGGGGCAAAAACGAAAATCGGGGGGCATTGCCCCCCCTGCCCCCCGCTGGCGACGCGCCTGAATTTAGGGCAAATTTTGGTTCAAGTTTAGATGTTGTCCCGAATTCAACTCAAGAACAGAAAAAAAGGTCTTCGCCGCAATTTGGCACTGTATTCGGCGAAATTTGGGATTTATTGGTTCTGATAGCCACTCGGCTAATCATCCAGAGGCTTACTCGTAATGGAGAGAGTTGAAACCTTGTTAGAAGGGGACGCTGCGATCTCGATAGGGGGCGCTAAATTTTGAATTGGGAACGCTAACTCTCTATGGGGGGTAATATAACGTCTCTCTCTATATAACGTCCCCCGCGTCTTCCCTACAATTTAAGTACTAGTTTTACTCTACTTTGAAGAACTGTGAATGAATAGTGCACCAATACTACGTATGTCATCGCGAGGTCTTAAAATGAAACGCTGTGCATTACAGTACTTCATAAAAGTAAAAATGTGTGAAATAGAGTGGCCATGACTAGCCGAGCGTTTCACTTTTTCGTGGTCTCCTTATGCACCGCAACATGCAAAACTGCATATTCCAAATCTGGATTTGTCTTTGTTTGCGTGTTCTGCTACATGAATAAACTAAACTGACACTGACTGACTGACTGCTAGTTTAACACAAAAAATCCGGAGCAATAAATTTTAACTTTACAACCTGGGCCATACAGGTCTTACTTTAAAGAAAAACTGCTCGAAATCGGTTTTATTGAAGAAACAAGAACTACTTGAGGAATTAACGAGGTGCCCCAAACCTTTTTTCACAATTCCCCTTATTCGCACAATAGGATTTAATCCGTTTGACTCCGACATCACAAAAGGTCTACTGTAGATCGGTACTGATAGCCTAAATCACGACAAGCTAGCCAATGAAACTCACGGAAACAATGGCAATCAAGTTTTAGCGGTTCTACGTATTTTAGTAAAAGGTCGAGCAGACCGACTAATTTAAACCGCTTATTTATTCTTATGGAACACAGCATACGAATTTCGTTTCTCTGACTGTCTGAGTAAGTGAGAATCAACGTCGGCTCGCTCCAGTGTTATATACCACCTCCATTGTATATCATTAATTGTCAGGTGAGTAGCTAAAAATTCGCAATTGGGGGCTGTTGTGGGGTCTGGGGGCGGAGCCCCCAGCAGCCGGAGGCCAATGGGGGTCTGGGGGTGAAGTCCCCAGCCACCGGAGGCTGGGGGTTTGGGGGCAAAGCCCCCAGACGCCGGAAGCACGGGGGTCTGGGGGCGGAGCCCCCAGCGTTCAAAAATTTTGCATTTTTTTGCAAAAATAACTTCATTTTAGGGCCACTTTGATTAAAAAATAATGCTTTTAAAACGTTGCTTAGAAATTGGCAGTGCAAACATGATTAAACTCATAGACTGGTGGCATAAATGGGCTATTTGGGAGGTGGCTAATGGTAAAATGTTAGTTATCTTGTTTAGATGCTGGTAAATTATAAAATCGAATAGTTCAATAAAACTCACACGGAGTAATCTATTTCGTATACAGTTTATAGAGAAAAATAATAAGGGGGGGGGAGCTAATGAAAAGAGATTTGAGAGAAGCGATTGGTATTTAACTAATACTGAATAGCCCCCCCCCCCCCCCCCCTATTCCTTGGTTTATAGTATATATGTTGATGACACTTATGTTTAGCATTAATTTTTACACTTGCGATCAAATTTGATTGCTTATTTTTGACCACTTTTCAAAGTTTTCATTTATTTGTTAGTTTTATTTTTGACAAATTAGCCCCCCCCCTCCCTGGATATATGTTTCAAAAGATTATTAAAGCACTATTTAGTCCACTTCAGTGCATAAAACAGTCTCATAAGTACTAAAAACGTAGTGTTTTTCTCATTCTGCATTTTGGTGGACATGCCAATGGGGAAGGGCTATAGCTCGCCCCCCCCCCCCCCTGGCTACGCTACTGATCATTGTTACGTCAAGTTGACAAGAGCGTCACAGGGATAAAAAGAATGGGCGAATTTGATTGGTGGCAGCAATGAGAGCTATTGCTACAGGGCCTCCCTCCAAAATGCGCGTGGGCCAATTCCGAAGGACTGGGAGCGTACGCGTTTTAGACGAGAATGAAAAAAAAACAAAAAATAAATGTCTGATGGAAGTGATGCAGTAGCGTAGCGCGGGCCTGAGAAAGGAGTAGACCTCAGCTGTGACGCTCAAGCGGGGGTGAAGATGGACGAGGATGATGGCTGAGCCAGCAGGGGCTAGGCAGTTAGTTTTTGCATGGAGGTGCTGGAGAAGCTGGCTGCTGGAGCGTACGATGTGAAAAACAAAAAGTAGTTGCTCAAAATGGCAAACAAAAACGTCGCCGGTAGCAAAAGGTCTTCGCAAACAAAAGGTCAGTTCATACAGCACGGTTCAGCGCGCCGTTCTGCGCAGCGATGGGAAACGTATACACATCAAAGTTCAAATATGTACAGAGCTGGAAATGTTCAGTTCTCAAAGCGTCCAGTGCTGGAACGTCAAATGGGAACTTCAAACAATGTCCACCAAGTCTATCTCAGGAGCGAGCGGTGTGGGAACCTCCACGCGCCGCAAGGCGCAGAGCAAGGTCCGAAAGCAGGACGTGAAAGTCCTTCGGTATGCGAAACAGGGTGCCGCAATCCTTGTGAAAAATCAATCTAAAAAAGAAACTTATGTCCCCCTTCAACTGGGCGAATTTTGTGTCCAGCGAGACAAACGCTAGATTAGATCGATGTTAAAATTTTCAAACCTACGACAATGATTGAACAAAAGAAAGTTAACAAGAACCTGACTATCGTAATCATGGACTTTTACAACAACCAGTTCAGCAAACAAAAAGACATGCAAGGAAGCAAAACTATCTCTAAATTAATGATAAAACAGACTTAGCAACCACAAGCAAAATCGGTTCCAGGCCAAAACAAACACTCAAGCGGAGGCTAGGAAAGAGAAACTTGCACGTGTACATAGTGTAAGCGTGATGTCTGCAATGTGTGTCTAGCAATGAGAGTGCCCTAGCTTTGAAATGCTTAGGTGATGTGAAAATGTCGTGTGTCGAGCAAATGAAGTGTGTAGGCATGATCCTTCTGAGCTACCGAAGAGACAAGCAAATGCGACTAGGATCTTGAGCTCCTATCGCTTTGCGTACGTGCTGTGAAACAAAACGTAATTTTCGAAACTTCTGATGCTGGCGATGCAGCTGGCCAGGCGAACATCGTCACTCCATGCAAGCAAATGATCGAAACTCTCTCCCAAAATTGCTCCACATCTTAGAGAGCAGCCGAAAACACAAATGCACCCACGTCTGATTTAAAAGTTTTAGCATTTTATGCATTAGACGTGGTGTGAAAAAAAGGTAGCGGAAGAAGGGCTAAGCAATTTGAAGTCGCCTTTTACGACACACCCTACTCTGCAATAGGCGATCTCACTATCCTTTCCCCGGTGAGATACGGGGGAGGTGAGGACCTCTCTCCAAGTGTGTGGGAAGAGGAAAGTGTACATAGCACTTCGGTTTGTGAATTGTACGTCCATGACGAGTTTGCAAGATAGACTTGGGTTGTTCATCGTAAGAGTGGGAAGAAGCTTCTGGCTGGGATGGCGGCATTGAAAGTGGTTGAAAACGTCCTTTTACGGGCTGTTGTGTTTCGGGCTCACTGTCGGGTGTGAGAAAATGAGCGAATAAATCAAGTGTGGAAAATTTGTCCTCTTTGTTCAGCACCCTGTATGGGCCTTTGTAAGGTCGATCAAACGAGGAGCGGGCGGTGTCGTTCTTAACAAAGACGTGTGTGCAGGTCTGGAGTTCTTTTTCGACATACGAACGTGGTGTGCAATGATGGTGAGGGGACGGAGCTCTAAGGGTCGATATAAACTGGCAAAGTTGAGCGCAGTATTCGGTTTGGGAGGTCTCGGAAGAGGGCTCAAAGAATTGCCCTGGTAATCGTAGAGAAGTTCCCAAACAAAGATGTGCAGAGGAAACGTCGAAGTCAGATTTGGAAGTGGAGCGTATGCCTAAAAGGACAAACCCCAAATTGGAAAATCAATCGCGAGGGTTTTCTTGAGCTCTCAGAGCGGCCTTCAACATTCGATGCTGGCGTTCCAAAAACCCATTGCTCTCAGGGTCGAAGGCTGTGGTGTGGACTAGTTTGCGGCCAATAAAGTTGCAGCTCTGCCCAAAGGTGGCTTCTAAACTGGACGCCCCTATCTCATGTCATGACTTGTAAACAACCAAATCGGGCCACGCAGTTGAGGATAAAAGCGTCGGCACACGCTTTGGCAGTTATTTTGCGTAGAGGGGTACACTCCATGTGGCTGGTAAACCAATCTATAACCGTGAATAGATAAGCGTAGCCACAGCTTTCGGGAAGGAGACCCACTAAGTCACAGTGAATTGCTGAAAATTGCGAGTCTGGTTGTAAAAACGATTGCAGCGGGACAAAGTTGTGATGATGGATTTTGGACTGTTGACATGGGACACAGGCTTTTGTGAATTCAGCAATATCCTTTTGCATCGCTTTCCAGACGAAACGTTCGCTGATCAGGTGTCTCGAAGCTCTTATTCCAGGGTTAGAAAGAGAGTGTACAGCATCGAAAGCGTGTTTCCTGAGGTTGTATGGTGCAATGACTCTGGGGATGGACAGAGAGGTGTTAAGCAGCAAAGAACAGTTGGAGTCTGGTACGGTATGTTCTTTGAGGCGAAGCGATGTTGTGTTAGAGCGGCGAAGCTCAAGTACTTTCGGGTCATGAAGTTGCTCCCGGCCAGAAGTTCTAGATCTCTCCCTTGAAATCTTTTGAAAAGAGCGTTCACTTCTGTAGGGCGACGGAGAAGATCGGTGACAACGTTATCTGTGCCTTTCATACGCTGAATATCTGTAGTGAACTACGAAATGAATTGGAGCTGGCGAAGGAGTCGTCCTGGCGCATCCTTGAGAGGAGAGGAAATGGCGTGAGTGAGTGGAGCATGGTTTGTGTAAATGGTGAAAGGGCGACCTTCCAGAAAGTAACGAAAGTGCTTGAGAGAATGGTAAATGGCCAGTAGTTCTAGATCGAATGTGGAATAGTTCCTTTGGGCACGGGATAGAGACCTGGGAAAAAATCCCAATGGTTGTTGACGACCATCGACTTCCTGTTGCAAAGTAGCCCCTACTGCTATATCGGATGCGTCCGTCATAAGGGAAATCTTGGCTCTTGAGACGGGAAAGGCAAGGCTGGCAGCTTGTGCAAGGGATGACTTCGCAGCGTGAAAGGCTACTGTTAGACCTACCAAGAAAGCAGTAGGCGATTCTATAAGAATGTGAAGGGAGGGGTTACGTGATTCTGCCGCTAACACGATCCGCACAACTTAATGAACTTTCGTGTTAGTGTGTATTGGTTGATTTGGAATTCGAGAAGCACAGAAGCGCAAAATTACACTTGCCAAATTACAATGCACTTGCAAATTACACTAGCAAATTACACGCGCAATACTTGCAGATTACACTTGCAGTAAAATCAATTTAACATAACTCCTGAAAAATACAAATTTAGAACGGTTAAAATCTCATTATAAATTCGGCCAAATTACAGGATAAAATATCACTGAATCTTAAATGTACAAATCATTAACTTTCAGAAGTTATAGCCTCCGTAGATATGCCCAATTATAGCACGTGTTCCAGTATTTATATGCTTACGTCATTACTACGAATTTTCACCCAAGAAAAGAAAAACAGTGTCGCTTTATCGTAAACAACTTTATGAATTAGCCGACAAACGGGAATATTCTGTGGGACGTCACCCGTTCACGCGTGAGTGCCAGAAAAACTCATTAATTTTTCTGAATCATGGCCGACACGGCTGTTTGCCATCACCGTAACTTACAATAACAAATATTTCAAAGCCAAAAATAGGGAAAAACAACTGAAAGGAGAAAGTGAGCGTACCAGCTACATCAGCAGTCGTGCTCCATTGTTCGGGCTTTATGGTCCCTTTGCCCGTGGTCAAAAGCAAATCCAGTGTTTGCAAAATTCTACCTGCATTGGGTACAATACGGCCATAGAAGTTGATGGCCCCAAGAAATTTTCGAAGGTCCTTCACTGTCCTAGGTTTGGGAAAGTTGCGAATGGCGGAAACTTTGGTCTTTAACGGGCGTACACCTTGGGTGTCAACCCTGTGTCCCAGAAAATCCACCTCCCTCGCAGCGAAAACGCATTTGTCCTTGTTCAAAATGAGGCCGAAATGCTCTAAGCGGTTGAAATCCTTTGAAAGATGCTTCCAAGGATCTTCTTCGGACTCAGAAAAAGATCATTATGTCATTGATGTAGACGAAGCAATTGGGCACCCCCCGTAGCACTTCATGCATGAATCGGCAAAAGGTGTTACCAGCTGACTTAAAATCCATAGTTAAGCGTTTGAAAGCGTAATTTCCAAAAAGGGTGATCATAGCGGTCTTGTGACCGGCTTCTGGAGCAAATCGGATCTGATGATATGATTTGTAGAGGTCCAGAATAGTGAAGACAGTTAATTGATCCTGCCACCATCCCAATGAAATCTGTCAAAAGAGGAATTGAGTATTTGTCGGCAAACGTCTGTTCGTTCAACAAACGAAAATCACCGGTAATCCGAAATTCTCCGTTATTCTTTTTTGGAACCAGGTGCACTGGGGATGCATATGAAGACTCAATTGGTTCAATTATCCCCAGATCGAGTAACTTTTGGCGCTCCGATTTTAAAACGTCAAGTTTCTCAGGGCTTAAGCGGCTAACTTTGGAGCAAACCGGTGGTCCTACTGTCCGAATGTGATGAAGTGTTTGGTGTCTGGTGGGGCGATGGAGGTTGTCCACTTAGAAAACTGATGGGTAATGTGAGAATAAGTTTTCCAAAGAAGATGCAGTTTGAGCTGTGGGGATTGGTCGATGGAGCACAGCAATTGTCTCGTGTTCGGTGAATTTTGGTAGAGGTTGTACTTGGAGTATTTGTCTTCTCATGCATCTCTGGAAGAGTCATCAAGCGTTTGTGTGGGTTCAGCGAAATTTAGAAGTGCTCCAAAAAGTCCAATCCATTAATGGTATGGGAAGTAGCTGCCTTAAAAAAATCCCGAAAGAATTCAGCGGGCAATCCCAAAGTCACGCGCAGATTAATCCTCTCCTAAGAGGCTATTTGACTACTGTTGGCAGCAGAAAGATAGCGGAAGTTTTTGGGTCATCTGCTGATCGCTGGCATGGTATTATAGAATCCCTGCTTACGGTGTCGATGATCAATGCAATGTTAGTATTGGGGTCACGGACGATTCATGGGTGAGTTTTCCCAGAGATGATGCTGATGTGTGGACTATTGGGTCGCAAAGTGCATTCCGGTTGATAAACCCCCAATTACAGTTGCCTGCGCAATATCTGGCTTGATCGCCATATTTTCAGCGATTGTGATGAATAGATGATTGGGGATGTAGTCTCAAAGGGCGTGAATTTAGGCTAGGTGCGGGTGTCGAGGAGTGCAAAGGGCGATCACCCCAAACTGGCCGCCTTTGTGGGCTCCAGGCACTCAAATGCACAGAACTCAACGGGGATGGAGAAAACGATTGGAGTCTCACAGAAGTGGAAGAGCGAGGTGGCGAGGAGCCTCTCGCAACTGGTGAACGTTGCGATAAAGAAGTGGTCGTGGCATTGTTATCTCTAGTGTTTGGCAAATGATGTGGTGTGCGTGGCATGGACTGGAGAGAATGCGCAAGTGCGGTAACAGTCTGTGCAAGGTCTGTGACCGTTTCGCGTAGTGTTGATAAACTGATATTACAGGTGTCAGCTGATGATGAGGAATCATCATACTTGGGTTCACCACCAAAACGTGATGTACATTTACGGTCCTCCTCTATGATTCGATCTGCAATTTTAGCCAACTGCTCTAAATCCTCGAACGGGTGCGAGACAACAATGCGACGAATGTCTGCAGGCAGGCGAGCTAAAAACAACTTACGCAAAAGTGTATCCTGTGAACCACTCTCGCCTAATAACGAACGCATTTCAGCCAGTAGCCTAGACGGTAACGTCCTATCACTCAATCTACTCCGATGTAATAATCGCTCTAACTTGTCATCGCTGGACGGCGCGAAATGCTGTGTACATCAGACGAGGGGTCCCCCAGGGCTCGGTACTTGGTCCAGTCCTTTTCATTGTGTCTGTTGATGACATCACCAAGGATTTACTTCGGGGTGCCCATGCCTCCCTGTATGCTGACGATCTGGCTATCTGGTCCTCCTCCCCAGACCCGCTCAAAGCCTCTTCTGTTGTCCAATCCTCCCTCACTGTCCTAGAAACATGGTCAAACTTATGGAGACTTCCTCTCAATCCAAAGAAATGTGAGTCCTCCTTTTTCTCTACAGATCCCCGTCAAGCCACTTTTCAGCCCCAGCTGAACCTCCTGGGCTTCCCTCCCTTGTTCAATCCCACCCCTAAATTCCTTGGTGCAACCTTTGGTCGGACTCTATCCTTTGGGGCCCATGTCCAATCCTTGTGTTCCAAATTCTATCCCCGCCACAAAGCCCTTCGCTCCATAGCCACTGCCTCCTGCAATCTCACAAAAAAATCTTTCTCCCTACTCTACAAAGCCTTTGAGCGTCCGGTGCTCACATATTCCTCTCCTGGATGGTTCCCATTCCTTTGCAACACCGCAACCAATCACTTGGAAGTCCTACACAGAGCTGCATGCAGAGTCATTACGGGGTGCCTCTCTTCCACCCCCTCCTCACTACTCCTTATTGAGGCCCAACTCCCTCCTCTAAAGCTAACTCTTGAACATCAGGCCCTCTACTCCTTCGAACGTGCTCTGCGTCTCCTTCCCGACTTCTCCAGCCTTTATGCTCTGCCAACAAGAAACGTTTCCTGTCGACTAAAGAAGAAACCCTCCTGGAGATCATTCTGTTCTTTGGCCACTCAACCACTCCCATCCCCACGTGAGATTCTGATCATGTGCCCCCCTTTTCCCCATGCACTACAACCCACTTCACTGTTTCCCCCTTCATTCCCGACTGCCCAGGCAACAGTACAGCCCGACTCCAACCTGCTTCAAGCAGACTATCCTCCCTCCTTCCTTCTGATATCCAAGTATGAACTGACGGATCTGTCCCCTCCCTTTTTGGCCCCGGCGGTGCTGGAGTGTATGTCACATGCTCCAAATGCAACACAATTAATTCCCTGTCCTTTTCCACTGGTCCAATTACCTCCAGCTTCACAGCTGAAACCTTTGCCCTCAAGCAAGTCTCGATTGGTGTTCTAGCCATTTGATGACCTGCAAATTCCAGTCAGTCCTTTTCCTAACCGACTCCCAATCAGCCCTCTCCATCCTTTTATCAGTCCCCTCTTATCTCCTTCCTGAGTCCCCCTGGAATGTTTGGTCCCTCGCCTCCTCTCTCTCAAACAATATTACCTTAAGCTTCCAATGGGTCCCCGGTCATGCAGGTCTCCACGGTAATGAAAAAGCGGATTTACTTGCCCAACCTGGTGCCTCTCTGCCCACTGACGCAATCCCATGCTCTCTCCCCCCAGTCGTTGCCAAAGTCCGTTATTCTCAATACCACAATTGGAGACGTCACATCTCCCACTCCCATCTGAACTTCCAAGTTCCCGAAGTCTCTTCGGAGGAACTTCTCCTTTCTCGCCCCATTCGCTGTGAGCTTTCCCGTCTTCGCTGCCATGGCCACAGTCTTCTTTTATCCTCATATCTTCGCAGGATCAGTCGGAAGGAGAATTCTGCTTGTAGTGCCTGTGGACACCCGCGACAGGACCTCAACCATCTCCTCCTCGACTGTCTTGCTTCTGAGCCCCTTCGTAAATCTATCTTTGGCTCCTCTCTCTCTATTCTTGACCTATGGTCCAGACCTTGGGGTGTGGCCCGATTGTTGGGTCTCCGCGGAATTCCTCCGCGCCCCCATCCCTCGGAAGGGGTCGGGTAGTACCACCAAATGCTGTTGCAAAACGCTTTTAGCTTTGTTGTACGCGTTTTGTGCGTTCAAATCTGGAAGCATGTGTTCGGAAAACCGAAAATGCCTAAGATCTGCAGTAGTGCGGCCAACAGGCTATCAAGTTTTGGCTGTTCGCTTTCGATCCCCCTGACTTTAAAAATTGTCTCAATGGTCGAAAAAAAAAGGTCAGCGTCCCGATCCCAAAATTTCGGTAATATAACCCCGCTCGTGCCTGTTACGGTGTTGCTTGATCTCAAAACAAAATCGTTTGGGGACAATAATGGGGAGCTACCGAAATTGTTGTCGACTGTACGGTTGGTTGATGCCACACACGGAAGGATTCCGCCCCCTTCCCATAGGCGTTGCAGTCGCGTTTGGTAGCTGCCTTCTTCCTGTCGTGTGCTTGAAGAAAGCAGCCATTGCCTGGGTTGCCGATGGTTCTCTCCTCGTCTTGCAAGGTTAGCCCAGTAGCCTTCATCTGATCTTTTCGATCCTTTGTATTCGATCTTCTGATTGTTCCTCTCCGAATTATCTCTGCTGTGCTTCAACGTCGGGGTCACCAGTTCAGCGGTAGCCTACTACGAATTTTAGTAAAAGGTCGAGCAGACCGACTAATTTAAACCGCTTATTTATTCTTATTGAACACAGCATACGAATTTCGTTTCTCTGACTGTCTGAGTAAGTGAGAATCAACGTCGGCTCGCTCCAGCGTTATATACAACCGCCATTGCATACATAGGCGTAGGAAGGCTTTTTGATTGGGGGGGGGGGCCAAACCACAAATCACATGCAATGACGTTATCAGAAATTTTCAAAAAAGGAAATTTTTGTGTGGGGGGCAAAGATATCGTAGAATGGAAGATCTGAAGCTGTAGCTCGTTGGCACTTAACCAGGAATTTGGTAAAGGGAAAGGGCAAAAAGTAATCGTTAGAAAAATGCAAACGTCTAACTTAGGAGACGTTTTGAGTAAGCCAGTGTACTCAAACGTATCACAGACTGGGGGCTTAGCCCCCAGCCGCCGGAGGCTATGGGGGTCTTTGGGCGATTTTTGTAAGTTTTTGGAAAAAAAAAGCTATTTTAATCCTATTGGATCACATTTCGCACGTGTTCAAAGCCATTTCAAAGAACTAGATTTTTAAAATTTGAAATCCAATCCAAAAAATTTAACTGTTCATTCCTCCATTTACTTGCCATTAAAATCCAAAACACATTTAAAAATCTTGCATTATGGTGTAAAATTTTAATTGCAAGTGATTTGGTCCATGTAGCGGGAAGTAAAGCACAATGCCTCCTACAATATTTTAGCAGCAAATTACTAAATAGTAATCCACTCAAAGATTTTCCTTCAAGATTTTTGTTTTGTCATGAAGTTAACCAGTTGTAGTACATTTACGGCCAGGGGCCCCAAGCCCCCTCAGTTGATATTCAATAATTTGTTTAATGAGCATATTCCCAAGCTTTTTTTTTAAGCATTTTGAGCGTAAAAACTGGCGAGGTGCAGTTGAATTGTTATCGAAAAACGGTACAATAGATGGTTACGCTTACTAAACATGTTATTTCTGGGCCAAAGTTACATTGCGCGAGGCCCCCGGCACTTAGAGAATTTTTGCAACATCTTCCTGCCAAATGTAAACGAAGACCAAAAAAGTTCTACCATCTGAGCGCTGGGCCCTGGCACTCTCCCATATGGCAAATACGGCGCTGGTTATTGCATTACGTTCATAAAAAGTTTAGATGAGGGCCTGAGGTAGCAACTCTTAGGACAAAAACCCTTGATATCACCCTGGTTACACGTTTAATTTGGTAGGAAAAAATTGAATTAAGGGGGTGCGCCGGGCTTCCTGGTCGTCAATATCATTTATTGTTAATTACTGTTGTACGCAAAGATGCTAAAAGAAACTGAAAATGAAGAAACAAGTTTTTTTTTGTTAAATTTTTGTCATTGGTGGCATTTTAATTGAGGGGGCCCGGGCCCTCTGGGCCACCCCCTGGCTACGCCTATGATTTTGAGATAAGATCGTGCCCTAAGTTTTTTCATAAAAAAAGATTTAAAGCGAAACTTTTTTTCTAATCGTGGAGGACTCGAGTCAAGTACCTTGATAGTTTTTTGAAACCTCCAGGAATTGCATGACATTATTATGACTTGGACAGGTGGTCGTCATTATTGTTACTCCCTTTTGTACGCGTAAATCCTAAACTAAAGAAACTGCAATTCTGGACAAGGAAAAACTTACTGGCTATGCTCTCATTATATTCATCATTGGTGGTATTTCAATAGAGGGTTTGCATTACCGCCTGTGTTATAGCATTAAGTTCACAATAACGTTGAACGAGGGCCTGGGATTGTAACTTTTGGCACAAAACTCTTAAGATTTTTCACAGGTTTTGCATATAAATTGTTTAAAATTTGAACTATGGGGCACCTGGCCCGGTACCCTTGGTCATCAGTTAGGGGCCCCCTGGTCGTCAGTTAGGGGCATCGGGGCCTCCTGGTCGTCGGTTAGGGGCTCCTGTGGCCCCCTGGCTGTTAGTCAGGGGCCCAAGGGACCCCTGGTTGTTGGTTAGAGGCCCCCTGGTCGTTAGTTGGGGACCCCCGGGCCCCTTGGGTGTTAGTTAAGGGTCCCAAAGCCCTCTGGTTGTTAGTTAGGGGCCCTGGTGGCCCTTGATCGTCAATTAGGGGCCCCAGGGCTCCCTGTTTATTAGTTAGAGGCCCCAGAGCCCCCTGATTTTCAGTTGGGGGCCCCCTCCTGGTTGTTAGTTAGGGGCCCCGGGGGCCCCTGGTCGTCAATTAGGGACCCAGGGTCCCCTGTTTATCAGTTAGAGGCCCCGTTTGTCAGTTGGGGGCCCCAGGGCCCCTGGTTGTCAGTTAGAGGCCCCGGAGCCCCTTGATTGTTAGTTAGGAGCCTTAGGAGCCCCTGGTTGTCAATTAGGGACCCCAGGGCCCCTTATTTATCAGTTAGAGGCCCTGGGGCCCTCGTTTGTCAGTTAGAGACCACCTGGTTGTTGGTTAGGGGCCCCCTGGTCGTTAGTTAGGGGCCCCCTGATTGTTGATTAGGGGCCCCGGGGCTTCCTCGTCGTCCGTGACTGCAACTAAACATCGCTAGGCAATGTTGTCATAATTTTTTATCATTGGTGGTATTTCAATTGGGGGGGGGCCTGGATACGCCTAAGCTTATGATTGTATATCATTGTTACGTCAAGTTGACAAGAGCGTTACAGTGATAAAAAGAATGGGCAAATTTGATTAGAACGCTAGTTTAGAAACAATAATGCAGTTTATGGGAGCGGCAATGAGTGCTATCGCTACAAAGTGTAACACTTTATTGCAGAGGCGGAGTCCTTGAGGACGACCTTGGCCTCGAGGATGTTCTCGAGGACACATTTTGAAGTCCTTGGCCTTGGCCTCGAAGCCTCAAGTCCTCGAAAATTGCTCTGTCTTCGGCTCGAGGACAGCACTATTTTTGAACCGTTGAAATTTAGTTGGAAAACGCCAGAAACCTTGCAAAAAATCTGCAAAGACCTTTTTTTTGGTTTCCTGAGATCGCTTGAAAAAAAATTTTTGAAGACCTTTTTTGCCTGAAAAAAAATTTTGGGGACCTTTTTTTTTTGGAGAACACTTGCGTCTCTGTCCTTGGCCTTAACCTCGAAATTTTTTTGTGTCTTTGGCCTTGGCCTCGAGCCTTGTGTCCTCCACTCCACCTCTGCTTTATTGCTTTTTTCTGATGTATTTGATTTAAATAAGGCACGTAGACACAATCACGAAGTGGCGGTGATGGTGTAGTGGTTAGAGTATGCTGTGGAGGGTCAAAAAGAGTGCGCTGTGATTGCGGTTTACCAGCAATACTGCGCAGTGCGCAGCCTATGAGCTGTATGATCTGCTGGGTTATTAGGCTTTTGCTTCCAGATATTACTTGTTTGCTGCTTTTCCGTTGCTTCAATTTGTGACGTCATTGATTGGAGCACTCATGTGACTGCGACAATGCGTCTTGCAACCTTCGCGCTCGGGTTCGATTTGCGCTAAGGGCGTCTGGTATATCTGACGATCAATGGAGTTTTGCGTTGGAAATGGAGGTGGAAATGGAGATTTCCCTTCAAAACCTGGTATTAGCGTTAGGGTTCGGGCTGCGATGCCAGCTGGAGAGATAGCAATTCCGGAGAAGCAGCTTTTTTGCATACAAGAGCGACGTACCATTACGCTTGATTGCCGTAGTTTGCTTGAGTTTTATCAGCTAGCTGCTCGTGCTTAAGCCTACACGTTCCAGTAGCAGTAGTCAAATTTTCAAATTTGGTTTCAGGCTACTCACTACAACTAGTTCGAAATCGCCTTTCTTAGTCTGCAAAATTTTGTGCTAAATTACGTCTTTTGTGATGTCGCAAATTGCAAAATGCAGGGTTGCCAATGGTACGGAGTCAAAGGGATTAAATCATACTTTCGCAAATAAAGTAAACTGTGGAAAAAGGTTTGGGGCACCTCTTTATTACCTCAAGCAGTTCTTATTTATTCAATAAAACTGATTTCGAGCAGTATCTCTTTAACCACATTCAGCTCAACCCTATGCTGGACTAAGGTCGCTAGAAAGACGTAACTGCCATAAAAGTAGAGTGGTAATTTATGTTTTGCTGTATGTGCTTTTATTTCTAAAATGGTGACGCCTAAACAAAAATACATGTAGGCAGGGGCGCCGAGAGCCGAACGTGGGCCCGGGGCCAGCTCAAATGTGACGGAATTGTGGTTTTGTAAAGTCCAAAATAGACGGAGAAAATGCTGCTGATTGGTCCGAAAAATGATGTGATCTCAAAAAAAAAAGAGGTTGTCTCCGAAATTTCAACGGTTTTTCCGGCCAAAATCAAGTGATCTCAAAAAAAAATAGGTCTTTTCCGAAATTTCATCGCTTTATCCGGCCGAAATCAAGCTGTTCGCATGCGACTTCGATGGGCCTTTCACTTTTCAATGTCATTTGGATGGGCCCCTCTCGAGCTCATGGGCCCCCTAAAATCCATGGGCCCCTGGGTAATTGTCCCCCCTTCCCCCCCTCTCGGAGGCCCTGAGTGTAGGCCTACTACTACTGCCACTGAAAAGCTTGCATCAAGCGCGGGCGCGAGGTAAATATCCATAGGTAGATACGGCGCTGCGAATAAGGAACTTTTTTTGGCCAAGCCCCGCAGCAAGCGCAAACCAGCAAACTGCAAACTCAGAAGTGGACGGTAGTCAATTGGAACATCAAGACATTTTTAAACTATGAGTTTAAGAGTAGTAATAGTTTGTTTATTATATTAGCGGCCCAAAGTCGCAGCACGAATCATAGCCTACAATAGATTTTTGAAATACCGGTTCGGTAATGGTCGAATAAAAAAAGAAAAAGCAGCAAAAACGTTTTACGTTAAAATACACTATAACAATGAATCACTTTATGTATAAAGAATACAACCGAAGTTGAAAAATACTATTATATGGTGCAAATCCTTAACCTTGAAAAGTTGTTCTCCCACGTAGGATTCAAACCTCCGGCCTATGGAATACCGGTCCAACGCTCTACCAATTGATCTAGAGAGCAGAAGTTGCCAATTTCTACGCAAATGCGGAGTGCGTGGTTCTTTGGAAGTTCAATCACGGTGAAAAAATTTCAGCAACAAAGTTTGTCCGTTTGGTTGGTAAGTTTAGTTACTGTACGGTATCTCTTCTAGTTGTCTTAAATTTAGTTTTCTCTTCTTTGGCTTAGCCAAAAAATGCAGCTGCGAAATTGTGAAATCCGATCAATAAGGTAATACAAAACAGATTCGCCTAGCGTAAAATATAAATACCATCGTAATATTAAAATCGTAAAAAATCCACCATAGAGAATGACGTAGGTGACTGTGGATGATCAGTGCGGCATGTTAGTTAATTACTGTAATTTCTTTATAAAAAAACTTAATTTGTTTTAACTTTTTATATCCATGATTGTAGTAAAGTGCTTAATTTAATATATCGTTAGCATACCGCACTTTACTAGCAACTTTTTAAAGTATTGTAAAATTTGTTGACATTTAAAGGAGGAAATAAAATGAAGCTTATTTAGTTCTATCTTTTTAATTTAATTTAATTTTATCTTCTGCTCCAAAATGAAATTTATTTAATTCTATGTTTGTGCTTTTAATTATGTGTAAAGAAGGGTAAGGTCATTGCATACATCATCCACTTTTAGCCTAATACCAAAATATATCTATTCTTTTTTATTGCAAGAAATGTAATAAAACGCAGCAAAAAACATTTAAAAAGTCACATGAAATTCAAATTACAGTATATTCCGTCTTTGAGGATATCTTGTATTATATTTTTTGTTTTGAAATTACGTATTCTGATTTTTTTTTACATTTTGGATAATAGCATAATTGAAAGTAATTTAGTCAAATAATTAACTGGCCTACATCAAAGGTGGTAAATCTGTTGAATAATATAGCTTCTACAACAGCGAGAAAACTCAAATTATCTCAGCTTAAAAACCAAAAAAACTTGTTGAAATCCATTAAATACAGCAGGGTGTCCATAAAGTCTCTTTACAATTAAAAAAAATTATTACCGGTACAAAGTAAAATCATAAGATATCGGGATGAGGGTTGTTTTATGTTAATCAGTGTTTAGTAAAGTTTTATTACCACAATGACATTTAATCAGTGTTTAGTAAAGTTTTATTACCACAATGACATTTAATGCTCTTCTAATCAAATCAAAATCAAATCTTTCATTATACTCGCTGTAATACCCCGAAGCGTGTAACGAGTTGGCAGGGTCCATCTCCGAGTCATTGCGCCCGGGCAACACAGCTTCTTTCGAAGAAATGTCGCAGCGGTGGCGAGCCGTTGGTAACACTGTGTCCGACTTGACCGGCCCGAGATTTGAACCTCTGACCTCCCGCTCCAGAGACGAACGCGATACCGCTCGACCAACTATGCTTCTAAACATTTAATTAAAAATATTATTATTCGATTTAATACACTTCCATATGGGCACCTTTGGTTGCACGAAGCACATCAAGACGGTTCTCAATTTTCTTCCACGTTCATTGTAGCATAGCCTCAACAATGGTTGCAATAACAGTAGAAATTCTTTGCCTCAGGTCAGTCATGTCCCGTACCTTTGTTCGATACACAATATTCTTTACGTAGCCTCCAAGAAAGAAGTCCTGAGAAGTGATGTCTGGTGAACGTGGTGGCAACGGTATTGGCCCATATATTCCAATACATCGGTTCAAAAATGTTTCATTGTGGAACCCACGAACATGCAGTCCCAAGTGTGGTGGGCACCATTTTGCTAGAATATAATGGTTGGTTGAAAGTGAATCAGAAAAAAATTTTTAGTCGATGAAACGCTTCAGAAAAAAATTTTTGGCCGTCGTTTAAATCGAAAAAATGCACTTTTTTGTTTTTGCAATATTACGATGCTGTAAAAGCAGCAAAAAAGGGTTCACTCAAGCTGACAAAGCATTCAGAATTGAAACAGTTTTACGAACGTGGCTGCTAAAATAAATTGACATTGATGCTCTCAAATTAAAAGACAAATTTAGTCCAAATGAAGCTGAAAATTGGCAAAAAATTAAGAACAACCAGCCTCAACTCGAAATTTACTGCTTCTTATAAAAAAGAGTGTATAGGCATGAAAAATAAAGACAACAAAACGTATCCCAATATACACAGCGATCTTGACATTGTTTGCACTAAGTGCAAGCACGCCATGACAAAACATTTACTGCAGTAGTAAAAGTTTTCTAATTCCAGTAAATCCTAAACACATTAATAGATAATATATTCCCGTTCAAATATTGTTATTAACATTAGTAGACAAAAGTTGTTTGTCATTCAATGCAATAATCATTAAAAACAAAGAAACCTTGTTTGACATTTTGGTGACCATCAAAGTATATATTATTGGAAAAATACTTACCCGCTGCGCGAGCGTGAACTGGTATACCGTTTCTACTGCCTGCACAATAAAATATTAGTAGAGAGAAAGTAATTGTTTATTTGATGTGAAATAGCACGCTCAGACCAGCAATTAATTCAGCAAAAATCGAAGGTGGTGAAATAATAGAGAATCAAGATTCAAAAAGCCATAAAGTCATAAGTCTGAACCTTTTTCGTAGGCTTTTAGTCTAAAACAAATTAATTCAATGTTGCCAATCAAACTTTTAAGACTTTACATTTTGCAACTTCTATAAATATTTCAAACCGCAGATATTGATGGCAGAATAGTACTAACTTAAACTAATTTTGTAATTCAAAAGTTGATGGAAGAAAGTTTTTGAAACTGCGATCTTGAATTCATGGAGTAAAAGGGAATCAGTTCCAAAAACTTTGACAAAACCAGACGACAACGGAAAAAAATATTAAAATTAAAATCTAAGTGTGAAAGATTACGAGTGTTTTTGTATGATTTTTTTAAATTATTTTAAATTTATGGGTTTTTTTGGGAATACATACTCATATTTTTTTTAGGAGTATATATTTTTATACCTACACTGACATTTCAACGTGCAAACAAAATCTTGAAGTTTGAAATAGTCTTATTGTTTTAAACTTATGCGTATTTTTAAAGTTTTTTTTAAGTGTTTCAAATCATTATATAAAAGTTATTAGAGTTTTATAGTATAGGTTTGGCAAACCTCAATCTATAGCTACTGATTGCTCTGCACAGTTTTATTTAACTTGATTAAAAACAGTAAAGTCCTATTTAAAATAGTAAAATTTCTAAACGTTTTGGACTTAGCTACGTCCGTCATCAGAAAAGTGATATTTGAATAAGATGATCAAAGAAGATGATATATGAAAATGTCTATTTGAATAAGGCTTCATTTTATTGATGATGGAGGAAGCTAAGTACGAAACGTTTGGAAATTTAACTATTTTAGATTAGGCTTTATCGTTTTAATCAATTTATAGCATGAAGCGATTTTGCATCTTTCTTTTCTTCCTCCTTTCATCGATTAGATCCGAAAGCGATTTTTTGCTTCCGTTGGCAGAGGAATTTTCTAGAATCGCTGAGAAGATTGAAGGACGCCCAATGTCTCTTCCTTTGGTTACCAAAGAATTAAGAAAAAATCTGCTTTTGGAAGACGAAGCTATCGGGAATCCAAAAGTAGAGTCCTCAAGTGGAATGGTAACTGGAGCAACTTATCCAGAAAGTCATGCTTTTTATAGCGTTCCATATGGTCAAGCACCAATTAAAAATTTAAGGTTTGAATCTCATATTTAACTTTTTGTAACACTAATAACTTTTCATTGATCTTTTTTAAGTTTTTATTAAAAAAAGAGAAATATCAAGAAAGGGTTACATTACTTTTCAGATTATAACTTAGATATTGAAAGTAAATTCATTTTCTTATAATTATAGCTATAGTGCCAAGCTATAAAAATTGCTTTTTAATTATTATGAAAAAATTGCCAAAGCAAAATAATTAAAAATTAATTGTATCTAAGTAATATTTAATCAATTTTTTTCTATTTTAAATCAGCAAAGAAAGCATTAAGAAAATTTTTTATTGAATCGCAGAGTACCATATGAAAGACCGAATCAATGCTTAAACTATGAATCAATATTCGACATAATTTATATAGACTGTACGATTAGAGGAAAACAAAGCAAATATACTCCAAAAAATGCTCCAAGATTGTTTGTAGTTAACCCTGTTTTATACGGGCTATTTGATCAAGACATTTTTCCTCGAAGGGCAAAAATGCCCTCCCTATATCACTCCTAAACCAAACGTCATAGAAACATCAAATTTAGCATGCGAGTCGGTGATCACCAAAATTTGTTATAAAAACTAGTTTTAGGTTGATGACGTCATCATTGTGACATCATGGCTATATTTTTGAAAAATGACGTCAATTTTGCGATGACGTCATAGGCGGTTCAAACTTTGTACATTGGTTTTTTGATACCGAATTATAAAATGCCTTAGTCTAAGTGGCTACGTTACAAAAACGTCTTATGACGTCATTTTAGATAAATTTTAGCCAAAAAAACTCTCAGATTTTGGAAAGGACTTCAGAAAACCTCAAAATCGGAAAGTTTACCTTTATCTTATTATTTTTGATGAAATCTGACTCAAAGTCAAATTGCTTTGAAGAAAAAACCTTCTTTCCGAAAAAATTTATCATGAAAAAAAACGAACAAAAATGCCCTATCCCTCCCCCATGTAAAATGGGGTTAAAGCAGTCAAGGGTAGTAGTGAAAGCGTTTTTATTGTTTCTGTTACGTTCTTTTGGCCAAACTAAAATAAAAAATTTTTCGAAAAGATTTTTGTCGCTCTAGCCTCATGAGAATACACTATTTCATTACTATTTTAATTCTTTTAGATTTAAGCCTCCTGAAGCAGTTGTGGATCAACGGGAAATTAATGCCTCCGTCCCAAATTATATCAACTGCTTTGAGTTTGATAGAGATTGCTCTGAAGAAACTTGTGACCAAAATGTAAGTGATTTTTCCTCAAAACCACGAAATTATGAAAATAACATAACAGTAATACTCTAATGTACTGTGATTTGTGTAATTACTGTTATGAGCAGTAATACTCTAATGTGCTGTTATTCATGCTTGAATGCCCAATAAAAAGACTGTGTATACTGTACTATACTTTTTACTTTTAGACCAGCCGTTTTTTATAGAATTTAATGGCACTATTTTTATAGTCCAAAAAACTGTAATCCAGCATCCAAATTTTTGTTGCTTTTTTTAACTTTTCACCATAAAAAATTCCCTATTAACACCGAAACCATACTGGGATAATACTATTGCATTGATACGCGGAGATAACTTTCGAAGGGTGAAGCGGCTCATTTCAGACTGATTATCACAAATTCAAGAAAATATACAAATTTAATAGAAAATACTGATACAATGCAACGCAGTAAAAAATTAGAGAAGAAGCTATAGCTCCCTCCCTTAGCCTTAGCTATAGGCATCTTCGCCTACAATTGCATTTTAATTAATGGGAATAATGTGATAAAAAAAAAAATTGTAACCTTTAATGAAATAATATCTTTCAATTACCGCATTTACAGCAGGTTACTTTTTTGTATCAATTTTAGTATTCTGAAGACTGCCTGGTTATCAACATCCACGTACCTTCTACCATTGATTTAAGTGCGCAACCGAGTGAAAAACTTCCTGTGATGTTTTGGTTGCACGGGGGCGCTTTTTTCTTTGGAGGTGGTACCAAATCGTATTACGACTCTCGGTGGTTAAGCAACGTCACTGATACGGTGGTAGTCACAGTCAATTATCGCTTAGGTAAGATTTTATTCCACAGTTTTATTCTGAATCAACCAAACAGAATGTTCATGAAAATAATGCTCCAGTATTGGCGACTGTAAAACACTGTCTTGTCGTATTTAGCTAGCAGCGCTACTGGCGCGCAACCAGGGTTTTGCTGAGGGATGGGAGGGCTTGAACCAAAAGCTAAAACTTTTTTGTTTGAAAAATTTCTTATTCAGCGGGCATGGCAAGCAAACTGGTCCTACTCAATCGTATCGCAAACTGGTGTTGCTCGAACAATAGTCAAGCGCATAACGGAGAGTCGAAGCTCTCAACAGCCGGGTTACTTTCGTAATTTTTCGAAAAATGTGGTCATTTTAACGCCATTTGCGGTCACATTTTGCACATTTTTGGAGAGACATTGAAAGAACTACATTTCTAAACTTCAGAAGTCATTTAAAAGAAATTGCATTGCCCAGTACCTTCAGACCCCCCTTACATGAAGGTCAAGTCCAAAATATGTTTAAACACTTGCATTGTGAGTTAACTTTTTTTAAGTGACTTGGCTAAGGGCCCCTTTAGCTACCCGGTTGCGCCACTGGTCCACAATATGGTTTCCTTATAATTACGCAAGACGTCATGTTTCTCGATGTAGAATCATTTTAGGTTTTGCACATTAAATTGTTTACTACTGGAGTAAAACTCAAGAAAAAGAAAATAAAATAAAATGAAAAAATACTTTGCAAGCAGTGGTGGGCAAGGTACTTTGTAAAAGTAACGAAGTTACAGTTACACGGCAAAAAAAGTAACTAAGTTACAGTTACCATTTTGAAAAAGAAACTAGTTAGAGTTACAGTTATTTTTTATAAACCTAATTACCGGTATGATTTAATTATCGAAAATGTTGATTTTGTACTTTGGCACCGGTATTAACTGATTTCTTTCTCTATTCATTTTCTAATTATCATGTGGTGCCTCTGCACAAGCTGCTTATGGCTATGTTGCTGTTGTTATAACAAAAATACACAACTTAACACATTGATGCACTTTGTTCAATTGCGTTTCAAGAAAGCAAGCATTTGAAAATGCTCATTGCTGAGACCAGAACGTTTGGGTTTCAAAATGTCTTTGCCCATGCTGAAAAGCAATGCTGGGCACTTTCCCAAACTGGACCACTAATCCGCAAATCCGCAAATTGTGGACTCAAGGTCTAGGTTTGCGGATTTGCGAACCGATTTCTTACCGCAAACATTTGCGGATTTGCGATAAAAACGTTGAAATCTACCGCAAATCAACAACATCACTGGGATCGTTTCTGCAATTTCCAAAAAAATACGTTTTTGCGATTCAATGTATCGACAGATTTGGGTGGATGTATTTTTAAAGTACAACACCCTCTCACCAAGTTCCTCTTTGTGGAACGATTATTTTCCAGAATTGCTGCTATTCTCACAGCAAAATGAGTTGGCTTAAGGTGAAAAAACTTCCAACGGTTTGTTTCTGTGAAGGAAAACTTCGACTTTTTGAAGTGGCAAAGGGTTGCACAAGACGACTTTGATGACATGCCCAGCACGTTTAGTAAATAAATAGGCTGCAGACCTACCAATATTTTCAATCTTAGATTTATCTTTTTAGTCATTTTGTTTTTTGTTTCGTTGATCGTCTTTTTGGAAGGCATGCTTTAGATTATGCGTTTCGCTCAGAAAATTTCCAAAGATTTTTGGAAATTAATATTATTGCCCGCCCACTTAAGAATCCTGGAAAAAATTCTGTATCCTGAATAATTTGGTGAGATTTGGTGATGTATATATAATACAACACTTTGCCTTTTTGATTTTCCAAACTTTGTGTATTGTGCAAATGACGTGTCAAAATGCTTAGCCTATTTTTTATTTAAGAAATGGCATAAATTTCTGAGCAGTTGGCGGCGTTACTCCAAAAGTTTCCAAAATTCACGAGCCAAGTTAATCATACTGACAAACTTTTTGGCGCGTAAATTACTACGGCACATTGATCTTGTAGATTTTTGGCACCACCAACAAACTGGCCACTGTCGAAACAAATTTCTAGTTTAGCAGTAGCCATTAATAATTACACTTACGTTACATACCGATAACCAAAACTTAAAACCCAAACTTTCTATTTTTGCAATTGCATTAGGTGCTGAGTGCTGACTGCTCAGCGCTAGAGAGAAACATAAAATTTTGAATGAGAGCGAGTTTTGAAGCAAAATTAATATCTGAACCCACTGGCAAACGCAACAAGTTTCCATGGGGGGCCTAGAGTTTCGTCGCACTGTGACGCCACAGGTCAATTATATGGAGAGTGCCAAGGCAAGACCATTGTAGGGTGGTTCGGGGGCATGCTCCGGAAAAAATTTGCAAAATTACACTAAAAATACGCGTTTTCGTGCATTCTGGAAGTAAGTTTTAGCATAATGCTCTTACGAGACTTACTAGAAGAAAGAAATCGTAAAATGAAAATGCTTCAAAAACATTACGTAAAAAGCTAGGTCCTTTGTGAAGCAAGAAAACAAACCAAAATAAAGATCAATTTATTTTTGCATTTACGCAGTAATAACGTACTTCCTCGTAGAACTGCTTGGTTTTGCTTTATCGTGTTTCATTTTTAGGACCTGAGAGGAAAGCCATGGCACAGTGGCCTTCCTCCTAGGTACGCTAGTGTCTGCACCGTAATTATATTGTATGCGATTTGAAAGTTTTTAAAAGACTGCTCTTATCCAAATTTCGACTAGAAGGTCAAGCGTTAAAATTTCATGTAACCATTATTCAGGACTGTATTGCAACTGAAATAAAATAAACAAAGAAACCGAACTTTTGCCTTGCTCTTTTTACATCTAGCTCATTTTCATCTTTGCAAAAGTTTGCGTTTATATTTATATGAATACCTTTTAAAACAATTTTAAAAAATTTTGCACCAGTACAGGAGCAAAAAAAACGCTAAATGCAATTATCACGTTTGAAACTAAGTTATTTTAACTGTGATCTGCAAATTGCCACGTGTGATGAAGGGAGCAGGACGTGACATCGACAACAACCCTCCCTCCATTCCGTCACTCAAGCAATGAACAATAGCCTATATGCCCGTAAAACACCATTTTCAAGAAAGCAAAAACGCAAGTTTGTGCTTCTCGAGTTTTTACTTTTCCGGGACTCAATAAGTACAGTTTTGTTTAAACAAACCAGCGTACATTTCCACTCGGCCCTGCTGCTGACATCTATATTATAACGTACAAAAACAGAGTATAAAATAAATCGAAGAAAACTTATTGATGTTTACTGCAGGTCTGTGGTCGATATGGAAAATATCAAGCATTGTTATATTGCTATAGGTCTCCTCTATTTATCAAACCAGGAAAAAAACAACAAGGTTTGCGGAAGTAAAAAATCATTTGCGGTTGCAAAAGTGCAAAAAATTACCGCAAACGTACCGCAAACTTGCGGATTTGCAGCTGCGGATCACCCAGGGGTGCAAATCTTTGTTGAACATTGGGGGGATAATTTGCAATTTTACCCCAATTTTGCCTATTTTCAACATTGCGGGGGATGAACCTTGACCACGATTTTTTTTCAGGTGAGCAAATTAACAGAAGACCAAAAAAAAAAAGGTCTTCACCAAAAATAAAACACTTTTTTCCCCGAAGTCAGGTGAAGACCAAAAAAAAGTCTTCACCAGCGATGGAGCACTTTTTTTCCCCGAAATCAAGTGGAGACCTGCGCTCAGATGCACACCAGAGTCAAATTATTGGAGGGGATTCAGATGAAGACCATACTCAAATTATTGGGGGGAATACAGTCAAATTATTGGGGGGATATATCTCCCCCATCCCCCCAGGGTTTCGGCACCCCTGGGACCACTTATTGCTATTTTGTAGAATTTGCGGTTACGGAATAGAGTTTAAATTTGCGGTGCCCAGCACTGCTGAAAAGTCTTTCAACTGCAGCGCTCGAAGGCAAAGAAGTATTCTATGAACAGTTTCTTTAGCGTTGCATCAGTAAAGGAATATTATCATCTATCTTTTTCGCTACTACTACTGATAGAAAACCTTCTATTCGTTTTCCAGCATTTTTTTTTGGTTCAGATTGGTTGAACAAACAACCAAAAAATTCATTGTTATTAACGGACTCAACATCATTGTCGCTTTTACTGCTAAGCCTGTTAGCCCCGTTAGTGCACAAAAGCACCTGTTAGCACGTCCCACAATCGCTCCTTGTTATAGCGCGCTAGTGCACAATAAAAAATCCGTAATCCGCAGCACCAGCAGGGATTACATAAAAGTGTTTCATTTAACCAAAATATAACGATTAAAGAATTTTTTTAACAAAAGTAACTGTAACTTTTTAACGTCTCTTAATAGTAACTAGTTCCCACTTTTGTTAACTTTTTGAAAAAGTAACTAAATTACAGTTACTAAAAAGTAACTAGTTATCGTAACTAGTTACTAGAGTAACTAGTTACAGCTCACCTCTGTTTGCACGAAACACAAACATGCAGTACACCCATGAGTATAATAAATGTATGACAATTTTTTTAAAAAGCGTGCAAAAGCGGAAATTTTTCTGCTCGATTTTTTCTCAAAACACTTTGAGGAATATAAAGACTAACTTCACCAAATTTGAGCTTTCTACGACCGTTCGTTCCGGAGATGTAACAGCTTAAATTTCCCCTTGGAAATACTTTTTCCCGTTATGAATTTTGTTAGGGTTGCCAATTACAAACAAAATTTCAAAAAGTTACTGCATCTTTCCAATTCTCAATAAGTGTTTTGCGGCAGAGTTGTTGTCAAGACGAAGTAACCGGTCAGATTTGTAAATTAGCTGCTTTTGAATTAAATGTAAGCGGCCAGTTAGTCAGCTTTCCAAAATTTAATCTTCTGCCACAATACTGGCAAAATGGCAACACAAAAGTAAAAAGAAAACAATTGATTTTGAACCGCAATATCTTGAAAATAGGAAGACGTAGAAAGTCCAAAATCGGTGAGAATGCATTTTAAGCTTGTCCAAACATTTTGGCCGATAGTAAAAAAATTGACTTGAATGCCCATAAAATGCCGAATTCTTATTCTGAATCACAGGGCCTTTTGGATTTTTGGTTTACGACGATGGTAAAACAAGTTTTCAAGGAAATCAAGGGATAAAAGACCAACAACTGGCTTTAAAATGGGTTTATGACAACATTGGAAACTTCGGTGGAGATCGTAATCAGGTATTGTAAATTTACTTTACGGTAGTTAAGGTACTTATACTATATTTTATTTACTTGTACAAGCTGTTGTTATGACCAGAAAAAAAAGGCTTCACAGTCGAATAAGTACTATAATAGTCTACTTAATTTACGGATACTTTTACTTTCTTGATATATGTACAATTGTCAACAATGGCTATACGGTAATGCTGTTGCTGCATAATTATACACTTATCACCGAACCGCGTCAGACGCTAACTATGGGGTAATCCGCACCCTTTTCATTTCGATACCCACTTTGCAGGTTACCTAAGACTTTACAGCGCTGAGAGGATCGCAGTCTATATGATTTCCGGCACAACGCAAATCTTGCATTTTAAGACTTTTATCAACCAAGATTTTTGGTGGCATATGTAGAGTTTAAACTGGCTTTTTGTCTTTTAAAAGCCTGAAACTAAATGAAGAATAGTTTAGTAAAAAGAAACAATATTTAGATTAAATACAAATGTTGGACTTATATAGTCGGCAGAGTGACTGAGAGGACAAAAGTGTCGTTTTTCCGACGACCCTGATCGAATGATCTGGGTTTAACCCGAACCTCAGTCACGTTTTGGATAAGACGTCTTACAATGATTATATCTCTGTTTGGTGGCTTTGTACAAGTAGCAAATTCAGCGGACAAAAATTCAAAGAAATCCACAGGAACATTGGATTACTGGAAACTCCGAAGCAGGTGCGGATTCCTCCAAGCTCGAAATACTGTAGTTATCATAATGAAAAGTGTGCAGATTGTCCAATAGTTAACGTCTGATAACTGTCCGGAGACAGGAGGATTAATGTGCACATACACTTTTGTCGTGGAAACCCAAAATAAGAATAATTAATTATACTTCTGCCTTTAAATTGAGTAGCATTAACTTAATCGATCGTAATTATGAATACTACTTGTAAAGAAACGCGCCCAACGAAGTTTGCAATCAAACGAATATTAACGTTGAGAATTTTTTCCAGGTTACCATTTTTGGACAAAGTGCTGGAGCTCAGTCTGTAACGTACCACTTGATGTCAGCCAAGAGCAATCAATTTTTTAAGCGTGCCATCATTCAAAGCAATCCAGCTGCTTATTTCTATCCCACAAAGAAAGAAGCTGAAAAAAAAGCCGAAGCCCTTTTAAAAGCAATAGATTGTGATGATAAAGGAATAGAATGCTTACTGTAAGTGTAGACATTTTTATTACAGCTTACCTTCGTACAAAAGTTAACCTTATCATGGCAAATCACATCAATCAAAACAAATCTTCATTATACTTGCTGTATTACGCTGAAACTGATTACTTGTTTGTGGGGCCATCTATGCGTCATTGCTTCTGCTATAGCAATACAGCTCCTTTCGAAGAAATGTCGCAGCTGGCGAGCCGTTGGCAACACTGCGTTTAGTTTGGCAGGCCTAAGGCTCGAACCTCATACAGCGTTACTGCCAACAGAGACAAACGCGTTACCGCTCGACCAACCGACCGGTATCTAAATTATCATGTCAGCCATATAAGCAATAACACATAAGTGCCTCATCATAAATTAGTAACATGTTATTCTCATTTTATTGTGAATAAGTACAGTACATGGGTATTCGCTAAAAGAAAGCATTTCGCTAAAACAGGCGAAAAACTAGTGTCTTGGAAATATTGCTCCCTCTTGATGAACTATACCTGTGGTTTTCGACCGAGGGCCACCGGACATTACGTAGGGGGCTACGGGATATTGGACGAAAAAATCCCCTTTTTTGGACATGGAAATTTGGGGTAAAATTCCTCCGAATTGAGGTGAAGACCTTTTTTTTGGTCTTCAATGGAAATTTTGGGAAAAATCCCACCGATTTGGAATGAAAATCATGGGGACAGACAATTTTACAGCACGCAGGGGGCCACTGGTGTTGAGAGTCGCTAGAAAAGGGCCACAGACCATCAAAGGTTGAGAACCACTGAACTATACGATCATGAACAAATCAATTTTAGAAACACATCTGCCTGGGATCTGATTGGTGCACATTTGCGGGTAGCGATTTCCGAACCAAATTTCTTCGACATCATTGAACCGTATCGGCCAGTTATGGATGAGGAGTTTCCGGAAGCGCCAATGGACTTTTTCCGAGCTGGAAAATGGGACAAGAACAAAGAAATCATTATTGGTGTCACCTCTGAAGAAGTGGCATACTTGAGTGTAATTTTGAAAGATTTTAAGGTTGGAAAGCAATTATTTGGGGTAAGAAAAATTTGTAAAATATATTATTTCTATGTACTGTAGAATATGCAGAATGGTTGAAATAAATTTCATTTTTGAAATTTTTTAGTCATAAAAACAATCCCATTTGACAGTAGTTACCGGTATTTTTGAGATTCAAAGCCTTGCGTGTATATTACAAAATCGCAGAATTCGAAAAATAACTCGCATGGTTATTTTGAAAAAATTTATCATATGAAACAGCAAACTTTAAGCTCAAGTACACTTAAATGAAACTTTGATGTGGTAAGACACAAGTTGAGTTGGACTTAAGTTATTTCAAGTTGGACTTCATTTACTCAATTTTAGTTTTAACAAAAAATGCAAACTCAGTTTTATGTGTCAGTTCTACTTCAAGTTCAATTTGTTAATTTTGACTGATATCTCGTTCGAGTTACTCGTATTGAGTTTTCGGTAATTCGAGTTCAACTTCAAAAAATTTGTCGGAAATATCGAGTTTTTTGGAGTTCAAGTTTTGTTGAATAGCAGCAAGTTGTAAATACCAGGACAAAGTTAAATTTCGCTTTATTCTATACTTTGGAATATACAATTCTCCAGAATTGATCTTCCGTATCGTATTCAACATTTTTGTGCATAGCAGATTAGCACAAGTCGTGGAATGAATGCTGATGTTGTTGTTCTATGGCGCATATTTATCCTCCCGTCTCCGAATACTGTCAGAAGCTCACTATTGGACGATCCGCACACTTTTCATTGCAATGACTTTTGGTGCTTGGAATAATCCGCACCTGCTTAGGAGTTTCCAGCGATGCAATATCCCGTGGATTGCTTCGAATTCTTGCCTACTGAATTGATTGTTTGTTCGAAGTAACCAAACAGAGATAATCATCGTAAAGCGTGTTATCCAAAACGTGACCAGGGTACGGGTTGAACCCAGATCATGCGATCAGGACGTCGTAAAAACGTTGCCTTTATCCTCTCGGCCACGCTGAAAAGGAGTATTAATGAGTTTTCCAATAAACCTGTTACCCCAAACTGTGTAATTTTCAGAATTTTTGAATAATTTTGAATTTGATTCAGATAATTCATTTCAGGTGCTAATTACTTTTCTTGTCGGTGACGAATTAGCTCCTTTAGTGATCGAAAAGTACGAGGAAGTTGCGGGCAATCCTGGCCCTGGTTTTGATTACACCGATATTTTAGCCCAAGCAGTAGCCGACATGCTCTTTGTGTGTCCCAGCAAAACTCTTGGAAGGTGATATTTGGTAGTTCAGAGAAATATTTTTTCATACAATATATACAAAAAATATTGAGCAGATTTTCTATTCCGTAATTTTTTTTATTGTCTGGGTAATAAATGTATAATGTTATATCTCACTTTTTTTAGTGGAAATCAAATGAAATCAATTTCGGGACCGGCCAGTTGGTTGAGCTGTAACGCGTTTATCTCTGGAGCGGGAGGTCCGAGTTTCAAATCTCGGGTCGGTCTAATCGAACAAAGTGTTGCCAACGGCTCACCACCGCTGCGACATTTCTTCGAAAGAAGCTCTATTACCCACAGGCGCACAGATGGACCCCGCAAACTCGTTACACGCTTCGACGTAATACAGCGAGTGTAATGTAAGATTTGATTTGATTTGAGCAGTAAAGTGGACACTTATATGCCTCTTCATAGTTCCAGCAAAAGACCGCTGTTTTTTAAACATGCTGTGATTACGGACACTTGATAGCTTCTGCTTACAATGTTGTCGTCTTGCCGCCATTGCTACATTTGTTTGAAATTTTATAGTTTATTTAGACCATTAGACGCCAAGATTGGTTCTGCCAACTTCGGGAAAAACGATTACTATTAAACGAAATAGTGCAATACATGGAGTTTAATAAAAAGTCGATTTTAATATTTTTTCAGATTTATGTCGCTGACCTCCACTGCAATGCTGTCACACCCAGCGGTTTATTTTTACATCTACGATCACCGCATGGAAGCGTCAAATTGTGATAAAGTTTCTTCTTTTTGTGGTTACGCTTATCATGCTGCGGACATCCCTTTTGTGTTTGCCAATGGGCTAATGCAAGGGTGAGACGTTTTGTTTCTGTTGCGTCTGATCTTTTCTTCAACCATTGCTGTCGTATTTGGCTAAATACAAGTTCGGTATTTCTGTAACGACTATTCACTATTCAGAGAGAAGTTATAGGCTACTGGATTTTAAAGATTTCAATGCTTTTATTAACGATTAAAATCAAACTATAATTTGTATTCCTATTAGCCGCTGGCAATACAGGGTGTCCCAGAAGTCGCACACCACCTAGAGTTTTATTCTTAAAATCTTAAGTCGTGCACCAACTTCACAACAGATGTTTTCTTGACATAATTCTTTTGATATGGGCGTTTTAATGACTTAGATTCGAGAAATAAACTTATGTGCAAGATTTGAACCGCTCATGACGTCATCGAACTGCCTATGACGTAATTGAAAAAATGACGTCATTTTGTAGAAATCGGTCATGATGTCACTATGATGACGTCCTCAACTCAAAACTAGTTTTTCGGAAAATTTTGCTGAACAAATCACATGCCAAATTTGTGTCCCCATGACTTTCGGTGACCAAAATCTACAGATGGTGCTCGACTTCTGGGACACCCTGTATAAATCCTGCTCTGTACTATACTGCGTTTTGTTATTGTAGCACTGTCTTATTCAAAAACAATGTAGAATTCTTGAATTATAGTCTCCAGCTGTGAATAATACTTTTTTTTTTCAGGTTAAATTTTACGGAAAACGACTTGGCGGTCGAAAAACAAATGAACAACTTTTGGGGTCATTTTGCTCACAATGGAATTCCAACAACAAACTTGAGTTCTTGGCCTTATTATTCCCGAAATACAGAGGTAAAATTGTTTTTTTGAATTAACTAATTTCACAATTTATTTTTCCTAGTTTTTGAAGCCTTAGCTTGGTTTTTTCTAACTATACAGCATCAGATATTCAAAAAATTTGAAAGTTTTTTTAGATACCAAGAGAAAAATTCCGCTGACTCAGAAGAAAAAAAGAATAAACGTGGAAAAGTTTATCGTTTTTCACTAAAGTGCTGTCCCTAAAGACCTAAAACAATAATAATAAATTTTATAAGCCAATCAAATTTGCGTTATTTTGCATTTATGCTTTTTACAGTATAGTGTACTTTACAGAGGTGGAGTCCTCGAGGACACATTTTGAAGTCCTTGGCCTGGAAGGTCAAGTCCTTGGCCTTGGCCTCGAGGCCTCAAGTCCTCGAAAATTGACCTGTCCTCGGCTCGAGGACAGCAGTATTTTTTGAATTGTTAAAATTTTGTGAAGCGCTTGAAAATTTTTGTGGAAAACGTTTTTTTGTGGAGATCGCTTGAAAAATTTTTGTGAAGATCTTTTTTTTTTTTTTTGGAGAGCACTTGCGCTTGTGTCCTTGGTCCTTGGCCTTGGCCTCGAGCATTCCTGTCCTTGGCCTCGAGAGTGTCAGTCCTCGGAAAGGCTGTCCTTGGCCTTGGCCTCGGATTTTTTTTGTGTCGTTGGCCTTGGCCTCAAGCCTTATGTCCTCGACTCCACCTCTGGTACTTTATCAAATAAATTCCATTATAATCCTATTTTTCATTTCTGTTATATCATAACAGTCGGGCTATTTCGATTTCAACCATTCACAATTTCTAACTTGTGAAATATCTTAAATATGTTGCAGAAGGGCAGAAAACAGCGTTGACAAAAAGACTAAGTTTCAAAAAAATTTGTTTCAGTTCATTTAAACATAATGATCATTACTGTTCTTGATATTTACTATGTAAATGCGAGAAAAAGTAATCGATATGTTTTTAGGCAAGTGAGAAAGACGGAATTGAGGAATGGAGCGATATCCGTATTGTAGCCCCAAATGGTTTCGTTGAGAGTGATTACAATAAAGATCTTTGTGCTTTTTGGGACGAGACTGGGATTTACGTTGATTTATCTGAACCAACAACAACAACGGTTTCCTCTGAGAGTACTAGCAGCCAAGAGGAGCAACCTGACCCTACCACAGTCGCAGCGGAAATGACGACATCTGACGCTGTTCGTTTTCTTTCACAATTATTTCTGCTTGTTTCTTTCCTGCTGTTGAACATATTTTTTGTAAATTATTTTGAAAATTAAACATTTTTTTCGGCAAAAAGCTTTAAACAAGACAAAAGAACTGATGGCGCTTGTCTGCAGTTCTTTTTTTGTCTTGCATTCACAAAGCTTGAGACTAACTTTTTTTAAAACCAAATCTTTCTGCCCGTCAAATTTGATACAAAGTCAAAACTTAGTGTTTTGTTCAAGACCAAAGTGGTCATAAAATATGCCTCAAATTCCACAACATATTTTTGTAGCCCAATTTGCCGATTTTAAGAAATCCATAATTTTGAATTTTTTAATCCTTGATATTTATTCAATTTTGGGGAACGGTAAGTTATTTGAAATTTTGGGACAAACCGTTTTTAAAATTGTGTTTTTTTGGTCGGTCTACTTCTGCTGTAGGTCTTATTTTCAAAAAAGAATTTTAAAGAATTACAAGATAAATGTAAGGTATACATTCAAAAAGGCAACTTTTTGTTGATTTTTATTTGCTGAGAAGGGTAATACGGCGTTGTATTCCGTAGAGCTGTTATGAAATTGCTTGTTTTGATCCTGTACGACTATATAGAATCGTTTTACAGCATATTTTGCAGAATCCGTACGTAATCATAACATCCTGTGTCTCCGGTGTTATAATCTAATAAAATTGATTGCACTGTCGATGATTTGACTTTCATTGCAATGTTTCGTGATTACGATGTCATGTTGATTACGAATTGGGAACCAATTTTGTTTGTAAAGTTGGAAAATGTTTTTTAAATTAAACGAAGCTAAAGAATTTAGGTATTTTGTCAGTTTTTATGAAATATGTTAGTTGACTTTTTTTGTTGGAAGTTGGTAAAAACTAAATAGAAATTATATTTTGTGAAGATTAGTACTTTACAGCTAAACCTATTTGTAGGCTTGTGAGTGTAGTAAAACAAAAACTAGCAGGTAAACTCATATTGGATTAATTATGTCCAGCGCTCCTCCTCCGGATGCTACCGCCGACCCCAGAGCTAATCCTCCTCCGACTAATCCGGATTATCGACCCCCATCTTATCAACAACCACCCAATTATGCACCTCCACAACAAACCAATTATCCACCGGCACAGCAGCAGCCTTACTACCAAGGGGGTTACCCTCAGCCCCCACAAGTCATTGAAATCATTGAGCAGCCATTTGCAGACCCATATCGCCCCAGAGAAACCATCATAATAGAAGAACCTGCCAATCCACGAAGATATGAATCAACTCCACTTTGGGAAAGACAAAGACAGCCACCTGGAGGAAATGTTGGTAAGCGCATAATTGTACAGAAAAAGTTAATGTTCTAACAAAGATCGGCATTAGTTTGAAGTTTGCCGTTTAGAAATAATGTAAAACGATAGTGCAATAATCACAGCTAAGGTTATGGTAATAAACTACAAACAAATAAAGTTGAAACAAAATTAAGAACGATAAATAGAGGTATAATATTTTTTCGAAGAATTTTAAAATAAACTTTTAGGATCTTTTGTACTTTTGCGATATCCCAAATACTAATTTTTTTGGTTAACTTTTTAGTCTACGTTGAAAGAGATGATCCTTACAGACGAGATGACGGGTTTTGGGATGATTGTCTTCTTGGAACTTGTTGTGCCACGTTATTGTGCTGCTGTTGTCTAGAGAGATAAGGATCTAAAAGAGCAAGAAAAAAACAAAAGATTGCATTTCTGTCTACCAACCTGCCATTATAGTATTTTTTGATATTTTTCTGCATAGCCTACCTACTACATTGGATCCTTAGTGCTTCGAAATCCGACTATAACATTCAAGTTGCTTGAATATGACGTGCAGATCTAAAATATTTTGTTCGGCAGTCGATGATCAGGGCCGGTTTTCAATAATATCATTTGAATCAAAAACTATCTGTTTTATTCTGAAAAGCATTATTTTTTGTGCAATTTTTGCTTGACAAAACACTCTATGAAGCGCCGTTTCGAAAAAAAACAATTGAAAAATGTGCGCGGTGATTTTTAAGCGCTAAACTAAAACTAAAATGGGCAATATGATAAATACCATTATCGTTAAATCAGCGGAAGCAGAGCAAAAATTTGCACCTGTGTTTTACGCACTTTAGGGACCCAAATTGACAATATAAGTTACATATCGTTAGATTGAATATATATACATATATGTATCGCAAAATCGTCAAAAACCTTGCAAAAATTTGCATCTGTGTTTTTTAGCACTTTAGGATCCAAAGTTCAAAGTTGACGACCAAAATTGGCAATATACCATAGTTTGACTTTGACGATATAATTTATATTGTCAATTTTGGTCCCTAAAGTGCTTGAAAACCCAGATGCAAATTTTTGTACTGTTTTTGACAATTTAATTTAACGATACACTGGTACCGTAAATTGTTGATTTTACGATATAAATTGACAAAATTGTACAGACAACTTTTGTCCCTACAGTCAGAGGTGGAGTCCACGAGGACGTCCTTGGCCTCGAGGACGTCCTCGAAGACACATTTTGAAGTCCTTGGCCTTGGCCTTGAAGGTCAAGTTCTTGGCCTTGACCTCGAGGCCTCAAGTCCTCGAAAATTGACCTGTCCTCGGCTCGAGGACAGCAGTATTTTTTGAATTGTTAAAATTTTGTGGAGCGCCTGAAAAATTTTTCGGAAAACGTTTTTTTGTGGAGATCGCTTGAAAAATTTTTGTGAAGACTTTTTTTTTTGGAGAGCACTTGCGCTTGTGTCCTTGGTCCTTGGCCTTGGCCTCGAGCATTCCTGTCCTTGGCCTCGAGAGTGTCTGTCCTCGGAAAGGCTGTGCTTGACCTTGGCCTCGGATTTTTTTGTGTCGTTGGCCTTGGCCTCGAGCCTTGTGTCTTCGCTCCACCTCTGCCTAAAGTTCTTGAAAACACAGTATCAATTTTTTGTAGTGGTTTTGAAGATTTAACAGTATAAACTGTCGATTTAACGATATAAACTATATCGTCAATTTCAGTACCTAAAATACTTAAAAGTAGGCTATCATATGCACATTTAAACCGTTTTTTCGAAAAGGCGCACATAGCATTTTTATGATCTTGCCACTGTTTACGTTGATTTCAAAAACTTTTCAAAAAATACGTGTTGGCCCTTATTGTTTACACAAATGATAAATTTTTGTACAAAAATTTTTAGCTTATTTGCTTTTGCAAACTGAAATGGATTAAAATTTTAAATTATTTGTGCATACAAGCATCAATAAAATATTAAGGCTCGTAAATTTTCAAAGTTGATGATAAAAATAAATAAAATTAATATGTCATTTTTGAAGTTGACTTTGAACGTAGAGCATTAATTCAAAAAGTTCTCTCGTCACGCATGAGCAATCAAGCATTTCTAGGCAACATCGTAAACGCCAACATAACTAAATGAAGGCTTTCCGGTGTACTTTTCATTGGTAACGAAAAAACGAAAGAGTTTACCAACTCTTAAAGAAGAGAATTCTGTTGTAGGTTTATAACGCTACTGTATCCTACAGAAGAAACAGATTTAAGATTTTTTAAAAACTACAAAGGAATCAAACCGGCAACGGCGGCAAGATCATTTTGATAAAGACATTTAAAATCGATCAGTGATCGAGTGGATACTGGATAGAGCGTCTGTTACTGAAGCGATTCCCGGTCGGGTCAAACCAAAGATTATAAAACTTGGTATTTACAGCTTCTCTGCTTGACATTCGGCAATTAAAGGAACAGTGTGAACTGTGAAGCCTCCGCCCTGTGAGGTAGACAGGTGGGCAGGTGGCAGCTTGACTCGATGACAGAAAGTTTTCTTCGATATCTCCTGGCCAAGGCAACTTGGTGAATAAAATGTAATTACAATTACAGTTACGGGTAGTCCGGTACGGAAAATGAATCCATTAGGATGCGAAAAGTAAGCAGAACGAATTGTAAAAAGTGCATTTCAGCCTAGCTAGAAATTTAACTATACATTCAACGCCAGTAAATCCGCCAACTTTGCACTTATTTAAATGTTGTGCAACTAAGATGTATTTGCTATCGCGGTTTCCTGATTTTTTATCGTAAATGCTCGAAATAGATTTTATGGAAGAAATTAGAACTATACTTTAGGCAATGAAGTGGAGCCCACAAACCTCTAATCTAGTTCAAGTTCGAGTTTTCCAATTCGATTTTTTCGAGTTCAAGGTCGGCAAAAATTAAGTTTTTGGGTTTAAGTTCAGGCTGACAAAAACACTAAGTTTGTTTGGCTCTTTCTTTTGGTATACCTGCAATGCTATTTTTATAGATAGTCCCGGCATAAAGACCTAATTATAAATGAACGGCATGCGGTTCTAGGGGAAAAAACAATTTCAATTTACAGTACGGCTTCCATTATCAACAATAAATATTTCATCCAACAATTTTTTAGTCTTCAAATTTCTTTTTAAGGAACTCGAATAATATTTCATTCAAGTTCAGCAAAATTATTTTTAATCGTTTGCGTGCTATCTGTTGGCCTAAAGGCCACCTGCGCGGAAGCCAAGAGAAGAGTCACCAGAACGGCAACTACTTAAAAACAAGCAATGCGAAAAAGTTGTCTTCGCATTGCTTGTTTTTAAGTTGTCGTCGTTCTCGAATAAGTTATCTTGTCATTGCTTGTTTTTTAGTAGTCGCCGTTCTGGTGACTCTTCCCTAGGCTTCCGCGCTGGTAGCCTTTAAGGTGCATTTACACAGTATCGGTTTTTCGTCCTTTTTTTACGTTTTTGCTTCTCGGTGAAAAAGTATGCGCTTTTTCATTCGCATTTTTATAAATCTGTATGCGCTCTAACCAGACTGTCACATACTGGACAAAAGTTTTCCGAAAAAAATTTTTGTAAAGGTGTACAGCTCTATTATGAAATATCGCTCTTATCGTTCATATGCAAAATATTTAAACAAAAATTTTTATCTATGTGTAGTAGTCTACTTAGTGTGGATATGGGCATATAAAAATACGGATGAAAAAGCTCATACTTTTTCACGCAGAAGCAAAAACGGACAAAAAACGGATACTGTGTAAATCCGCCTTTAGGCCAGTAAGCACGCAAACGATTAAATATTAAAAGCTCTGGACAGCGAACGCCAAAAAAACATCAAAATTATTTATATCGGGTTCAATTTTGAGTTTGTCAAAAAGATCCAGTTTTTTTCGAGTTCGAGTTGAAATTCGAGTTCGCAGTCCTGAGTGCAATTATTTTGTAAGTGCGTTGTAAGTAACTGTCTTGTGAGCATGTTTGTGTGCCGGCGCGTAGCCGGAAATCTGCAATGGGAAGCTGTTAAGGGGGTTTGCAGGTGAAGTCTCTGCTGCCGGAGGCTGGCGGTTTGGGGGCGGATCCCACAGCGTTCGAAAATTTCGTGTTTTTTGGCAAAAATAACTTAATTTTAAACCTTTTTTTAAATAATGCTATTAAAACGTTGCAAAGTAATTAGCAGTGCAAAAACATGATTAGCAGTTGCATAAATGGGCTATGTGGGAGGTAGCTATTGCTAAAATTTTAGTTCTCTCATTTGCTAGCTGGTAAATCATAAAATCCCATCGGTAGTTCAGGGCCTGCGAGAGGGGGGTTCAGGGGGTACATCGTACCCGGGCCCGGGTCTAGGGGGGCCCGGAAGAGTTCAGGTTTCGGCGTTAAGTTTTGGTATCACACCATAGCATCGTAATCAAACTTGCCTACAGCAAAAATATCAGTCAGCCTATTCAATACTGGTAATTTGTCGCTGTTTTTGCTACACTGCCTTTAGGGCATCCAATAGTGGCCGATTTGATTAAAATAAGAGGAAAATGTATCAAAAGCCGTACACTTGCACCGAAATTAACGTTTTGTTAGATTTTTCAGACTTGGGAGCCCAAATTCTACGGTAAAACAATGTACGAGGGCCCACATTTCCAGAGATCCAAAAGCATTTTAACGTCAGAGAGCGGAGTCAAAGTTGACATACTCTACTACTACCATTAAGCAGCTCACTCTATCTGTATAAGTTTAATAGGTATTAGGGTTTGTGAAGTTTATGATTGCATATGACTTCGTAAGAGTTTTATCAGTAAAACATTAGGATTTGCAGTATTAAAGTCATTAAATTGTATAATATTGTGTCAATGTCACCATCTCCCACTTCACATACTTTCTTTCATGTATATCACGTTTTCTGCTTGTCAATTTAAGCAAGTCTGGTGCTGGGATGTTGATCAAATGCTGTATTTTACCCTCGAGAAACATAAAAAGTGCTAAAGCTTCCGAGGCTCTGTCCCGGACCCTGTTGGGGTAGCTCGCAGCGCTCCCCCAAACCCCCTAGCTGGATTTAAACCAATTTTATGTCTAGTTGTGTTTTTCATAGGTCCTAACTGCATAGGTGGGCACAAGTCCGTTAATCGTTAATCCGTAAATAACGAAGTTAACTTTTTCATTAACTCGTTAATCTGTTAAAAAGTTTTTTCATGTTAACGGACTAAATTAACTTCCGTTAAGTTCTGTTAACGGACTAAATTAACTTCCGTTAAGTTCTGTTAACTTCCGTTAAGGTTTTGTCGTTAATTTCTTGCACCATTCATTCATGGTACCGGTACAAACAAGTTTGCAGTGGTAACACTTGTTGCGTATTAGCACTAGTTTTATAGAAGAAAGCAAAGGAGCTCTTTTTTGTGGCAAATAATAAGCTGCAGCCTCATAGGTCTATTATTGTTGTTCGCAATTTCCAAAGATTTTCCAATCGCAGCTTCGTTAGTGCATTCGAACTTATTTTTATCTTGAAATTAGATTAGACTGTAAAATCAGCTTCCAAGACACAAAAAGACCACCGTAGCAATAAACATTTTCTTACAATCACAATCAGCTCAACAGCGTCAATACGTGTTCTAGAAGCGGGTGAACAAAAAGAAATGTAAATTACACGCAAAATGTTAAAGAATTAACGGACTTTATTAACTTCCGTTAATTAGAGTTGAAAATAACGGATTAACGTTAACGGAGGTGTGAAGTTTGTTAACGAAGTAGTGGTTAACGAAGCTAACGTTTTGCATAAACTTGCCCACCGCCTAACTGTATGCGAATATCGTTATCCCCTTGCTTTTAGATGAATATCTACACCCAGCGGACAAAAAATGATTTAACAGTATGGGCAGCGATAAGGCTTGGGAGGCCCAATAAGATTTGGTGGCCCGGTATTGACCTTCGTACCCCTTGAAAAATTTTCTCTCTGAGGCCCCGCGGTAGTTCAATGCAGCTCTCAAGGATTAATCTATTTCATCTATATTTTATATAGAAAATGCAATTATGGGAGCAAATGAAAGGGAGTTTGAGAGAAGTTAAATTAACTAATACTGATTATCCCCCCTACCTCCATTCCTGAGCTTATATATCTTTCGATGAAACCTATGTTAAGCATTTTTCAATAAACGATTAAACTTGCTTATCAACTTTTGGCCTTTTTTTGCGAAGTTTTTTAGATTTATGATTTTATTTTTGACAAATTACCCCGTAAATAAACCTTGCAAAATATGCTTCAAATCATTTTAAAGTCTATTCCGGTGCAAAAGACAGTCTCAGAAGTGCTAAAAACGTGGTATTTTCCTTCCTGCATTTTGCTCGGCAAGCCAATGGGGGGCTATAGCCCCCCAGCCCCCCTGGTTACGCTACTGCTTGTGTGAGGTTTTCGGTGGATTTTGCTGGTGTTCGTGTTCCGTAACGCGTTTTACATTTTTGTTGTATTTTCTGCGGTTGCAATTGGCGCAGCGTTGTTACGAAGCATTGAATCCGGCGCAACTTGCAAGCCTTCTAATAATATAAAAACCTTTCAAGTATTTTCCGTCATTCACAGTTTTATGCAGTAGCGAAGCCAGGAGGGATGGGGGGGCTATAGCCCCCCCATTAGCCTTCTTCTTTCTTCATTGCCCGCTTTTCCGTGAGGGTTGCGGGGGCAGTAGCTCAAGATTAAGCCGCCACACCTCACGGTCTTCCATCACCTCCATCATTTCGCTCGGGCGAAGTCCCAAGCGATTCCATCCAAGATCCTCAATGTAATCGGTCCATCTAGTTCTAGGTCGTCCGACTGGTCTTCTCCCATTTGCTTTGGCATGTAAAGCTTGTTTGGGGAGTCTTTTCTGAGGCATTCTGCTTACATGGCCAAACCATCTAAGCTGAGATCTTTCAATTCGGAGAAGTAACGATTCGATGTTAAGAGATTTTCGAATCTCAGAGCTACGCACCTTGTTAAACAGTGTAACTCCTTCGATTCTTCGTAAAAACCTCATTTCGGACGCTTGCACTTGTGATCGCACTCTTTCGGTCATTACCCAAGATTCATGACCATAAGTGAGAATGGGGACAAAAACTGCTTTGAAAATTGAGAGCTTTGCCTTTTTCGACAATTCTCGTTTCATGACAACCGAGTAGTGCAAAGCTCGCATTACTGTACTAGCCTTGCCTATTCGGGAATCGAGTTCTTCGTCTTGCCTTCCGTCACTCGTAAATGCAACCCCAAGATACTTGAACATCTCTACCTGCTTCAGTGTCGCTCCATTCGCTTGTAATACGCACTGATCAGGGTTTCTTGAAAGATGAAGTAACTCAGTTTTGGCCGTGCTTATTTTCATTCCGGCGGTGTTGCATGCATTTGCAAAGCTATTTAATGCGCTCTGGAGGCCAGATTCTGTGGAAGAAAGCAGAACCAAATCATCTGCGAATAGCAGACGACTAATTTTGCAATTTCCAATCGTGGCACACTCATCAGCTTGGCTGCATTTGTCGATCCAATTCATGTGAACAATGAAAAGAAGAGGCGACAAAACGCACCCTTGCCGGAGTCCAACGCCCATATGGAACGGCTTTGATTGCTTGCCATTTACCCAAACACAAACCTCTGGTCTGCAGTAGAATGACTTAATAGCGCGTAACAATTGACTATTAACGCCATACTCCTGCAAAACCTTCCAAAGTTTATCCCGAGGAACTCGGTCATATGCTTTTTCAAGATCGACAAAGCATGCAAAGAGATCTTTGCCATACTCCCAAGATTTCTCGAAGATTTGCTTCAGAGTGAAGATTTGCTCCGTGGTGCTGCGACCCAGACGAAAACCGCACTGACCATCTTCCAGTTTTGATTCCACTATTTCTCGGCATTTCCTTTCAAGGCATTGGGCATATACTTTCCTTGGCAAACTAAGGAGAGATATCCCTCTGTAGTTTGTACATTGCCTGCGATCTCCTTTCTTAAATATCGGAATAATCACACTTGTTTGCCAATCTCTGGGAGTTTTGCCAAGCTTCCACGCAACTTGACACACTCGGGTTAACCAGAGAATTCCTTGTCCAGTTAGCGCTTTCAACATCTCGGGTCTGATTTCATCTTCACCAGCAGCTTTTCCTGATTTTATCCCTTTAATTGCAGTTGCCACTTCTGCCACAGTGAAAACTTCGTCCTCCCCTAGATGTGTCACTTTGTGTGTGTCACGAGTCGATGCCTTTACAGGATTCAAAAGATCTTCAAAGTATTCTCTCCATCGTGAAAGGATTTCATTCTCATCCGTTAGAATGTTACCGTCAGAATCCTTGATGGAATACGTAATACTCGATCTTTTGCCACGTAAACGGCGGATGGTCTGCCAAAATATCTTGTTCGCCGAAAAATAGTTGGAATCCTACCGACGACCAAACTCTTCCCATGACTTCTCCTTGGATTTCTTTACTGCCGAAGTTGCCGCTTTTCGCGCCTCAGTGTACCGGGATTGCAAATCAGATGACGATCTGTCCTGTAGCCAGGCCTTGAACGCATCTTTCTTTGCTCGAATAGCTTCTTTAACCTCTTGGTTCCACCAAGGTGTTCTTTTCTCACTATTGCCCACCACTCTCCCCATTGGCCTGTCAACCAAAATGCAGAATAAGAAAAATACCACGTTTTTAGCTTTTTTGAGACTGTTTTTTGCGTTGGAATTGACTAAAAAGTGAATAAAAGCATCTCTTGAAATATATATTCAGGGGGGGACTAATTTGTCAAAAATTAAAGTCACAAATCAATGAAAACTTTAAAAAATGCCCAAAAATAAACAATCAAATTTGATCGCTAGTGTAAAAACGCCAAACATTGTTTTTTATCAACAAACATATTATAAACTCAGGAATAAGGGAATGGGGGGGCTATTTAGTGTTAGTTAATTACAAATCACTTTTCTAAAATCTCTTTTCATTAACCCCCTCCCCCAATTATTTTTCTTTATAAAATATAGACAAAATAGATTACTCCGTATGAGTTTTATTGAATAATACGATTTTATGATTCACCAACATGTAAACAAGAGAACTGCAATGTTACCATTAGCCACTTCCCACATATCCCATTAATGCAACCAGTTGAATCATGTTGCGCTTTCAATTTCTAAGCCTCGTTTTAAAAGCATTATTGTTTATTAAAATAGCTCTAAAATTAAGTTATTTTTGCAAAAAAACGCAAAATTTTCAAGTGCTGGGGGCTTCGCTCCCAGATCCCCGTGCCTCCGGCGGCTGGGGGCTCCGCCCCCAGACCCCCAAACCAGCCCCCCCATTGCGAATTTCTGGCTGTGCGCCAGGTTATATGACACAATTAAGCCAACTTTAAGTTAAATTATTTATGGTGCAATCATCAGCAAATTAATATTTATCTACTGTACTCTTGCCAGTGGCGGACCCAGAAAATTTTGGTGGGGGGATGATAAAATTTAGTAGCACAAATTGTGTATAATCTCAAAATTTCTTAATGTTTATGATTAATGTTCTTGACCACACGCAAACTTGTTGGGCATATTTTTGATCCGTCTCATCCAAAAACGTTATAAATAGTAATTTTTTAAAGTGAATTAATGCAATTCAAACTAATAAAATAATAGGTTCTTTTGTCTTTCCTGCTTCAACAACCGCATTGCTTAAGCTTTCGCCAACATAATTATCTGCATTTATACAGAATGAGTAAAAATTATCTGCATCAGACTTTGATATTTCGAGTGTCGTCGCTACGGGAGGGCAGGGGTCAGTGCTCCCCCCCCCTAACAATTGCTTGTACCCCCCATTTTGGTTTATAGAGCATCACGCAACGACCAGACAGCAGACAATAATGGAAAAAGGAATAATTAAGTTCAAACATAATTCTTGCTTGAAGTTTTTTTGATTGTGCGAAATTGCTGGCCACTAACTGCTGGTGACACAAAGACGTCTTATTAACACGCATTTACGAATGTGTTTCGAAATAGGGATGTCAGCCTATAAAATTGTTACCGGTACTTCGTTAGTGAAAACGTGAAAATATTTTTTAAAGACCAGCTGTTTTTGTTTTTTAGAGGAAACCAGATTTTTTTTTGGTCGTAGTCATTAGCGCAACCAGGGGGAAGGGGCTAAGAGGGCTTCAGCCCTCTTTAGCCAAGCCATTTAGAAAATGTAACCAAAAAAACCTAGCGTTTAAACGTTTTTAGGACTTGACCTTAAGCATGAGGGGGGCTGAAAGGGCTAGGCAATTTAATTCTTTCAATGATTTTTGAGTTTTATCAATTTATTAAAATTATTCATATGGCTTCATAAACGTGCGAAATGGGATTGAAATGGCGTTAAAATCGCTATTTTTTGCTGCGAAACCACAAAAATCTCCTGTCGACTGGGGGCTCTGCCCCGAGGCCCCCTCTGTGATATGCATCGGCTTGTTTAGCAAGGAGTCTAAATTAGACAATTTTTAGGCACAAAAAACGCTGGTTTAAGCCTCTTCTCTCTCAGCTAAACTCTAGTTGCGCTTCTGGTTGCATTTACTGCTGCAGACAGATTTTTCAAGCGATTATATGGGCTGCAGACGAAACAAGCTAATAAACGCTGCCGGACTTAAAGTCTCTTTTATCAAACATAAATACGAAATTTTTGAAAAAACGTATAGTTTGTAGCCGTAAAATATCAGTTTTTATGAGCAAAATTCAGTTTATTTTAGGTCCTCCCCATTTTTGGCTAGTACCCCCTCATTTACGGCTAATGCCACCTTACTTCGTTTGGTCTGGCAACGGCACTGGATATTCCTATTGCCGAAAGCCTGTTCTGTTCAAGGGTTCTTTCAACCTACCGTAACTAACAATCCAATGTAACAAAACTGCATTCCAGAAGACATTTTATTTGATGTTCTGTCAAATCGATACGTTTTTTGTGCAAAACCGCACTGCTGTATCGCGTGAAGTTTGAGCGAAAACGCGCTGTAATTGAACTTCCGTTGTGCTTCCACGCATTTATCACTGAAAAGCGCAAGTTGTAAATTTTGCTAATTTGGCGCTATCAAATCAATTGAACCAGTAAAAGATGTAATTTCTGTTTTGGAACAAGTTCGCTAAAAAAATAACATTTTCCTGCCTTCCCTCCCATGACTTTAGAAATTATATCACCTTCACACGGCCTATCGAGTATTTGCTGATTGTTTTTTTTTTTCTAATAAGTTTAATATTATTTAAATGCACGTTATGTTTATGCTGGTGGAGGATAGACCCCCTAAATCCGCCATTGACTCTAGGCTACGGTAGCTTTAAAATTAAACCTTACTTATATACAAAATTAATTTAAAGTTTAGCTAAGGACATTAGAAGTCTGTGATATGAGTGAAAGAAACTTGGCAGTGCATACACTCCATAGTGCATCAAAACGGGATTGTAAAAATGTAAAATTAGTTATTTGAGTTGCGCCACCGCAGTTTTACAAACCTTTATAGTTAGTAGTTTGTATGGAGCGCCGTGTATGTACCCAAATTTTTGCAATGTTTTTTGCCTATTTAATTAAATAGTCATTTTAATTAAATGTACAAAAACAAATATACAAAAAATCACGTGCAAAAATAAATATGCAAAAATTTTTGAATATTTATTACACCACAATTTGCGCAACGTTTTTCAGCATATTAATTAAATAGCCATTTTTATTAAATATAGAAAAATATATGCCGCAGAATAAACCGTTGCAAAAACAAATAGCTTAGACAAAAAATTGTTACACAAAAATTTTTTGCATTACAATTGTTTGTGTCGCAAAATTTTGCTCATTTATTTTGGCGTGTGTTCTTTCTTTGCTTTCAAAAATAAATATACAAATATTTGTGACACAAACAATGGTCGTGCAAAAAATTTTGATGCAAAAAATGATGTTGCAAAAATAAATCCTTAAAAATTTTTGTGGATTTATTTTTGCAACAACAAATTTTGTGTCAAAGATTTTTGAGCAAAAAATTATTGTGTAACAATTTTTTGTTTATTTATTTTTGAAACGGTTTAATCTGCGGCATATATTTTTGTATGTAATTAATAAAAATGGCTATTTATTTAAATATGCAAAAAAACGTTACGCAAATTATGGTGTGATAAATATTCAAAAATTTTTGCATATTTATCGTTGCACGTATTCTTTTTTGTACATTTATTTTTGTACATTTAATTAAAATGACTATTTAATTAAATATGCAAAAAAACATTGCACAAACTCAGGGTACACAACAGAGATGTACGGAGTCACACTTTGTGACTCCGAATCCTAATCCGAAATTTTCATCAATATCCGAATCCAAAACCTTATCCGAAATTTATTTTTGCTATCCGAATCCTAATTCGAAAAATTAAGAAATGCAAACTCATCAAAACATAAAGGTCTCCTAATATTTGAAAATATTAGTTATACTACCGTTACTAAAAATAAAACTTTCTCCTAGTATACTTGGATTTAGTAAAAAGAAAATGATACTCAAATACTCTCAGCTCTATATACCACTATACAAGACAAGTACTTTAAGTATATATTAGTTTGTCCTTGAGAAAATACAAACATATGAACACACATTTTACCATCTTGTAAATGCTCTAATTACATATACACCTGCATTTAACAATACTACCTATGTAGTTCATAGTTTATTTAGTACACCCACTTTTTCACATCATACAGTAGATACACATTTGATGTGCCAGAGGTTTGGTACCAATACAAACCTAACAATATATGACCTACAAAGGTAAAACTCTACAATAAAGCTTTATTAATCCCAAAGAAATTGTATCAATAAACCTAAATAAGCCGTAGCTCTACAGGTTATTCACATTAATATTACAAGCACTTTGAAGAGCCCATTCTTAAGAAAACAGTCAAATGCAATGCCGCAAAGAAATAAGGGATAACTCTTAAAAACAATCATAGTATAAAAAATTAGTGATGTAGTTCTCGAGACCGGTCTCGGTTCTCGAGACTGTCTCGAGACACATTTTTGAAAGTCTCGTCTCGGTCTCGCCTCGTACTTGAATTCAAGTCTCGATCTCGAGTCTTGGTCTCGAAAAGTCATGGTCTCGAAATATGAGAAGTCTCGAGACTCAAAATCTTGGTTAGGCGTAGGAGTAAAATTTTGAATTTAATTATTTAATGCAAGCAACGCAAACAAAGATTCGATTGACTTTCTAGGTCTTTACACCTTTTTAATTGCTTTCAAACAATCTCCTTTATTTATTCATTTTGGTCAATTTTCATTTATTTCCGTCAATGTTTTTAAACTGAGATTGTGAGAAACAAAGTTTTGCAATAAAAGCTCAATTTTTGATAATTGGCTACTCAGTGGGAAATACTTGAGCTTCGAAAAAACTCAGGTAGAGCCGTGGGAAAAAACTGCTCGACCTGTTATTCATTATTATCTTGGTTATTTACTTATGAAAGGTGTGATGTAAAACAGTCTGGAGGGGAAGAAGCCGCTTTAGCGGTATTATTTGATGTTGATCTTTGTTGAAGGTGCTAATTGCCGCTGTCTACATTTTTGCTTTCTGGTAGTAAACGCTCTAAACCTTTTTCTCGTTCAGGTTCCTTGCACGTGGACCGAGTTTGAGGTGGTAGCATGGCAATGCGATGAGGTTTGGTTAAGGAAGGTTAATCAGGACAGCTCAGACCTCAAAGTGATTGTTTTCAGTCTCATTCTGTTGAACAGATCTTTCGTAGTATGATACAGTTAAGATTGCAGACTCAGAATGATGAACTTAAGTCTACTTTACCACTGCTTTTTTGTAAATATCAAACGTTAGAAGTAACAATTAGGTCCAGTGAAGATTAAAATAGCTTGAGGTATAAACCTGAGGTATAAACATGGGCCACCGAATGGGGAAGACGCGTGACCCCAAAAGATTTTCAGGGCGGTATCGGAGAAATAAAGTCTTGATAAAAAATAATACCGTAACTCAGATATTTGTTATACATTAAGGTGTTTGCCGTGTACTAGGACCACTAGGTTACTAAATCATTCATCTTGATGTCTTGTGTATGAAAACACAATTGCGCATTCCACCATAATCTCAATGCAACTGCTTTAGCAAGCCCGCTTTTTTTAGATTTAAACGACCGGTCAGCGTTAGTAGTTAAAGACACCGCCATCGGAGCGTGAGGTCTACGTTTTGATTCTTGGTCCGGTCAAAATCGGACGCAGTGTCGCTAACGTCTCGCCCCGTTGCGATGTTTCTTTGGTGCAGTGTTGTTCATTTGCTCAATGCCCGTGCACTAAGCCGCGAGTTTATGAAAGCTTTTATTTTAATTTGATTTAGCAACTCGCTTTGAAATCGAATTCCTCTAGATTGGTCCACGATCAGTTTGGAAATGAAACTTAAGCAAATTTAAGATGCATTTTATAAGAAATATCTTTGTAATACATATTGTAAGAATACCTTTGTAATACGAGTGCCAGTTGTGTTTAGTTTGAGTTAATTCGTTATAAAGTATTATTTCATTTTTTACGTTGAAACAATTTGCATTATGTCTCGTAATTCGGCCTTAATAAAATTTGGGTATAGTCATCGTAAAGAGTACGACGATGAAAAAGCAGGAAATAAAAAACATTCTGCAAAATGCAAGTTTTGCCCAACATCGACAACAATCTCTGATCGTTCAGGCGCAACCTCTTCGTTTGTTCGGCTCATGAAGAAATGCCACAAGTCACGGTAAGCTATTGCATTATTTTTGAAGGAATGATTTAATACTTAGTCGGCAGCGTGGCCGAATGGGTAAAGGCGTCGTTTTTACGACGACTCTGATCGCAGGATCACGAGTTCAACCCGCACCCTGGTCACGTTGTTGCGTCCTTGGATAAGACGCTTTACGATAATTATCTCTGCTTGGTGGCTTCGAACAAGCAGCAAATTTACGTGGGAAGAAGTCAAAACGTCAACAGGAAAGCTTGGAAAATGGTCAATTCCTATGCGGGTGCGGATTCGTCCAAAATATAGCACACCGTCGCTTTCTCGTGATAGGAGGATAAAGACGCACCAATCAATCAATACACTAACTTTGTTAGGTTGTAATAGTGGATAATAATTGTACGCTTTTGTATGTTATTTATTGATATTTTTAACGGTTGTGTGCCGAAGTGAACAAGTTTAATTATGAAACGCTCTCCAAATCGAAGCTAAATTAATGTACTGCACGTCTCAACCTGATGGCATTTTGCATTCCAAGTTCTTGAATTATTAACCCGGCACTGGAGGGTGCTATTTAAAGTATCACCACTTCAGTTTCTTTTGCTGTTGTAAAAAATTCTAGAAGATAACAAGTACCAACTCAACAACAACTTATAATGTACACCTATATACAGGGTGTCCATAAAGTCCGTGTGCACTTTTAAAAAATTATAACTTTAATTGTATTTGCAATAGAAATAATTTGTAAAAAGGATTTGAAAGAAGAAAATCGATATTTTTTAAGGTTTTATTGAAATTTTATTTAAGTTTCCGCATGTCCTCCATCATTTCCAATACAAACAGTAACACGATTTTGCAGTTCACTAAAAACATTTCCCAACTGATTTATAGTAATGCCTGAAATCACATTAGTTATTTTAGCTGTCAAATAACTAGGTTTGGTTGCATACACAATTGTTTTCACATGTCCCCATAAAAAAAAAACCTTATGGAGTCAAATCTGGCGAACGTGGAGGCTAACAAAATGGTCCTCTCCTTCCAGTCCATCTATTTGGAAATTCCTGATTTAGAAACTGTCTAACACGCAGAATTTGCTTATCTAAGAATTGTTACAAATTTTGTAGTGAAGAATTATTCAATAGCTGTACTTAAAACTAGATACATAAAACTTTCTAAACATTTTTACAGATTATTTCTATCACAAATAAAAATAAAGTTATAAATTTTTTAAAGTGCGCACGGACTTTATGGACACCCTGTATATTGCATCGACCCAGGTTGTAAGGTTTTTTATTTGCGAGTAAACTTTTGTATCAATTTTTACAACTTTGCTCTCGGCCAGGAGCTGCAAACGGGTCAACAACTGTAGTTCAGGCCCAAACACAAAAATAAAAAGCCGGAAACTAATGTGATTCGAAGCCCAATGAATAAGAAATCGCAAGTGAAATTTGATATAGATCTAAAGCACTAAGTAGCGGCTTCTAGCTGTGGGCTTGTGCATGCTAAGCGACTCGAAATCCATGACGGCTGCTAGTGGTCTTCCTCAGCTTACGTCCGTCTGTGTATAGAATGCAACAAGATAACAGTTAAATCGACGCATTTTATGTCATTATTGAAATTGAATTGTAAAAAGGCTATATATTTTTTGCAGAAAAGATTATCCGAGCGGCCGAAAATTTAATAGATGATATGGACGTGGAGGGAAGCACATCTGAGTTGGCGAATTGTGGACGCTCGGAGGAAGAAACGGCACAGCTAAGAAACATTCCACGTCTTTTCAGCAAATATTCGAAAATTCCAAATAGAGCAACTTCCAAAAGATCAACAAGCGTTCGGTGGCAGTTGCTAAAGTATCTCGAAATCACCAACAATGGTGAACATTTTAACGAAAATATTTTCGAATTTTGGGAAACCATGGAAAACCAACTACCTGCCTTATACAAACTCGCGATGCAAGTTCTTTTTGTTTCAGCGTCATCGGCTCCTGTGGAGCGTATTTTTAGTACCGCAGGTTTGATCATGAGACCTCATCGATCTCGGCTTTCTTCAGTTAATCTAGAAATGCTGGTTGCATTAAAATGCAATCACAATTTTATTGTTTGATTTTGGTATAGGCTTACTTTTTACGGTTGCATTAATTTTTTCCGTTGTGTTTCGTGATTATTTTTGCTTGCAGTAATATGCCATTCAAGATTTTTTGGCTCTGTTACTAATCTGTAGTTACTGCAAGCTGGACCACTACGATAGTTTGAACACAGGAACGTATTGCCCAGTTTCAGTTGGTATCGAACGGCAATTTCTCTACTTTAAGGTCGGGCGCTTGACAGTAGAGGTACGCTGTCACCTCTTCATGTCCTTGTGAATAGCACGTGGCCCAAGTTTGCTTTTTGATTTATGGTCGTTCTACTGTACTGCGATTGGTCGTTTGTTAAAAGAAAAACCATGAAAAGGGTTGTCAATAGTCAATACAAATAAGTTTTGCTTCTAAAATCTCGGGTCTCGAAGTCTCGTCTCGGTCTCGAAAAACTCACCGAGTCTCGATCTCGGTCTCGAAAATTTTTTCAAGTCTTGGTCTCGGGTCTTGGACTCGAATTTTTTCCAAGTCTCGGTCTTGGTCTCGGTCTCGACCATCAGGGTCTCGACTTCATCACTAAAAAATCTGGAAGATCTGGGACATTGACAATGCAGCAGATGAATGAATGTTTCTTCATTTATCAGGGCTGTAGTCGAGACCGACTCGTCCAAGACCAAGACCGAGACCGTAAAATTTTTCCGAGACCAAGACCGAGACCAAGACCGGTCTCGATCTCAATTTTGGCTTCGAGACCGAGACCCGCAAAGTTCGAGACCAAGACCGAGACCGAAAAAATGACGTCATCAATAGTTTTTTCGATTTTTTGAAAAAAAGTTTTTGAAGCTCATATTTGCTCATGAGTTGGTTTTATGATTATATGAATTGATTCAGATGACAAAGTGCTTTAGTTAAAACGACGATTACTTCATCAAAACATCTAAATATGTCATTTTATGTAGATTTTCACCAAAAAAAGAGATCCTTCAACTAAACTTGATGCCTCTTATTCAAAGCTCGAAGCTTGGTCACCTTTATTTTTGACAGAAATTACGGGTCAATAAAACTGACGCAAACTTAATGAAATAATATTACAAAAAAAATTGTAAAAAGCTATTTGTATATTTGATGTACCGTATTAAAGATATAGCTACAAAAATGCAGCCAGTAGTTTCAAGTAGGAGGGGGGATTTCCAAGCACGTAACTACAATTATGCTAAGAGAAGGCTTAAACAAAACAATATAATTTTTACCCGAAAAATATTTTGTTGCAGGGTTGCAAACTCGATCGATTTTTATTTGAGTTCAAGTTTGAGTTCGGTCTATTATAGCACGTCCAAGTTCAGTTCAAAAATTTAAATTTTTTTGAGTTCAAAAATATCAATGGCTCTACGCTATGAATATTTGCCACTACAAAATTAATGAAACAATAAATGATAATTCAAGGACTATCATATGTTATTTAATATTCTGTTAAAAGTAAAATATAGGTTTTTGAATTCATCAAATACGATAAACAACGTACTTTTCTGTCACGAATAGACAGCACTAATTTGCTTAAAAGTTATTTTCACAAAGACTTCACACTTTTGCGTTGTGCTAGCCTATTCAATACAAAATTTTGTATAAAGTTCAATTCGAAAATTGTGTAACCGAAATTAATTTTGCTGCAATAACTAACCGCCGCGACTTATTTCATATATCGTGAATCTTTTCAATCTCAAACTCATTTCTTATAATTGCACATTTTTTTTCAAAAATTAAACTCGCAGATTTATTCCACTGAGCTGCAAATACTATCCAAGTTTTGTACTTTTTCTACAAACAGTAGAGTAGACCATTGCTTCTCAATCTTTTTTCAATGCGACTTACGTTTATTGAAAAAATCAATGGTGTAAAATTTTGTGGCCCATGTATATTCTGATGCATAGTTTAAATTAAAAGCTATGTAGAAAAAAAAACTCTTCATGATGACAGAACTGTGTTGAAAATCGTACAAAGAAGTTTTCACTGAAATGTTTATGAATATTTGCTATTTAGCTTTCAATATCCTTACCAATAACGTCCTTACGTAGTCTGACATACATGACCTTTGATTTCTAGTCTCCACGAGCACAAAGCTTCTTCACTGCGTGAATTCTATGCTACTTGGTCGAGCGGTAACGCGTTCGTCTCTGGAGCGGGAGGTGTGAGATTTAAATCTCGGGCCGGTCAAATCGGACACAGTGTTGCCAACGGCTCGCCACCGCTGCGATATTTCTCTGAAAAGAGCTGTGTTGCCAGGGCGCAAAGACGCGGAGATAGACCCAGTAACCTTGTTACATGCTTCGGCGTATTACAGCGAGCATAAAGAAAGATTAAATTTGAAAATATATCGTTTACTACTTCTAAGCGTTTTACACCTTTGTGATTTTGAGAAACTCAAAATTTCACTGCTGGAGTTTTTTGTTACAAAAATGCAACTAGGGTTGACTACTATATGCGTTTATTTTATTACTGTATTGCTTTCTGCAAGTTTTACTCAATGTAGTAGTTTAAAAAAAAACTACCCTAAAAAATTTTTAGGCGACCCATAGGTTGAGAATCACGGGAGTTGATAACTGTTAACACAATAATAGTAAAGTTTTCGCTATATATGAGACAAATTTCTTATCACGTAATTAACTCAAGATAAAACGTTGCGTAGCTTTTCCACCTTAATCGTTGCTTTTTTTTATACTCCTAGCTGTTTTTCTAGGTCACCTAATCATAAAAAGTGGAAAACATGCACTGTTGGGAAAAAAACAATCTCAATTTACAAAGCTTGATCAACAAAAATATTTCAAAGGATTTTTTAATCTTTAAATTTCGTTTTACGAACTTGGACAGTTTTATTCGAGTTCAAGTTCGAGTTCAGCAAAATTATTTTTTCGTGAGCGAGTTCGGCAAAATTAGCGAGTTTTTTCGAGTTCAAGTCCGAGTTTGCAGCACTGTTTTGTCTTCGCGCTGAGCAAACTGTTGTAACTTAATCGTATCACATCCGGAGGTTTACCTCAGTCGCTAGACAATTTTTATGATTTTTCGTAAAAAATAACCATTTGAATCATATTTCGCAAGCTTTTAGAACTGCTTAATAGCTAAGGTTTTTAATTGCAAAAATCGTTAAGAACTTAATTGCTAAGATTCGGAAGCCGTTTGAAAGAATTAAATTGCTCAACCACTTTAGCCCCTCTTCTTTACCTCTACAGGTCAAGTCCACGACACGTTTAAATGCTTGCATTCATGAATCAAATTTTGTAAGTGATATGACTAAAAAGAGGAGAGCTGCAGCCCACTTTGTCCTCCTGTTTGCGTCACTTGCCATTTTACGTTTAGCTTCGACCTAGACATCATGAACAAACAAAATTTGCCAATTTTAAAGTAGTGGGTTTGTTCGCTGTTGACAAAGAGACAAAATATATATTTATACTGTAGGTTAGTATATAACTGTTGTCGACAATCGACCTGTAGCGTAGCCAGGGGGGAGGGCGGAGGGGCTCGAGCCTTCCCCATTGGCCTGAAAAATATGCAAAATAGCACGTTTCTAGTGCTTTTGAGGCCGATTTTTTGCTCCAAAAATGAAAACAGCCCCCCCCAAAGAGATTTGGGAGCCGAAGTTGTGAAGGACTTGGCGTTGTTTGGACCAGAATAGTGGAGTTTTTTGGTTCAGGAGCTCACCCAAAGTCGTTGAAGACCTATTTTTTGGAGATCACCTGATTTAGGCCAGAAAAACCCTTTCAATTTCTGATTACGGCAGAAAAAATCCTTTGAATTTCGGTGAAGACCTTTTTTTGTTGGAGATCACCTGCATTCGGCCGAAAAAAAACCTTGAGTTTCTGATTTCGGCCGGAAAGAAACCCTTGAGTTTGTGATTTCGGCCGACAAAAACCTTTGAATTTCGGTGAAGAACTTTTTTTTTGGAGATCACCTAATTTTGACAGAAAAACCACCTCAATCTAATTTAAGACTAATAAAAATTTGGGTCAAGTTCGTTTTCGGTTGTATCAAACTTCCAAAAAAGCCCCCCCCCACCCCCCCCTTTGCGAAATCCTGGCTACGCGACTGCAATCAACAATAAAGTAATATGTACACAACGTATTCACTCTTGTTTGATAAGAATCAGTAAATTTTGAATTGTGACTGGCTGTTTTTAATTTTTTGCCGATTTTCGGCCTCATTTGTTTTTGATTTGTTCTTAAATTTTGAGAGCATCAACGTCAATTTTAGCGACTATGCTTGTAAAACAGTTTAATTCCGATAGCCTTGTCTACTTCGAGTTGAGGTTTTTTGCTTCTTTAGCAGCGTCGTCAAATTGCAAAAGCGAAAAGACGAAGTTTTTTTAACAACTGCTTAAATGACTGCCAAAAAATTTCTCACTTATTTGTGCAGCACTCTACAATCTCAAAATAGTAGCATTGTGTACATCCTTTGACACAAAAACTTCTATCACATGGGAATCAAAAAAGTCGCAAAAACATCTGCAGTGCTAGAATTGGGCAAGAACTCTGTAGTTTTGCTTGGACTCTAGTTTCGTTCCTCGTCATCAAAACTGCTATGCGTGAATGACGTCTTTTCTCATGTAAAAATGCGACAATCTTGACCTCCAGGTGCGAAACCTCTTAGTCCTACCGATAATCTAACCGCTTCGTTAGCTTCTTACAAAACTACATTTTACTTACAAAATTTACATGATCTCGCTATTCTATTTTTTCTTACAAACATTACAAAATTAGCTATTTTATTTTACTTACAGAAATTACCCGGTCTCGAGACCAATTTTTGAGCTACGAGACCAAGACCACAACGATTCGAGACCAAGACCAAGACCGATGCAAAACAGCCGAGACCAAGACCGAGACCGAGACCACAAAAAATTGGTCTCGAGACCGGTCTCGAGACCTACAGCCCTGTCATTTATTCATAAAAAAACAAATTAAACAAAAAAGCTGCATAATTTATAGTGAATATTTTGAAAAATTCTATTTAAGAGTGTATGGTAAATAATACTTATGGTAGCAGTCTATAAGCAAAAATTTTTAAGGCTGTATATAAGCTGACATGTAAGCTTGTAGCCATATTGCATAACATTATTCTGATTTATTTATCTAAGTGCACATGCTGGTAACTGGTGCTCATTAATGTTATTGATGAATTTAAGCTACAGATGCAATGCACACCAGATTTATAAAGCCATTCAGCATGTTATTGGGAATTCAAAACAATTATACAACCAAACTGGAAAAGAGATTCAAAACAAAGCTGACAATTAGTTGCAGTATTTCTTTGAGCTAGACAAATCAGATAGGCTTTGCTTAATTGTTGCTGGTGCTAGCTGCATGCTAAGCTGCCAAGTTAATGGGTAACGTCTATTACCAGCCGTAAGCAATCATAAATAAATTTAATGACCAAATACTAACACTGAACAGCGAGTGCATGCAACTAATCCCTAAGAACTACCGGTAGAACCCGAATTCCAATTCTAAACCAACACCAATTTAAACCCTCACATAAATTTAATTTGTCTATCAATACGACTCCCACGGCTGCAAGGGTTTGGACTTGAGTTAGCAGGTTAGGGCTTACGATGGTAATGTAAATGCATTTTTAACTAAGAAAAGCTTACAGTTTTAATCAATGCGGGTTTTAACCAATGAAGTTGACCAAAACTGCACAATATCAGATTTGAAAGGTAACTCATTGCAAATCATGTGCTAATGAAACAATCATGTTAAACACACTGCACAGATGTAGACCCCTAGTGTACGACTAAGGTAGTAGTACAGTAGTACTCTGACCGCTAACACCCGAAAGCTAACAGCTGATACCGACTTATCTCAAGTCAATATCTTGAAAGGACAATTTGTTATCGATTTATAGATTTGCTAAGCCAACTGGTGGGGTTTCTGTAACTTCTTTCATTCAATTAGGCCTGCCCCACTACGTGCTGTATAGAAACACCGGTTCTGGTGCTTAGAGGTGGAGTCGAGGACACGAGGCTCGAGGCCAAGGCCAACGACACAAAAAAATCCGAGGCCAAGGCCAAGGACAGCCTTTCCGAGGACAGACACTCTCGAGGCCAAGGACAGGAATGCTCGAGGCCAAGGACCAAGGACACAAGCGCAAGTGCTCTCCAAAAAAAAAAAGGTCTTCACAGAAATTTTCAAGCGATCTCCACGAAAAAACGTTTTCCAAAAAATTTTTCAGGCGCTCCACAAAATTTTAACGTTTCAAAAAATAGTGCTGCCCTCGAGCCAAGAACAGGCCAATTTTCTTTGTGAGGCCTCGAGGCCAAGGCCAAGGACTTCAAAATGTGTCCTCGAGGACTCCACCTCTGCTGGTGCTATTAACATTTTTGAAAAGCAGCCTCACATTTTTTCATTTTTGACAAGGGTTTTTCACTGGGTAATCTTTTTTCCATACAAAAACACAACATCCGAAAAATCCGGATCCGGAAGTACAGCGTATTTAACATCCTAAAACTGGATCCGAAACCGGAGAATTTTGCAAAACTCGAAAATTCTCAATCCAGCATCCGACTCCGTGTACATCTCTGGTACACAAAGGGCGTCCCATAAATTTGTAATCAGACTTTGCGCCGGATTTTGGTAGAACACCGCGCCGTATTTTATCTTGTAGGTAGTTTATGAATCTGGGACAATATTTTGGTTCAACCATGCGTGCAAAAACCCAAGTTACAACTTTTCTAAAGCGTAGAGTGTAATCCAGATGGCAGCAATAGATGCCACCGGCAATGGGCACTAGCCAACTTTAGGTATGATCTTGATATGACCGCAATGTCTTTCTGCTTTCCTCGTGCTCCTAGCTTTTTCCTAAAATAAACTTGACTTGACTTGGCTTCAATCAATCAATGACCAGATGACTCCGTACTAGGAATGCATTGCAGGTCATAGTGAAGAAAACAAATCAGAAACTTTGTGGAGGCTTAGCGGAGCAAGGTTTTCAGTAGCTGTAGTATGTACAGGCTAAACTAGCTTGGCTAAATTGGCACAGGCTCGACTGAAGTTAATAAAGTTGCTCTCACAGTAGGCCTACATTGCAGAGTACGAATTGAGAGGCCTAGGCCTATTGCTTTCAACTTAAAAATTACAAAGTTTCCCATTTTTACGTTAGTAAGCTATACCAACTTTGGTAATGCATTGGATTTTTCTATTTGCTGCTAATGGTATTTTCTGTTTTGCGTTACTGCTTTAAAGTTATATTTGATGTATTTTTTTAAAGTTTAGTTGTGTACCGGCTACAGCAGCAGCTTAGTGTACATAACTAGTGTGAAGTATGTCTGCTTTGCAATCTCTGCGACAGTTATTCAAGAGTTATCAAAATCTTTCTGGATTTGAAAAATGTCTTCAGCATGTACAAGTAATTTCAGCAGCTAATGGAAAAGTGCACTGTGAAATGCCTGTCAAAGAAGAGCATTTGAACATGCGTGGTTTTTTGCATGGCGGTTTTACTGCAACTTTGGTTGATAATATTACAACTTGTGCATTAGCAACATGTGAAAAGCCTGTTTTGGGAGTTTCTGTGGACTTGAATGTCTCTTACCTTTCCAGTGCAAAGTTAGGAGACACTTTAACTGTTAAAGCGGAGGTTTTGAAACGTGGCAAAACCTTAGGATTTACAACTGTAACAATTGAAAATCAACACGGCAAAACAGTTGCAGCAGGGCGTCACACAAAATTTGTAGACTTCTGAGTTTAGCTATATCAAAGATCTGAAATTGGCTAATGGTTTCAAAAAAGTTACAGTATACTCTAGTGCTAGGGTAGGCTACTGGTGTACTCTAAGCTACTATTTTGAATTTGTTTCTTGATTATTGCTTTAATCACAAAAAACTGGATTGCTCTAGTAATAAGAATTGCGAGTCAAATTTTTAGGCCTATGCATTTTATGCTATGGCTTAACTAGCATCAAAGTTCAGGAATGCATGATAATTGATATAGGCCTAGTGACATGGCTTATGATGTACAAAGGTTTTAGAAGTACGTTCATCATGGTCATGTACTGGTTTTTGCTTGATAACTCAAGCAATAATCTTAGTTTATTATGCTGTATGGAAAATGTGATTTTAACTTTTTCTTTGTTATGAGTCTCTTATCTCACAACTATATCTGATATTAGATGCAAAGTTATTTGGATATTATTATGTTGGAAACATCAATTAATAAAGGCAGGGTATTTTTGTGCTTGTGTTGTATGTAATAGTAGCAATGCTTTATCAATTCACCAAAATTGTAGGCTAATTTAAATTAATCATATATGCTGCGATTTCAAAATCGGGTAAATTATTTAAGAATACCAATAAGTTTGAAATCTTCACATAGATTTAATCATACTTTCTTTAATCAAAGTTGTGGTGATCAAGTGAATTAATATATTTTGTCCTTGTGTAATGTGTTTGCTGTATCCAGTTATTGGCACATATTGCTCATTGTTATTGCTCATGTTGCTCATTATTAGAGGATGCATGTGATTGAGCAAAATGGTGAGACGTAGTAAAGACAATGACCATACGAAATTTGGCGTACTCCATCGACGGGGACAATACCGGATCCAACATGTGATGATGATGATTGCTCATTGTTATGGGTGGTATTGCATAATGAACAAATATTGCAAGACAAAAGAAATTTAATTAATGTAGTTTTTGTTCTCACTTTTCTGTGTTCACTTGTTGTATATAAAATGCTGCTCTGCTTTATGTCATCATAATTAGTTTATTAAATTCTACTTGTGGATAATAAAGCATTGCGTTTTGTGACTCATTGCGAGCGGACTCACTAAAAAGTTAACAGGTACTGCATTGACTTGTCCACTTGAAAAAGCCTATGTGGCTTTTGTTATCGCTTACACATGGCTTTTGAGAAGAAACAATTGGTGCTATAGGCCTTAAGATTCTTGTTATTCATATTTGTGTGCTTTGGATGTAAAATTGCTCTTTTAAAACCATTGCAAAGCATTGTAATATATGCTGTGCTAGTATAAACTAAGTAGCTTCATTATCGGCTCCCTTGTGGTTTAGACAGTTTGAGTTACAGAAGGCCAGGTTCAGTTTTTCTGCTGCCAGTTGGGTGTACTTCAGACCTCCCAGGAGCCAGATATGGCCCTGATGCTGGCATTACTGCATAAGGAACTAATTTTTAAATTTTGGATTTTAAACTTTGTTACTTTTTGTAAACACCCCTGTTGATCGCGATTATGGGTGAAACAGACTGTGAGGTTTTAAATTTTTTATTTTTGATGTGTACTGTGTTATGATATTTGCTCTGGCTTACGCTCTCAAGCACTTTTTTGAATCGCTTAAATTCAAACTCCTCTCAACTTCATTACTCATTAAATTTAATTTTATGTGGCCCATTTTGAAAATAAGAATGAGTCTTTTCACTAGGATTACAAATCTCCTTAAATAAGATTATAAATCTCCTTCACTAAGAATACAAATCTAATTCAGAAACAGCATTGCCATGTTTATTGCAAATTCGTTTCATTGCTGATTTTACTTAAACTGTACTTTTCATGAGCCCAGTTGTATTTATGAACTAACTTAAAAGCTTATAAACTGTTTAAGTTTGTACTTATCTGATTTTTTGTTCACCAGTAGGCCTACTTGCTTTCAAAAGATTAAGCTGGCCCAAAAGATGTTGTTAGAAACAGGTTTAATTTTTTGTCTAAACTCTGAAAAATTTCTTCAGAATATAACTTCCACATTTTAACAGATTATCTTGAAAACTTTGCCCTGACAGCAGTTTTGCACTGAAACCATCTACATTTGAGTTTTAAATTTTTGATCCAAACTAATTATATTTATCTATTGGTATAGAAGTGTTAGTAAATTGTTTCTTTAAAGTTGCTTTAACATGGCTGCTTTACAGTCTGCAAGACAAGTGTTCAAAAACTATCGCTACATGCCTGGTTTTGATCGTCTTTTAGACAAAGTTGAAGTAGTAGCTGCTGAAAATGGAAACTTGCACTGCAAAGTACTCCTGACGGAAGAGCATCTCAACATTCACTGAATATTGCATGGTGGCTTTACTTCAACCCTAATCGACAATATCAGCACTTTTTCTCTACTCACTATTGAAAAACCTACTTTTGGTGTTTCGGTAGATTTGAACATCTCGTTTCTTGCTAGTGCAACAAAAGGGGACACTTTAAACATCAAATCTGAAATGCTAAAATGTGGAAAAACTTTGGGTTTCACAGCCATTTCTGTGGAAGACCAGAATGGCAAATTAATTGCTGTTGCACGGCAAACCTTGGCAATCAAAAAATAATATTACTTTTTTTTTTGGTCAAGTAAATGGTCCAAATATTGCGTGACACCTCAAAAGTTGGGCTTAAAACAAATTATTAAAAATTTGTTATGAGAGAAGGAAAGCATCAATTTTTTCAGCTCAACGTTAGCCTAATTTTGATCACTGAAAAGAAGTAGCTGTGGCTGAAAATGCTCTACAATTCGTTGCTTTTATGCTGGAGAAATAAACCTAAATTTACCTCAAAAAAATTTCGTATATTATTTGAACCTTTACTTGTACATATTATTTATAATATTTTATCTTGTTTCTACGTCCCACTTACGAGTAAGCTTTTTGGGATTTGTAGGGCACAAGTTCAACAAATAAATAAGTGTGTTCAGTGACTTGACAAAGCTAAAAACGGAGTATTGTATTTTTTTTTCTGAGAATTTTACAAATGGGCAAATTTGCTTGTGTGCCAGTGCCGTCTACCTCAATCCCAGAACAGTTTGGCACAAAATTAGCCGTTTATTTGATGTGTTGACTCTGAATTTGATAAAACAAAGGCCACTCTGAGTATGAATGTGGCAAAACTGTTTTGGGAGAATCCTAGCGGATTGGAACCACTACGTGGTCTTCCATAAATCTGTGTTGATTGTGGCACCAGGAAACCCTTTGTAACAAACTGAGGTCAAGTCGTCGTAGAGATGATTTTTCTGGTTCGGGCAAAAATTTTTAATGTTACTACTGTGTATTACAATACTGCCCGTCCATGTAATAAAACGCTTCATCAGTTCTTTCATTTGCATAAACTTTTTTTTTAATTTTGATGACCATAATAAGTATTAATTACAGTGTATTTATTAACTTCTTAGCTGATGTTTCGTGTGCACTTTAACATACTCTTTTTTACTGTGAAACGCAAGTTTTTCGTACACCAAGTGTAGCAGTTTTTAAGCAACACCACTACTAGGAATGTATGCAATTTACATGTTTTTTTTTAATTCTCGACTTAATGTTTGCGGCATGTGTTGCCTTGAAGGCGTCTATTTACTTGGTAGAGGTTGCGAACTACGAAGGAGCATTATAATCATCAACTTACGCAGATATGACTAATGCAACAATGCATCTTTTCCATATCACTATTGCAGTACGGGTTGTAACTTTGAAATATAGGAATAGTAGAAACTCTTTTGAACGTATAATCATGCCATTTAAATATTATAGTGCATCTGTTATCATGTCTCGTCAAGTTTGTGGTTTTGACTTGCCTTTCGTTTCGATAATCTTAAGTATCGCTATCCTCAGTACTTAAATTGTAGGGGGACGGGGGAGGACGCGTCCCCCCATCGAGATTTGAGCGCTGGATGATGAGAGGAAAAAGACCTACAAAGTCCGGTCGAATATAGCACCAAATTCCGCGGGAATAGTGATTCAGAAGAAAAAACACTTCAGGTCTCGGCGAGGATCTTTTTTTTTTTTATTTAGTCTTCACCTAATTTCCGGCGAAAAAACTCATCAGTTTTTAGGCTCTCGGCGAAGACTTTTATCTGTTTTGGTTGTGATTCAATTTCGTCGTCGGAATTATGTAATTTCACTAAGGTTCAGTCAAGGCTGCAGTAGCGTACCCCCATGCAAAATTTTACAATTTAAGTACTGGCTATCCTCATTCCTCATATATTATACACAGCAATTTCATACAGTTTTACATTCAGAATGTTTAATTGTGTTTTTAATGCAGATCAAGCGAATTGAGCTGAAGTAAGAAAATAAGACAAGTGTGTGGCCATCTACCTGTAAACAGTGTAAAGATTGTATTGTACGTAAACTGCATAATAGTTGATGAAAGCAAGTCGTGAAGCTTAGATCAAAGATGCAGTTTTCAGGTAAATAAGTAAATTGCTTGTAGCGCGGTAAATTCGGCGGTTCGGTACCCGCGGTTGTGACTATATCTGTGTCAATTAATACGCAAGAGGCTTTTAGTCACACCCGCATACGCAAGGCTAAATTTCAATGATTGATTAACCAAATACATATGAATAAAACCACTAAACGTGCGACTACAGTAATTCAGCATTATGGCATTGATTCAATTCCGACCTTGGTCAAACCAAATGTTGGTAATGCACAAGTTGTAATTCTGACTAGCTTGACTTTTAGTACGGAAAGGCATTTGGGCAAACTTCATCCTCAAGTGCGAGACGAACAGCAGCTTAACGGTTAACCATGGATTTAACGAGCAACTTGAGTTAATTTAAGATGCGGAGATTATTCTTGAACCACCAGATTCAAGTCTGCTAATTATTGTATTACTGACAAAGTGTTGTGGATATTCGCACCCGCTTAGAAATTAAGCAGTGTCAGATTTACTTCTGATGTACAATAAATTATAGTATCTGCTAGTTCGCAGCCAGCAAGCCAAGATAATCATTGTAAAACGCCTTGTCCAAGAACGCAATAATGTAACCGGGATATTGGTCGAATCCAAATCGTACGATCAGGATCGTCGTAGAAATGACGTCTTTATCACTCGGCCACGCTGCCGACCATGATACTGCTTGATTGTAAAAGACGACATAATGCAGTAGCATCAAACTTCAGTTGTAGTGCTGTGCGTCTCATAAAGCAAAAGACGGATTGTTGCAGACTGGCAGCGCTTACTCGTCTAACACGAAAGATCCAAGTAGCGTTTTAGGGTTTAGCCTAGAATATTCTTTGCCGGTAATTTGCGCTGAAGAGCTAGCTACTGCGCATTGATCTCGCAATGAGCTTGGAAATGGCGGTTCGACAATAAATCACCTTTTCTCGCCAAAATTTCAGATTTGCTTCCTGCTGTTGTAAGAATTTCTTGCGTTAATTAAAAAAAAAAGATTTTTGTTCTGTGTTTTTATGAAGTCATTAACTTCACCAACAGAACGCTTGCACTATTGTTACAGAAGCCCTCCGTAACTCTGCTGATAGTTGCTCCAGCGGAACTCTGGAGCCTTCACCGTCCGTCTTGCCAACCACAAATAAGATTTCCAAATTAGACTTTATTTTTTAACAGAAATAAAATAATAAAAAGGGCAGTACGGCACGGCATAAAATAACTGAGATTTAACTGTAGAATAAAACTAAAAGAGCGCCGTACGATCAGTCTTCCAAATTAAAAAACACGTCCGTTTGCCAGAGCTCTAATTTTAAAATGAATGCTAGAACAAAGGTAACTCGGCCAGAGACAAAAAGGCGTGCAAGAAATTAACAAAAAGCGCGTGATTTTAAAACGCTTGCAGCCAACGGCTACAGGAAATAAGGTAACGTGCACAAACTGACTGAACTAAAGAAAAGAAGCGGCCGAGTTCGAAACTAGGGCGGGGCAACAAAGAAAAAGAGCAATCGGTGCTGTAACATAGCGGCCCCTTGAAAACGAATCAACAAAGAGATGTCAACAAAAAAACACACAGAAAAAGCTCCGATTCGTGCAAATATCTCAAAAAATGTATATATTAAAACTTTAAACGATAAATTATGAAGTGCTTTAAGTGAAAAGATCCAATCGCAAATACACTCTGTAAATTAATAGAAAGCAACAGCATTCAAAATAAGGGGGGCATCAGCAAAGAGCGGCAAAAAATTTTCATTAAGTTGTTTCAGTTTATGCTTTTAGGCAAATTCGGACAACGAAAAGGGACAAGTAATAAAAAGCAACAGCATCATATTTACTAAACAAAGGCCTACACGTAAAAGAAAACACAAATAAACAAAAGGAAACAACGTAAAGCAACACTTTAAACTGGAGCTAATTTGGAAAGATCCCGCAGTACATATTCGATTTCACAATCGCCCGCTGCTGCATTTCTCTTTAAAACAGCCACAGTTGCCCGACGAACGATCTCTTTCCCTCCACGCAACTGCGGATGAAGGCGGTGGACCCGTCCCAACCGGTAAGCTCCCTTGGACAAAAGATCTGCAGAGTCCCCCACCAAAACAAGTTAACCGGGAACAAGATTCTTCTTGAGTTCACGCCATTTATTTCGACCTTGCAAAGTAGGCAGGTAGGATTTCATCCACCCCAGCCAAAAACGGTGGGCCAAGGTAGCATTATATAAGTACCGGTAGTCTTTCCTTAAGTCGCCCTGATCATGCAGCCCGCACAAAGGCGTATTAGATGACAGCTGCTGACCCAAAAAGGAAGATTGGGTAATCGGCGACAAATCATTAGGTTGGTCGCTAAGTGTAGTGAGTGGCCGATGGTTCACAATTCTCACAGAGTCCGAAACAAAGGTTTGAAGTTCAATTAAGGAGGGTCTTCGCCTGGAATTTTCAAGAACATGAGATAATGCATTTTTGAAGAGTTTAACCATAACCTCCCAGCAGCCGCCTTGACTGGGCGCGTAGGGAGGGATCTTAACCCAGTTTATATTACGTTTACGAAGGGAGTTGTAAAACTCGGTAGATCCTAACAATTTAGGCAGCTGGTCAGCTGCAGCACAAAAGGTGGAAGCATTGTCCGAAAAAATGGTGTCCACAGCACCACGAAGATTAGTAAATCGAGAAAAAGCCAAAAGAAAACTGTTTAGATCAAGACTAGTGACCAATTCTACATGTATACAGCGAGTGCACATGCAGGTAAACAAGAGGCCCCGAGCCCTGCAATCACTGCGGCCCTGTCGGTAAAATAATGGGCCCAAATAATCTAAACCGCAAAATTTAAAGGGTTTATTAGTGGCAGTTAAACGACAGGCAGGCAAGTCGGCCATCAACTGCCTGATCGGCTTTGCTTTACGAATAGAACATTTTCCGCGCTCAGAAATAAAATGCTTTACGCTCGAAACTCCGTGAATGATCCAAAATCACTGGCGCGTCTTCACTAGTGTATACGAGGGGCCAGCGTGTCCCGCTTCCGAGTGTTCATGAAGAACCACATGGCGTCTCAAAGCATGTCTACTTGGCAAAATTATAGGATGTTTGGTATCCGTGGGAAGGTCAGCATTTTCGAGGCGGCCCTCCACACGCAAAAGCAAGTCAGGTCCTATGCAGGGTCGCAAATTACGCAACGTCTTTAATTCATTTACCTGACGAGTTTGTTCAGAATTAACCGCTAGGTTACGTAAGCGCTTGAGAAATGCGTCATACTGATCAGGAGAATTATTTTGCAGCAATTCGAGTGCTGGACCGAAGCATTGTCTTTGAACATATTTAATTGCCTGCAAAAACGCGCGATCCAAAAAGGCGGCATTCAATTCCGGTTTCTTAAAAGTTTGACGTTTAGTTTTTGCCTTTAAAAAATCCACAAATGCGAGCAAATATGCAATCCGTTTTTTTACCGTATAAAGATCGAAAGAGGTTTGCATCAGTTTTAATATTTTGTCATCGATTTCTACGGTAGTATTCTCATCACACAAAGCCATACGAACAACTGGGACGGAACTAAACGATGAAGTGTCCTCCTGTCCTTCCGAGAGGAAGGTAGGTCCCTGAAGCCAAAGTTTAACCGACTCAAAATTTTTGCAAGCATTCTCGCGGGTACCAACATCTGCGGGATTTGTGGATGTATTTACATATCTCCACGCCTCCGGCGCAAAAAAGGATAAGATCTTATCAACACGGCGCTTAACAAAGCGAACAAGGTGCAAATCAGGGTTTGTTATCCATTTCAAGACAACCTGAGAATCTGTCCACAAATGTGCACTGCAATTCAAATGACTTAAGGCCACCGCAGCATGAGAAACTAGTTCGCTGCAGAGCTTCGCCGCCTCCAACTCTTTGCGTGAGATAACCCAATTAGCTTGATGTGTCAAAACTAGTCTAGATTTACCCAAAACGAAGGCAACCTGCGATTCACCATTTACTACTCGACGCAAATAGACAACACAAGAAAAGGCAGTATTGGAGGCGTCGCAAAAGCCGAGCAACTGATAAACAGATGCAGCATTTGCTGCCTCAGTAATTTCAAAGCAATAACGTGGAATCAAAAAATCACTTAACTTACTCAAAGAAGACAGCCATTTTCTCCATTTATCCTCAACATCCACAGGCAAAACATTGTCCCAGTCAGCGCCAGAGGTCGAGACCTTTTGCAGAATTAGTCTGGCCCCAAGGATGAACGGCGAAGCCATTCCCAAAGGATCAAACTGGCTCGCAAGCTGGCTCGCCATCTGCCGACGAGTTGACGCCTCACAGAACTCGCGAAAATTAACCAATGACCTATCCTGCTCAGTATCCCAAACTAGTCCTAGAGCTCTAGAATCAGGGAGGGGTTGAGATCCCAAATCAATCTTACTTACAGAGGGAGCAAGATCACAACGAGGAATATTTGTCAAAATAGATTTAGCACAACAGTTCGAAACCCACTTACGTAGCTTAAAACCACGGCTTTCCATAAGATCTATGCTTTCTTTGCCAATAATTTCAAGATCAGATAAAGAGTCACTAGCCAGCAAAATATCATCCATATAACGATTCTTTTTAATTGCTTGTAATGTTAATTGAGAAGCATTAATGGGATTCTCCTCTACCAAGCATTTCAGAGCAAGCAGTGCAACATACGGACTAGAATTGATCCCCCAGACGTGCCTGGTGAACCGAAACACCTGGGGCATTCCGTTATCTAAATCATTGTTACTGTACCATACAATTCTAAACCAGTCCTGCTGGTCGCAAGGAATTCTTACTTGAAAAAAGCATTTGCTAATATCAGCAACGCAAGCATACCTGCCCAAGCGAAAGTGAATCAAAACGTCCCCCAAACCATTTAGCAAATTTTCACCTGCCAATACAGCCTGGTTGATAGACATACCCTTCAATCCTGCAGCACCGTCGTAAACCACTCTCGGCTTGGCTGTATTTATCACAAAAAACAGCAAGTACCATGCGTGATCATCAACCGAAGCACCATCTACAGGAACCAACCCCTCCTCACGCAGCAACTCCGCAAACGTGTCCAGTAAAATAGATTTAAGTTTTGAGTTTCTAGCGGCGTTACGGCGCAAAGACAGCGTACGTTTTAGGGCGCTTTCGTAATTATCAGGTAATATTTTAAGAACGTCCGATTTAAAGGGTACTGGCATTTCATAACGGCCATTTGCAACCTTAATCTGGGGTTCCACAAGTTTTTTTGCCAGTTCATCATTAAGCGATGGTTGCAAAATCTCCTCCTGCCTCTCGTATTCCCGCACTGTCTCCTTGAGAGCCGATACCTCCCGTTTCAATTCAGAACACTCACGAGCAGCATCCTCATAAGATTCCACTCGCACTCGCAGAGCAGACAAGGAACCAGAAATGACATCAGGGACCTGTCCACCACTAGCAATAGGCCCGAGACGGGTCAGCACGTAGTTCGGCTCCTCCGGACTCGCGCCTTCACGTTCCTCAAGAACAGTCAGTAACTGCTTATCGGACTGTCCAATTAGAACGTCAATGCGGTTACGGTCAGGGGCAACCGGGACGTGCATACCTTGAAAGTGTTTTAATTTAGTAACATCCACAGAGTGTGGTAAGGTACTAACGTCATCCGAAAACTGTGGAACAACTAGCGCATTTTCGATTACGAATTTTTCACCAGTGTGAAGTGATTCGAGTTTAAAAGCGGTGCGACCTTTACAGTCTACTGTTTCATCCGCCAAAGTACGAATTTTAACATTTGGGTCGGAATTGGTCTCCGGCCCAAGTTCAGTTTTTAAAGCATCCCATATCAGCGTTACTTGTGAAGCGGTATCGTGCTGAGCGTAAGCCAAAGTTGATTCGCCCGTGTGAGGGTTAATGACTCTGACTGCAGTCGTGCGGAGCAGGACTACGCCATTATCAGCAAAATTAAGTTTACGACAAGTAAAGTCTTGACTTCCGCTCTGTCGGTAGTTAGTTCTAGGGGCAGGAACAGGACGGGAAACTGGGTCTACCCTGTCAGCGGCCCCGAGATTCATCCCATTAAAACATTCATGCAAGGCACCAGCGTGTTTATTGCGACACTGAGGCCCACAGACACGACATTTAGAAGGAAATGCGCAGTCACGCACAAAATGCTCAAGTGACAGACAATTCAAACATATTTTAGCATCCATTACGGTCTGTCTTTTAGATCCAGGAGCAAGCGCCTTAAACTTTTCACACTCTGCTAAAAAGTGCCTTAGATTAGCGCCAGCACAAAAAAAGCAAATTGGAGGTGGTTTGTTTAAACTTTTATATTCCCCACGTGAAGCGTAGGAAGAGTCTGACTCGCGCTTATCCTTGTACGAAAATCTAGAACGAGTCTGGGTACTGCTCTTCCCCCCAATATACCACCTGGCGAACCTTAACGTTCTTAGTCCCACCAGTGGAGTCTCGCAAACCATCTTTTTCATCAGACTTGAAAAATGCCTGAGCGTAGTCAGACGTCATAGTATTTAACTCATTGACAACAAAATCGCGTTGCGAGTCGAAACCGGGAGAGTTCAAGTTTAAATTCCGCTTAATGAGGTAGTCCAAGTAGCGTCGTTTAAGCAAACTTGGCAAACGATTAGCAGTGTCAATCAAAACTTGTCCAGAAAGTTTTTCAACTTCATCGTGAGCGTACGCAAACACTTCCAGTGTATTTAAATCCTCGTTAAACAGTTTTAAAGAGGTCGAGGTAAAGGAAACCTTGGGACCATTACATACCGCTACAACCTTAGGTTCTGATGTGAGTCCCCCTGAAACGCCATACCTTAGACGCAAGCGATCTAACGCCTTTTCAATGCGTCGAGGCGTACTCATACTCTTCATGGGGACACAAAAAAGATTAACCATATCACGCGGCTGGCCCACACATGAAGCTCTTAGTACCTTGAGCCTACGTTCCTCAAAGGGGCTCTCGTTCATCAAACGACGGATTTGATTTTCATAGAAGACAAAGGCGATATTACTTCCGTCGTATCCTATTTGCGAGGCCAAGTTTATATATTCATTACGTCCTTGCCTATCAAGGTAGGTGCGTAGTATCATGTCATTGCCATCCGCAACTTCATTTACAAAGCGACGTTGGGGCAACTCGAGTGTCCCAGATCCACTTTTAACCTGATTGTGCTTGACCACGTGATTATTCGCAGGGTTTATCACATTTACGTTTTCACGATTATCCGTCAACCGATTAAAGGGATAAGCATTTGCTCCGTCAGTAATAGCCTGTCGCGAGGCAGACGGCTGCCAATCGCGAGCACCTACCGTTTGTTTATTTTCAGATGCCTTATCATTTAAACAAAGATCACCAAAGCGATTCATTACCGTATGAGGTTTAAATTCAGAAGCTTTAATTAGCTTTTCGCGAGCAATAGGAACTTTCGGTTTTACTGGCAAAGGCTCCGGTTCAATGCTTTGCACAGCGCGACGTTCCGTTTTAACAGCATTTTCGCTCTTTACACGCAGATTACCATTATTACGTCTAGCACGAGAACATGAGCTTGAAAATGATTTGATTTTAGTGGAAGAGGAAAGTATTGAGCTCCCCTCAAAGGCAGCGAGTTTTTCTTCCGCCTCAAGATTAGCTTTTTCTAGACGTAGTTTAGCTAACGCTTCTGCTTCTTCGGCTTCAGCTAAGAGACGAGCTTTACGAGCTTGGGCTTCCGCCTCACAAGCTGCAGCCTCAGCAAGCAGACGATTTTTACGGGTTTTAGCGATTTCCTCCGTACTTTCAATTTCAGTACGTTTACGTTCAAATTCTATCTGTTGCGTGAGATCAGATTTTTTAGAAACAATAGATGTGCTCACACTAATTTGAGAAGCACTATCGGAAGCTTTAATTTCGTCTTCCTCATCCTCATCCGAATTGGTTTCCGCGAATTTATCATTGGAATCAAGAAAACGTCTTTGGCAGTTTTCGATTAATTTAGAGCATTGTTCAAAAGAGACAACGATGCCTTCGGACATTTCTTTTTTAAATTTAATATCATCTAAATCGTTCAGTGTGCAGATAAAAGTTTCATAGCTTTCTCGCACAGCTTCAAAATAAGGAAACTCGTGCTCAAAAAATTGATCAAGGGATTTACTTTCAGTAAGTCCCGCATGCAAGTGCTTTAAATCCAACAGCAGCTTCCGCCGTGTAGTCAAAACTTTCCGTCGGACACTAGCCGAAGGAACGGGGCCTTTGGGGTTTGATTCCCTCCCAGAGGCGCTAAAACCATTGCTATTACCCTCGGGTAAATTAGAAAAAATATCTTCCCAGTTTTGGGGCGTATCAGCAGCAGCGGGCAAATTGGCTAAACATTCAGCATTACTAGCAGTTTGATCGACACTAATTTGTTCACACCCACTAAGTCGAGGTTGACTGGAATTCGAACATGATCGGCTCGAAACTTTATGTAACTCAGACATAATATGTACACCACTTAAATAACACTGAAAAATCAAATTTAAACAATACCTTCTCGATTGACAAGGCAGTCCAATAAAACGAAACAAATTGTTTCACCGCTATTGTTGAGAACGGTGCCCGATTGACGACAGTAGAACGATCTTTCGACGTGGCAGAAAGCTTGAACAGCGTCTTCCGCAGCAGCAACGATGTAGCTTCGAGAACCAAAGATGCACTGGCACCAAACCAAAAATGAAGCTTCCAGCGATGCTAAGGAGAGAAGTTCCACTACTTGCAATGGATCCTTCAGAAGATGAAAGTCGTTCGAAAGGAAGTCAAGAGCGATCGAACCCAATGACGAAACAACTTGAAACCACGGGTAAAATAGTGATGAGAAGCCAAGACGAGCAACAGATGGATTTCAACTTTGCCAAACAGTTACAGCAGATATTCTTGGTTGTAGACAGTTATTTTTCTTTTCTATGTTACAGAAGCCCTCCGTAACTCTGCTGATAGTTGCTCCAGCGGAACTCTGGAGCCTTCACCGTCCGTCTTGCCAACCACAAATAAGATTTCCAAATTAGACTTTATTTTTTAACAGAAATAAAATAATAAAAAGGGCAGTACGGCACGGCATAAAATAACTGAGATTTAACCGTAGAATAAAACTAAAAGAGCGCCGTACGATCAGTCTTCCAAATTAAAAAACACGTCCGTTTGCCAGAGCTCTAATTTTAAAATGAATGCTAGAACAAAGGTAACTCGGCCAGAGACAAAAAGGCGTGCAAGAAATTAACAAAAAGCGCGTGATTTTAAAACGCTTGCAGCCAACGGCTACAGGAAATAAGGTAACGTGCACAAACTGACTAAACTAAAGAAAAGAAGCGGCCGAGTTCGAAACTAGGGCGGGGCAACAAAGAAAAAGAGCAATCGGTGCTGTAACAACTATAGCGTCCTCTGCTGCTACTAGCCTCTGAAGAAAGTCGTACTTCTATACTGGTACCAGAACTTGTAAAAAAATTTATTGACCAATAACATAAGTTACAAGCACAGTTATTGCACACATAATCGTGACAAACATTTTATCTAAAAAAACTACTTCCCAAAAGCTTTATTGAAGCATTAGCAATATGAAATCTAAAAAGACCAAAGAGAGCTTGATTCGCAAATCAGAGCAGTATTACGGGCCAATCAGTTATTGAAAACGAAAGGATAGAAACTTTTTCTTCGGGATTGTTTTACGCTTTGAAAACGACTGAAAAGAATCGTGGTTCAGTTGTCTTCCACAATGCAATACTTCGTAGGTCATAATTGAATAATTATCTCGAGGTTTACGATTGATTTTAGAGATCGGATTGATAAGGCGTTGACGAAAAAGTAGGATTTAGGGAGGAGGACGGGTTGCTCCCACAAAAAAAAACACCAAAACTTGGGCATTTTTGAAAGCGTGCTTTACGCAAATCCTCAATCATAATCGCTTGAGACGCACCTGTGGTGGCTTTGTAACTTCATTGGGTCCGTTTTTGCTAATGCGCCAATGCTCCTGTTATTAACGCTTGTTATAATTTTTGTGGCAAATTCAGTCAAAATATTCTGGCAGCAGAATGATTTTGATGACAAAAATTCTTGACTATTGGCACTAAAGAATGTGATATGATTTATCGGTAAATAAATATAAAACTTTTCTAGGAGCTAAACGTCAATGGTCATAATTTTGACCAAAAATATTGGAGTTTACCCATGTGCAGATTTTGTTTTGGATATTCAGTTTTGCCATGGTGTTCGGGAGACCACCAGATCTTCATAGCTACCGAAAATGGAGAAGTCAGTTCAGTAATAATTAACATTTTAAAGTTTCGAAAATAGCAATTTTGCTACGATAAAACATTGATTTCGTTAACGCTGCTAAAAATGGTAAAATGGCGGGTATGTTTCAGTTGTATGGTTTATCAAAAATTATTGACCTGCGGTGTTGAGTTTTGTAACGATTCTCTTCTCTAGCACTTGTCCTTTATCTCCTTCTAACACTTTTTCATGAGCTTTGTCTCGGCATGTAGTTTGCAGATATTCCGCTTTTACACTTTTGGATCTTCCACAAAGACATTAGAATCACTGTCACTCAGCATATCCTCTATGTCTGGTATCATATGTTTCATACGAGAGAGGTCAGGTTCAGATGAATATTGTCTCGGCCAGCTTGTATTTGGACTCGCTTCTATGTCACTGATATCCTTCAGTGAATAGCAGCTCTCACTTCCTGCCAGTGATGACGTATTTTCCGATGACGTAGTTGATTGTGACGCTCTATTTTTCTCTAACAAAGAAGCTGAGGCGAGGGATAACGCTGAAGCTTCTAGTTTTTCAACGCTTTCAAATGACCGTGGTTTGCCTGATTCATCTGGAGCAGTAGATCTGGTGCGTCGTACAGAAGGATTCCAGCCTAGCTTATTAAGCAGCTTTAGGCTTTCTTCTTTCACGATGGAGCAGCGGTAGTTGGGATCTTCCATTCTTATTGCTCTTTCATCATCTTCAATTTGAGTAAGAATATCATCCATGTACTCCAATGCATTGCTTCCATCCATTACCTTTCCGTTTTTCATCTGTGAATTCAGTAAGTCTCTCTCTGATATTGTGTCCATTTCTGGATTACTAGCGGAAAGTGCTGAAAAACAAAAAAGAAACATTGTAATGACTGCCCATGATTCGAGATAATTAAACTTACTTAGTCTGCGAGTGGAATTAATCTTATTTCGTCAGTACCGCTCCATAATATTACAACGTTTATCTCAATCATTCACATCTGTGACTTAGCAATGGTACCACCTCAATTGACACAGAAAACAGACAGACCAAAGGTTGCACTCATTTTTATGGTTATTGATCGAGACCCATCTTGTGTGATAAACTAATGACGATTAATCGAAATCAACTACAAGAAGTTGATTTGTTGTAGTGCCGGCCAGCTAGTCAAGCGGTAACGCGTTCTTCTCTGGAGCGGGAGGTCTGAGGTTCAAATCTCGGTGCGGTCAAACCGGACACAACGAGAAGCTGTGTTGCCTGCTAGAGCAATGACACGGAAATGAGCCCCGCAAACTCGTTACACGCTTCGGCGTAATACAGCTAGTACAATATTTGATTTCGCTGGTTGTTCTTGTCTAGTTCGCTCATTCTAGTGCGGGGGTTCTTAACCAGGAATAAACTTACCCCCTAGGGGGTAAATTTTACCCACCGAGGGGTTAAATTTACTGAATTATAAACTAAAGCAAACTTCAATTTTCAGTATTAAAAAAGCGATATTGTTGCACTGGATTGCCTTGTTTTCGTTGCCCAAAAAAGAGGGCAGCTCCGAAAATTAATAGCAAGCCCTCCAAACCTGAAAAAATTTGTGGAAAACTCGCAGATAATAATGGATTTCCGGCCTGGAGACCTTTTTCATGGGAGATCACGTCAACAATTGCAGAAATTGTTTTTTTTTCCAGGATTGGAGGCCTTTTTACACAGGGTGGTCCAAAATGGTTGACCCCATTCTAAATACCCATATCTCGCAAACTACTTGATGGAACATAATGAAACTTAATACACTTTATGTTGAAGGTCATAAGTTCTATTGGCTAAATTTACAAAGAAAAGTACAAATATTTGTTGGTTCTATGACAGATTTTCATAAATGTTCAATATGAGCGCCATCTGTGACTCTGCACACGTTGAGTCGGTATTCGTTGTGGCCATTTCACTACGATCACCCGACCTTTCTCCGTGTGATTTTTTCCTCTAGGGTTATGTGAAAGGACTAGTCTTTGTACTTCCTCTTCCAGCTAACATTGAAGAAATGAAACAGAGAATTACAGCTGCACTGGAAACTGTTACCGAAGACATGCTACAGCGAGTTTGGCACGAGCTCGAATACCGACTCAACGTGTGCAGAGTCACAGGCGGCGCTCATATTGAACATTTATGAAAATCTGTCATAGAACCAACAAATGTTAGTACTTTTCTTTGTAAATTTAGCCAATAGAACTTATGACCTTCAACATGAAGTGTATTAAGTTTCACTATGATCCATCCAGTAGTTTCCGAGATATGGGTATTTAGAATGGGGTCAACCATTTTGGAACACCCTGCTGTATATCATCGCGAGACTCACAAAAATTTGTGGACCACCAAGAAGATTGGGTAAATTATCCTTTTTTATTTGGCAAGGGTAAACGAGACAAAAAAAGGTCAAGACATCTTGTTTTAGCACGTAGATAAAAACGGAATGTCACCCATATGGTAGGTAGCGTAGGCGGGGGGGGGGGACATAGCCTCTCTCCATTGGCCTCACAACCTAAATGCAGAATAAGGAAAATACCACGTTTTTAGCACTTCTGGAACTGTTGTTTGCACTGGAATAGACTCAAAAACTTATTTAAAGCTTATTTGGAAACGTTTATTTAGGGGGGATAGGGTTAATTTGTCAAAAATAAAACTCACAGGAATAGGGAGAGGGGGCTTTTTACTCCTTGAGAGTTTTATTGAACTACTGGTATAGAATTTTATGATTTACTAGCTTGTAAATAAGAGAACTAAAATTCTAGCAATAGCTACCTTCCACGTAGCTCATTAATGCAACTATGGTATAATCATGTTTTTGCAGTGCTAATTTCTATACCACGTTTTAATAGCATTAATTTTTATCAAAATAGGCCTAAAATTATTTTTGGAAAAAAAATACAAAATTTTAGAGCGCTTGGGGATCCGCTGCAAGACCCCCGTAAAAGCCCCCCATTGCAGATTTCTGACTACGCGCCTGCACCCATAGAAGTACCGCAGCCACATTGGTACCACTCAAAGCTTGGGGACTGGGAACCACATCATAGATGCCGCTGTTGATGACATCTCTCGTTTTTGCTGCTTATAAGCCGCTGCATAAAAAACGTCAATGTTCTATCTCGGATTGATTGAAAGTTTGATAATTACGTACATTTAATTTTATGCCATGCATTCAGTGCATAGGCTTTTTGCGATTATAAATCTTTGCTTTCTTTGATCCTGCGTGAAGTGCGCTACTTTCTTGCTCGAGTGATTGAATGGATAGAACTAGCCCGACAATAAGTTTAGGCTTTAGCTTTTCGTAACACCACTAATTTTTGAATGTTAGTACCAGACACCATAGGCGTCGGCAGAAAATTTTTTAGGTGGGGGGCCAATAACAATAGAGCCAGTATTAACTACTAAAAATCGAAGAATTTTTGAAATTTGGGAGGTTTAAGAGAGAGTGTGAAAATCCAGGAGAACCCATGGCCCCCCTACCCCCCCCCCCCCCCCCCCCTTGCCGACGCCCATGCCAGACACAGGTTGGCGACAGAAAACACAATAGGTAATTAGGTATTACATTAATCATTTTTTACAAGGCTTGTAAATAGACTTAGTCTATTATGAATAAGCAGGATGCAATGTGTTGCCAATGCATTTTGTAATCTTGCGCCTATACGAAGTGTCATAGCATTACGTCAAAGCATTGTTGTAATGTTGCATGCTCTACACAAATCCATGAATACACCGTGCTGACTTATGTATTAGCATTACAAAGAAGAGCCAGCTCACTGTAAAACGCATGTAGGTCTGTGTCGAATAGGGGTAATATAGGTTTTCTTTTTCATTTTAAATGTCTGATTCGTCCATAAGTGTTTCTGAGCAATTCAACCTTACCATAAGCTTTACACCAATACTATCAGCCGTTTTCAGTACGTTTCGCTATTAAACGTATACCAAATGATAATAGTTGCTGTTCGACGATGGAATTGATTTCATACTTTATCATTTAAAGCTGTTGTCATTTTATTTTATCTTTGTTTTAACTGATAGGAAGGTAGGTTTAATACCGGTCCTGATGACAAAAAAAAAAAAAAGAATCGTTCTACATCTGTTTTACATTTGATCTCAACGATAATTTCGCGCAAGGTTGATGGAGTTGTAAATCAGAGATTTACTTGCAGCACATGCAGTATATCTAAGCACTCAACTCCTGCATAGTAGACATCGTCACTAAACTTTGATTTTTTTATTTTGGCAAAAAAGATATTTGTAATTGAAAGATTCTCGACAAGCTTCATGAGAAGTCGAAATGTTGACTTATGATCACTTTCAGGGGCAGAGAATAGATGCATTAAGAAAGCTGCAAGGTCGAAACAATTTAAACACTAGAAGCCCTTCCAATGAATACCAACATGCTTTGGGCTAGAATGGAACCAGTTTTATTTTCCATCAACTTCAAAATCCCATTAACCACTAAACCAAGGCGGCTCCATGTCATTAATGTTAAACTCACTATCTTCCTCTTCTTGTATGATAGACAATCTGGTGACTGGTGGCATCATGCGGTGTCCTCGTTGGTGGTTGATTGGTTGCAGTGATCTGGGGTCGGTTTCAGTCGTGTACATCAACTCTGTTCCTTCACGAAAACTAGCGTTGGAGTATTGGCTCTAATTGAAAAATTGTTTTAAACATATAATAACAAAAAGATTTCGAAAAGATTGTTGCCTAACCTAGACATAGTCCTTGTACCAATTTAACATTCAAGTAGAGATGTAATTTAGTCAAAAGTTCTCTGGAACAAAGAGAGCTTGGACGCTCGTAATTTCTTTCCTGTATCAGATGTATAATTTTATCTCTGGCTAGTTGGTGCGACCATGGGTTCGAATTTCATTTGTATTTTTTGCTTTCTGACAACCTGCGAGGTGAATTCAGTGTATAAGGTCAATTTCTTCTGTTTCTTTGCTTTTTAGAGCTGAATTTTCACTTGTCAGAACTCAATATATTGTGTTTACACGTACATATCAGGAAAAACTCTTGTAATTAGAAGATTTGTACTGGAATCATTAATATCGTTCTCATCTCACAAACACATACTAAAGTTCTATCACGCAATAGAAAAATCGTCACACACAGTGCAAAGTCCAGAAAGAAAACCTCTTCCAAGATCGCGATCATACGACATGCAGAAGCCACATTTGCAAACCAAGCCTTAAATACTTACGTTTGCACAATTTGAATGGTTATCTGGTGGCAAATTGCTTTGTGCACCTACTGGTTGAAGATACATTGTTCGCACCAACCTGTGATCAACAAAATTCGCATCAAAATGAAGGGACTAAAAGGTTGGTTAATGGTTAAATTTCCGTGCGGTCAAATAGGACCCAGTGTTGTCAACGGCTCTCCATTGCTTTGACAATTCTTTTTCGTACGCTGTTACGAGATAGTTGATGAGAGATTCAGAGAACCAAACCAAAGAAGTATAAGTTGAGAACTTTGTGAAGACGGTTCGTTAATGATGAAAATGGGATGTTTTCACAAAATAAGTCAATAAATTCTTAAAAAGTGGTGGTAGTAGTTGTAGTAGTGCTGCATTCAGTGCTGTCACCAGAGCAAACGAAGTGAGGGGACACCAGCCGAAAGTGGGAGGTAAAGTAGGCTGTACTTTCGCACATAAAAACTGATATTTTACGGCTACAAATTATGTGCTATTTCTAGAATTTTGTATTCATGCTTGAAAAAACAGACGTATAAAGCCGGCAGCGTTTATTAGCTCGTTTCGTATGCCATATCAGAGGAGGAGTCCTCGAGGACTCATTTTAAAGTACTTGGCCTCGAGGAATCAAGTCCTCGAAAATTACCCTGTTCTTGGCTCGAGGACAGCAATATTTCTTGAATTGTTAAAATTTTGTAGTTTGCCTGAAAAAAATTTTTGAAGACCTTGTTTTTTGGAGAACGCCTGAAAATTTTTCTTAATGACTTTTTTTTGGAGAAAGCCTGAAAAAAAATTTTGAAGACCTTTTTTTTGGAGGACACTTGCGCCTGTGTCCTTGGTCCTTGGACTCGAAAGGGTCTATCCTCGGAAGGGCTGTCCTTGGCCTTGGCTCGGATTTTTTTTGTGTTCTTGGCCTTGACCTCGAGCCTTGTGTCCTCGACTCCACCTCTTTGCCATATAATTGCTTGAAATATCTGTCTGCAGCAGTGAATGCGACAAGAAGCGCTATCAGGATTTTGTTTAGAGAGAGGGGCTTAAACGAAAAGTATATTTTTTTGCGCAAAATTGTCTAATATATATTCCGTACTGAACAAAATGATGCAACTTAAGCGTATCACAGAGGGGGCCTGGGAGCAGAGCCCCAAGCCGCTGGATGATTTTTTAGTTTTTATGGCATAGCAATTTAAACGCCATTTCAATCACGTTTTTGAAGCCATATGAATATAATTACAGTAAATAGCACAAATGCTGAAGTCATTGAAAGATGTAAATTGCCTAGCCCCTTCAGCCCCCTTATACTTAAGGTCAAATCCAAAACACATTTAAACGCTTGTTTTTTGGGGTTATATTTTGTAAATGATTTAGCTAAAGGGGGCTGAAGGCCCCTTAGCTCCTTTCCCTGGTTGCATAACTAACTGCAAACTAAACAAAAATCTTGAATGTTCTCAAAAAATAAAAACAGCTGGTCTTTTAAAAAAATGTTTTTGCGTATTGCTTCAGGTCATAATCACTAACGAAGTACTGCTAACAATTCTGTAGGCTTACAGAAGTACTGGTAACAATTCTATAGGCTTACATCTCTATTCAGCGACACATCGTTAAAGGCATGTTAATAAGACGGATTATTCGGTCACATGTGCAGCAGTTGGTAGCCAGCAAAGAATCGAGAAAACTTCAAACGAGAATTAGAAAACGAGAATTAGAAACGAAAACGAGAATTAGCCTATCTTTGAACGTTATTATTCCTTTTTCCATTATTGCCTGTTGTCTCATCGTTACGTGATGCTCTAAAAAAGTATTCCGAGTAAACCGAAATAGGGGGCACAAGCAGTCGTTGGGGAGGCACGCCCCCCCCCCCCACCGACCCCTTGTAACGACAGCATTAGCTGTATTGTCGCAAGAAAGACAAGGAGCACTGAACAACCCTAAGGTTTTCTAGTCGAGATGCTAAAAACAACTAATGTATTTAATTATAAAAATGATAAAATAATACAATCGATTTCGGTCTCAAAGGGCCATCGTAAGTTTCTGAAAAACCTGGTTTTCTTTTTCTTAGAAAATCTTTTTTTAAAAAGAAGCGTCATTTTTTTCCTCAGAAAATGTTTTTTTCTGAAACTGACGATGGTCTTGTGAGACCGAAATCGATTTTATCTTTTTTACAAGATTCTAAATAATTTTAGCTGTTTTTAGAATTTAGAATTTGATGACTGATTTTGTGAAAACACCCAAGGTTTCGTCAGTGTACGCTGTTATAGGCTAAGCACACTAATAGCAATTACGCGGAGATGGCTCTTGCTGCCAACTTACTCCACTATATTGCTGCGAGTATGCAATAAAGTTTTGCTCCATCTGATACATAAAGTTTTGCTACATTTCACTAAACTATTTAGTTCTTCCTTGATAAAAGTGAAATTATGATTGATGTGATCATGACTGAGGTCATTTCGGTCGATTCGACTATTTTGTATTAATTGCAGTCTTCACACTTTACTTTGTGGTGAAAGTTTGCTTTGTTCCTTTTTTTCACTGAATTTGTTTTCACAAAGCTATCTGGCCAGGCAAAGTTGTTCGAATCAAATCGAAATTGAACGTGGTCTCATTCGTTTTGGCACGTTTCACGCGTTGTCGATTTCACTTGCTTGATTTATGTAGTGTTCTATATGGAAACAATCGAAAAGTTCAATATGGTCCGTTAAACTTACCTAACTCCAGCGAATCCGAATAGGGCAATCATACCAACTCCAGCCACCGCAAATAAAACGATTTTTACGAACGAACTCAGTCCACCTTCAGATGATTTATCTTCATTGCTGTTATCACCTGGACTTCCAGGAGGAGGAGCTGCTCTAGAGTTATTCCCGCATAGCCGCAGTTCTTTGTCGAAGGTGCAGGATCGATCAATGCTAAACTGTGAATAAAGCACGTTGATCTCAGTGTTCAGCTTGATTTTTTATCCACTCCACAATACTACTTTTTCGAAGCACCCATCAGATCATTGCTGCAGTATACCCGGGACAGCCCCATTTTTGAGGCCTTGTCCAGGTGTCCAGCTCGGTTGGCTGTTTTATCCCGGAATTCTTGAATAATCCCGAGATGTTTGATATTTTACCGCGTGACTCTCTGAGGCGAAAAAAGTTTTCCTGGTGTTTCTGAGTCGAAGACTTTTTGATTTTCTCTTAAATCCGTAAAAATTGCTGTTTTCTGAGGTGAATACCTTTTTATTTTGATCTTCAACGTAAATCTGCGAAAAATTGCGGTTTTCTAATCCTGTCCCGATTTTATACTTCAACAATATGGCAACCCTACCCTTGATCCGAAATTGGTCTATCGGTAAGTAAGAGTAGTGACACAAAAAATAAAGGAAGCGCTTTACAGTGCAACTATAACCTAAATTAAAAAGTCAAATCAAGTTGAATTTCGACCGTGGCCGAGGGTCGTTTAGCTCAAATGAAAGCTTGATTACATTACATTACATTATTTTTATCTACTTTGATTAAAACAAATATCAAGGCTCAAGAATTGTGCATTATATTGCTTAAATAAACACGAGAAATATTTTTTAGCGGATATCGGTATACAAAGTGATATTTCGGTCGTGTAAAGTATCGACGAAAACATCTAGAATATCGCAGATGGAGGCTCACTTACTTTTGATAAGCATTCCGTGCTGAGATTCCGGTATCTCACTTCTCTTCTTCGACCGATTTTCCCAACCATTTCGATATTACATGTCGTGTTCTCACAGCATTCACTCCATTTTGACCATTCTCCAAACGTTTGGCATTCCTATGAAACTGGTTCATTTTTGCATCCAATATAGGCTTTACAAATCTTAACATTTTTGAAGGATCTAACGCTACTCTGTCCAATAACCCGAACTTCGTTTCTCGAGCCAAATGTTGCTATCGACGTGCTTTAGTAATATTTCTATCGATTTTTGGACGAAACCGATTTGATGCGGGATGATTTAACATAGACCTTTTCATTGGGGAAGTTTGAGATTACAAAGCTTTTTGTTTAACGCGTCGTACAAGAAAAGAGGACTTAGTCGTTTAAGCTAAATGTCAATTTGCCTTTCTCAAAGTGTACGAAAAAGCCATGTTGCTTCTCAATCAACTTTCGTTGTCATGAGTGGTGTCATTAGTGCTCAGTTGGTAGCTCAGTCGATTCCCAAACTGATAATACGGCATTGTGTTCTTGGAAAAGACACCGTATAGGCTCATTTCCCATTGGGGCCAGCTGCCTACCCGTGTGGTGGCCCAGACTGACAAAGGACTTGCAAACAAAACTCAAAAAAGGTGCTCTACGCTGGTGGGGTTAGCCTGGCATAAAGTTCTTTGTTCACACGCGCGAACTATTCATTCATTGATGATTTATTAACTTCTGTTTTATCACTTGTAATTGCACGTACTTGACAAGAAGTTTGTTTTTGACTTTGGCAAGAAAGTGATGGCGTTACATTTTCGTTTGTGCTTTCCAGAGTTTGGATTATAAACTCTTGATCAGAGTTACAACCAACACTGGATAGATCGAGTTCATTGTCCTTGCATTGGATTGCGTTTGGTGTCCATTGGCAGTAAGTTTCCGGAATTCTAAAAAGCAATGCGGAAAAAATAAGAAAATACCAAACTACACACGTGCATTGTACAATATGTAAGCTTATTTACGAATTAAGTATGATGAAGGATACCGTTTGTTTTTCTCGGAACGAAATAATTTTTTTGTATTGTCCAAAAAACTTAAATTGTTATTTACTATTGTTTCAGTGGCCTATTATCGTTTCGCTAGTGCATATTAACCGGCCTTATCAGGTTATAACGAAACAACAATTTTTTTTTAATCATGGATTAACACACAACGAACTTTACCATCTCGAACAACCGATGCTTTCGATGTAATCACAGAACCTCTTCTCTTTTTTTCAAAAAACTGAAAAGAATTTTTGAAAACCCCTGGAGACCTTAGCTTCAGTGAATTGTTGAATATGTTTATCATAGAATTATTGTATTTCAGTTTGATATCATAGTACATTAAAGGGGGTGAAGCATCAACCCAATTTTGGTAGTTTACAATAGCCAAAATTGAAATAAATTTTTTGAAATTTTTCGTTTTTATTTTGAGGCTGTAGTTGTAAAAATGTTCAACAAATACATAGAGATATCCCTCTAAAAAGTTTTTGGAAACCCTGAGTTCGTTCCCTCAGCTTGAATTTCCAGAAAAAGGAAGGGTTTACCAAAATTTTGTTAGTCACGTGATGTTACTGCAAGGGTAAGTATTATTCACTCTTTCTTTTTCCCTTGAAATCCAGGCTGAGAAAACAGATTCAGGGTTTCCAAAAACTTTTTAGGGGGATATCTTTTTGTGTTTGTTGAATATATTTGCAACCGCAGCCCCAAAATACGAACAAAAAATGTAAAAATTATATCATAATTTTATCTATTGCAAACTATTGCATCTGACTGGATGCTTCGCCCCCTTTGACAAAATGTTACTACAGTACTAAAACATAAAAACCGATTTAAGCTCAACAATTTGTTTTACCCATCATGAATAGTATCCAGGGGTGCCGAAACCCAGGGGGATGGGGGGATATATCCCCCCAATAATTTGACTGTATCCCCCCCAATAGTTTGAGTATGGTCTTCATCTGCATCCCCCCAATAATTTGACTCTGGTGTGCATCTGAGCGTAGGTGTCCACTTGAATTTGGGGAAAAAAAGTGTTCCATTTTTGGTGAAGACCCTTTTTTATTTTTGGTCTTCACTTAGTTTGCTCACCTGAACAAAATCGTGCTCGAGGTTCATCCCCCCAATGTTGAAAATAGGGTAAAATTGCAAATTATCCCCCCCAATGCTCGACAAAGATCGGCACCCCTGATTGTATCTATAGTATTCAAACGGAATAAGTGCATCTTAGCAAACTATTGTAACGTCCGTGACAAATGTACGCTTCCCAATGCGGTCGACCGGCTCGTTTGAACAACCTACCGAGCTTTTTTCCGGGTTGAGTTAATAACCAATTGATCAATTAAACTTTAACCTTTGGCTGCGTTGGAGCTGACGCTATACTATCTTATTTTACCTTGATGATGTTACTTCAGCTTCTGATAAATCCAACCATACCAACATCAAAAATATACTCCACATGGACGAGCTAAATTTAATGTGCATCCTTAATTTTCTACATTGAGCTTAACCGCCTTAGTTTCTGATTTGCCACAAAATACGCTAATATTTTGAAATGAAAATCTTTTCTCCAATTGCATTGCATCAGACAGTAATTGAAGCGGTTTGCATGCGGTTTCAATTTGAGTGGTTGGAAGGGAAGGATGACGTCATACTGGCCAAAGAGCACTAGATATAACCGGAAATAAACATCCACACCTACTTCCGGGACAACGTGCTAATAACACTCAAGCGTGCACAACGCTTAGCTGATGCAATCCATTGTTATGAGATAATACTAATTGAATTTATGACGTTAGAGAATACTTACGATTATCTTATATTACTGTCATTCTGCTATTGCTGGTGCTAAACACAGGGGTGCCGATCTTTGTTAAGCATTGGGGGGGATAATTTGCAATTTTACCCCAATTTTGCCCTATTTTCAACATTGGGGGAATGAACCTCGACCACGATTATGTTCAGGTGAACAAATTAAGAGAAGACCAAAAAAAGGTCTTCACCAAAAATGGAACACTCTTTTTCCCCAAATTCAAGTGGACACCTACGCTCAGATGCACACTGGAGTCAAATCATTGGGGGGAATGCAGATGTAGACCATACTCAAACTATTGGGGGGGGATACAGTCAAATTATTGGGGGGATATATCCCCCCCGGGTTTCGGCACCCCTGGCTAAATATATTTGTATTCACCAACTTGCCTTGGCCAGGAGATAGCGAAGGGACCTTTCGGTCTTCGAGTCAAGCTGTCATCGGTTTACCACACCAAGTGGAGGCTTCACACTGCATCTTTTGTTGCTGAACGTCCAGCAAGGAACCTGTGAATACCATTTTTTATAGTGTTTGGTTTGACCCGTATTGGAATTGAACCTGGGTCTACCGCTTCAGTAGCAACTCGCCCATCGTAATGTGTGGTAACCCAGCTTGATTAAAGGCTTGCAAATAGAAGGTATCGAGCTCTAATTTAAAAGCTTTTTGAGTTGGTGTGGCCGACAAAGTGCGTGGTTTCTATTTCTACCTCTGAGTGATTGTATTGGCCTATCCTTCACCTTGCCTTTAGTTGGAGAAGCCACTAGCCGTGGGACTACGGATTTAATGCTGACCATTTTCATTATAGCGCTGTGCGTGCGATTACTAATACATAATTAGGATAGCGCGTTGTAATTTTAAGGTTTGCAGCGCGTTTGATAATTGATAATGTTGTAATAACGTTACGCTTTTGTCATAATCATTAGACCTGATTGACCTTTCATAACATTTTTTTCTTGTTTCTAACTAACCTTAAATTAAATATCTCGTATCGTAAATGTAGCCAGCAGCTTGTATTTTTGTGTACATTTAGTAATAATTTTTTCATGTTTCTAAAAACCTTTTAGTTTAGTCTTATTAGGCTATTAGTGTTCGCACTTAATAATCGGTTTAGGATACCGTTTAACTGTGTCGCTCTCCTCCAATTCGTGAACTTTTAGTACGTTGGGTACAGTATTTGTTAGTATTCTTTTTGTGGACACATCCAGTGTTTGCTTTTTTGCGGTTGCAAATTTCGGCCAAAATTGGTGACTAACAAAACAGTCTGAATGAATGAATGAAAGCAAACCAATTGCAGCGTTTTTATCAGTTATTTTTTTTTTTATTTAAATAGCGCGAAAGCCTCATTCCCCGCCTCCTTTATGTCTCTGCGATATAGTTTAATTAGCGTCTCTGATGAAGATCCTCAAAAAAGAACAACAGGCAAAATCACAGTAAAATCGATGAGATTTCCAAAACAAGATTTCTAAAATTTCAAATTTGAACTGCATCTACTGTTTTGTTCTGGTAACTTTGACAATAATCGACAAAACTTTTACTCAACACAACTTTCAACCTTGAAAGAATCAATTTATGTCACTTATTATTCTCCAATAAAATTTAAGAACAAATGAGGCTGAAAATTCGTGAAAATTTATAAAAACAGCTACCCTCCAACCAAAATTTTGTGGTTCTTATCCCCAAACTAAACTAACGTTTAACGCTAATGTTAGAAACTATACGAAATTTCATACACTTGGTAGCTTTTCGTAAGTACAGTATGGAAAATAGGAAGAGTAGCGGTTATGAATTTTTTATGCTTAAGCTTTAGTGGCAACAAATTAGGTTTCGCGATATTAATCTTCGTATTTTTGTTTTTCCATTTGGTAATGTCTTGCCAGCCGAAAGCGCTGAAGTCTGTAGGATATGGGTAACTTTAGCCTTAAAAGTAGATCATTTTTGTTTGTTTCGATTTTTGTTTCGTTTTTTACATTAGAACAAGCGTCGGTAGCTCTCTGCTCAAGTTTACAAAGTACTGGCAACTATTTTTGTTGTGAATTGATGCGCAGAGTTTCACGAATTTTCCAGTTACACGGCGGACATCCCTCCGACCTTTAAAGAGTATTTGGTTTAGTTTCAGGAAACCACCTAAATTTTCTGTAAATCGTCACACATTTAGCCCTAATGACCGATCAGTGGTCGAGTGGATAGAGCGTCTGCTACTGAGACGGTAGACTCGGGTACGATTCCCGATCGGGTCAAACAAACGACTTTAAAAATTGATATTCACAGCTTTCCTGCGTGACGTTCAGAAAATTAATAAAAGAGACAGTGTGAAGACGCCACCATGTGGTGGTAGACAGGTGGGCAGGTGGCAGCTTGACTGGATGACCGAAAGGTCCCTTCGCTCTTTCCTGGCCAAGGCAACTTGATGAATAAAATGTAATTACAAGTTCAAATTAACACAACCCTAAACTAATTCGAAAGATTTGCTTAGCATGAGCCTAAATT